>JAUNZM010000716.1:0-1220758 GCA_033459285.1 Clamator glandarius
AGAATAATTCCGTCACTGCCCCGAACTTCCCTGCCTTTCTCCCTCTTCGTTTTATTTCCATGCGGGGACTGAGCTCCTTACGTGTCGCGAGCGACCTTGTTGGAAGCGAGGAGGAACCTGCCTTGTCATTTTTCTAGAAAACGATTAAAAAATGGAATGTATTCTCTCAAAATGGAATGTATTCTCTCAAAATGGAATGTATTCTCTCAAAATGGAATGTATTCTCTCAACAGAGGGTCCTTAGAGAAGCTCTTTCCTTCCACCTGTGTGTCCTGTTTTGTAATCTCGAGCCATGAATTGCCTGCTCTTCTTTCCCTCTTCTTCTTCTTCTTTTTTTTTTTTTTTATTTTTAATCCCTGCTGTTTATTTCATTTTATTTTATTTTGCATTCGCCAGAACTAGTTCGTTGCGCCCCTCTCAATCCCTGAGACCCTAACTTGTGATGTTTAGCTTTTAAATCCACGGGTTAGGCTCTTGGGAGCTGTGAGTTGTGCTTTGACATCTTTATTTTATTTTATCGAGGTATCCTCCCTATCTCTGTATATATCTGTGCGCGCGGGTGTACGGAGAGAGACAGATACACACACACGCAAATAGCATTCAGTAGACCTTTGAAAAAAAAAGAGAAAAAATCATTTTTCCCTCCGTAGAGTCGATTGGTGAACCGTAGGGCGGTGGTTGTGGCCATTTACTATACAAAAAAAAAAAAAAAAAATTCATCTCAAATTAAAACCTGGTGTTTGAACCTCAAAAAGATTTTTTTTGTGTGTGTGTGTCTATTCAAGAGATAATTTTACAGCGGATGCAGATATGGGGGTGTCTGTGTGTAGACGTGGAGCGATTATTATACGTGTGTAGATAAGATAGACGCGATAGGGATGCATGTAAATACAGATATTGAGGTGCGTGTGTAGGTACCACATGGGTACGTGAAGGTAAATGTGGATGGAGGGAAATAAAACCCGATATATATATATATATATATATATATATATATTGACGTATGGAGGTGTAATAACACACATGCCTGCGTTTTCAGATGGAAAGAGAGACTCGCCTTGCTGCAGGCCACTGCATAGAGCATCTCTCTCTCTCCTTTTCCCCCTCCCTCCTTCTTGAGAGCAGCACAGAGTACCCTGAGAGCGTAAGAGTAACAGCTCGGTACATTGGTGCTTGACCTCAGCTGAAATCCCAGCATGCCTCATGCTTCCAAGTTTAAAACCGAACGATTAATCTTGGAAATGTGCTCTACGGACACGCACGGGAGGGGGGGGAAGAAAAAAAAAAAAATATAGAAATTAAAAAAAAAAAAAAATTGGAAGGGGGGGGGGAAGAAAAAAAAAAAAAGCCAGGAGATGGGTTGGATCTTACGGAGCGTTAGGTTAAAAATAAACTAAAATAATAAAATGGTTGCGTGTGCCGAGGGTTGGGAGCTGCGGGAAAGAAATTCTGAGCGAATGCTGAAGTGTGTGGTTGTGGTTTTTTTGTTTTAGTCCTTTTTGGAGAACTTGCAGCTTTCCTACTTTTTCCACTCAGAATTATGTGTAAACCAGAATTGTTAAAAAATGTTTCCTGCTGCTGTTTTGTCTCTATTAGATTCTTTTTTTTTTTTTCCTTCCTATTGCTGTAAAATGAATTCTGGTTGGAACTGTATTTCTGATTTGTGTTCTGCGAAGGCGATTTATGCCGGAGTTACTGTACCTTGTTATGGCACCAAATTCCTGTTCGATATTTGAATGCGAATGTTTTTCCTTAACCCACGATGCACCAAAAATGAATTGTCGGTGGAACGTTTTGGTATCTCGTAGCTTAGGATGTTTCAGAGTTATTGAACTCCAAAAGGCTGCTTGTTTGATTATATATATAATTTTTTTAGGTGCTTTTTGTTGACGCTGTAATTTCATCTCCGCGAAAAAAAAAAAAAAAAAAAAAAAAAAAAAGCCGAGAAAGCCTTTTAATTCTGAATTTGTGTATTGTTCGCCTTTCAAAGCGAGAAACTTATCGCGGGTTGGATTTATTCTCTTATTACCTGGAAGCAGAACACGATGCGCTGGAGCTTTGTCCACTAATTCACCTCCGAGATAGCAAAAAAAAAAAAAAATAGCAAAAAAAAAAAGAAAAGGGGGGGGTTTGACTTTAGAAGGTGCTTTTTTTAGGGCTTTTGTCTGCCTGGGGGCTCGCTGGGTGCCTGTAACACCTGGAATTCCCCCCCCCCCCGCATCCTTCGGCGCTGGGGGGTGCGCTGGGAGCCCCGCTATTGTCTGCGCGGTGCGGAGGAGGGGCGGGAGTTGCGCGGGGCTGCGGCAAAGCCGGGGATGGAGAGGAGGGAGGAGGAGGAGGAGGAGGAGGAGGAGGAGGAGGAGGAGGAAGGAGGAGGGGTGGGGGGGGACACACAGAGCTGAGCCCCGGCGCGGTGAGGAGCATAATTGGGAGCCGGTTCCAGCGCTGCCAGTCTAGACTCGCCCAGACACATCAATTAGAGGGGCTGGAGGTTTAAAGGGATAGAAGGCGGCTGGGAGCTGGGAAGGGCCCTCCCGGATCCGCCCGCGACGGGAACGGGAGGGAAAAGGGTCTGGAGGAAATAAACGAAAGAGGGAAACCGAAAAACGGACCCCCCCGCCCTCCTCGTCTCGCTTCCAGCGAGAGAAAAAGAGCGAATAGCGGCTGAGAGGGGAGCTATTTTCGCTCGAAATCCCGGGCGCAGGCGGGTCCGTGGGGTTTTTGAGCCAGATCCGTGCCGAAAAATCACCTTTAGGGAGGCTTAATGACGTTATAAATAGCCGTTAAATAGACGTTATCAATTATTATAAAGAATTTCTTCATAAACAAGTAAGAATCAATCCGAACAACGTTGCTTTTTCTTTTCTCCCTCCTTCTGCAGACAAAAGAAGGGATGTTGCATTTATTTTTACATTATACCTAAAGCGATAATAATATTTTCTTCTCTCGAAGTTACAAAGCTCCTCCAGTGACAATATCATTAATCTCTATACTTGTACATTTTCTCTGGAATAAAAGGAAGCTCTGGAAAAAAAAAAAGACTTTTTTTTTTTTTTAATCTTAAGAGGAAAATGGAAGAGAAAATAACTATTAGACATTATTTAATTAACAAACAGAATAAATCAGGCTTAGTAAGGACTGAAAAATCATATTCAACACTAAAAATAATACCAAACTGGGACTAGTTTCAACTAAAAGTCTATCTAATGTGCTCTAACGGCATTTAATATAACATGATCCCAAGTATTCTGTGCAATATCTGATGCAAAAAATTAAAATGGGGGGAGACGAAGAAAGTAAGGCATTTTTTTGTTGGTGGTTTTTTTTATTTATGACTTTAAAAAATAACACAGTTTTTTTAAAACTCTGGCGTCTGGGAGTTTCGTCTGAGCAGCAACTAGCGTTGAGCTCTGTGACTTTGACCTCGTTGGAGCTTAGCTGGAACTTGCTTTCCCAAGTTGAAAGGCACGGGGTTTGGTGGCAGTAAAAGGTAGAAAAGGTCCGAGGCATTCTGCAGTTTTCCATTGTTGCTCTTTTATTTCAAGGGTTTTAACGTTATTTCAAGTTACAGAGAAGTGCAGCTCAAAAAGATGGAGACTTACTTTTACTGTCTTGTCTTTTCCTGAATCGTTTCCAAAGGGCTTAAGGATTTATTGGCCCAGATACCAAATTGTAGCTGGGATCCTGGGTAGTGGCTAGCGCTGATTAGATGATTGATTAATTTCTAATCGATTTCTAATCCGAAGCTTCATTCACATTATAAATCCTTGATATTAACAATGCAGCTTATGTTGAAATCTGATTGCAGCCTCTTCACAAAGTCATGCCGACCCACCCAAAATGCTAGTTGAAAATGGCAAAACAGACTTATTTTTTGTTGTTGTTGTTGAATTTATTAACTCTTTCATTTCTTTGCACTGAATTCTTTGGCCGTGCTTCAGCGCTTTAAAGCGCTGAAGTGTTTATTCATAGTATGTTTGCACACAGCCCCAATAATAATACAAGATACTCTACACCCAGATGGAAGGTAAATGTCAATCTCCACCTCTACCCGTTGCTGTATGATTTCGACTATTTTAATGGGCATTTTCCTTTTGTGCTGCCCTAATTTTGTTCGCTTTTCTGCGCGTGAGGTAGGACGCAGACGTGCAGTTAAGGAGCTCAAACTGTGGGCTGACAAAAGGTACCCGGTTCCCAGTTTCTCGGCACGAGGCTGGTGCTTGGAAGAAGAGCTTCCTTGCCAACTGTACCGCATTCTCACTCCTCTGCCCTTTCCCCAGGGCTCAGAAGGAAAGAGCATCCCAGTTCTTCTTCACTCTTGGGAACACACACATTGTTTCAATAATCCAGGCAATAAATGCTAATTAGTAATGCTTAAGGACCCTACCAGTCAGAGGAATTATCATAACTTACCTCTTCCTTGTTAAAAAACATTCCTTGCCAATTTGAAATTTTTTTTGAAGCCGGGGCTTCTTTCCTTTTTCTCTGGAAAGCACTTTGTGTTGCGTTAGCAGTACGGATATGGGTGTGCTGTAGCACTGAAACACGTTTTGCATATTGGATAGGGAACTGGAGCTGGAGAGAAACATGTGTAAAGATTTTCCCACACCTGAAATTTTAGTTTAAAATGGCTGTTTCCCCCTTTCTGTCCTTCTCCACTCCCCCATTTCTCCAGCACTGCCACCAAAACCCACTTGCAGAGGGAGAACAAAGGAAATCACCAACTATAAAGACGTTGTTAAGTATTTCAGAGCAACAGCACGATAGAGTGTGTGATATGACAACATATTCTATTGCACAAAAGTAGAGATAATTAAATAATTCAGTGGTATTCTTGGCTAATTAGCGCAAAGATCTTTCAGAAGCCGTCAAGAAAATGGATCTCATCAAATCTAATAATATGCTACATTTCCCCAAGATCGGATATTTGGTTGCTACTGCTTCACCACCTGATACAGTATCACAAAAGGTTACAAGTAGTTGCACAGTTAATTGGGCTGTTTCTCCAAATAATGGTTTCTGCATAAGGTGGTTCAGTGTCTAGAGGAAATGAATGCGTACAATGGGAATTTTTAATATTAGTCAATAATAGAGAAAAAGCTCATCGCTTCAGAAAAGTCAGATCTATTAGAAATGATCCATTAAAAAGATTAAATTATCAGCTAGGAGCCGTTCTTGGGTTGATTGTGATGGGGCTGAATCAGTTTGATGTGGAATTGGCGAGTGACTGCTGGAGTCGGAGATCTTTTTATAGTTAATTGGGGAGCTAGACTGCCCTTTTTCAGCTTCTCTCGATATTGGGAAACGCGTGGCAGAGTCTAGGAAGGGTCTGGGGCCTCTGGTTTCATGTGAGGTCTAATTCCAAGGCCAGGGCATTGTCTCACTTGCTGGTGGTACAACCTCCATTGTCATCAGTGGAGTTGGTTTAGGTCTTTAGTAAGATGACTGTGACTATTATGCCAGGCAGTCACTTTTTCCTCTAGATGCGTGAGTGTTTTAGCTGGAATCAGTGACTGTAGATGTCGATGAGCGCAATCCAGGTTGACAATCTGCAGATCCTCTACGGGGGAACAGGCTGCATGGACAAGGACCTGCAGGGCATCGATATTGCTGCTGGAAAACTCTGTTAGGCATGTTCTCAGTAATTAGGTGCATCAAATATTTCTCAGAATATCTCATTGTATTATTCAGAATATCATGTTATACTTCGTTGATCCAAATGTATGCACAGGTTCATGTGATGCATTTACAAATTGTACTTTACTGCCTCACTGTTTGATACAGCCAAGGTTAATTTTTCCTCTGCCAAACAAAGGAATGTCTGAAAATTTGACTTTGCTGTTTCAAGTAAAATGTCAGCATGCAGCTCACCCTTTAAATGAGGGGAGGGGCTGTGCATCAGCCTTTTAGACACAGCAGTGGCTCTTGCTTTTACCCTGGGCCCAAACTGAATTTTATTCCTGTGTTATAGTTGTGGTGCGGATCGATTCCGTGCTCTCCCCCGACCAGTAATGCTGTGGGGTGAGGTGCTGTGGATTGTAGCGATTTGTTATGAATATAAGGCAGAACTTGCAGGCTTACCCTGAAATTGCACAGTGTCTAGTCCAGTAGGTTCTCTAGTCCATGGAGAGAGGCTTTTCCCTGCTCAGAAGAGGTGGAGACTGAGTTATACAAAGTAGATGGAGGGAATACGAAGGGGAGAGGAACCACAAAGTGATTTGCCTGAGGAAGAACCATTAGCAAGGCAATAATTCATGTCTCCTGGCATCCAGAGCTGCCGTACTTACTAGTACACAGTCTTCCTCTGTGGAGCTTTCTAGGTTGTGACTGAGGTTACCTGTATGCCAGGAGACCCTCTTGTGTCCCCACAAATGCAGTCATGAACCAATATGTTATTTCTGTGAGCAAGTCATGCTTGGTTTTGTGTCACTTACCCAGTGTTCTGGCAACTGTATTCAATATACAAGAGTATATATATTTATATATATATATGGTGTGTATATATTCAAGATATTTTCCAAGATGAAAGATGTGTCTCTGCTTATCATGTTAGTCAAAGCGGCTGCAGAAGGCTGGAACTGCGATTGTTTTTATTTAACAGCCCTTCCCACGCTGTAGGCAATGGATCTCTAATCTCCTGGACTGAAATGTCTGGCACTTCGAGAATCATTTATTTGCTGGCCCTTGTATCATTGATGTTGTGCTCACAGAGCTCCACCTACAGCAGTGTCGTAACAGTGGGCTGATGGTACTCTGGGTGTAAATTGTATGGTTTTTAAGGAGTGGGGAGGGCATAAAAGGACAAACATAGGCTTTGCTGTACAATATGTGCTTCTCGTGCCTTCCTCAAAGTAAGGGGTGGTCTCCAGCAGCAACCGTTGAAGGACGGCTTGGGCTTCTGCGAAACAAGGAGTAAATTAGCTCTGGCAGAGTTCGTTTCTCGCTGCTGACTCCCAGACCGTGGCTACTCATGTCAAACAGCCAACGCGCCGACCGAAACCTGCTGCTATTTGCTGGCTTGTGCCTTTGGAAGATGGGACAGACGGGATACCCTTTGGTGTATTGTATGGCAAAGAGGAGGATAAGCTAAGTCAGCTCCTGAGAGAAGTCTCCAAACAGCTCCCTCTGGCTACTACAAGAAGTTGAACCAACTGCTTCTGTTCCCCAGAAGCTGTGCCTGATAATTGCAAGCCATTATATACTTCTCACTTGACTGCCCTGCTGGTAACTCCGCTTTTAAGATGAATTATGCAAGAAATGCTATGAAGCATCAGGCATTCGGGAGCTGAGGATTGGGAAGAGGCCTCTCTCAGTGTATGAACTCATTTCTGGATAAAGTCTGAGACTCACCTGGATTCCAGCTTCTCCGAAAGGGACAAAAAGTGGAAAGGAACCAAACAATAATCAGTGGACTTTATTTTTCCTGTGCATGTGTGCTTGTATCATGTCTGAACTTGCCAAGAATATACATGGTTATTCACAAGGAATCCAGTAAATAGTGAATCTGTAAATCAGTTACTTCAAGTGTGTTTGTCTCATTTGATTCCTCCTTTCCCCCAGGGTATCCTCTTGCTTTTAGAGCACTCAGTTGCCCTTGAGGAGAGGATGGAGTGGTTGGGGCTGGATTCTTCCTGGGACCGGGGGAGAATGCCAGGGAAACAATACCAGTTTGGGAAGAAGGGTGGTGGGTTCATGGAGCACCTCGCACACAAATGGATCAAAATTGGCCTTCAAATCTTTTGTCTTGTTGCGTTTTCACTTCACAAATATCTGGCAGGGTAAGGTGATTTAGAAGATATGTTGCATCTCACTGTTGAGGGCCTGTAAACACTGGAACCTCATGAGATCCACATTTCTCTCCCCGGTATTTCATAGGTTATTCAAAAAATAACAGTACAGCTTTGGCATAATTCCTCTTGTCCTTCATCCCCCTTTGATCTCTTTCCCGTGACCCAACAGCCCTTGTGTAGTTTTGGGATATAATGTGGGTTTTGAAAGATGCTGGAACACAGTCAGAGGAGGAGGGAAGCCCTGGGTTTGAATTAGTGGCGTTCTGCTTGCTGTCTTTACGTCAGTGTTCAGTTCCTTTTGGAATATACGAATAGAAGAGTTAAAAATAGTGATCAAAACCCAGCAAAACCAAGAATTTTGGTACAGTTGCCAAAACTATTCAATAAGAAACTGAAGTCCTCGTATTCCTCAGGCTGCCTAATGCTGCTGTGGGGAGGACTGGAGCGCGTACAGTCGGTGTGAATTCGGTGGGAACTAGAGAGGGGCAAAAGGAGACTCCAGCAGCAGAACCAAAGCTTAAAAGAGTTTTTCTCACGAGGGAACTCTGGGTCCATACATGAAACCACAGTGGGGGAGGTGTGCATTCACATTTATCTTTTCAGTTGAGATAGATGCCCCAAGGTCTCCTCTGTTGTTCAGGGACAGATGTCCAGGGAGAAGTTCTGTTCCTCTGGAACAGGCTGCGTGAAACCTTTCCTTCTTTCCCCCGCCCCCCCCCCCCCTTTTTATTTTCATTCCTATTTTGTTTTCAACACCCCAAAAGAGACAACGCTGTTGTTGGAACCATCTCCTCACCTCAGAAATAAAAAGACAAAATATTCTGGAATGTGTTTGCTCCTCTCCAGGTTGGAATGTATCTGTCTGTTGGAAAACAACACAGGGCTCAATGTTATAAAACATATGGAGCAATATACGTGTCTGTTTTGTTCACATAAGATGGTACCTCATTATTTAGTAATGCATCGCTTCTACGGCAAGTTCCATCTGTGGATCTCAAGGCACTTTCTGCAGAGAGAGCTGAATTAACTCTCACAGGCCCCTTTGTGAGGTGGGTATGGAAATGTTTCTGTTCCTTATTTGCATGAGGGGAAAAACCACAAGCAAGGCCATTCTTTTCAAGATTTTTAAACTCTGTGTCCTCCTTTCCACACTTTCATTTCCCTGATAACACAACGTAAGACTTCATTTGCAACCCAAATATCCAAAAAATATAGAATCATAGAAACCTTTGGGTTGGAAGGGACCTTAAAGATCATTTAGTTCCAACCCCCCTATATCAAGCACGGTAAAGTCAAGTAGAATCTGATTTGTTGCTTTTTCCTTTTCCCTCTGGGGCAGGGGAGAGGAGATCGGCTTTCAATCCAGAGGGTTTGCTTTCCAGAAGGCTGGGGATCTCTTATTCTACACAGAGCCTGTGGGGTGGGGAGGTGCTTAGAACCTCTAAAAACCAGCCTAAAAGCACTGATTAGAAAGTTTGGCTTCAGCACTTCGCCTGAGATGGCAGAGCTGATAAATGGATTTCAGTTTTCTGAGTCCTAGCCCATTATTACTTCTATAAATCACCGTGCCTGCAATCATTCGTCTAATGCACCCTTAGTTTTATAATGTTTCCTTTACAGCCTTTTCCATCTGTGCCTGTGAAGACACCTCGACTATAGGCAACACAGCAGAGGAGGGATGAAGCTGAGCCTTCGGTAGCTCTTAGCAGTGCAATGTCACTTGTTGACTCCTGCCCAGCATTATCTCTCTCCACAAAACAGTTTCAGATGTTCACAGTGGAGCGTGCTACGTTTGGCAGCTTGAATAGCTTTTAGACCTGTAAGGATTTTATATCCTAGTCGGGGAAGCTCCTTCCGTACATGTGTTGTGTCACATCAGGCTAATTTCAACACAAACTCCCTGCACCATTTGCTTGCTCTTTAGCTTGAGGCTTAGGAAAAAGAAATTTGCTCTCTACGCTTAGAAGTCCAGGAGCAGGATGGGGACCTGCAGGGTCCTTCTGCATCAGCTTCAACATCTGTGAATTGAACTGTGTGTCAGGTTCAGACGTGTTTGCAATGCCAATTAATTCACATTATATGGACAGTTATCCAAGGTTGTGATTTTGCAGAAAATGTGCCTGTGTTCACTGGTGTTAGCCTGAAGAAGACAAATCAGATGGAGGAGGTGTACATACAGATCTCCACTAAATCAAGACCCTAACTTCTTCAGATCACAGAATCATAGAATAGGTTGGATTGGAAGGGACCTCAAAGCCCATCCAGTCCCAGCCCCCACCAGGGGCAGGGACACCTCCCACTGGATCAGGGGCTCCAAGCCCCATCCAACCTGGCCCTGAACCCCTCCAGGGATGGGGCAGCCACCCCTGCTCTGGGCAACCTGGGCCAGGGACTCCCCACCCTCACAGTGAAACATTCTGCTAAGTTTGCTTTAAGCACAAGTCTAAAAGGCCCGTAAGCACAGAAATTGGAGGTCCTGGTTCATCATTTCTTTTTGTTGTTAAATAGGTGATGAAAAACCCCTTGCTGACTACAGACACATTCTATTCTAGTTACATTTTGCCTTACAGGGCAGGCTAACAGCCAGACCTCTTTTAGATAAATATAACGGCAACGACGTGAACCTGGGAGAAATACACAGGAATATCCCACGGAAGTGGTAGCATTAACTCAGATCAGATGCTAGGATGTCTTGCACTTCATGAGCTCCAGTTCTGCTGGAGTCAATGGGGTGAGTGCAGAGTTACCTTGGTGTGGGTCCTACCAGGTGGTCCAAGATATCCAGGCCTAGAGAGCTGTGGAAGCTGTGACTGGAGGATGAAGTGGGAGGGGGTCTCCCACCAGGGAATGTATCTTTGACTTCGGTAGCAGCCTGCTCCCCACACTTTTTACGTCACCTAAACCAAAATATCTTTTCCTATGGACCTCAGCTTTTACCTGTTTGCTGATAAAAATGAAGACGAAGGTACTAGCCTTCTATTGACTCTCCCTCTGATTGTCTGTGGGTAATTAATTCTTGAAATCATCAGCATTGTTTGTACACCTATATTTCTTTTATAATACCATACATTTTTACTTCTAGAGGAGATGTAAAAATTAGAGATGTTTAAAGAATGAATGCTTAAATGTCCTTTTTCTTTTCCTTTCTGTGAGTTTATTTCCGAGTTTTGACTTTTTTTCCTCTGTATCTGTTACCTTCAGAGCCTTTCTTCTTTCCCAAGAGGTGGACTTTGATTGATGCAAAAACCACACACGCAAAGAGAGACAAACTCTCTCTTAAGCTGACTCCAATGTTATTGTCGGAATCGCACCCCGAATGATTTTCACCCAGAAACAGTAAGATCAGGTGTTAAAACACCAAACCAAGAGCTGATCAGCAGGAGATCTTGTTCCTGCTGAGATTAGTCAAGCCCATTTTCCTAGACATTTTTTATCCCTATCAAGAGAAGTTTGGAACTAGGATTAATCCATTTCCCAGAAGCTTCCGATGATTTCATGTAAAATAAGGAGTTTGTTGTCAAGACAGGAACAAATTTTTGGGTCCCTCACAAGATTTCTCTGATTGGGGTATCCAGAAGATGGACTAATTTGATATATGATGACCATAATGGTTGTTACTATCTCTCCAAAAACACACATCAAGTGCCTTTCTCACCTTCACACACCCACAGCTCCTTCCGTCCTATGCTTAGGAACACAAAGAATGGAGAATCAGGCCCCACCTCACCATTCAGCATTCCTAAAGAGATCCAGCTGAGTAAACCAGAGCCACTGGAACCAGCCTTTCATCTACTAATGGTCTAATGGGTTCCCTTTGTGTTGAGTTTAGCACTTTCTCTTCTTGGCTGAATTAAAGAATTCACTGCAGTAATGTCCAACCTTTTATTGTTGTGCCATGTTATTCATGAATTATTCCAGTTCCATGGTTATTTTTGATTTGGAATATAGCCTGTTTAAAAACATTTGTAAAACAAAAGAAAGGAACAGAGTTTCCCCACTTCCTATCTGTCTGTCCAGAGCTCTGGGTCCAAACAGCTTCCAGCTTTGAGGATCTAGCTGATAATTTATGAGAGTACAGGACGGCGCAAACCAAGGACTTGGCATCCACAGACCTACATGTGTTCTAGGCAAGTTCTAGTCCCATTCCTGGTCCTCAGCAGCGGTCACTGCTGTCCCATCCCTAGAAGAACGTAGCACAACCAGAACCCATGTCCCCAGCGTCCTTAAACTGCAGGCAAAATATGGACTTGGACTTGATTTTTATCCTGCTGCTCAGTTTTCCCCAGCAAAGTGTGTTGAGAACTTGGTCCCACCTTTGTTGAATAAAATCCTGTCACACTCAGGTCTGCACAAACCACTTAAAAATGTAAAACATTTTACACGTATTCAGAGAGTAGTGGTCAACAGCTGGAAGTCCAGATGGAGATGCGTGACAAGTGATGTCCCCCGTGGTTCTGTACTAGGACAAGTGCTGTTTAATATCTTCATCAATGTTATAGACAGTGAGATTGAGGGCATCCTCAGCAAGTGGTGGCTGCCCCATCCCTGGAGGGGTTCAAGGCCAGGTTGGATGGGGCTTGGAGCCCCTGATCCAGTGGGAGGTGTCCCTGCCCATGGCAGGAGGTGGAACTGGATGATCTTTGAGGTCCCTTCCAACCCAAACTATTCTACGATTCTAGGAAAACGCAGAGGTACCATTAAGCAGCATTATGTGATACGTGATTTCTCCTGCCCCTTCAGTAAAAATGGATCAGCCCATCTAATATTGCACAAACTGACTTCTCTTTTCTAAAAATAGATGTCTGAACACTCAGTCAATGGAGCAATCCAATTGCCTGAACAATCTTGGGTGCATTATCATTTAAATTGTAATAAGTCACAGGACGCCACAAGCCACATTGAGCAGCATCAAGTTACATTCCCACCAATAACAGGTGGCAACCAGATGAAATCAGTGTGATGGGATTGAACTGAAAATTCAATGCAAGAACTATTTTGTCTTAAAAAGTTGGCTTAAATAGGTCTCTTAAAAATCAGTGGGAATTTCTTAAAAATCACTGCCCGTGTCACATTTTGACTCACTATTTCCCCCTTTATTTACCTTAAGTAATGAGCACATGGGTCCTGCCCTTAAGTCCATTGAATGCTATTGGAAGATTACTATTGATTCCGGAATTTTGACTTAGCTGATCGGGAATTTTGCAGTAAAATACAGAAGAATCATTATAGTGCATTTTTTAGGACAGCTGGACTAACACACTAAAGCTCCTATGAGTTCCTCAGAAAGATGCCTCCACAAACTAATGGAAAATTTCCATAGTTTGTAAAAACATCCTTATATTCAGTTTTCTCTCACCCCCTTTCTTAAGTAAAAGTAATGGGATAAAATAATTTAAGTACTCCCAAGCGGTTTGTTATTTCTCAGAGTAATATTCCCCTGGACCACCTTAACTAATTCCCTCCTCTCCTTGGTTTTATCCATATTTCAGATATTTATACAAGATGTATGAACATAAAAGGACTATTCATAACATTGTTGTTTCTGAAACAGGGGACTAAAGCTAAACATAATCTGGTTCAGTCCCCAGCCACTGTAAATCATTCTGGCTCTCCTGGAAGCCGCTGATGAAATCCTTTTGTGCACCCAGTTAGGGGCTGGTTTCTGCAGGAGAGCGAAAGGATTGGCTAAAGCTGGTGGGAACCTACATGTGCCACCTGCGATGGTGCCTGTGGGTGCTTAAGAACTCATCACAGAGGTTGGCTCTGCAGCTAAAGGTGAAGCTATGATGAGATTATGGCTTGGGCTACCAGGGCAAATGCTACTGCGAACAGGTAACGGTGGGGTGGGAATGCAACAGCACAGAATTTAGGCGGCTCTAGTTACCCAAGTAATGCACAGAGCTCTTGCCAAGCTAGATCACGGTGAAGTGTGTGCTTGGCTGAAGTGTTATTAAAGTTAACTCGTTCAGACCTCGCTACATGTCCAGTTCTCAGCTGCTCTGGCACTTAAGCCCCTGTCTAGTTCTGTGAAACTCATTGCTCCAGTCAAAAATGACAAAGCTGAAATCCCTCGTGGGGGTGAGGTCGGTGGAACTTGCAGTGGATAGAGCTGAAGTACGGGGGGGGGAATATTGCAACTGACTCATTTTCCCCAGAGGAGGAGGGATATAATAGGAGATCAAAAGACATAGCGACTTGATAGGAAAGATGAAAATGAAATGGGAAAACTGTGAGAAAGGGAGACAATACACCAGCAAGGGACATGTCTCCTGTTATAAACCCTGACCCCAGCTGGGAAAGGGAAGATGCTGGACAGTATTAGCCCATGGTGGGCAGGTCACTCTTGCAGTGCAGAGTCACTTGGACGTGACTCCTGCATGAAATGTCCATGGGGGTAGGAGTCATTGTAGTGTGACTGCGATGGAAGGCAGTTTGCCGTCCTCACCTCCAGCTGACTTGCCCTGATACAGCTCTGCCTACCCTTAGCCTGCTCAGAACACTTCAGAGCACATTCAGGTTTTTTTTAAACAGGACTCTCCAACCCAGTTTAAGAAGTGACAGGGCTTGCAATTTTGCTGGCATTTCTAGTGGGAGCCACCTCCCGTCTTCCTCCTCCACTAAAAGCTGCAACGAGCGGCAGGTGCTGGAAACAGTCTTGCAGAGAAGCTCTGCTGCAATCAGAGCACAGGAGCATCCATGAGGAGAGCTGAACATTCCAGCCTTCTTTCCTCGTATACTTTAGAGAAGTTAATTAACGGAGGCTGGGATTTGAAAAGTGAGAAGCACCATTGCCAAACCAGCTCTTCAGTGTTCCCTTTATTTTTGCCTCTGACCAGAGCATCAGCGCAGACCTCATTCCCTCTACTTACATACCACATTGCCACAAACTTAATGGTTACAGTGTGGTGATGAGCAATAGTTTATTAGATATTCAGATAAGATGGATCTAATGGCTGTGTTGCTGTTTGTAGAGTATATACAGTAATTATTAAACGCCTGCTTTTGAAGGCACAGGGAAATGGAATTATATACCCCAAATTTCCTATTAAGTCGATCACAGAGTGAGGGAAATGGCTAAGGTAATAACATGACTATATTGACAGCAGTGAAAAAACTACTGGGATTTCATTAGGCAGCTGCAGGCTCTGACAATCGAGTAGCGAGTGTGCAGCTACTGCAATAAAGAGAATATGGAACTTAAACCAGTATGCCTCCTTTTCCTACATCAGATGAAAGTGCATAAATATCACCTTGTGGAAGAGATTCCAATACCTCTCACATCCTTCCAGTTAGAATGCTGTGAAGCGGCAGAGACAAAATCTTTAACAAATGGGGCCAGGAAGGAAACGGCTTTAATTCTTTGGCCAGAAAGAATCCCTGATGAGCAGCGGTTTACATGACTACAAACAGACAAGAACCCTCTGGGCTTTTTTGAAAGTCTTGTGGTCTTCATATTTATAGGAGAAAAATGCCAGGAAATATCAAAGCTGTATCTTGTCTTCGTTTGCTAGCATGATTCCCCAGCCTGCAAAGTTGATTCTTTTCATTGGACACGAAGAAACCCCTCTTTTTCCCATCTGTTTTCAGCGAGGGCTTTCTAATCTTGGCACAGAGGCCCTCCAATAGATTTCAGTAATGTCTTCAGCCTCTGGCCTTGAAGCTAAATGTTACCGTGGCCTTCTCAGGCTTAAATTCTTGGTAGGAAGTTTGGTTTTCATGCTTTACCATGGTTTTCCTACAGACTTTGATCTTCACTCTTGGGAGTCTCATTTACACTCAGCTGCATGTGCATCTCTGGCCTTAATCTTTCATAACTGAGTGCCCTACTTATCAAAGTGTGACAGCTATCTTAACCCCCCACCCACTTGCCAATGGAGATGTAGGAGACTCTCCAACTGTTATGAAAACAGATAAGTTAATTCGCTAGGCTGCTTCTTGTCATACTCCAAATATTTTGTTTCCTTTGTCACCACAGCTTGAGACCCTCAACTCTCTATAGTGCCGGTCTCCGTAGTGTGTTTCCATGAACAACTGATTCAGGCTGAGAGAGTTGGGGTTCTTCAGCCTGGAGAAGAGAAAGCTTTGGGGAGAACTTAGAGCAGCTTCCAGTACTGAAAGGGGCTCCAGGAAAGCTGGGGAGGGGCTCTTGTTCAGTGAGGGCAGAGACGGGCTGACAGGGAATGGTTTCAAGCTGAAAGAGGGGACACTGAGATGAGGTCTTGGGACGAAATGTTTTGCTGTGAGAGTGGGGAGGCCCTGGCCCAGGTTGCCCAGAGCAGTGGTGGCTGCCCCATCCCTGGAGGGGTTCAAGGCCAGGTTGGATGGGGCTTGGAGCCCCTGATCCAGTGGGAGGTGTCCCTGCCCATGGCAGGGGGTTTGGAAGTGGATGAGCTTTAAGGTCCCTTCCAACCCAAAACGTTTCGTGATTTTTGCTCACCACTTTGCTGGACATTGCGTTATTCTTGAAGGGCCACCTTATCATGGGTGAAGACTGACAGTTACGATAATCTTAACACGGATGAGTAGTACCAGTCATCTCAGCATGAGTCAGCAACGTCATCCTATTGGGATGGTGCATATGAGTAATAAACATTCCTCTCTACCAAGCAGAGCCTTGGATGTAGGACAACGTCTTCTCTTGGGTCTATGCTTCAGTAATGACACTAAGCAATGAGGGGAAAAGCAGAAAGAGCGGTTAGAGGTTTATGAGTAATGACTTTTCTTGGGGAAAAGTATGTGAGAGAACGGGGGGGGGGGTCATTCTAAAGAAGAGAAGGCTGAAAGTGAAACTTGAAAATTGCCTGCAAATACGCAAAAGAAAGAAACAGAGGAAGTACATTGTTCTCCACGTCCACTGGAGATGAGGCCCACAAGACAGCTCTGTGATTCTTCTCTAAGTAAAAAATGTGTTGTGCCAATGCAATCTGACAGAAAGAGGATCTGCTGGACTGCAGGGTGTGATACATTTGCCTGCATTTGTCTGTCTACTGTGAACTGGGGACAAGTTTGGGTTTTTCCTCCCATGCTTTCTTCTTGGCAGTCCATTTAAAAGTGGCTCACATTTTCTTGTGACCTCTAATGGTTGGCAAATGACCGTAGCTGTGAGTTAACTCTCATTTAAGATCTTCTCATAATGATAAAGTGGCTCTTTTAAGAGCCGCGTTGCTTGCCAAAAACCCATTATTGCAAAAGTCTAAGGCCATTTCCAAAATAATTTATTGGACAACTGCACTCTGAGTGAGAAGCACTAGGAAGGCTCTCATTTAATATCAGCATTTAAATACATTTTAATGTATCCTTAACCAGGGTTTCCAGATGCCATGTATGTAAGCGTAGCATTGCGTGCCTCAAAAAGAACAATTTTTCCCTAATCTCCCTTTATAAATGTTGCACTCATCCCTGGGATAGTTGTCAGGAAGGAGTGTTGGAGCCAAGGGATGTACCTGCTGCTGGGTCTCCACGAACAGCAAGCAGCAGAGAAGGGTTTATCTACACAGGCAGGTGCAAAGGGACCAAGGCTTCTTTTGCACGTGTCCAGAGCCAGCCAAACAGAGCCGACTGTGGTTTGGAAGCCACACAGTCATATTAACATACTAGGATGTGTAAACTAGGGCTGGAGCTGGTTCACATCCACAGCACAGGAATGCAGGGTCATCAAACCCCATGGAAGTAAAGGAAGCAAAGCCCTTTGCCACAAGCAGACAGTTCTCCCAGAGGTTGTCCATGAGGTCAAACCATGCAGGGTGGTTTTGGGTCCAGATACACAATTCATTAAGTATGTAGAGATGTGTTCTTTGTGTTATTTCTAGGTATTTATAAATCATTCTCTCTCCTTTGAACACAAGCTCATTCACAAAGGGGGAAGCCTTGCTGAGCTATTTCCTTTTTTTTGAGCCTCTTTTTATAAGAATTGCTTAGTTGTTTTGGTTTTTTTTCTTTTTCAAAAAAGAAAAAAGAATCATGAGCTCTGTGACTCACGAGGGTTGTAGGTGGTATTATTTGTTCTGGTGTCCGGAATCCCAATGTCAAACTTTTCTTTGTCAGGAGACTGATACAACGTTGGTTTTGGCGAGAAGCATGGTAGGAGAAAGGCCATCACTTAACAGATACTTAAAATGTGGTCAGGCTCTGAAAAGTGACTCTTAGAAATGACATTGTGGTTTTCCATATTTATTTTCTCTCAACGACTTCCAGAAACAATCTGCTGAGTTCACAGATCTAAAGGTGATTTGTTGAGCTGTCACCTCGCAGCGCTCAGTGGAGGGGTCGGAAAACCCCACCCTGTTCCATGTGCCTCTTCCATCATCACTGCTAATAAGGATTCCACAACTGGAAACGAGCTGACACGTTGCTGATGGATGCACGAGGCTGAGTCAACCCCAGCTTGTTCTTCTGCAGCTCCCTCAGCTTATCAGGGGTAAGAAGAGCCAAAATTCAGCTTCGGTTTGAGTTAACACAGAGGTGCACAGGAGGAAGAATACAATGCAGCAATAGGATGGTCCCAGGGTTGAGATAGGGCTCTGAAACTAAAGAGATCTTAATTCAATTCCTGTCTTTAAAATGATAAATAGCCATGTACCCTCTGGACTTGGCACTAGTGAGACCGCTCCTCGAATCCTGTGGCCCCTCACCACAAGAAGGATGTTGAGGCTCTGGAGTGAGTGCAGAGAAGAGCAACGAAGCTGGGGAAGGGGCTGGAGAACAGGCCTGATGAGGAGCGGCTGAGAGAGCTGGGGGTGTTTAGCCTGGAGAAGAGGAGGCTGAGGGGAGACCTCATTGCTCTCTACAACTACCTGAAAGGAGGTTGTGGAGAGGAGGGAGCTGGGCTCTTCTCTCAAGCAACAGGGGACAGGACGAGAGGGAATGGCCTCAAGCTCCACCAGGGGAGGTTCAGGCTGAACATTAGGAAAAAAATTTTTCATGGAAAGTGTCATTGGGCACTGGCAGAGGCTGCCCAGGGAAGGGAGTTGAGTCACCTTCCCTGGAGGAGTTTAAGGGACAGGTGGACAAGGTGCTGAGGGACATGGTTTAGTGATTGACAGGAATGGTTGGACTCAATGATCCAGTGGGTCTCTTCCAACCTGGTGATTCTGAGATTCTATGATTCTGTGATGGCTGGACTCTATCCCAGCTTGCTCATCTATGGGCTTAGGCAGAGCTCAGAAAAGCAGTTTAGAATTAGTCAACATGACTAATAGGTAGAAATGTTCTTTTAACATGATCACTTTTATGTTTGGCCATGACCCATATAAGAAATGCCCAAGGCTTAAAGGAGCATTCCCCAAAGTTTGGTTTTCATGCTTCTGCCATTCAGCTGGGGAATCTTACGTATGGCCAAATACACCTAAGCTGCGTGATGGTACGTGATAGGAGAGAAATAGGGTTGACATATAGTAGTTGGAGAAGTGCTGTGTTTTACCGTGTTCTGCAGTATCTGGAGTTCTGGGAATTAGTGAGTCAGATAAAGCAGAACGTGTTTTCTTCCTTGCTCATGATGCAGAAACAGGAGAATGCAGAAAATTATATTAGTATATATAAACTGAAAGAGGGGAGATTGAGATGAGATCTTAGGAAGAAATGTTTTCTTGTGAGAGTAGAGAGGCCATGGCCCAGGCCACCCAGAGCAGTGGTGGCTGCCCCATCCCTGGAGGGGTTCAAGGCCAGGTTGGATTGGGCTTGGAGCCCCTGATCCAGTGGGAAGTGTCCCTGCCCATGAAACTGGATGGGCTTTAAGGTCCCTTCCAACCCAAACCGTTCTGTGATTCTTTGAAAAAGCAGGTAATTTAAAAATCTAAATGCTGCTTTTTGCATGGAACGCAAAAGATTTGGGAGTTACAAGATAACATCATTGAGAGTTAGGTCTTCACATTTTACAAATCCAGTTGGTAGGAGACGAATTCTAATGAAGATTCCTCTTACCACTTCAAAACTAAATGGATCTGCAGAAAGAATAAGCCAGCTTTTAGATGAAGGGTTTGGAAAGCATCTTGCAATCAGACAAGTTTGTAATTGCCCCAGCGACCACTTGCTTGAACAGGGACAGGCAAGTGGAGCAGCCAGATTGCTCCTTCAACCCAAAAAAAGCAGTCACTGGCTTCCTGGTACCCGTGCAGAAAGTCAGCAAAAGCTACGTGGAACATGTAGATGATCTTAATCTGGCTCCAAAACTGAGCGTAACTGTACTTGACACAACATTCTCGCCTGAAAAACTGTAGCTAATTAGTCCATGTGGAACAAAGCTGCTGATGCAACTAGACTGCTGCTGATGCCAGAGCTAGCAGGGGTTCCTCTCCTCAATGCCATGTGGACACAGTCATAGGATACTAGGCAAGGAAAAATAAATCAGGGTAACTGAAATGTCCTGGACTTGTCATGGCAAAATCGTCAATCATCCAAGTGATGATATTGAGAAAAATTGCTTCATTTTTCTGTGGAGAATATTGAGAGACAGTCAAGATGCCAAAAAAAATTAAGTAATTCTTCTCTAACCCATTATCCTGGGTGTCTATGGCGAAACCTTAGGGATGATCCCTTCCTTAAAAAATCAGGTAGCTGATTTCCCCATGTAAAGACATGCACAGGTTATGAATTTTTATTTCAAGACCATGTAATATTTACGACTGACAGGCTTAGAGTATAATTTTCCTGTGCAAAGGTGGAGTAATTTTGGTTAAGCAACATTTATTGCTTTGCATTCTTATTTAATTGAACCACGTTCTTAATCACTATGTTAAGAGAAAGCTTGTTGGGAAGAAATCTGGCTTATGGAGGCCTGAAGTTGTGAGCCAGGAGTTCTAGGTCCTATTTCACAGTGATGTGGGAGGTTGTTAAAGTCTGGTCCAAACCCAGCTGAAGTCTAACACAAGAGTCCCAGTGACTTCAAAGGGTCTGACTCAAGCAGCTACTCTCTGTGTTGGTTTCCTCATCTTTAAAGTTGGCAGAAATGCCTTCTCCTTGGGTATTGGAGCCTAATGATTCACTCGCCCTGTGCAAGGATTATGAGGATTTTTGCCTGAGGGGCAGCAAAGAAATTACAGAAGGCTTATTTTATCTTCCACAAAAATGATAGGAGCAAGGCTTTATTAGATAACCCAAGAGGAAGAGCTGATGTACATAAAAATCCATGAAGGGTATGGAAGATGGTGGCTCTGAAACACAAATATTATGAGATTTCAGGTTATGTTGCTGAGGAAATGTGCTACAGGCTTGGTTAACGTGCCCTGAGCAGGCAGAGATTTTGTCTCAGTTATGAATATTATTGAGTATTTGTGAAGGCCAGTGGCTATATTAGAATGTGCTTGAGCTTTGCAGGTTAGGTATTCTTTTCTAATCTCAAGACTCCTGTGTGTTTTCATTGTATTTTAACCTAATTTTGGAATACAAAAGGAGAAGACAGACTGCTATGGGTTTAGCTTGTGTTCATGAAGTCCAAGCCTGAAATAAGCCCAGATCCAGACATCCTCATGTTTAAAAGTTGATTGCAGGTGGGATTTTTGGCAATTGGCTCTTCTCTAGCCTTTCTCCTTTCAGCCTTTTGCTGAACACACCTGTGAACCTCCGTGAGAACCAAAAACCAGTCTGTGCATGGCTGGGTCTGACCCAGGAGGACTTCGCAGACACCACGGATGGAACATTCCCAACCCAAGGTGAAGGCACTGGCTGAATCCCTGTGGAGTCCTTGGGTTGAGGGGGTTTTATTTAGCCATGGGTTGCAACAACTCCATGTAGAGTAAAGCCCCACGCCAGCTGCCCAGCACTACCTATGGAAAGGAGCATTGGTTCCCCACCCTTGGGTGTCAGCTGCAGCCTCTTAGGAGCTGAGTGGGACTGGGAGGGACTGGGAGGGACTGGGTGAGGTGCTGCTGGGAGTAGAGTGGAGAGCAGCATCGCAAAGGTGAATGTTCTCGAGAGGCCCACTCCGAAAGGTACTTTTTAAAGCATTCCCTATATTTCTGGAACAAAGAGAGCAGTGGGGAAAACAGGGATAAAAGCCTATTGACAAATGATATCTGGAATTGCAATACAGACACATAGAACACATATTACAGTAATTTTAATTGCTTGTAATTGTAGCCCCCTCTTCCCCCCCCGCCTTGCTCCCTCCTTCCTCCTCCTGCTCTCTGTCCCCCCTCCAGTCCCCCCCCCCAATGAGTTAATCTGTCGCTAGATTCTCAGCTTTTCTTTTGCTTCTGGTTTCATTTTCAGATGACAAAATTCAAGGCACACAGCTCTGCTGTCTGGTTGCCCTGGTAACGGCAGCCTATTATCGTACCTTGTCATTCATCAAGAAAGAATTGCACTTGACAGAGATAGACCAAAATGCCTGCAGTCTGCAGCATAAAAAAAAAGAGAAAGAAAGAAAGAAAGAGGGAAAAAAAGAGAAAAAAACTGTTTTCTTTTCTTCCAAGTATGTAAAAGGCCTTTAATGCCTGTTTAGCTACATGTTTTATTTAGCGTTGCTTATTATCCACTAAAGTGATTGTTGAAACTCCTAGAAATAGATCTTTCCTCCTCGAAAATATATTTAAGTCAAATCTGTAGTTCTGCCTTCCTCTCAAACCCTTCCACCCTGATGCTCGCTATAAAGGAAATGGTTAAATGATAAACGGGCTGCATGTTGAATTCACCAAGTGACCACACAGATGCAGCCTGGCTGCTTGGTTATGGCTTGTGTCGGTCAGCGTTCCACCTCTCTTTATAGAGCTTCAAAAATAATTAGCAGGGTGTATAATAAATAATCGAATTTTGTCGTTAATTAATCCTTCAAGGGCAGCGTGTTGCAGAATACAGATAAATACATACGTAACAAATATGCCTATAGCGCGCGTGTACGTATATATGTGTTGTAAGTATTAAAAAGGTCGAGGTTTGCTCGGGCATACAGTCTGTAACCACTCTTTCTGAAGTTGGCCCAGTCCCAAATTCATTGTTCTTCAAAGGCAGGAAAAGGTAATTGCTTGTTATTTCGCCTACCTCATCTTTGCCATTTGAATTAGCCCAGATGAATTCCTCATCCCTTTTGGGCAGCAAACAAGTTTGTGTGGTGAAACATCCAGTATTGTGATTTTTATTAAAACTCTGAATATTTTTCTCGTCATCTTATGGCTTTTTAAATAGCTATAATGGAGGGTTGGGCTTTTCTGGCTATTTTATAAAAGGATTTTGAATCAGGTTGTGCTTGCATTGGTCAATTTGCTTGTTAAAGGTGAGATATGTTGTAAAATAGGTTTTATTGGCCGTGTGGTATTTTAAGTACATATCCTCCTTGCTTGGGGTTGGAATCTCTGATTGTTGAATCTTTTGTCCTAGGGATGAGGAAAAAAAAAAAAAAGGAGGGAAGAGAGATAGAGGAGGAGAAAGATTGAGTGAACTTAAAAAAAAAAGGAGGGGGAAAGGAATTCCTCGCCGAGATCCTAATGCCAGCTCTGTTTATTTTCATTAAGTGTCTCATTGGCGTTGTACCCAGCGAGGAGCTCTGAACTTTGGGAGATCGCTTTGCACTCCCCGCTCCGAAAATAGCAACCGGCGTGTTGCTCTCTTTCCCCGTTCGAGCTCGCTGTCTACACAAACTCCCACATGGGTAAAGGATCCAGAGGGGGGAAAGAGGCGGTTGCGATGGCACCAAATCAAATGCAGATCTTTTCAGTGGAGGGGTCCTTGGTGCGGGAGGGCTGGGAACGGCTCCCGAGGATGCATCCCGACCCTTTTAGACTCGTAAACCAAGGGTGCTTCGCCACGTAGGGTTTGGGGTTGATTTGTAGCCATGACCCAACAAGAAAAAGCGGGTAGAGAGGGCGATGGCCATTAAACTGGATGGAGACGCTGGTTCCTAGAGCCACGGCTGAACTTTTTCCTTTAATAACACCGCACCACCAGCGTTCATTTCCTGTTCAACCTCGGCCCTACCTTTTGATTTCTCAACCTCCCTTAGGCTAGTGGTTTCAGCGGACAAAGAAACGAACAGGCAGAAACAATTAAACCAGCAGATACAGTGAAAACCAACACCGCAGCGCTTTCGCAGGAACTGCAGTGCACGAACGGATCCTGTCGTGCATTTGATGTTTCAACAGTCGGTCTTATTCTTGCAGTTCCTTCCAGCCTTCCTCTCGGCTAAAAGAATTCTGCCGTCCCCCAGGGCCTCATAAATACATAGAGGCGCTGGAAATATTTTTTCTGTATATTAATATTACATGATAATCTCGTTGAAGGAAAATAAAATGCTCGATCTAGATCGTCTTAACTGCAAAATGGCTCTTTAAATCCCTTTTAAATATTCGCATATGTCTTTATGAAAAATTGGGATTTGGAATGTTTATCCAGCTCTGAATACTGCAAGGGAATATCCTTAAATTAGCTTTTCAAGTTGATTTACAGCCTGAAATTTCCGTAACAAGACATGAGTGTTATCTGTTAAGAAAGGAATAGGTTTTTCTGTTATTGTCTGTCTGTATGTCTTTGGTGTGAAACAAAATGGGACCCAAAACGCCAGCTATAAAATGAACTTCGAGGAGGAGAAAAGGGTATGTGGGAGCTAACAAAGAGGCAATTAACTGGGTCAAAATTTAAAATGCTCCTTGACTTAAAAAAAAAAATTATTATAACCAGGATTTATTGATCAAATCTTATAATACAAGGGAAAAACCAAGTCCCAGGGTGCTGGTATTTGTTTTACTTGAGAAATTACCAAACATCTATCAGATCTATCGAATTAATTGGTTCTGTCTATTGATGTGTGTATCATTTATCTCGCTGTCTTTCCAGGCTCTTATTTTGTGCTTACAATGCTGGTACCCGAGTAGATGATAGATCAGAAAATAAGGGCAGCGGGACAGAGCTCTATGTATTTCTGAGCATTTTTAACACTGTGTCCTAAACCAGACATAAAAAAAAGGTTCAGCTGGGTGGATGAAAGTGTATTTGTAGAGGGTAAGGCCAGAAGAGACCCTCATGAACAGCTTGTTGGGCTCCCTCCATGAACGAAGCCAGAGAACTCTGCTCAGCAAACTCCACAAGCAGTGTTTCAGCAATTCCTTGAGCTTTATTTGCACTCTGGCACATGGGGAATAGCTGATTCTCCGAAGCCAAGTTCTTAAAACACACTTGGCGCATCCTCTGGGCTTCAAGTCCCCCTCAGCCTCTGAAATAAGGCTGAGTGATGCTCTCCATGGGTCTGGCTCTGTAAAAAGCCTTGTCCTACTGTGGCAGGAGGGAAGCCCATGCGAATGCACAAGAGCCTCCAAAACTTGACTCTGGAGGTGAGGAAGGCTGCTGCAAGGTCTTAGAGGACATTGCTTTGTGTGAGAGCCAGATGGAGGTTTTATTGAATCCAGCCTTTGGGTATCGAAACAATAAAACACCTCCTGTAAAACCAAACCCTTCCTCTCTCTCCCTTCCCCTTTCTTCCCTCTTTTTTCTCTCTCTTTCCTCCTACTGCAGTGAAAATGCGAGGAATGTTCTGAGCAGACCAAAACCATGGCACAGCGCGTGCTTATCTAAAGTTCAGTCAGAACAGAGTGACTCTCCTACCTTTGGATATGTCTGAAATTAAAATGTCATGGCTCGGGTTCCCGCTTTTGCTCATGATGAGTTATATCCTGTGCTACAAATCTTCCCTGGCGGTGCCTGGTGCTCTTTGGAGAGTGAGATGCAGTTGTGGGACAGTTGAAGGCTCAGACTGTATTTTTCCTTGATCCACATGTACATAGTACATATATAATATACATATATAAATACATACATCTCTACACTATTTTTGCACGTAGACTACTTGCTTTCAGTGGCTCCTCTGAAGTTATTTAGCAGATACGACATTCCCATTGAACATGAAAACTGGGTTATTTGTTTCATGCCATGTCTGAAGTTCAAAAGTGCTGGGGGAAGGTGCTTCTTCCATAACTCTTCATTATATCCGTACTTTCTCCTGGTTAAGAAGCGATAGCTAAGGCTCATAATCATGACTTGTGCATGTGTCTGATCTATTGTAAACTGTGACTGGCAAATGTGAAGTTCCAAAGCTCTTCAGATACCCTTAAACTGTCAGAAACAGCTTTAAATGCTGAGCTAGAGCTTTCAAATAATTTTCCCCTGTCCCATCAGAACCAATGAAGGATCTTCTTTGTCTGTATGATCCACAGTATGTTTTTTTGTGTTTAGTTAAATCCATAGAAATATCTCAGTTAACATATGGATAAGACAAATTTTGGAGTGTTTTCATATTAACCCTAGAGCAGTTTTAAAGATTGGTTGAATTAATACAACCAGGGAAACCTTCTTTCTTGTAACAGGACAAACCAAATGGCCCCTTTCAATTATTGGCTTCCCCCTTTTTGAAATTCGCTTCATGATTTAGATCAAGATTAAAAATTTCAGAGTGAGGAATTGGTTTAATCGTTTGGTGCAGTGTGTTGCCAGACTAAATATCCACAGTGGTTTAGTGAGGCATCAGTGGGTCTTTGCGGTCTCTTTTCTCAGTTTAATCTGTAAAAAGCTTAAATGCTGCTTTGTTTCATTATCATTTAAGTGTTTTGGCAAAGACTTCAGCCAGATTTTACAGCCTTTTCACCATTTCCCTCATTTTTATTTGAAGCAGGCTCATTTATAATAAAAGCTGGTATCTGATTATTCCTCTGTTAGTCTCCCCAAAGCATCTTCTCAAAAGCAAAAGGTGATTAGAACTGTTAATGCTGCTGGATTACCACACCCAGTACAGTCGCCTTTCGAAAGCTCCTGTTTAAAAAAAAAAAAGAGAGACAAAAGTCTAAAATTGGATGAAGGTTTCAATTGTGGGAAAACCTGGGAAAATAAAAATGCCTTTAATGCTCTTCCTTTCTTCCTCTTTGTTTTAACTAGGTTGTTTTAGGCTTGATAACATGGATATGGATATTTCAGGTCAGCAATAAACGGGATGCTGGAGCTTAAAGGAGTTAGAGCAGGCTTTTGCCACCCAGCTGCTGGCTACTAAATGCTTCTTAAATTTTGATTTAGTGACCAATATAGATTTGCACAAAAAAGCCCCACACACAATGGAAGAGGGGAAAATGCTAAACATTTCGTGTGTGTGTGTATGTCAGTACTATAAATGAACGTTTTACCATATATCATGAACAAAGGTTAACCATAGCCATTTTTTTTTGTTGATATTATGGCCCCAAGTTGCACCAGGGAAGGTTTAGGCTGGATATTAGGAAAAAGTTCTTCACTAAAAGAGTGGTGAAGCACTGGAAGCGGCTGCCCAGGGCGGTAGTGGAGTCTCCATCCCTGGAGGGATTCAAAAAGTGTGTAGAGGTGACACTTCAGGACATGGTTTAGCAGGCACGGTGGGGTTGGGATGATGGTTGGACTGGATGAACATAGAGGTCTTTTCCAACCTTGACAATTCTGGGATTCTATGCTATTATGGCACTGCCTTTTTGAGTCACCGTCCCTGGAGGTGTTTAAGGTTAGGGTAGATGAGGTGCTTAGGAGCATGATTTAGGGAATGGTGGGAATGGTTGGACTCGACGATCCAGTGGGTCTCTTCCAACCTGGTCATTCTGTGATTCTGTATCAGCCAGGCTGCTGGGTTTGATCTTCCTTTTCCTTCTTGCCAGACCCTTCCTTTCTACCCTTCATAGCAACGAATGTTGCATCTTGACTGCTTGGGTTAGCCATGCCACACAAAGTGTCTGGTGCCTAACATCCTTAGTCTGAATAGAATGAGATTAGGAAAGGATGTTGGGCTTACTCTCATTGCCTTCTAGCTTTAGAAATTATAATTTCTCTTTGGGTTCTGTTTTACCAGATCTTTCTCCTCCACCGTAAGTGTTACAGGCATCTTCTTTTTTCCAACCCCTTTTAATGAAAAGTGTCATCGTCACAGGTTTCTATGATTTCAGGAACTGTATTTCATGGCAGACTTTGTAAAAACATCGTTAGGCATCATGGTGGCAGGAAAACGCCGTTAGCAGAGAGCTTGATGTCTCTAAGTTGAAAAAGGCATTTACAGAATGTGGCTCAGGGACACGGGGTCAAATATTGCAAGTCTTATCTCATCTGTACTGAGCTGAGTCCCTACTGACTTCGGTGGGAGCTGAGCTGGAGCGAAGAGATGAAGATGTGTCCTACTTAGCAGTTGAGCCCCTGTCTTGTTGGCAGGGGGTTGTTTTGTTTAGTTGTTTTGATTTGGGAAGCGACAAGAGATAAACACCGCTTGGCGAAACAAAGGGAGCTATAACCAGGCTGCGCTCATTACAAACGCATCATATTTAATAATGGGGATGAAACAGAGCAGAAAATACTTTTTTTTTTTTTTTTTTTTTTTTCCTGGTAGTTCAGGTGCTTTTTCCCCACTGTCTTTGCTGCACATGAGCCCATTAGAAGCATTTAGGAGTATGCAAGTCAATCTCTGATTTTTAGGGCAGGATAATTTCTCATCCAGTTTTAGAAAAGAAAGAAACCAAGCTTGTGTGGCAGGTTTACCAATGCAGGCTCTGGTCTTAGAGTTTCAGTGGATGTGAGATCTTGTCTCAGGCATTTCTGTCAGGACCCCTTGGGGAAAGCAGGAGGAAGATGGGGGAGGAAAAACAAAAAGATACGAGGGCAATTTTAAAAACTATGTTTTAAAATGCCTTTTAATGAGCAACTGTGCTGAAAGCACTTGTCACTTCCCTCCAAATAAGTTGTCTTGATGGTTTGGTGGATGATTTACAGTGGCTATTTCTGGTAGACCATATTATGTACAGTTCTGAGCACTCACAATTTCCAACAGAATTCCTGTTGGAACTCGTGTGAGTGCAGGTTCCTCTCAGGAGCAGGGGATTCGGCCGTCGATTCTGCATGGATGGGAATCAAACCACTCGAACTTTCCTGCTCACTGTTGGGACTGAGCAAGGTCTTGCTTTGGCTCAGCCAGAGCTGTTCTGACCACAGACCCTTTGACCAGCCAGACACCACTTTGGGCACTTCCAAAAATCAGACCTTGCACCTTCTTTGTTGGCTGGAGATGCCATGAGAAAGAAAGGGGGGAAAGGACTCTAATGTTCATTATTTTGATGTAATTCTGGAGAAATCAAGTTGGCTGCAAACCTGCAGCTGTTTCCAGAACTGAAAGCATCAGGGAAGATACAAAAAATGTTTATTTTCTGAAGCAATTTGATCTATAGTGCAGAGAAGAGTGCTGAAAAGGCAGAGAATTATTGCAAAGAATTTTAGGAAACATTCCTCTCCTTCCCTGCATCTTGTGCAAGTCTTGTCTCCAATAACCCCTTACTGAGGCTACCACACACGTATCTGTGTTCTTCAACGGCTCAGGTATATTCTGCTCAGTTGAAGCACAGTGAAAAACTCAGAGTAGAGGGATTTTCAGTCTTGTTTGAACATATCCAGGAAAAAAAATATGCTTTTCTCTGTCTTTTTAGCATCTTAATTTAAAATAAACTGCTTCAAAACTATGATGGTCTAAAACAAAGGGAAGAGAAAAGCTCTTAAAGAAAATGCTCTTAAACGTAAGGATATGAGATAATGAAACAAGCTACTGGGATAAGCATATTTATTGGGTTTGTTATGTATCAAATGTAACAAAAGTGAAGTGTCTGAAGAACTCCATGTGTGGTTCCTTCACACTCTTTGATCACACAATTCCCCCTTTAATTCAGATGCAGTAGAGCTTAAGTGGCTTCATTGATGTGTTAAGTGTGGAATGATTTTTGTATAAAATAAAAAAAAAAAAAAAAAGACAAAAAAAAAAAAAAAAAGAAAAGACCCCATTATGTGTCCAGCAAAGCCTTGTTCACTTGTTTATTGAGACAGGAAGTCGGTTTCCCACACCGAACAACGGTGCCGAAACACTGAAAAATTGAGTAGGGAAGAAAAGTAAAGGAAACTTAATTTTCTACCTGGCAGAAATCGGCCTCCGGAGGAAGAAGGAGACAATGACATTGGGCTTAAACCGAATAATAGAGCCTGATTGATTTTAGGAAAACGCTCCACACCATTTATATGGGGGCTTCATGTGCTGCTTTTGTTAGTAAAATGCGAGGCTTTGGTACAAGCGTCTTTGTAGTCAGCCTGCTGCTTAAATATTGCAGCCGCTGGTGCGGTGCCCAGCGGAGCAAACACCCCGAAGAGTGGCTGTCAGGTAGAAACACCGCATTTAAATATATATTAAAAATAAAAAAAATACCTTTAGCACATTTCTTACCGTTTATTGCTGACAGATAGCTATGTGAGGCCCTTTTTGAACAAAGACTGGGATGCTGCAGTGGTGTAAATCAGGTTGGTTCTTGTTCTCTGAGACAAAGGAGCTACTCATGCACCTGATGCTCCGGGCCAGTCTTCACACACGGCAGCAGAGTGAAAACCAGCATTTCTATAAAACCTGAATTTTAATATTAAAAACAAAGCAACAAAATCACCCAAGGAACTTTTCCAGGCTGGTAGTTCCTGTGTATTTACTGACACCTACGAATTGTAACATGATTAATAAGAGGCTCCAGATGTAGCTTGGTCTCCCGTTTGGTCAGTGAGGGTTATGGGCTGAAAGTGAAATATAGAGTAGGGACATTTATTGGTGTTTTCAGAAGCAGCTGTAAGTCTCCAGAAAGGTTACAAGTGTTGTAGGCCCAGAGCCCGGAGTTTCAATCGAAGAAAAGGAACCCAAGGACTGGCACAGAGCAATCAAGTGGGTCGCCAAAGGGCACGAACTATATTGGTAGCAGAGACCAGAATGAACAGCAGAGTTTGCAGGTTCTTGTTTTGATGCAATTTCATGTTTTCTGACTTTCCTCTGATTTTATTTGGCAGATAATGCCATCCTCTACCTCTGCCACAGTAGCATGTGCTCGGCACTAAGGTCTCTTTTTGCTTTGGAAGCTCGTAAAACCGTGCGGTTTCCTACACTCTGATGCCAAACCCAGGGCTATTCAAAACAAACAAACACAAAAGCCCTCCAGAACACAGAGTGGGCCTTTGTAAATATTACCCTGAGGTGGACTTGTGCAAAATAGTCACAGGGAAAATACCCTCCTTTTCCTTTGCCCCCAGCCAGGAGGTTTGCAGGACTTTGGAGACTACAGCCATCGGAGTTTCTCCTTAGCTGCATCCCTCCTGGGGTGAGGAGTGCTGCAAAGCACTTGTTCCTTTTACTGGAATGCCAAACCTCCCTCACAAATGTGTGTGCTTATACGTAATCTGAACTTAAGTATTTTTACCAGCGTCTTTTTAATCCTCGGATGACAGAACTTGGAGAGAAACCTCAGGTTTTCCAACTACGCAGGCACTCTCCCACTGACACGCGCGGCTCCCCCTTCAGCAACTTGGCTCTTCCCTGAGCCTTTTCCAGCCTATATAAAACTCTTCTTCCTTTCAGCACCATCTCCCCACACCCAGCACATTCCTTTCATGTGCACAGGCTGATGGCCTTATCTCTCACTCTTGCCCTAATTATGAAATGTGTGGTATGTTGCTGCTCCATGAGAACAGAGCGCGCTGCAAATAGGCAGAAGTTACAAGACTCTTATTGCTCTCCAGGCAAGCCAGATTCAGGGAGAACAGACAGTTCTTGATTTCTTTTTTTTAATTTCTTTTGCCATTGAGAACATTAGAAACCCCCATAAGCTATATTTTGCCTAAAAGGATGGCTTGGAGAAGCTTATTTGCACTGAGCTAACCTTTCCAGCACTGAATAAGGGTCCAAAGCATCCGTACATTTGTTTGTCACACCCGACAGACCCTGAGGCAGCACAGAGGATTCGGGTGCTGAGCTCCTGAGCCTGACCTGGGGCTCTGGCTGTCTCGGTCTTACTGCATCTCGCAGTCAGCGTGGGTCAGCAGAGACGTTTCTGTTCTTGAGAGGTGCAGGACCTCAGTACGTAGCAGGAGGTTTTCTGTGTCTGGCAGGCATGTGGTCCTTAAAATGCAACCGTCAGGCACTCTGCAGTGGGGTTTTCAAAGCAGATGACTACTGGCTTACGTCTGATTCCACCAAATTGTCTGTAGCTGCAAGACAGGCCAAGATTTGAGCATCTTTGAAAAATCCCAACTTGAAATTCTGTCTATCTGAGAGCTACATCTGACCTGGGCAGAACCCCCTCTTCCCCAGTTATTGAACAACATAAGCTCTAGTGTGCCAGCCTGGTCATCCGTTCAGAAAGAAGAACATATTCGTGACCTGCCATCAATCCCTGCTCTTCCTGACCCTCCCCCTCTCCCCACTTTGTCAGCCCTTAGTGAACCAAAAACTGGCTTTTCTGATTTGAATCATGATTCAGCCTGATGCGATTTGAAATGCCTGAATTCTTAACCCCCCGCGTGATGGGATTTTATCTAATGGAAATGCCAGCAGCCTTTAAGTCAGGCATGGCAGTGTCTTGCCAGCCGCTATAGCCAGCATGCTAAATAAATGATAAATATTGTCGCACATATGTTACATCTGTCAGAAGTCTCAGCATCACGCAATCATCACGTGGCCTTTATGAGGTGATGAAAGGAGCAAAAACAACAACAAACCCCGATGCAAACATCGGATCTGCATTAGACATTCTCTGCCAGGGCAAATAAAATATCCTATTAGTGAAACAGGCTTGTAAGAGATGGAGGAGAGCTTTTACTAGGTGAGGTAAAGAACTGAAAGCAGTGGACATGCCGTGGATTCAGAGTCTCTCCCCCAGCTCTCCCGTGTAGTTATTCTGAAGTGGTTATGGTGCTTTTACTGTTTTCATTTAAGAGGTCTCAGGTTCTGCTTTAAAAGTCAGGTTCAGGTGTGGGAGGGGAAGGGAAAGTAAATAAAGAAAACTCTTCAAGGTCTTAAGTACCTACTTTGCTTCGAAATGTTTGATGTGTAGTCCCACACCACACTGAAACATTTCAGCCTGCTGAAGGCTGGTGTATACTACTTTTCTCTTCCCCGGGGCAGGAATTTTCAGTATTTCCTGCTTTAAAAGGGACATTTGATGAGTTGCGAGGAGCATTAAGACACAAACACAATCAGTCTTAATGCCAGCCTCCCAGAACGTGCAAATTCCTTGCCTATCTGAGGATTGTCAGGGTTACCTTGACGGGCACCCCACCTTCCACAAAGGAGAAAGCAAGGAGAGCGTGAGAAGAGGGAGGAGAAGGCCATGGGGATGCTGAGCCATGGTGCTGCTCCTCTGCACCAGCTGGATGCTGGGGAGGAAGGATGCTGAAGTGCCAATGCATCTTCCTCCCCTCCAGCAGAAATGAGTCGCTGTGGACGAGCAGATCCTCAGAGGAGTTTTTCAGAGGCAGGGTCCCTCCTGAGGGGAGGAGCGGAGGGAAGGTGTAGCTCCTCCACCTCTCGCCCAAGGCTCTGCCTAAGGGCAAAATCTCAGTCCAAGAAACATATTCCTCTTTCCCTCTCTCCCTCCTTAAAAATAAGGGTCACAGTGGCATTTACCTTCAACTCTATTAAAAAACATTGAACTCCCCGAGTGTGGCATGTGTGTTTCCTATTAAGGAGGCAGTTCCAGACTAATAACCATTTTTAATGGCTGTTGTTGTGCTTCGCACTAAATGATATCAGCTATTACTACTTGAGAAGGCAAAAAAAAAGCCTGGAAAATTAAATGAAAGCCTTCTGTAGAAATTTCAAAGGGGATCAAAGATGCTCCCCAGCCTCTCCTTGAGCCCAGGTGGAATGTTTCCTACTTCGAGTGTAACGTAGGGAACTCCTTGGTAAAGCAGTTCTACAGGGAGCAGGTATAATTTTCCCTTTCTCTCTCTGTCTTAAATCAAGTAAATATTAGAGGTCAGATAATTTACTTAATACAAATGAGAATAGAATCTGGTCCACTGAGGCTTAGGGAGGTCAGTGCAGCTGTGTGGACAGTGGCAGAGGGCAGGAGAAGTGATGTTTGATCAGTCCCTTTGCACAAATATGAAAACCACAGCCAACATAACCAGCTGGAAGTATCCTCCTAACACTGGATATGACATATTCATCATCCCTCGTTGACAGAGAGAGGTGTTGCTTGTGACTTAGATGAGGCTTCTGTCACTTGGAAGTAACTTAATAATGGAGACCAGGGTAGAACTTGAACTAGTAAACTCTGCCGGGTGTATCTGTATCTGATCTAATTGTCTAGATTCACTGGTGCTCCACAGAGGCAAAAAATGCTGCTTATAGGGTATGATTCATCTTATCCTAAAGTGCATGTACAAAATAGGTCAGATGAGTTGTACCCTAAAAAATAGCTGTAGCAGGAATCAAGGGTGACTGGATCTAAGAGTAAAGACCTTACCTTGGGAAATGACAAAAGGGAGAGCCAGGGATGGGTTTGTTCACCTCAATGTGGTTCAAATTAGTTGTAGGCTACGACTGCAAGCTGAGAACAATTCAAACCAGCCTGATGATATTGAAGCAAGTCAAAGTTAGTTGAGGCCAAATGGTTTGTAATTTAGTTTAAGACCATGACTGTGAGTCTTAAAAATCCTAAACAGTGAGTCTTGCTGGCAAGCCAAGCATCTATTAATAACGTGTTGGTGGAGGCAGAGGATTTTATCCTCAGGGTTCAATCCTGCCAGGTTTTGAGCTCCCCAGACCTCCCACTGCTTCTGCGGGAAGTGAGGGTGCTGAGCACTTTGCAGGATCTAATGCTAAGGAAGGGCTGAGCACTCACGGGGGTCAATCATCTTTGTCCCATTGATTTGAACAGAGATGCCTCCATTTAAACTGCTATCAGTACTCCTGGTATCTACAGAGAAACTCTGCAAGTCAGGGCGATCCATTTTGATTATCCTATTAAAAGGATGCAGCCTGTTTCCCAAATGCACAGAAATCTAACTAATATAGTTGCGTTAATTAGCCCCTGCTGCAATTTCCACCATGCTATTAAAATACATTATACTCAAATGCAATGAAATGCTTGTAAATCAAGTGAGATTGAAAACCCTTTTGGCTGCAGAGATGTGTTTATCATGAAGGCTTTAACATCTTGCATTTTAAAAGAAGCTGTACGGTACTAAGGGAGTGAGGTTTGATAGGGAGGAGCAGCAGATTTTATTGCATCGTCTCACAGAGCTGAAGAGCAAAACAATAAAAATGAACACATTTTCAGGCACACAAACCCTTTCTCCAGACCAACACAGGAATGGACACATGAAATCACACAGGAGTGAAGTGTTTACTCTAAAACCAGTGTTGGGGTAAAATGAGTCCCGTTGTCTTGTGTGATTTCGTTGCAGAGGTTTGGATCTGGTTCACTTGTCCCGTGCCTGGCACCACTTTCCTTTGAGACACTGTCAGCTGTGAGAACCTTGCCTGCACGCACCGTGTGTTGTGACATCCCTTCTGATATCCCTATCATACACACCCTTTTTTAGCACGAGATATGTAGAAGTTCAGTTGTTTAGGCTGAGGGTGGATGTTGTTTGGTGCACCTTCAGGACTGCCTCCCTGGGTTTTGTTTCCCGATTCAGGGTTGGGTTTGAACGAACCTGGATCATAAAGGAAACTTTAGACAATTATTATCTAACCTGTAATGAGTGGTGTTATAGCTCAATGTCTCAAAAAGCTTTCCTTGAAAAGGAAACCAGTACATTTACATTTACATTTGACTAAGCAAAGGTGATAGACCCTCACGTAATAAAATTTCCTTTAGGTTCTTTAGGGCTATCTTGGCAAGCTTAGGGTATATCAGGTGAGAACTAATCCTAGAATTCATGCCAGTCTTTACTCATCACTTACTAAGCTTATGTCTGCTTACTGAATTCCCAATGTTTATTTTCTTTTCTTTCTCATCTGTTTGGTTAAATCCCTTTGGGTACACACCCGCCCCGTCTCTTTCCCCTCCCTTCTTTGTACAGCACATGGAGAAAATGGGTCCAGTAGACCTGGAATGAATAAGGAGGTGGTAAGGTTTATCCTCAGTCCAGTTTCAGAGAGGTTAAGTGCCTCACTGACAATCAGTTAGGGAAAGCTGTGGCTAATCTTCAACCAGATCTCCCTTTCCAGCATCACAGAAGAGCAAACTGGTTATTTTAAGTTGTTACTTCTGTTTATTTTAGCTGAATACTTACACCCCTCCCCTCCGACTTTGCCATGGTGGCCGGGAGCGTTGCTATGTTGCTGAAGAGCCTTCCTCTTTGCAGCAGTTGTGCAGAAATCGCTTTCCTCTCTCCTTCCTTTTCGGCAGCAGCAGTTTGTTGTTCACCAGAAACAGCAGCAGCTTTAGCACCTGTTGTGCAGCCCCAGTGGCTCTCATCTGGCGCCACACAAACAGAACTTATGCTCACAGGACTAGACCAGGATCCTCTTATATTTTTTCTTTCTTTTCTTTTTTTTTTTTTTTTTTTTTTTTGGTAGAATTCTCCTTCTGTTTTACCAGACAAATAATCTGTTGCGGCTCTTATTGCTTCTTATCTTTTGCAGCTTGGAGCCGTTCCACGCACCATTTTGTTCTCAAAGATGCCTAAGCTGATTCTTCAGCGCTAGCCAAAACAAATGAGAGTCTTGGCTGCCGGCGTGGCAGCAGCAGCTGGTTCCACCATGGCTCCCTACACCTAACGCTGGGACAGCTTGGGCTTGGATAAAGAGCCTTCTCCCGCATTAGGGGACTGGGGACCACTGGAGAGTGGGCAGGAGGGAAATTAAGTCCTATAAAGCTGTTCAGCTGACCTTCATTTTTAGTGGAGTGTTGGAAGTTGGGCTATGAAGATGATGCAAGGGCTGGAGCACCTCTGCTATGAGGACAGGCTGGGAGAGTTGGAGTTGTTCACCCTGGAGAAGAGAAGGCTCCAGGGAGAGCTTAGAGCAGATTCCAGAACTGAAAGGGTCTCCAGGAAAGCTGGGAAGGGGCTCTGGATCAGGGAGGGCAGGGATAAGATGAGGGGGAATGGTTTTCAGCTGAAAGAGGGGAGATTGAGATGAGATTTTAGGAAGTAATGTTTTCTTCACAATGAGGGTGGGAAGGCCCAGGTTTCCCAGAGCAGTGGTGGCTGCCCCATTCCTGGAGGTGTTCAATGCCAGGTTGGATGGGGCTTGGAGCCCCTGATCCAGTGGGAGGTGTCCCTGCCCATGGCAGGGGGTTGGAACTTGATGGGCTTTAAGGGCCTTTCCAACCCAAACCATTTATGATTCAAGCCTCTTGTAGTGTAGCTCTGAAATTATCTATCAAGAATTGCTACTCAAGCATGGTATTCAGAAATATTTTTCATCGAGTTTTTCTAGTAGCAAGAAAATCCTTGCAGTAGTATACCAATACAAATTTTCCTTTGGTTCTCAGCCTGCGCGTCACTCTGATCCTTGTGAAAGGTAGCATCCTAAGATCCTGAAGAAGGCAGGAGGTTTGGAACTAGATGATCTTTAATGTCCCTTCCAGACCAAACTACTCTATGATTCTAAGAAGGAGCTCTGCTTATCCACAAAAAAGGGGGTGGAACTGGATGGGCTTTGAGGTGTCTTCCAACCAAACCCATCCCATGGTTCTAAGTCTTCATTAGAGGTGTTTATTTTATTGTCCATGATCCTAAGGCACCTGTCATGACAGCCTCTGGAGAAAGTCTGGGGTTGAGTGAATAGAGCACAGGACTGGGAACTGAGACACCCAAGATCTGTCCCAGACACTCACCTGCTGTGCTACTTCGAGTTTTCGCTGCTTTGCCTTGTTGTCCCCATTCAGACTGTCAGGACTCCACAGCAGGAGTTGGCTTCTGTTCCACGCGTGTACAAACTGACATAAAAGCTGCCTGGTCCCAGCTAGGTCCTGTAAGCATCAGTGGAATGCAAATAGTAGTAGATATATCGTCTAATTTATCAGTCTCGGTAGACAGAGTACGTAGTACAGCATCCCCAGGAGATTTTCAGTGCCTACAATGAAGACAATTTGAATTAGAAAAACAAAGAAAAGGTAAAGAAGAGAGACATGGTTAATAAACAGAGTGCAGGAAAAGTCAAGGCCCAGTGTGGTTGTGAACTTCTGAAAAGTTCAGATCCAGAGTCAGGCATGAATCTACGCTTTCTGACCCTGTACTGCTAGTCACAGCTAGATAGGTATGAAGAAATTATGAGTTGAATGAGTTCTCAACTCGTGATTTGAAGATTTTAACCCTCTTTTCCATGCTGCACATGTACCTTCACCTAGGACAGTTTGGAAAGAGAGGGGGTCTTGTAATTGAGGAGCCCACTGTAAACCAGATGGCTTTTGTGTTTGCTTGCCACTTTGGGCAAGTTCCCTGCTCTCTCATTGATTCCCTTTAATGTAATAATAGCATTTCCCTCTGCCTTCTGTTGTGGGATAAAGAAAATACAACTGGCAAGGTGTTTGGCTATATAGGGACTATGAAATTAGGATGGATGGATTGATGGATGCGTTTCCTTGGCAGTACAGGAAGGCAAAGATAGTTGAAAACTTCTAGACACGCTGTCTCTTCTGAGCCGAGAGAACATTATGTCACCGTGAAAATGCCACACGTTTTATTTTAAAAGGACATTATGGCAAGGCTACAATCAGATCTCTTAGTGCCTTAGACAGCTTCAGAACCTGATTCAATAAAAACATGGCCTGACTCCAGCATCAAGAAGAGAAGCAGGCTATCTGTGGGGAGTTATCTCTGCCTGTAAAACCTCTCTCAGAGCACTTCTGAGAACTTGAATCCAGGCCTCCCTTGTTTGTTTCCTTTGGAACTGGGGGTTTTTGAGGGGGATACCATAAAATATAGCAACTTGATATGATGTTTGGGTGGGGAAAGCTAATTGATTTGACAGTTAATCAAAAACTACTAAGGGGAAATCAATATAGAGTAAAACAACCTAGTCTTCTGTTCTATATCGTATTCCCAGTGGCATTGTTGATTGTATAGCATCTATGTCATCTATTTTAGATGGAAATGTTACCAGCTATAATGCCACTGTTGATGTTTCAAAACGATTCTAATCTCATTTCAATAATAGCTTCTGTCTCTCTTAGTGACACACATGCCATAACATTCTTGGCTAAATTGACAGCACTAATAATACACTCATTTTTTATGTTATTCGGACCTCTGTCTGTGTTTTTGAGTGTTCACGGTGTTGCACAGTACGAAGGGCCTGTATCTCCTTCGAAACCTTCAGGTCAATGAGTGTTGGTAGCACTCTCACAGCCCTCCTGGACGTTGCCGATGCTGTCTGGGAACCTTTGAGAGTCAGCTCCTTGGATAATAGGGATTTGGGGGTCAGTTCCTTGGTTAATAGAGATTTGGGGGTCAAATGGAGGCCCCTGAGCTTGAAAGGTCTGGCTGGAGGTGATTTGCTCCAGGTCACAGAGAATAATTCAGGAAGGGCAAGGTTATGGCTGAGATGATGGCCAGTTTTGTGGTTAAACTGCTGGGCACTGTACTTCCTCTCAAGGTCCTGAGTCTTTCAAAGTAGACTAAAAAAAACCCCACAGGGAAATTCCTTGCTGGCTTTCTGGAAGATTTTCCTCTGCATCAAAGCCTGTTGTACCAAACTCAAAGCCTCTCGTGTGGTTTTATGGCACATTTTGGTTTCATCCTACTTGCAAGCTAAAAGTGAAATAGAAATGTGCCGGCAGCCCAGATGCCGTGATGATGGGCAAAGGGTGAAATGGACACCTCATCATGAATCAGGTTCTCTGGACAAAGCAGGGGGTTTTCGGTTCCTGGATGTCTCATTCAGATGAAATTCAGGGTCATAGTCTTTTCTTGGATGGACCTAGCGATAAGTTGACTCAGAGTTTAAGGAGGTCTCTGGGACGTTTTGTGGGGAAAATTCTGGTGTCTCAGCACATTTGCTGTCTTCCTGCAGCCACCTTCTGTGCTGGGCAACTAGAAAAAACTCCTTTGATTCAATGGACTTCAAGCCTCTGCTGAATTTTAAGCGTGGACTTTGCCAGAGCCCTGTACCGAACCTATTTCTGGAATACACAGTGCATTATTGGGAACATGGAAACAAAATCTTTCAAGTAGATCCTTTATTTAAACCAGCTTTCCTCTTCAATTATCAGCTGTGGATTTATATGGGATGGAAATTTGGTGCTTTCTTTCTGATTTTATCTTTCATCTCCTTTCTTTTGCAGGAGAATTTTCCCTTTATTAATTTTGAGCATAAGATGCAGATAATAAGTGAACAAACCTGGAGCAATAAGTGAGATCTTTAACTAATTCAGCACTCATTATTACAGACATCAAGAGAAAGAAATGCAAGAATACAAGTGTGTTGCTTTGAGCTGGGGTTTTTCTGTTGGAGGTTGGCACTCAAATCTCATGAAATCCCCTTTATACTTTTCGCTTCTCCTTTTCTTTTGATTTATTTTTCTTCGACATGGGAAAGGCCTGGTGCATTTTGCTAGTGTGAGTTATTACATGATGTTTAGGATCAGCAACTAGGATTTAAGCAAGTTCAGAGTCCTTGTAGTGCAGAGTCAGAGATGGTTCCTTCTCTGAGGAAGTGATGCTTGAGCATAGATTTGTGGTTGTGGATCCAGGTTCTGTGTTTCACTTGGAGTCATAGAATCATGGAATAGTTGGGTTTGAAGGGATCTTAAGGATCATCTAGTTCCAACCCCGCTGCAATGGGCAGGGACACGTCACACTAGATCAGGCTGACAGCTTCTCAAGCCGTTCATTACCTCCCAGTGGCTGATGATCTTTTCAAAGCACTGTTTTTCTGCCATCCCGGCTGAGTTTGCACTGAAGCAGATGAGGAGTGTTCCCTCAGACAGGATTTCTGCTCCAGAATAGGAGGAAACAACAAATGTGATGGTTTCCCAGCTCTGCCTATGTTGTTGCTAGATAGACAAGAAGGAGAGAGAGAGAGAGGACACCCAAGTGTGATGAATCATAGAATCATGGAATCACCAGGTTGGAAGAGACCCATAGGATCATTGAGTCCAACCATTCCTATCAATCACTAACCCATGTCCCTCAGCACCTCGTCCACCCGTCCCTTAAACCTCTCCAGGGAAGGTGACTCAACCCCCTCCCTGGGCAACCTCTGCCGGTGCCCAACAACCCTTGCCATGAAAAATTTTTTCCTAATGTTCAGCCTAAACCTCCTCTGGTGAGGCTTGAGGCCATTCCCTCTCGTCCTGTCCCCTGTCACTTGGGAGAAGAGCCCAGCTCCCTCCTCTCCACAACATCTTCTTAGGTAGTTGTAGAGAGCAATGATGCTTTATAAACAAAGGACAAGAGGATGGAGAAAAGGAAGGCACGTAGGGGACAAGACAGCTAGAATGAAGCACAGAGGATGAGAAAGGTAGGGCTATAAAGTAGTATATAAACACATAATGGATGTGTTCAAGTTGTAGCGGTGTTTTCCAGCCCAAGGAATTGCTGTTGTCAGGTTCCTCCATGAATCTTTTCAGCCAGGAGATACAGCTGGTGTAAAAGACTTAAAGTTGTTGAACAGTGGCTGGTTATCAGTGGCCACATGATCTGGTGGGATGTGTCCCTGTCCATGGCAGGGGGATTGGAACTAGATAATCTTCAAGGTCTCTTCCAACCCAAACTGTTCTATGAGTCAATGAGTGTGTATTTCCTTGTGTACCCTGGAAGATGTTCTTGTTTAGGTTACGAACTGTTTCATGATGCTGCTTCCTTGTGGTGCCTGGAGTAGGGTCATGCAGACCCCACCCTACAGCTCACAATTAAAGTGAGTGGCCATATCCCACTATCCTGCACCCAGCTTGCAGAGGGGCGTGTTGGGCTTGTTTTCTTATTTCCCAGCTGTGGAACAATTTGTGCTTCTATTACAGTAATATCTTTGTCATTTGCTGCAAAAAAAACCCTCATTGTGTTAGGACAACCAGCCTGAAGCAAGCTGTAGTTAGTTAAGCAAATCCCGAATTTTGGTTTTTCCTTTTCCTGAGAAAGGAAAACTCATATTTTCTAACACACCTAACAGAATTTACTCAGTTTCCCCTCATTTTATTACATAGGAATCACATCTTCAGCACAAACCAGGGATACGAACTAGATTCTTTGTCCTTGTGATCAAAGCCCCAAAAGCTTTTAGGACCCTGGGATATCCAGGCTTTTTGATTCCCTACACCAGTCTTTCTCACAGCCTGGTGACCACTGTGCTAATTTCTGACCTCATTAGGGTTTCTCTTATGAAGATGAGGTAGGAAAATGTAATGCCTGTCTGAAGTAAGGTTGTATGCTATACCGGTCTGACCTTTTCATTATTCTGCTGTTTGAGTGACTGGCTATCCCAGCCCTTTCCCACAAGTTTGAGGAGGCTGTAATCATTGGAGGAACGGAGCTGCCAGGTAATCAGCATAGAGAACGCTGAAAAGGTCAGGATAATCCAATATACATTACAAAACGCATGGATAGGAAATACACAAGCAGAACTTCAGGGCTGGATGCGTGTTCTCTAACCTTCAAAGAAAGTTAAGTTCTTTCTCCTATTCCCTCCTTGCCCAACGAAAGCTACAGACTCGTTATGTATTATCTTTAAAATGCATGTAGTCTGCAAATATATTCTGCTCAGTTTTTTTACTCTTTTCCTTTAAAAACAAACTAGGGGAAAAAAGTATGTTTGAGGATATTTAAAGAGTAAGCTTGTTAAAAATTGCAAATAATGTATTGTGAGCCATTCTTCCTTTTCCCACTGGTGAAACAGTGTCAACATGAGAAGGGGAAATAAGAGATATTTTTCTTTAAAGTAGTTTTATATTCTGTTCTCTGAGTTACAGGATTGAGGATTTGAAACAATGAGAAATAACAGGAAAATCTCAAGATTTTCTAGCCAAATATCTAACATTTCTTATAATTAGCTAAAGTGACCATGAAATGGTGAAGTTCAAGATCCAGGTTCAGTGTTTCACTTGGAATCATAGAATCATGGAATAGTTGGGTTTGAAAGGCAGTGAGTAGGGCATGCAGCAAGCTCAGTTCCCTGGTCTTCAGGAGAGCAGATTTTGGCCTCTTCAGGGATCTGCTTGGTAGGGTACCATGGGATAAAATTCTGGAGGGTCAGGGGAAGCAAGAAAGCTGGTTAATACTCAAGGTTTACCTCCTCCAAGCTCAGTAGCGATGCAACCCAAAAAAGAGGGTGTCAGACAAAAATGCCAGGAGGTCTGCATGGATGAACAAGGAACTCCTGGACAAACTTAAATACAAAAAGGAGGGGAAGGTGTCCCTGCCATGGCAGGGGGTTGAAACTGGATGATCTTTAAGGCCTCCTCCAACTCAAAGCATTCTATGATTCCTTCAGAATAGCGCAAATTACTCAGCTGCAAGGAGTGTGACAGTACTGAAGTCAAGATACCTGCACATATCACAGGACTGGGATGTACTGGTTCAAATTTCCATGCCTAGCAGCAACAGAAGGACATAATTGAAGAACAAAACCTAAATAATATGTTGAAGGAAGCTTCACATTATTACAAACTGCTTTGGTTATCTTCATTAATCAAGGTAAAAATCGTTCTTTCTTCAAGGTTTCCTTCACAAGGTTCAGTGTGACCCAAAGGGTAGAAAATAATTATCTACAGTTATAGAATCTGCAGGACAAGCCAAGGTCAAGGTGAAGTTCTGGGGATTTTGTTAGCCACATTAAAGCGGGTTGAGAGTAGGCTAATAAAAATTCTGACCTTCGATATTTTGCTGTCTAAGAGAAGCAGAACCTTGTCCAGCCAAGAAGGATGTATTCCTCATATCATTCCTCATGAAGGTAGAGTCAAAGTGAAGTTTGTGAACTAAAAACCCTGCAAACTGTTCCAATTCCTCGCTAAGCAGGGTATAAGACCTGAGAACAAGGCTTGGTAGTGGGTGTTGATTCATTCATGACTTGTTTGCCATAATATTGGTTGCCTCTGCCTCATTTATTCTACTGGAAGCTGCCTCGGATCCTGGCATTGTCATATATTTTTATTACCTAAGAAATAATCCCTCCCTCCTAGTCCTGTCAACATCATTTGCCTTGCTCAGGTCTTTATCATTTCCCCGTATTGATTGCTCTAGCTTGCTTTATGACTTAGTCCTTCAGACGTTCCGTCCGCGGGTCCTTTGCAAGAGCTGTGCAAGGTCAGATGTCTGCGTCCCAGCCTGCTCGAGCAGTAGCAAGAAATGCGAATCTCTCCCCACTTCCTGCATGAAGGAAAAATAGGTCCCTACACATACCCAGTTCTGAGCCAGTCCCTGTGCCCTTCTATTTTCCTCCACATTTCAGGATCTTCTATATCCCTGAAATCACATGTGATGAAACGTTTCTTGGGAAACACACGTGTGAAGGACAGGACTGATGGTGGATCTCCTGCTTGCTGGAGGATGCCTTTAGCCTCTGCAATATCATTTATTAAATCAGAACCTCTTTATGTCCTGGTTTAGGTACTGAATGCCATCTCTGGTTTGAGTCTGGCTCTTTTTTCCTCAGCCTGCAGGGCATCCAAGGCCAGATCTTCAGTGATTTTGTTTGATCCTTTTTTTGGCTTCTGAAGCCAGCCTGCACCTTATGACTCTCAGGTACCAGTTTACTAATTATCCGTACTGCAGGCTGGAGAGAGCAGGTGGAAGGGTCCGTGCTAATTGTGCCCCTAGGCTGCTACATCCCCTCCCTAATCAGCTGCCCTCAGCCTCTCTGGGTTTGAAGCAGGTTGCAGGCGTTCACTACCCACTTGAGCACAAAAAAAAAAAAAATCATCTCTCCTTTGACTGGCATCTTAAGATGTTTTGCTTCAGGCTTGGACAGTCCATGATAAAACAACCAAATATTTGGTATTCCCATGGTCATTGTCCAGTGCTTGTGCTTAACCCACACCTTGCCACGGCGAAACGTGGCCTTTGCTTTGTAGGAATTATGGACTCTATGATCCAGTGGGTCGTTTCCAACCTGGTGATTCTATGATTCTATGTGAATTGCATCTCAGTGTACGGGGCAGGTCATTTCTAGGCGATTGCTTTGTGCTGGAACCATGTTGCAGACTTTAATTTGGTTAATTCTTATGAAAACTGACCGGGATGGATTGGGAATTCACTAGCCAGCCACAGATAACTGGTTTTATTCCTTTCACTACTGCTACAGCGCTGTGTATGGCTTCCCATACTGAATTATCATCTGAATGCAACTGAATCTTCCTTTTCCTGCAGTGTCATTTTTTCCATGAGGGTAGTAGCAAGGGTTGAAATATTCCTGTTTTTGTCTCTTTCCCTACTGATATACCATCGCAGCCTCCTGCTGTAGGAGGGCATATATCACCTCCTGCCACCTTCTTCATGAAGATTGATGCCTGTGCTCTTCTTTCTTCTGTGTAACTAGATAGCCGCTAAACATTTAGCAGATGTAAAGCTGCATAGTCCACCTGAAGAGGGTGAAGCTTCAAGCGGTGGTGCCAGTGGACAACCTGATACTGTCAGGCAGAGTGGGATAAATCTCAGAGAGGTTTGCCTATCTGATAGCCCTGGACCTAGTCTCTGTTAACCACCTGTTCCGCGGTGAATTATCTGCTCAGTGGAGAGAGATGAGCATTTTCAGAGGATGATTTATCCTGTCCTAAGAGAAGTGCTATGAACAGTGGGATGAATCGCTGTTTGGTACCATCTTTTTCTTTGTTGTGTGATGACAGAAGACTGTGTGTGGATAAACATACATTTCACGATCTCAGCTGGTTGGGGTGATGTCTGTGTGTGAGAACACTGAGGAAAAGGAGGCTGGTCCTTCTTGGTTTAATTTCTTTTCTGCTACAATTTCTGCCTCCTGTGTCTCCTCTGGCTTCAGGAGACAATACAGGAGAGATTTATTACTAACACAAGATGTCAAATTGCTGTGCTTAGATCCAGGTTAAATCTATAGATTCTCTTAGCCTTACTGGCTCTTCCTACCTATATTTCAAACACCAAGGGAGAACAGTTTATGAGCTCAAAACTCAAAGGGAAACAAAGCAGCTTTAGGGAGTGAGAACTTTGTGAGATGAGTCCTAAATTAATCCCTGCTGTAAATCCACCATAGTCCTAGACAGAATGGGCTGAGAACGATGCAGGTGATGAACAGTAGGCAAAGGCATAGTACAGGCTGGCTGACCTCTCCCCAAAACCTAGTTTTTATCTTAGTTGTTGTTGGTCAAGTTATACAGCCCTTATATTTAATAAAGTGGGGACGCATAGCAGGAAACTTTTTGGTCCTTACTCTTCCAGACACGCCTTAAATCTTTGGGACATTGCTCTGTTCTTCCAGCAAACAGTGCTCAGATCAAATTGCAAAGCAAGTTCACAGGGCACTCTGCTGTCTTTGATTGCCAGCATCTTGAATTACTACATTTTATCCTGCAACATGCACCGGATGGTGGGAAGTATCAGCACAGGAACGATTCATGAAGGATGAGTATAGGTAAAGGATGTGAATTAGAGGTGGGGAATATCCTCTGCTTCCCCGGAACCATTTTTAAGGTAGGAGAGCTGTGAAGTGGAGCTCTAATGCTGATGTTGCCTGTGCAATCTGCAGTGTTGGTAAGGACAGACCTGCCTCCTCCGAAGGGATGTACCTGAGGACCTCCACTCCAGCTTTCTCAGCAGGGAAGTGTAGCCACAAAACATAGCTTTGTGTCAGTGCCCTGAACAGGAACGCCCCAAGCCTTGGTTTGTAAATCTGCAATACCTGTGCCTTTGTGATGAGCTGGTGCTAATGTCTAAAGAAAAACCTCACTGCCTGAGACAGGAGAGTTGCCTTGAGACCTTCCTTTGAACACACTCTGTGACCACTATTACATTTTCCCCTCTTCCAGAGAAATAACCTGGATTTAAGCAGAGCATGTATGGAATATTAATTATTAATATGATAAATATAGCAGCTTGTTCAATAAAAAAAAATTGAATTTAGCCTCTACTGCCATTTAACTGGAATTGAAATCAAAATATAGTCCTTAAGGCATCCAAAGTTAATATGGAGTGTACAGCTGAGTCTCAGGAAGAAAATGCAATGAACCAAACTGCTTGTGTAACAGCCAGGTAAGAGAAAGTTCAAGTTAGGATGAGCTCCTTTCACAGAATAACCCAGACTATATAGGGTATTAATGTAAAAATGGGCAAGGCTTTATTAATTCCTTCCATTGTCCAGGCTAGGGTTAAAGCATTCTGAACGACTGAATGATTTAAACAAAACTTTCAGTCCCCATTCCTGGATGGTTTGACATCAAAGAGTTGGTGTTGATCCAGAAAAGGAAAACAAAGATTATTTAGAGGAAATGATTTGTCACAGGTGGAAGAGATCTGCCAAGCTGCTGACCTCGCTCTGTGTGCTGCTGCTCCTTGGACACTCTGGTGGGAAAGAACCAAGGAACCTCAAGCCCTGGATGTGCCTCCCCCATCTCTGAGGGCAATCAAAGCAATTCCTCACCTTTTGTGGACATAGTTGGTGTTTAGGCTACAGGGGGTCAAGGCAGATCCAGTGCACACCAGACATCGTGCCACATTTTCTGTTATCTGCTTCATCCTCTGACACCATTCCAGTAGTTTAAAACCACCAGAAAGTATTAGATTCCAGCCTGTCCTGCTCTCCTCTACCACTCCCACTACTTATTAATACATAAGAGACCCCAAATCAACACGGTTTCTTCAAGTAACCCGTGCCAGTCCTGTGCAGAGAGGCAGCTGGGAAATGAAGGTACTGCCAGCTCTCCTGGCTCTTCCCAGTCCTGCTCTTGAGGAGGATGTTCCCTGTGGGAACTGGCCTCACACTTCCCTTTTTTCCAATCTTCCCTAAAAGAAAAAGCTGCCACATTCATGCCTAATGTCCTTCCTGAAGCCATTCTCGGTTATTATCCTCCTTCTCAGTTTACCTGGCTGGAGTACAATTAAAAAGAAAATTAGCATTTCTCCCACAGACAAACAAATTCATCCTTGTTGCAAATCCGAGGCAGTTTGTACCTGTTGCAGGCTTTTATTATTCCCTTTGGCATCCCTGCATGAACTCCTCTTTGGGTTATCCATTCATATGATGAACTTGATATATAGTAGCGTGGATAATCACGTTACTGAACCCAGCTACGGGGGAGAACCATTAATAGCTGCCACTCCGAGACAACAGGGCTCCATCCCCTTGCCATGAGTCATTCCAGCTGCTGGAAAATGCTATCTTTGTAGATTCCCCTTTGGTCAGGAGGAGGAGTATGGAGATCCCCCCCAGTTTGGAGACAAGAGAGGTCTTTCAGAGGCATTCTTGAATGAAATACCTAATGGAGCTCCGCATGGCACAAACATACTCCAGTTCTTGAGGCTGGTGGATAAAAGACATACACGCTGTCATAGATTAGATATGAAACAAGCATATGTTTCTGCACTGAATCAACTGCAGAATCAAGTTTGCTGGTCTATCTGGCCGCAGGACAGGTCCCTGGCATCTGTACAGGGAGGGGAGTGTGTAGGTACGCAAAGATTTACCCTGCTCTGAAGCACCGAATCACAAGCAGGGTGGAATGACAGCAATTAGAGATGGAGATTAATGCTGCTAGGGCTGAGAATGTAATTTCGGTGGAGTCATTTCTCATTTGCAAGAGAAAATGCAGGTCCAGCAGCTCCAAGACCTTGCTGAGGTCTGCTTCATATTTTCTCTCCTGCCATAACTAAATAGTACATGCGTACACACAGAGACACGGTTCCACCATGGCATTTTGAAATGAGGGGGTGTTTTAAATTTCATCTAAGTCTGTGTAAAATGCTACCTTTTGTTTGCCTTACTGTAGAAGTTAAATGTTTTCTACACAGTAATGTATTTATCTATTTTTCAAATAACAGTCTAGAACAAAGTGGGCTTTTTTCCTCCATGTTGTCAGTTGTTACTGCCAGTTTGTGAGCTTGAGTCATTATTCAAAGTGGGGTTTAGATTAGGCAATTCTCACTTTCCATTTCCACAAACTCAGTGGCAAGATGCTGACCATCACATAGATAGAATTTCTAGTGTTTCAGACCCTGGTAACTGAAGGTCACCCTGGCTGGACCCCTCCTGTCCTGTCCAATTGCTTGCTTTCTCTGCTCCAGGTGTTGCTAAAGTACTTCAGACTGTCTGGCCATGTAATCCTTTCAGTTCTTAAGTCCAAGGAGCTGTTTGCAGTCAAACGCAACTCAACATTTGAGTGTAAACTCAGTAGAAACAAGAGAAAAAGAAGGGATAACCTGATCTCGTGCAGTAAATCACAGAATCACTAGGTTGGAAAAGACCCACAGGATCCAACCACAGCCCAACCATTCCTGTCAATCACTAAACCATGTCCCTCAGCACCTCATCCACTAGTCTTTTAAACCCCTCCAGGGAATATGACTCAACCCCTTCCCTGAGCAGACTGTTCCAGTGCCCAATGACACTTTCCATGAAATTTTTTTTCTGATGTCCAGCCTAAACCTCCCCTGGTGGAGCTTGAGGCCATTCCCTCTCATCCTGTCCCCTGTCATTTAGGAGAAGAGTCCAGCTCCCTCCTCTCCACAACCTCCTTTCAGGTAGTTATAGAGAGCAATGAGGTCTCCTCTCAGCCTCCTCTTCTCCAGGCTAAACACCTCCAGTTCCCTCAGCTGCTCCTCATAAGACTTGTTCTCCAGCCCCTTCATCAACCTAATCATGAAAGAAGTATGATGATCATAGAATAGTTTGGGTTGGAAGGGGCCATAAAGATCATTTAGTTCCAACCCCCCTATGATGTTGTTGCATGATAGTGGAAAATCTAAGTGTCATGCCTCTCTTTGTTTGGTTTTGGATGTTGGAAAGTTAGACGTCTGAAATTAGATTGACCTGATAAAATTCATCCTCTATGAGTTACAGACTGCTCGGTGCGGTGTCTGGGCTGCTCAGCGCTGTCTCTGTGAGTGTGTGGAGGATGAGGGAAGAACCAGCGCTGAAAGCACATGCATGATGCTCAGCTCCAAAAGAAGTTGTGAAGGGGAGGTGTGAAGTCCGGGAAGTGGGAAATCACAGACTAGTCACTTCAGTGCCAGCCCATGGAAAATTATTGGAAAAAAAATAATTAAACTGAGTATTTATTCACACCGAGAGGAGAACAAGGAGGAGAATAAGATGGCAATGATTTGTTGAGAAGGAATGGCCTCAAGCTCCACCAGGGGAGATTTAGGCTTGAGATAAGGAAAAAATTCTTCACGGAGAGGGTGGTTAGGCATTGGAACAGGCTGCCCAGGGAGGTGGTTGAGTCGCCGTCCCTGGAGGTGTTTAAGGTGAGGGTGGATGAGGTACTTAGGGACATGATTTAGGGATTGGTGGGAATGGTTGGACTCGATGATCCAGTGGGTCTCTTCCAACCTGGTTATTCTGTGATTCTGTGATTCTGTAAATTGTGCCTGAGCAGGCTGAGCTCCTGTTCTGGGATACCCGATACTAAATTCAAATTAAATCAGGAATCACCGAATCATAGAATGGTTTGAGTTGGAAGGGACTTTAAAGATCATCTAATTCCAACTGCTAAATAAAACTTACTTACCAGTGATGGGGACATCAAGAGCATGGCCAAGTTAAGTGTCCATAACTGGCCTCAGGCCTTAGAGCTTTGCAGTTTAACTTACCCAAGTAAGGCAGGTGGTGAAATATCATAGAATCATGGAACGGCTTGGGTTGGAAGGGACCTTAAAGCACATCCAGCTCCAACCCCCTGCTGTGGGTAAGGACACCTCCCACCGGATCAGGTCCCATCCAGCCTAGCCTTGAACACCACCAAGGAAGGGGCAGTTACAGACAAAATCGCAGGCAGGTGATGCAGGATACGTTATGCTCTTTATGGCACAGAGAAAGGATGATGCTTATATCTGCCTCCAAAACCCACACTTTTCTACGCTTGATTCCATTTCAGTATTGGCACATTCCAAGGACCCACGAGTCTGGGATGGCACCAATCGCCTCCCAAGGGACAGGTCACTGGGACACCACCACTCCTCCCAGGCAATGTGCTTGGTAGTAGCCAGGAATAAGTACTAGAGAGCTAGGGAATCAAAAAGAGAGAAAATAAGGAGAAGGGAAAAAAAAAATAACAAACAAGGAGAAGGAAACAAAGATTGGCTAAACCAGTGTGTTTATTCTGAAGTGTCTCCAAACGGCCACACATCTTTGTTTCTGTGGTGAAAATCCCTTTTAAGAATTATTTTATTTGATCAATTAAATGCTACCAATTTCTGGATGCACTAACCACAAATTTGCTAAATTCCTGAGCTAATGAAAGGCTGGCTCGTTTTGACATGAATGGGAGTTTTGTTTGAGTAACAATCGAATAAGGACTTGGCCCAAAGACAGCAAGGAAAACATTTAGATGTTAAATATGTATTCAGAAGACCTTTCTTCAAATCTTTTCTATTCCAGCAACAGGATGGTAATTGTGTTCTCTAGAAGGGGCAGTTCAGTGAGACATCCAGCACCTCTCAGGATTTAGCAGAGTGAGCAAGAAACTATGCAAATATTTTAGTTTAGGAATACTTGTAGCTCCTTTTCAAACAATGAAAGCCTCAATTAAAGCCAGATCTCTGTTATTTAAAAATTCCAGGCAGCAACTGAGAGAGAAAGAGAGTGAGAGAGTTTCATTGCCCCCACAACTTGCAAACATGAAGTCTAAGGTATTTGAGAGGCACAAAAATAGTCCCTAACATTAAAATGGTGAGAGCTGAGAAAGTCTGAAGCTGAGATTCTTATCTTCTAAAGAGTTTTGCAGTCATCAATACCTAAAGTAAGCCGAAGTACAAGAAATAGGTGACCTTAATAGATATAACTCTGTATGGGCTCATTGTACCATGAAATTAAATTTTTAATCTGAATTGATGAACAAAAATGCTGGTTTGATCCTCCCCACACACAATTGCTTAAATACTTCAGTAACTATTTAATTTCCAGAATGTAGTTGCTCAAACAAGTTTAGCAACAGAATAATCCTCTTCGTGGACTATGGGCTGGGATGATCGAGGAAGAAAAACTTCTTGGAGGGTTTTTTTTGTATTGTTAAATTGTTGTAAGGTTTTGGATTTGGGGGGCTGTAAAGTTATGTTATTTTGCTTCTAGTAATTTGAAAACAGAGAGGTTAATCCCAAAGTCACTGTAATCTGTGGTCAGTGAGTTTTCTGATGGACTTCAGCTGCCTTTGAATTCAGTTCCTGGCTTCTGTCTTCTGCCAGTGGAAGGCATTGGTTTGATGTGTAATCCTGTTCATCAACACCTTATCCTCAGAGCTCATCTCATTGCAGCAGGCTGCCCTTAAAAGGATAGCATCCTTTACAAAACCTACTATCGCTTTTAGAGCCCAACTTCTTTTCCATTTTTTTAAAGCTCATCAATATTAAAATTGCCCCTTAGTTCATGACCTTCTATCATAGTATCATAGAATAGTTTGGGCTGGAAGGGACATTACAGATCATCTAGTTCCAGTCCACCTGCCATGGGCAGGGACACCTCCCACTGGATCAGGGGCTCCAAGCCCCATCCAACCTGGCCTTGAACACCTCCAGGGATGGGGCAGCCACCACTGCTCTGGGCAACCTGTTCCAGGGCCTCTTCACCGTCATAGTGAAGAAATTCCTCCTTATGTCCATTCTAAATCCGTCCCTCTCCAGTTTATACCCATTGCCATCCATCCTATCACTCCAAGCCTTTGTGAAGAGTCCCTCCCCAGTTTTCTTGTAGCCCTTTCAGGTGCTGGTAGATCATGATAAGGTCTCCTCAGAGCCTTTTCTTCTCCAGGTTGAACAACCCCAAGTCACTCAGCCTGTCCTCATATGGGAGGTGCTCCAGCCCTCTGATCATCTTTATGGCTTCTTTTTCCCCCTAAAACTGTTCACAGAGATTTGACGGATAAAAGCAAACAGGAAAAAAAAATCATCTCGTTATTAGTATCGAAATCTGAACTTGGCTATGTTGGTCAGCTGGAGCTGTCAGAATGGCCAGAGGAATTATCTGCTATTATCTGCCGAGTAAACACCATTCACGAAGTGAAAACTGATGCCATAGCATTTTTTATAATGCAATAGGCACTGCACTCGGCACTGAGCATGGGAGCCAAATGTTCTGCCATGGCCCTATACAATAGCTCTCTTTGACAATAGCTCAGTATTTAGTTTGTTATGAAACCCAGTCTATTTTGGGAGGACCCTATTGTTTTCATTTTATATGTGCTGCAGACTTGTGTCTCAGAAAACACAGAAACAGTTGCAGAAGTTGTCGGTGTTGCTGAAAAAGCTGAAGGTTTTGCTCCAGTGTGAGTGGAGAAGTGTCTGTCTTCCAGCTAGAGCCTCAGGGACAGCTCAGTCCTGCAGGACTGTACATGGAAGGATCAGTAGTGAACTACTAAGAAAAGATGTTGTTCAACATGTTACATTTTTGTAGTCATTTCTTCAAGTAGCAATGTCTACCCTGGAGGTACCTTACCTTCTTTGAGACTTTTCAGAGAAGTATCTCATTTTAGCACCAGGCCCTGCAGGAAGATATAAAACAGTAAATATCTGGCTTTTAGAACTCCTTGTTTCATGCCAGAGAAGTCGTGGCTGCCCCATCCCCAGAGGTGTTCAAGATCAGGTTGGATGAGGCTTTGAGAACCCTGATCCAGTGGGAAGCGTCTCTGCCCATGGCACAGGGCTTGGAGCTAGATGAGCTTCCAACCCAAACCATTCTATAATTACTGAAATAAGGTGGTTTTGTCCCCATAATGAACCTGATTGATTGCTGCCATTAAATAGGAGGGGTTGCTTTATCTATTCTGCTCTCTAATGGCCTGATTTTCCTCTCCTTTCTCTCCCAGAAGACAATGCCATTAAAGTTAATAACATGATGCATACAGAAGTGAGAACGGGAGCTGATTGTGCGTTCTCCACCCCTCTCTCTCACATGCACTGGTTCACTCCTGCTCTTATTTTCACCATGGAAAGTAGAATCCTTAGGGAGAATGCAGTGCCAAATCGAATGCTTACACAAAAATATTTGGTTGGGTAGTTCCTGTGGGATCCTTCATTGCTGCAAGGGTGTCCATGCCCTTATTCATGCCTCAAAATCCCCGTGGCTCTTGTCTTGCTCTCCCTGTGTAGACCCATCACCTGAGCCCATAGCTGCATCAGCTCCACAGATCACTCCTTTCCTGGTGGCTCTTGCTGTAGCATTGCTGAATTGCTTAATTTAATAGTCTCAGGTAAATCAATGGTCTCGTGATGTACTCAGTTGTATGTAAGGTAATCCTAGCCCTGGTCTGATTTAGAGAGAAAACGAAGTAGACGAGGATTTTGTGGCATTATAAGAAGTAGAAAATATCAAGTGGAAAAACGGTGTTTCCCCTGACTGGTTTTATTCCTGGGCAGTGATGCCCTGTGGTTGATGAAGGGAGTGAAGTTAATATTTCAGACATCCATTAATGTCCTGACTCATGATGAGGCACTGGACTAGTCACTTCACTTCTGCAGGTTGTGCCTCTATTTCTAAGACTGTAAAAAAAAAAGAGAGACATTAATATTCTGCTCTAGAAGATCATCAGCAGAATCTAGAGATTTATTTGAGCCCATAACAATGACTAAAAGAAAAGAAAAAAGTCTCACTGACTCCTTCCTTCAGCTTTCTTTTGATTTTTTTTTTTAGTTTTGATACATTTCTCAATAATTACTGGCTTTTTTAATTTCCCTGTGTGCTTACACATATTTCCTTCGCAAAACCAAAAACTCAGAGTCAGATGGACTAGTGGATTGAGGTTGGAAGAAAGACTCATGAGACCCTGCAGCAGGAAGATGCGCCAAGGGAAGGTTAGGTTGGACACCAAGCTCCGCCAGGGGAGATTTAGGCTTGAGATAAGGAAAAAATTCTTCATGGAGAGGGTGGTTAGGCATTGGAACGGTCTGCCAAGGGAGGTGGTTGAGTCGCCGTCCCTGGAGGTGTTTAAGGTGAGGGTGGATGAGGTACTTAGGGGCATGATTTAGGGATTGGTGGGAATGGTTGGACTCGATGATCCGGTGGGTCTCTTCCAACCTGGTTATTCTGTGATTCTGTGACATTAGGAGAAAGTTCTTCCCCCAGAGGGTGGTGGAGCCCTGGAACAGCTCCTGGGGAAGTAGTAATGGCATCGAGCCTGACAAAATTGCAGAAGCATTTGGCCAACACCCTCAGCCCCACAGTGTGAATGTTGGGATGTCCCGTGCAGGGACAGGTGTTGGACTCAATGATCCATGTGGGTCCCTTCCAACTCAGGACATTCCATGATTCTGTGCTTCTATGATTTTAAGCTTAGTTGTGGTTCCACAGAAGAAAAACTTTCCATTATTTTAGACTTGAACTCTGTTTTGGTCACAGGTCCAGCAGTTCACAGCGTTGCTGGGAGCACTCTGAGGCTCAAGCCTTTACTAGTCCACAGAAACTTTTTTTGTGTATCCTCCTGTAATCTCACACAAGTTACTATAAGTTTGCACAGTTGGCCTTCATCTCCTGAGATCGATTGGAATAAATTTAGAGCTATTGAACCTCATTAAATATGTATTGATGTTTGTCGTATGTATTTTTTCATATTTTTCCCCATTTAAAACGATTCCCAAGTTTGTGCATTGAATGAAAATCAGCAAATGAGAGCTGATGAGGAGTTTGCAGACAAATAATGTTGGTGCAGGGATTCCTGGTACCTATTCCACCCTTACATTTTAGAAGACAGAGGAAGAGACAGGTGGTTCCTTCTCATAGTGAAAGGATCTCCTGAAGGACTGTGCCCTCCCTTGGAAGCATCCTGTGAGCATTAATGGAAATGAAGGACACATGCTGAGGAGAGTGGAGGTGGAGCATACGGAAAGGGATATTTGTTATAAAATGTTTATGTCTAAACTGACTACAGGTGAAAGGAGCTGGACTGACAGCTCATGGGAAGCACAATATGTTCCCACACGCAACCCAGCGTGAGAGCAGCAGAATGCAGGAGGAAACGTCCCCTGGTTCATCTGCTTATTCCCAGCACTGATGATGGGGAACGATGCATTTCAAGCCCTGTGTTTTAGTGCATTCATGGGATCTGAGCACGCCTGCTAGGTGATTTTGGGGGTGACAGCACTTTGATGTGCTTGTGTTGACATGTATGTGTTTGCACATGTGGTTCACCTTTGTTCTCGAGAGATGTGCTACATCCTTAAAAGAAATGGTTGGTGCTCAGGCTCCTTGTGGGCCAGATGCTTACCTGGTATGAATCAGGGAACTTCTGCTAGAGTAAAATTGAGCTGTGCTGGTTTGCGCTGGCTGAGGATCAAGCCCAGAGAGAGAGATGTATGTGTTTTATCTGTTTTGTAAAATCATACGAGAAATGGCTTGCCTTGGAAGCTCACCAGCCTTCCCATTCTAAATTCGGATCACTTACATATGCCAAAGCATTTCAAGATGAAGGACCATGCAGTCATCTTCCAGCCAGTGTTCATATCCTCTGTTGACTTGAATCGTGTAGCCCCGGTTATTTAAAATACAGCTGCAATCTGCAACATCAGATCATTTTATGTTCAGTGTGAGTGCTTCACCTTGGAAGTAAAGTCTTTTTCTTTTCTACCTTGTGCCCCCCAACACAGCATCTAAAACCCAGGAAGACACAGTCTGAAGGGCCCCCACCTTATGTCTAATCATGGGAACTATTGCTTAGTACTGATATTGCCTTATTAAAGCAATTAGCCAAGCATTTCAGAAGCTTGTTAATGTTTCTAGAGTGACTTCTAATGAGGGATAATGATAACAAGCATGGAAGGTCTCTGGTGAACTTTAGATAATGATGTAAATCTGAGAAAGGTCAACGGTATTCGTGGATTCAATGATGGCAGCTCCATTTCCGTTCATTACATAGTTCAGCTTTTATTTTCTCCTCCCTGGCCATTTACATCTGCAAGAACATGTTCCTTATCCAATCTGGAGCTCTACCACTTGGTTCACAGATTGACTTAGCCACAAAGTAAATGATGCCAAACCTTAGCACTCCTGGTAATGAGCTCAAGTCTAGACAACAAGGAATCAATTAGCAAAGGAAAGCAGATACTACAGGAGGCACTAGGACACTGACAATGGTTTGCATTTACATAGCAAAACATTTCCCCAGAAGATCTCAAAATAGGGGCCTGGACATCACAGGGTGCATTGTGTGGCTGTGGAAAGGATAATGCCAGGGGGAGAGAGATCAAAGAGGAGGATGTAGAAGGATCCTACAGGGAAGGGAGAAACACAGCTCCTGTGCCAGAGCTGGGCTGGAAACTTCAGGTGCAACGGCAACAGCTAGAGCTGCAGAAACTGTTTGTAGTGGTATTAAATAGGCATTGGCTAACATAGAAATATCAAGTATACACACACCGTCCCCTCTAACGTGTCTATGCTGACAGATTCCTAATCTATCCCTGTCAGGGAGCATGAGCCTGATCCACAGGCATCAGTGCAACACTAACTTTGCATGGGGACTGCAAAGAAGCCCTGAAGTAGGGGTGTAAAATCCTGGAAGGGAGCTTGAGAAGGCTGCAGGGGTCAGACTGGACGCTGCTGTCACTTAAGGCTCTGGCTGAAGGTCTCTTGCAGCCCTTTAAGGAGGCAGATGTGAAAGCAAAGGGTAGCAAGAGGAAGGGTATTTCCACCCTTACACAGTCATTACAGGAACTGGCTCTGTATATAATTCTGATAAGAGCATTGTTTTTATAAGGAGCCACAGCAGTATTTCGAGGGGTGAAGAAAGTGTCTCTCGGCGATAGACTGGAAGAGCTGTCTATTTCGGAAAAAAAGAAAGAGAGAGATGACTTGATTGCTCCTTGCTGGCACTCCATCGGTACATTCATGAGAAGAAAATGCTAGATACCGAAAGGCCATTTAATCTGCTAGAGATAAGCATAAAAGCCTGTTACCAGGCCAGGCAAATTCAAAATGGAAACAAAGTGCATATGTTTAACTCTTTTTTTTTTTTTTTTTTTTTTTTTTTCTTGAAGTGAGGGTGACCAGCCAGGGGAAGAAACTCCTTTGTAGGTCAATAAACTGCCCCTTGCAATTGGTCAGGGACTTGAGGGCAGAAGCAAATGGTGATGGTCTTGTCCAGCCTCACCTGTGACCCCCACCTTGCTGCCCATTGCCCCCACAGCTCTGTTTAAGCTCACCCACCACATTCACCTAAGCTTCAGGTAGGTGTCCTGCTCTTTCTGACTTACAGACTGATCTTAGACTGATTCTAGGCCTTCTGCATCACCTCATCTTCACTAGAAGATAACTGGAGCATGAGCTGCATCCTTGCTGGTGGAGCTGCCCTTACCCGTCTCCGTGCCTCAGTTTACCTGTCTGTTCAGCAGACCCAGCTATGCTTCTATTACTGACCTGATAGGTGCTGTTATGAGGATTAATAATTAACAATGGGATTTGTAAATAGGGGGCTGATTCTACGGAGCCAGGAGAGTTGTTCCCAGCTTGTACAGAAATCAAAGGAAGCAGAAGGTAATTGTAAATCATTTTCAGGAAGTAGTTTCATGCCTTTGGTGGAAAAAAATGCATAAGGTAAATGTATTAAACAGGATGCCTTCCATTCACATGCTTACCCCTAATATTTTGAGTCTGTCGATCACCTTTTGATTATTAGTGCAAATATTTGCTCTTTGTTTATTATTCTGTGTCTCTCTAAGACTGAAAAGGAAGGGAACCAGGAATGGCTGGTACAAGGGACAGATGGGAATTATTAAATAAGTAAATAAAAGGCCAGTCATCACATTAATCACCCCAGTCTGTAAAGACCCTCATGCTGATGAACCCCTCTCCCCAACCACAGAGTCACTGGTGCCGAGGGGGCTGGAGCCTGGATGTGTTTGAGCCAGGGACCCAAATATTCACCTGCATCTCACTCTCCTGTGTCTGTTCCAGCTCTTCAGGCTGCAAACTCCTGTGTGTTTGTGTAGCTCTGGGCACGGTAGGCGACCTGACTCAGTTTCATAATAACTGATAACTGTAGTGAGAGAAAGACTGTTGTTTTGGGAAAGAATCGGTATGATTGTGCGCTGAGAGAAGCCAAGCCAGCCAGGCTCACTGTAGAAAATGAGAAGGTTCATGCCCTTAATAGAGAAGAAAGCTCCAAGGGGAGATGCAGAAATTACGTGACTTGCCCAAGTGTTTGATCAAGATGGAATAAACCACTTGCTCAAGCCCAGCTCCTTGGGCTACTGCATTTATCCAGGTATCTGATTTTTATGATAAGCTTCTTCCCCAGAAGCCTCCCTTGGTCCTGCCTCCATTTGAAACTTCTTTCCTGGCTTCTTAATTTGAATTTGTCACAGCCAGGGTCTGATATCTGCTCTGTTTGTCCTCTACAACTTGTACACCTCAGAAAGTTCTTTTTTAAAAGAGTGTTTCCCCCCCCACCCCCAAACCTACACAAAACAACCCTCAAAAAACTCGCTATAGAGCATCCCTTGAATGTGTGAAGAATAAGAATCACTTGTGGTTCGGATGAAATTATGTATCTTTATTAGGTTTCTGTTCTCAGGAAACAATTTATTAGACACAAGAATGCTATGTTATACTACCTCCTCCTTTTTGCCTGGGAATTTACAGTTCACACACTGCACCAGCACATAAATCCAGTTTTATTTCTCAATTTATTCACCTGGAACTAAGTGGATTAAATCTTCTTTTAAAGGAGACCAGCACTGCATTTTCAAATCGAAGCACTGCAAATAATCACAATTGTTAGGCAGACAAATTAGAGGTGGCTCTGGATATGCAGTTGCTTTCTATGCAAACTTTTATGCTAGCCGAGTTTAAATGGTGATTTTTTTTTTTTTTTCTTTTCCCTTTGCAAAATTTACCTTTAATGATCCGCTTTCCCCTTAATAAACCGGGATTGATTAGAATTTGGCTTCAAGAGATGAAAGGACTCTGCAATTATCTACTTGTATATGCCCTTCAGTAAACTACCTTGTCTCCCCTTTTCTACCTCCCCTTCTTAAGAAGACTTTCCCAGGTCCCTCTTGGCTGCGGTTGAACGATGTTGGCTCATGTCCATGCTGCAACAAAGACCTGGCATTCCAGCTGTCTGCTTCTAATCTCCAGTGTCAGCTCTTGTTAATGTTTCAGCATGAAATCAGAGGGGGCAAAGCTGCATGGAATATTAAAACCATGATCAGAATTCCACTGAAATGCTGATAGTCTGCAAGCACCATTAGGAGGGCTGTCAAATCACTGTCTCGCATTAAATAAAAAGAAAAGATTTCTATCGCTGGGGCGCACGGGAAGTACAATCAGTGAATCACTGAACTAAATTAGCATTTTTTCAATTGGCGATCGAAGTTGATTTATTGTCCTACACAACATTAATGTAACTATGTGCTTGACCTGTTAAGGCAGCTAATTTTTCATTTAAATGGGTTCTTTCTGCATGCAAAAAGGTTGTAATCATATTTCAACTTTGCAAAGTGATCAGGAAAGTACTGGACTGTTTCAAAATTGTCTTAAGGAGCCTCTCCTCCCTCCCTCCCCCTCTCCCTTATGCCTAGTGGTCAAGGGCAAGCAGTTTAAAGGAAAAAAAAAAGCTGTCTCAAGTAATAAGCTTAATTGTCATTTGACTTGAGCTGTTTTACACCACTTCGACCATGTAGAAAAGCATTTGAGTGGGTGTAAATTTTACACCCCCAAGCACTGTTGAGGGAGTTTAGTGTACGAGGAGGATCCATCCTATTAATACTTTCAGCTTTTGCAATAAAAGAGAGGGGGGGTTGTTATTCTTCCACGTTTGTTTTTCTCTCTGTTCTGAGTAAACAGTTGCTGGATGTGAGCGTAGACATCTCGTATTTTCTGTAGGTTGAAAAAAAGCTCTGAGCTCAGCAGCAGCAGAGTGAATTAAAAGACTGAGAAAATGTAGGCCAATACAAAGCATGGTACAGAATGAGCAGTGCAGAAATTCCTGCTGGTTTTAATAGACTTTGTGAGGTACTGTGCACGTAGAAGAGGAGTTGTAATTTTCCAGTGAAGTTTGTTTTGCAAATGAAAATGATGACTTACTGGAAGCGAAGCTGCCCGTGAGAAAGCGCTGCTGATGAGTCTGAACAAAGTGTAGCTCTCTGAGAGGAAATCTGTTTTTCTGGTCTGAAAGGCCACTCTGTTTTGCAAATATAATTTATAGTTTGATAAGAGAGGAATGACTTTGAAAAAAGGTAGAAATAGGAGCCTTCCAGCACCGAAAGGGGCTCCAGGAAAGCTGGGGAGGGGCTCTGGATCAGGGAGGGCAGGGAGAGGATGAGAAGGAATGGTTTTAAGCTGAAAGAGGAGAGATTGAGGTGAGATTTTAGGAAGAAATGTTTTCCTGTGAGGTTGCCCAGAGCAGCTGTGGCTGCCCCGTCCCTGGAGGGGTTCAAGGCCAGGTTGGATGGGGCTTGGAGCCCCTGATGCAGTGGGAGGTGTCCCTGCCCATGGCAGGGGTGGAACTGGATGGGCTTTGAGTTCCCTTCCAATCCAAACAATTCCATGATTCTAAATGCAACCTGTGTGTAGAACCTGCTGAGGTCACCCCTGTCGTCTGGATTCAGCAAGGTGAGGAGGTGGAGGTTTGCGGTCTCCACCACTGGCAGGTTGGAGACCCAGTTCCCATTTGGCTCCAGCCTGGTTCCGTGGAAGGAGGCAGCTTTAAACCCCGTCATTTCCAACTGTTGCTGCCTCGTAGTCGAGCATCCCAATCTGAGAAAAACTTGTACAAATTGACATTCTCCAGATGACAATATAGAACACCCCAGTGCCTCCTCCCTATGAACCTGAAGATAATATACATTTCCAATTAGTGGCACACATTCTAGTCATGTTCTCTTTTTACTCCCTAACTACCTTTGTTTTGCTAAAAAGCTGGTCTGTCATTAATGAAATCCTGCAGTTCTGCTAATCCTAGGTACAATGCAGCTTTTCTTTAGCAAGCTATCCCTGACATAAAACTACAGTTACCCAAGCTCCCCACCACATTAAGATTCGTTGTCATTTGCCTTTCATTACATACCTGATGTAGCACAGTAGCAGTCAAATGTCCTCGGCAGGCAAAGCAAAGTATTTAATTGTATTAGCTTCCGCTTGCTCCGCCTTAGGAACGTGGTTTTTTTTTTTTATTTGGGAGGGAAGAAAAAAAAAATAGAAAAAAAATACTGTATCGTGAAAACTTATACTTTCTGGTTGGACATAAATGTAATTATACTTAAATTCTCAAAGCAGTCTTGCAACCCCCACCTCCCCGGCAGTACTGTATTGCCAGTGCCATATGAAATGCCTCTCCGTAGAGGCGAACAATGAGGCATTCATCAAAGGGAACTAGTGATTAGATGTTTTTCATTTTCAGAAGTTTAAGAGATAAATAGGGGCCCTGTTCCTTCATTTGATGTACAGTACTGTTGGGATTCAATTAATCTCTTCTGATAAATACCGAATTTCTGCAATATTCTTTCGGAAGACAGAGTGTCACACAGAATGTTGACTTCAGTTCCTCAGAATAGGGGTGCTGGTTTTCAATAAATAAATACATTAAAGAAGGCCTGGAACAGGGCTGAGAAGCTGTACAGCCTTGGGTTTTTTCCAGTATTGCCTTCAAAAAAAGGACATTGGATGGAATAAGGAGCAAAACGTTGAAACTCTAGTTTGTGTTTTAGGAGCTCTGAATACTGTCTTGGGTTTTTCTGTGGAATTATTGAGTCTTTTGGTGTGTTTGTGCCCAGTTCTGTTAAAGGAAGTTAATCTTTTTCTTCACTAAGAACTTAAGGGACAGGGGTTTTCTTAACTCTTGAAATGCTGAAGTGCTATGGGGTTAAGCAGGCTCTGTGTAGATAAATGCAACTACTACACTTAATTTCTAGAGTCTTCATCTGAATATGCAGAATTGCAACCAAAGGGAGGTCTCACTGTCCAGCTGCTCTCCAGCCTAGGAGAAATAAGTTATAGCTTTCAGCCCTGAAAGCCCAGTCTAGGTTGTGCGTCTGTGTTATGAAACCTGTCTCTACAATTGGTAATAATTTACCCATCTATTCCCATTGACAATTTTATTAATAAGATCGATAGCTGAACAGGCTTCAAACGCTGAACATGCATCTTGTCATGACTGGAGCAAATGAGGGATATTGATGGAGCAGGGCGGTGTAAGCTTGTGTTGCTGCTGCTGCCTGGTACATTATTGGTGAGCGGACCAGGAAAATAGGTCAGGTTTGATCAATAGGCCTGCTTCCGTGAGGACTGTATCTACTTACATAAATGGACCAGCTCAATTAAAATAAATAAATAAATTGGGGAACTATCCGGTCCAATTTGAACTTCAGCTAAAGAAGGAATAACTGGGCTCCTGACAGCGATGCTGAATTAGAGTGAGGGCTCCAAGGAACCTCCAGGAAGACAATAGCCATCGGAAAGGGGTGCTCAGGTTGATATTTGAACTCTGTCCATACCTCCCTGAAGAGATGAGCACCTCAGCTTGTGTAGCCCTATGGGGGGACTTACATGGTTAAAGCCCAGCTCAGCACAATCCTAAAGTAATAATATTGTGCACACATTTTAATTAAAAAATCTGAATAAATTCATAGAACGATTTGGGTTGGAAAGGACCTTAAAGTTCATCCAGGTCCTGTCCCTGCCAAGGGCAGGGACATCTCCCACTGGATGAGGTTGCTCAAAGCCTCATTCAGCCTGTCCTTGAACCCCTCCTGGGAGGGGGCAGCCACCACTGCTCTGAGCCAGTGACTCAAATTGCCACAATGCCTTTTGGTTCCACTGGTGGTGTTTTTCATGATCAGGTTTCACTGCTGGAAGGTATAATCCATCTTTCCTTGTGATTATTCTGCACTAAAACTACTTCGTCCGTACGTTTTCTATAGAACAATCAGCCATTTATTTAGAGTGGCACACGCCACATCACTAAGTTGAAAGACTTAACAAGTCATGTTATTGAGGGTTTGATCCTCCTCCTATCTACCTCTTTGGCAGATCTGCCTCTGGTTTTATTAGAGCAGAATCGGATACTGATTAAATACAAGTTTACCACTGAGGACAAGGTAGGGATTTATAGTAAAAAGCTGTAGTTTGTTTCCAGAGCACCCCAGAACTATCAAGGGACAAGTGGCAGCTGTAACTATGAAATGAGAAATGTTTTTGGCACGAATCTTCATCTCTGTATTTTAAAGATGCAACAGCTCCTTTGTAGTCTTCAGGATTGATGTTAGGCTTGTTGAGGTCAATAGGAACCTTTGAAATTATTTCAAGGGCTTTGGATCAAGTCTAAAGTCAAACGGCTCATAAAAAGTCAAGAACTAGGCATAGATTTGAGGAGGGACAACAAGGTCATTCGGTTAAAAAAGTGGATTTTCTGCATTTCTGCTGGTTTTATCAGGTGCTTTCTGAATGCAGCTCAGCTTGTATTATCTGCAAGATTTTATGTCACTGCAGTATCTCAAGCTGCACCGATAACAGGATCTCACAATGTATTCTTAACACAAAACATGTAGAGGGTTTTGGAAGGTTTAGTCTCTGGATTAACTGAGTGGAAAATGTCTTTCGTTGTAGCTACAGATGGCCCGCAACACAGGGGAGGAATCTGAAGGAAAAATCAGAACCTCTTTGTCTTTGCGACTTCATTAGGTTTTCCAAAACGCTGAGCAAGATTGGTCATAAAAGGAGAGAAGGGCCAGAGAATTATTATTTTTTTAAAATTTCCTCATTATTTTCATCTTTTTATAGTTTTCCCAAATGGAAAATATTAAATGCATTTCTCATTTAAAAAATATGAATATGGGGAAAAATCAAACCCTTTGTATTTTTTACTCTAGAGGAGAAACTGATACTTGAAGGAAATCTTGCAAGCCACCTTGAAAAGAACATGAAAGGTTATAGACTCAATTCAAGCAATTTGAACAGCATGAAATTTGAAATCGAGTTTCAAGCAATGGAAAGCAGGAATTCCATGATATTTGATTTCCAATTTCTTTTGTTTTTCTCCATGAGGTTTCTACTCACGAGGAGTTTTGGTGAGTAGTGAGATTGCTGAGTATCTGGTGTCACGGGAATCCACGCTCCCCTCTGACGAGTTATGCTTCATTATGACTATCATCGAAATCAAAATAGCAACGATTTTGCTGACTGTATTGCTAATCCAATGGAGACTGGAGAGGGAGGTGAGTGGGTGGGCAGAGAGAAAACATCGCAATGATAATGTCACTTAGTTGGGAACAAGATATCGTACTGTATAAGATTAAGTTATCAAATTAAAGTTTAGTGCCATGATGAAGAAACTCAATTCTCCATATTATATAATTGCTAGCCTGGGCCAAATGTATCCTTGGTAGAAAGCCATCTGCGTGTGTAATAGTGCCCAGGGTCGAGTAGGACCCTGGATACTGATGGGACCCCACTGACTGAGATATCTGCATGTAAACATCATCCTTGGGAATAAGCAGCCTTCTAGCACGTAAAGAATGCCTGCAGGAAAGCTGGGGAGGGGCTTTTGATCAGAGAGTGCAGGGACAGGATGAGAGGGAACAGTTTGAAGCTGAAAGAGGGAAGATTGAGATGAGATCTTAGGAAGAAATGTTTTGCTGTGAGGGTGGGGAGGCCCTGGCCCAGGTTGCCCAGAGCAGTGGTGGCTGCCCCATCCCTGGAGGGGTTCAAGGCCAGGTTGGATGGGGCTTGGAGCCCCTGATCCACTGGGAGGTATCCCTGCCCATGGCAGGAGTGGAACTGGATGATCTTTAAGGTCCTTTCTGACCTAAAACGTTCTATGATTCTACAATTTTCATTTAAGTTCTCAAGCCCTTACAACAAAAGGGTGATGCCTGCATGACAGAACATTTACCAGTGAGAAGACAACTCTGCGTTGCGGGAAAATGAAAAAATAGACCAGCCAGGAACTGCAAAGGAAATCTGTAGCCTGTATTTGTAGCACATTAATTACATGACAAGTGACCTTTCTGAAGGCAAGAAATGCATAGAATTGATTGTCCTGCCCAGGGTTTGCGTGGAGCTACAGATCAGTTATTTTCAGACCAGTCTTTGTTGTGGTCCCATCTTTGACCAGTGCAAAGTCAGTGTGGGTATGGTTTAGTCTGGTTAAACCCAAATGGAGCTGAGCAACCAGAACAATGCTTTGGTACGGCTGCCAAAGGTACAGCTGCTAGTGGCCATGCTCGAGCTTGCATGTTGGAGTTTCTCCTAAAGACAAGGTAGACGTCTCGATTACAATAAAGCTGGTGAATCTCACCTTTCTAGACTATTTATACATATAGACACATCTTGATTTTTCATCTCGGAGGAGGAAGGCAACTCAAATCCCCTTTAGTTTTTAGTATTTTGGTAATTTCCTATTGTATTAGGGAATAAAAGTCCTAGAGCCTAGTGTCCTCCTTTCCTGAGAATTAATCCCAACGGCAGCTCCAAGGTTTACTGCTTTGAAAACCCAGAAGTCCTACATCTAAGGCAGTCTGCTGGGTCATCTTTACTAGGGGTTTCTCCAGCCTGAGAGCCTGAGTTTTTGCAGCTCTCTAGGGTTACGCTTGGAAATCAGAGGGGGTTCCCTGGATTATGTCACAGCTACAGAAAGCCCAAACTTTCCTTGGATAATACTTTGATTTTTGCAAGCTAGCACTTTTCATAGAACTCTGGTCTTCTTGACGGTCTGTATCTTTACTGGCGAATACCTGACCCTCCTGTGATTTATTGCTTCCTGAAGACAAATGGGACAAAGAAAGGCTACATGATTTGCTGCTGGCCAAGGAAGAGGTAGAGGAAGTGTAATACTTCTGATTTCTCTCTCTCACAACTGCAGCAATGTCCTCCTGTAAATTCTAAGGTGGTGACAGATCCTCCAGGCCCTTGTCAGACTGGTCTGTGTGCCTAAAAATTGTTGCAAAGTCCTCTCTTTTCTTGAGAATCCAACCAGATAATCACGTCCACGTGGCATGGGGTATCTTTTATAATATTCACAAGGGTTCTTTATCAGGCAGGGCAGGGATAGGATGAGGTGGAATAGTCTTAAGCTGAAAGAGGGGAAGATTGAGACGAGATCTGGGAAAGAAATGTTCGGCTGTGAGGGTGGGGAGGCCCTGGAACAGGTTGCCCAGAACAGTGGTGGCTGCCTCATCCCTGGAGGGGTTCAAGGCCAGGTTGGATGGGGCTTGGAGCTCCTGATGCAGTGGGAGGTGTCCCTGCCCATGGCATGGAGTTTGAACTTCATGTTTTTTAAGGCTTTCCAACCCAAACTATTCTACGATTCCATGATCATGTCACTTGCTCTAAATTGCCCTTAAGATATTGCTTTATCTACCTAGAACTATAAACTCCCATTACAACAAGATAACCAAGAAGGTTAATTCAGGTAGCAAACAACTGGCTTGAAACCTAGTGGGTAATTTGCTGTTGGGTGTCCTGCACGAGGGCAGGTAATTGTCTGGTACCCAGGAGTGGGGTGGATGATCTGCTTCCTGCGTGTAGCCAGGAGTAATATACAGAATCCATTAGAGAGATGCCTAATCATCTTAACCTGTCAGATCCAAACCACCCGTCTTTTAAGAGCCAATTTGTTTTCCTGCCAGATCGATGTTCTTATCTGTAATTGCACGGGCTATGAATGGCACCCAATAACCCTTTAATATTCAGTTCCATTCCGTGGCAGGGTGGGGAGCAGAGAAATGTCTTAATTTAAACATTTATTGTACAACTGTGAAAATGTCCTAAGTGAAATTAATTGAAGCTCAGGGAGAATAACTTATAAATCAACTTGTCTGGCTTACATAAAGCGATATAAGGATATGGCAAAGCCTTGTCGTGGTGCCCTGCAGAGCTGAAGAAAGCTTTAACCCTAAGGTTACTGCTGTTATTCTGGCTCCAAGATGGAAGAAACGTGGCTCCTACAGGTTATGTGATAAAGGGGGTGTTTAATTAATACTAATTCACAAATTTTTACTGTTATATTGCACTTCTCCAGCATCTCTGTGCAATGGATTGTGCTGGACAATTTGAATGGGGTGTTAATACCATCAGCCATTCATCCCTTATACTCCAGCAGCACTTAAAAGAGTGGCAATAATCCCAACAGACTGTGCTTTTCACAGTACAAATATCACCAGAAAATGGAAAACCAACGCTGGTGACATTAGCGGAATAGGATATAAACAATACTGGCTAAAATACAAGATGGAAAATAGGCAGGCTAATGGGGAATTTGAAGAACACATAAAGACGCAAACAAGTTGTAGAGGATTTATTGATTCGCTAGAAACAGTGGGGCTGCAGAGGAAATACTTGTTACACTTGGGGGAGGTTAGAAAAACGCTTAAGGAAAATAACAATATTGCAGACAAATAAGAGCTATACCTACCTATTAACTCTCATGGCACTGGATAGTAAGGGAAGACGCAATGCATTGACAGAAAAGGAAACACTGGGACAGGGATGGAGGTTTCATAGAATCACAAAATGGTTTGAGAAGGGACCTTAAAGATCATCCAGTTCCACTCCTGCCATGGGCAGGGATACCTCCTACTGGATCAGGTTGCTCCAAGCCCCATCCAACCTGGCCTTGAACCCCTCCAGGGCTGGGGCAGCCACCCCTGCTCTGGGCAACCTGGGCCAGGGCCTCCCCACCCTCACAGCAAAACATTTCTCCCTAAGATCTCATCTAAAACTCCTCTCTTTCAGCTTAAAACCATTCCCCTTCACCCTGTTCCTGCATTCTCTGATCAAGAGTCCCTCCCCAGCTTCCCTGGAGCCCCTTTCAGCACTGGAAGCTGCTCTAAGCTCTCCCTGCACCCTTCTTTTCTCCAAGCCGAGCAACACCCACTCTCCCAGCCTGTCCTCATACAGGAGGTGCTCCAGCCTTTGGATCATCTCCGTGGCCTCCACTGGACTTGCTCTCACAGCTCCATGTCCTTCCTGTGCTGAGCCCTTCAGAAGTGCATGCAGGACTCCAGGTGGGGTCTCATGAGAGGAAAGCAGAGGAGGAGAATCCCCCTTCCTTGCCCTGTTGTTCACACTTCTTTGGATGCAGCCCAGGATATGGTTGGCTTTCTGGCCTGTGAGTGCACATGGGCGGCTCGCGCTGGGCTTCTCATCCACCAACACCCCCAGGACCTTCTTCACAGAGCTTCCATCAATCCATTCTCCATCCAGCCTGTAACTGTGCTTGGGATACACACAATTGGGTTTGAGACGGATGGTATCCTAGTTCCCTTTTGTGCAGCGTTCATCTCTGTGGAGGCCTGGTTTATGTCTCCTATCTGCTGCCATCGTATGATCAGTAAGAGCAAGATGTTACAGGGTCCTGAAAGCACATACCTGTGATTTGTGAAAAACATGACTGAGCTGTTGGAAATAAAAAACCCTATAATCCTACTCAAATCAGCTGCTCTACAGGAAGCCTGCAAAGGCTGCCTCTTTGGAAGTGTTCATCCTGCATATTGCAAATCAGCGAGGCTTAATTAAGCACTGGTCAGGCTGAATGAAGAGATTATTTAAAATACAATTCTGGAACAGCTACTGGATATGATACAGAGGAACCAACGTAGCTCCTGAAAAGGAAATTCACATCTCTATAACAGATTCTTGGGAACAGGTCAACAAAGTAGGGAATAAAAGAGAGCGGGTTGACATAATTCATAGAGACATGCAGAAAGTTTTTGGATGAAATCCTTAACAGAGGCTACGAAGGAAGCCAAGTGCCCAAGGGGTGGCTGGTAAAGCACTGCTGTGGATTAGATGTGAGTAAACTCCCCCCACGTACATGCACCCTGAGATGGGAAGTAAATGGTCTGGTTTGAACACGGAAAATAAATCAGCGCAGTGCCTAGGGTTTAGCAGTTGCTGAAATACATTTCCCATTGAGTGAGAAAAGTGAAAATAAGGCAGGAAAAGCTCATTTGGGCTAAGCTGGAGTGGATGAATAGTTTTAATGGAACCCTACATAGTAAAAGGGAAACCTGAGGGGCAGGGTGGAAATTCCTGGCTGACAACTCCGGGGAACTCTTCAAAAGAATATTTGGGCAGCCCATATCTATCTAAGTTATCACTGAAGGAAAAAAATGAGGTCTGTATCTGCACAGTTCAATGGTATCACTGTTCAGTCTGCAGCAGTGGCTAAGAAAAACACCAGTGAAGTGGTAGGGAAAAAAACAACTAGTATGGAACATGATATTGAAAATATAATGATATTATATCAGTGTCCCATGACATTGGTCCACTCCTACGCAAGTAGGATACAGAATAAATAGAAACAGCTGGGAGATGGACAACAGGAGTAATTAGATGCCTGCAAGAGTTCTCAAAAGAATAATTTCTTGAAAGAGATTGTTCAGATGAGAGAATGTAGAAGTAAATGATAAAAGGAGCAGAGAAGGTGAATTGCAGTACATTCAAAATGGTTTAAAAGAGCTGGGTTTTGTACAGTTCACAAAAACCTGTGGAGTTCTTTGTCTCTTGACATGGCTGAGGCCAGGAATCTGGTGGGATTGAAAAATTCATTGAATGTTTGTACAGTGAATGGAAACATCTGCAGTCAAATGGGTGGGATGCTATTCTTAGAAAAGAGCCAGCACCAACCTCCTACTTTGGGGCATAGTTTAAATAGCGACTGCCGAAAGGGTCGGGAGGAAACCTCCTCATTAAGGTTTTCCATTGTGATCCAGGTGGAGATATGTACTGTATCCTGAAAAAAACTGATTAGCAGTGTTGGATCACTATTATAGTTTAGCCATTGAACTGAATAAATAGGGCAATGTATAGCTTTTATTATAGCACGTTGTCACGTCATCCAAACGTCAGTGAAAGGAAGGGCAGTTTAAGAATAAATTGAAATTTCTCCAAGCTGCAACATGGCATCGTCAATGCACATCTGTACATAAACACAACAGCAATTGAACAGGTTTATAACACTCAATTAAAATTTATTGCACAGGTATGTTTAAGTGCCAGCAATAAATGACAGACCGAGGGAGATTATTTGTCGTTACCCTTAATACGGGGGATGAGACTCCTGCCCAAGTCTCAGCTGGGCAACTAATTTGAGATAGGACTGGAAATAATGATTTTTGAGATTGGTTTTTGGTTTTTTTTCAATGATGCAGGCAAGTAGCGTTTGTCCAGTTGGAGAAGGTGCCCATCCTCAGCTGGGGTGGTGGGAAGGGTGAGAGAGGAGGCTGCTTCCCCTGCTCGCCGCAGCCCCTCGATGCTGCCAGGTGCCTCCTCCCAGATTTGCTCGGCACCCCTGGATCGCTTCACAAAAGCGTCAAAGAAACCCGGGGAGTCCAAAATCCAAGAGCCAAAAATTCATTGCTAAGGAAGAAAAGAGATCAGAACAAAACAGCAAAGCCCCAAAGCAGGATTTTGAGGAGCTGAAATTGGTGACACAGGCAGTAGACTTGACAGCTTCTTGCCACCTTGTCCTGACTTGATTTACTTTGAACTTCTCAATATAAATAGTGCTAAAACTGTACCCAGGTAGGGTTTTTGCCACTAAAGTTTGCATCTTTCCCTATAATTCCTGCCACAAAACACAAACAGTCCAGTCCACCTTTCCCTGCTGCAAAACTGCCATTGACTCACTGAAACTGTACATGCAGGGAAGCAGAATCTGATCTCTACATAAAAAGCAGAAACAAAGCACAGAAAGAAAGGAAAGCATCATACTAGACCAGAAAATGCATCGGGCAAAATAGTTTTGATCTATTCTTCAATGCAAGTAAAAAAGGATTGGGATAAAATATGCATGTGTGTGTATATATGTAAATAGGGATTTTTTTTTTTTTCTGTTTTGGAATCCAGATCAGTGCAACAGGCAAATAAAATGCTGAGCCACCACACCAACCTCTTCTCTTTCTTTTCTGTGTCAACTCTTCCTCGCCGAGAACAGCATTTCGTTCCCTACTGTTGAGGCAGCAGCAACTAAAGGGAATGTTCATATGTGTGGCGAGGCATTTGTCCCTGGCAAAATAACATCTCTCCTTCTATTAACGTTTTAATTAATCCCTTTTAGTTATGAAATGTAACTTTACATTACATAAAAAAAAAATTACATGCAGTCTCCTAATCTGCTAATCCTTTCTCCAGACAAGCTGGTTCTTTTTAAATCAACTGCCATTTTATCAACCCAATGGAGCAGAGATCCGGACTCAACTCTATTCAACAATACATTCTTTTCATGAGAGACTGGCCTAGCTAATATGACACCACAAAGGGCTTGAGGAATTCCAAATACCCAGCTCTTTGGATTAAAAGCATAATAATCCCATGCAGTTTTTTGTTCAGGATTGATAGAATGGTTGTATAGTGAGTCACACTTGTTTGAACTTATCAGAGTAACAATATATCAAGCATTTCGTAGGATGATATTTTATTTTCTCAGGTTGATTCAACTTCTTTCAAGTCTTTTCTTTTTTTTTTTTAAGTGTGTGTTCAGGACTGCCAAATGCCCCTGCAGTTAAACAATTATAACATGTAATTAAGCACAGAATCTGATAGCTGCTGGTTTATGACTAGATTTCTATACCGTTTTTATATAGATATAAGCATTGTTTTTACCAAAACAGTAACAGCAGCACAGTACGCAGTGTGTACTGGAGTAAAAGCAATTTATACCGCTGCCACTCTCTCCCTACCCCTTCCTTTACTCGATCTCCAGGCTGTATCGCAGAGCCAAAGCAGGACAGCTTTTGTGTGTCAACAAGCCCGTTGGGAGACAGAAAACAAGGCTGTTAGAATTAGCGGCCCAGTAGCCTTAATAAAATCATGTGTGAAGCTACAGCTTTGCCCTGCTCCTCCATCCCCTCCTTCCTCCATCCCCTCCTTCTCTCCAGAGCTGTTGCTCTCCGACCGCGTCCACCCCAAACTCATTTCTGTGGTAGCAGGACCCCCATCCACCCACAGGAAGGGACCAGACTCCTCCAACAGTTGTTTTCTGCCGGGCGTGGTGTGATTTTCATCCATTAATACTCTCCTGAATTCAACTGCTGTGAGTCTAGCCCATATTCCTTGCTGTATTCCCTCCCAGTTTGCACTGGATTAAGCGAGAGGAGATGTTTTTGCTTTCAGATAGCTCTTTTAATAAGCTTATAAAACCTATCGGTTGCAATTACAAAACAGATAGCCTCTTAAAAGTGAACGAAGATATTCATTACCACATTGCCTCCTCTTGTTGGAGGAGCGGGTGTTTTTATTGCTAACGTCAATAGGACTGTAAGCAAATTTCATGCCTGTAAGCTAGGAGTTAATGGGCTGGAGCACTGTGTAAGGAACTGCACTTCAGCTAGGATGAGAAGAGCACATTGCAACTGGAAATACTCGATAGGCTCCGTGGCTGTCTCCGGAGGCTTCCAGGAGAGCAAGAAACAGGTCTTCTCCTTACACTGAGGAGCGCAGGACACTCGGTAATAGCTTTTCACTCCAGTTCTGATCACATAAACGGTTCTGGATCCCTGATTCAACATCTTCCCAAGGCAGAAGTGTGGGAGAACATCTTATTCTTGTCAAAGAGCAGCCACAATTCCCTATTATGAATAAAAACATACAGAACTTGTCTGGCCAGCGGGGCTGAGCTGGCAGAGTGCTGACTAGAGCATGGCAAAAGCAGCCGGAGGGGCTCCAGGGATGCTCATTCACTTGCTGGCCTCCATAAAAACTCAGGACTGAAGGAACCCGCCTGTGCTGTTGCCATATTATTTATCCCTGCTCCGCTCAAGGAGCAGAAATTTCTTGTGGCTGGACTGGTGAGTCCTTAGTCATGTCCCCACAGAGAACACAGAACTTCCTTTATTTTATTTATGTTTTTGTTGTCATTGTCATAACTCTTCCCTTGAGTTCCCACCCCTCCTACTCCATATGGCATCTCACAAGGGAACAATAGAGAGCTCTTCAGGGGTTTGTACTATAACTCTTCAGAAGCAAAGTAGTCTCTAAGGAGCTGGTTGAATTTTTCATCCCAATTATTTCAATATTTCTCCTGAATTTCAAAACTAAACACATTCACAGAGAATTGGCAGTGTCAGAGGGAATATTTTTCATTTTTTACTTTCGACCAACTGTGGAGCTAACCAGAACATTTTGAAATTTGACTCCCTCGCCAATGCCTGCTTGAAAGAAGAGAAATTTGGGAAGGGTGGTGGCAGAAACGTTTGCCAATTTCCTTATTTCTTCTCTTTTCATACCGGGGCCCAACCCCAAAACCAGCGAGCCACATCCTCAGGCCAGAGGAATAAAAGTGTTAATGAGGAAGCAAACAGGGTTTAAAGTTTCAGCTCTTACAGACATGGATAAAAGCAAGAACAGCCACAATTTTAGAGGCCAGATTAGTACATCTTTCTTTTGCCAAGTTAATATTGTTTGCATGCCTCCTTCAAGGAGGGCTAGGTCCTTCAATACCCCGCTGGTGCCCCTTTAAACAAATACCTCATAACACTACATCTATAAATAGCTCCGAGGTGGAAATGGCTGGATGTGTTTCTATGCCCTCCCTTGTATTTGCATTTTTCAAACACACAAACCTTCTCCCCTTCCCTCCCCACCCGACTCCTCCACAATGTATGGTTATATATAGAATATTTATAATAGTCCTATTTCTATGCAATTTTCACCACTGCCAAGCAGCAGGGAGAAATTGAGAAATTGCTGGTTGTTTATTTATTTATTTCTCAGTGGAAATATGCATTTAATCCTGCACAATATGGGAGTACATGCTATATATATATATATATATGGTATGTATTGAAACACATACAGCGTATATAGAGATAGAGATGCATGTTTGTGTGTGTGCTTTAAATGCAGACCATATTGATTGCAATGTGGAACTTATAAAGATGGGAGATATTCTTATCTCTGCAGGAAATAGAGAGTTTTGGGTGATATTTATGGGCAGGATGGTGACCAGCTTATACACACCATCATTCCCAAAGCTTCTTATTTCAGTCAGAGGAGGCACACGGGGGGCTAACAGTTTGCTTAGTGGGAAAGGAAAATACATTCCAAGCGCACCCCTGTCCCAAAGCCACCACAGATCACTTGAAACTGGAGGAACATATTGGAGAAACTGCACTATCCTTCCTGGGCATCTGCTGTTGGCAACTGTTAATGGGATATCAGGCTTAATGGCTAATTGCTGCATAGCCTTATTAGCAATGTTTCCTCCATGTCAAAGGAGAGGGGAAGAGGTTTAAGGGAATCATGGCTCATGCCATGGCAAGGATTTTCATGGTCTGGGTTGGATGGGGAACGAGCCACTGCTTGGATGGCTTCGGGGAGTAAGGCAAGCAGGGATGACACCGCGGTGTGTTTGAAAGATACGGCTTGTGTGAAAAGCAAAGGGAATTCCTGGCATTGATACTGGCTTATGCAGTGCAAAGGTGCATTTACTTAAGGCTTGCTTCTCATTCCTGCCCCCCACCCACCCCTCCCAAAAAAAGAGAGGATTCAGATGGTTCCATTTTTGAAATCAAGTCCAGTGCCACAGAAAAAGGGGGAGGAGAAAAGGGAAGAGCAAAGCTGCAGTCAGTGGTTAAGGCAGTTCTGGGTGTTGGATTTATAGCAGGCCTGGTGTCCTTTAAACCTTTGAGAGAGCTGTGTGGAAAAACTTTATGTGTTTTAGCACAGCATAATGCTTGTACAGAGTCTGGCTGTAAAATCAGCTGTGTTGTGCTTGGTTCAAGGTCCTTCTCAGCCACCTTCCAGCTTCTAGCAGGAGCCAGTAGCTGATGTTCAGAATTCAAGAACAACACCAGCAATGCCTTCACAGATTCCCAGAATGTGTTATTAACTTCTGGTGACCTAAAGCTTTTGTGTTTGCTGCCTCACGTGGGCTTTTCTTCTAGTTATGAATCTACATGCACTTGAAATACCCTTTCTATCAATGGACTTCATAACATCTTGTGGCAATGATCTCCCCGAACCATTGTGTGCTGTGTGAGAACCAGGTGTGGCTTGTACAAGATTTTTTCTAATTCCAAGTGGGAATTTCTTAGGACTGGGACTTCCCTGCTACGTGGAGAACATGAAATATGTAGTAGGATAGTAGCAGGTTTTGAGCTATTTTTTCTTGATTGCATTTGACAAGCCCTGTCTATCAGCTTAGGGGGAATGAAAAAGAGCAAGCATCTATCTCAGCCCTTTTTTTCATCGGTATCAGGCAGCACTATTATTTGAAAGGATTAGACCCTGAAGAATGTGCATGGGACATGAGAAGTATTGAAGCACAGTGGGTGATACCAGGAGCATCTGTGATCTAAGAAGCCCTCAGAAAGGCGAGGAAGAATGTGCGGCTCTTGCAACGGGTTCCCTGGAATGTCAAATGAACATGTGGGTGCCACCGGGTGCTGCCGAGAATGCAAAACTGTCTAGGTGGGCGCCAAGATATGCACTAGACAATACGAAACACGCCACTCGAAGCTGCTGCGACAAAGGAGAGGGGTGGGGGCGGGGAGCAGGGTGCTGGAATTAAAACATAGATTAAGCTCCCAGTATGTTTTGCTCTCACTTCTGAAGTATCTGTCTCATGCTGTTCTCCTCTTAATCTGTCAGTTACAGTTAATAGCTGATCAGAGCAGTACTTTAATGAGTCAGCCAGATTGTTTGCATAAACAGTTGCTAGGCTGATGTAACCAACAGCAGTTTGATACTGAATCCTCCCCGTATGACTTACACCTGCACTCTCCCCTCTCTCCCACCCTCTGCGTTGTTTTCTGCCAGAAGGGCTCCTGAACAGGCACGGATGAGCAGTAGGTTGGTTTGTAAAGTGTATTTACATCCATGCAGCATCCTTTTCCTTATCTATTTCCTCCTCTCCCACCACCAAGATGAGCTTTTGTGGCTAACCCGCTCCAGGACTTGACTTCAGGTGTAATAATTCACAGCTAGAGCTTTGCCTGAGTACTGCCTTTTGCAACCAGGTGTGAATTATTAAGCTCTGCTTCTCACCTCAGAATGCCTTTATCAGGATTATAATAATAAAAGCAGTACAAGAAGAGCTAAGTGCAGAGCACAACTCAGGAGAGTAAATTCAAATGCTTTTCAGTGTGCTTTTGACATATTCACAACTGAAATATTTTGCTTTGAAATGACTTCAGGCATTTTGTAGCAAGGTAATAGTTCTGTCTGAAAAATAAATCTTTGCGGCCCCATTCACTAATTACAATTATGAAAGATTCGAGTAACCTGAGGCTTAGAGTGATACAGGTTCTGATCCAAGTCCGATTCCTTTGGCCTCATCTCAGTGCTATTAAAAATGGTTTTCTGTTTATGCGGTGCCTTTCTCTGCGACATTCTGACAGCACTTGATAAAAATTAACTAAGCCATATCACAAACCTGTCAAAACTAGAAAAATAACCCCTGACTCTTAAAATGCATCGCTTTGCATGAGTGTCTGGGCAGAATGACTCCCAGGGTGAAGCTTCTGATAATGCTACCATGCTTCAAAATGTACCGTTTAAAAGAGTTTTGACGTAATGCTGTGTGGGCAAAGTGAGCATTCAATATTATTCTCTTCCACAGATGGAGAAAACAGTCACCAAGTGACTAAATAATTTGCTGGTAGTCACAGAGGAGGAGAACACAGTGTTCCTCATTCAAGCCACGTGCCTGTCTTATTCCCTCCTGCACACTCAACACGGTATGGGGAATCTAAAGGTTTAGATCCCTATATTTTGCAGGAGATAGAAGGTAAAGCTCTGGGCCTCCTTTGAAAGCTCTTAGTCCATTTCGCCACATTGTGCTTGTACTCTGGCCAGATTTCAATTTGACAAGTTACTTTCGATTTTCCTAAGATGATGCTCCTGTTGTGGCATCGCTTCCTGCTAGACTCAAGTTAACCTTAAATATTGTATGTTTTAAGAGGCTATAGCATTCTATCTTTGAAATTTTTGCTTTGTAAAAGTTAAGATTTCCCTTTTAAATCACAGGGGAGAGACAATAAGATCTTCTAGAAGACTTGGAGCCATGGAAATGCTATCAAGTAACCGGTGCTAATGAAGAGAGAGGATTTCTTGCAGCTCCTTTTGGGACATTTGGACGTTGTTCAAGAACACCTGAAGTGTCCCAGCCTGGTGAGGTCACCATACGTGGCTACCTGCCCGAGAACATTGGCACAAAGACATTGACACCATTTTGATAGAAAATAGATCACGATTCGCTTGACTTGAGCAGAGGTGAGAATACGATAGATACCAAGTGTATTTTCCTTTCAGAGAAGGATGCATAAAGAATATAACATAATGAACCCATAGAAATGTATTATTTAGTTGTTGCTTTTAAACAGAAAATCCCTTACATACCAGCTAACTGGTTTAACATGACTCTAATTCATGCTCCTTTTGTATTTTTGACTGTGTTATTCAGCATGATGACAATTAGATTTTTTGTGGTTGAAATGTCAGGCATATGTGGACATGTGCTTGTCTCCAAAAGTTCTCTCAGCAGTGCTGCTTCTGTTTGCAGTTTGGGATCTCCCCCGGCCTATCTCTTAGAGATGCTGTGGATTCAAAGTGGCATTTAAAGGACTCAAGCTGTTTTCAACTTCTGCAATCCACAGGTGATGGGTGTGTTTGGGTGTGGTGATGCCTTAAGGATTTAAGAATAAAAGGAAGTTTCATTAAACAAAAGCAAGTCCTGAGCATCTACTGAAGTTCTTGTGGTCTTTTTCTTTCAGCCAGTACAAAAGTACTGCAAAACCCTAGAAGTGAACCCTTTTGATTAGAATTAGCTTTCCAAAGGAGAACAAGTTAGCAGTGTTTATTGGATGCTAAAGAGGGGCTTGTCTTGAAGAGCTCCTCACAGCAGCTGGAGCTCCTGGAGGTGGGTGTGGTGCTGCAGAGAGTAGACCATGGGGTTACTTAAGAGGAGGAGACAAAAAAAGCTAGTTTGGTTCCTGCTAAAGGACACCTTCAACCTTCCTGCACCGAGTCCTTATCCTTAGGGACCCAAGGCTAAGCCATTCTGTCTTCCAAGGCAATTTTGATGGATTTGAGTGTAAGGTGCATTTAATGAATGTCCTGGAAGTTGATTCATCCAAGTGAACCTGTTGACTTGTCAATTTTTTGTGAACTCAGAGGCTTAATTAAGGTTCCTTGGTCTTAATTCTCTGAGGTCAGACATACTTACCCCCAAACAGCTTCAAGGAGACATGGAGGCACTTGGAAACCGTACAAATCAAAACGGTGGTTATTTGTTTCAATTTTGTAAGTCTAGATTGCACCAGAACCTCTTTGATTTTTTTTTTTACAGTAGATCCTAGGGAGATTCTTGGAATGGGCTTCCCATGTGGATGAGGAGTGAAAGTCTTCTTGTTCCTTCTAGTTTCTTCTTTCTCAGATGCAGTGAAGCTTTTCTAATTTTTTGGCCCTTCCTTTGTCCACAGGTCACCATTCAGTCCATATTGCCATGGTACTTTTCCTACTTGTTGGAAGTGGAATGGGTCTGGTCCAGCAGAATTACAGGGCGGTCTGGTCCAGCAGAATTACAGGGCTCTGATTTCCAGCACTGCGCCTACATGGATTTGCTAATGTTGAATTAAGGATGAGCTGAGTTTTTGTCTTGGTGGTGGCACCTGTAGTGGTGCTTGCCTTTATCTGGTCCTTATTTTATTGAAATTTGTATGGAATTTGGGATCTTTCAGGCTTTCCCTATGTGCTTTTGATTTGTTTGAAATTAATCAGAAAGTTTAAAACTTGGGAAGCGTTAGGAGAATGCTTACTGCAAGAAACCAGAGTGTATCACCTCGTTGAGAAACTAAGCTGGGGAAAAAAAGCTGTTTTTTCACTATTTATGCTTTGATTGCTTTGGTGCTGGGATCTGTAAAGAGTGATTTGTTTTCATTTTTAATCTTTGTTAACAAAAGGAATGTAAAATTATAAATAAAACAAATGCACACTCAGTCTTGGCTACGTCAATGTTATTATCGACACTAATGATGTATCTTTATCAGCTGCATATGTAAGAACATCTTCAAAACTTATGGTTCATTCCAGAGATTCTTTTTTCTTATGCAATCTCTAATTGAAGTCATAGTAAAACTCCAGTTACTTGCATAAATATAAGCTGAAATAGCATTTTGTTGGATTATTTTTGGTGTAGGAACTACTAGCCCATAAGCATTGGCTGAGATCATCCTCTTCTATTCGTCCAGCTATATTCTTGATAAATACATGAGGGAAGGGAAGGGGAAACGGTCCCTGCTGGAGTGTTTATAGCCTGAATAAACAGAGCACGGGAGGGGAAAAAGAGGCATTGGCAAAGCAAGGTAACACATGCAGAATTAGTGCCTGGGCCCAAAGGTCAATAGGAATCTTATGATGCTTTAGGCAGTGCTGCAACCTCTGGTCCAGGCTGCCTTCCCTCTAGGTGCCCTGCAGGTATTTCCTCCCCTTCATCCACTCACAGTCACCCCTTGCTCCCGCTGTCTCCTTCACACACCCGCTTCTGCTAAAATATTCACTGGGAGTGTGAAAGCAGCTGCTCTTGTAAATAAACAACCTTGCATCTTATTAAGAAAGCATTCCCAGCATGATGTTGTGAGGAGCCACTGATTTTTATTTTTTCATTTAAAAACACCCAAAGGGAACTTGGTATCCAGGCATGTTCATAGCCCTGTTGTGGGCTGAAGGAAGCGTGCAAAGGGTTAAAGATTAATGGGGCTGGATATGACAGGCTGATGTGCTTTCCAGGTAATCAGGATAAACTGAGGCTCATTATAAAAGGGATGAGCTTGAGCTCATCTGTAAAATGCAAGTACCTTGGAGGAGAGGGTGGGGCTGCTTGCTTGGAGCAGAGGCAGGAGGCGAGCAGGAGGGTTTATTCCTCCCAGGCAATAAGTCTGAGGATGGCTGCTCGCACGCTTTTTATTTCTTCAGCGAGGCTCTGCTGGATAATCGATATGCTGCAGAGGCGGGTTTGCTAGTGTTCATCCATCCTGGGTGTGGTACACGGGCTAAGCTGGAAGCGCCGCTCTGACACTGCGGTGATTTGCTTGCTAAGCTGCCAAGACTGATTCCTATAAGTGGCTGAGGGTTTATTTTTCTTCCTTCTCTTTTATATCCGTGGCAGAGAATGGGAAATGGCTGCCTCACCGAAAGAGCTTCGGTGAAGCTTTGTGCTTTGCATCTCTTGTGATGATTTTCTGCATCCAGCCTATTTGGTAGGGCCAGGTTCTACAAATGGGCATCATATCTGGGAAACAGAGGCTGAGCCTTTCTCCCCCTGTCTAGGAAAGCTATGGACCTCTGCTCTATATCTAAGCATATCTGCCCTGTGAAGCACTGGGTTCCTCAGCCCTCCCTCGCTATGGCAAGTTTAAACCTTCGAAACACATTATTTTCATGCTCTGCAGGGACTTCTACAAGAGGATTAAGATACTTCCCTAGTGTATTCTAGAGAACGAAACATTATTCCCTTTAAAATAAAAGTATTGGAGGGAAAAAATGCTTACAAGTGCACTACAACTAAGTATCATGTTTCCTAGCATAGTATAAGTGCTCTTGCAGGCAGGCTCCTGCTCTTCATGGTGCTCTCAAACCTGCGCTAAACCCTGCTGAATTCAGTTTGAATTAGATATTTGGCTGAAGATAGGGTCTGGCTGATGAGATATCTCCCAGTTAGGCAAAAAAAGCTGCAAAAATGGTTAGCTATGGTCTCCTTTCTACGCTCCCTGAAATGGTTCTTGAGCTCTGGAACAGCTGCTCAGGGATGCAGTTGAGTCCCCATCCCTTGAGGTATTTAAAAGAGGAAGACTAAATGAGGTGCTCAGGGATGTGGTTTAGCAAGGGACAGGTCCAATTGGACTCCATGACCACGAAGGTCTTTTCAAACCAAATGATGCTGTGATTCTCATCTTGTGAAAATCCATATGGGGAATGTAGAAGTATAGCAGAGGCCACTGTACTTTTTTTTTATGTGCTGGGTGCTGCCTTGGGATCACAACTCTAATGGTCCTTAGATAACTTTTTAAACTCTTTTCTTCAGTAAAGTCTTTCAAAATTAAGTAATAGCTGCCCAGACCTATGGAGATGTCTCTGGTCTCACTCATCTCTGAGGAGATCCTGTCCTGTGCCTGAGTTTCCCAGGCAAGGAATGGCAGAAAGAAGGTTGTTGGTGCTCTCCAAGGGGCTCGGAGACCGTGTGAAAGCTGAGCAGGATTTATTATTACAGTATATTTGATCTTTACATACCCGAAAAGCAGGGTGGGGAGTTCAGCTTAATAGAAGACTTCCCACAGTCAAAATAGAAATAGCAATGACTGAGATTTTTCTTTCTAACAAAGAATATACCTTATGAAATAGGAGATCTTAATGATTTCCAATACCTAGGATCTGTTTGCTCCTGTAGGTGCACGACTGGAGGCTGTACAGGGTAATGTGGCCAAAGTAACTCTACTCTTAGAACCATAGATCACTTAGCTAATGTTGGCTTTCTTTTGCCTTTTCCATTACTTCCAGATACTTGCATGAGGAAAATGCAGTTTTCTGTTTTAGAAACTCAAATATTAGGCATGTCACACGCTTAAAAAAAAATAAAGCAAAATCCCTTCGACATTTCCTCTTAGGTTTTCCAACCTCTTGGCCACCTATCCTCTTTCTCCTTGCTTGACTTTGTCCTAGTTAATATTCCAACAGGTGTTTCCTTTTTCAGTGGAATTTTTTAGGCTGATGTCTCAAGAGGCCTTCTGCATAATAATGCCGTATTCATTATGTGGCAGCAGTTACTGGGAGAGGACTTTATTTTCTTAACCCCACCATTTCCCCTTCATTCACAGAGCTGGGGGAGGTGTGGGGTGGAGGAGGGAGCCAGTGGTGGCTTTCAGCATCTTCTACTCTGTCTTTTGAGACCACTGCTTGCTACCATTTCATACAAGCCCTGCCAGGAGGGCGATGAGATTTAAAGAAGGGAGAATTAAGGCAGAATTAATCTTCCACGGTTTGTAAAACATCTCAGCTTCAGATTCCTCTTCTGCTGTCTCGTTGAGAGACTATTGGAAGTGACAGAGTTAAAAATAATGAAATTAAAGCTCGCAGGCAAAAGGAACTCATCCCTTGCTGCCCCCAGGTCCATTCTGATATTGCTAGAAATTTACTGCAGTGACATTTTGGTTTGAGGGTTAACAGGAGCTGCTTGTTAATCCCTACAGCAATCTGAAAGACGCATTTTGAGGTGACTTGTCTGCCTCTTGCGAATTTCGCCCCTTGCTACCTTTGGATGATGCTGAGCCATCATTGCTAGGGCGTGACAATGTTCTATGTGGACATAAAACTAAAGAGCAACTATTTTCTTTCAAGGTCTTATGAATTTGATAGCTTTCTAAAAGAAGGACGGAGGGATTTATGATCTGTGTGCCAAAGCTTCCCATGCTCAGGTTTCACTGTGTGCAAAATGCCGACCTGGACTCTTGTAGCACTCTGTGTGCTGGTAACTACGAGTTTAGTTCATTTCCCATGGAAAACCCATCAGAGAAGAGCAGTGTGAGATCCTCACGTTATTCGAGGACTTGCAGGTTATGATTTGTCCCAAACTTACCTAAGTAATCAGCATTCCCACCAAGCCAAATCAGTGACTTTGATTGCATTTTGAGATCCCTGAAGGCGTGTCACTTGCCTTTCTTTGTTTTCTCTGCTATGTACCTGTAAGACAGAGTGAACAGACTTTATTTTAAGTTCTGTGGAACTGATACTGAATTTGACTGTGTGTATATCCCCCAGGAGAGAACACTCCTCTTCTAGCTGTGGCTGTGGTACCAAAGATATGATGCTCCACTATCATCAGCTGTTCTGCAAGCTGCTGATTGATGGATTGCACCAAGGCAGGCTGAATTTCTTCTTTTGTAGCATTGTTCCCACCTCTTTTGTGAAACCAGAGGATGTCCCCATTAGCTAAGTGCCCCCAATTCAAGACAATTGTTTTGCTAGAGATGCAGGGATGTTCTTTTGTTGTTCTAGATTTTCTAGGTGTTGGGCATTGATTAGTGGGAAAAGAAGCTTGGATACCTCTTCCAGAGTCCCTAAATCAGGACCGTATGTGCCAATACTTCCTTCTACACTATAGATGCACAGCATCACATAATTAAATCTTACATACGACAGAGAGGGTAAGAAAAGAAAGACATGAGTGCTGAAGCAATGTGGACTATGAATAGTTTAGGTTCTTCTGTTATGACTCCATTAAAAACTGAGTGCACTGTAGTGTTGTGCTATTACAGTTAACTTTTATAAAGGTTAAGACCAATAAATTTGCTTGCTGTTTCAAAGCTCCTCATTCTAGCATGGAATAGAGTAGGTGACCTCTATATGATGCTACAAATTATTGGAAATAAGACAATTGCAGTTCTAGGAACCTTTGATATTGATTGCCTAAGTAAATTGTCTGTTAAATGGTGCTCTAAGTTGAATGGTATACGTTGAACTGAATTAATAAGTGAACTGATCAGATTCAGATGGTTTAAAAAACCACAGCCCTGCTCAGTTGCATTGATTGGGTGCCTATAAACAAGGGTGGAAGTGGGAGATGAGATTACCATATGTACTTTCTGCCTTTTTCTCCTATACTTTGCTGGCCAGGCACTAAAGCTGGGGTCTTCTGAGAGTCTGCAGGAATGATTAGATACTGGGGGAAAAGTGTTTTCCAGTGATAGTGGGGAAGCCCTGGCCCTGGTTTCTCAGAGCAGTGGTGGCTGCCCCATCCCTGGGGGTGTTCAAGGCCAGGTTGGATGGGGCTTGGGGCAACCTGATCCAGCGGGAGGTGTCCCTGCCCATGGCAGAGGGTTGGAACTGGATGGGCTTCAATGTCCTTTCCAACCCAAACCATTCTATGATACTATTGCAGCTCTAATTTTTGCAATATGGCAAAAAATATTTTCACAGTGGAAGTTTTTCCCAGGTTACGAATACATGAAAACCGTGACATCCAAAAGAATCATTAAAGCAGATTAGATTTATTCTACTTGTTTACTTGAAGAATGGAAGGCATAATTTAGGTTCTTGTCAAGCTCATCATGAATTCTTAGCATACTGATATATTATTTTGGTCTTTGGATCTCTGGCTTTTTGCAAAGGCACTTGTTGCTTGGTCATCTTTGTAAATATGCCTATGAAAATCTTGATACACATGATTAGCTCTTTTTAATTCAATGAGCCTGCTGAAGTACGTGTTGGATTTAAACTGTAGACTGTGGGATTCTCAAAATCCAGACTGCTGCTTATCATAGTTGATATTTCTAAGTACTTCATGTGTTTGCATGGCTCATACATCCATTAATGTTAAAGAAATCTATTGTAAGTATCACTATTTTAATGGTTAAAAATATTGATGATGTAAAATGTCCCTGTATCATGAAATCTTCATCTGGAGAGCAATATATTCCTATTTCTTTAAGGTGGGTTTTGAGTTATGCAGGTATTACAAATGTTTTTCGATATTTTGAATTACAAATAAATATCGTTACTTGCTGATTCCAACCCATATGTTTATATTGCATAATTACTTGCAGCTCTTGATGCTTTGTAATAATTGGCTTTATTTTGATAAATAGCTTAGTTAATATGGTTTATGACTTTCCCCCAGTAAACGAGTCTGTATGCTTTTGACTTCAAATGCCATTAACAGTAAAGGCATGGGTCTGGGTCTGCTTATGCATTTCACATTAAGCAACCCCTGAATGAACACCCAGAGAACAGGGACCAGTGCCGGAGGCTGCTCCTCCTTCCCTGTTGTGTGCACTAACCACTTGCTCTGCTCCTCCTGAACTTGTTCTTGTGCTCCTTGTTTCCTAACACTGCTGCTATATCCACAGCATGGACAGACTTGCCTGGAAGGAGATGTTTAGCCCTTTTTAATGCTGATTACAGATCAGAATGGACTTCTCTACCAGCTGTGTCATGGTGTAAAATGCAGGTGTTGCTGCCCAGCTTTCCAACAGCATTTTTTTTCCCTAAAGAGAGCAGCTATGGCTGCTTTTTTTGTACAGCCAAGGCGATTGCAGTAGGGTTGGTACAGTCCAAGCACATTTAGGGGCATTAGTATTGATGCATCTGTTTCTGGCTGCCCCAACAGACCTTGAGCTTATGGGACCTATTTGAGTCCATTCTGGATGCTGGCTTGCTGCAGAATTCAGATGCAAGAACTTTTGGATAGAAAGAGGGGATCAACATCCCTCGCCGGGAAGAGCTGGCTACTGATAAAGGCAATTTTGGACCTTTGTTAGAGACTTTGGTACCTGAAGACCGCCTAAGACTTTTCTGGGTCTGACCCGATCTGCTGGAGGAGTTGACAGACAAAGTGATTTATGGGAGTAAATTCTAGACCATATGTTGAGTGAAATCTTGGCTCCATGGAAGTGAATTTTGGGGGAGGTGGGGACACTGGCCTGGATTTCATGGCATCAGTGTTACAGCTGCTGTCTGCATGTGGGAAGGGCAATGGGATACAGAACAAATAACTTCTCTTACTGGCAAGGACAATGGAGCGAGCTCTGTGCCTTAATGCCACAGCTTGTTAAGTCAATAGTAAAATCATTGTTTTAAGGGAATTGAGGATTGAACCTGGTAATAACAATATGATTTCCCGTGTCTATCACATGATCTAGGTTTATTTTAGTCATTTCAAGTGCTGTCACTCTCCTTTCTTTCCTCTTTTGCAGTCACTTTATTAAACATAATGCTGTCTAGATGATATATGGAACCTCAAATATCAACATGCATTATATCATACATGAACGTGAGCTTGTATTAGAACCAGGATTAGAAAGCAAAAAAGTAAAAAAAAAAAAAAGAAAAAATTAATGCAACAAAATTGGAACCAGCCCTTAGGTGGATAGGAATTGTAACCTGATGTTACAGTTCTATAGCACCGCATCCAATTTGCTGGGTGCCTGAAGTTGCTTTATATAAAGGTCCCAAATCCTGGAAATGTTTTAGTTTGTGCTTAACTTTAAGTAAGGTAAATCATTCCCATGGCTACTCTTCCTGGCCTGTGACTCTGCTAGGGTGAATCTGTAGCTGAACTTAGAATCCCCTAGACTACTACTGCCTTGTGATGTGTTTCAACTCTTCCAGCTCCTAAAATTGATATTGGGTGCATGCGTAAAATGATAAAGATCCTGACTGGTACTGTGGGGAGGGCCTTGAACACCTCCAGGGATGGGGCAACCACTACAAGCCTTTGTAAACTGGCGTTAAGTTGTATTTTTCATCATGCTTTTTGTTGAAACACTGATTTTACCCTTTTCTCCATTTTTGTTTCTCTTGGTTGCTTAATTATCTTCATGCCTTAGATCAGCCATCTCTTTCAATATTCTGTATTGATAAGTCAAAGAAAAATGAGGTCTCGGTATGACGTCACAATATTCCAGTTCAACTATACTCCTTTGTAATTCTTCTCTTCCTGCTTAAGTGAAAGTGCAATAAAAGGTGATTTTGAGTACGAAAGATGAATGCAAATTTGAATGATTGTGAAGCAGGCAGATGTTGATGGCAGAGCAGGCCTGGAAGGAACACGGCAGACTATCACGGGCTTTGCAGCACAACGCTGGCTATCAGTGAGAACACTGAGCTTCTGTGTCTGTGGCAGCCTATTAAATTCACCTTGGTGATTAGATTTGAGATACTTGGGGGTACATCAGACCACAAGAGCCTGGTTGTGGTTAGGTGAAGGATTGTAGGAAGTAGGATGGCTACAGAAACTTTTGGATGTTGGCATAGAAAACTGGTCTGCACAGACAGACCTTGGAACCGCTCTGACCTCCAAAGGTGAATTTACTGCGTATGCTAATTTACCCCAGCTTTGAGAGATTTTTTTTTAAAGCACAGCATGAGAGAGTGAAGCAATCCAGGATGGGCAGATGGTATGGAGGAAATAGTTGCCTACAGCTGCTGGGAGCAGCAAATAACAAAGAAATAGCAGCCAAAACATGGGCCCATCCAACTATGGGACAGGGAAAGCTGAGATGTGGAGTCTGGGCTGAAGAGAGAGGTGGGAACAAGTTCAGTTTTCAACATTTGGTCAATAATGGGTCTGTGTGGGAGCTCTAACAGCATCTTGTTGATTTTTATGATCTCTCTGCACTGCATCTCTTAGAAAATGAGTAATGAATTAGCAACTATGAGCTGTGACGTTCTGAATTTTGACAGAACAAAGTGACTTAGACCTAATTTCTTTAACCAGATAAACAAGATTGATTCTCAAGAAGTGTTTCTGTGACTCCAGGATTTAGTATGAGCTGTTGACTCTCATCCAGAGGAGAGCAACTCCATTCTTCACTATCAACAGAGCTATTGTCAAGAAAGATTTAGGAACAAATGAGCTTGAACCTTAATCTCTTCACAGAGGTACAGTAGAAAGCATGTATGCTCACATTTCTCCTGAGCCCACCTATTGTGGAGTCCTTGATCAAATTAACCTTTGAGAAAACAAAGCCTGCGGTTATGATATAATCAATGTTTTCTGGGTGCAGAGACATGAAATGAAGACCCCTATGGAACAGCCTTATTAAACTTAACAATAATAAAGCCAGTAGTGGAAGAAATTATTGGTGAACCTAGAGTAGTTACTGGATGATAAGGTTAGTTTCTTGGTGTTTTTCAGCTGTCTTCTAGAAATCTATAGCAAGACTTGGTATTAAATTACATGGAGTGTGTAGATCTGTAGACAGGTCATCATTCCCAGTAAAGACAGGAACTTGTCTATAATTTGGAGGAAAGAGGGACATCTATAGAATTCCTATTTACAAATAATGTTCTAAAGGTTTCTTATTTGTGTTTGTAAAGATGAAAAGCTCACCATGTGAGAAAGCTCATTTAAATAACACACAGGTCAGATACGATACACTTTTCATTACAATACTGCACTGAACCCTGACTTGATGGTAATTTAGAATTCATAATACTTTGGTCTACCAAGCAGACATAGTTAAACTTACTCATTGGCAATAAAAACTCACATATGATGTCTTTCTAAGGAAGCAGTGTCTATTTTGCAAACTTAAACAAAATATGTTTGGGTTTGGTTTAGGGGGTGGTTACGCAATGAACTGCAAGTTATGAGCCAAAGCCTTGTGAAATCCAGCTTCAAAACTCCTTCCAAGAGCTGGATCCCCTTCTCACCTGTAAAAAGTGATGGACATTCGAATATCTTTGTCTCGCCGTAATGTTTACTTGGGGAAGAAGCTACTTGTTTTTCCTCGGAATAACAGAGTGCTTTTGGAAAAGCAATGGGCTTGTCATCAGTTCCAGCAAATGTTAGACATCTCCATTCTAAATTTACATGGGTTCTGTTTTCTCATTCACCTTGGGGATGGTGTCCTGTTTTTCTCAGTTTGGATTTGGAGGTGGGCATTTGGTGTCTTATTATTTTTGTATACTAATGCTTTTCGAGAATATCCTTTGTGGTGGGATTGTGTAAATGCCTTACCTTACACAGATGATGTTGAATCTGTCAAAACATAAGAACTGAAATCATACAAGATGGTTACTTCTCTCTTTACAGCTGATGGAGAGGAACTGGTGTGTGTTAGATGCCTATAACAATTAGAAAATCCCATGTGTTCCCCATTACATTGTTTTTCTCTTCATCTCCAGTTATTCCAGATAACACCATGGTCCCACATGTGGTCTCAAGGCAGTTGGCTATGTCACACAAGAAGTTTAGGACTCAGCTTGAAGAGAGATTTGATGCTCTTAAATCAAAGAGTAGGCTTTTCAAAACAGAACTATCCATTCTTTGAGTCCTTAAAAATCGTGTTTTGTAATCAGTAAGAGGTGGATTTATGATGTGAGAGACTAAACAATCTGTACCTCTCCTTTATCACTAGCATCACACCCCTGCATTCCTCCTCTGCTCCTCTTGCTGTGATGGTCCTGGCTGCTCTTAATCAGAGCACACATGCAACATCATGGGGGCAATGTGACCTATCGGGGAGTAGACCTGGCAAACTGGACACACAACTGTTCTGGCTTTGCTCCCATTGCAACTCCACAGCCCATTAAAAGGCAAAACAATTAATCAGAAAAATAATTTTCTGCTTTGATAAGATGCATTTGACATATGGCCAAACTCGGGAAGGATTCTGAAACCCAGTCTTTGAGATAATGAGCATCCTGCACCTAAAACATTCCTTCTTTGCTTCAAACATTTTTTAGGGGGAGGACTCTCTTCTACAAGAAACAGTGGAATGGTGTATTTTATGGGTTGAGTCTCTGCGTATATTAATTCTGTGGTGTGGGAGTTCGGTAGTTTCAAGATTATAGAATCATAGAATGCTTTGGGTTGGAAGGGGCCTTGAAGCTCATCCAGTTCCAACCCCCTGCTGTGGACAGGGACACTTCCCTCTAGATCACCTAGCTAATCTGAAGCAATTACAGGCTTTTGGGCGTCTGTGTAGGATTGATGGGTACTGGTTGGGCTACCAAACGATGCAGAATACCTGTTCTCTTAAAATGGAATTAATACTGTCAGAGGATGGAATTTGGGGATCATTCTTGCTGCTGTTATTCCTTTTCTCTGCTCTCAGCATCATAAACCACCTTTTGAAAGCCTTCTTTTATGGGATCATTTTTGGACAATACAGCAACAGTAAGGAATCAACACCTGCGTTTTGAGTTTCTAGGATACATTGGTGCCAGGTGGGGAAAGAGTGGGAGATCGAGTCCTTGCAACAACCTCTGCAACTGGATCTTTGCAGCAAGCAAGGGAGACAGCGAAAAATAGTCAACATTATTTCAGCACAGTGGGGAAGAAGGGATGAAAGCTCTGCACATGAATTCATTGTGACAACCTTTGTGAGGAATCCGACTGTTTGATCTTTTAAAAGATTTAATAATTCTTTTGATAGATTAAAGAATAAACTGGGTGGGAGGGGGAAAGGAAGTTAACTTTATTTCCCTGATTCTGTCAAAACAGTAAATAAAAAGAGCAAATCTCTAAATTTAGTAAGCTTCTCCCCACACTGCCTCTTGTCTGAGTGTTGGATGCATGTCATGTTATAGTCAGTGTTAGATGAACACTTGGAAATATGACCCTGTAGATAAGGATTGTGGACAATGATCTAATGAGCTTATATCCAGTGGAAATCGATCTAAAAAGCAAAGTAGTTGAATGCATAGAAAGTATTTCCATGGTGTAACAACTGATGAAGTTGTAGGCATCTCCAAAACACCAGACCTTCGAGCACAGCATATTTGTTGTGTGGGGGTTTGTTTTTCTCCTTGCTTTACTCATGCAATCTATCACTTGCTGAGGCCTTTGGGTACTTCAGTGATACAAAATTTTCCCTTGCAAATATTTTCAAATAGCTTCCAACTGGTGAAGCCAAGCTCTGGAAGTCTTTACAGTGATAATAAACTATGTCTTGGAATAATTTTTTGCTTGTTAGCTTGAAAAACCTTCTGTGTCATACTCTTCTTAACGCTGACTTAGATTCACAATGCTGGGATGCAAAAAAGTAAATTCAGGTTAAATTTTTTTGATGTATTGCTTAAAAACTCCTAACAACAAAGTACAACCACCCAGGACATTAAAATAGGTAGATCCTTCTATTGAAGGACCTGTTACTACTCCTTTTAAAATAGGGAGATTATCTCTGTTACAGAAAAGTGTGTTTTGAGGGAATCAAACTTCTCTCCTTTGAAGAAATACTTAGTCCTTAGTATTTTTGGTTTAGTCTGGCCATTAGGCTACCTTTAGCTAACAAACAAATAAAAGACAGTTGTGACTGGTAACAGCTGTCATGTGCGAGTAGAAAAGGGTGGGAAGATTGTATAATCATTTCCTCATCAAACACTGAACAGCCTTCTGTATGATAAGACCCCAGGGTCCTACTGAGTGAGCCAGAAACTCATCTGGACCAGAGCTAAACAGGAAGGGCACTCAATATAGGCATCTATTTCAAAAGACTCCATATAATGAAGATTAATTAGACCTTCCTTACCTATCAGAAGTTAAGTATACATAGTCAAGGCCTCGGGCTTCCTCACATTACCAAAGAGTTTCCATGGAAAGGCAAGAAAATTAAAAAGTGGCAGGCAGGAGAAAGAGGATCAAGTCCTCTGTGAAGTTACTTCAATAATATACCAAGATGGGCTTTGCATGTTCACACATAAGTATAAAATGTAATCTCAGCACAAACCAATGTAGGAATGAGATTACACCTCTTTTTGCACAAACGCAACTTGCTTCTCCAACCACATTTATGTATAATCTTCTTTTCAGTGGCTGAGGGCATCCCTTCTCCCTTATTTCAAGTACACCAACTTCTGATACGTGCAGTGTTCTTTTCTTTCCTGGCAAAAAGACAATTCCCATGCCTATCTTTTAGGTTTTTTTATCTCAGCCTATACTGTCAGCTAGGTTTCCATTGGACTTCAGAGGTTTGCAAGAGTAGCTTTTCTGCCTGTTCTATTTTCCTCCAAGGCATCACTTGGTCTACAGCTCAAATCATAGAATCGTAGAATCATAAGGTTGGAAACGACCTACCGGATCATTGAGTCCAACCATTCCTATCAAATGCAGTCTGGAGCGATCTTGTTCCTGCAGTTTCAAGCCTAGGATCTGAACTAATCGCCTTTCAAGTGGCACCAAACTGAGGATGGTGGAAGTGGAAGGGAATGACTTGCTTGTATTTTTCCAGATGAACGATGTGTTTGAATAGTTTGCAGAGTTAAGGGCTACGTCCAATGTAATTGGAAGCACAGGCAGAGTAGGGGTTTGACTTCATAAAATCTGCATTAGGTACAGGCTGTTCTCACTTGCTACTTTAGAAACAATGGGCAGTTGTTAATCACACGGAGAAAACATAGGCCATGAGTGGAAAAGGAGCTGAGCCCTGGCTCCTCACAGTGTCCCCAGCACCTTTGGGCACGCAAAATCCTTGTAGTGTCTTATTGTCAAGGCTGCTGACTGCTCTCATTAACTTCAAGTGGAATCGAGTGCTCAGCACAATGGAAGAACAAGCCCTTCACTTCTTTAAAGTGATCTTTTGGTTTTCATATTTATTTGCAAAACAGGGTAACGTATCCTGAGGAAAACATTTTTCTCCTTGCAGAGAGTTTTAGGTAGAGCCATCTAGGAAACGCATGTTCTTCCAGCACAATAGCAACTTATGAATAAGATCATACTTGTATTTGCATTAACACGGCTGGCTTCTCCAACCAGTTTTACATAATCTCCTTTTCAATGGGTAAGGGTGTCATTTCCCCTTCATTTCATACAACCGTGCTTTGAAAATGTAGGGAGGAAGTATTTAAAGAAAGTCCGCATTTTATGAAAGGGAAAATTGTCGGCGTTCCTTTGTGTGTCTCAGTAGGATTTGGATAGATTACTCATACTTAAAAAGGAAGGGAGCTTTTGCTTTCTCTTCTCCTTCTTTAAAAACTTGCATTAACATGATGTATTGACATATTACAAAATCCAAAGAAGGCTGGAGAGCAAATCAACCCCGACTTTGTCCACAAGTTGCAACAAATTCTTAAAATGTCATCACCTTTTGAAATAAAACTGTCACCTTTTGGCTACTTTTATAAGGTCTGAAGCTTCACCACCTTTCAGGAACAAGAGCGCTCTCCTACTTTCTATTTCTTTCTCCTTAAAAACTGATTATCTTTTTTTTTTTTCCTTTCTTCCTTTTGATCAAAAAAGCTTGGTATGAATGCAGCACATTTTAACAATTTTCATAAATCAAGCAACTGGAATAGATTTTAATACCGAATTGTATTACTGCAAGAATGCAAGGCATGCAGGCTCTAAGCACTAACATTTCTATTAGTTGAATGGAAGCCAATGTTTTAGCTGCAAGCATGTTAAGAGAAAATAATTCTCTGCTACGTTTCTGGGGTCTCTGCTGTCAAAAATCCTCCCTGTAAGTAACTTGCAACTTTTTCGAAGTTGTCGTTGTCTCCTGGGTGTTATCCTGGCTCAGCCATAGTGTGAAGAGTATGTTTTATTCTTCATGGTTGGATGAGAGAGTCTGAGCCTATTGTTCTCTGTTTGAAATTCTTTGATTAAAAAGGTCTCGTAGAAGTAGAATATCAAGCTTGGTTGCAGTAAGGAGCTATAAGTTTAGTGATAACTTTTCATAAAGCTCGATAGGATGTTTATATTTGCTGATCACTCTTTGTTAATTTGGCTCTTGCTAATCAACTGCTAATGATGATTATCTGGCAAAGGACGCCTCCTCCCATGAGGTCATAAAGGCATTTTAACACCTAAATGGACTGTGTGCATATATGTTTGAAACTCTGGGTATATGTTTATATTTACAAAACACCTTTATGCCAACGCTACTTTTTTTTTTGCTATAGTCTACATTTCTCTTCTCATTTGTTGGGATCTTTTTTCATTCATCCAATGTTGCTCATTGTTAAATCATTAACAGTTTCGGAGGGAGAGGTGATTTTGCCGCTTAAAATGGAAGTGAGGGAGAAATGCAAAGGTACAAAAATGTTTACAAACATTCATCCATCTTTCTCATGTTGTTTCTTGAAGTATGTTTTTGTGAAATCAGTTGATGGCATTTTTATCTAAAAATCTGTTTATTATCTCATATTTAAAACCACTTTCAACTCCACGGGGCTCTGTACCTTCACCAAGATTTCCAGGTGTCATTATATCAAGCATCCTAACTTAAGCATGGACAGAAGACACTACTTGCTACTCTTTCCCTGAGGAAAGAAGGCAAGTAAGATAAGGCACTGGGTACTGAGGGAGTTGGACACAAAGCTAATTTGAAGGCGTTTCTGTTCAAATTTTGGCTTTGAATTTTGTTTTTTGACATTCCACAGGTTTTTGATGTTTTAGACCAGCCGTAGATTACGTTTCTGAGCACTAATCAGACTTGGAATAGCCTTTCAGGGCAGCACATTTGCTATGGACAGTACACGGACATACGAATACCTGAATTTGTAATTTTGCTTCCCAACATTAGACTTTCTATTTATCAGAAACCAAAGGACTTGGAAAATGTAATTTCCATTTGTACTACCATTCTTTGGAGAGTCCTCTTCTAAATATAGCAACACGTATCTGTTGTCACAGGGCAAAAAGATAGCTTGGGTGTTGCAGATTGCTTCTCTGCTGGAGGGGAATACTGGTACAGTCTCGGTTTAATTGCCCTATTTAGACCCGTGCACCAGTCTTGGAGCAAAAGTGGTCAAATAATATGCAGGATAATCCCTTCTTATAGGAATCTCGACCTAACCTCAGTGACTGGTACCCAGAGACTGATTCTAGCTCAAGAACTGACCTCAATCAGAGAGCGGGGCAAATGCAGAAAGCAAATTATCTCCCTGCTTCCACAGTTTGCTCCCGAAGGGCCACAGAACCTTGCATAAACAAAACTAATTAAAACACAAAATTTTTTTTCTTCTTAAAACCAAACCTTTGCTCGCAGGCTAACAAAAAAAGAACCTGGAAGAGTGTGTGTCACAGTGCCATCTACTGACGCCAGGCACAACAGTGAACCAAGAATAGCCAATTGCGGCAATGAAATAAATAAATAAGGCTGGGAATCTTAGAAGGATTATAGTCTCATGTTTAAAGGAAGGCGATGACTGCTAATTAATCTGACAAAAGCAAAAGTCTCACCTGGTGACAGGTTAGTCATCCCACAAATGTGAAGGTTCTATTCAATGCAATGCATCATTTCTGGTAGTTCTTGGAAAGAGACTGTTGTACTAGAGGAACGGCTGATCATAACTTGTAGAGCCAGCTCCCATCTTTGTTTTGTCTTGATGAACGCTTTATACTATAGCAGGATTTCAGCCTGCGATGGCGAGCAATTTGAAAACATAAAGGAATTCCATAAAAGAATGAAATTGCTGAATAAAATCTCTTCAGTCTACTGTATGATAACTGTATCTGACATAGAAAATGAGCAGTAACTGGTAGGAGCAACATGCAATCCAGTTGACGTAAATGCGAAGATGATATCAGCATAAAATTGGGCTGAGTGTGAATATAAAGGCTGTTGACTAAGGGAATGGAAAACAAAATGCTTAGCAGTGGTGAGGTAAAGATGAAAGAGGCTCAGAAAACATTTGTACGGGGAAAAGTCAAGTACAAGTCAATAAAGACTGAAATTCATTGCTCCTAGAAGCAGAATTGAATGCTGAAGCCTTGCTGTGTTAAGGGTGGCCAAATGGTGGTGTCAAAACAATTATAGTTTATTCTCTGGTTGCTAATGTGCAAACTAAAGTGGTGGCTGAGATGCTCAGCAAAAACGTTACTAAGCAAGATGATGTATCATCTTCTGTATCACTGTCAGTAATTTCAAGGTAAAAATAACGAGGAGAACAAGAGAGCGATTGGGAAGTGAGAGGCAGACAAAAAAAGTCAAGAGGTGAGAAAGCTGCAGAACATTGATTGCAAAAAAAAAATCATGTATTCTTAAGGTTTATGTCGAGTAGGAGGATTCAGAAGGAGATAAAAAGTGAGCACCTGAACTATATTTGCTAAGATTCATTCTGATATGTTGTGGCAGACGGAGCTGACATCCTGAGAGAGGCTAGGAGGTAAAAGTAATAATGAACCATCTTCACAAAATAAAAACAGAAGAAATATTAGAGCTGTTACAAGAGAGCAAGCAGGAGTTGTTTAGATTTATGAGTTCTTTTGGGTAGCAGCCATGGTTTGTCTTTATTCCCTAGTAACTGGTTCTCTGCTTGAGCTTTGCCAGGTCATCAGGTTAGTGCCATCAGCTCCAGAAGGTTTTTAGTCCTTTCTTTGGATTATCTAGCAGGCAAGAAACTAACATGTAGAGTGCAAAGAAGATATGCTTTTAGGAGAGCTGTTTCTAAAAGGAGAAGTAGCGGAAAGAAGTAAGAATAAAGAGGGGATTTTATTATGGCACCATCTGTCCCCTTGCTGTTAATATTTTTCTCAACTCTTTGCAATGATTTTGGAACTTGAGTTTAAGGATGGGTGTTAGAGTTAAGGACATATTTGCTGCTGGGATGGTTTCACAAGGGAGACCTAAGCTGTGATAATTGCTGTCCATCCACTACAGCAGAAAGCAGATGTTTCCTTGAAGTCAACTGGATGACATTGATCTTCAAAGTAACACAATTGAGTCTTTGCTTGGATCAGGGCCAATAAGCGAATTCAAATTTATCTCTCTTCCTGGGTCTTGGTGTAAGCTTCATGCAAGGAGTTTCTCCTGGTCCTCCTATTCCTCATTCTCTTTTTCCTTGAATTACTTCATTCAAAGTCAGTTAAAGACAGTTCAGACTTGTCTCGAATGATCTACAGTTATGCAACATCTAGCGTCATGGACTGGTCAGTCGGGACAAACACCTACTAAACCCTGGCAATGACTTTGCTATCACATTGCATGGTGTTTTTCTGCTGATCCAGAAATTTCAAATAGCAGTTTCATTTTTTCCTCCTTTATTTAGTTGAAGAAAGTAAAGGAAGCTTCTGACTTTAACTGATGTGTCCTGATGAGGACTGAAACAGTTTAAATTCAGCCGACCTTAATCATGCATGTCACCCTTCTAGAACTTTTGTTTACCTCCTGTTGACCTGCTGAAGAGAGGGACCGGGGGGGGGGGAAGCAGCTTTCAGTTACTAAACCCCCTCGTGGTATTAAATTCTAACCAAGTACATTCAGCCCTGCCAGCCAGAAATGCCAGAAGCTGCTGAATCAAAAGACAATCAGGATTGGGAGAGTTGTGGGGAATATGTAAGTAGCACTAGGTGAATTTATTTGATGGACTTATTGCTACTTAGTATTTGCAAATCATTTGGGAGTAGACAGTTTTTGAAGGTGGTTTATTATTGCTGATTTTTGTTCCTAAATAATTCAGCAAATGTTTTATGAGAGCAACTTCCAGCATATAGATTAGTTATCGCCAGCAATTTGCTGTTCTTGAATAAGTTTTTTGCTGTTCTGAGCTGAACTCGCAAGATGCCAGAAGCTTTTGAGATGCCTGGGCTATGGTCTGAGTAAATGGGTGTTCACGGTGCCCTGCGCCTCTTGGGTTCAAATCCTGTTTGCACGGTGTGGAGTGGCCACTTAAATCACGTGGTTTTCTTTCTGCTACCTACCTGAGTGACTCTCAAGGGCCTTTCAAATCGTTCACATGAACGCTCCCAGCCACAAGCACTCAAGCAGGTAGAGTAGGCCTGGCTCTTTCTGCATGTCTGCAAGCCCAGTTATGCAGCTTCATGGACTGGCAGCACGTGTTACAGAATCACAGAATCACAGAATAACCGGGTTGGAAGAGACCCACTGGATCGTGGAGTCCAACCATTCCCACCAATCCCTAAATCATGCTCCTAAGCACCTCATCCACCCTCACCTTAAACACCTCCAGGGATGGTGACTCAACCACCTCCCTGGGCAGACCGTTCCAATGCCTAACCACCCTCTCCGTGAAGAACTTTTTCCTAATCTCAAGCCTAAATCTCCCCTGGTGGAGCTTGAGGCCATTCCCTCTCGTCCTGTCCCCTGTCACTTGGGAGAAGAGGCCAGCACCCTCCTCTCCACAACCTGCCTTCAGGTAGTTGTAGAGAGTAATAAGGTCTCCCCTCAGCCTCCTCTTCCCCAGGCTGAACAACCCCAGCTCTCTCAGCCGCTCCTCATAAGATTTGTTCTCCAGCCCCTTCACCAGCTTTGTTGCTCTTCTCTGGACTCGTGTTGTGGCAGTGGGAGATGATGGAGAACCTGTAGCTCATGGCCAGGCTTCTGCAGCAGGTCCCAAACTCTCATCTCTCTCCCCTACCTGAACTGCAACTTGTCCTTCCTGTGGGTCCACAATGCAGATCCTCCATGCCCTCCTCACACAGGCACTGGTAGCGAACTTGGGAGCAATTTGAAAAGCGAGTGCTGCCTTAAATACCAGTGTTCTGCTTCCCTGCCTAGGTGGAGTGGTCCTGGATAGACAGGATGGACATACAGCTCTCCTTTTGGAGTCATTGTATGCTGTGATGAAGCATCTCCTCGCTGGGTGGCGATGGCATCATCGCACGCTACATTTTATATGCTGTCACTTCCTCTCTAGTTTTTCAAGCAGAGATGGTCTTTGACCCAAGTGCAGTCATGGTGTTGGTGGTAACTCCAGGCAGGTGCTCATCTTAATAGGAACGTTGATACGTTGATGGTTGGACTGGATGATCTTAGAGGTCTTTTCAAACCTTAATGATTCTACTATTCTAAGATTTCACTGTAGACTTTGTTACCAGCTGGGGCACCAACCCAAACCTAGTTTAGACACATCTTTGACTTTGGGACAATGAATGGCCCCTGCGATGTTCTCAGCTTTTTTTTGAAAGACACCAGTCTGCTTCCTGAGAAGTAGGGTGGCATTATCAGGAGATCTAGGAGATCTGCCACACTGGCCTTGGGCAGGAAAGTGTCTTTGAGTCTGGCTTGCTACAGTCTGCTGTGTGGTCATCAGCTAATTAATGCTGATTTATTTAAAGATACAGTCTAGCCATGACTGTCTGCTCTTCCAAGACATGTACGTCCTTTGTCTACCACATTTGATGGGGAATGTTTGCTGAAGTTGCTGTTGTGTACACTTAAGCAATAAAATATTTACAGCTGTTTTCAGAAATTGTTGCAGTAGGCAACTTCTTCACTAATTTCGGCATTGAAGATGGGATTTCACGAGGTGTAAAGACATGTAGTCGTACCTCATACTATCCTTGATCCTGCTTGTAACAACAACCATTTAAGGAAAAAAGCACTGAAATGAGAAAGGGATGTTTTAGGGAAGATGGCCAAGAAGCTGGATATGATCAAAGCAGTGATTCTTGTGCCACTCTGCATTCATGCGGTGACTTCTTCTCTTGCTCGGCATTGTTGCATTGATTGTACCTACCAATTCCTGAAGTTTAATCTTCCAGTCCGCTTGGAACCATTTTAAAGGGCATGTTATTATTAAAAGATGCTGCATTGCAGAATGAAGAGTCATGATTTCTTAGGTGATAAAACTGCATTGACACAAACAGCGGAAGGGCCATTCTTCCAGTGAAAGGTGAAAACACTCCTATCTACCAATGCTCTCAGAGTAAGCAGTATTCTGTGTACTCATCACCTCACAGTTTAAAGATTGTTTCCCCAAATTTCACTTTTCCTATTATATGGATATTTCTCCTTTGCTATGCCCTACAAACTCATTTAGGTGTTTATCTAGGACCATGTAATGTTAAGGGGTTGCTGGTTTGCAGCCAAGATGAGTGTGATATGCTAGGGTGCCTTTTGCTGCCTCCCACCCAAGACTATGAAGACTCTTAAGATACCTTTGGGACCCCACAGGAAGAATCAGGCTATAAAAATATAACAATGATTTCTTTCTAGCACCTTCACCTATGCTATCTGTAAGCACATTTCAGATATCGAAGAGCAAGAAACTCATTGTAGTATTGTCCCCTGGTTATAAGTGGGAAACAGGGGTTCTAAGAGGTAGAAAGAATTCTACGAGGCTAAAGTTAAAATGAGCATCAGGTCAGGAGATGAGCCCAAACGTGGCTCTTGGGTCTGAACCTGACTGCATGAGTTGCCCTCATCTTTCCTTCTTTGTATAATTTTTTAATTATACAACAGACACAACGTCTAGTAAGTGCTTTGATACATCTTTATCACAGAAAGAAGGCTTCTTTTCCATTTTAGAAAAGCTAACGCGATGCTTTTGTGTCTATAAACCACAATATAACAAACTCGAACAGACTCTAAGAAATTACAGAATGCTCTGCTCCATCCTATCGGTCACAGGGCTGTATCCCTACTTGACTTTCCTGTAAATATTAAGATATGTGATGGGTCAAGGCATAGAAAGTCTGGAATTATTCTTTTTGTATTCCAAAGGATCAAGCCTTTGTTATTTCTCACACTTCTATATTTGCCTCAGTTTATGGGGTAGATAAGGCTTGAATTTTGAAGAACGACATCGTGAATTGCTTTTCTTATTGATCTAGCTTTTAATGTGCCAACAATGAAACCAATAAAACTTGCATTTAAAAACAAACATTTCTAGCACAGGAGCTACATTAAAATGACACAAATTGCTTTTGTGGGCTGAATTTAACAGAACACCCATGAGGTTCCACTTAAAAACAACAAGCCAACAAAAATCAAATTGCATTGTTTTACTAGCAAACAAAATGGTGAACATGCCTTGGGCTACGTTTTCAGCATGTTTTCTTGGAAGATCAAAGCTTAAATCCCATTAACCCTTCAAATGTCAGCCTACTGAATTCATTTCTTTACCTCTGGGCTTCACGTACTCCCTTTAACATTAACCAAACTACATCTGATCCTTTTCTTCCTCCTCCCGATGCAGTCGGTGCTTCACTTGTCTCCCCTGCCGGCATCTCTACGGAAGCGCCATCTTGTAAGTGGGTAGAGTTCAAACAGACGGTTATCCATCCCACATTGGTTTCCCATTTTACTACCTTGGAGACCTGGATAGAAGCCAGAACTAAAATAATACTTGTTTTTACCGTTCACTGTGGCGTCGCGTACCCCACTGGCAAAGAGCTGAGTAAGACTCCCTTTGTTGGCCAGTAGATCCATTTTTAGAGTAAGTTGAAGTCTCAGTTTGACCCCTGCCTGGTCATCAAATACATCCGTGCTTCAAAGTGTCTGACAGTTGGTTGCTCATGGTGGAGGAAAGCTGAATTGTGTTTGTTTGTCACAATTTGAACAACCACTGGGCATCTTGTGTGCCTCCTATTCAAGTGAGTAAGCACACACAAGATCATAGAATCATTAAGGTTAGAAAAGATCTCTAAGATCACAAAGTCCAATTGTCAGACCATCACCACAGTATCAACTAAACCATGTCCCAAAATGCCATGTCTACCTGCTTTTTGAACCCCTCCAGTGATGGAGACTCCCCCACTGCCCTGGGCAGCCTCTGCCAGGGCTTCACTACTCTGTCAGTAAAGAAATCTTTTCTAATATTGAATCTAAACCTCCCCTGGTGCAATCTGAGATGCCTCCTCCTAAGAGTTCGCTATTTTCTGTGGGACAATAAACAAATACCTTTGCACAAGCACATCTTTCTTGATGTGGCAGGCTAGAACCTAATCTGACTTTACCTTTATTTGGCTGCTCTGCTGGGACCCTGTTTCATGTGTAAATACAGAGTCCTCCAAATAGTTATCAATTGCAAATATCTGTGTATGTTGTTTAATGTCGGGAAGATTAGGAAGATAGAGCAGATACACCCATCTGCTATGGGTTTGTGTGGAAAGATTTAGATGCACTGGAGAGCAGCAAGTGGGTCTCTTCCAACCTGGTTATTCTATGATTCTATGATTCTCCCCCTGGGTGTTTGGGAAGTTGTAGGCTTAGACATCCCAGCCTGGGATGAGACTGATAGTCCACTAAGATCCTCAGCACGTTCACAAACTTGCCAGAAGGCAGGAGTCAAAAGGAGGAATTTTTTTTGTCTGTCTAGAATGAAATTTGTTAAAAATCAAACCAACAAACGAAATAAAAGAAATAGAGGAGGGTGGGCAAGGAGAAGCAGGCTGCATGAATTTATTTCCAACCAGCTCCATGTTTAACTGGAGCTGTGAGGGAAGGTGAATGTGTTCCAGCTCATACAGAAGCAAACTGTACTTTCCGGCTGCGCTACCCTTCCCGGGCCTCCAGCCGACATGCCAGAATTCACTCTTAAAATGCTTCAGTTACAGTACCAGCCCCACAGCTGTCTACAGCTGTGTGCCTCCCAGCTCCGCACAACTGGCTTTTCACACAGAAATGGCCCCTTTTAAAAGGGTTCACTCGAACAGATTGCTGCAGTCTAACAATGTGTAAAACATGGTACTTCAGACAGGCTTTCCTTTTTTATTGTGTGGTCTTTTTTTTTTGGAGTCTTTTATACCCCCAGATGAGAAGAGCTGTTGCCAAATAACTCGGCAGAGTGGGGGTTTTTTCACCTGAGTGCTTCTGCCTCCCCCGCTGCCCCCTTCCCCTTTAGAAATGCATCGTCCGAGCGTCCGTTCTGTCAAAGAAAAAAATGAAAATTCACTCCAGCGTCCTTTCTTTTGGACCAATTGCGATGTAAAGCCCTGAAAGGCCAAGTATCCAAACTAGACTATAGCCCCAAAGGCTGTCTCCTCCTAAGCACCTGCAGGGCAACTCTCTTGTGGGGTGTTGGAGGGCTCATTTGCGACAATACGACACTGGGCACAGTTGTGACCACGTACCGAGGATAAAAATTGTCAGCAGTTATTGTTTAATATTGAGGAACACCTCAAGTCTGCCTGGTGCTGCACAGTCTGGGCTTAAAGGAGAGTGTTTCTTGCTTGGGAGAACTCACAGGCAGAGCAGAAGGTGCAGAAGTTTGTTGTCTTCCCTCTTAATTTTACTCAACTATCAATCTGTGAAGAGGAAACCTGTGTTTAGGGAAAAAAAAAAAATTATCTTTATTCCTATTAGTTTGGGGATATCTAGGGTTGGTGGGGTTGTTATTCATAGAATCATAGAATAACCAGGTTGGAAGAGACCCACCGGATCATTGAGTCCAACCATTCCTATTTAATAGAGGAAGGTTGTTCTTTTTTCCCCTTCGATACAAACTAGGCTGTGTCTCTTTGATTTCCCATTTTTTTCTACCAGGATGAGGAAATGAAGAGAAAGGAGAGGGATGGAAACCCAACCCATGCCCAAAAGCAGCTCTTGTTTCCCTTTGTCTGCCACTCAAAACTTGTACGTGTGTTCTGGAGGAAAAAAAGAGGAGGGGAACTTAAATTATCTCCCGATGGTTGATTAGCCCTTATCAGACATTGCTTGAGAGGAGCCGTGAAACGAGTTGCCTTTGCCACCCTCTGCCTACAGTTTTCCCTCTCCAGTTCTGCAGGTCTTGCAGAGACTTGTTCCGAGCCTCGCACATACGATGGCGACGCCTACCAGGAGGCTGCGCTTTCTGTCGTGCTATGATTTTTCCTGGGGATTTCGTGGACGTGGGGAGTTATGCATACTGCTGTGTTGGAAACCCAGATTCCAGGGAGAATTTCCCTACACAATAGCTTGCATTTAAAGAGGCTCGCGCCAAACAGAGTGTGGTGGCCGAGTCCAATTTCCAGTGTGAAGCGAGGTGTGATTTTTAATTTAGTTTTTATGAATTCTTTTTTTCTTCCCCTAATCCCATCATCATTATTCTGTTCTGAGGCCTTTGCTAAATACTGGCATTTGGTATTGATTCGAAATACAGCTCGCTCTCGTGGTGCCAGCTTGCATGAAATAAAGGCTGACCTGGCTACTGGGTAACTGCAGCCAGAGCTGGTGGTACAATAACAGGGCTTTCACTGGTCGCTAGACAGTTTAAATCCACTCTCTCCTCTGAATCAGACTGCTTTTCAATTAAATGGAAATCCACCCATTTTATGCTAGCTGTAGAGATGATGGATGGAGTTTCCACAGTGGAACATTTAGATGAATTTAGTTTCCATCTGAGGGCAATGGGGTTTGCTGGTGTGATGTAGCTCAGCAGACTCCTCTCTTTATCAGGTGTTGGCAGAGTCATCAGAAAGGGGACGTGGGCTTCCCACCCCTCCAGTGCTCCCATGAGGTCAGGGCTGAAGCACGCTGGGCTCTCCTCCCTGCCATACGGCAACTGGAGACGCTGAGGTTGGTCAAGCTGAGACTTTTCACCAGCCTTACGTTCTCACAAGCCGTTTTTGTAAAGGAGAGCTAATATCTTGGCTCTTTCCTTTGGGAAGTGGTGTGGGATACCCAGGAAGCAATGGCATCGAATGAGCAGGACCTTCTGGGATCAGAAGGCATCCTGGAGGCATTAGATATGGATGGTATTTGATACAAGAACTGAGGTTTTTCTGTTTTATTGATTTAACCTACTTGTGGTTTTACATGCACAATGGGCTGCATTGTGAGTGCCGTGTGGATCTGCGCTCCTGCCAATAAACCCAGAACCCCACCACGAGTGAGCTGAAGGGCAGATGTTTCCCACCCAAACGCTCATTCCTGTAAGGGTGTGAGAGAGGGAGAGGCTGCTCCCCAGAACCTCTGCAGCAGAAAACACGGGGGGGGGGGGGGGGGCACATTTCTGAGTATGGGTTCACATTTGTCCTGTCGGTAGCAGCAGCAACTCCCTTCCTGTGAAATTTGCTCACATTCCCAGCAGAAATAATGCTTGCAGGCTGAAGGGAATCCGTAGAAGAACGGCTGCTGTCAGCTGGACCACGGTGAAGGGTCTGTAGCATGAACACATCTGTATTTTAGGAAATTATTTTTTTTTTGCAGCATATCAGAATAATTTAGTAATTATGCTTGTGCTGATGCATCTTTGATAAAATCGTTTTTTGGCCAAGTTTTTAAAAAGGGATGTCTAGCTTTAGACTGGTATCCAGAATGGGCACCCACTGAAAGGAAGCCAGTAGGCAGAGGATCTAAAAGACAAGCCCTTGGTGTCTCAAATTGAGCCCCACAGAAGTGAAGCTCAAGGATCAAGAGAGATTTTACTCAAAATCAGCAAGGGCTGTTGTAAATTATAGTTATTTGTGTTCCCCAGTGCTTAGTGGTGAGACTGATTCTGCTTAATACCTTTACCAAGGATCTAAATGCGAGGATCAAATGCACCCTCAATGAGTTGTGCAGGTGTGTTGATCTGCTTGAGGGAGCGAAGGCTCCACAGAAGGACCTGGACGGACTGGTTGATGGGCCAAGGCCAATTGTGTGGGGTTCAACAAGGCTGAGTGTGAGGTTGTATGCTGAGGCTGCAACAACCCCTTGCAACGCTCCAGGCTTGGGGAAGAGAGGCTGGAAAGCTGCCGGGCAGAAAAGGACCCAGGGATGCTGGTCAACAGTGGCTGAACAAGAGCCAGCAGTGGCTCTTATGGGTAAGAAGGCCAACAGCATCCTGGCTTGTATCAGCCTTGGTGTGGCCAGTAGGGAAAGGGAAGGGATAGTAGCCCTGTGCTCTCAAATTCTGTGTTCAGTTTTGGGACCCTCACTAAAAGAAAGATGTTGAGGGGCTGGAGCACTTCTGGAGAAGGGCAACAAATGATGCTACGGAAGGGCCTGGAGCTGAGGGGTTCTGGGAGCAGCTGAGGGATGTTTAGTCTGGAGAAGAGGAGACCTTGTCACTTTATGTAGCTCCCATGAAGGAGATTCTGATGAGATGGGTATTGGTCCCTTCTTCCATGTAACAGGCAATAGGATGGGAAAGAATGGCCTCAAGTTGCACCAGGGGAGGATTAGATAAGATATTAGAAAAGAATTTCTTTATTGAAAGAGTGCTGAAGCCCTGGTAAGAGGCTGCCTAGAGAAGTGGTGGGGTCATTACCCTGGGGATGTTTAGAAAACATGGAGATGTGGCATGTAGGGACATGGTGGACTTGGCAGTGTCAGGTTTATGGTTGGACTTGGTGTTCTTAAAGGTCTTTTCCAACCTGGACAATTCTGTGATTCTGTTATGCAGCTCTCTTCTGCACAAATCTTGACTCGCCCAGGTAGAGTCCAGTTGAAGACACCTTCCAGGAAAACAAAATCCAGGCACTACACGTGTTGGTCATTTGCTAATAAATGATGGACAACCTGGGGGATGCTGGGGTGATAACAGGCATTTGACTTGGGAAAGCACGACAGTGGCTGCACGAATAGTTGTTTCCTTAGGTGCTAGGGGGAGATATCTTGGACAAGAGGCAAAGCCTAGGATGTGCTCTGCTCAAATGGAGGCTCGTGTTCTGCTCAGACAGCAACACAGGTGTGAGAAATGGGATTGTGTTCTCCTTCACCCTGCGCGGAAGCGGAAAAGTGAATGCTTGGTGTCTCAGTATTAAGTGGCTGAAGTGTCTTTGACGGGACATTTTCCATTTAAGCTCTTACCTTCCTGAGAAAAGCCTTTGTTTTGAAAAAAAATAGCTATTTACTCTGTTTGAAAGCAAGATGGAGCATTTCAGTCTAGCCGAGACATACTTCCCATCTTCTTCACAATTAAGCACTTCAGTTTTCCATTTGGAAATGGCTTTTTATTTCCATTTTTGTATACAAATGCTTTTTAAAAAGTCAAAATCGGAATGAGGCACTTCGGGTTTCACTAAAGTGAAACCAATTTGAGCTGTGGAGGGAATATTTCGTGCTGGGAACAGGGAGGATCGTTTGGCATTGGTGATATTTGAGTTGTCCTTCTTCTGATTTTTAAAAAATGCTAACACCAACAACATGTGGAAAAAGCAGAATTGCCCACAGAAGAGTTTCCAGGTTACAAGCAGCCCCATAAGCGGTTCAGTGTAAGGACGAGCTGGATATGCTCTCGCACAGCACGTACCAGAATATTTTACGGTTGGGACTGAAAGTCTGTATTTAAGTAGCAGTAACTCACAAAGAATTGACAGATTGGAATGCACCTGGTTCAAGCTGTTGGTTACTTGCATCATTCCAAGTTTTCTCTGGCGAGAGCCAGCTAGGGTGCTTTATGGGTACATAAAGTCATACCTAGAGCTGCTGAACTTAAATATGCCCTCAAATTAGTCTCGTGCTGCGGGCTCCCAGGGCTAAATCTCCCATGAGACAGCTGAATTTCTGAGGCTGCAGGTAGAAAGGGAGCTGTGTGAGGCAAAGGGCTCTGTATCTCGCATCCAAGTGTCCGAATGCATGCACCAAACCGGTCCCTTTAAGGAGACTTCAGGCAGGATCCAGAAAATCGGAACCACCCTGACTCACTAGTTGCTTTCTGAAAACTGAGGCCAAGCTACTTAGCTGCACTGCTGGCAATATTGTTTAAAAACAATGGGGCTCAATTAGATGAGAATTATTTTAACACTTCGGAAGGCTGCCAAGTCATTTCCTTCTTCTTTATTGATTTTTTCCGTTGCCAGTAAATATATATGTGGCAGAAGAATGAAAGGAGTCGCATTAGAGAGGGGGGAAAAGTTAAGTGTTAAAAAGGAGACTGTAACAAGATCTGTCCCTTGAACCTCTGGGAAGGAGGACATTTTAAGACAGAAGGAAGCGAGGGATTCATGGAGGCATTTCCCAGGGTTAGATGTGGTAGCAGACAGCCCCAATATTATTTTCCTTCCAGTGCTTGCCTGATCCTTTACTTAGATTGGCTCCTGTTTCTTCCCCTTATTGTGTAGTCCCTGCGTGAGTTGGTCTCTATGTAAAGACATTCCACCTACATTCCTTTGCCACCGGGTGAGAGGAGGGGGGAGCGCAATTATGTGGGCTAGTGAGGCACAAAAGGCGCTGCTCCAGAGCTAAAGCTTATAAACTTGAGTTAACGTTTTTCGCTTGAGAAAATAAAAATTAAAGAAATTGTAAAAAAGTAAGAAAAGAAATAACGAACGAAAAAGATAAACAAATTCAAAAGTAGGGTTGGTGAGAAGGGTCCGATTTCCTCCTGCCCTTGCTTATCAACAAGTGAAGGCTTTTGAGCTCTAACCCACCTACAAATATTTTACTGCCCAGTACTCTGTAGACAGCCACAGAATAAATGCTTTTTCATTTTTTGGCGATATCAGTGTTTCTCTGCCTTTTTTCTTCTCCATACTTATGGATAAGATGGGAAAAAATCTAAAAAGCCCTCGGATAAAAGGGGTTGTAGCTGATTGATTCTGCAGGGATACTTGTGTGGTATATCTATTGGGGTCTAATGGGACCATTACAGCATCTCTCCTGATTTCAAGGCTTCAGGTGTGACCAATACTTAAAGGGCCCTGTTGGAAAGATGGGGACAGACTTTTTAGCAAGACCTTTAATACCAGGACAAGGAGGAATGGTTTTAAACTAAGGGAGGGGAGATTTACACTGAATATGTGGAAGAAATTCTTTAAAATGAGCTTGGTGAAATGCTGGCACAGGTTGCTGAGGGAGGTGGTGGAGGTTCCATGCCTGGAAGCGTTTGAGCTCTGCTTGGATGAGGCTCTGAGCAACATGATCCAGTGGGAGGTGTCCCTGCTCCTGCAGAGGGGATGGAACTGGATAATCTGTAAAGATGCCTTGCACCCAAAGCTTTCTATGATTCCATTCTATGACCCTGCCTTTCCACATCTTCACCAGCATCCTCAAGAGTCACACCACTCTGCTGGTTTTAAACTCTAGGTATATTCCACTATACACATCACTGGAAGGAGACCAGCTCTATTAGATGGCAGAAGTTGGTTATAGAAGCCCTGTGAGATGCAAAAAGTCAGATTTGATCAAATTCGTCAGCCACATAAGCTGCACCATTGAATAAATTGTTTAGAAGTTCCCTTAAACTGGACCTTTTCCAGGTGAACGTCTTCAAGGATGTTATCAGCGTTATTACGCTTCTCAGCAGTGAACTTCATTAGCTGTGCTTTTTCCCATGTGCAGTGCTTTCTAAATGTTACTGTCCTGCTTACCATATTGATTTCTGTGCCCCTGCACTCTTTCTTCCCATTTTGTCTAATAAGCAAATTTCATTACCTGACTTCACAATTTTTCCTCTGGGCCATTAGAATTGCTTGACTGTATTCCTGGCAGAGCCCTTAATTAGAGATGGATCAGAACTGATACCATTCAACTGATCCATTAACCACACTCTTTCTGCGACTCCAAAGGCCTGTGGTTCAGATAAAACGCAACCTGGATCCAAATCACCACTGAATTCATTGTGCCAAGCCCCAAATCTCCTTAGGTTGCCAAAGATGAAGAGTAAAAGTTAAATGAAGTCAGTCACTCCCATGGACCTTTCACAGATTCTGCCTAAGTGGTCCTGACACAGGAAACATCCCTGGTTTTATTCTGCAGCCGAAGCATTTCTGATACATAAAATGATTTCATTTCATCTTATTGCACCTTTTGGCAGGCTAGGTCCTTACTTTGGCAAAATGAAAATCCTCTAGTCACGTAAAAATCTTCTGAGACATCAACTTTCTTCTTTTAGTGCAGACACGCCAAGAGGGAACGCACATCCCCTGAGCTGTGGATTCTTCCCACATCTCCAGCTGTCTCTGAGTAAGGGTCAGGCACTCTGCATGCTCTGGCACACTGCTTAGAAGAAAATAGGCAAGCTGAGCCTGGCAGGACTGAGCAGTCCTGTTGTGTTACAATTCCAACCCAGCATCCCAGCCTTTCTCCAGTTGCCTAACACGTTAACCTCTAACTCCAGGGACTGTGGTTTCTGAGGTAGTAGAGCATGAAACCAGGGAGCCAGGTTTTGTACATGGAATTTCTGAACTATATTCACTTTGCTTTTAACAAAATACCCTCAAGAGCTCTCCGAATGCTGGTCCAGATTTTAAATCTCCTTATAAAACCCAACTAGGTTGGTATCTCTAGACTAAAATAGACCTTTTGGCTCTCTGTAGCCTCATCAGGTGCTGCCTCCTCCAGTGACCTGGACACTTGCCTAAAGAAATTGCTTGCTTCAAGATGTGCTTTCCTCTATTTCTCTGTGTATTTCCTTAGGGTTTCAAACACTTCCATGGTTGAGACAGTCAGTGAATGCTCCTGCTTGTAGAAACCTCTTGTTTTGATGGCTGGTGGTCTTTTTTTAAGCAGTAGTCATAGCTAGAAGGGGACACAGAGAAGCCAAATGAGATGATCTCGAAAGAGATGCTCTGAATTAAGCAGGAGATTGCTATGCTGTGAGAGTGCTGTGCTCTCCAACAAAAGATACAGCACTGAGTCCTGCTACAGAATGGGGTTTTCCAAGCAAAAGAGCCTAAAAAGACATACTCCTCCCTGGCTACAGTTGTAAAAACAACTTGAAGTCATCTAGGACTTCATCTCTTTTCTCTTGCAGCATCCACATTTACTTCCCCACCAGCAAACTCGGCAAACCCAAACAACCTCCCTTTCCCAAAATACTTAAGCGAGCAGAATTGAACTCTGTTTTTTTTTTTTCCTGGTCCTATTTATTAATGTACATATTGAAATAAAAATACTTGATTCTCTCTTTCCGTCCCAGGAATGGCTGTCCCAGGGTTCCCCCAAGGATGACCGAGCACACATCTCACATTATCCATCTTCCTGGAAATTTACTCCAGCTGCAGAGGGTTAACTTGGTCTTTCCCCACTGCTAGCAGGGGCAGCACCTGCTAGCAGGGCGGGCTGTTTCCTCACACAGCTGGTCAGAGGCAGATTATTATTATTATTAAGATTATTTTGTAAAATAACATGTTTCTTTGTCTGAGCCCTACCCCACAACCTGCAATAGTGCAGCACTGGTCTCGTAGCTACTTGTGCTGCTTTCCTCGTTTGCAGAAACCTTAACGTTCTGTTTGTGTTGACCTGCAGAATAAACTATTTGAGAAGGGCGAGAGGCTGCACAAAAACAGGAGGCTTCCCCCAGTCCTCCCTCTCATCCCCCCCAAAAAGAAGCGTAATTTGCCTTTAAAGGCTCTTAAACGGCAAACACATTCTGTCTGATCCTCCTTAATAAAGTATCCCAGCAGTGCTACAGCGCCTTATTTGAGGTCTGTGCAGTCTCATTAAATTTGATGTGTCACAGAGGGCTTGGACATGTGAAAAGGGAGGCTGCAGGAACCGGGATTGAAGTTTGCCAGATTTGTGAAGGAGAAAAATGATTCATTACGGCTTCTCAAAATGGACGCCCTTCAGGCTCCCCGCTCCATTGATTGTGTGCGTGCGGATGAGGGAGAGACGGGCACAGGGGCCATCGCAGCCTGCAGATTTAACCCTTATTAATAGCTGGTTCAATTAAGGATTCGGTTTGATCTCTTAAGATGTGCGCTCGTAGTTCTGGGCTCCGTGTAAAGAAAAGAAAGGTTATTAAAGATTTAAGGACTGGAGGTTTCAGCTGAAAACTCAAGGCTTGCTTCTCCTGCCACCCTACGCTGCTGTAGGGCGGGGAGGAGAGCAGCTGCTCCAGTGGTTGCGAAGTCATCCATGACCCTCACCTGCAGCCAGAGCAGCCTCCTAGCTCTTCCAGACAGTGTCCTGCTTCCCCAGTGCCTTGGAAAGGGGAGAGTAGGTGTCGAGAAGCATGTTTGGGTCTTCCCTTCGATGTAGATTTGAGACCTAAACATGCCAGCACCCCAGAGCCGCAAGGGCTGCTGCCTGGGGAGCACTTTGGTGCGACTCCTCTGGGTTTTCAGGAGAAGACGTATGAGGAGCAAGTGAAGCCACTTATCTGTTCAGCTTGAGAAGAGAAGACTGAGGGAAGACCTCATTGAGGTCTGAAACTTCTTCATGAGGGGAGGAGGGTGGAGGAGGAGGAGAAGACGACCCTGATTTTTCTCTCTCTGGTGACCAAGAATAGGACCAGAGGGAATAGCAGAAAGACGTTCCAGGGGAGGTTTAGGTTGGACATTAGGAGAAAGTTCTTCCCCCAGAGGGTGGTGGAGCACTGGAACAGCTCCCAGGGATGCAGTCACGACACCAAGCCTGATAATATTCCAGAAGCATTTGGCCAACACCCCATGATGTGAATGCTGGGGGGTCCTGTGCAGGGACAGGAGCCGCACTCCATGATCCTTGTGGTTCCCTTCCAACTCAGGACATTCTATGATTCTGTGAAGATTGTGTGGGGATCTAATTCCATGAACTCGTGCCTTGTTAGGGGGAGTTAGCTGGTAGATAACAATTGCCACGTGTGCTGTGGTTTGGGGCAAAAGACACTGTCGATGCATTAGTTTCTGCGTGTTGGAGCTTGAACCCTGGTTGGTTCTTGAACTAGTGCAGTCAAATGACTTAGTCCTGAAAAACCCTTTGGATGTTTGCCCCTTGCTTCGCTGGGAGCAGAGCTAGTAGAGCCTTGCTGGGCGTGTGCAGAGGTTTCTCTCCTGCAATCATTTACTTTATGCTAGTGGTGAGTGATGAGGAAGAAGGTGGCTTGGAAAGGTGTCATAGGAACAGTCCTGGAGCAGAGCAGTGCCCTTCCCCTGGTAGACTGCAGCCCCTCAGAGACGAGAGCAGAGGCAGGTTAAGCTGGACCCCCCAAAGCAATGGCCCCAGAGCTAGTGAGTGGAGCTGGAGATGGTGTCCTGGGTTAACGGCTCCAGGCAGCAGTAGGAGTCAGTGAAGTGAGAGATGTCTCGTGGCGTTAGCCTGTGCTGCCACCGTATGTGATACACTGAGATCCAGCCAGGTTTATGGGTATGAAAAGGTGTTAATCCTGGGCAAGAGGCTGCAGTCGGTAGCTGATGAGCAGTGGGCTTGCACATTGCTCTTCTTTCCCCCCTTCCTCCCTCTCTGTCTGTGAGCCTAGGGCATAAAATTCACAGTCCAGCTAAATTTCAACCCAAGACACCAGGGGGGAAAACATCAAGAAAACTGATCCAGGGGATCTATTCCCATTTCCTCGGATAGCAACAAAGAGATGGGAGAAAACCAGCCAGGGGGATTTCCTGATGCTGATTTCTCCTGAATTGTGGCATCTGAGTTAGGGGGCTGAAAAGAAAAACATTTATGCTTTTAAAAAGGTTGTAAATCACGCTCTGAATGCTCACCATTTACATTTTAAGTGAAATAGGATGTCAAACCGTTTTGCTTTATGTTTAGTTTCAAATACTGTCCGCTTTCCCTAGTGCCTGTGCCATTTAAATCATATTGTATACGGCCGAGAATGCAGGGAATATAAATCTCCCATGGAGTATGTATACACCAATTATTCTTGGGAAACGCTGCCAGCCAGCTAGAATTCGCAGTACCTGAGGAACATGCATAGGGTGGGAGATGCTGTTTCTGCGAAGCTTAGGGTGTGATTCCTACCCAGCATAGATTTAAAAGTAAATCCACTGAGTTCAGTGGTGCGACACAGGTATAAAATGTGTGTAAATGCAATCTTTTTTAATTTTAGAGATCAGATTCCAGCTGTAGACGCATACAGATGCTGGGTGATAAATATGGTCTCTCAACCATGTATTTAAACAAAGCATTAAAGCGTTTGCACTTCCTGCTGGAGAAGTATTTTATTTCTTTCCCTTTATTTATACAGCGTGGTAGAGAGAGCAGAAATAAATTTCATCGGCTTCTTACTGCCTCATCACCGGCAGAGAGACACAGGAACAAGATGAAACATTGTTCAAATAACATGTAAATTTAACTTGCGTGCCTTGTCCAGTAAAACGCTGTGAGACTTGGCGAGGAATAACCCAGGGCAACGTGGAGAGCTAGACGGGGCCACAGGAGGGATGGCCCTGGTCGTGGTCCAGAAGTAAGTGAACTGAAGTAGTGGGGGTATCGGTATCCAGGCACTGGGCTCAGCTCCATCCCTAACGCCCATGCTGGAAGCACATGCATCTATTCCCTGAGTCCTGGTGCTAATGAGGTTTGGTTTCTGTTGGAGTTGTGCCTTGTTTTTGCTTCGCTCGGTCTTTCAGAAGGTGAGTTCCCACTGCAGGTTTTGCAGTGGTGGTGCTGTTTGTCTCTGCCGTAGGTTCTCCAGCTTTTTCGCAGGGTGTAGCTTTTCAGCGCTCTCTCTCAAACCAGCAGCTTTGCCTCTGCTCTGACCTGCCTACAGGGATGACTGTCATGGGGATGTAATTCCTGTTGAGACAGCTCTGCCTTGGGGGAAATCGTCTAGCAGGTGACAAAGGAGTTGGGGATGGAGACGTGGTCAGCGTGACTGCCCGAGCCTCAGTACTGCAGGAACCTTTGCCAGATCCAGCAACGCTGATGATGCCAATAGGGCAGGATCTGTGCCAACTTTGTGCTTTCTGGACAGAGGAGCTCGGTGTGTTCTCAGGAAAAATATTTCTTTCCCAAGCAGCGTAATGAGAGGTTTGGATTGCCTTGCCTTGAAAATAAAGGCAGTTTTCCTCTGCCTTGAAGCAGCGCTGCTTCCTTGGCCTGAGTGAAACCCCACGGATTTCCAACATCTGAGCATGGGGTGGTAGGGAGAGCAGAGCAAGGTGCCCTCGTTCCAGGGGTCCCCAAGAGAAAATAGGCCAGGGTGAGGGGCAGTGCCCGTGCCTGCAAAGCCACCCCTGGCTGGAGCCATCCCAGCTACTGTACTAACCCACTTAAATCCTGGGAGAAGAATCCAAGCCACCAGGAATTTGATTTGCAATTACTGCTCTAGCTTAATTTGTATACATTTTTCTCACGATGAGGCTGGTAACGCAGCTAAGAGACAGTGCTAGATCTTCCCTGAGCCACCCTCCTGGTTAATTAAAAGATATTCTCCCCTATAGCTTCTAGCGCAAATCCCATTTACCAGGCTTTCTCATAAGCAAAGAAAGGCTGAAATTCAAGCTATAAGGCTAAATAGATCCACGTTGTTCTGTGAGAACAAAAAAAAAAAAACAACCCACATCACAATTCAGTTAGCTGCTTAAAAAGCTGCCTCACTTATTGCCATTGTTAGAAAACCTAATAAATCACGAGATTACTTTCTCAGGGTCCTAGAAGCTATCCTGCAGGTGGAGAGATTTAGACAGCAGATGAAATGGGGATGTTGGCTTAGCACACGGGCGAATCAGTGGGCACGAGCGAACAAACCCACCCCAAGCCTCGAGTGGTGTGGTTTGCACACAAGAGGTGTGCAAGGCAGCGGTTGCTGGTGGCAAGGAACTCTTGTGAAATCTCTGAAGCATTTAGGGAGCCTGCAGGGCTCTGCTGCTTTATATCTTTTAGCTTACATTTCCTTTGTTTTGCAGTTACCTGGATCCTACTATACGTAAAAGACACAGGCATTCTGTACAGCATTCTGCCTTGTATTTAGAGTCAGAATCATAGAACAGGTTGGATTGGAAGGGACCCCAAAGCCCATCCAGTCCCACCCCTGCCATGGGCAGGGACACCTCCCACTGGATCAGGGGCTCCAAGCCCCATCCAACCTGGCCTTGAACCCCTCCAGGGATGGGGCAGCCACCCCTGCTCTGGGCAACCTGGGCCAGGGCCTCCCCACCCTCACAGAAAAACATTTCTTCGTAAGATCTCATCTCAATTTGCCTCCTTTCAGCTTCAAACTATTCCTCCTCATCCTCTCCCTGCCCTCCCTGATCAAGGGCCCCTCCCCAGCTTTCCTGGAGCCCCTTTCCGTACTGGAAGCTGCTCTAACATCTCCCTGGAGCCTTCTCTTCTTCAGACTGAACAACTCAAACTCTCCCAGCCTGTCCTCATATAGGAGGTGCTCCAGCCCTCGGATCATCTTCGTGGCCTCCTCTGGACTTAGTCTAACAGATCTGTGTCCTTCTTGTGCTGCAGACTCCAGAAATGAAGGCTATTTCTAAAGGCAATCCCTCAGCTTTTTAGTATCTACAGGTCTGGAGTCCTCAGGACGGAAGGTGGTGTAGAAAAGGTTGTTATCCTCTTTTTGTATTGGATTCTGTATGTCCGTCGTACTTCCCCGTTCCCTGTGACTGAGGAGCTTCTACTTAACCAATGTAGAGATGCACACACCTAAAGAAGTTGGTGGTATAGTTCCATCCAAATTTGTATGTGTATTAGAAATGATCTTTTAGTAAACAGCTGATGGACTAAAATTGAAAAGTATGTATGCATGCTAGGATAATTAACAAAGCCCTGATTAAAAAAATCACATTCTTCATGAAAACTATCAGTTTTTGTTATAGTAATTCTAAGAATCCCCTTATCTGTTACGTTCTGCAGGCAATGAGTTTGACCAAATGCCTGTGTTTGGTCTGTAGACAATAAACTAGATTAAACCACAGCTCAACCTGCTCTTACCTAGCAGTGAAACACAATTGTTAGTGCAGATTTCTACTGGAGACTACACGGTGCAGTGGATGGGATGTTGGCAGGAGGGTCTGAAAGTGCAGGAGCTCTCCCCAGCTCTGTCGTTGACCTGTTGGGTGCTGGGGTGAGTCTTTTGATCTTCCTCTTTGCTTTCATCTATTTAGATGGCAAAGGCTTTGAGGATGAAACGGGCTGTGTGTGCATGTACGTACAGTGCTGAGCACAACAGGGTCCTACTCCACGCTGGGACCAATGTACTCAGCCCTGCTGTAATAGGAATGAACCCAGAATGAATTCACGCTGCTCTGTTTCTGTCTCCGCAGCAGCTGACACCAGCCGAGCACCTGGTCCTAAATTTAACTTGAGACCTGACACACTCTTTGAGTCAAACTGGGACGCTCCTGCTCCTGGGCGAGCAGATAGAAGCAATTCAGAGAGATAACATATTCCAGGTCTTTCTCATTACAATTCTCCTCATGCAAGATTATCTTTGATTTTTCCATAGCTCCTCCACGCAGGCAGCCAGAGGCTTTGTTTAAAACACATCCATCATTATCACTGTAATGTATTATTATTATTATTATAACTTATTCATTCATACAGCATTTTTCCTACAACAACCTTGGAATCAAAGTGGTTTATGCTTTGCAGCCTGAAAGCAATCTGAAAGAAGAGATTGGGGAAGGGAGAGAAGAGGTTAAAAAAAAAAAAATTAAAAATCCAGCCCCAAAGCTGGGGAGGGGCTCTTGATCAGGGAGTGCAGGGAGAGGATGAGGAGGAATGGTTTTAAGCTGAAAGAGGGAAGCTTGAGAGGAGATTTTTAGGAAGAAATGTTTTTCTGTGAGGACAGGGAGGTCCTGGCCCAGGTTGCCCAGAGCAGGGGTGGCTGCCCCATCCCTGGAGGGGTTCAAGGGCAGGTTGGATGGGGCTTGGAGCCCCTGATCCAGTGGGAGGTGTCCCTGCCCATGGCAGGGGTGGGACTGGATGGGCTTTGAGGTCCCTTCCAACCCAAAACATTTTATGATTCAGAATGAAGTCTGTGAAACTAATTTTGAGGTTCACAGTGAAAACTCCAGGTCTAAGTGGAAAGCTAAATCATGGGGAGGAGCTGTGGGCAGCCGAGAAGGAAACATTAAATTGTGTAATATTAGATGTAAGAGAATTAAGAAGGGACTTTGCCTAATCTCTACCTTGAAGGATGTACTCCAGGTAGCTTTGTGATACCCAATAACACATCTCTAAAACAGGTATTCTGGACGTCTGGGAGCTATGTATAGATGTAGCTGGACATGAATAACAAGGATCAGGGCTGATGCTTTAACAGAATGCCACTGGTACCAACATTTGGACTTCTCCAGGTCTGTGGCTTCTCTCTGCAGTTCTATTAAATGAAGAAATTCCAAACAACAGAAAGATCACAACCCCAAAACGGAGACAAGTGAACAAAAAGAAGGGACTTGGAACTGTGTGAGGACAGTGTAAAGAGCTGTTAAAGGCAGGAGGTGAAACCCTAATTATGCCCTGGTCCCTTCTCAAAGAGCAAAACTGTCTCACGTCAGCATCACAGCAGTCGAAGACAGCAAGAGACCCCGAAAGAATCTGTAGTGACATCTTGATTTTAGATCTGTCCAGACTAGAGAACCCTGTGACCTTCAATAATTCATTGTTTTCTCCTCTTAATTTCCTTCCCTGCTACGAGCATGCACCGTGCCGTGTATTTCATGCTCAAGGTTTTGCTGAAGGTGATTCTGTTTGTGCAGCTTTTAGATGCAGCCTCTTCTCTTTTTCATTTTAATGCAGCGTTTTGAGGATGCCTCCTGAAAACCTTGATGTCTGCTTTGTGGAGCATCAGGAAGGCATGAAAAGATATGACTAAGGAAGATTATGATATCATTCTGGTTAAGTGCAAACGCACTTTATAAAATGCTTTGGCTTCTTACCAAGAGGAAGTGACAGATCGCCTTTGGCAGTTTTATTAATGCATCTTTTCTGTATTGTTCTCTATATCCCCATTATTGAATAGGCGAGCACCAGCATTATTTTCCTAAATGTTTCCTGTCTGCTCTTAAAGAATCTTGTATGGATTTGAAAAATTGGATCCCAGATCCAAACACTCTTGTCCCTTCATGGATATATCTGAAACCCTTATTGGAATATCTGTCCACTGGTTATTTTACGTTATCATTTGCGTACTTCAACCTGGTTCGCCTGTGAGATTAAAATTTCACAGCCACCCTCTTGGTGTGTGGTAACAGGACTGTTGCCTGCCTAGGAGTTCACTTAGGAGTCTTTTGAGAGCTGGGACTAGAAAATAAGGAAGAGACCCATGGTCACGGACGCGTTCCTAACCAATATTCATGATAACCAAGAATGAGTTTCTCCGTCACCACCACCTCCTTGATGCATTCCCAAGGTGAATAGGAATGGTAGGCTTACAACGTCTATCTCTTTGGATGCTCACGAGTATTTTATCCTTATTTTCTACCCTGACTTCCTTCCATCATGAGTTCAGTGTCTTCTCTGATGGGACAGAAGGCAGTTTATCCCATGTAAGCCTGATGTGGAGAGTATGTCTAAAACATGATGTCCACCAGACCAGTAACGCCAAATAAACCAAAATGTCCTTATGTTCTGAAGGCCATGTGGTGTTCTTGCCACAGGAATAGACGTAGGGCTAATTACAGTATCGGGGAAACGCTGAGAGATGAGTCAAATACAAAATACTCAATTCATTTAATATTCCTGATGAATAGGCAAATTACTCTAATCACATTAGTTATTCTATTCATTTATTAGCTAAGAGTGATTAGCAGTGAATAGCTGTAAGAGGATCTTCCAGGTGCAAAAATTAGGCATCTATAGTTTCATGATGTTTATTTTCAGCTGAAGATAATTGTCTCTTTAGTTCATCTCAGACATACATATACACTGCCACACGCAAATATGCTCTCTTTTGTCTGCTATCAAGGGGAAAAAGGGTAGGTGAAAACAGGGCTGGCACACAGGTGTGGAGAGATAAGGACAATTCCCTGCCAAAATTAACAGGATTTATTTAAAAACAGTCGGGAAGAGATTTCTCAAAGATTATGCGAAGTGAAGGCAAAAGGATTTGGCTCTGTGGTTCCCACCGAGAGTGCTGATAATGCCGTTTTAAGCACTGGGCTCTACTGCATTCACGCTTGATTTGATCACGCTAGCAAGTTGTAGCTTGGCTTTATCTGTAGCACAAATGTGACACGGGTCCCTTGCGTGACAGTGGCACTGCCACGTTGCTCTGTTTTCACCCATCCTCACTTGTTGCTGGATTTGCTCTTGCGTCGTTCCTCACGGGCTAAACGCTTGTGTGCTGCCTGCGTGCAAAGTTGTGGTGGCTAATTCATAAATAAGAGACAAACCTGAAACTTTTCCTTTATTAGCAACTCTAACGGTGTGCGTAGAGGAGAAACTAAAATGGCTGGAAATCTGCCCGAAACAATTAAATTGATCCAAATCCAGCAAGTTAATAAGAAAATCTCACCACTGTGCATACCCAGCTCTTCCTGGGATGCACAGGTAAGCACCAACAGACGCATCCAGCGGGAGACAGGTCATGGGATAGCTGAGAAAAACAGTGGGATTGGCTGCAGGTGGTATGAGGGATGGGTAAAAGGGAATTTTTGCATAAAAATTTGCCTCTCATCCTGGCATCGTTGCCTTGGGACACGTCTTTCGGCCCTTACCTTGTGGCACGATGGATTTTACCAGGGTTTGTCTCCAGACATTAAGCTGCAAGATCAGAGTCTGGATTGCAAGTGAGGCATTTCACTTATTTCACCAAGTAGAAAATCGATGGGCGATAGTGTTTGGACAGTAAATTGACAATAGCATTTGCTTCTATATTGCAGGCAGCACTACCAGGTTGCGTTAATTTAATGTTCTCATGCACTTTCAGGATGTTATGCTAAGCAAAGGCTGAGCTGTCATTACATTTTTATGAAGTCAATGCAGTTTTTAACAGCTTCGAAAAAAAGAATTTTAAAAAATTGATCAAATATCTCATTTTTCTAAGAGAATCTGTTCCTCTGGATTTCCCTGAGCTGTCAGCTTTCATTGATATGATCTGATTGATGCTGTTTGCCACATTAAGAGACGTCGGCAGCTAATCTGTTTTAATCCCATTCTCTGTTTTTAATATAATACTCTTGAAGGGAACTGAAGGTTATTACTTATTTTAAATAGCTTAAATATTTGTGTCAAAACATTGTCCTGAAAGGTTCAAAAACAGCCTTTGCCATGAGGCTGGGGAGAAAAAAAGAAAAGTAAACCCCCAAACCACCAGTGTTGAGACCAGTTGGAATGATCTAATCCATGCTTCAAATCCCTTTGTTCTCCTGCTCCTTTGCAGTGTTGGAGAGTTTGAGCCGAATGCTATTTATTAGATTGTTTGAGGGTGTGCTGGCTGCTGAGCCTCCTTGCAAAGCTTTCCTGCCGTAGGTTGTTTTGGGAGGCTGCATTTTTCAAACTCGCTTTTTGCTCCCAGTTTGGATGAGGGCTAACGTATCGCAAGTTATTTTCTACGGTGAGGACTAAGAATCCATCACTGCACTGCAGGGAAGCTCTGTTATATTAAGCTGGTTACCTTTATTTCTTGCCTCAGTTTTCTGGGGCTTTAAAACCAGTATTTGGGAGGACTGGAAATAAAAAGTCCTTGGGTAATGAGAGTTGTACATTATCTTAGAGGAATCATTTATCTCCATGCCGGTTGTTTAGCTGGGTTTGCCAAGCTTGAAAATTTAGATTTATTGGTACCAGAAAAAGGAATGGAAACATTTAATGGGCTTGTGCTCTGTGGAGGTGATGAGGAAAAGCAAAGGGAATTGAAGAAGTGACTGGAATTGTGCATCAATGGCCTTTTAAAGAATAAATTCTGGTTGCTGAAAGAAAATGTGATTTTTAGGAATACACAAGATATGAGATTCTGGAACTGCTATAGACAAAACTGGTCAGAGTTCCATCATTTTGTCAGAGAAATGTTGTCATGACTCTAAATTCCTGACAGAAGATCATGTTTTGACTTCAGTTGCACCTTTCCTCCTCTGACCTATTCTGTGATAGTTTGCTGTGGCCACTCGGCCTGAATCCAGTACTTAAAGTTGGCCACCTTCTACTTAAAGGGGCTCCAGGAAAGGTGAGGAGGGGCTCTTGATCAGGGAGTGCTGGGATAGGACAGAGGGGAACAGTTTAGAGCTGAAAGAGGGGAGATTGAGATGAGATCTTAGGAAGAGATGTTTTCCTGTAAGGAAAGCCCTGGCCCAGGTTGCCCAGGGAAGCTGTGGCTGCCCCATACCTGGAGGAGTTCAAGGCCAGGTTGGATGGGGCTTGGAGCCCCTGATCCAGTGGGAGGTGTCCCTGCCCATGACAGGTGGGGTTGGAACTGGGTGGGCTTTGAGGTCTTTTCCAACCCAAGCATTCTATGATTATATGGACCAAGACAGTTCAAACCCTGCATTTTATAAAGCACAGTTATGACATTTCTGTAGTCACCTGGGACCATCTCCTACCTCCATCTCTGATGCAGTGCACCCAGGGAATATCCAACACTGTTCTCCTGAGGATCTGGTCCTGTGTAGGTGCCAAAATGCTGCATCCCCTCACTCGGGGAACAGGCAAGGGCTGGGGGGCTCCACCATGGTACAGAAAGCATCGCACCAAGGTCAGAGCAGGGAGATAACCTGTGCAGCAGGCTTGGCTAGCAGAGAAGGGACACAGCTCCAACCCATATGTGAGTGAGGTCCAGCTGTTGTGTGCGAGTGGGGTCTCAACAACCAGTGTCTTTGTCAGGGTTGAGTTCATTTCACCCACCTCTGTCGACCTTCACCTGCAGAACTGCTCCCCAGCCTGGCACAGGAGGCATTTTGTTCTCCCCTGCTGTTGCCAGACACGGTCCCTCTCTGTTTCCAAAGGCTCTGGGCTCAAGATGGGCCCCCGCAGCATACGCACGTCTGCTTGTGCTTGCGTTTCACTAGTGATGCTGTTGTTTACACTACATGCTAAAACAGGGCTTGCACTGGCTTCGCAGGAGCAGATGTGAAGCATAATCTTGGATGCTTTCCTAGCCCTCGCTCAGAGCGTCCAAGTGCTCAGTATTTCCTGCACGAAGCAAGTCTAGTCTGACACAATGCCAGCTGCACTAAATGTGCTCTCGGAGCGAACGCTCAGTGTCTGGGTGGCTGATAGCTCTCACACAAACGCGGCGTTTTCAGTCGGTCCCATTTCTAGCTCGTTTGCTTCCTGCACAGCCCAACCTTAAGCGTTGCGATGCTGCTTTTGCCACCTCGCCAAATGCCGGTCTTGTTCCCACATGGAGCATCTCCCAGGAGGATCGTGATGGTGAAAGCACATTCCTTGTGCCCGAGGTGTTCCCCACACACCTGCAGCTGCTGCTGCACCCACCAAAGCGGCTTCCACTGCTTTCCCCAGACCCACAGTTGTCCAGCACGACCCACCAGGTTACGCTTGACTCCAGACCCACCACAGCCCAATGTGACCCATCAAGTTGTGCCGTATTTTGGCTTTCTGGGGTGAGCTGTCCTCGTGGAGGCACAAACTGTGGTCCAAAGAAAGGGGTTTTCTCCTGCCTCGCCACCTGCTTTTGATTATGTCTTGAGATTTAGAGCTAACAAATACATGTGCATTTATGGTTTATGTAGATCAAGCAAAGCGGTGAACATTCAGTTCCTTCCTGCCAAGTTTTTCACTCGCTATAGTACGTAGTCCACTTAAGAGCTACAATCTGGTTGCTTCGTTTGCTTTCAAATCCAGTTCCCATTTGTTCCTCCAAGACATTTGTGTAAGTGGCAGCATCTGTCTTGTGTTTGTGTTATTCACACTGAATTTCCAAATGGACATTTCAAATGGGTGCAAGATGCTACTCTGTCTTGAAAATCAGACTTCTCCGGGTTGTGCTTGACTTATTCGATGTTAAATAGGCTCAGTTTTGATGGGGGCTAAATAGAAGACCTCCAGAGGAGCACAGGAGCCTCTGTGGAGTGCTTCTCCTGCTGAATCTCTGTCGGCACCATTGCAGTAAGGGCCCAGCCGCGACTGGAGCACAGCAGGGTCACGCACTGATGGCACTGCAGCTGGGAGGACCGGGGCTGAACCCTGCTTCTTTATGCTCTCTGAAAGGTCACCTGTCTGCATCTGAAAAAAAAAAAAAAAAAAAAAAAAAAAAAAGTGGTGTTTAACCCTGATGCCTTGGCCAGGTCCCAACCCCAGGCTGATGGAATTCTGCTGGCCCAGGGGCCCTCTAGTGGCTTTTCCCTGCTGAATGTGCTCAGCTTCTTCTCATCCAGAGCCGCAATGTGGGGCGATGCCCCTTGCTGTGGATGGAATGATGGCCAAGCACAAACCACCCTGTGGAGTGGGATGCCCGACATCCCCCTGCATCCTCCCCCAAGCCCTCTCCGAGCAGCAAAACCCCAAGCGTGAATTGGGGCTGCAAACACAGCTGCAAACACAGCAGGATTCTCAGGAGACTGCTCGCTCTGTGGCTGGGTTTTGGGGGTACAGCAGCACCCTCCCTGCCTACTGAGCATCCCTCCCTATGCCCCCCATGCCAGCCCCTCTTTCCCAAAGGATTTACCGCTCCCTGCAGCTGATGGACCTAAACTGCTCGTGTCCCTGCTTTATGCTTCATCCTGCTGCAGCGTTTCTGATTGCAGAGTTATTTCCTAGGAGGAGGTAGATGTGGTCATCACCCGTACTGCATCTCAGTGGGGTTTTTGCTCAGAGGGTCCCAGCAGGGAGCAACGTAGGGATGGAGCAGGTTGGGAGCTGAGAGTCTGCAGGAGCTTTCTTTGTCTGCAAGGCGCTGCCATAGCCTCAGCCTCCACAGGTCATTATATGCAAGTTAACCATCCACATTTTACACTGTCTTAGTGACCAGGATGCTGTGTTGCCCATTTTGCTGGCTTGATGGGATTGGAGAGGAGTATGAGGGACAGAGAGGTGGCTCTTTTCTATCTGACTTTCCCCTGTTGCCTCTAATATGGCTTTCCTTGTCCAACCTTGCTGCAGGAGTGTATGTAAGCAAAGGAAACACCTCTGCTGTTTCATAATACGATAAACACCTGGGCTTCCCTGGGTAGGTTCTGTTCTTCTTAATTAATTCTACAGTCTTTTGTGTTCCCATGATTTCCTTTTTTTTATTGTTTAGAGGTTTTTCTCTATCAGCACTTTCTCCACCTTCTAGGGCCCCTTTTTCAGTCTGTTTGCAAATAAATTTGCTGCCGTCCATCTCCTTTTTTCTTAGACAATCAATTTTTTGAAGCCGTTAGAGAAATCATTCAGATGTTCCCCCCAGCAAATAGAAGCTTTAAGTTGTTCCCTGATGTTTTTACTTCTTATCCCTTTCATTTACAGTGGGGGGAAATAGAGATAATTGCAGATCCTGTACATCTCAAACTGTTTGTGGTGATACTTACAATTATCTAAAATAATTGGAAGAAAGATTTGTGGATTTAATGTGCTGGGCTAAGTTAGTACTTCAAATGCTAACATTTTAACAGCCTGTGTTTGTGACATTGCCTGTGCTGGATCTTCTAAAATGGGTTAAATTCGCTCTGCTGCACACAAGGAGGCATAAAATGGCTTCTCGTGTCATTTTAGATGGAGGTTCAGGAGATTAAGATTAGACACTAGGAAGAAATTTTTCATAATGAGGGAGGCCCTGGCCCAGGTTGCCCAGAGCAGGGGTGGCTGCCCCATCCCTGAAGGGGTTCAAGGCCAAGTTGGATGGGGCTGGGAGCCCCTGATCCAGTGGGAGGTGTCCCTGCCCATGGCAGGGGGGGTGGAAATGGTTGGGTTTCGAGGTCCCTTCCAACACAAACCATTCCATGATTATATGAACAGCTATTAGGAAAGAGAGGGAAGATCTTTGTTTGCACCCATAGGAATCTACTTTCTTCTCAAGGTAGCTGTGTCCCCTTCATCCCTCAAAAACTTTGAGATAAAGTCTTCATCTGAAAAACTATGCATGGGCTTTTCATCCTGTGCTTTGCTGAGTCAGTCTTCATGAGTTCTCATCCTGTTTGTAAGTAAAATCCTCTTCTGGGCTTTTCTGTCTCCATGTGAGGCTACTGAGACACGTACCAAACAGCAGAGTCTAATTTCTGCCAATCTACAGAAGAAGAAAACATCTGTGATTACTGGGTACATGTTCACCTTCCACAGAGGAGCAAAGCTGCCCAAAATGTTCCTCAAACCCGACCTCAGCAGACCAGGGTGAGAATTTTTAGAGCTACTGAGTCTGGGATCAGATTCAGCCAGTGCTAACTACTTGTGAAAATTTTGCACTTTTAAGGGTGGGCTTGGCCACTTTCTGGATGGAGCCAGTCAAAACCTCTAGGAAACGCCCTCGAGATGCACCAGGTGAGGTTTAGACTGGATATTAGAAAGATTTCTTCTCTGAAAGGGTTGTCAGGCACTGGAACAGCTGCCCGTGGCAGTGGTGGTGTCGCTATCCCTGGAGGGGTTTAGAAGATGTGTAGATGTGGTGCTTAGGGACATAGCTTAGTGGTGGACTTGGCAGCATTAGGTTTACAGTTGGATTCGATGGTCTGAAAGGTCTTTTCCAACTTTATTGGTTCTATGATTCTATGAAAGGGATGGAAGGTGTAGAGAGAGACTCTGCTTTGCCTAGGGCCGTGCAGACAGCTCTGCAAACAGAACCAGAGCTCCGGCTTTTGCCAAGAGACCTCACTCCCCCACCAGCCAGACTGTGGGGAGAAAGACATTGGGAGTGAAGGGCTGACAGAGACTGACAGAAGCTTAGCACCCTGCTGGATCCAGCATTTTAAAATCTGCGATGAAAGATAAAATACTCGGTGCGGCGATGGCAGCAAAGTCGCTGGTGCAGCCCTTTGTCTAAAAGATGCCAGCGAAGACCGTGCCAAGGTGCTTTTCCCTGACCATCTGCCTGATGAGCCCACATGCCAGGGTTGTTGCAATCCAAAGCCTGATAGCACACAGGCCTGCTGGTTTATGAGAATCCATTTTGCAATTAAAACAAATATTTAGGATTTCTTCTAAATGAAGTGGCCAAGTCCTCGGAAGGAAGGTCTGGCGGATCCGAGCAGGACAAAGAGGCTTCCCTTGTGCTCATGGCAGATGCAAATAGCTCTAAGATTCAAGGAGCATAGAGGACACAATACACCATTAAAAAAAATCACACTGGACCTAAATTAAAATCAAAAGGGCTATAGCTGATCTAAATAAAAAACAACAGAGGAAACACCTGAAGAAAAGCTCCATCCTGGCTTAGACTGGGTCTTTTTTGTGCTTCCACCTGAGCTTTCAAGGGCAGTGTCTCTTACAATGAGACTTGATGTTTCCTGAGCTTCTTTCTAGTGCTACCACCATGTTAAACAAATGCATATGCTTCCCGCAGTTCCTTGGCAGTCCTTCGAATATCTCCAATGTGGTAATGATGAGGTCTGGCGTGTCACTGTGCAATCCAATGGTCTCACACCCCAGCAGAGCTCTGCTGCAGGTCATATGTTCCCATCTGAACCATATTTTCTGATGAAAACCTTTTTGGCTGCAGCCTCACAACCAGCTTCAGCTAAGTCAACAAGACGGGAGAAACAACTTGGCCAAGGTGAAACGGCAAGTTGGTGGTGGAGCTGAGGCTGGAATGGGATTTCTTGACTCAAGGATGGGTCTTTACCACTGTGGTTGATAAGCACAGTATGAATACCAACCTGTCTTATTAATGCCATGCACACCTTCATCTGCTTATTTGTTTCTGATGAGCAGAGAGAGGGAAGAAAGCTAATTCCCTCATGAATATTGCAGGGTTGCACGTTACAGAGAGAACCCTTAGGCTCCCCTATGGAAACACCTCCAGGGTGCTGGACTTTCTGTGCAGTCAGGCATCCATCCTGCATCTAGGACACGTCAGCAATTGTAAACATTATCTATTGTTTCACCTTGATCCAGAGAGGAAGGGCTGGCTTTAAGCAGTGAATGCTCTCGAGACCCCACAACACAATGGGATATAGTTTTGGCTACAGTCACCCAGTGTTACGTACTGGTGTTGCCCACTGAATAGGGGACACGTGAATTGCTCTGTCTTCCTGTGCTACTCTCCCTTTTTAAGCTGTGCTGTAAAAAGGAGTGTGGGACCTCCTTTTTTTCTGCTGGCAGGGTTCTGGCTATCATTCACTGTGGATGGTTTCTAGACACACATTCCTTTGTTTAGGAAGACCCTGTATTATGTTGACACAGCAGCATGTGGCACTGGAAAAGGAAATAGAAAAGGCTTTTGAACACAAACTGGACTAGCGTTGGAAGAATGCAGGGGTTTGTGAACAGCCCTGCTCTCTTTCAGGAAGAAAGATGGTTGGACTTGATGATCTTAGAGGTCTTTTCTAAGCTTAATGCTTCTATAAGTCAAAAATTCAGATCGGCATCTCCGCTTTCTGAAGCATGCGGGCCAGGAAGCCCCAGTGATTTATTCCACTTGTAGGGCAGAGTTACCAAGGCGAGCTCTGCGTTAACGTGCTGAGGTTCCTCCGGTAGAGACCAGCAGGACGCTGTGTGGATATTGCGAGGTCTGTGGGTTCTTTGCCTTGTTCTTGTGTTGTGCCACTGTGGCTCTCTGAGTCCCACTCCTGAAGCCTTACTTTCTCCTTAGAGAATATTATTCCTTATCAGCAAAGTGCTTTCAGGACTTGTCCATGAATTTTTAAAACGCCATAGAATTGCCAAAAAAACTCTGTGGTTTGATTCCAAGTCAATAATTTCCCACCCCCCAAGGACCACATCCTCAATCAAAACACATCTGTTGCAGTCAGCGTAGCTCCATCAGTTTATAGCACCTATGTCAGAAGTTTATCTAAGCTGTTCCACCGACCTTTGTTTCCCAACTTGCTTCCTAATGGATATTCCATGAAAAATGCTTCTCCAACGATCTGCACATTCAGAGGGCTTTTTACTGGGACTCCAAGCACAGATTTAATTCCTTAGCTCGCTGCAAACTCCCTTTAGGTCTGTGCACAAAAAGAGTGTTTATGCTTTTACTCGGGACTCGAACGCACCGTTTTCATATTTACAGCTTAACTGTTGCTGCAACGCAGCTGAGGAGCATGAAATAACCAAACAGGCTGGTGCGATAACAGGGAAGTTTGATTGTGTGTCGGAGCCATCAGTGAAAGCAGCACGAAGGGATGTTTTACACCATCTTAAAAGCCCTTTTAGGACACCGCCATAGGGTAAAAGAGCCTTGCGGTGCACAACAATTAGGTGTAATCTCTCTGTGCCTCAGCTCTGCGTCTGTAAAATGGGCTTAACTGGTATTTTTTCTGTGGTTTTGTTGGTTCAGGTTAGAAGAACTTTCAGGGTAGGCATCTCTCTCATGATGTAGGGTGCCCCAGCTCCGAGTGCTGTACCCAGTCGTGCTTTCAGCACAGGGAAGGGGCACAGGATTGGGCTGCCCCACAGTCCCCGGGTCTCGCTCTCTGTGTTTTGCCTCCCAGTCCTGATCTGTTTATCTCTTGGGGGCCTCTCTGTTTTTAATTCCATTGTTCCTCACCTGGGAATTTCAGGCTATTATTTAATTTCCTTCCAGATTTCAGCCCTTCCCCCTTGCCTCCCAGGTCTCCCGCTCCATCGCCAGCATGGAGAAGGCGTTTTACTTTTCTGCCCCTCTGTGCGAGTCAGTTTTCGTTGGCTCTCGCAGCATCTCTTCTTGTCAAGGCATTATCCGGTGGGGAGCCTGATTATTTAGATTCCTCCAGTTTCCCCTTTTAATATATCTCCTCTGTGTCCTGCAGCCTGACCCCTGCCAAAGGACCTGCCACGAGGGTTGTTTCTCCCAGTCTGAAGCCCTCCCCCAGCTTCCCTTTCATCTGTGTTTTCTAAGAGGTCTGTGCTTCAGGCAGCAAAGTCAGGGAAGGGTTGGGGGCCTCCTAGTCCAATGCTGGATCCCTCCCCCATCACCTGAGAAAAGGCAAAGGCAAAAACCACTTCCAGGGCCAGTCCTGGTGGGGGGTGGGGAACAGTTGAGCCCGACAAGGGAAAGGAAACCATTTAATACCCCCTCCCCTTTTTTATTTTTTAATTTGCAACATGGTTCCTAGTGAGCTGTAGGCACTCTGGGACAGATCCTACACTGTGCAGCTTCTATTTCAGGCTGCAGACCTGGGAGAAGTGGGGAAGGAGTTCCTACACACCAAGTAGATGGTGTTAAACCTGTCCAGCCTGGACCTCATTGCTCTCTCCAACTACCTGCAAGGAGGTCGTGGAGAGGAGGGAGCTGGGCTCTTCTCCCAAGTGACAGGGGACAGGATGAGAGGGAATGGCCTCAAGATCCACCAGGGGAGCTTCAGGCTGGACATTAGGAAAAAAATTTTTCATGGAAATGGTCATCGGGCACTGGCAGAGGCTGCCCAGGGAGGGGGTTGAGTCACCTTCCCTGGAGGGGTTTAAGGGACGGGTGGACGAGGTGCTGAGGGACATGGTTTAGTGACTGATGGGAATGGTTGGACTCTATGATCTGGTGGGTCTTTTCCAACCTGGTGATTCTATGATTCTATGTGAGCTGCTGCGCTGGAGGGCAGCACCCAGGAGCAAGTTCTTGGTTGGTCCTTGACAGGTCCAGCATGCCCAGTATCCAGAAGGACTAGACTGAAACCTGCTGTGGGGACCTCAGGAGGACCCTCACTGGGCTCAACAAAAGGTGCTGTTGAGATGTGATTGGATTCGCTGCTCCTACAGTTATTATTTAGCACTTCTCAGCTACCCATATCCAGGGGCTTTGCAAGCATGGCATGGGTGCTACCAGTGTATGAGGTAGACTGTCGAGGGTTGCTGCCAAGGACGTGAGCCTGGTGCTTGCATATCCCTGCAAACACAGCACCACAGAGCTGAATTCACTCCAGTGACACTGGCTTTTCGAGGAGCACAGGAGGGATCTTTAACAAATGATGCACATCTGGACACCTTTCCTATTCAAGCTGATACAACTAGGATCTGTATGATGAAGAGTATATGCACCGCCCAGGATGTGAAGGAAATCACCTCCTGTATGAAGAACATAAACATTTCCCTAGCTTTCTGCCAGGTTTTTATTTGTAAAATTACTAGAGAAGGAGGAGACCTTTGGAACGGAGGAAGGGCTCTTTTTCAAAGAGTGCAGAGATAGGACAAAGGGGAACAGTTTTCAGCTGAAAGAGGAGAGATTTAGATTAGATGTTAGGAAGAATTTCTTCACATGAGAGGGTGGGGAGGCCCTGGCCCAGGTTGCCAAGAGCAGTGGTGGCTGCCCCATCCCTGGAGATGTTCAAGGCCAGGTTGGATGAGGCTTTAAGCAACCCAATCCAGTGGGAGGTGTCCTTGTTTATGGCATGGGGTTGGAACTGGGTGGGCTTTAAGGTCCCTTCCAATCCAAAACATTCTATGATTCTGTGAAAATATTGCCAGAAGATATTTACTGAATTAACGCTGAACACAGAAAAAACAGAAAGGAAATTATATATCTGAGGCTATTGAGGGTTTCTGTCTAGCAAGTAGCATAGAACATCTGAATGTTTTTGATGGGTGGTCCCTTGTTCCTGGCTCAGCTAACGTGTAAGCTACATATGATCCACCTGTGCTAGTGCTTGTACTGAAACGCAGCCCTACCAGTGTCCAAGCTGAAAGGTAGATAGAGGGAAGGACGGTGTTGCCCACACAGCATTGCTTGTTATTCTTGAGATGGGCACATACTCCCAGATAAGTGTTCTCAGACTGGTGCAACTGGCTCAGTGCCGCATGGTGGTGGTGGATTCTTCTTCAGCTCATTGACTCTGGCATCACTCTTTACTGTATCATTCATGAGACGGATTATTTGATCTTAGGAAGTTGTCTTGTGGTCAATCAAGCAATAAGGGCCAGAACAGATAGGAAAATACATCCCTTAATGTCTGAGTATCACTTTATGATCAGAGCTGATTACAGTAACCTCGCATGAGGATAAAGGTTCAATAGGTGTTCTCCACAAAGATGTGCAGCTTAATGCTGATGCTAAGAACTAGTATAAACAACTCTGACTTGGTTTAGTTCCGTCTGCTTTAATTTACCAATAAGAAGCAAGAAAGGCTTTGAAAACAAGTTTACAGTCACTTAAAGCCCTGTGCTTTAAGTGACTGTAAACTTGATGAAAACCTCTTTTATAAACCATAACAGGATATTTCTCTTGGAGGAGTGCTGGGCCAAAAGTATTAAAACTATTTTTTCTCTTTTTCTACCATCATCCACTCTTCCCCTCCCAGGCCAAGGGATTTCTGTCTCTACTGAGAGAGTCCTGAAACACTGTCCTTTGCCCAGGGATGTGTCCCAGCATTCAACAAAGTTCAAGCATCTGAACAGTCCCACTGACACCCTCTGCCCTTGATGATATGCAAAGGAAAAGTTATTAGTATTAAGCGACAGCTCCTCATTGATATTTACAAGGAGAGGAGCAAGAAGCAGCAGCAGAACACATTTATCCATAGCTAGGACTATTGAAACTAAAAGTTTATAAATCCTTCCAAGTCCTGCACACCCGGGTGCTCCTTTGAATTGCTGAAGCTGGTGCGCCCCAGCCAAAGTGGAGGTTTGGGCTGATAAGAAGCGTGTTTCAGCTGTATAAGTTCCCTGCTTCTGTTAAAAGGCATCTGTATTACCCCCAATATGTTAAATTTTTAAACATTTGGTTCCAGGAGTACTGCAGCTCTGTCATATGGTTTCAAGTAAACCCCATGCTTCTCCAGGCCAAAGACTGTAGGCAACCGATATTACAGGAAGCAGGGATTTGACATCTGGATCAAAACGGCAACGCAGTTAAGTTACCTTCAGGTTTAAAAAATCCCCTAACCTCACCCTTGACAGTTACCATGTTGCCTCTCTCCTACCTGTCTGAAAACTGCTGTAATTTTAACCCTCTGCATGATTTTTGGCTCCAGAGCCCCTTTATTTTCTTTAAACCTCCACAGCGAGCTCAGTCTGGGAATCCTTATCACAAGGCACACATGCTGGCCCATCTAGCACCTCTCATGCTGTGATGATCTCAGATCTTACCTCTTAGAATCACAGAATCACCAGGTTTGAAAAGACCCACCGGATCATCGAGTCCGACCATTCCTATCAAACACTAAACCATGTCCCTCAGCACCTCGAAGTGCACATCTCATCATCTACTGGGAAAATGACTCCTGCCTCCAAATGCCACTTTGCTAACGGCATGAGCAAAGCCCTGGGCAGTAGCAGAGGAGAATCTGTCCCTAATGCTGTGGGGTGCAGCCAGGTACCCTATTTGTGATTTCTTCTCTCTGGAGGCTGATGACGGGACCCGAGGGAATGGCAGGAAGATGCACCAGGGGAGGGTGAGGTTGGACATTAGGAGAAGGCTCTTCTCCCACAGGGTGGTGGAGCCCTGGAACAGCTCCCAGGGAAGCAGTTACAGAGCCAAGCCTGACAATAATCCAGAAGCATTTGGCCAACACTCTCAGACCCGTGATGTGAATGTTGGGGCTGTCCTTGTGCAGGGACAGGAGTTGGACTCAATGATCCTTGTGGGTCCCTTCCAACTCAGGACATTCTATGATTCTCTGGCCAGTCTCTATGCTCTAGAGCGCATCTTACCAGTTTATGTGTTAGGAGAAAGGGAAAAAATCATTTCCCTGGGTTGCTCTGTGGTGTGCAAGGTGTCTAAGTTCAGATATGCTTTGTGAAATCTGTGGAGCTGTCTGTATCTTTTTAAATCTTATGTTTATTTGGTATATAGTGAAGTAAGAGGGAGCCCTCAAGCAAGATGATTCAGCAAAGGGGAAGGGCAGGAGTGAGTGAGAAGACGAGCTGAAGCCTCCACTGGTGTAAAATGAACAAAACATCCCTGATTTGGGAAGAAATCTATCAAATTGAGAGTCTGGCCAGGTAAAGAGCGTAGCACTGGTTGTTTTCTAACACACAGAGTACATATCTTGGAGTTTAAAAGTCTTTATTTTCCTTGGCCTAGTGACAAAGGAAACCTAGTGTAGCAATCATACATAATACATAGAACCTGTGAAAAGTCATAAAGCAAACAATAATGAGATCAAATGCAGAGGATCCACAGCAGTACCAGGCAAAACACACCTCGCATGCTGGTGCTAACAGCAATAAGAGCAGCTCTCCTGCACCTTTCAGTGCAGGACCCCCATGTCGTAGAAAACAAAACTAAATCAATTAGCCTGCTAGTGCCTGTTTGAAGGAAGGAAAGGAGGAAAACGTTTGCTCACCTCAGCAAGGAGGAAAGCCACCATCCTTGGGGGTAAACACAGCTGCTGTGTAACCATGCACAGCATGGCTGAAAGGGTGTTTAAGGCAGGAGATGGAAGACTTTATCCATGTTGACTAATTCAGGCTCCTACAGTAGCTGTGAGGCACCGAAGTTGCTGCTGTCATCAAGAAAGAGAGGAAAACTGCTCCAGAAATTGGGTTCAAGCCAAGCCTTGACTCTCTATGGACACTGGTGTCTATAGTTAGAGACTGAAGGGCTCTACTGTGGATTCATCTATGGATGCAGTAAAAGCTGGGCAGTGGCTCTTGATCAGGGAGGGCAGGGATAGGGAAAGAGGAAAAGGTTTTAAGTTGAAAGAGAGGAGATTGAGATGAGATCTTAGGAAGTTTTTTTCCTGTGAGGGTGGGGAGGTCCTGGCCCAGGTTGCCCAGAGTAGTGGTGGCTGCTCCATCCCTGGAGGGGTTCAAGGGCAGGTTGGATGGGGCTTGGAGCCCCTGATCCAGTGGGAGGTGTCCCTGCCTGTGGAACAGGAACTGGATAGGCTTTAAGATCCCATCCAACCCAAACCATTCTGTGATTCCCTAACAATCCAGGTAAAAGAATCTGCCAGAACTTCGCCTGGCAGAACTCAGTTGACTCCAATGAACTGGGTCTCTCAAATACTCTTATCGCTCTTGGCTTGTATGTAAGCTGCGAGGGACGCGTGTGTTGGAAAACAAATTTGAGAAGAAACATAAGCTTGAAAGGGTGTTTAACAAAATGAGGGAAGTCAAAGCATTTCTTGAGCTTTCTTTGTTTAATCACCACGTTGTGATTTTTCCCCCAGCAGAGTGTAGCACACCCCCAACCCCCTCTGCACACGCGTGCGCACACGCACACTCACTCTCTCTCTCTCTCTCTCTCTCTCCCCGCACCAGGGCAACTGCTCTGCATTTTATTGGAAAAATATAAACCGGCTTTGCATTCTTACCTTTATTTCAAGACCTCCTACAAGAAACAGGAAGGGTAAACATGAAAGATCTGTTTCCTTTAAATTGTGAGTGTGGGGGAGTTTTCCTGTAGTGAAAGGACTGTTTTGAAAAGCCCTAAATGCTTTTGAATTGAATACATAGGAGTAACGTACACACGGTTTGAATTTACAGTTCTGGGTCTCCTATCCCCCTCCATATGAATCCTATAAGTCAGACGTGTTGCTACAGTGATTCCCACTGGGAAAGTCTGGACCTAGACTAGGAACAGCTGTAGATCTACAATCCACCAAAGTCGGCTTCTGAAACAGATATGAATTATTGGTTCAGTCAGATAAATATGGCTTTGCCTTTCCCCCACAGGCAACCACATATGGCACTTGGAAAGAATTAAAACCTTTACCCTTGGCCAGGTCTGGTTAAATAATGGCTCTTTCTTATGCTTTTTTTCCCCCCTCTCCATTTCCTCTCATTCATTCTTCTTTTAATTTTCCCTTCATGATCTTTTTGGCACCAGTATCCGAAATGTCACCTCCTCAAAGTGACCTTGGATTTTACAGTGTCACCTACAGGGCTGCGGGAGTGCAGGCAGGCAGACACATGGTGAAAAAGAAAAAAAAAAAAAAGTAGTCGTTATTCAGCAGGGACGAAGCACTGAAAAGAGAAACAAAACCACCTTTCTGCCTCCCAGCGTGACCAAAAAAGCCACCAAGGCTTCAGCTACGCTATCAGCTGAACACAGGCATGATGCAGAGCCCGAATTTGCCCATCATCCCTGGTGCGTACACGCAGGAGGATGCTTCGACACCGTTTTTGGGGGATGAAGATTATGTCCTCTCCTACGCCAGAAGTGCTAACACAGATATATAGGCCTTTTTGGTGTTTGTGGCTGGTGTTAAACTGCTCTAACAGTGAGGACTGCTGATCCTGAGGTTGAAGCATCTCAGGGAGCTGCAGGACGTGAGGGTTCCGGCTGCTGGCTCTGCCAGGAGAAGCATTGCTCTGAGCCAGAGCCGTGCACAGCTGGGCACCGAGCCATCTCCTGCGCTCTTCTCTCCCCTCCCAGGTCTGTTGGCATATATGTGTCTGGGTCCTTCCAACCCCAAGGCGTGCAGGTGCAGAATGGTGTCCCTTAAAGAAGGCTTCCGTTTCATAGCTAAGAAATACCAGCAACCCTTGGGGTGCCTGATATCCACTCCTCTCTCTGCCCCTCTCTTCTGTCCTTGGTCACTCACTCATTCGGCCTCACGAGTTCAAGGAGGCTGCTCCCCAGCCAAGCCCTCCACCAGGTTTAACCCAATTCCCTTCTTTGTGGGCTTTAAAAATCCGGAATTAAGAAACCTGTAACTTGCTGCTTTATCTCATTATCTCCTGTTTTGCATTTTAATGTGCCTGCTCTAAAAAAGACCTCATTGATATTCTGGTTCGGCATGTGTTTGTTTGTGTCTCTTGGGAAAATTGGCTACAGATATTACTAAGTCAAAAACACACACAAGAGAGTTTGCTGCATATTTTCCTTTCCTTTTTTTTTCTTCTTTGAAAGAAGATGTTATATTCTTCACTTTTCTGAATGGCAAGCAAGTTGAAACGGCAGAATTTTGAGACAGCTCGGGATGTAGGATATAATCTACTGATCTTGGAGATGCATCTCCAGCTCTGTGCTTATAGCTCCCACATTCCTCCTCCCCCTCTCCAAAAGGACGCCGGGATTCTACTCTGAAATACAGGTAACTGTGCCTGGCAGCCTTCTGTGATTTCATATTCATACAGAACCTCTTCCTGAAGTCCTAAAAGTCACAGAGCTAATAGGGTTATTTAGCCTGGAGAAGAGGAGGCTGAGAGGAGACCTCATTATGCCCTACAAGAACCTGAGAGAGGTTGTAGTGAGGTGGCTGTTGGTCTCTTCTCCCAAATAACAAGTGATGGGATGAAAGGAATTTGCCTCAGGTTACTCCAGGGGAGGTTTAGATTGGATATTAGAAAAAAATTCTTTACTAAAAGAGTGGTGAAGCATTGGAAGAGGCTTCTCAGGGGGTCTTCATCCCTGGAGGAGTTAAAAAAAACGTAGTTGTGATGCTTTGGAACATAGTTTAGGAGACATGTGGACATTGTGTTGATCTGAGAGGTCTTTTCCAGCCTTAAAGGTTCAAGGGATATTCCAAATGGTCTAAATCAGCCCTTGGGAAACCAAGGAGAGTGTTGAACCAAAGGTTGCCCCAAAAGGCTGGTGTTCCTTGCTGTGAAACCAGCTTGGGAGGGTGGCACCTTGCAGGAGGGCACCCACCAGAGCCTGTGTGCTCCCATAAGCCCTGTGAGGACAGAATGGCCCCAGATTGTCCCTGGGAAGATGTGGGGCACATTGCACAGCAGCATTCCCTGAGTCTGAAAAGAACTCCTCAACAACTGTGCTGAGCTCAGCGAGGTTGCTTCAGTTGCTTCTGGAAAGGTACAGTTGACTTAATTTGGATAGCTTTCTTTCCACTAGTTGCTGCTCCAGCTAAACGTCTTCAGAGCTTTTTTCCTCTCCCTTCTGAGGTGCAAAATTAGCATTCTGTCGTTGTGAAACCATTAAAGATCCCTCTGGTGCTCCTTTCGAATGGGCGTTTACCTATTACAGTCCTGACATGTTTCCACTGCCTCACTGTTTGCTTTTTCCGGTTAAAATCCCATGGTTAGGAAGTCTTAGGATGGGAGAAAGAACCCTCTGGAGGTAGTGATGCCTCTCTGCTGGCTAGAGAGGGAGTTTAAACAGCTACTTCAGACTAGACATTGAATTTTTTAGGTGAATAAAAATTAGATGAGGTGAAACCTGGCTTAGCTGCTTGGCAGTGTCGAGTAAAGCTCCAAACTGATTATTTTTAAAAAGCAGTTGTTTTCAACGTGTCCTCAAGAATTATAAATGTTAAAATATCTACAATCAGCCTAGAACTCGGCATGCAAGGACTTCTTCATTGCATCTCCATGGTTTTTGGCACTGAATTTTGTCCAGGTGGCATCTTTATGGTAGGGGGAACGTACACTAATATAGGAGGAGGATCTGAGTAGATGTGAATCTATTAGCTTTAGGGTTTACCTGGGCAAGGGGTGATTTAGCAAACCTTAGACTGCATAACCCAGTAAAGGTGCCTTCCCACCCATAAGATGTTGTCATCTTTATCTAACCACGTTCCTCATGTATTGCACTGGTGTGAGCAGCAAACACCAGTCCCATTAGGCAAGACTCCAGCTTCATTCTGCCGAATTTAGTGAGGCTCCAGGTGCCTCTTGCAGCCTCTTGCTGCTTCTGCTGCTCTTTTCATAGCTGTGAGCAATGCCACAAACTCTTCTAGCAGCCTCCCCAGCTCCCTCGAGTTTTCTGCGTATCAGCAGCAAATAAAGGTATTTCTGAAGAGTTTCTCTCTCGGTTGCTACAGTGCTTTGCCCTCTATAAATCGGAGCAGCAAGCAGCTCAGCAATGCTAATGGCAAAGACTGCAGTGAAGCGTTTTTCATCTTCATTGCTCTTCAGGGGCCCCGTGTAGGAGAGTAAGCAGGGGCTTTTCGCACGCAGTTTGAACTCTTGGACTGGATTGTGTGTACTCACTCTGTAGCACAGTTCTTCAGGGCCCTGTGTGGCGGAACAGAATGCCTTTACCTGCACTTACGGCACTGGCAGCACTACAGCCACCACCCCAAACCTATCCTAGGAGATGATGGTATCGAACAGAAGTGTGTCCCAGTGGGCAAGGTCCACACATTTGCCACAGATCTCTGCCAGCAGGCATCCTCTCTGACCTTGTGCTGTGTCAGTGGAGCCTGAAGGTTTTTCAAAGGTAGATCATAGAATCATAGAACATTTGGGGTTGGAAGGGACCTTAAAGATCATCCAGTTCCACTCCCCAGCCTTGGGCAGGGACACCTCCCACTGGACCATGCTGCCCAAGCCCCATCCAACCTGGCCTTGAACACCTCCAGGGATGGGGCAGCCACCACTGCTCTGGGCAACCTGTTCCAATGCCTGCCCACCCTCATCGTGAAGAAATTCCTACTTATGTCTCGTCTAAATCTGCCCCTATCCAGTTCATACCCATAGATGGTTCATTTTGCTGTCCTGCTTTCTGGACTCCCAAAGCTGAGTGTGAATGATACCTGCTTTTGGAAGTATGCTCAACGTTGCCTCAAAATTAGACTCCTTTCTGGCATCTCAGCTATATAGCATATCATAGAATCATAGAATCACCAGGTTGGAAAAAACCCACCAGATCATCGAGTCCAACCATTCCTATCAAACACTAAACCACGTCCCTCAGAGCCTCATCCACCCGTCTCTTAAACCCCTCCAGGGAAGGTGACTCAACCCCCTCCCTGGGCAGCCTCTGACAGTGCCCAGTGACCCTTTCTGTGAGAATTTTTTTCCTAATTTTCAGCCTGTATTCATACCTAAACATATTAATATGTATAGGAAATGTTTGGCTTCCTCTCCCCAGGGTATTATTTCCCTGTGCCAACAATTTTCTCTGTATCACCAATATCCAATGTCCCAATGTTTCTTGCATGGGGTAGTTGGGACATAGACCTGCTGGAGGCAGCCAGCGAGCACCTACAAGTGTAAGACTCAACAGCATCTCGCAGGCCAGTACCTGGGAACACGTTTTTAGTTAGTCTCTGACAGCAACCTACCCACTGCTGCTGCAACCCATCTCAGTGTGATCTTCCCAGAAACGGGGAATATTGTGACCTCTCAGTACCTGAAGGGGCTAAAAGAAAGCTGGGGAGGGACTGCTAACAAAGGCTTGGAGTGATAGGACTAGGGACAATGGGTATAAACTGGAGAGGGGAAGATTTAGACTAGACATAAGGAGGAATTTCTTCACGATGAGAGTGGGGAGGCCCTGGAACAGGTTGCCCAGGGAAGTTGTGGCTGCCCCATCCCTGGAGGTGTTCAAGGCCAGGCTGGATGGGGCTTGGAACAACCTAATCCAGTGGAGGGTGTCCCTGCCCATCACAAGGAGTTTGCAACTAGATGATCTTTAAGGTCCCTTCCAACCCAAACTATTCTATGATTCTATGTGAGGCACCATTGTAATCTAAAGTTTCATTGCCAGTATTTCTACCTCGTAGGCGGGCATTTATTTAAGTGTCGTAGGTTCATTTCACTTTTTTTTTTTTAATGATCCTTTTATTTGCTTTAAGTTTTCTGATATTTCCAGTGGGACCATTGAAGCCAGAACCTTTCTTTTTCACCTTGCGCTGCTGACCACCCCGACACAGTAGCCCCTGTCAGAACCATGGTGAGCAGGAAAACGGCTGCGCAAGGGAAGAAATGGCATCGTTGCCAGATGCTCCAACCAGTTGGGGAGCTGCGATTTCCCTGCGCTGCATAGCAGAGGCTGCTGCTGTACAGAGGGCTCCCGACAGCACCCTAGCCACGCACTTAACTGACTTTAAAAGAGACCGAGGTGAAGTAACCCTGCTTTCTTTATTTTTTTTTTTTTAAATACCCTGTGGTGCCGAACTGAAATTGCAGCCAGCTTCTATTTTCAGAGGCCTCGGTAAGAGAATGTTTTTATCTGGAGATACAATGACTGTCGCCCTGTAGCCTGCAGTTCCCAGGCTGGTGCTGCCAGGCCCCATGAATGCGAGCTTTATGAGCTGCTCTCGCAGGTGTTCGGAGGGCATGTAATCACTAATGAATAGTAGGGAGACATAGAAACTCGAGGCAGGCTCTGGCACAGGGAGCTAGGCCAGGCTTTTTTTCATTCTGTGTGAGAAAAAAGGGGGAAAAAACATAGTACAGTGCCTTTTCTCCACTCCCTTCGCATACTCGACTGCGGAGAGCCCTCCCAGCCTCTGCTGGGCTAGCGAGTTACTGGCTCCGTTTATACTAATGCAAACTGAAATTTGGACTAGAATTCATAGAATCACCAGGTTGGAAAAGACCCACCAGATCATCGAGTCCAATCATTCCCATCAATCACTAACCCATGTCCCTCAGCACCTCATCCACCTGTTCAATAAACCCCTCCAGGGAAGGTGACTCAACCCCCTCCCTGGGCAGCCTCTGCCAGTGCCCAATGACCCTTTCCATGAAAATAGTTTTTCCTAATGTCCAGCCTGAACCTCCCTTGGTGGAGCTTGAGGCCATTCCCTCTCGTCCTGTCCCCTGTCCCTTGGAGGAAGAGCCCAGCACCCTCCTCTCCACAACCTCCCTTCAGGTAGTTGTAGAGAGCAATGAGGTCTCCCCTCAGCCTCCTCTTCTCCAGGCTAAACACCCCCAGCTCTCTCAGCCGTTCCTCATAAGGCCTGTTCTCCAGCCCCTTCACCAGCTTCGTTGCTCTTCTTTGGACTCAATTCAGTGCGGAGTCTTTTTTTTTTACCTCCCTCCGGGAGCTACTGCCTGTAGAAATCCTGAGCTGCTGGAGTGGGCAGTCAACATGGAATTTGCCGAAGGTGGATTTGGCTCAGGAGCTTTGTGCTCCTTTTTCTCTTCGTGCATAAAGTCAGCGCCTGCAGGATGAGGGCTGTCCTTGGTATAATTTGGATGGTGTGTGTTATGGATGGGGCCTATTATGATAATGATGATTAATTTGCCATTAAGCCTGTCTGATACTTCCCCTTCCACAACCTGTGATAACCAGAAAAGCTTGCATGGTAACGCAGAGGCACAAAGGGAGGTGGGCTGAGTTGCAGGGGCAGCTTGAATTTTGGCATGCTGGGCTTTCACATGTTTGATTTTGCAGCCAAATAATGCACTCTTCACAAAGCTCTGTCTCACGTATGAGAAAAATTAATTTGGTAGACCCCAAGCAGGATATATTGAAAAGGGAAAATCTCTGTTATTTCCTAAAGCTTCGACTTTTAGCTGCTCTAACACAACAGCAAACCAAAAGAGGGGAAGTAGCCCAGTTTATTTTTTGACTCTCAAAGCCTGAGTCTTTGTGTCAAGAGATTTAAGTCCTCTTGGCTTCTGGGATGGTGCGGAGGTGACAGACGCCCAGCAGTCATGCATCGTGTTTGCTCAGGGTTTAAGCCCCACGGCCGATCTCTCACACTGCCTCTGGTTCAGGCTTTGGTCTGGCAGGGAGCAACACCTCCCTGAGCTGGGAAACACTCAAGTGAGCCAACGCTCTTGACTTGGAGTCTTTCAGCATGGAGAAAAGCCTAGAAGAAAGGAGGCTGAGAGGGGGAGACCTTATCACTATCTACAACTACCTAAAACGAGGTTCGTGCTGGTCTCTTCTCCCAAGTTAAAAAATGGTTAAATGAGAGGAAATAGTCTCAGGTTGAGCCAGGGTGAGTTTAGATGGGATATTAGGAAAAAATTCTTCATTTAAAGGGTTCTCAGGCACTGGAACGACTGCCCAGGGAATGTTGGAGTCCCCATTCCTGGAGGTGTTTAAAAGATGGATAGATGGGATACTTAGGTTTAACAGTGGACAGGTATGGTTGGACTTGATGATCTCGAGTCTTTTCCAACCAAACAAATCCATGGAGACCTAAGCACTAACTCATCTATGGCATCTGCAGGGGCTGGAGATGTGGCCGCTGGATTCTGCCAGCAGAGCTGCTGGGGCTCAGTGTGCCTGCAAAATTCAAGTGCAGAACCAGAATGTGAAGCTAGCTACTTGCCAAAGTGGTAGCATTCCACCTGGGAAAACTCCCAGGCATTTCTGTTTATTATTGATGTTATTACTTATTTAAACATTATCTGGAACGGAATAGCCCCCAAGTTATGATTACTTTTATCAGTCGGTGTCAGGTTAACAGTTATCTGTAAAGCAATATCCTTAAGCTGAAAAGGAAGATGCTCTTTGGAAAAATATTAATATTCAGGGTGTGCAGCCTAAGCCAGTGTTTCTATTTGCGCTTATGTTTTTTCATTGCCTTTCTTTTACACCTCAAAGACACATTTATGATCTCCTTGTGGTATTTCACTTCTGAGGTGATGGTGATGCCTTGAGAAAAAACAGATCTCACATTAATTTGGCCCCAAAGCCATTAGAATGCTTGTGGAGCAGGGAAACATAAGCGTAGTGCTGGGATACTTGGCTGTATTTATCAGGAATTTGCCATTTTGTGCTTTATATCCGCAGCACCAACATATGCAAAGGTCTAATATTGGGGTAGCACATGTTTTCTTTAGAAATAGAGAGAGTCAAGCACTCCCTACCCTCCTGGAAGAAGCATCCCTGAAGGATTTGTCCATGACATACAAAACTGTCTGGACATGCCAGAGAAAATAAACCTTCATAGCTTTGCATATGTTTGCAAGTAGGGTTTTACCCTCCAGAGGAGGAAGCAGAAATGCTGAGGTGATCTCCCAGTAAACGAGGAGAATTACTTATGACCAAGAACACTGTGCTTGCTGGATGTGTTTCACTCTAGGCTCTTCTAGCACTGGAGGTTTTTAAAAGATGAGTAGATGTTGTAGTCGGGGACGTGGTCTAGTGGCGGACTTAGCAAGGCTGGATCGATGGTTGGACTTGATAATCTTAAAGGTCTTTTCCAACCGAAACCATTCTATGATTATTGACTACTGTCCAGCTTGTTATCCTCTCTGCCTGCTGGGTTCATTTCTACAGCACTCCTAATCAGCCTGGGGTTTACTGGTGCTTTGGAATATTCCTGCTTATGTCCAATGTTTTGTCCTTGTAACCCTATTGGATTTCATTCAGTTATTTCAGATGATTTCTCAGTTTATCAGGATCATTTTGAAGGCTAATTCTGCCCTTAACATGCTGGCGCTCTCTCCCAGCTCTGTGTTGTCTGCAAATTTAATAAACATACTCTCTGTGAAGGTCATTATGGAAAACATTGAATAGAAACAAAAACACGACAACCGCCTAAGTTTGATGCCCACTACGCAAAAATTTACCCAAGTCATGCTGGTTTTAGCATCGGGGGAATGGAACTTCTAAATAACAAGCTAGCAACTCTCCTAAATTCAACTGCTTTGTTGTCAGGTCCATGTTTCACCTTGAAAAAACAAGACCTCCCCCATGCGACTGAAGTATCTTGAGATTTTTAAATAGCACCTTTCCACTTACAAATAATGGGACCGCATCTGTACTTTAGATGACAGTTTCATTCATAAAGACGTCGGGGATCCACCATAACTCCCACGTTTTACTCCCTCCCGAGTGGGGTACAGCAGCCGTTTTAATGATGCACCATTTAAATTTGCACATGATTCACTCAAGTCGTGGGTTTTTAATTCTGAGGAGTTACAAAGTTCTCATTCTGTAATCAGTTGCTTCCTAACTTGAAGTCATCTCAAATTATAAATTGCTTCTCTAACCGACGCAAAATAGGGCAGCATAATATCATGATTGAAGCTATAGAGAAAACTCTAGTTCAGTTTGCATGCTATCAAATATAATCCTGGTGCAGGTGGGTGACTGAAGCATGGGGTAAATGCAGTTGATTAGATATTTTGTCTCATTCAGGATCCTTTTCTGCGAGCAATACATGACTAAATGCATATTGCATGAGGGGCCTGTTCCGAAGTCCATTGAAATGAACTGAAAGCTTCCCATTTCCCTCAGCAAAACTGAGGATCAGGGCAAAACCACTGTCAGGCACACAACAGAGATGTTGCATTTCGGCTTGCGGAGACTGTCTCCGCTAATGACAAAACCAAATGTTTCCTCCGTGATGTATGGAGCTATTAATGACAGTAATTCCTTTGAGAGAGCCATGATTTGCAAATACTGAATATATTTCCATTTTACAGGATGGTGGTAGAAACCGAAGTATGGAAAATTAAGCAAGATGGCCAGGTCCTTAGAGAAGAGATGGATTGTCGACCTCTGCTACAGCCTAAATATGCAGGGATACTTATCCTCGTACATACGGCCGGGATCAGTGCTGTGATCCTCTCTTCTAGTGCTGTTCCTGCTAGGGAATCATAGAATTGTAGAATGGTTTGGGTTGGAAGGGACCTCAAAACCCATCCAGATCCATAGGCAGGGACACCTCCCACTGGATCAGGGGCTCCAAGCCCCATCCAACCTGGCCTTGAACCCTTCCAGGGATGGGGCAGCCACAATTGCTCTGAGCAACCTGGGCCAGGGCCTCCCCACCCTCACAGCAAAACGTTTCTCCCTAAAATCTCATCTCAATCTCCTGTCTTTCAGCTTAAAACTGGTCCCTCTTGCCCCACCCCTGCACTGTTGTCGAGTTAGGAAGAGAGTCATAGAATCATTGGAAAGTTTGGATTGGAAGGGACCTTAAAGATCATCCAGTTCCAATCCCCCTGCCATGGTCTTTATCCCCACAACCATCGCATCGTGCTTGAGTAGCCCAAGACCAAGGGAGGGAGCTCTGTTGCTGGGACCTAGGGGCCAGGGGGAGAGCAAAGCATCAGCTCTCCTCACCACGCACGACAAACTGGATTTAGCCTCTGCTAGATGTTCATATTTATATGTGCAGCACTTCTCCGTCTCGTGCCCCTTCTTCATCCTCCTCTAGCCTTATATAGGCATGCAAGGCATGTCTTCAAGAAGCAGGGGCAGCTTGCCAGAGCCTCAGACCTCCTCTGCCAGTGCCTATTGCTGTCGAGAGCTGAAAATTCAGTCAGAGCCGTGCCCCTAACATGGCTATTTGCTGCATCATGAGGTGGTGTTTGTGTAAATGCCCAGGAAAATAAATAAATAAAGTGCTGGACACCTAAAACATAACACGAATCTGTAGCTGGAGGTGCAGCCACCGCCTTGCAGCCCTCACTGGTGAGCAATAAATGAAACTTTGTTCTCCCTGAGAGGCTTAAGGGGTTTTTTTTTCCCCCCTTGTTTGCTCGTCTCTAGTGGTGCTTGAGACCTCCAAGAGGTCTGGGCGCAGATTGCAGTGACTTCCAACCTCAGCCCCAGCTCTTTGTGCCAGTCTGGCATTATCCGTGGCTTTTCTTCTCCTTCTTCTCCTGCTTTCGTTAAAAAGCCATAAAACCAGCAAGTACTATTCAGTGATCGAGATTATTTGGGTTCGCTTCAGTCCTGGCATGGTGCTAATAAAAAACCAAAACCTTAAAGGGTTTGTTCTCTCATTTGCAGAAGAAACCGTCTTGCTATGGGAATGAACAATTAATAACATTTAAATGAGCTGAACTTAGTCCTTCCATTGTCTTTGTGCCTTTTGAATCATCTGGAATTGGATTTTCTCTGCTGTATATTTTCCGGTACACTAAAATGCTTTACATAAATAAGAGACCAGTCCGGAGATGTAACCCCTTCGTCCCCGTGGTCCACAACCCTTCAAACAGCTCTGAGATGTTGCGGTTAATCACCTGGATCTGTTGTACTATCGCAGCCTTTGCTGATTCTGATTTTTTCCCTTCCATTTTTTTTTTCCCTAAAGGAAATACAGCAGCGAGATGGGGAGGGCAACCTCCCCAATTCCGTATCTGCAGGCATTTCTGCCTTCATTAATTAAAAATGATAGCAAGGAAGGCAAGCAAAAGGGTTTGATCTTTGCATTGAAAAATCAGTATGCAGCCTCCGCTCAAACCTTTTAGAGACAGATTCAAGCGCTCCTTTCACACGCTGCAACCTTGAAGCTTAAAATATTGTCTCCCTTCCCCAGGAACTGGGTGGGACGTGATGGATTTGATGGGAAACAGGGTGAAATGGTAGTGAAAATACCTCGTAGGGATTTTTGTCTGTCTCGTAGGTGCTGTTGCAGGTATTCCCACTGGTTCATTTTACCCAGAGCAAAGTGAGAAGAGATCCTTTAGCGCTTAAGCTGTTGGAGGGGACTGCAAAGGGGTATTTTGGCTGGACGACCTTGGGTCTGCGTCTCACTCGCAGCGGTCGAGGCTACTCAGCGGCATCGCGTTTGGCTGGGGAGAGGATTTAAACGCTTTTTCTGCAAACTATTAACCTACATATGGGGCAGGGGAGCCAGGGGGGAGAGCGGCGTGGTGTGGCTTTAAGACTCGAGACTGAAACACCTCAAATGAACTCTGCAGCAGACAGCTGAAAAAAAAGCGCCCTGGCCCCGCTGCCGCCCGGCTCCTTCATGATGTCATTTTTCAGGTGTCAGTTTGCTGGAGCAAGATTGGAACAGGCCTTGTTGCTAGGACATGAATGGAAAAATAGCTGCTGGTTGGTTGATGAGGATTTCCCTGGTGGCCAATGAGCTGGAAGCAGTCGGCATAGAAATGAGAAGCAGGAAAAAAAAAAAAATTTAAAAAAAAAATGCTGCTCGTTGGGACAATTAATGTGTTTGCAGTGTCAGAGCAAATTGTGGCGCAAAGTAGTGGCCGGGTGCAATTAAACCAAAAATCTTCTCCTGTGTAGGCTGGGGATGCTGCCCTAATGGAGCAGCCTTGCATCTGAGGCAATTAGCAGCCATGCTGCCTTCTGTTTGAGTTGGCTCGCTTGGAAAGGGGATATTTTTCATCTGTACAGTGCAGAAGAGTATATGACATTTCTCCTGCCTTTAGCCTCAGAAATAGGGCAGAAAGAATTCATTTCCTTTAATATTTCGGGAATATTGTCCTTGAAGTCCATCGTGCAGGGAGAAAAATGGAGCAGGATGCTGCGGCAACTCCATGTAGGAGGGAAGAGCGAAGGGAAAGCAGCTGGTGGGGAAGGTTGGTTTCCTACCCTGCGCAGTCCTGGAATAAACACTGCAGCAGCGACAGCACAACAAGCCTGTAGAAGCCTGCTCTCTGTGAAGGTCTTTGAGTAGAAAGCAGCCCTCTATAAAGAGTAATTGAGTACGATTCTGTTATTTCAGACCCCGGCTAGCAATAGCGTTCCTATTTCGGTTGTCAGCAGCGCCTGCCTGACAGGAATAGCCAAGTAAGCAGATTTGCCTGCCGATCATCCTTAACTGTTTGCGATCGCCGCAGTCCTGCGATGCTGCTGGAACAGAGACGGTTTTCTTACATAACTGCCCGGCTTCTCAGCGGGCATCCCCCTTCCCGCAGGAGCGAGCCACCTCCTGCATCATCGAATCCAGTCCCTTGCTTCTCGGCAGCCACTGTGTGTGGTTCACCTCGGAGAAGGATGGAGCTCCTCTATCCTCACTGGGGCTGGTGCATCTTCTTTCCTTCTCTCTCTTCTCCTTGTTTTTCCTGGAGAGTTGTCCCAGCCTGTTCCACCTCTGTTAGGAGCCTGGACCTGCTGCTGGGACATACCTGTTGTCTCCCACGGCTCTGTGATGATGCGCAGTTGCCCTTCGTGGCCACCACTGAGATGGTTTTATAGAGCTGTGCATGCCCCACTGGGAGGAGAGTGGTGCCAGTAACAAATCTCAGTGTCACAGATGGGGCAGAGAGACACAGGTTGCTTTTGTGGACTTTCACGGGATGCAGGGTCAGAGGCAACTTCTAGCCCTGACGGTGCCCAGGTGGCCAAGAAGGCCAATGGCATCCTGGCCTGGATCAGAAACGGAGTGGCCAGCAGGTCCAGGGAGGTTCTTCTCCCTCTGTACTCGGCACAGGTGAGACCGCACCTCGAGTCCTGTGTTCAGTTCTGGGCCCCTCACCACAAGAAGGACGTTGAGGCTCTGGAGCGAGTCCAGAGAAGAGCAACGAAGCTGGGGAAGGGGCTGGAGAACAAATCTTATGAGGAGCGGCTGAGAGAGCTGGGGGTGTTTAGCCTGGAGAAGAGGAGGCTGAGGGGAGACCTCATTGCTCTCTACAACTACCTGAAAGGAGGTTGTGGAGAGGAGGGAGCTGGGCTCTTCTCTCAAGTGGCAAGGGACAGGACGAGAGGGAATGGCCTCAAGCTCCACCAAGGGAGGTTCAGGCTGAACATTAGGAAAACATATTTCACAGAAAGTGTTATTGGTCCCTGGCAGAGGCTGCCCGGGGGGGGAGTTGAGTCACCTTCCCTAGAGGGGTTTAGAAGATGAGTAGGTGAAGTGTTTGGGGATATGATTTAGTAGTGGACAGGTGTAGTTGGACTTGATGATCTCAAAGGTCTTTTCCAACCTAACGATTCTATGATAAGGCAGGGAGCAGCACTGCTGGGGGCTCCGTGCCCTGCGTTCACCCACCAGGATGGCAGCAGGCACCGTGCTGGCAGGCTCTGGCCTCCATTATGAGCCCACTGTTGCTGACAAGGTGTTGGGGCTCTAGGACGGAAAGAGTAAGGGCCATGACCTGCTCCTCTCCCCAGCACAGCTTCTTATGGGCTGGGAGGATCATAGAATCATAGAATCACCAGGACGGAAGAGACCCACTGGATCATCAAGTCCAACCATTCCCATCAATCTCTAACCCATGTCCCTGAGCGCCTCGTCCACCCATCCCTTAAACCCCTCCAGGGAAGGTGACTCAATCCCCTCCCTGGGCAGCCTCTGCCAGTGCCCAATGAATCTTTCCATGAAAATTTTTTTCCTGATATCCAGCCTGAACTTCCTGTGATGGAGCTTGAGGCCATTCCCTCTCGTCCTGTCCCCTGTCACTTGGGAGAAGAGCCCAGCTCCCTCCTCTCCACGAACTCCTTTCAGGTAGATGGAGAGAGCAATGAGGTCTCCCCTCAGCCTCCTCTTCTCCAGGCTAAACACCCCCAGCTCTCTCAGCCGCTCCTCTTGTTCTCCAGCCCCTTCACCAGCTTCGTTGCTCTTCTCTGGACTCGCTCCAGAGCCTCAACATCCTTCTTGTGGTGAGGGGCCCAGATCTGAACACAGGATTCGAGGTGCGGTCTCACCAGTGCAGAGTACAGAGGGAGAAGAACCTCCCTGGACCTGCTGGTCACGCCGTTTCTGATCCAAGTCAAGATGCCATTGGCCTTCTTGGCAACCTGGGCCACTGCTGGCTCATGTTCAGTCGCTGTCAACCAGCACCCCCAGGTCCTTCTCTAGCCCAGGTGAAAACCCCACCCGTGCTCTGACCACTAGTAAAACTGGCCATTTTATTTATACCAGTCCAAAAGCTCCGAGTCTGCCCTACACCAATTCTAGTTTCAAAATGTTTGCATTTGTGAGTCACATCAAAAATGTAAAATACAAAAAATCGAATTTTTCTGTGTGACCAGAATTCATCCTTAAAGCAGACAGTTAACCATTTCAGTTCTTCCTTTCCCCAGAGCCACTTTAGATGGCTTTATATCGGTTTCCCTAGAGGACGAGGCCCACTGAGATTATCTCCTGGGTGTGGATGGATGCGTACGGGCAGCTGCAGTCTCGCTCTGCCCAGTTTATTGTGTGCCAGCTGGGTTGTGCCCGCTGTGCCTTCAGCAGTGCCCTCTCTTCACATCCCTGTCCATCACCTGTAGCTTGGCCACCTCCGAGCAGAGCCTGCAGAGCTGCCTGGCTTGAGGAGACTTTCGTTCGCAAGGTCCCTATGTTGAAATCAATGAATTTCCATGTAAGAGGCTAGATGGGGGGGGGGGTGAGGAGAGGGAACTCAGACACACAAACCGGAGCCCTGCTGCAGAATTAGGGCAAAAGTCTGGCCTTGTTTATTCTCATGTAAATCAAGAGTAAACCATGGCGATTCTGTCATTCTCCGCTCTGACGCATTACTGTAAATCCTACTTTCGTAACTCTGTCGTTATTTATGAGTATTAGCACAGTGCAGAGTTATGCTTGGTCACGTGCGTGTATTAAGGACTAGAGCTTGTACATTTATGCAGAAGAGACAAAGGCAGTCGATCATCTTGATTTTACAAATAGGGGCGTAGGATTACACGATCTGCAGGAAGCCAATGTCTGGTCTGGACAGGAAACAGTTTTCCTGTCCTCAAAAACTTTTTGTAGTTGGAGAAAAAAAAAAGAAACCTACAAAACCTGTTTGACATTTGAGTGAAGAGTTTTGAGGGCAGGAAAACACACAATCAGGGTAAATGCGCGATGAGAGTTTCAGGTTTGAGACTCTGGTCCACAGGGAGCAGGTGAAGAATGGACTCTTGCAACTCTTTCCTCGCTCAGTGGCTTTTACCTGGTTGGGAAGGGCTTATGGATCCTCCCAACCACCAGTGCCATCAGGAATTTCTGCTCTCTGTGATCAATGATGATTGCTTGAGCAGGATCGATTCATCCTCAGTACTTGAGGCTTTGCCTGCTACATCAAGTCCAGAGCATGGTGGAAAAGATTAAAAAACAACTTTGATCATCATCTACTAGGACAAAGGTGTTTAAAAGGAAAAAAAAACAGATCTCAAGATGAAGGGCATGTAGTAATAGGAGAGAAGGAATGGCTTTGAATTGGAAGGGGGAAATTTAGATTAGATGTTAGGAAGAAATTCTTGACAATGAGGGTGGGGAGGCCCTGGACCAGGTGGCCCAGAGCAGTAGTAGCTGCCCCATCCCTGGAGGGGTTCAAAGCCAAGTTGGATGGGGCTTGGAGCCCCTGATCCAGTGGGAGTTGTTCCTGCCCCTGGCAGGGGTTGGAACTGGATGGGCTTTGAGGTCCCTTTCGACCCAGATCATTCTCTGATTCTCTATACTTTATGTCTACCGCATCACCTATTTAATCATCTTCTTCATAGGGAGAAGACGCAGTCGAATATTCCCTTCTCCTCCCAGGCTTTGGCTGGCGTTGCCCTTAGTCTTTGCTCCCAAGCTGAGCTGCAGGGAAGGATTGCTCTTATGACCATATCAGCTTTTCCATCTCCAAATTACCAGTCTGTACTACCTGCCCCTCAAACCAGCTCTGTTGGCTGTTGTGCGCTGGCGTATCTGTTGCTGGTATTCAAGGACTTCCTCCTGGTTTTGTTTTGCCATATTATTTTCCTATATTTAGCTGGAGGCCTCAAATCACAGAGGACAAACATAAATACCATACAGTAGCCTGCCTTTCACCAACAAGGTCATGCACGCAGCGCTCACACAATCGCTGCGTCTCGGTAATCTCGTGTTTCTGCATAACTCCACACCCCCCAACTGCCTTCTCCATCTCAAACGGCATTGCCTGCTAAAACCAGATCAGGTAAATGTAGCGACTTGGGAGGAGAAAAAAAAAAATAAAAAAAATTACTTTCTAATCTCTTGAAGACAGTGTTTTCTTCTCGAAGCAGCTCCTCCTACCATCATGCAGCGCAGGGGCTAGGAAAGATGAGGTTTCAGCCCAGGTAGTGCAGAGGAGCAGCCTTTGTTAGACACAACGTGTGAATCCTGCAGAGTTCTTGGGAGAGCCGAGCAGGTATCTTTTAAAGGAAAGAAAAAGGCAATTAATTAGACTAAATAAACATGTATTAGGGTTCAAAATATGCACCGCCAAACTGAAAGCCACATTCTGGTTCATTAAATCTGAAAAGACTTTCACACGTTTTAAGCCTGTAATCATATTCACAGATGCAAAGCCCTTTCCCAACCTTCCCCCCCCCCCTCAGATTTCACACCTTGGTAATGGCTATTGTAAAAATTGCTGCTGAGCTCAGGCAGGCGCAGGTTTGCAGGGGGAGTGGATGCACATGCAGCAGGAAAATGACTGTTTACTGTAGCATCGATGTCAGGTTTTCGCCGCAGAGCCCGTCATTACCCGGAGGATGCGGGTTGGTGGGGTTCAGGTGCTCGAGAAGGAGGCACGAAACCTCCTTCCCAACCCTGCACCCCATCTTGCACAACCTGGGACCACACGCTGAACCCCCAGTTCAGCCTCCCCTCCCTCCCCTGGAGGCTGGTGCGTTACCAGGGAGCTGAGCTAAGGAACATATGGAAACGTCAGGCATGTATATATAGAAGAGGAGCGAAAATGGATGCTCTTGGGGACAATAAACATTAGTGTATCTGCAGGAGGGGGAAAGAATTTCAGCTATTTGTGCTGCTTTGTCTTTGCCTTTCCCCTACTATTTGTAAAAATAAATATACAGGGATATATGTATTTAAAATTTATTTCAATCAATAAGTCTGTGAAACCAGGAGCCATTCTTTACATGAAACTTCTTTTTTTTTTTTTTTTTCCTAACCAGCACAATCAGAAAGAAGGATGTGAGGACTGCGTGCCAGCAGATAGTTGTAAGGAGACATTTTGAAAATCTAAAGTGATCGGTGTGAACGTTTTCAAGATGCTGGGGCTTGTTCTGCAATAGCTCGGTGATTCAAAGCTTCCTGCTGGTTTGGAGTCGCACGAGCTCAAAATTAAACAGTTCCTAACGTGCAAAAATCTTGCAATCGGTTTTGTTTGACTGTTTGTCTTTTACTGTTTTCTTCTGTTTTGAAGAAAATCATCTAGTGAAGATTTCCCTCTGCCTCCGTGTGTGTGTTATTCAGCAAGGAGCCAGCTCCCTGCTCTCTGTACTCTCTCTTTTCAAGAAAGCGACCCCGAGGAATGTGATGCAATTACTCAGGAAAGTAAGAAAGCTCAGCAGAAGGTGTCTCACGCAGAAACTTGGATATTGCGGTTTCCGTGCCTGGGTATCTTGATCAGTTTAAGCTGATTAGAAAAGCTTCTCGGTTCATTCTTGGGCAAGCTGGAAAATGATCCCTGCTTTGTATAATGAAGTATGTTATCTCTCCTGCCCTATAATAAATCGAGAGCAGGGTTGGAGGGGGATTGTCATCTGGTCTAAATTAGCGTTGCTCCACTGATGTTGATGGTGCCTTGACAGTGCTCACCAGGTGAGGATGTGGCCCATTTAGGGAGCTCCCTTGGGGTTACAAAAGCAGCATTGAGGACCACGATTTCAGAGGAGGAAAGAAGCCAAGAAAGGAACAGGACAGCTTGCAGGGAATCTTAAATGACATTAATTGAAATCTTATCACTTCCTTCATCTTCGGGTGAACCCAGGGCACAATAAAGAGCAATTATCTGCCGTCTTCCTTCATCTGTCCCAAGTGCAGCGAGGGGAAGAGTGTATCCATCATTCTTTCTGCTCTCCCTTCTTCTTTACAGGAGACAATATGATATATTTACAGACCTGTCACCCCTTCAAACCCCTTCCTTTCATGGAAGAGCTGAACAAAAGCAGGTGAAAGCAATGGAGCTGGGGAAAGAGAGGAGATCTGGAAACTGGAACCAAGTAGAAGTGGGGGCTTCAAGCCCTCCAAGAAGCCGATAAAGGGACTTGAGCTACCACACACCAAGGGAGATGCTGCTGGAGGTTTTGCTGATGGCTAGACAGGCTCACACTAGCAGTCGATAGAACCAAGCGGAGACCTAGTGCTCTCAAACCTGGAACGCGCAGGCTGGGATGCAACACATGCTGGAGGCTGAGAGAGGCAGGGTCTTGTTAACAGGTGATGGAAATAGTCACAGCAGCCAGCATGGGGATCGCTGGTAGTTTTTGTAGCCAACTGCCCCTTTTTGTGTGGCTGAGAAGTAAAATGGAGCCCATGGACCCAGTTAAAGCCTTAGCAGGATTGGCAGGGATCCCCTCCATTTTTAGGCAGATGCACAGAGAAGACGCAGAAACTGGATCATGTGGTAGACCAGGAGGGAGATGGGTTCAGAAGGGGAACTTTGGCCTGTCCATGTATTATATAGAATCATGGAATGGTTTAGGTCAAGAGGGACCTTAAAGTCCATCCAGTTCCAAGTCCCCTGCCACTGGCAGGGACACCTCCCACAGGATCAAGGTGCTCAAAGCCTCATGCACCCTGTCCTTGAACACCTCTGTTCTGCAAATTTACAGCAGACTGCAGTCCCAGGGCTCCTAAATCAGCACCCTTCCCCAGTGCTAAAACCCCTACAGAAAATTTCAAAGGCCATACAGGTATATATGGTCACACATGGATTCCCTTTACCTAGGGGTCTTGTGTCTGAAAGCAACTGCTTGGGTATCTGCAGCAACTGTGGATAAACCAGCTCACTCTGCAAAACACAACCCGTACTCTTGTTTAGGAAACTGGGAAGAAATTGTATCAAGCTGTAATAAGAAAATGAGACCCAAACCTTTGAGACCTCTCAGTTAGTGGGAAGATGAGCAGAAAGACATGGTGTGACTGTAAGAGTGTAGAGTTTCCTTGTACTCACTTTCTCATGGTTCCTTATGACCTCGGCCAGCTTGTTTAATTTCCCTCTGCCTCAGTTTCTCTGGTGGTGAGCAAAGTCCTGCCACCTGGGACATCTTGGCTGTGTCGGCTTTTGCAAAGTGCTTCAAGGTCAGAGACAGAAGGCTGCTATGCAGCTGCACGGATCACGTGTGGTTGATGGTTTGGAAAGCTGGGGTTGCGCTGAGAAGAGCAGAACCCTCCAACTCTACATTGCAAAAGGTTTTGGAGTGCCAGGAACAAGCTCTGGCCCTTTGGAGAAGGGAGGAGAGGATGTGCCTTCCTGCAAGATGCATAGCTTCGTGGAAGGGGTGGACATGCCATGAGCTGTTGGGGCCCGTGTCCAAACCCCTGCTCAATATTGCTCTTCTGGAAGAAGGCTTGACATGACTTGGAGCCATGGGTTTGCACCCTCGCCTTCCCCAGCAGCTGAAAAGAGAAGCAGTGTTTCCCCTGCAGAGCTGCAGGAGCTTCAAGGGAGCAGGGAAGGGCACAGAAACAGAGTGCAGCCCATCACAGGGAGTTGGGTTGCAACAGGGGCAGGTTCTAGTTGGCTGGATTTTGGCTGCGTGTACAGAAACTCCAAAGCCGTGTTGCTTTCTGACAGCAAATCGATGCAGCCGTAAATATGAGAACAAAGGAGCTTGTGGAGGAGAGGGAAAAGGAACAAGGCGAAGGGAGAGATGGAGATTTGCTGCACCGCCAAAGCTAAAACAGTGTTTGGAAAAGCTGAATTACTTCAGCACCTATTCATACCCTGGCCAAAGCTGGTTGCTTGCCCATTCCTGTGGTGATCATAGAATCATAGAATCACCAGGTTGGAAAAGACCCACCGGATCATCAAGTCCAACTGATCCTATCAATCACTAACCCATGTCCCTCAGCACCTCATCCACCCATCCCTTAAACCCCTCCAGGGAAGGTAACTCAACCCCCACCCTGGGCAGCCTGTTCCTGTGCCCAATGACCCTTTCCGTGAATTTTTTTTTCCTAATGTTCAGCCTAAACCTCCCCTGATTGAAGAAATCATGACCTCTAGGTGTTGAGGGTGATAGCTGGGAGCATGTGAGTGGCCCCGCTTCTCCTGTGCTTGGTAGCCCCGGGCCACTCACTGGGAGCATGATCCACTCCCAAGGTTCAGCAGCTCTTTAATCCCTGAGCCGAGGGGCTAGAAGAGGCAGACGCTGTACATGTGCAGCTGGTTAGGGCTGAGCGTGCCCCTCCCCTGTACAGAGTTGTGCCTCATGATGGATAGCACTGGCAGGGTGAATTCCCATTCATTTGTCCTGTGGCTTCAGCAGCGCGAGTGGTTTCCATACAGATCCCACAGGAGCAAATGCCGTGGAAAAATGGGGCTTTGGGAGCCAAGATGCTGGGACTCTCTTCTTCCCAGCTCTGCAGTGAATGAGCAGCTCTGGGGCCCAGCAGGCTTAAGATTGGGACAGGGTTTGGCTCCTGACCTGATATCAAGGTCACGTCGATGCGTGGATTTAGAGTTTAACCCGTTGCATATGGGCTCGAGAGAGGGTTGTTTAAGACAGCCCAGCTCGGATAACCACGCTGAAGTGCACAATGGAAGCATTGGTTTCCACCAGCGTTGATGGAGTGGGAACGTGGTCAGACGTTTTGCAGGTACCTCATCCTGCTGGAAGGCTCAGTCTTTGACGAAGGGAGGGTTTTCTTGTTTGGCCAGGCTTTTAAGCTCATGTATTTCCTCTGGCTGTCATTGGGAAGGCCACATGGAAGAGCTTTAAGAACCGATCCTGAATGGGGAGAAGGGAGTTTGGCAAGCACAGCTTGGTCCCCGAGTCGACCCATCTGCAAAGAATCAGCATAACAACACTTAACATACTTCCCCAACATGGCAATTGTGGGGCTTAATTAAACTGTGCGGAGCGCTCGGAGATCCTCAGATTAAAGGCTGCGCGTACAGTGAATTACAAAAGCAAACAACATGAATTTTTCTGTGTGTTGTGTTATAGCTGTCTTCATTTACCAGAAACAAATCGTTTACCGTACCTCTTGTGTGCAACTTGTTTATATAGGATGTGCTTCTTATTCCAGTAGGAGGGAAATCTGGTAGGTTTGATTCTCACTTCTGCATATGTGATGTAGGCAAAAAATTTGACTAAGATGGTAAAATAGTACAAATAGGGTGGGTTGTTTTTTTTAACTATGTGTGTGTATAATTAGCCATGGGAAACGTCATCGGTTTTAATAGGCCTGAAAGATGGTGGGAGGTAAATTTAATAAGTAGAAAAATAAAGGTAATCCCAGCAAATGACAAGCATGGAGCGGTTACTGGAGTCACCACCGGCAGAGACAGTACATGTTTTGTGTCCAACAATAGCAGCGTACGTGACTTGAAATGCTCTTTCCTTATAAAACAAAATACCCACTGGTTTGGCTTATTAGCGCTAATCTTCAAAGGGAGAAGCAGTCCTGAGGTTCCTGCTTCAATTCATAAGTTCAGCTTGACAAAGTGCCATTGTTGCCCACGGCCGGAGCCGTATGTGCGTGTGTGTGTGTGTGTGTGTGAGGTTTAACCTTCTGCATTTCCCCTCTTGGGCTGCACAAGGAATGCCCAGAGCAGTGCAGAAATATGTCTCTGATGTATAGTTTACATGTGAAAATGCTGCATTTGAACTTGCACTGACTCTGCGCAGAGTGGATTGGGTTAAATGGACTATTACAATGGCAGGAGCTCATCTGGAACTAATAATTTTTGAGGCCACCAAAAGTAAAAAGTGAAAAAAAAAAGAAAGGGGAGAGGAGAGGGGGGAAGGAATCCTGGTGAGGTTGGTGGCCACTGACTAAAGCTGCTGCTGCCATCTACTGCACATGGGTGGCACTAGGGCCAGCTGGCTGGCTTTGCACCCAAGTCACCGTAAAAGAGGTTAAAGAGTGAAAAATGGGTTTTGGTATGGATGGAGAGGGTTTGGGGGTCTGCACACCCTGCTCTGCCCTTTGCGTGAGCGTAGCTGGGCTCTGGCTTTTCGCTAACCGCCGCGGAGCATCTGGTGGGTCTCTTACAAAGGGCATGGAACGCGCTTCTTGAATTGTCGCAGGTTCTTGAGCTTCGCTCATTTTTGCATTGCCACTCGCTTAGGATTCACCACCACGGAAGAAGTTTCAGGCTCTGGTTTGGGGGGCTGTTGACAAAGCCCTCATCCATCGCATTGCGAGCGGCTGCATCACAAATCAAATGGCAAACCCCGCGCTCAGTGACCGACATCTGTTTTGTCTCAGAAAGCGCAGCACGAAAGAGCGATGCTGGTCGGTAGCCCCACCCGCTGGAACCAGCTCAAGCATTACCGTGCTCGCCGGCCTGGCGAGACAATAAACGGAGTCTATTTATTTATGATGGCTGGACTCTAGAAGGTCATTGGCATGGTCTCCAAGGGCGATGCATTCGAATCCCTTTCTCAATTTTCTCTCTTCCATTTCTCCAGGCTGCTTTCTATTCTTTGTGCCTGTTCTCCCAGGAGAGCTGGTCTCGAAACAAATAGCTCCACCATCCTTGTGGCTCTTGGTTACGAGGTTAAATAAGTTTAGGAGGAAAAGTACATTAGAAGTGATGCTGAGCCAAATAAATGAGCCAAGAGCACTATTGTCTTCACCAGCGCTGAGTCCACTGTGGTAATTTCCTGGGTACGTAGACGTGTTGGCTATGAGTTACATAGAGCTACTGGGTTGAAAAATGAAGCTGATCTTCTGACTAAACACACGACTGGGAATTGGCCTCCAAGCTTCTGTTTCTGGCTTTCCAAGGGATCTCAAGAAAGCCATGGGAGGGGGAAAGGAAAGCTGTGTCATTCCAAAATGCCAGCCTAGCCCCGACGCTGGGCCAGCAGCCTTTAAAGAGGAGCATGGAGGGTGTTCAGACAGGACCTGTCACACTGCTCTGCTGGCAGCATGAACAGAGCCTCGGGAAGCTGCTCCGGGCAGGGCTGCTGAAGAGACAGAGATGTTTGGCAGAGGATGTAGCACGGAGTTTGTGGCTCCAAAGGCAGAGTGTGTGCTTCAGGAGCAGAGCAGGGATCCAGCCAGCCAGGCTCTGGGCAAGGAACTCATGGGTTTGGGAATTCTTTTCACGTAGGTTGTCGTGTCCTTCAGTCGCAAGCCTCGGTGAGAGCAGTCACCTTGAGTTCCTTTCATTGTGAAGAGTATATGACCTATTTTATGATAAGGGGAAGCACTCTCTGAACTGCTGTGCTTCATCCTTGGCTACAGAAAGCTCCTGGAGTGACCCTCTCAGCTTGGGCAAGGATCAATTCTGCCTAGTGTTCCATAGAGCCCCAGCCAGGAGGAACCTCCAGTCTCTTCTCTATCTTCTTGCCGTTACCCTTCAGGATCTCAGGCTTGGGGAAATACAAAATGCATGGACAGCCATTCTCACAGTGTGAGGGGAATGAAAAGATGTAGGAGAACCTTTGAGAATGGCTCAGTTGGGTACTGAATCCCTCCATGGAGAGCATCTGCATCCCCGTGCTGGCTACAGAAGGATCCAGGATCAATAAATGACCTTGGTTGGCTGAGCCACTCTGGAAATGTGAGGCTTGATGATGTGAATGCCACATCTTGTCCATCTCTGCCTCAGATTCTCCATACCTGAAATATCCCTCCTGTATAGCCAGTGTCAGGGTGTAATTAGCTTCAGGATGTATTCAAATAATTCCTGCTCAGCTCGCACACCCATTCCCCATTCAGTGACTGTCCTCCTGGCTTTCCTTCCCAAACCACTGTCTAGTTCCTTTTCAATCTCCCTCCATCATCCTCCAAAGCAGTGGGATTTTTTCAATCCCAATCCCATGCAGGTGCTCTCACTGAGGTTGGGTCCTCCCCTTGTTTCGCTTTGTAGTTGCTGGGCATCGTGTGAGGCCACCTATGAGAATTTGGGGGATGTGGGCTTCTGGATGCCTATAATTTACAGGGAAGAAATAAACCACACATCCTGGAAGAGCCCCAATTGCCATTTTTCTTGCATCCCACAACTGGCAGGTTGAGAGGTTCATGGCAGGAGCCAAGATGTTGATAGTTAGCATGAATCTTTCTTTCCCACAGACCCTCTATTCCCTCCTTAAATCAGGGTCTGAGCTATCTAGGAGCTCTTGGCTCCTCCATCCCAAATTCCAGCTTGAGTTCTGCTGTGAAATATCCTCAGTTATTTCATCTTTCCTGCCGAGAAAGGCTAAACACAAATGTTCAGGAGTCTGGCACAAGAAACTCTGGTTGCTTACTCAAAGGAGGAGCAGTGAGCCAGAACTTCAGCTGCTCTCTCTCAAGATCAGAGCACATCTATTTTGTAAAATGCTTAACCCATGCTGGGAAGTGCTTTTGCAGTCTTGGTCTTGCTGTAATTCCACACAGCTTCCTTGTTCCTACAGGCACCTCACTGAGTCCTAAATCCGTGGTTGCGGTCCACCCACTGGAAACAGCCCCTGGTGTTATTTGTGGGAAAGAAAGATGTATTTTCAGGAGCAGCAGAGTGAAAGGAGACTGGATCTGGGCCTCCCGGCTGGGTTTACTCCAACCAAAGCTCCTCCAGTGGTTGGAATGTTCCTCCTTGACGGGTTCTTATGTGTATCACTGTGGGGAAAAATGTTTTGCAGTGGGAACATTCACTTGGATCTCATTTTTTTTTTGCGTAGCTGCCTGTTTTCAAGGAACACATGGGATAGTGGTGTCTGCTGAGACCTCTCCCTCTTTGTCAGATGTCCTTGATGGTGCTGTAGGGAAGAAGCAGCTCGAAGAAACACGTGTGAGTGACGCAATCATGTCTAGCTATGTTTCTTCATGAAACTCTGACTCTCTAGCCTGAAAGCAGCGGGGAAAAGAGACCTGGATGATTCCTGTGGCGCACACAGGTTCAGATGCTAAACGAGAGACTATTGAGGTCTCAAAGAGAAAATGAAGTCATATAATGAGCGAAGCTGGGAGATTTCTTTGGGAACTGCCAATGTGGAATCACTTCATGGGATTGTTTGGTTGGAAGGGAGCTCAAAGCCCATCCAGTCCCAATCCCCTGCCACGGGCAGGGACAACTCCCATGGGATCAGGTTGCTCAAAGCCCCATCCAGCAATATTTAAGACACCATTATTTGTTAAGAGTCATTGCCTGACACTGTTACCTAAAGTGTTTGAGAGCAGGGTATGGTATTCATGTGGGCACTGTAGAGACTCTATGAGGAACCCTCTTATCTTCAAGAGCTTGTTGCATTGAGAGGCTTGACAATAAGGAAAGGTCATAAAAGCAATAAAAAGGGAGGAGAGATAAAGGAAAGAGACAAGAAAAAATTCCACTTGCAGGGTAGGTGGATTCAGTCAGTGACTGTGGCTGTTCTCTAGGCACTGGGTCTGAATTTGAGGATCAGGTGAGAGCCAGTGGAGTTTTGATATGGAACATCCATGGGCAAACCCAGGGAAAGGTTTGTGAGTGCGATGGTGAGCAGGAGAGACTGGGTGTCTCAGAGCACTGTTTCTTCAGTTCATAGAATCATAGAGTCATACAATCATCAGGTTGGAAAAGACCCATCGGATCATCAAGTCCAACCATTCCTATCGATCACTAAACTATGTCCCTCAGCACTTCGTCCACCCATCCCTTAAACCCCTCCAGGGAAGGTGAATCAACCCCCTCCCTGGGCAGCCTCTGCCAGTGCCCAATGAATCTTTCCATGAAAATTTTTTCCTAATGTCCAGCCTAAACCTGCCCTGGCGGAGCTTGAGGCCATTCCCTCTCGTCCTGTCCCCTGTCACTTGGGAGAAGAGCCCAGCTCCCTCCTCTCCACAACCTCCTTTCAGGTAGTTGTAGAGAGCAATGAGGTCTCCCCTCAGCCTCCTCTTCTCCAGGCTAAACACCCCCAGCTCTCTCAGCCGCTCCTCATAAGGCCTGTTCTCCAGCCCCTTCACCAGCTTCGTTGCTCTTCTCTGGACTCGCTCCAGAGCCTCAACATCCTTCTTGTGGTGAGGGGCCCAGAACTGACCCCAGGATTCGAGGTGCAGTCTCACCAGTGCCGAGTTCATCACAGGGTATCTCGATAAACACAGTTCTGTGTCAGGCAGTCAAGGTTTAGCAGGCAAATCTTTCCTATCCATAAAAATCTGCAAGTCTTCTTAGGAGGGGAGGCATGAACACATCTCTTTTCTGTCAGGCTTTTAGTCTGTCAAGATATTCTCAGTGACACTGAGTGCTGAAGCTTAAAAGTCACATTGCCTGCTCTAAAAGAAAGTAGGTGCATGAGAATGAAGGTGCATTCCTGGTACCTCCTGGGGGGAGCAATCTGTTTCAGCAAGGAGAGGGACAAATCAGCTTCATTCATGAAGAAGGGGGCAATGGGAAGGAAGGAATGGTTGGTTGTTGCCTTAAGCTGAACATTAACGAAGTGCAACAGTTAAGATGCTTGCACACCTCAATTACGTCCACCGAGCTCACGTGTTGCCTTCCCCATTATGAAGGCTAAAAAATGAGGTACGTGTGAAGAGAGTGTTGCCTGCTCATCACCTCTCCCTGCGAGCAGTAATTCTGTTTATTTCCAGCTGCTTGGGTGTCAGGTGGAGTCGCACACACAGCGTTTCAAAAAGCAACAGCGCAAATGCACCACGCTTGGGGTGGGATTGTTGTGGAAATGGGGTTTAAGCAGGGATATAACATTCGATGTGAGCAGCCAGTCGGGTTTAGATGTTCTGCAGGTACAAGGGTGAAGCTTGGAAAGGGCTCAAACTGTTGTCTGGTGTCGGAGGATGCTGCTTACTGACTGGTGCTGACCTTGAAGGGACAGGGAATCAGACATATGATTGAATTATGAACGTTAGTGGTACCTTGTTAAGAGAATTCTGATGTTTCTTCTGCAGAAAGCTCAGTTTTTCCATTTCTGATCATCCTCCTAGGGTACCCAACACATCCTTCTGATGGAAAACAATCATATACGGTTTGGAAAAAGGTCTCCTTTTAGCGTATTAGACATACAGAAGCTAAATAATAATTTTGGAAACCAGAAATTGTTTTGTTTACCCAATTTTTATTATCATCATCAAGTGGAAAAGACCGACAGACAAAAATTCCTTCAAAATTGTGCAATAATAACAGAGCAGAAATCAGTGAATGAAAAATAAAATGACACAGAGTAGCAATTCCAATGGTATCGTATTAAACTTCACTTAAGGAACCAGATTAGATGTTGACACTACCTCTAAAAAAACTCATTATAGACTGGCTGCACGTTTTGAAGGATTAATTATAAATGTTACAGCTTGTTCCAGTAATGAAGATGCCCTCTGGGTCCAAGAGTAACTCACTCCATTGCACCATTTCCCTCCTGAAGTCCATTTGAAGGAGACTTGGAAGTTGTTTCAGAAAAAGTTATTTTGGTCTTTCCTGAACACGTTTTACATTTCCACCAGTGAAGTCTGTCATTAAATATTTCTCAGTTCCTACAAGATTTCAAGCATGTAGACCCTATGACTAAACTCTACCCTAGTGGAAAGGTTATGCTGGTCCAGGAGAGCCAATGTCTCAGGTGACCTTTCCCTGGTAGCCAAGGTGATTTGGGGGCTCTAGGAACTGGATAATAATAATAATAATAATATAATTCTGCCCTGCTGGGTGAAGCAGATTCCTCTCTACTCAGAAAAGAGATTTCGAGTTCTGTCTCTCAGGGTCTCTAGAAGCCACAGTGGTGTGGGACCACCAAGGTGTCTTGCACCCTGCAAACACAAAGGTTCTTTAGTCACAAAGCCAAAAGAGGATGGCGGGGATGTTGGTAGCCAGCGTTGTCACACGCTCCCTCGCTCTCCTATGCTCTCTCCTCCCCTTTCTGGCCGAGTATACAACCCTATACACCTAAGAATATGTAACTTGAGCTCTGTCCAAGGAAAATAGTCCTTTTCCCAGCACTAAATCTGCAGCGCTTTCCTGCTAATGCTGTGTCAAGGTAGGAGCACATGGAACAAGTTATGGCAGGGTTAGCCGGGACGCGAACTTGGAGCACGCCAGCTATTCTGCAGATGAAATATCTGCATGCACAGCTTTCCCCTGCGGTCAACACGACATGCTTCATCCCTCTCTGCAGTTCTTCTTGGCATTTACTTTGGGGTGCGAGCTGCAAGCTCATGCTCTGGCTTGGCTCCTGCGTACACCCAGAGAGGGTCCTGGGCTCCTCGGGGGTGGCTGCATGCGGGAGCTGGGGTTACCCACTTGCCAAAGCCAGTTTGTGGAGGAGGCAGTGCCGGCTGAAAGAGTGATGTGATTTATTCAGGCTGAAAGGAGCACTTATTTGACCTCGAACGGTGCGTTCAGATCTCAAGCCTGGAAAACGGCCACTGCTTGTCTTTTCTTGTAAAAACCCAAACCCAAAAAGCACACGCTCGCACCCCTCCAAATACCCCAAGCCAAAGCAAAATGAACCTCACGGTCCAAAGCCTCATCAGATTTCAGCCTTTGACTTCAGTCTTTTGTTCAAATGGACTTAAGAGTATTGGCAGGCGACTGCAGTGAGATCTGAAATGGATGCAAACACAAATCAACTGGGAGAAGATCCTCCTAACCAGGGTACTTCCCAAGCTCCTTTTTTTGCCTTACGGTTCTGAACATTGCGCTGGGTTGCTATGAGGTAAATCCCAGTCCCCCCCCGAAGTCAGGATAACACTTCACATTGCATGAGGCTAGTGAAACAAAACCAGAACAAAACACACACCCGGGTACCATATTTACATCAGAACCCTCCCACCCCTTATACATCTCCGTGAACAAGATTCCGTGCTTCAAAAGTTCATAAAAAATATACAATTTACCCACAATTGCATCTATCCTGCCCGCTCCCCACCTGGGGCTTGGACTTCTAGCTCTATATAAAATACACTAGCCCTGTGAAGTTGCTTTGCTGAGAGCACAGTGGTGAATTTTTCAACGAAGGGAAAGTCTCGGAGGGTCGGGCGTGCTCGTGTATTACAGTACCGTCCGTGTAAAGTTAAATCCAGCTTTGCACCAAGCCTGCCTGCTGCAGTGCCCCCAAACCCACCGTGCAACGCGGGGGTGACCACAGAGGGCTCCGTTCCATCCCAGGGCGAGCTAGTGAGGCACAGGTAATTCGAAGCGGTGGCTTTAAGGATGCTACTCCAACAAAATGCTTTGCTGGCAAGAGGCTGAGGCTCCGGACGAGCGCGGCTGAGCCACACGTACAATGGAGCCTTTCAGAGTGGCCAGAAGTGACCTGTCCCCTGACTGATGCTGGATAAGCATCCAGCTGCGGCATCGCTGCAGAATATAAAGTGGTTACAAGGGTCCCCTTAGCATCTTTCTTCCAGATAAAGATGAGCTAAGCTCTACTCGCTGTAGTTGAGCAGGATTTATCCTTGGAGTGTAAAGCAGTAGTGGAGAACCAGCAGTGATTCTTGCCAGCAAGGTGCCATCATCTGGGATGCTCTAACTATTTTTTCCAATACCTGTGCCAGAAAAGCTTGCATAATAAGGAAGGGGTTCACTACACTTTCTCTCTGCTTTTAGGCTTTCTTTCCTATATAAAATATTTTATTTATATCTTTAGAACAGTTCAGCCTCTGGGTCATATTCTGGTCTCTCTGTGTAGCTGTATTTCCAGCTGGGTTGATTTACTCAAAATTTTCACTCCTGAGCAGCACCTGACCCACTAACAAGATAAAAATATGACAACTCTAAGATCATTGCTACTTATAAAAATCTGAGCATAGTTTGGTCCCAGCTTTGGGGGAAAAAAATCTGTCACCGGGAATGATAACACCAGTAATTGAAAATAGAGTCAGTATTTCTATAGAGTATCAAACCATACAGACCTTCTATTTTTTTTTATATATGTGAAATTAAATGGATCAGTCGTGTATCAAAACATAGTTGGCCTCTCTTGTTTCATCTGTAGGAAGACTGCAATTCGAACTGAATTTACACTGCAAAAAATACTCTTGGTTTAAACAAAGGAAACAAGACAATGTGCTGGATTTCACCGGTGCGAAGCTTTGCATATATAGAGCACGGCCAGGCGTGACCCGTGATCATCCGCTCGTGTTGCTGCTCTTGGCAAGGGGGTTGGATTTGTGGTGAGATTCACATTTTGCTATCACAAAAAAAACCCCTCTCGACAGTGGTTACCAGACATTTATTTCTACTGCTCGGCTCTGTAGCCTGCATTATGTCTACTGGGAACGTGAGATGCCTAGTGATGGGAAAATAATATATATGTGGATATATAGGTTCCTTCTAAAGCTGAAGGTACGACGAGAGCTACTTTTAGGAAACGCTAATGAAGGAGGATTGAATCCCTGCTGTAAACCAAATGAATTTAGATTTTCAGTAATTACAGCTCTCTAGGACCGTGGAAAATCTGTATGCGAAGCTGTTTCCTCACAGTGGAGGCTCCCCCTTCCGTCCCACTGACACAGCAGCATCTCAGAGGGGCTCCACGGAGAGACGGGGCCCTGATTAGCTGGGGAGCTGGTTTGAAGGGGGTAGGGGCAAGTTTTTTTAGTGATGTAAACTACAGCTTAACGGTCAGCAGCTCAGTGACTGGAGGTGCCCTCCAAAGGGGTTTGGGCAGCAGAGGGAGGGTAGGGCACGGCATCGACTGTTGTCACTGCACACCCGAAAGTTCAAAACTACAAAGTCTGGGCACTAGCACGGCGCTGCAGAAGGATTCTGTGGATTCTGCAGTGCTGCTGCCCTCGGGTAACCCCTCTCCTGCAGGAACAGCCCCAGAAACCCTCCTGCTAACAGCCCTTAGCATCGGCGTTCAAGGGTTTGCATCGCCCTTGGCAGCGCGGTTTGGTGCAGCCCCGATACTTTCTCTTAGAGTTACAGCAGCAGGAAGCTAAACTCCTACATAAAGGATGCGCTGCAGCATCTTGACTTGGGCTCTGAGATTGCTGAAAGGTTCTATCTTTTAATAAGGGGGGAGGAGGAATATGTAAAAATAAGGATTTTTTTAATATCGTGGCAAGAACAATGATGGGGATGCCAAGATCCTACTGCCTTGCAAGATAAAGTGGCACACGTTCTACACAATAATGTGTACAATGTCTGACGACTTTGGAAATCTGTTCTTGAGCAGATTTCCTAATAAATTAACACAACAAAAATGCTTCTATATAAAACAAAGTCCAAAGGATTTTTTGTTTTTAAAGTAAAAGCAAAACCTTCAGGGACTATATTACTTCTCTCTCTATCTACATATATAATCTCCTGAATTTCTTTTTAAATAAATTTATACTTGTCTTAGAAAAATAAAATGAGTAGCCAATTTAGTCAATGGAAAATATCTCACAGACTTAAAAGCATGCCCAGCAAGCATAGCCCTGTAAGACTAAATTAATGTTAAATCAAAGCAATTTGTTACTAAACCAACCTAGACTGCAATTCACAGTTGATTACTACAAAGTGTATTTTTAAATTCTTTTTTGGCCCATATAAAAATAACATATTGCAACTCAAAGTGCATTTTTAAAATAAACCATCAACTATTTTTATCAAATAAAATATTTACACCATTTGGTTTGTACAGTCAGAAATGCGCTTCACGCGATGACCATGGGAACGTCATCTGAAAATCCAGTTATCATCGGGGCTTCGTCATCCTCATCTCCTGAAAAACAAACCCAGAGCTCTGTTACGCTGCCCTCAGCATCGTAGGGGGCACGAATAAACGAGCTAGTGAAGCTGGCCACAAAATTGCTCTCAAACCTAGTATATTGTGCCCTCACTCGTGCTCCTACCTGGTTGCTGTATCGGTTATCCTCGAGTTTTAACTGCTTTGCATTAGAGGGAGTGGTTTACAGAATCGTTTAGGTTGGAAAAGACCTTCAAGATCATCAAGTTCTTAACCTCACACTGCAAACTCACTAAAACACGTCCGTAAATGCCACATCCACACGTCCTTTAAACACCTCCAGGGATGGAGATTCCACCACTGCCCTAGGCAGCCTCTGCTTCACAACCCTTTCCATGAAGTTATGTTTCCTAGTATCCAGGCTAAACCTCCCCTGGCACAACTCGAGGCCATTTCCTCTCATCCTATTGATCACTTGTTCCTTGGGAAAGGAGCCCAGCATCCACCTCGCCACAACCTCCTTTCCAGGAGCTGCAGAGAGCGATGAGATCTCCCCCCTCAGCCTCCTCTTCTCCAAACTAAGCAGCCCTAGGTCCTTCAGCCACTCCCAGAAGCCCTGGGCTCCAGACCCTTCACCAGCTCCACTCCCCTTCTCTGGACATGCTCCAGCCCCTCAATGTCTTTCTTGGGGTGAGGAGCCCAGAACTGAACCCAGGATTCAAGGTGCAGCCCCCTGACTGCTGGCCACCCCATGGCTGATACAAGACAAGATGCCACTGGCCCTCTCGGCCCTCAGATCACTGCTGCCTCCTGTTCAGCCACCAAACCCCAGGTTCTTTTCCACCAGGCAGCTTTCCAGTGGCTCTTCCCCAAGCCTGGAGCCTTGGGGTTGTTGCAACTGAAGTGCAGGACCCGGCACTTGGCCTTGTTGAACCCCATCTCCTTGGCCTCAGCCCATTGATCCAGCCTGTCTAGATCCATCTGTGGTTGCTACAAACATTTATCCTGGACTAGCTTTGTACTCTTAGATTTTCTTTTTTCTACTTGTAGAGACTTTTATGCCAAAAGCATTCCAAAGCACAACGGAGATGTGAGGTCTTCCACCGATTTCGTGTCCTTCAGGCTGTGCGTGCAACCAGGGGCTACGTACCTAAATCATCTCCTGAGGAGAATATGGCTGAGCCCAGGCGGGAGCTGTAGTGGCTGTTTGCAAAGGCGGTGAAGCTGTTCTGCAGCCGCCTGTGCCTCATGTAGAGCACCACGAAGCCAATCCCGAGGGTCACCAGCAGCAGGAACAGCACCGGTACCACGATGGCAGCGACATCTGTGGATCTACCAGTTTTTGACGCGGAGGAGTCTTCACCTAAGATGAGGGAGGGAAAGAAGCACCGTTAGCAACTGAGAGCACAGTTCTCTAGTGAGCTGGTGAGGTTTATATCAACCTGTGCTAAGGAAGATGGGGAAAAAGCAGGGACCTACCAGTTCCTAGCTCATCATAGAGAAGCGTGGCCGGCTCACCGCACATCTGCCCGCCGTACAGGCACCTGGCCTGGACGCTGAATGAATAGTTGTGCCCTATCTTCAGGTTGGAAACTTTGAAGAAGTTTTCTGTGGTGTTGCCCAGATAAGCTGTGATGTTCATCAGGCTGTCAAACATGTGAATCTCGTAACCCTGAGAGTCATGAAAAGAAAGGCACAAACAAAGACATCACTCGGCTGCAGAGGTCACGTTTGCTCCTTCAGACAGGGCTTTGAAACTTGCTTCTCCTCCTGAATCTAACTTTGATGAAATGCCTTGGGCAACACGGAGCCTCCTCCAGGCACCTCTGTCAGCATGCAACGACCTTGCCCAGCTCAGAAAGAAGATTTAGATCTGTTTGGTTCACTCTCTCCTTAGCATCCACCCCAGATCACTCAAAACACAGAGTCCCATAAAAGCAATGGCTTTTTTGATAATTTGCTGCCTGCCCAGGCCCTACAGAGACCATCACAGATTTTACGAGGGCTTGCAGTGATAGGATGAGAGGGAATGGCTTTAAATTGGAAGGGGGAAGATTTGGATTAGACATTAGGAAGAAATTCCTCACAATGAGGGTGGGGAGGCCCTGGCCAAGGTGGCCCAGAGAAGTTGTGATTGCTCCATCTCTGGAGGGGTTCAAGGCCAGGTTGGATGGGGCTTGGAGCCCCTGATCCAGTGGGAGGTGGCCCTGCCCATAGCAGGGGTGGAACTGGACGGGCTTTGAGGTCCCTTCCAACCAAACCATTCTATGACTCTATAATAGTTTTCAGACTCTACTGATGTGCTTCTCGGCCCGGTGGGGCAGTGTCCTATTCCCAGTCCTTTCACACGTGAAGAGTTGACCTTTTCCAAGTGGATAATTGTGTTCTTAAAAGGTGACAGATGGGATCTATCTATCAGCTTCAGTGGCTTAGTCACAATATGAACTGAAGCGAGCTCTGTGCAGAGGGCTCATCAAGGATGCTTTGGGGAGCAGGAAAGTACTGGTGTATTTCAAAGAGTCCACGGGAAGAGCCTTGCAGCGCCTCTGCTCTGGGCTTTTCTGGCCTGTAGGATGGGAGAGACAGCACAACTTACCCGGCTTTCATTGAAATTGCTTTCCTTTAATGCCAAGCTCTTCCAAAAAAGCAGAATGTGATCATTTTCTGTTATGATTTTTAAGGCGTCTGGTGCAGACAGTGGAACTGCAAGTTAGAAAAAAAGGCAGGTGGGTTAGGTTTTCACCCTGATGGCACTTTTTCTTTTGGCTGAGGAACAGCAATGGGGGGCATTTCTGAAAGTCAGTAGGTTTTAGGGATCAGCACAATACTCAGCTTAGGAAAGGGCTGCACTGGAGGAGAAGACACTGTGGCATGTGATCTGGCAGGATATTTCCCATGGGTTTTTTATGGTAGGACTTTAATGGTATTTCATTTTGTCTACACAGCCAAAGAGGTGTCTTTCCCATCTCCATCTACAGAGCAGAAAAGCTCCCTGGCTGTCACCTGAGAGGCTTCCTCTCTGCTGCTGTTGTTGAGGGGGTATAATTGCCCTTGCCAGAGCTGCAGGGAGGTCACTCAAACTGGGCTTTGGCTGTGGGACAGGACCAAGTGATGCAAAAACACTTCTGGAGTCTCCAGACAGCACAGGGATGGGATGGGATGGGATGGGTTGGGATGGGATGGGATGGGATGGGATGGGATGGGATGGGATGGGATGGGATGGGATGGGATGGGCTGCATTCCCTCTAGAGGACAATGCAGCAAGGACTTGCCCTGGCACCCATCCAGCAGCACCTTTTATCTACCTGTGTTGATCTTCATGCTGGATTCTTTGCTCATATTTCCCAGTTGAACAATCACATGGTATTTGCCTCCCGGTTCGAGTTTCTTAATGGTGTACTCCACCGTGCTGTTCCGGGTTTTCACTTTGTAGATTTTATCTGCTTTTCTTACTAAATCTTTAACTGCGACAGCATACAGCTGGAGGGGGAGGAAAAGCACACATGGTGAAAGGTCCTACCTTCTTGCAGACCTGCTAGCAACCTCACAAACACCAGCCCGGGTTGCCCAGAGTGGCTGCCCCATCCCTGGAAGTGTTCAAGGCGAGGTTGGATGGGGCTTGGAGCAACCAGATCTGGTGGGAGGTGTCAGGAGGGAGGTGGAATTGGATGGGCTTTGAGATCCCTTCCAACCCAAACCATTCCATGATTCTACGGTGACAGACTAGGGGGATAAAATTTGAATTAAACCATTCCTGCACTTTACAGAAAGCCTGGGAAGTTAAGATTCCAAGCGTCTTGCTGGACTAGCTGCATCCCCACCTGAGATCAGTATTTACCAATAGAGAAAATGTAGTTAATGGGACAGATGAGAGCAAGAGGAAGACCTCAGGTTTTATTTCTTAATGAATCATAAGGGCATACCCCTGCCCTGTCAAAGTTTCTAGTTATACCAGGATTTATAGATTTAAACTTTTCCCATTGAAGTCTCTGGACCAGAATAGGAGTGGAAAGCTTGCTGAGAAAATGACTCGCCTGCAATGGAGCGAGACCTGCCTGTACGCCAGTGAGCCAGAAAACAGAACCAGCCTTTGTTGGGGCTGCGCCGGCACGGCTGGAGAAGGAGACAGAGCCCGCAGCACGGCTGGCTGGACGCCTGTCCCAGAGGCTGAGCTCAGGCACTGGCCAGCCTGGTCTCCAGGGCAAAGCTGAAACCCAAAAAGGTGACACAGCACATGCCCAACTTTGCTTTGAGACACAGATATCCCAGGCTGACTTTAGAGGGCCACGGAGATGATCCGAGGGCTGGAGCACCTCTCATATGAGAGAGAGTTAGGGTTGTTCAGTCTGGAGAAGAAAAGGCTGCGAGGAGACCTCAGAGCAGCTTCCAGCGCTGAAAGGAGCTCCAGGAAAGCTGGGGAGGGGCTCTAGATCAGGGAGGGCAGGGATAGTACAAGGAGGAAGGGTTTTAAGCTGAAAGAGGGGAGACTGAGATGAAATCTTAGGAGGAAACATTTTGCAGTGAGGGCAGGGAAGCCCTGGCCCAGGTTGCCCAGAGCTGGGGTGGCTGCCCCATCCCTGGAGGGGTTCAAGGCCAGGCTGGATGGGGCTTGGAGCCCCTGATCCAGTGGGAGGTGTCCCTGCCCATGGCAGGGGGCGGGACTGGATGGGCTTTAAGGTCCCTTCCAACCCAAACCATTCCATGATCCTATGACTCTTTTAAACACAGTGTGAATGAACTAATGGCCAGTGTGAAGAGAGACATTGCAGGTCCCATAGGTGCCACCATTGTGACAATGACTATTTAGATAGAGCATAGACCTGACCTCAGACCCAGTTCTCCATCAGCAGCAGGGCAGGGATCTGTTTTAAGCTGGAGTTTGTGCACAAGGGGACAGGAGAAGGTGCTGTGAGATATTACCATGTCCTGGTCAGGCGAATCGTAGGGCGATTCCCACTTAATGACTGCGAACGTCTTTCCAGTGTGCACTGAGTGGAGGTGCCGAGGGGGAAGTCGGTTGTCCGGGATCATTTTCACCACAACGTAGTCAGATGGAGGCCCTTGGTAGGGAGACATCACACGGACCTTGAAGGGATGACCCAGAGGTTAATACTGTCCCTGCACCCTTCGGCACTAAACTACAGCCCACACTGCAGGTAGGAGGGCGAACAGAACAGGCTCCCACCAGAAACAGGTACTGCTCATCCCGCTGCACGATCACAGTGACGTTGTGGGAGGTGGTTGTGGTGTTGTGAGGGCTCCTGTACAGCTCCAGGAAGGACGTGGCATAGAAGATGCCATAGACCTGTGGAGGAAGAGCAGAGATTTTGCAAAGAGCTGGAGCTCCCACCCAAACTTTCCCTGGCTGTTGCTTTATAGGAACATGAATCATAAAATCACCAGGTTAGAAAAGACCCACCAGATCATTGAGTCCAACCATTCCTATCAAACACTAAACCATGTCCCTCAGCATCTCATCCACCCGTCCCTTAAACATCTCCAGGGAAGGTGACTCAACCCCATCCCTGGGCAGCCTCTGCCAGTGCCCAATGACCCTTTCTGTGAAAATATTTTTTCCTAATGTTCAGCCTAAACCTCCCCTGGCGGAGCTTGAGGCCATTCCCTCTCGTCCTGTCCCCTGTCACCTGGCAGAAGAGCCCAGCTCCCTCGTCTCCACAACCTCCTTTCAGGTAGTTGGAGAGAGCAATGAGGTCTCCCTGAAGCAAAGGTCTCCCTCAAGCAAAGGTCTCCCTCAAGCAAAGGTCTCCCTCAAGCAAAGGTCTCCCTCAAGCAAAGGTCTCTTCTCCTCTTGGCACTCTTTCTGCCCAAGTTCAGGTTCAGTCTGACCTCTCACTACTGCCCTCCCCACCATAAAATCCTACGCTCAGGTCCGATAACACAGTGCATTCAACTGAAAAAGTATTGGAACATCGTGCTATCTGTTTCAGCCACTTCTCCACTAGACAAAAAAGCAGCTTTCCAGTTTGAGGGCCAGCAGGTTCTTCCCCTTGGTTTTTGAGCATAAAATTTTCAAGGCTTTGCAATTCAATCCTTACAAATAGCCCTGTTTTAAGGTTTCGCTTGTGTTTTGAAGCTCTGAGCTAGACCCTGTCCCAGCTGGTGAGAAAAGAGAGATCGATGCCTTACGACATTCCTCGGTCCGGTCCAGCTGCACTCCACCGCAGTCTGATTGATGGCCTTGGCTTTGAGACTTGGTGATGCAGGTCTCGTCCCACTGGTCACCACGTGTACAAAAGACAGAGGGCTGTCACCCAGCTCCGTCCTAGCCCAAGCAGAAATTTCATAAGGAGTACGTGCCGTCAGATTGGCCACTGGGCAAAGAGAAATGGGCACTGTTAGGTGAGGCCAAGTGCTGCAACGGCAGGGTGAGAGCACTAGTAAAGAGTCAGCAGTGTCAAACAGTTTTAGAAAGGAGCCTGACTTTCTTGGTTTGTGTTTTGATTTGAGCAATTAGAGTCACAGAAGGCCTCCAAGTCCCATCCAACCTGGCCTTGAACCCCTCCAGGGATGGGGCAGCCACCACTGCCCTGGGCAACCTGTGCCAGGGCCTCCCCACCCTCACAGAAAACATTTCTCCCTAAGATCTCATCTCAATCTCCCCTCTTTCAGCTGAAAACCATTCCCCTTCTATCCTCTCCCTGCCCTCCCTGATCAAGAGTTCCTCCTCAGCTTTCCTGGAGCCCCTTTCAGCACTGGAAGCTGCTCTAAGGTCTCCCTGGAGCCTTCTCTTCTCCAGGATGAACAATCCCAACTCTCTCAGCCTGTCCTCGTACAAGAGGTGCTCCAGCCCTTGGATCATCTTTGTGGCCTCTTCTGGACTTGCTTTATAAATTTCCTTTACATAGAAGCACCTGAGACTCTAGTATCTGACCCAACATGTGCTTTTCTGCACCAGAACGCTTTCCCACACCAGAACGCTTTCCCGGATCTAGACTGTGCACACCAGTGATTTTTCCAAACCTGAAAATAATCCAGTTAATAGGGATGTGTACTGTATAGAGGCCCAAGAAACTGTTGACCTTTTGCAGAGCATATAAGGAACCATAAACAAAATCCCATGTGACAAGAAAAGGCCAGTATAGCTCTGGGGGATAAATCCCAAATCCGTTTGAAATCTCCAAGTCCTAAGAAGAGAGGCCAAGGCTTTTGCTGGTTTGTCCTCTTGAGATTTACTCTTTTCTGAACAGAAACTACTCAGTTGCAAAAAAAAAGAAAGAAAAAGCTTTCCGTAAAAACCTCCTGTTTAGTGTTGACGAAGGCAGAATTTTATACTTTGCACAGAATTTACCTTTTTGGATGGACTTTTCTCCTTCTATGATCAGAGTCCTTTTTTCCTGCCTGTGTGTATCAAATGTCCAGTAGATGTTCACAACGTAACCGCTGACCTGTCAAGCAGCAAGGGCAAACAACGTGAATTATCATTTCAGGTCTTTTTGCATGCAGTGAAAGTCATCATTTGTATTTTTCATCCTAATTAAGAGAGCTGGTGGTAGTTGATGAGTACTAAAAAATAATTTGCCATGAAGTAACAAGCTTTAAAAAGTAATTGCACTACATAAACAGGTGACAGTTTAACGCAGAATCTTAGAACGGTTTGGGTTGGAAGGGATCTTAAAGCCCGTCCAGTCCCACCTCTGCCATGGGCAGGGACACCTCCCGCTGGATCAGGGGCTCCAAGCCCCATCCAACCTGCCCTTGAACCCCTCCAGGGATGGGGCAGCCACCCCTGCTCTGGGCAACCTGTTCCAGGGCCTCCCCACCCTCATAGGAAACATTTCTGCCTAAGATCTCATCTCCATCTCCCCTCTTTCAGCTCCAAACCATTCCCCCTTGTCCTACCCCTGCACTCCCTGTCAAGAGCCCCTTCTGGACCCAAGCTTTCCTGGAGCTCCTTTCAGTACTGGAAGCTGCTCTGAGGTCTCCCTGGAGCCTTCTCTATCCAATTCAGGACTTACCACTTTCCCAACACAAGCCCTTTCCCCTATATTTTAGAGTCAAAAGGAAAGGTAAAACTTTTACCTTGATATTAGTAGTCATTTTTAGGCTGAAACTTATGGAGTCCTCACTGTAGCTCTCGATACGTATGACTGGTGGAGGAATGACTGGAGGGAAAGGGAGAAACAGCTATAACTGCAGCACAAAGAAATTTAGTCCTTCTTGAGAGGGAACAGCTAAAATACAGGCTTTCGTTTCAACAATGGTCTGAGTCCCCCATGTTCCCAGCCCCAACCATGCCTGTTTCTCAGACGTGCCCTGCAGAGAAGACAATGACATGCTGAACCTCCGTAATTTTTTCAGTCAGCCATCTAAAAGCTGCCTTATCTGTGCCTGGTTTGGCACCAGCTGGAAGCAGAGAGGTCTGGGCACAGGTATTTTACTTCTGAGCTCAGTGGGATGAATTCACATCACAGTTAATGGCTTCTGACCTTCCAAGGAACTGGTGAATCATGGAATCACAGAATGATTTGGGTTGGAAGGGACCTCAAAGATCATCCCACTCCAACCCCTCTGGGCAGGGACACCTCCCACTGGATCAGGGGCTCTAAACCCCATCCAACCTGGCCTTGAACCCCTCCAGGGATGGGGTGTCCTTTGTCTACCTAGTGAGGATGCGCTTTCATCTAACAAATTAGCAAACAATTTTGCCATCAGGATATAGTTATGGAAGAAAAACTTGGCATGAATATAACTGAATTCAAAAGGCTGTTTTAAAAACAGTTTGGAGGGAAATGATTTACTGTGTTATCTGAATTTATCTCCCATAATGTTGTGACAGTTCCTGGAAGGCTTTTAGTGGCCTCACCTATATAAGATGCAGAAGCCATCATTATCATAACCCAAGAACAACGAGCAAGCATCCTTTCAGCCAGAGACAGCAGAGAAGAGAGTAGTAACGTGTCTCAACTATCCAAAGGTAGGATCTAACCTACACAAGTGAGAGGGAATCATCTGCAACCCAGAAGTGAGGGGCACCTTCTGGACAGGCTTCTTGCCCTTTTCCAGAGCAGTAGCTCCATCCTACATGCCACAGAGGTCAGAGGAAGAGCCAGCAACACGTTCAGACTTTGAGGGAGCTGAAGTTAAGCAAAATGGTACAACAAAGTTGCTAAACAGTTTAAAACACTCCATAGGGAATCATAAAGAACGAGGAGGAGGTTACGCACGCTGATGCTGACGCTTCAGGCTTCTATTCAGCTTTTTTGCTACGTTGTCTGAGTTGACTGAAACAACAACATTTACCTTTTCCTTTTACAGTGGTTATGGATTTGGAATCACTCCAGTTTCCCACTCCTCGACTTGTTACTGCAGCAACCTTTTCAAATGTAAGAGAGTTAGTTAATATGAATAAATGTACCTTGCCAACATTGTATAATGCAGAGAATGGGGTTACAGCAGGGTTATGGACACGGCAGAGCTCATGGGAAAAGGACTTTGAAGCAAACAATAGCTCAATTACTTGGCAATAAAATGCTTATTACAGAGATAAAGCAAACTACATTAAGTCAATTAAAGGAATCTAAGAGGAGGGAGGTACATCCTCTTTGCAGATAACCGCTCCCTTATGACATCTTTTCGAGGAGTCCATCTAGATAAGGAGTCTTGGACCCTGTCAGCTGTAGTGTAGGTAAGAACAGATGAAGTCCGTGTGAGCGCTGAATCCAGTGCCAAAGATTTATTTGGGAACAGATAAGTACAGGAAGGAAAACCATGGAAGGAAAGACTCGCGCCAACTGACTGAGAGAATAACACTGATTCATGAGGAGCGGGGAGGTGTTTATTCCTCCTTCCCGTGGACTCCCCCAAGAACCCTTCCTCATTCAGCACAGCGAGCACGGACAATGGCAGAGCAAACATTTCCCAGAGCTCACTGTGCAGATGTTCACTTCCTATTCTTATTAGTTCTGTCTATAATTACCCAGCTTCTCCCATGTGTATACATTCCCCACAGGCGGATCTGCTTCTTTTCCCAGTGATGCAGTTAAGGACCAAATTTATCTCTGTCCCAGATCTGGTGCAATTGCAGTGACACAGGAATGGGCAACGATTAGTGCAGACTGCACAAAACAGCCTGGTCTTCTGGGAAAAGGAGCAAATCAAGGGCCTTAATTCAGGCCTTGAAACTATATACGTTAGCAGCACAAATGCCAAGCTCCCATTGTGGGCTGACATTAAAGGGCAGGATTGTAACATCCTTTTTTAGCAAGTACTAAGCTGTGCAGGGCTTGGACCATCTAGTGGAAAGTAATGAGAGCTTTGCAAATACTCACTCTAACTGTGTATAACGTGTTGACCTGTAAGTTCCTGATCTCTGTGTAGTTCCTGGTGGTTCTAAGGGATGACCACTCCTTGGATCCACTCCTGCTGTATTCCACCTAGGAGCACCAAAACAAGAAATGAGGGCCCCACAGTCAACAATACCATGGGTGACAGGTCCCTCTGTGTCAAAATTTCAGTAGGAAGAAGTACAAAAGTGAAAGAAGAGAATAAGAAATGAAATTATGGAGTTGAGGGCTGTGTCGCTACCTACAGCCCTGCAGTATTTATTCTCCCAGCTTGCCCGATGCTCTCATCAGATTTCCTCTATGAAATCAGAGTCACAGTTATTAAGGTTGGAAAAGACCTCTAAGGTCATCCAGTCTGTCAGCCCAACATCACTGTGCCTCCTAAACTGTGTCATGAAGTGCCACATCTACACACTTCTTGAACCCCTCCAGGGATGGCGACTCCAGGGCTTCATCACTCTTTCAGTAGAGAAATGTTTCCCGATACCCCATCTAAGATCTTCCCTGGCACAACTTGAGGCCGTTTCCTCTCATGCTTGTTCCTTGGGAGAAGAGACCTCACCACAACCTCCTTTCAGGGAGCTGCAGAGAGTGGTGAGGACTCCTCTCAGTCTCCTCTTCTCCAGGCTAAAAGTCCTATCCCTGGCCCACCTGCCTCTGCAGAGATAGCTGTGCTCAGCCAGGCCAGCCCGAGCTGCTGCGAGCCCCCAGCAGCCTTCCCCATCCCACAGTCGATCCAGACTCAACCCCACCGGGCAGCAGGACTCACGATAAATTCCCGTATGAGGCCGTGGGCGTTCACGGGGGGACTCCAGCAGCCTGTCACCACACCCTCAGCTTCTTTCTTCAGGGACAGCTGAAGGTTAAAGGGAGCATCTGGTACTGGGGAAAGAAATGGAGGTATTAATGATGGTCCAGATCACCTGGGAAAATGCAGGGTCACCCTGAAAGGTTGGGACAGGGGGGAATGGCCAAGAAGGCCTGGCTCATGGGAGATCTTATTCCTGCAGTTGTGTCCTGCGTCCCTTTCATCCCTGCTCTGGAGCAATGAAGTCTTTTTCATGGCTGCAAAGATAGGATATCACCAGGCTCTTTGCTTTATCTTGCATCCTTTCCTAATCCTGACTTCCAGTCTGCTGGCAGGAAGATCCCACTCCTTGTGTGCGGTACTGACCAGCCCCACAGCCCCCACTGCGCTGGGTGAAAAGATGAACCTCCCGGTGACACCAAACCACCCAGTCAGGGGCAAGAAAGAGGGCAGGTTGGTGGCTCGGTGCAGGACCACCTTTAGGCAGGGAACCCACAGCCCTTTTTCCCAGTCGAGCACAATTCCCTAGGCCTATGGAAAGGCTCCTTTTGTTCATAATCGTGATACCTCAGCAGCATCTACTTTCTAAGGTGAAGTGAAATGCATCAGGTAAGACCATGCAGGGCTGCTTACGTCCTTCGGGTGTCCGGAGGGTGATGAAGTCGTTGGTGTTGTAGACTCGGCTGAGACACTGCACTTGGACTTTGACCTGATAGGTGCAGTCAGGCTTGAGGACTTTCAAAACGCTGTTAGTTTTGTTGCTGTGGGTTTCCAAAATCTTCCAAATGCTTTCACCGACTATCCTGCACGAGAAAGTCCCACCCTTCCAGTCAGAACAGCACTAACAAAGGGTGAAACCACCTCTGTATATCAGAGCTTGCTGCTCAGTGACCTTTCCAGTAAAGCCGCATCATCACCTTGAAAAGATGCTCTGTTAAAGCCTGAACTAAACATAGCTTAGTGACTTACAAGCACCATCCTCGGAGGTTTTCTAGAACTGCTGCGCTCTAATTTCTTGACTTTGTTCTCATTGTCAATGGTCCCATAAAGACAAGACCCGGGCAGAAAACAACCCCAAATAAAGCCACATCCCATCTGAATAAACAATCTGGTAGAAACAAATTCTGAGGGAATGGTCTCAAGCTCTGCCAAGGGAGGTTTAGGCTGGACATTAGGAAAAAAATTTCATGGAAAGAGTCATCAGGCACTGGCACAGGCTGCACAGGAGGTGGCTGAGTCACCTTCCCTGGAGGTGTTTAAGGGATGAGTGGATGAGGTGCTGAGGGACATGGTTTAGTGATTGATAGGAATGGTTGGACTTGATGATCCAGTGGGTCTTTTCCAACCTGGTGATTCTATGATTTTATGATTCTATGAAATACAGGTCTCCATAATGCACCCAGCTACAGTGATTTTGGGTTGTCTTTGCAACAAAGGTTTAGAAGATTTTTACCCAGCACAACTCAGTTGTGTAGCTCTCAGCCTTTTAGGTCTGATTCTGTATGGTGCTTTGCTCTAAACATGAATAAACTGGTACCTGTGCTCATGCTCATTCAGCACCACAGTATAAATGGATCTAAAGCTACCAGATTGTGTGCAGAGGAGGGCACAGAGTTGGTGAGGGGTTTAGAGAGGAAGCCGTATAAGGAGCAGCCGGAGTCCCTTGGGCTGTTCAGCCTGGAGCAGAGGAGACTGAAGGGAGACCTCATTGCCCTTTACAGCTTCCTCACAAGGGGAGGAGGAGGAGCAAGCGCTGAGCTCTTCTCTGGCGACAAGTGATAGAACCCAAGGGGATGGCAGGAAGATGCACCAGAGGAGGGTTAAGTTGGACATTAAGAAAAGGTTCTTCCCACAGAGGGTGGTGGGACCCTGGAACAGCTCCCAGGGAAGCAGTCACGGCACCACGGCTGACAGTATTCCAGAAGCGTTTGGCCAACACCCTTAGCCCCACGGCGTGAACGTTGGGGTGTCCTGTGCAGGGACAGGAGTTGGACTCGATGATCTTTGTGGGTCCCTTCCAACTCAGAGCATTTTACAATTCTGTGCTTCTCCTAACTTCTTCATACGGACAGCAGTGGGTCATGTAGATGTACCTGTAATAGACGTTGTAGACACAGGAGGTCGAGGACATTCGTTTTGGCCGAGCCCATGTCAGAGTAACATCACCAGAGAAATCTGCCGTCCACTGCAGGTTCTGGACTTTGTACACGATTGTGTCATCTAAGCAGGCAATGGGAAAAGAGAGTCTGTCAGAGGGCAACCAGCCCTTTACCCAGAACAGAAACAGGAATGGGACTGAAGGGAATATTTTCACCATTTTAATCAGATCTGTAATTTAGGTGGGCTTTTTATCAGTGGAGAAGAGTGGAAGGGATTTTCCTCTGGACTCGAATCCTGGGTTCAGTTTTGGGCTCCAAGAAAGACATTGAGGGGCTGGAGCGCACCCAGAGAACGGGAATGGAGCTGGGGAAGGGGCTGGAGCCCAGGGGTTCTGGGAGTGGCTGAAGGACCTGGGGCTGCTTAGTCTGGAGAAGTCATCGCTCTCTGCAGCTCCTGGAAAGGTGGTTGTGGTGAGGTGTGTGCTGGTCTCTGCTCCCAAGGAACAAGGGATAGGATAAGAGGAAACAGCCTCAAGTTGTGCCAGGGGAGGTTTAGATTGGATATTAGGAAAAATGTCATCACCGAAGGGGTTGTCAAGCTCTGGCAGAGGCTGCCAAGAGAAGAAGCGGAGTCACCATCCCTGGGGGTATTTAAAAGATGGGTAGATGGGGTGCTTAGGGACATGGTTTAGCAGGCATGTTGCTGTTGGGCTGACAGTTGGACTGGACGATCTGAGAGGTCTTTTCCAACATTAATGATTCCACAGTTCTAAAAGTAAGCTTGACAGAAAGCAGTTCCAAGCAGGAACACAGCCCTGGTGCTCTTAGCTCTTGCCAAAACATCCTGGTTGTCTTCAGGCTGCATCATGCAAGCATCCCCTTTCCCTCAAGGAAACACAAAGCACAGCTGCCAACGAAATACCCTTTAACGTCATTTTGGAAGTGTATGAGTGCAAACGGATCAGTGCAAGCTAAGTCACTGTTTTACTTGCGCGATGAATCTACGCTGCGGTTGTGAGCCATCGGGGGCTTTGCTTTGTGTTCTTTGTGTAAGGTTTCCCTTATCACATCTTGCGTTCAGTGCAAGGACTCAAATGAAGGTTGGTAACTAAGGCAAGAGTCTGGGCATCGCCTTGACACGGCGCTGTGGCTGAATCACCTCCTGCCCTTGGGAGAGGCATTTAGGGGATAAAGGCACTGCAAAATCTGGTGCCAACTGGAAATGAAACCCAGTAGGCACACAGCAACGTGGACAGGCATGGCAGGACAAGCTGTCTAAGCAAAAAGAGACAGTTTCCCCTTGGCATAGCAGCCGGGCAGTTCTTTCCCCCTCCCCTGAACCTGCTAGCCTCCCTCAATCAATATTTAATTAAAGAACTAAAACCTGATTGATGCTCAGCCCCGCAAGCAGTTCAGCAGGAAAGCGGCTGAACCTCACGGCTGCCCAGAGACAGCGATCGATCGCTGTTATCTGCCCAGGGCACGACCCGCCTGCCTCCACGGGGCCACCGAAGGCCAGGGTGGGAGGACCAGTGATGGTGGCGGGGCACGTGCCACAGCTCCCAGGGTCACCTTGCAAAGGAGGACAGAGCCAGAGACTATTGCTTCACCTCTGGGCCACGTAAAACATGCAGGCAGGTTTGCTCCTACCCATCCTAAAGCTTTGGCCTACAGGAAAGCTGGGGTGGGGGGGCTCTTTGTCAGGGAGTGCAGGTGCGGGACGAGGGGCAACGGTTTTAGGCTGAAAAGGGGGAGATTGAGAAGAGGTTTTAGGAAGCAATTCTTTACAACGAGGGTGGTGAGACACTGGCACAGGTTGCCCAGGGGAGCGGTGAGGGCCTCATCCCTGGAAACATTCCAGGTCAGGTTAGATGGGGCTCTGAGCAACCTGATCTGGTTAAAGATGTCCCTGCTTCTGCAGGTAGTTGCACTGGATGATCTGTAAAGGTCCCTTCCAAGCCAAAGCATTCTGTGATTCTATGTTTTTCTACGTCTGAGGCTGCTGGAAGACAAATTGTCAGTGTAGAACCTGGCCAGAAAGTTGTCCTAGCTGGTTATACATGGGCGAGGAGGTAAGTCAAACAACTGAACAGTGGCAGCAACATCTAGGGTGTCATGACTGAAAGGTCACATATCCAGGAGAACATCTCTGCGTGCTAAGACAGAGCGGGGCGTGAGAAATGGGAGAAAGCTGCTGCTTACCAGTACAGTTCCTCTCGTCGCTGCTGTCTGAGCAGTCCAGATACCCATCACACCGCTCCGTCACCATAATGCAGGCCTCCCCGTCCTCACATTTATAACCGCTGGGGCACGACAGGGTGCTGTGAGTAGCTGGAAGAGGCAGAACGGTTTCAGGACTCAAGGCAGGGAAGATGCCTCAGCAGCACTTGGCTGGTGGCAAGGCCAGCAGGGTCACTGCAGCTTCAAAAACAGGCACAGTGCTAGGGTTGCTGCACGTCGGGGATGGAGCCCCAGCAGAATTTGTCAGTCCTAGGGCTACCTCATTCTGGCTGCATCTTCTGGCATCATCCCACATGCTGGCATCAGAACATGGAGCTTATCCCACTGAAAACAACAACCAGACTTCTAATGGGAATGGGACTGATTGTCTGGGCTTTTAATTCTTTTTTTTTTTTTTTTCTGCATTTACTGCAGGGATTTCACCAGCAATAAAACTCCTTGGTGGCTCCCTTATCCTCACAAAATGCTTCTCAACAGGCTGCCCAGGGAGGGGGTTGAGTCACCTTCCCTGGGGCTGTTTAAGGGACGGGTGGATGAGGTGCTGAGGGACATGGGTTAGTGACTGATAGGAATGAGTGGACTCGATGATCCGGTGTGTCTCTTCCAACCTGGTGATTCTGTGATTCTATGAACAGCAAGAGCCAGGTGAGATGCTCTCCCTTCCCCAGACTTACGGCAGTTCCACTCATCTGTGCCATCCTGGCAGTCCCGTAGGCCATCACATCGCTTCCAGTTGGGGATGCACTTGTGCAGCTGCTGGCACTCAAACTCGAACCTGCTGCAGCGGCCAGGGAGCACGGGGGAGGTGGCCGTCACGTTGGGTCCTGCACAGAGCAGTGAGTGAGGAAACCAACGAAAACAGGAGCAGGCTGCCACCAGCAAGAACTGAAACCTGTCTCCAGGTCCCGACTCCACTAGATGGCAACCTCTTCCCATCCAGCAGGTAGATAGATGGTTTCTGCTGGGATGATGCCTAAGCCATCCTCTCTCCTGACTGCAGAGGGCTGGAAAAGCAACTGGTTTGCAGTGGATGATGTCCTGCAAGGTCTCAGGGCTCACCAGGCTCTTAGCAAGGACCGCAAAGAGAAAGAACCCCCTATTATGTCTAGCAGAGATCTGAGGTTGAAACCCACGCTCCATCCATGCTCCCCATGCCCCTAGACAGTTTGAGACACTTCAGAGAAGAGTCCAGTGAAGAGCAACGAAGCTGGTGAGGGGGCTGGAGAACAGGCCTTATGAGGAACGGCTGAGAGAGCTGGGGGTGTTTAGCCTGGAGAAGAGGAGGCTGAGGGGAGACCTCATTGCTCTCTCCAACTACCTGAAAGGAGGTTGTGGAGAGGAGGGAGCTGGGCTCTTCTCCCAAGTGACAGGGGACAGGACGAGAGGGAATGGCCTCAAGCTCTGCCAGGGGAGGTTCAGGCTGAACAGTAAGAAGAAATTTTTCACAGAAAGGGTGACTGGAACAGGGATGAGAAAGAGAAAAAAGCTTACGTGACGTAGGGCAGGCTTCCTCATCAGAGCCGTCGTTGCAGTCCTTGTAGCCGTCGCAGACCCAGCTGTTCATGATGCAGGCACCACTGTTGCAACGGAAGTGATTTGGTAAACACGTCGGTGGGATCGATGTAGTAACGGGATGGACCGGAGCACCTAAAAATACAGCGGCAAGAGTTGATCTGGGAGGCTGCTGCTGTGTATGGGCTGTGAGCTGTGCCTGTTCTCAACTATCAGCAGAGGGAAGTAGGGAGTAAGGAAGACATTACAAGCCAAATATTTTCATTTGTGTTGTGTCTGCACAGCTCCTAATCAAGATCTTACAGAACACATAATAAGAAGATACATGAGAGCGAACATACAGCCCACGGAGGATTTTTGGAGCCACGGGGGCTGGTGCAGGGTGTTCTAAGCAGCCCTGCAGGCAGGCAGGCGATGCTGAGAGTGGTTCTTTAGCACGCTCCAGCCCAGCCTCGGCCAGGGCTCACGCGAGGAGAGCGCTGTGTGTCCTTACCCTCACAGTCCTTCTCGTCGGACCAGTCCCCGCAGTCGTTTTCCCCATCGCACTTCCACCGGTTGGGGATGCAGTGCCCGTTCCCACACTGGAACTGGTAGTACCGGGAGCAGTTCGGGGCCTCTGTTGGGTTTTCTAAGGAGAGAAGAGTTCCATGAGCCCTAGTGTTATCTCTCCAGCCTCCAGCATGACTGAGGTGTGGAAGCATCTCAGGCCACGCTATGGGTAGCCCAGAGTATCACCCTATCTGTTCTCCTGAGGACCACAAGCAGGGGTCCTTTCTTTCCTTCTCCATTCATCACAGCCCTTGCTAGCCTGCTGCCGCCACTATTTTATCTCCATGCTTCAGGGCCAGACACCACCTGCAATCTCAGAACCAGAGCTGACAGCGAAATTCAGGCAGAACACGGTCTGAAGCAGAGAAGCAAACCCTGCAAATGAAGATGCAGCTGCTTTGTCTGGCTGAGTACGGCTCCTCCAGCTACCCAGGGAACAGCGGTAAATATTGAATTTGGCTGAAAACTGCCTGCCTGCTTTGGTCTGTGCAGTAAATATGGTCACATATGACTTAGTCAAGCACAAGATGTGCCAGCCATATCGGATTTTCAGTGAGCTTCAATTTACCTACGTGCAATATGAGGAAAATGAGACTGATCTTCACGGTAAGACGCTCTTCTTCTGTGACACAAACTCAGTGCGCTCCTGACATTCAGAGGTTGGAACTATGGGGCTGAGAGATACTGAGGTACTGCTCACCACAGTTTGCTTCATCGGAGTAATCACCACAGTCATCCATCCCATCACACTTCCACACCAGGCTGATGCACACACCATTCTGGCACTGAAAGCTGAACTGGTCGCAGGTCCGGTGGAACTCGGGGTCCTGGGCTGCAGGGATGGACATCAGAGTTTTGGTGTAAAGATAAAAGGCCTGGGAGAAGCTCGTCATTGAGGAGGAAGGAAGGAGCATACTCAGAGGCAATCATGGACTTCTAAGCCCAGAGCCACCTCTTAGAAAACCTAGCAGCTTTGTGGTGCCCCAGGAAAGGCAGTCTCCATGCCTCTGGTTTCATTCTCTATCCATCTTTCCCCTTGAAAAGACACACAATCTCACACTTACAGCAGCCAGCATAGTTAGCATCTTCATCTGATCCATCTCGACACTGGATGATGCCATCACACACCATGGAGTGGAACAAGCACTGCTGTCGGTTCTTGCACACAAAATCCATGTAGCGGGTGCACAGGGGTTCTGGAGAAACAGGAGGTCAGGAGGAGAGGGGACGGCACCTCAGCTGTCTTTGCAGCTTGAATGCAACCTGTTGTGATCTGCACGCACCTGAGCTCAGCAGCTGGATTTCACGAAGCTACAATTACAATAAGTTTCTAAGACAAATTGCTTGAGCTCTGTCCCTGAACAAGCTGCCCTCACCCGCTAACGCATCAGGGTGCGAGTGGGTTGGCACAGGTGTCAGGAAGGATTTGGTCACCTCCTCGAATGCAGCTCCTGACAGCGCATCCTCCCTCTTGGTCACAGCCCTTTTGCTGACACGCGCAGACCGCTTGATTTCCCAGGGGGCTTGTGAACGCTAACGAAGCCTTTCCTATTATCTCACCAGGGCTTTTCTCAAACTACAACAGCCTCTGGCAGAGCGTGAAGGCTGTTAGCCCTCACAGGGCCCCACCAGCTCCCAAAGTCCCAGTCCTCACCACAGTGCTGCTCATCTGAGGCGTCAGAGCAGTCGTTGATGCCGTCGCAGTGTTTGCTGGTTGGGATGCAAGTGCCGTTCGGGCATTGGAAGCCGTTGCACTTTTTTTCTGAAATTAACAGAATTACAGAACGGTTTAGGCCAGAAAGGGCCTCAAAACCCATCCAGTCCCACCCCCTGCCATGGGCAGGGACACCTCCCACTGGATCAGGGGCTCCAAGCCCCATCCAGCCTCGCCTTGAACCCCTCCAGGGATGGGGCAGCCACCACTGCCCTGGGCAACCTGGGCTGGGGTCTCCCCACCCTCACAGCAAAACATTTCTGCCTAAGATCTCATCTCAATCTCCCCTCTTTTGGCTTAAAACCACTCCCCCTCATCCCATCCCTGCCCTCCCTGATCAAGAGCCCCTCCCCAGCTTTTCTGGAGGCCCTTTCAACCCTGGAAGCTGCTCTAAGGTCTCCCTGCAGCCTTCTCTTCTCTAGGCTGAACAACCCCAACTCTCTCAGCCTTTTGTTTTTTGGGTTTTTTTTTTGAACTGGGATTTTTAAAGCTGCTTTATTGTCCCACAAAGAGCCACGGCACAGCCTTGTCCCTGTCTGTCTGCTTCTGGAGGGACAGGAATTGACCCCCTGACTTTGCTCAGGCTTATCTCAGCTAGTTTGTAGGAATCCCTCCCATGCCGTGGCCGAGCCCGCTCTGCACACATCCTGCGTTACCGCAGTTGGCTGGGTCCTCGTCGGAACCGTCCTGACAATCAGCATCTCCATCGCAGGCCCAGCGCTGAGGGATGCAGTGGCCGTTCTGGCACTGGAAGCTGGAGGCCTCGCAGGTGTGAAATACTGCTGAAACCAGAGCCAGGGGGACAGCCTGAGTGCGGGGGGCCATTGACTCGAGACCCGCTGCCGCGCACCCCTGCTCCCTACACCAGGACATCACGCCGTGGTGGGTCCCAGCATTGAGCATGAGTGGACACCAAGCAAGAGGTTGGTGGGAGTCCAGGCTCTCCCTAGGTCACATCATGGTCTTTTCTTCTCCGTGCTCTGCTTGCTTACAAGCCTGCTGTGCCACAGGGATGGCTTTTGGAGGCTAGCGAGCCCTTCCAAAGCTCTCCCGAAGTCAGGAGTCTCTTACCCTTGGATCTCGGTCCTTGGTTTGTGTGGGCAAAGGTGACAGCGGTGGCATTTTGCTGGAGGTGGCAAGAAACACCACAGCAAGCAAGCCTTGGTGGGGCAGTAAGATCATGGAATCATAGAAACGGTTGGTTGGAAAAGACCTTTGAGATCATCGAGTCCAACCATGCCTCAGGTTAGGGCAGAACCGACTCAGACAGCATATAATTAAGGCAGGCAAGGCTCTTCAACATTGCCAAAGCAAATTAGAAATACAACTCTTCTTGGGTTTCCCAAGAGAGTCAGGACCTGGTTTTCCTTAGGCTCCTGTCACAAAAATATCTGCTTGTAGGCTCTCCTGGTTGAAGCCTGGTCTGTGTTGTCACTTTAGAGACTAATACTTCTCTTCAACCAGGAAAGCACTCATCGTTATTGGGAAGAAAAGCAATGTTTAACTTAATTAAATTGCATGCTACTGAGTTCTAGGTTAGCAAGTGACAGGCACTTGCAGATATTTCGAAATACAACAATCTTGAGGCAGTAATATTCTATTAGGCATTCACTGTGAAATGTAATTATTTTAGATAAGAGCAATAAATGCAGCCAGTGAAGTCAGATGAAATGTTTCTCAAATAATTGGGATCCTCTTAGATAATTTCAACTTCAGGCTTTACAAACTCAATATGCTTTTTGAAGTAGGTTCCTCTCCTGTAGTAATTCTCTCTGCAGAAACTCGTACGCAAGATAAGTGATACCAATATAAATTAAACCTTGAATAGCCATGTACTTGGAATACTAATGACCACGATCCCCAGTGCCACACTATCAACCTCATATCCTCAGGGTGTGGCAAATCATAGAATCAATAAGGTTGGAAAAGATCTCTATGTTCACCCAGTCCAACCATCAGCCCAATCCCACTGTGTCTACTAAGCTGCATCCTGAAGTGCCACAGCTACAGACTTCTTGAACCCTTCCAGGGATGGAGACACCACCACCGCCCCAGGTAGCCTCTGCCAAGGCTTCACCGCACTTTCAGTAAAGAAATATTTCTGGGAGCTGCAGAGCAATGAGGTCTCCCCTCAGCCTCCTCTTCTCCAGGCTGAACAGTCCCAGGTCCCTCAGCCGCTCCCAGAAACCCTGTTCTCCAGCCCCATCCTACAGCATGGGTGTAGGACTTGCTGCACGAGAGGTGTAAACTAACAACAATACCATTTCTGGCAACCACGTTGCAGCAATTTGAGTTGTAAGTGAAAAACAAGAGCAAATCTTCTATGTGCGACTCCATGCTCATGACACCCTCTAGATTTCCAAAACCATGGAGGAAAGTGAGGCTGTTAGAAGAGGAGCCTAAATATGCCTTTCCTCCACATCAAGTAATTGTGGAGAAGATGCTAAGAAACTGTTTTCTGCCATGTATTTAACAGCAAGAAAACGGTCACAGTCCAAGCTGTGAAATGTAATCAGTGCACGCTGCCCTGTTCTCTGCCTCTGTGCAACAAAGGAGCCCTTTTTTTGTGTGTAGAAGGGTCCTTTGGCTGCCCAGAAGCAACAGATCAGCTTCCCTATTCGATGGTGCTTCAAGGCCACGGCCATCGCCAGCTGGCATGCAGAAGCTGGACAGCCCCATGGCCACTGCAACCTTGCAAGTAAAAATCAAAGCTGGATCACTGTGAGAGCATTTCAGAGCTCTCAGAAAATTCACAATGTATCCTCCCATTGGAGGGAAGAAACTCTTTGGTTTTGGAGCGTTACACTTCCCCAGAGCTGAGCAACAGGGAAACTGAGGCACAAGATGTTGGCTGATGTCTTGCAATGCCTGAGGCTGTGAGTGATGTTTGCAATAGAAGGTTACTGGTTGCAACAAAGCGCTTACCGGTGCAGTTTGCTTCATCGGACCAGTCCCTGCAATCGTTATCACCATCACACATCCAAGAAAGACGAATGCACATCCCTGAGCTGCAGCTGAATTCATCGTTTCGACACTGGTGAGCCTCTGCAAACAGGCACACACTGTTCAGATGCTGTCGGGGCAGGGGAGAGGAGGAGGAAAGCTTCACATGGGTTACTGACCATGGGCAGGAGGCTGGTATCTCAGAGGGACCAGCCTATGCAGCCTGCAGAGCAGACTTGACTTGAAAACACGTGTCCCTGCCCTGTCCCTAGCCCTGAACAACTAAGAGCCTTAGCATTTAGCTAAGTTCAACCTCCCAGCCTCTCCAAATCAGCCAAGCTGGAGCTGGATGGCTGCAAACCTGGCAACACTGAGCAAGCCAGGCTCGCTGGGCAGCTGCCCAAGGTCAGCTCGTAATCTCTACAAAGTGTTTGGCTTTGGATCCCAGGAGTATCTAATGATAACGGCACAGAAGCACTCCTGACAGACCACAGCGAGGGGGAGAACCAACACACGGCCTTGCTCTTCTTCTGTCCCTCATCTCCCACTACCTTTTAAATGATAGGAGGTGGCTGGTAGCCAGGATAAACGGGGAGACCTGGCCAAGCGCTCTCTTGCCTTACCACGTCTACAGGCAGCACCCTGCTCTGCAATGCTGCTGGGTTTCCATCCTTGCAAAGGGACAGGGGAGGAGGTTCAAGGGAGGGCACTCACCACAGTGACTTTCATCGCTGTTGTCTCCGCAGTCATCCTCCAGGTCACATTTGTAGGACAGCGGGATGCAGGTCCCCGAGCCCTGGCAGCGGAACTGGTTCTCGGTGTCGCACACGGTGGTGGCTAATGCGGTGGAGAGGAGGAGGTTGAGGTTAAGGTTAGACAATGGTTCCTGCTGCACTTCATGCAGGGAACTGAGGGGAGAGAGACAGCACCCTGTGAGCTTTGCTCACTGCAGCCTGAATTGCTGTTCTTGTATTTTAACATCACTACTAGGAATTATGCATAAATCAGACCAGAGAGGGGTTAGTTGTTGGTCTGGGGACCAGGATTGAAGCCACTTGCAAGCCAGGGGCAGTGCCTCCCAGCCAGAGAGCAGGGAAGCCGAGGGTGTAGAGCTGCCTGCTCTCCACAAAGGGAACTTGAAGTGAGGTGGTGGGTGAAAGCAGGGCAGCCAAAGGAGGGGAAAAGCAGGGTGTGAGCATTACTAACTAGTCCTGTGCTGAACTGGTGATCCCCTGGTGAAGCCGTGCAGAGGAATGGGGACCACAGAGGCTTCCCCTCACCCAGAGCCAGGCAACCAACTCAAACTCAGGACCCTGTTCAGTGGCATCTCAACGTTGGTAGGAAAATAAGCTCTTTGGCAGTATAAAGCTCTTTATCCCTTCCAACCCTAACTATTCTATGACTCTATGATTCTATAAAATGGGCATAATGGCATCTCTCCAGGAAAACCTAGTCCTCCATCAGTTCCTAACTTTAAACTTGACTCTTTTCCCATAGCACATGATTCCAAACTCTTCAGGCTCTGCAAAGCCTTGTAACATAACATCTGCCCCTCCTGCATGCACTGGCAGCCCCTAATTCTACTCAAAAAAATGACCTCCATCATTAATGTGTGAATTCGATTTATTAGTTCAACAAGAGGTCCATGTCTGCACAATGAACACAAAAAGTCATCTTCTGTCTCTCCTCTTTTCCTCAGCATGGCTGTGCCCTCAATTATAGAATCACAGAATCATAGAATAACCAGGTTGGAAAAGACCCACCAGATTATCAAATCCAACCATTCCTATCAATCACTAAACCATGTCCCTCAGCACCTTGTCCACCCGGCCCTTAAACCCCTCCAAGGAAGGGGACTCAACTCCCTCCCTGGGCAGCCTCTGCCAGTGCCCAATGACCCTTTCTATGAAAATTTTTTTCCTAATGTCCAGCCTAAACCTGCCCTGCTGGAGCTTGAGGCCATTCCCTCTCGTCCTGTCCCCTGTCACTTGGGAGAAGAGCCCAGCTCCCTCCTCTCCACAACCTCTTTTCAGGGAGTTGTAGAGAGCAATGAGGTCTCCCCTCAGCCTCCTCTTCTCCAGGCTGAACACCCCCAGCTCTCTCAGCCGCTCCTCATAAGGCCTGTTCTCCAGCCCCTTCACCAGCTTCGTTGCTCTTCTCTGGACTCGGTCCAGAGCCTCAACATCCTTCTTGTGGTGAGGGGCCCAGAACTGAACACAGGATTTGAGGAGTGGTCTCACCAGCGTCTCAGAAGACAATTACTGCAGGAGACAAACACACCCTCACAGGAGAGTGGGCATCACCGAGTTTTAGACACCTGACCTGGTCAAAGGGGAAATAGTGGCCCTCGCAGGACACAACTCATGTGACCATCTTTGGCTGTCTACCTGAGGAGGACACGAATTCCACTCAAAGAGCATTCCCTGGCTCTGAAGGAAGCGCAGAGCATCAGCTCAGGTGCAATGCCAACACAGCAGACATCTAAATTTGGCCAGGCAAATGCCACTGCGGGACACTTACGGCAGTTCTTCTCATCGCTCATGTCCCCGCAGTCGTTATCATTGTCACACTGCCAAATGCTGTTTATGCAGTTTCCATTGAAGCATCTGTACTGGTTCGGCAGACACGTGTTTTCTGATGCAAAAGGCAAAACAAAATCAAGCTGGCATGAGGCATGACGCTGCGCTTTCTGAAGACAAGATGATACTCCTCCTCACCCAAAGGGTGGTGAAAAGGTTGAGCTGACCTCCTGCAAGGGCAGAAGCCACCTCTCAGTGTAAATCAGCAGCAAGAACTGAGCGTGGGTTTACCTTCCTTTATGCAAGTGTTGTTCTTCATGACGTAGCCGTGAGGACAGTCGCACTTCACCTCCCCTGTGGGCAGCACAGTGCTGGACACCCCCTCGGGGCACTTGCAGCTCCTGCCGTTGTTCGACTTGGGCAGGCAGAGCAGGCTGCAGGGCTTGGTGATGCAGGCGTTCTGCCCTAGCATGAGAGGAGGGAGGAAAGGGGCATCGTCAGGACAGACGCGAACCCAGGCTCTGGGGTTAGAGTCGCAGTTAGGAGCCAGCTCTGCAGCACTCAGAGCCTTACAAGTACACAGAGCCATCTGCTCCAGGGAGACCGGGGGCCATAAAGGTCCTCCCAGCCTCTTGCAGGCTGCTGACTGGTGAAATCCTCTGATGGGCAACACTCATCTGAAACTGAAGCCAATCCCTTCAGCGCATACATCACACAGGGACAACCGCTACCTTATTGCAGCCCATACGGATGAGTACGTGGAGGATAAAATTGGTGCAGCTCTGAGATCCTACATTGGTTTTGGCTCATACAGCCCTTTGCATCAACCATGAGATGCCACGAGAGTTGAGTTCCCTCCCTGATGGGGAGTGTCCCTCCTGGCAGTGAGAAGTCGGGCACACCAGGAACAAAATACATTCCTTACAACAGCGCCCAAGGGCTTCAAACCCTGCAGGAACAGGGATGCGTATTCAGGCTCATGAAGTGTGAGCTGCAATGGCCTGGTGGCCTGGGGACCCAAGGAAAAGAGAGGCAAACACATCTCTAACTTGCAGGAAAGATCATCTGCACAGTTATGCAATTACCTGTTGTTTTTCCTCTGTAAAAGATTTTCATATCCATGATCCCATTTAATCGGCCAACTAAGATCTCCATTCTTGAGCCGCTGGTTTTGGATGCTCTGAAAATGCTCAGCTGTGACCAATCGTTCCAGTAGATTTCATTCTGAATCATAGAATTGTTTGGGTTGGAAAGGAACGTAACGCCCATCCAAGTTCCCACCCCCCTGCCATGGGCAGGGACACCTCCCACTGAATCAGGTTGCTTGAAGCCTCATCCAACCCAACCCTGAACACCTCCAGGAATGGGGCTTCTTCGTACAAGGAGCACCGTGCTCATCAGCGGTTACCTGCACTAAGCCACTCAAACCACCTGGATGCATGAGGCAATCGAGAGAGCAAAGTCTCCCTAGCACAAGGGGAGGAAGATGAGAAAGATCTGAGCTGGGATTTGAGCAGGAATGGAAGCAGTAGCCACATTCGCTGAGCAATCTGGGGAAGATAGGGCAGCGCAGCTGCTTGGGAAGCTGCATGCACATCTTCTGGATGTTGATCCTGGTTTCAACTGCACCTGCTTGCTCAATTCAGGGGTGCGTGTGAACGTGCCAGGAGCAGAAACAGAGCCTGTTCCTACCCTCTGAATCCAGCACACTCAATGCTCTTCCACTGACCACCCCATATGTGCAAGAAGCTCTGAAAGTGTTGCTATAGAAATGCATATGATGGGAAACAAGCCACTGCATACACACCTTAAATACAGCAATAGCGTAGGGGTGAGGGAGGCTGTCCAGGATCACAGATCTCCGCAGCCCGTTGAAATCAACCCTCTCGATCCTGTCCATGTAGGCTTCGGTCCAGTAGATCCAGTGGTCATCCACAGAAATGCCGTTTGGCCACCGCACGCCCTCCGAAACGATGCACCTGGCCGACGACCCGTCCATGTCGCTTCTGTAAATGCCGGCTCTGGAGTCTCCCCAGTCTGTCCAGAACATCAACCTGACAACAAGCAGAGAGGAGACAAAATCATAACAAAACACCTCATGAAAAGGAAACCAGTTAGGAAGCAGAGGCTTGAATGCTTTGAATGTTTCTTGCAAGACAAGGAAAGGGAGCTCTTTGCAATGAACATCATCAGCACATCTACAAGCCTCAGAGAGGCTTTATTGAGCTGCAGGTTCGGTGGTGTGAGTGCAGCTGGAGGTTACCTTGTGCTGAATTGCTTTGCTTTAGTGTGTATGGCTAAAGACAGCTGAGGTTTGTCAGTGCTACATTTGCAGCACAGCAGCTGCGGCAAAACCGTACTCGGAGAGACATAACCTGCACTCGGCTCTCGAATTTGAGCGCAGCTCAGTTTCTCACACATCACTGCAGCTTCCCTCACTGGCCAGACCAGTTTTACTGCCAGGAAAAGTTATTCACGAGTGGATATGTACGGGTAGGGAAAGAGCAGTTCAATGGAATGGAAAAAAAAAACACTCTGTGAGCTCTGCTCTGAGGTGGCTGGTGCCACGAATGCAGCAATGCAGGAGGGGCAAGAGCAGCGCGGCTTCCCCGGGGGATAAGAACCCCCCAACTCTCTGAGATGCTTTATTTCTTACCCATCTCGAGGAACCAGGGCAAGGGCTCTGGGCCGTTCGAGTATTGAGGAATTGAGGACGGTGAGTCGCAGGTCTCCATCTGGATTGGCAACCTAGAGTCATAACCAAAACCAGGAGGGGGGTGTTAAACTGCAGGCAACACGGAGGGCGATCACTTAGTTACGTGAAATCTGTGATGCCTAATTACTCTTCCCTAACCAAATTGCTGCCGTGGACATAGGGAGTGGTTACTGTGAGGCAGGTGATAAAAGAGGAGAGATAGGTCTATTTATTTATTGATGTTTCTGTGTACCGGAGTGAGCAGCCGGCCACCGCAGCACTCTGACCGTACCCCGCGCTGGCTGTGTGTACGGTGCAAGGATGTTGCCTTTTCCCCACAATTTCTGTTGTGCAATTCGGCCTCACACACTGACCTTGGTTTAAGTGCACAGGGGTGTCTATAATGACACCAACACGGAGGGCAACAGAGCTGGTGAAGGGGCTGGAGCCCAGGGGTTCTGGGAGCGGCTGAGGGATCTGGATTTGTTTATTTTAGAGAAAAATGATGCTGAAGGGAGACCTCATCACTCTATACAGCTCCCTGAGGTTGTGGTGAGGTGGGTGCTGGGCTCTTGTCCCAAGTAACAAGTGATACGATGAGAGGAAATGGCCTCAAGTTGCAACGGGGGAGGTTTAGACTGGATATGAGGAAAGATTTCTTCACTGAAAGGGTTCTCGGGTGCTGGAACAGCTGCCTGGTTGAGCCACCAACCCTGGAAGGGGTTTAAAAGATGGGGATCTGGTTTAGCAGTGGACAGGTACAGTTGGGACTCAATGATCTTAAAGGTCGTTTCCAACCAAACAATTCTTCGATTTTATAAACTATTTGCATTTAGAATCAATAAAACAGCACTGGGACAAGGGTCAGTGTTCAGTAGTACCCCAACAGCAATGAGACTTCAGGACCGCAGCCAACGTGGGGCTCAGTGGACAAAAATCACCTCCTTGTAGCTTGGGAGGGCATAGCTGTACCTCAATTTTGGCAATCCCAGCGTTAACCCAATACAGCAACCGACTGAGAGGTTCAAAGGCCAAAGCTTCCACCGTTTCCAGTCCGGTGCTTATGATTATTTCTTGCCCAGAACTGCCGTTGAGACAAAGCCGCTGCAAAGAAAAACAGATCGCAGTCAAAGACAAGGAACTTCTGCAGGCTCAAGGTGAGCGCGGTCAGGCGTGCGAGGCAAGCCAGAACAGACAGCTCGGAGAGGAGGAGAACCCAGAATAAACATTCATATTTCAGAGTGTGCGTGCAATGCCTGCTCCAGGTGCAAGGCAGCGATGAGAGGGGCAGGGGTACTGGTGAGACCGCACCTCGAATCCTGTGTTCAGTTCTGGGCCCCTCACCACAAGAAGGATGTTGAGGCTCTGGAGCGAGTCCAGAGAAGAGCAAGGAAGCTGGTGAGGGGGCTGGAGAACAGGCCTTGTGAGGAACGGCTGAGAGAGCTGGGGGTGTTCAGCCTGGAGAAGAGGAGGCTGAGGAGAGACCTCATTGCTCTCTCCAACTCCCTGAAAGGAGGTTGTGGAGAGGAGGGAGCTGGGCTCTTCTCCCAAGTGACAGGGGACAGGACGAGAGGGAATGGCCTCAAGCTCCAGCAGGGCAGGTTTAGGCTGGACATTAGGAAAAAAATTTTCATAGAAAGGGTCACTGGGCACTGGCAGAGGCTGCCCAGGGAGGGGGTTGAGTTACCTTCCCTGGTGGTGTTTAAGGGACCGGTGGACAAGGTGCTGAGGGGCATGGGTTAGTGTTTGATAGGAATGGTTGGATTTGATAATCTGGTGGGTCTTTTCCAACCTGGTGATTCTACAATTCTATGATCACGGTGGCCTCTCCACACCCCAGCTCACCTGGATAATGTCAAGGGTGACGTCGGCCCAGTACAAGCAGTTATGGTCATAGTCGAAGTCCAGAGCAACAGCCCCTCGCAGCCCGGCCAGGGGCAGCTCCTCGCTGATGCCAGAGGCAAGATCGTAGCGGTGGATGGCGTAGCGGGTGGCGTAGAGAATGAACTCATTCTCCTCTATAAGAACAGGGAGTGCCTTGTTTAGACGTCTCCGAGTGTTTTAGGCTACTCAAGGGGCAAAAAGTAAACACCAGGTATTTTTTTCATTACGCCTGACTGGATGTTTTAGCACCTCAGCGTAAGGGAGGCAAAGGCCCTTTGTCTCAGTAGAATTTGGCTAATGAGAACATGCTAATAGCCTTAAACAAGTCCCGTGTGCGCTCATACCCAGTAACATACTGCAGCCATTGTTTGTTCCAGGGGTTGAAGGGGGAGGTAAGGATGGCAAAATCTATCGTGGCTCCTTCCTTCCCACGTTAGCAACAACATACTGATCTCCTGTTCCTCAAAACTCTCATAAAAAAGGTGGGAATGATGTAAATCTGTGAGTCCCGGGGGACACTAGCACCGCAGTAAACATCACCGAGTGGGTTTTGTTTCTATTTTGTGTGGAATTGAGCGTAATGGGATACCGGGCTGGGACAAAGTCTCCCAGGCATAAGCACACTACCGGTAAAGTCCAATAATGCTATTAATGAGTAAAGCTAATGTCAGTAAGTAACTCCGGCTGTGCATCCCTAACGAGATTATACGGAGATAGGAAACAGATACTGTACATGAAAGTGTTACCATGGTGCGAGCCAACACGTATCTGAAGATGATCGGCAAACACTCTGGGAACACGGCACTTCAAACCCAGCCTGGTAGGGACGGCAGGTTTATTTTTCAATCAGAAGGGCCCTTCTCAGCACGACTAACACAGCTCTCCGAATAGCTCGAGAGGCTCCAAGGGGTGAACAGCGTGTCAGGCTCTGAATGAGGAGGAAAACTAAGCGCGGCTTTGGCTCAAATCCCAGCAGCGGGAACGTTTCCCCAGGCATCTGCAGGCCCGTTTGGCACCTTGAGAATCTTTTCACCCTGAAAAGCCTTAGGTTGGTTTGGGGAAACCGCACACTGGTGGGGTTGGCTGCTTTGCAGCCCTGTGGCACTGCTCGGGTACAGCTGCAGCTCGCTCTGCTCACAGCTCAGGTGTTTCACTCAGGCAGGATTTTCAGGCTGCCCAGAAAAGTTGTGGCTGCCCCATTCCTGAAGGTGTTCAAGGCCAGGCTGGATGGAGCTTTGAGGAACCTGACACAGTGGAAGGTGTCCCAGTTGGAACTGGGTGATCTTTAAGGTGCCTTTGAACCCAAATCATTCTATGATCCCTTAGAGGAGCCTCTTTCCTGGTTCAGGCTCACTCTCAATCTGCTGCACAGCAGAATGCTAATCATGCAGCTCGTGACGGAAGATTAAATTAAAGCTGTAATGAGCAGAATGCAAATAACTTTGGCAGCACAGGAGCATGAGACCATTTCAGTGCCTTGTACGCTTGAGAGGAGAAAATAAGACTGGAAGCAAAGTCTGGTGAGGACAAGAGTGAGGACTGAAGGGCAGTGTCTGTCCTGGTTCAGCCCCAAAAAGCCATTTTTCAAGTGAGCATGGGCAGCCTGTCTCAGGGTGGCACCTTCCCAAGGGTTTCTTTGATCTAACTCTTGTCTCTTTGGTTGGGTTCAAGCCCCCTGTAGCAAGGAAGCGATCAGGATAAGAGGGTTCCTGCCTGCAGGCTGCTCTGAGGGCTTCAGCCTCCTTCAGCTTCAACTGAAGCAGCACCTGAGAGGTCCCTCAGAAGTTCTCCAGGCCCTGGACAGGAGATGAGATGATGGATTTGTAACAGACTGAGGCATTTCAGCTCCTGTGTCACAGGCTTTGTCTGAGAGCCCTCTGGGAACGAGCCAAAGGTTTTATGAAGAAAGCCCTTGTGCTTGCAGTAATCCTGTACATACTCACCAGCTAGTGGGCACGGTACCAGCTCCCCTTCAAGCCGTGACTCGATGTCTCCTCCTGTACAAGTGTCCCCAGAGATCTTTCGGTAGCTGCAACACATACAGCAAAGCAGTTTAGTTCATGGAAACTCCTGACACACAATTGCGAGCAACTCGAATGAGCAGTGGTGCTTAGATGCAACCGATGTCCAAACATGCAATCTGTTAGCTGCTGTTTGTGGGTGGGGTTTGGGGCTGTCTGAGATGTTTTTAATCAGGTTCTACTCCCAAATACAACACATACCCTCTAGTCCTCTTGTATGTTGAGCCAATGGGGCAGGGGACTGGCGGGTCATATGGTTTCCCAGCAAATTCAGGGTCAGGAACGCAAACTTCTAATGATAAGTCATCGCTGAGTTTAAAGCCAAAATCACTGCAAGGAGAAGAAAGATGTAAGGACAGGGGAGAAGAGCAGACTACCGGGGCAGGTGAGGCAGCAAGGCATAGCTGAGCCAGCATGCTCTTGAGGATGGCTGCAAGCCCCAATTCTGCTGGCATAGGTCACTGCTCTGTCTCTTGGCTCTTCCTGCTGGCAAAAGGGGAGTTACAGTGCATCTGTTCTTTGGAAAATGCCACGGAAGAGGTGATGTTTATCTGATTTTGCAAGGAGTCCAGGGCTGCTGTTCTGAGGCAGGAATCAGATCCCACCAGCCCTATTACCACTCTACTCATGATGTGCCAGACTCAGTCTCCGTCTCGGCATCAGACACACGGGTCTGGACCTCTGTCCTTAACTGTGTCCCAGGCACTCAAGCAGTCTGGCTGTGAGCTCTGCAGGAAGTCCAGTCCCCGAAAAGCAGTTCATTTCCTAACCCCAAACCTTTGCATCATATTGCCAGAGGATGTTTCCTGATCCCGAGAGCCACGCAGTGTCAGTGATGTACAAGCTGCAGATAAAATGATACAGCAGAGCCAGTGCATCCCTGTGGCTAGAGGGTCACAAAGGTTTTTAGAGGAGGATCCCTACATGTACTGGGAAGTTATCTGCCATCATTTCAAAGAAAGTGATGGATTAACAATACTTCCCTCTTCTATAGAACCTTTCAGAGGCTCCTGAAAGGCTCCAAACATGTTAATTAAGTCTCATGCCCTGTTATTAGTGAAAGGATGTCTGCAGTTTATTTAGTTTCCTCTCTGCTATAAAATCAAGCAGCGATACAAAGAGCTCAGTAAACTGGGTGTTTGTTCACTGTGAGCGATTGGTCACAGATATCTATCTCAGACTTACAATGCAGACTCAAAGAAATTAATTGGTATTTACCATTCAAAGTCTTCCCTTGTGCAAGAGCAGTTGGAGACCATGATAGGCCTGTCAAAATCTTCCCCATTGAAGCAGGTCGCATGAGGGGTCCTCCTTTTGAAAACGGTTTTATGCCCCAGTAAGCATTCATTGCCTCGCTCGTCGGAGGGTGACCACAGTTTGTAGTCGTTCTCTGTGCAGGGGACCCCTAAGAGAAGTGACAAGGTTGGGGTGAGGAAATCATAGAATCAGAGAACGTCCTGAGGTGGAAGGGATCCACAAGGATCATCGAGTCCAGCTCCTGTCCCTGCCCAGGACACTCCAACACTCACACCGTGGGGCTGAGGGCGTTGGTCAAATGCTTCTGGAATATTGTCAGGCTTGGTGCTGTGACTGCTTCTCTGAGAGCTGTTCCAGTGCTCCACCACTCTCGAGGGGAAGAACCTTCTAAAGTTCAACCTAACCCTCTCCTGGTGCATCTTCCTGCCATTCCCTTGCAGCCTAAAGGCACAGACCTTGCTGCAATCCAGACCAAGGATTTAAAAGTGAGTTACTGATGCCTCTCAGTCACAGCTGCCAATTTGTGGTGGGACAGGATGTGCAAAGCACGGCATCGTGTCCCGCATCTTGCTCCGGGGATCTTGGTTTCCCACCCATGCACCACAATAACGCCCACTGTCCCATCCTTCTGGCATGAAACGAGGGCTTTCCCCTAGTTCTAAGGCTAAATCCCTGAAAGAAAAGTCAGAGCAGAAAGCAGTCCAGCTCAGAGCGTGCAGCGGCACTCAGTGACAGGAGGCAAGAAGCAGCTCCATCGAGGTGACAGTGAATTCACAGTGATTCCTCATTTAAATGAAGTTGTTCTGGTTGCCAAACAGATCTGTTTCTAACAAAACGTCAAGGGAATCAGTTATAAATTTTAGTCAAGCAAATTCCTCTGCTGGGTTTAACTGCTCTTTGATTAAAATGCTGCCTTGCAATCAAAGCTGAAATGGGTTATAAAACATTCATAGGCACAAGCCTTCAGAAGTTTTTTTTTCCCCTTTTCCTTTTCAACAAATCCCTCAGCAAGGCGCCAGGAGTACGAGGAGAGCACAAGGGATGCGAGTGCCTTCAGCAGCCACGTCCGCAGAGACATGAGACGCAAGGGACAGAGCGCCTTGCTGCTGATGGGACTTGAGGGCATCTCCATGGGGTCTCTGGTGGAAAACAGGGTGGAGGGCAAGAGCAACAAAGCTTTTCTCTGTGCTCGATTCGTATCTAGGCACACAACAAACCCTGCTTGTCACTGGGGCTCTAAAAGTCTTAGATAGGTTCATAGCCTGAGGTCTCTAGGTTGCTTTGGGCTTCCAAAGGCCTCTCCCAGGTCCCTTCCACGCTCTTCGTCTTATGGTTGGACTCGATGATCCGATGGGTCTCTTCCAACCTGGTGATTCTATGATTCTCAATCTAGTGGAGATGGTATGGCAAGACCTGACTCGAACCCACAGGGGTGCTTGGGCTAGGGTTGGTTTGAGGCAAGAGCTTACTGGGGTGTGTAACCAGCAAAGCTGTGGGGTGGAGACAAGGCAGCCCTCCCACCAGTGCAACCAGTGTCAGCCACGGCTCTGCCACCCGTCCCCTTACCCAGCACGTCAGTGGTGTTGATCTGCAGGATCAGCCAGCTGTGGCCATTCTCTTTGTACGAGCCGAAGATAGTGAAGATGGTGCTTTTCTCCCCCGGCTCAGTAAGCAGGCCGTACACAAACACCGGCTTCTCGGAGAAAGTGAATGTTTTCCAGGTTTCCCCTTCGTTTGTGCTGTACCTGCAGGAGGAGGATTAGGAGAGCTGCCAGGGGCAGGTCCAGACTGCTGTAGGACACTCCCTCTCAGCTCCAGCCAGGGCACCAGAGGTGATCCCCTTCCCCTACCACTTACTTGAGCTGGTCGGTCTCTGTGCCTTGTGCGATGGCCACGAGAATGCCACCATGGTCACCCCAAGTGTAGTAGTGGGGTCCAGACAGCGCCTGGAAGAGAAACGGTGCCGAGTGGTGCCTGAGAGCTGTGCTGAATTAAGGGAAAAGCTTGGTGGCAAAGCGTGATTCATCAGAGATGCTGCCTGACCCAAGCTAATGCTTCAGGTCACCTTGGCCAAGCCGAGTACCTGGAGGCACCAGTGTTTATGGGCCAACAGTGGCTGTTAGGAGCAGCCAGACTGATTTCCCTCAAAGCAGAACTGTGTTGAAGAGCCACACTGTGCCCTGGACTCTACTCCTCCTGTGTCGTGCACAGGGAAAGAATTTATGAAGTGCCATTATATGGAACCCATCACTTGCCCTCTCAAGTCTGCAGCTCTCTGTCATCTCTGCGAGGCTTTCCTAGTGCTCAGCAAGGACCCCTCACCCTCCTAGGGCTGCAAATAAGTTTTGGGTTTCAGAATGCTCAGAGAGAAGTGTTGCTGTCAGTGCAAAAACAAGACCTGGTGACAGTTCATACCTCCATCCCACAGAAAGAAACTTGCATTTCACATTCATCTCCAGCTCCGCCAGTGACCACCAGCACAAAACCACCTTTGCTTTCTTATCTGAGGAGCTCAGGGTGAAAATACAGAGCATGTCTGTGCCTGGCTCTGCTCACAGTACAGGCCAATGGGCTTGGGATATTCTTGCACAGGGCACTGCATGCACCGTTTCTTTCTTTTCTGTGCTGTAAGACCGTATCAGTGCTCAGGAGAGCAATGAGCCTCCCAGTCTGCTGCTTGCCAAAGCCGAGGGGAAGGAGCTGTGCTACTGCTCCTCAGCGAGGAACTGCAGTGCTGGGTCATTCTGCACCTCTGCTCGTGAAACAAAAGGCCCAAACAAGTCAGGAGCTCAGTGATAACCATGGATCAACGCTTGCTCTTAACACAAACCTGCCTATGAAGCCTCCTCGAAGGAGGTTGCTGCGAGGTGTGGGTTGATCTTTTCTCCCCGGTAGCCAGTGACAAGACAAGGGGAAATGGCCTCAAGATGCACCAGGGCAGATTTAGGTTGGATATTAGGAGAAATTTCTTTATTGAAAGGGTTGTCAAGCAGTGAAGCAGGCTGCCCAGGGAGGTGGTGGTTGAGTCACAGTCCCTGGAGGTGTTTAAAAGATGAGTAGATGTTGTACTTGGGGACATGGTCTGGTGGCAGGCTCAGCAGGGCTGGATCGATGGTTGGACTCAATGATCTTAAAGGTCTTTTCCAACTGAAATTATTCTATGATTCTTAGGGGATGCTGACACCTGAAGGTCTTTGATAACTTTCTCCATCTGCGAGCACTCCTGTCTTCCTGCAAGGCTCCTGCAGGGAGAAGCTGCCGGTGCCCATGGCCACTTCCCAGCCAAATTCCAGAGGCACCGGGGCTGAACCACGGGCGGCTTTGGCAGCAGCCAGACCTGCGGCGTTTCCCCACCGCTGCGGCAGCTGCCCAGACACCAACCCAGACTGCGCAGCACTTACGGGAGGAAAAGGGAGGCCGTTTAGTTCCCAGGATTAAATAGCTTGCAGATGTTGAAACAGCATATTACACTTTGCAGAACGTGCAAGAGGACCACAAGTACTGCCGCAGACCAGAACATCCACTTAGGAAACAGCATCAAACTGCCCATAAACTAAGGGCAACAGACTATTTTGCTGGAAGATGCCAGAGCCTCTCCAGACACCCTCACATGCAAAGTCCTGGCTGTCAGTCCCATCTAAACGGGGCCAGATGACCTGCACTGGGGACGAGCCCTGCTAGTTGAGAAGAAGAAATAGAATCATAGAATGGGTTGGGTTGGAATGGACCTCAAAACCCACCCAGTTCCAACCCCTCCCATGGACAGAGACACCTCCTACTGGATCAGTTTGCTCCAAGCCCCATACAATCAGGCCTTGGACCCCTCCAGGGATGGGGCAGCCACCACTGCTCTGGGCAACCTGGGCCAGGGCCTCCCCACCCTCACAGAGAAACATCAGTTCCTACCATCCAGTTTAAATCTCCCCTCCCTTTTAGTTTAAAACCATTATTCCTTGCCCTGTCACAACAAGCCTTGCTAAAAAAGTCTGTCCCCAGCTTTCCTGGAGCCCCTTTCCATACTGGAAGCTCCTCTAAGGTCTCCTCAGAGCCTTCTCTTCTCCAGGCTGAACAACCCCAACTCTCAGCCTGTCAAACAGAGGGAGCTCTCTTGCGTTTGAAGCCACCACCTTCACCAAGAGGTTCATCTCCGTGCCAACCCATTTCTGCTCCTTTATCTGATGTCCTCTTGGCCTTGGTCTCACGGGACATTCAGCACCCTCGTGGACACCTATCTGGAGGTCACCTTTAACACCCCAGAGCCGCATAATGCTCACCTACGCTGCTGCCAGCATCCTCCCTGCTGCACCATGGCTTGGCTGAGCCAGCAAGCAAAAGAGCAGCCTTACCTCTCTCCACCTTGCTCCAGCGCTGCTCGACACATACACATTGGTTTTCCTTGCCATGTTCTTGCCAACAGAGCCTAGGGGAAGGGGGGAAATCATTCCTTTCGCAGAATGCAAAGCGATTGCAAAGCCAAACACCTCTAAACTATTTTTATCTGTGAGCAAAATGATGACTGAGGAGCTAATTTTTCACACTATAAACGAATCCCTTCAAAAGCAAATGTTTAAAAGACATTATAGGTTTTAAAAGCAGCTGAGGAAAAAACTATGGCTGTAAACACAATCAAACAAAATGTGTGTTTTCTTCAGTAAAAAAAATGAGACAAATATACAGGAATTGCTGTATATTCCAGAAACCCTTCACGTGGATAGTGGCAGGAAAGAGGATCAGAATAAAGCAGCCAAGGTTTCTCATGTCACCATGCTGCAGTAAAATGTACATGTTGAAATTGCTGTATGGGGACTCTAATGTCCCCAGAATGTAATCGCTGCAGCAGAGAAAGGAATGGCAGAAGGCACGTATCCTCTGTATTTCTGTATCCTGCATATACAAACTAGATGCTGCCAGGTTCTTCACAACCTGACAACGCACAGGAAAGGATGTGGTACCAGTGGCAATGATCAGTCCCGGCGCCGACTCCTTGGAGAGAATGGGCATCCTACGTAGCTGGAAATTAAGGAGCTGGCTCAGGCGCTGGGCCAGGTGGAGAGAGCAGCCCTGAGAAAGCTGGAAAAACAAAATACAGCAGGATTAAACCTTTGCCCCATGCTCACCCATGCCCTCATCCCACCTAGTCCAGCCTTTTCCGCTGGGAAAGGCAAGGAGGGGCTCCCCTGCGGTGGGATTGCTGTTACAGCCTCTTTCATAGGAGGCTTCTCCCACACTTGCCCCGCTGCCCCACGCTACCTCGCAGTCGATCTGCTCGCCGTAGCGCGTTTGTGCTGGTGGCTGCAGCAGCTCCCAGGTCCCTCCCTTGTCAAAGGTGATGACGGAGCGCATGTTCTCCTCGCTGAAGGAGCCGTTGATCAGGGTGGCAATGTAGACGCCACGCACGCCTTCAACGCGATGGAAGTCCGCAAAGGGCTCGTTGGCAAAGTACCTGCAGCAAAATGCAAAGGTGGGCTCCGGGAATCGCAGCCCCCCTGGGTTCAGGGAGTGAGGAATCATAGAATCACCAGGTTGGAAAAGACCCACTGGATCATCAAGTCCAACCATTCTTATCAAATACTACACCATGTCCCTCAGTGCCTCGTCCACCTGTCCCTTAAACCCCTCCAGTGAAGGTGATTCAACCCCCTCCCTGGGCAGCCTCTGTCAGTGCCCAATGACCCTTTCCGCAAAAAAATTTTTCCTAATGTTCAGCCTAAACCTCCCCGGGTGGAGCTTGAGGAACTTTCAAGCCTGGGGATCAGGGCAATATTATGATAAAATACAGCAAAAACAACTAATACTAAGACCAACGTGCTCGTTTACCGCTGCCGACCGGTGCATCCCATGTTACCTGACCAAGGTGTCACTTCCAGCCCCTCCTGGGCTGTAGTAGAGCACATTTTCTAAAGACAGAGAGAACTTCAGGCCTTCTGCCTCCGAGATGTAGAGGTTGGTACGGTTGTCATCGTGGCTGACACACACAAACACCTGGTCCTCCGAGGCATCAGCAACATAATATTCCTTTGGGATGTAAAACACGATAGGCAAGCAGGCTTCATAAATGTAGGCATACAGGCAGGGTTTATGTGCAGGCCAATTCAGCATTCTTTGGCTCGCTGATTCATAGAATCATAGAATCACCAGGTTGGAAAAGACCCATCGGCCTGTTCTCCAGCCCCTTCACCAGCTTCGTTGCTCTTCTCTGGACTCGCTCCAGAGCCTCAACATCTGAAAGTTATTCTTCCTTCAACCCATTTCTATTTTTAACACTTGGCAAGTAAGGATCTTCCCTTTGCATTTCTTTTTGTGTTTCTCCTCCAGTAATCACTGTCCACCCTCTGCCGTGTACAACCCTCCGGTGTGCCCAGGAGCATCACTGGGTGCCAAGCCCCATCGGTGCGAGATCTCCCTCTGCCCAGACCCCATCGAGGCTGGGAGCATCCCACAGCCAGGAGCTCTGCCAAACACCCGAGGTACTTCGTGTGCTCTCCTTCATCCCTGCCAGCATGGGGATGCCACAGCACATCTGGTTCACGGATCACAGGCTCTTTACAAATCCTGGCTGTCTCCCTGAGCTTCTTCTGCCTGGATGCTCCGAGCGATGCCAGGGGAGCCTGTGCATGCTCAGTAACCTAGTGTCCCGTGCCATGGGAAGCAGAGCCAAAGCACAGAGCACCGAGATCATCAACCCCTCTCTGGGTATCTGGGATTTGCTATCAATCATGAGCATGGGAGGAAGCCAGTGGCTCTTTCTGGACAGTCTCACACTGAGTACAGTATTTATTCCTGTATTTCTCAGCAGGCACAAATCACTAGAATAAAGCACCACTGTGTAAACTGCAAGATCATCCTCTTGTGAGCGTTTGCTCAGTGAACCCCCTCCCCTGCAGCAGGGTCACACAAAGTCTCTTCCCCGAGAGCTCCCGCAGCTCCTGGTGAAATGCAGAAACCTGCTGTTGACATCCAAGGGAGCCCTTGGCAAAGGAGGCAGCGAGAAGGGCTTCTCAGAACTCACCACTTACCTTAATTGGATGCTTGGTTACAAACTGTGCCACACGCATCGGCTTGCGGTTGAAGGAAACCCAGAGCTGGACTGAAGGCGGCTGCGAGCTGCCTTGCAAACGCTGCAGCAGGGGAGAGGGACACGTTAGGAGTTGCTCTCACCCTAAAAAACACCCTCATCTCCAGCGGTGGCTGAAAGGCAGACTGAGGCAATCGCTGGGACCTCACCCTCCCCGCCGCTGGCCGTGGGGAGCAGTTCTCCTTGCTCCTGGTTTATTATTCCTGCAGCTCTTTAGCAAGCTGAGAAACCACCCTTTCTGTTCGGTCAAGTGGAGGTAAGGAGGCCAGTGTTAATTCCTCCTCTTTCTGCAGAGTAGTCTGTCCTTTTCTTTCCTATTTTTAACAATTTGCACCAAATGAAAGGTACTAGCGCAAAGCCAAAAAAAAAGTAGAAAGCTGGGGCAATCTATTCCATGCAGAATGCCAATGCTAAGAACCTAAACCCAGACTTAGGCTCCAAAAATAAGCAGCCTCATTCTCCCAGGCTCTGTATCACTAAGCAACCATGCCTCGCACAGGGAGGAGCAGAAGTCGGGGTCCTCGGTGTCTCCACCACACAGTCTGTCTGCTCCCCAGCTCTGCTTCTGCTGCAGCCAAGGTTTGATGCAAGTACCCGACTCCAAACCTAGCGATATCATTTCCAAAATCAGGGGTTTAGAGACAGATAAACCTCCCTCCCAGTCTCCGTGCTTCCCATCGGTTTTTGCCCTGGCTTGGAATATAGATGATTTAACGTTTAGTGTAACGCCAGTCCTTAGAGCTGCAGGAGAAAGTGTGATTGGTGGCCACCAAGCCCTCCAGAAACATAAATAAGTCTGAAGACCCTCAAATTGCGCTCATACTTGGACTCAAAGCCACCCTACTCTTTCAGGATGCTGTTGCCCAAACCCGGTGGCTTCGCAGCAGAGACAGGGACCATCCCCCACGTTTCACCCAACAGCAAGACTAGATAAAATCTCCGGCAAACCACAGCAGTCTCCAGATCAGGCACAGTGCCAAGGGGGTGGGCTCCAAGAGCTGCAGGCTGTCCTACCTGCTAGAGATACTTCTGAGAAACTGAAAGTGCTCTGCAAACACATCCCCTGCCAGCATCGCTGTGGCCGGAGGTGACACGCTCACCACTCACTGCCTAGGAAACCCTACATGGTTTCGCAAGGAGTCAACCCTAAATGGCAAAGGTTGTTTGATAAAGCAGACTCGATGGCAGCAGCCAGGGAGGAATGCAACGCTAGCATCTTCTAAAATGAAAACAGCTTCTTAAATTTTATAAAGAACAGGACTTTATGCCTCCAGTGTCATGTCTCTGATCGTCTGAAAAGGACTTGCCCTCAAAGAAAGCAATTTCTGGCCAAAAGTGTAGGGGCTCTGGTTTCAAGGGGACCGAAGGACCACGTCTGCTCACCCACATCCTCTTTCTTTAGGAAAGCAAACTGAAAATCTGGCTGTCTTAGCCGGCTGGAGCACACTAGGCTGCTTGGACCTAGTCCACGTTTGATGGTAATCATCTCTGACAAGCAGCCTCCTAACCACTGAGCTGCTGAGCCACATCCCCCCTTCCTCTGCCACCATCCCCTGCCTCGCTTGCCTTCCCAGCGTTTTTCTGGGTCCCAGCATTTTGCAGGCTGACCTATTTCTGGTCATGGATGGAAACGCCGCTTCTCCAAGCCCTGCTGGGAGAGCGGCATCGGTAGGTGTTGCTTCGTTCACGGTGGCGCGAGCTCAAGCAGGGAATGCAGCTTGCAGGGAGCACATCAGCGACAAGCTAAACTTGAGGTCTGAAGGCTGCGAGGTTGAGCAGCAGCATCCCCAGAAAATGCTCTCACCACACTTTAGGCACAGGTCCCAGCTGAACGCAGAGCTGTGGCCACCGTGGTGCTGTACCAAAGCATCCACTGTCACCTCAGCGGTGAGTCACTCGCACAATACTTACCACAGACTTTGTTGCAAACATGTATTTGTCCCTGAGCTGGAAATCTTCAACATCTTCCAGGATTATTTCTTTATTTTCTCGGCTTTGGAAGAAATCAGTGCTGCGAATGACAGTTGAAGCCCCAGAAGGCTCGTGCCGCTCGATGTACACCGTGTTTGGTTTATCGTAGGGCTCAACTCCCCTGGAAGGGACCGAAAAAAAAAGGGTGGTGATGTTATTCCTGCACTCACAGAGTAATGCAGGCAGCAGCAGGTATAAAGGACTAGGAGTTCTTGCAAGAGGTAGATGGGGCTGAGGAGGGTGGGAGCAGGGGATTTAGGCCAGAGGATGCTTTGGTATCCAGGTCCTCGGTTTGCATAGGGCAGCAAACATGGCAAGGAGTGAGGAGTGAGAGAAGACAGGAGATGGGGGTAACACACAGGGGCAGTACATACCAAGAAAAAGATTTCACGTGTTCCTGAATCATTATCCAGGTCCGTCCGAAATCGTCTGATTTCCAGAGCTGTAATGACAAAGGTGAGACTGGGCAACCAAACAGACCCCGTCCTTTAAGACCACAGGCAGGATGGACAACCACAAAACTGTGAAGGGTTTCAATGCCTTCTCTTCACGCAGCAGCTACCTGAAGCAACAGCAATCTTTCAAGCTGCAGGAGAATAACTCAGACAGGAACAGAATGCCCTTTAGTCTCCTACCAGAAGGATTTTACACTAACTGGTATAATACAGGATGTTACCAACTCATTTTACACTAACTCACATGTAAAGGTAAGTGGTTATAATGTACATGTGGAGTGGGACAGCGAGGGTAAATCTCCAGACAGAGCTGTGTCCGTTAGAACCCGATTGTGTGCTCGCGTTGCTGCCGCAGATCTGCAGGTACTAGTACAGCAAAGGCCAGGAGGAGAGAGATAGCATCTTTCATTGCGACAACAAAAGCAGCAGTGATAAACACGCCAGTCCACAGGCACATCAACCCCTCTGCAGATCCCATCCCTCACAGGGCATGTGTCCCCAGAACCTGACTGTTTTCCACGTGACAGTGGCACCTGAGCTACAATTTTGGCATCTTTGTTTGCAGGTACGCGGACACGGCCAGCCAGACTCCAGCCTTGATGGTCAGTCCAGCTGCCTGCCCAGGGAAGGCATCACTCCCAGCCAGCTCCGTCCCCTCAAGAAGGCATCAGCAGCCCACACCCTGCTAGGACTGGACTCAAAACAGCAGGGACTGCACACATCCTCTGCTCAACTTTCCCCGTTCACATGCTGGGGACAGTTGTTTCATCTCCAGGTTTTGCTCACGCTGCCTGTGTAGATCTGAAGGTGCCGTGCTTATTTACAAACTCTAGCTGGTAGCTCCAGGGGAAAAAGAAGTGATTGTTTTCAAGAAGCAATTTGTTACGCAAGACCCAAAGCCAAACCACACGCCTGCCTGAAATACTGCGGAGGTCAGTCCTGCCTCGGCTCCCAGCACTCCACGGCGAGGTATGACCACAGAACTCAGGGAGATCGATAGGGGCCGGAGCCCAGCAGATGAAGAACCACCATAAATAAAGGAAAGGGAAAACGAAGTGTTTAAGGTGGCCATCCTGCAGGTACCTTATCATAGAATCACAGGATGGTTTGGGTTGGAAGGGACCTCAAAGTCCATCCAGTCCCACCCCCTGCCCCCTGCCATGGGCAGTGACACCTCCCACTGGATCAGGGGCTCCAAGCCCCATCCAACCTGGCCTTGAACCCCTCCAGGGATGGGGCAGCCACCCCTGCTCTGGGCAACCTGGGCCAGGGCCTCCCCACCCTCACTGCAAAACATTTCTACTTAAGATCTCATCTCAATCTTCCCTCTTCCAGCTGAAAACCTTTCCCCCTTGTCCTATCCCTGCAGTCCCTAACCAAGATCTCCTCCCCAGCTTTCCTGGAGCCCCTTTCAGTCCTGGAAGCTGCTCTAAGGTCTCCCCGCAGCCCCCACTTCTCCAGGCTGAACAATCCCAATTCTCTCAGTCTGTCCTCATATGGAAGGTGCTCCAGCCCTCGGGATCATCTCCATGGCCTCCTCTGGACCCATTTTAACACATCCATGCCCTTCCCGTGCTGAGGACTCCAGAACTGAATACAGGGCTTCAAATGAGGTCTCAGGAGAGCAGAGTAGAAGGGGAGAATCCCCTCCCTTGCCCTGCTGGTCCCACTGCTTTTGATGCAGCCGCTGCAGGGATCAGAAACCAGCCTGACCTGTAGGGAAGGGCGTGTCCTGACGAAATTGGGACAGCTCTGTGTGCAGCAATCTCAGAGCAGATACCCTGGATGCTCAGAGCACAAATCCATGTGGTGCTGGCATAAGGCCAGCTGACTCTGGGCACACTCTGAGAGCTGTGGGGCACATAAGAGGCCAGGGCATTGTGACAGCAGGGGAGAGGCAGGATGCTGGCCCTCTCGTCTAAGTAGAAGTGCTCACCTGTTTTTTAGGATGAGCCCTGTCGAAGCCCAGGAGGAGGTTGGGGTTTCTGCTGTGCAGGAGGAGGTCTGCTGCTCTGAAGGGAATCGAGAAGCCCTGAATGGTGTTGCAGAAGTCAGTGGTGATCCAGAGGTACGGGACAAAGGCATCCACGAAGATATACTGCAAAGAGAAGTACCGACAAGAAAGAAGGAAAGCAGGCAGTCAGCCTCCAGCAGGTTAGAGTAGAGCTCAGGCAAGCAGTAGTTCTCCTCACCCTCTTGTTGTCGGCTGGGCTGTGGTAGAACTGGGCGATGGCCACCTCGCTGCTGTTACCCTCATCGAAGCTGAACTTCTCTGAAATCTTCTTAAAACCCTTCCCATAGTCGTAAGAAACATAAACCTGCAAATGAGAAACCCCAGCATATGGAGCACAAAGCTTTGGTTTATCTCCTGAGGGATTTGGTAGAAACTATTGGAAGAGAAAGCCTTAGAGAAAGCCTAAGCCAGTCTTTCAGGGACGCAAAACCCTGAGGCAACATAGAGGAGAGTAAATTCTATTTTTGTGCCTCTGAACTCAAACACATGGGTCTTACTTCATAAGGCTAGGCTGAGAGAGTTGGGGTTGTTCAGCCTGGAGAAGAGAAGGCTGCGGGAAAACCTTAGAGCAGCTTCCAGTACTGAAAGGGGCTCCAGGAAAGCTGGGGAGGGGCTCTAGATCAGGGAGGGCAGGGAGAAAGTGGGAATGGTTTTCAGCTGAAAGAAGGGAGATTGAGATCTTAGGAAGAAATGTTTTGCTGTGAGGGTGAGGAGGCCCTGGCCCAGGTTGCCCAGAGCAGCGGTGGCCGCCCCATCCCTGGAGGGGTTCAAGGTCAGGTTGGATGGGGCTTGAAGCCCCTGATCCAGTGGGAGGTGTCCCAGCCCATGGCAGGGGGTGGAACTGGATGAGTTTTGAGGTCCCTTCCAACCCAAACCATTCTGATTCCATGATTCTTGCACCTCCCAGCACAAGAAAGGCTCCACAGCCACTGACACCTTGCCCAGCAAGGCAGGGCTGCGTTACTTACATCGCTGTTTTTGGGACCCAGCAAGGACAGGCTGTCTCTGGCCAAGGCCACGATCACGTTGCTCTTCTCTCCCGCCCAGTGAACGACCATCTGGTTGTGGGAATCATTGAGGCTGACCTGCAACGCCAGAGAAGAGGAAACCCTGAGCCACAGCCTCACCCGCAGGGTCAGTCGGAGAGCAAACACCCGCTTGTACTGCTCCTCCTCAGAAACGCAGAGTTTGGGGAAACTCCTTCAAACCAGGTGCTGAAGTTAAACAGTCCAGAAGGCAAAGAGCAGAGCAGCATTGAGTGTCCGACTTTTCAGACCTTGTAGGGTCAAGCGTGGGCATGCCTGGGTTTAGGGGAGGTTTAGGCTGAACATTAGGTAAAATTTTTCACAGAAAGGCCCCGAAATAGGCTGCCCAGGGAGGGAGTTGAGTCCCCTTCCCTGGAGGGGTTTAAGGGACATGGTTTAGTGATTGATATGAATGGTTTATCCATCCACCACCACTTTCTGAAGCTGCTGTGCCTTCCTCCCACTCCCACCTCCTCCTGCAATCCCATTTAAAGCCCCTCCATTCCATGCACAGCCAAGCAAACCAGCAGCTGCTCAGCACAACGGTGGGTTGGAAACCTCTGATGATGTGATGGGCATTACGCTGGCAGTGCCACCAAGCCAAGGCTGCTGTCACTTATACAGAAATGAGCAGAGCAAGGTATTCAAGCGCTTGCTGCGAGCCACTGAATAGTGAAAGAGAGGGTGTCCCTAGGTGGGTGACATTCCAGCATGGCCCTGTGTAAAGCAGCACCACTCATGAAGCAAACCGCATGTGCCTGAAGGGTTCCTTTTCCCTTTATTCTTCCTCAGAGATGCAGGATTCCAGGGACAATCAAAACTAAAACAGAGGATCAAGTAGTCATTTCAACTCCGGGGTGATGAGGCAAAGTGCCAAAGGGAAAGAGTCACCTTTTACCGTGACTTCTTCTGTACCTGAAAGGATGTGGTGGTTTCCAAAACAAACACAATCACACACAATCCCATTATTTCCCCTGTGTGTGCTGTATCTGGCAGCGTGACAGCGGTCGCGAAGGGCTGGTTTCTCTGGGGAAGCTATCGCAGCATCACTGGAGGTGCAGGAGCCTCCAGGAAAGCCCAATGCCATCAGCGAGCAGGGACAAGCAGCCTGTCCAGGGAAGCTGGTGATGTAGCTCAGTCACGGATGGGCAACCCCATAGCTGCGAACGTGCATGCCGGAGCCCTGCACAGCACCGCAGCTCAGCCTTGGTAACCCCTATGCTCACAGCCTTGAGAAGCTGTAAAAATACAGGGTTAAGCCCTTCTTAGGCTTGATACCCTGCAGCTCCCACTGACCTCACTCTGCAAGCGACTGGCAAGTAAAATTCTTGGAAAAACAAGAGCTCTGTTCTGGAAGAGGGAAGATGAATGAAGCAGAAGCCCTCAAACGCCTCTTCTGTAAGGGGAATCAAAACCTGCGAGCAGCCCCCAGAGCTGGTGCCCGCAGGGGGAACCCCCACCACCTCAGCCCTGCCACTGGGCAAAGAACATCAGAGCGCCCAGATAGCAACGCAGCAGAGATTTAGGTCAGGCAGCAGCAGCTACGAAGCAAACCAGCGGTAGCTTTGCGGAAAGAAAAAAAGCAGTGATGCTGTTTGACGATGCAGGGAAGCAGGGCAGAGAAGAAGGAATTGCTGATGCCCACTGAGACAGCAGACATACAGCCTCGGGTCTGAAACCCAGAACAGCTCTGTGTTCCCACCCTCCTTTAAAAGCAGAATAACCCCATCTGAATCTCCTACATCTCTATTAGTTATTTAGGTGCAGCATTTATGTTTTCAGCTGTGCTGGCCTGATGTCTCTGGCTTCAGGCAAGTGATTTATTGATTTGTCCAGAGTTTGCTGTTATTTAGAGGGGAGAAGAGCGAGAGGAGAGCCTGTAGTTGTGTATTCAGAGTCAGTGACAACCCTGCCCAGCTTCCCTTCCCCAGAAAAGCCCTTCGAGAAGGAAATTTGTCTGTTCTCCTCAAGGAAAGTCGAAGTCTGGATATGCAAGACCTGCCCTGCTCCCCTCATCCTTGGCTTCTTACTCCCTCCACGGGGATTTCAGTAGCACTTTGCGTATTTTTTTCTCCAAGAAATCTGACACCGAGAGAGTTTCAAAACAGGAAAAGCACAGGAGGCTCCTACCTGCACCGCTTTAACCTCAGCAATAAACCTCCACAGTGTTTTTTTCCCCCTCTGTCAGCTAAAAGAGAGAGTGAGACCCCTCCTCAGAGCTGGGAAGCACAGTGAAATCTTGGGCTCGGAGAAACCCAAACCCCAAGGACCAGGAGCATCATATTTGGGCTCAGAGAATCCAGAAACCCAAGGACCAGTAGCATCGTATTTGGGCTCGGAGGAGCCAGAACCCCAAGGACCAGGAGCATTGTGTTTAGGCTTGGAAGAGCCAGCTGGTTGCTCATTAGGAGCCATGGCAGCCCAATTAGGGCAGAGGCCCTATATAAAGGGCAAATTGGGCATGAGCAAGGTTTGGTTTCCTGGTAGGAAGGAGTAAAAGCAGCAGCAAGTGCTCAGCAGAAAGTTTAGGAGCAGCTAAAGACTGCTAGGACGTGTCTTACTAAGAGGTTCCCTCACCTCCCCTAATGGGGAAAACCTAACCCTTGAGCTGGTCTAACCTATGAACGAGCAATGCCTGCTGCTTGATGGAAACAGCGTTTAGTACAAATTCCACTTAATGGGGAAGTGTTTTGGTCTCAGCCAAGTGATTAAGCGTATATGAAATATGCATGAAATTCTCATTTGTCCTTCTAATATGCAAGGTGCCAAATGAAGTCCAGGAGAGGACAACCACAGCCAAGACATAGTGGAGGCTGCTTGTAGCTCGAGTTAATGTAGTTAACTCTGCTAGCTCTCCTCTCATGTTATATATTTATTTTTCATTAATGGCATCTTCCAATAAATGGATCCCCTACAGAAAGGATGAGAAGACAGCCTCCAGAGCTGTTGTCCTGTGGGAAACGTATCCCAGAGCAGGTAGGAGCTCCCTTGTGGATTGAGTGCTCCCAGCATGGCTTGGGAGGGAGAACGTTGCCTAGATGCTCGGTGCTGCACTGAGACAGTAGCATTTAGGATGAGAGGGAATGGCCTCAAGCTGCACCAGGGGAGGTTCAGGAAAAAATTCTTCACTGAAAGGGTTCTTGGGCACTGGCAGAGGCTGCCCAGGGAAGTGGCTGAGTCACCATCCCTGGAGGTGTTTAAAACACAGATAGATGAGGTGTTTAGGGATATAGTTTAGCAGTGGGCATTTACGGTTGGACTTGCTGATCTCAAAGGTCTTTTCCAATCTAGCGATTCTATGATTGCTTTGCCAAGCCTCCTGAGGTGATGATGGTTGGTAGGTGAGTGGTCCCCCTTGTGTACCAAGCAGCATCAAGCACCCTGAGCACCCAGGGCTAGGGGAAGCACCCCAACCCCGTGTTCCTCAGCACCTGCAGTGAGTGCCAGCTCTGCTTCCTATTGCATCCCTCCCTGTTGCTTAAGCCCAGAACTGAGAGGTTGGGGTGCTTGGCAGAGGTGGCTCACCCCTTGCACACGACAAACTGCAGCACTAATGAAAGCCCTGGGCTCCAAAATAGTGCAGCGTGGCTAGGAGATGAGTGACTCTGGCTTGGGCAACTTGCTGCAGCTACTCGTAAGGCTGCTGGAAGGTGGAATCTTCCATCACCAGAGGAGATTAAATCCCAGCCTTCGGGCTACCAGCGAGGCTGAGCTGCTGTGTGGGAATCGTAACTTCCCCACGCAGAAATCAAACCACGGTTTAGCTGCGATGAACTGCAAGCTGAAATATGGTGTGCTTGCTGACTTGTAATAGGTCCCAGCACCCACACACAGTGATAAGTGTCAGGACAGCACTGGGGGCTATTCGGGGTGCAGAGCAGGCTTGGGAGCCAACTGTGCCTTCATGGGTTTGCTCTATCGAGGATTAACTCTCTAGTTACAGTTCTTGGACTGCTGGTCGACCCAGGTGCTTGCTGCTAATCAGGGGATGGTGAGGCTGCTCAGGGGCTGAGGCTCAACGCTGTAAAACTGGGGCTGTGCAGAAAAAAAAAGGGTCCTAGAGGTCATTTAAGTGATTGCCCATCCTGGTTGTATAATTGCAAATGGGATGCCTTCAAACTACTGTAGTTCCTAGAACATTTCTGAATAGGTAACTGGTCATTCCTACAGCTCCCTAAGTTATTCCTATGGATCCATAAGGGTATTGGAGAGCAACGAGTCTCTGTGGCTGCGAAGAGCTGCTGAAATGGTTAAAGTCGTGCCAGCAGCTCAGATCTCAGCTTGGACTCTGTCAGGAGATGCTGGCAGAAGGGGAACTGCCAAAACACTTTGTACCTGTTATCCAGGGGAACGAGAATGGGACTATAGAAAGCAATAGCTAAAAGGGGTCAGAAGCAAAGCCACCGCTCAGTTAGCGCAAGGCTTTAAAGGAAAGGTGCTCTCGCTCCTCATCAATCTGGCTCGCTAGAAGCCACAGCGGACAAGTGCTGGGCTTCTGCCCTCGATTCCTCCCCCCCGCAAGGCTTATGCAATAGCCGGGCATCGCAGCTGAGTGTCCTGGGTGGCTCCTGCGCTCCCAGCACGCCGCGTTCCCCGTGCGCTCCCACTAAAGCTTCATTACTGTACCTTCTGCTCTGCTCCCAAGCATCTGCTTCTAGCCCTGCCGTGGTATTTTAAAACACAGCCCGTGCCTGCCGTAGCGCGGCTTGTGGCTTGGACTGAAAATGCCAGGGTCTGAAATCATTGATATGAAACACGGGTGACTCACTTCAGAGAGTGCCAGGCCCATGTTAATTTTGTTAATGCTGAAATCATCTGCTTGCAGAGCTGTTTTCTCGCCGCTAACACCAACACAGCTCTCTGTTAGCTGTTGTTTCTAGGAGGAAGGAAAAGGGGAAGGGAGGGGGGAAGGTTGTGGTCGAGGCAGGAGCTCTGTTTACCCTAGAAATTAGTGGGTCCCTTGGTGAGAAGGTCTCAGAGATGGGTTATCCTTCCAGAGTGTTGACAGGGAACTGAGGCTGCCCTTGCAAATTTGGAGAAGCACTGATGAAAGTCGCACCCCAAAAGGAAGGCACGGAGGGAGGATGCAGAAAAGGACTAAAGCGCTGCCTGTGAAACGCACCACCAGGCAGTCATTAATGCTACCGAAAGATTAAGCGATGCCCCTGGGACACCGCAACGCTTGCTTAGTCCAAGAGCAGGATCTGTGAGGAACCTGCCAAGAGGGGAAACAATGAATAAACCCATAAATATCTCCTCTGGCTGCCACGCTGCTAGGAGCAGGAACTCTGTGGCTTCCAAAGACCTGTCTCTCCTGGCAAGCTCAGGCACAAAAGCAAATGCCAGGAGCTGGGAACCTTCCCAGGGTGGCTGGGAAAGGGGCAGGCACGCTCATACCCAGGGCAGATGCAGCGATGGGGAGAAGGAAGAAAAGGGTGGGGGGTTCAGAAGCCCATAGCCAGCCCTCTGCCAGGATGTGCTGTCACCATTCAGGGTACCTTTACAAGGTTAAAGTATGATCTGGGAAGGTCTCTGCCAGGCTGGCAAACGAGGTCAAAATTAAGCAGGGTTTAATTCTGATGGAGCGAGGGAAGCAGGCTCATCTCTGGGGGAGTGCTCTGCTCCCTTGGCACTCTACAAGTGCGCTGTGCCACGGACAGAGATGTGAACATCTCCTGCACAAAGTCAGCGCGATGGCGTTACGTTAATGGGAGATGAATTCCTATCAGCTGCCTTTAAAAACTTCTGTCTTACGCACCACTGAGTGGCATCACTGTGTGGCGTTGGGTTTAATCTAACACAGGCTGTGGGAGCATGTGGTACTCCAAACACTAGCAGTTCAGGGGGTCATCTCAGGTCTTCACCGGTGTAGAGGGGCAGGGAATGTCAAGGTCAAGCAGATGGGCTGATGGTCCTTTTTCCCAAAGGCAGGGTTGGTTATCACCAAGAAACCCGAGAGCAGTGAAGCAGGTCATGTCCCCCCAACCCCAGGAGGGAAACGGGTGAGCTGATGTTAGGTCAAGCAACAACACCAGCTACAGGGAAGTGGAGGGACAGGGGTGATGACCATGCACCAGTTAAGAGCACAGGATGAGGCTCGAGGCCTCACAGCAGCAGAAGACACCTGCAGATGGATAAGATGTCCTTTATGCCAGTGTGGTTTAAGGTGAAGGTTTCCTGTGTGCTTCTGGGGGCAATTTTGCATAAGGTCTTTTCAACTAAGGAGAAGGGATGTCTGGAGGTAAAGGTTAGACCTGTAGGTCCGTATTAGCAGCCCAGCAGTGTAAATGCTGATCTTCTCTTGCCCCTCAGGACCAGCAAAGGCTGGCCTCCTGTCCTGGTGCTTCTCCCCACCATCCACCATGGCTGCGACACAGCCAGCTGACAGCACAAAGGGCAGTTTCACCTGGCATGCAGGTAGGCAGCCAAAGCAGCTACTTCTCTTTTCCTAGTTTGCTGCCCTAAGTGAAGCCCTTGCAGGTGATGTGGTTAGTGGATGGCTTTTCTCCAGGAGGGGATGGGATCTAGGTGGGATAGTGGTGGATACTCTGGAAATGTAAAATCCTGGAACCTAGTACTTGCATCCAGGTCTCAGTAGGGACATGCAGACAAGAGCACGGAGGCTGTTAAGGAACAGGAGGATGGGCTGCAGCTGAGCTGCTGCCTAGTAGCCAATGGCTTGCACTAGAAAGAGGACGGCAGGGTGCTGGGAGGGATTCAGGGAGTGCTGCTGGCCCGAGGGATGTAGGCAGACATTGTCTAGCCCTGGGGATGCTTCTCTGCCATCAGTGGTGTCCTAGAAAAGGCTGTCACATGTCGGTGCCTGCTTTGTAACGTTCTGTCCATTGTAATGCTCATTGCAGAGGTGAAGACCGCGCAAGGGAACAAAACCCGCTCTGTCTCAAAGCTGAGTGTCTCTGGAGCCGCGCGTTTGGTCTCTTGGTTGTTGGTGGTTTGGAGTCAGAGAAGCTGGGGGAAAGCTATGAAGGCATAAAGGTTTAGCCTACTGGTCCTGTTCGTTGAGTTTTCTAAAAAAGTTGCTTTGCACAAGCCTGTCCAGCAAGGATGTGATGGGTGGTGAGGATCTGGATGAGGAAAACAAGTAACGGTTTGTGCCTGTCTTTGGTGTCTAGGGCAAGAGGGCTCTGAGCCCGTTACTGATGATGCCAAGTTTGGCTCCCAAGGAGACACAAAGGGTTTGGACTTTCTTCCCCTCCTCGCTTCTGGCCAGGGCAACGCGTCCCTCCCTCTCTCTCCAGTCCCTTGGCAACGTTGGTAGTGAAAGACAGCACCGCCCTCCCACACCAAGCTTTCCTTCACCTCTGAGCTGAGCCTGAGCTCTGTGTCATCCCATAAGGCTGTGTCGGGACCGCAGCTGAGAGCCAGGGAAAAGCAGGGAGTTGTGGGGTGCAAGCCAGCACTCAGCATATGGCTGAGTGACCTGCCAAATGCACAGGAGCAGGATGCGACCCACATAAGGGATTGCAGCCACGAGGTTCTAGGATGCTCTGTCCAACCACTGACCCTCATGATGATGTCCCTGAGAGAGGACTGTGTGTTGACTGCCTAGTTTTCTGCTGACATTAGAGGAGCACCAGAGCCCTGGGGGCAAGGGGGGCATAAGGTGTTTACAGCAAAACATGCAACCCCTGAGAACTGTTTACAGAGCTTTTTTCCATCCTAGGCACTAGTAATTCTGTGCAGTCAGATCTGTAACAGAGGCTAGGACACACGGGCTCCCTCCTGTCCCTCCTAAGGAGAACCCAGAACTGTTGTTTAGTGCAAATAAACTCTTCCTCAACATGCAGTACCCTGTGAACCCCGCCCCAAAGCAGCAGAAGGGCCAGTTTTTGCATGCTACCCTGAAACCACATGCCATGCCGCCAGCAAAAGCGGCTCCTTTCTCCAGGCAAATCCTCTCGGAAAGCTCAAGGCAATGAGGAAACACCAAACAGTAGCAAACATTGTTCGACTCCTACTGCTTCCTATTAGTCCCGTTCCAGACAGCACTGGGGTTACCGCACCCTCCTAAATCTGCTGCTGCGTGTCCAGGCAATAGAGGCTGTTCCTGCCAAAGCATCCCTCTACCTGACCTGGGCAGGTGGGTTGGATGAAAGCCATAGGGAGACAGAAGGGAAAACGCTACCGGTGTCTTTCTGTTGATGAGAGATGTGGTGCGTTTCTTTTTTTTCCTAAAATGGGCTAGCTGTGCGATGCTAAAAACAGCCAAATGTTGAGGTGGTAGAGGAGGCGAGGCAGATTTTCAAGGGGAGGAGGAACAGTTATTCCCATCCTCTAAATAGGCGACTAGGGCCTTAGGAGCAGCAGCCAGCATGGCATGTGCCCCTCCAGTGGCTTTAAAGCCAACCCTGCCTTTGGGCTGGCTCTTTCTCACCCTGCAAGGGGCAGAAAAGGGGTAATTACAGGGTATCCAGAAGGGAAAGCGCTAGCCAAGGCAGGAAACACAGATGTCACTGAAGGCTCAAAGCCTTGCCTCAAGCGTGCCTTGTCCCTCCACAGGCTGGTCCCCCCCTTACTGCCCCAGCAGCCTTTCAGGTACATGATGGGACACAGGCAGATTAAGCAAGGAGGCTCAAATGGGGCAACTTAGCGTAGTTAAAAAAATAAAGTAGGCTCTTTAAGGCTAAAGCTTTCCATAGCAGGCAACCTGCGTGAAATTCCTTTTCTAACACCCCTAAAGTGATGGTTGCCTGGAAAAGGAGGGATGAGAGGATGCCGTTATGGTTCTGGCAGCAAAACTTGCCAATGAATCAAACCCGAGAAAGCTTCATTCAGAAATAGCAGTTTCTATGTTTTTCCGTGATGAGCAACTCCTCTCCCCCTCTTTTCAAGGAGCAGAGGAGGCTGGATCAGAAATGCAGAGAGGAGCCCTTCTCACGGAGAAGGGAACGGTGCTTCACAAACAGCAATGACTTCTCCCAGGCGTCACCCCCCTAGAGCTAGACATGTTCCACACGAGCATCTCTAGGTGAGGAGCTGCTGCTCCCAGCCGGAGGGATTCACTATATCACCTGGCAAACTAAACAGGACAACCTGGCCCATCTCGCTAGCAAGTGCCCTTGACCACCCAGCAGCTACCGCTGCTCATCTTGCAGGGAATGAACCTTTGCAAGCCTGAAATGCAAATCCAACAGTGCCACTAGTTTGAGATGGGAGAAAGAGGAGGAGAGGTGGGAATAGATGAGCATCTAAATGCCTGGCACTTCAAACGGGGCAAGGCAAAGTGCGTACGAGCTATGAGATGGAGCCAGGGCTGCTTTGCCAGCTTGCCCTCTGCACCACCACCACAAGACCTTTCCTAGGGGATGTCACCCATCTCCAGCAGGACTCCTGCCCTGCAGCAAAGCCCAACCTCGCATCCAATCCATTCCTGGTGCCCCCATATCCAGCAGCAGCCCACCTGGTCCCCAACAGACCCCCTCCTCACATCAGACCCCTACCCTGCAGCAGCTTCCCCCCCAGCTGCCCCATAGCCCCCAACAGACACCCCTCCTCACATCAGCTCCCCTTGCCCCATAGCAGAGTCGTGCCCCCACGGGGCCTGCAGAGCTGTGGCAGAGGCTGCCCCCCTAAGACCCCCTCTCAACATCAGTCCCAGTGGGACCAGCTCTGTACCCCCCTTCGACCCCTTTCCTCCCCCCCCAAGCGCTCACTGGAATCACATGGGGATGCAACACGGGGTTTTGGGGGAAGAGGGGGTGTATTTGGGGAGAGAGGGGGTATTTTGGGAAAAGAGAGGATGTATTGGAGAGAGAATGTGGTTTGGGGAGAGAGGGGGCTATATTAGAGACATGATGTTTTAGAGAGAAAAAGGGTGTTTTGGGGAGATAGGGATGTATTGGGGAGAGAAGAGGGTGCTTGGTGGAGAGACAGGGTGTAGTAGGAGAGAGGGGATGTCTTGGGGAAAGAGGGTGGATTTGGGGGGTGTATTGGGTGAAGAGGAGGTGTACTGGGGAGAGAAGGGGATGTATGGGAAAGAGAAAGATGTATTGGGGAGAGAAGGGCATGTTTGGGGGAGAGGGGCAATGTATTTTGCGGAGAGAGTAATTTTGGGGAAAGAGAGGATGTATTAGAGAAATTGTTTTGGGGAGAGAGGGATGTACTGGAGAGAGAAAGGGGTGCTTGGTGGAGAGAGGACGTATTGGGGAGAGAAGGGGATGTATTGGGAAGAGAAGGGGGGACGCATTGAGGAGGGGGAGAGGCATCAAGAAGAGAAGGGGGGATGTACTGGGAAGAGAAGGGAATGTATAGGGGATGAGAGGGTGCATACTGGGGAGAGGGGGTGCTTGAGGGAGAGAAGGGAGAGTTTAGGGGAGAGACGGGGGTGTTGAGGGGAGTGAAGGCTGCATTTTGGGGAGAGTGGGGTGCATTTGGGGAGAGAAGGGGATGTATGGGGGAAGAGAGGGTCCATACTGGGGAGAGGGGGTGCTTGAATGAGAGGAGGGGGAGTTTAGGGGAGAGAAGAAGGGTGCTTAGGGGAGAGAAGGGTGCATTTAGGGGAGAGAGAGGAGGCACTGGGGAGAGAAGTGGGGATGTACTGGGAAGAGAAAGGGCTGTATAGGGGAAGAGAGGGTGCTTGAAGGAGAGAAGGGGGAGTTCAGGGTAGAGATGGGGGAGTTCAGGGGAGAGAGGGGGGAGTTCAGGGGAGAGAGGGGGGTGTTTAGGGGAGAGAAGGGGGAGTTCAGGGGAGAGAGGGGGGAGTTCAGGGGAGAGAGGGGGGTGTTTAAGGGATAGAGGGGGGAGTTCAGGGGAGAGAGAGGGGTGTTCAGGGAGAGAAGGGGGAGTTCAGGGGAGAGAGGGGGGTGTTTAGGGGAGAGAAGGGGGAGTTCAGGGGAGAGAAGGGGGGTGTTTAGGGGAGAGAAGGGGGAGTTCAGGGGAGAGAGGAGGGTGTTCAGGGGAGAGAAGGGGGAGTTCAGGGGAGAGAAGGGGGAGTTCAGGGGAGAGAAGGGGGAGTTCAGGGGAGAGAAGGGGGAGTTCAGGGGAGAGAAGGGGGTGTTTAAGGGATAGAGGGGGGAGTTCAGGGGAGAGAAGGGGGTGTTTAAGGGATAGAGGGGGGAGTTCAGGGGAGAGAAGGGGGAGTTCAGGGGAGAGAAGGGGGTGTTTAAGGGATAGAGGGGGGAGTTCAGGGGAGAGAAGGATGCATTTGGGGGAGAGGAGGGTGAACTTGAGGAGCGAGGGGTGCATTTGGGGGAGAGAGGGGAGGAGCTAGGGAGAGAGAGGGCTTGGGGGAGACAAGGGGGTGCATTTTGGGGAGAGAGGGTGCGTTGTGGGGAGAGAAGGGGGGGGGGGGTGCTCTGGGATGCAGCCCCCTCCCCCGGCTCACCTGCCCGTACACCTGGATGGGCTCCGGCGGGGTGCGAAGCAGCAGGGCGCAGCGCCCGCCTGCCGGCAGCAGCAGCAGCGCCGGGAGGAGGAGGAGGAGGAGGAGGAGGAAGGGGGCAGGAGGGAGGCAGGGGGCCACCGGGGCAGCCCCGCTGCTCGGCGTCGCCATCTTCGAGCCGAGCGGAGCCGAGCGGAGGCGGCGCCGCCGCCCGGAGAGAATGTGCAATGGGAGAGCGGGATCCGCGGGGTGGGGAGGGGGCTCGGGGAGACACCTCAGCCCGGCCAGGCCAGCCCCTCCGGGCCCCAAGTGCCACCTCTCGGAACCGAAGCGTCCCCACAGCCTTCCACAGGATCAGCACCTTAGAAAAGACCTCTTGGATCATCGAGTGCAACCGTTCCCATCAATCGCTAACCCACGTCCCTCAGCATCTCGTCCACCCGTCCCTTAAACACCTTCAGGGAAAGTGACTCAACCCCCTCCCTGTTCCAGTGCCCAATGACTCTTTCTGTGAAAAAAATTTTCCTGATACCCAGCCTGAACCTCTCCTGGGCAGCTGGAGGCCATTCCCTCTCGTCCTGTCCCCTGTCCCTTGGGAGAAGAGCCCAGCTCCCTCCTCTCCACAACCTCCTCTCAGGGAGTTGCAGAGAGCAATGAGGTCTCCCCTCAGCCTCCTCTTCTCCAGGCTGAACACCCCCAGCTCTCTCAGCCGCTCCTCATAAGGCCTGTTCTCCAGCCCCTTCCCCAGCTTCGTTGCTCTTCTCTGGACTCGCTCCAGAGCCTCAACATCCTTCTTGTGGTGAGGGGCCCAGAACTGAACACAGGACTCGAGGTGCGGTCTCACCAGTGCCGAGTACAGAGGGAGAAGAACCTCCCTGGACCTGCTGGCCACTCCGTTTCTGATCCAAGCCAAGATGCCATTGGCCTTCTTGGCCACCTGGGCCACTGCTGGCTCATGTTCAGTCCCTGTCAACCAGCACCCCCAGGTCCTTCTCCTCCTGGCAGCTTTCCAGCCAGGCTTCTCCTAGTTTGTACCTCTGCTTAGGGTTGTTGTGCCCCAAGTGCAGGACCCGGCATTTGGCCGTGTTAAACCTCCTGCCGTTGGTCTCAGCCCAGTGGTCCAGCCTGTTCAGGTCCCTTTGGAGCCTCCTTACCCCTCAGCAGATCAACACTTCCATCCAACTTAGTGTTATCTGCAAACTTACATAGGGGGCGTTTGATCCCTCCATCCAGGTCATTGATAAAGACACTGAACAGGGCTGGACCCAGCACTGAGCCCTGGGGACACCACTTGGAAATGGTGTCCAGCTGGAGTTAACTCCATTTCCCACCACTCTCTGGGTCCTCCAGCCAACCAGGTTTTCACCCAGGAGAGTGTGCGCCTGTCCAGTCCAGAGGCAGAGAACATTTGGACCCCTCCAGGGATTGAGACTCCACTGCTGCCCTGGGCAGCCTCTGCCAGGGCTTCACCGCTCTGTCAGTAAAGGAATCCAATCTTAACCACCCCTGGCACAACTTCGAATCATGGAATGGTTTGGGTTGGAAGAGACATCAAAGCCCAAGTAATTCCCTGTGCAGGGACACCTCCCACTGGATGAGGTTGCTCCAACCGCCATCCAACCTGAACACCTCCAGGGATAGGGCAACCACCACTGCTCTGGGCAAGGTGTGCCAGTGCCTCCCGACCCTCCTCGTGAAGAAATCCTATTTAAAGCCCATTCCCCCTCATCCTGTCACTCCATACCCTTGTAAAAAGCACCTCCCCAGCTTTCTCATAGGACCCTTTCAGGTAACATCCAATCTAAGCCTCCCCTGGCACAACTTGAGGTCATCTCCTCTCATTCTATTGCATGTTACATGGCAGAAGAGAGCAGCAGGTTAATGGCCAGGAGGCAGGGAAGGACTGGGGCCAGCTCTGCTGGGCTGCCGATGCTTAGCATCCAGCTCCCCTGGTGGGTGGAGGGTCCCATCTCCATGGCTCCGTCTCAGGCTGTGCAGTCAGCAGGAGGTCTTGGCTCATCTCAGCACTGTGCTTAATGTAGATATACAGCCTGTGCATCCAAGGCGGTTTGCCAGCATCCAGCTCTGTTTATGCTAAGCACTGGGGATGCTGCAGCCCATGCGTCTATGGGGGCTGGAGCACCTCCCATATGAGGACAGGCTGAGAGAATTTGGGTTGTTCAGCCTGGAGAAGAGAAGGTTCCAGGGAGACCTTAGAATAGATTCCAGTACCTGGAATTAGACTAGACATAAGGAGGAATTTCTTCATGATGAGTGTGAGGAGGCACTGGAACAGGTTGCCCAGAGCAGTGGTGGCTGCCCCATCCCTAGAGGTGTTCAAGGCCAGGTTGGATGGGCCTTGGGCAGCCTGATCCAGTGGGAGGTGTCCCTGCCCATAGCAAGGGTTTGGAACTGGGTGATCTTTAAGGTCTCTTCTAATCCAAGCTATTCTATGATTCTGTGCCTGGGCAGATGTACATTACATGACTTGAATCATGCCTTGGGAGTGTAGGACTGTGCAAGGAAAATGATAGTCTTGCTCACAAATGCTGAGACCTTCCCTCTCTTTTTCTCCTCCTCTTCCTCCCAGCTGTTGACATGGTCTTCTTTTACCCCCGTGTCTAACCGGGCAAGCCACCTTGAGTAGGACTCTGCCATCCATTCTGCTGTGATGGGCTCATGCCCCACTCATCCTCAGTTTCCCCCTGCCCGAGGTGGTCAGGAAGGCAGAGTGACTGTGGGAGATGATGGGAGAGGTGAGCTGTGCCTATTGCTCAGCCTTGGCTTGTCTCTGAAGGCCAAAGGTGGCTTTCTGGTCATAGTCATATCACTGAGAAAAAGCTTTACCTGTTTTTTTTAGCCTCTTTTGTCTCAGAGGTGCTGATCACAGACTCATGCATTGTCTTCTCTGCCTTGTGAGCCATTCCAGCATTTCTGGTGTCAGGAAATCTTCAGATAAAAAGGATGTGACCCAGCAGTGAAGGAATGGGACTTTATAAATCCCATGGACAGCCCTGAGACAGTCTCATGACCCATTATTTCACTTGCTTTAATAGCAGAAACATTGTCCAGAGCTTTCCCCGAGGTGCTTTCACCTAGAAACTAAGTTAGTGTATTTCAATTATCTAGTCAATACAATTATATGCTCACCTAATAAAGGTTTTAGTGGTCTTGACTCAGTGTAATATCCCTCCAGAGGAATAAAGTTCATGGTGGGTTAGGGCAGGGTCAATAAGGGGGTTTATTGAGTGGGAATCGCTGTAGCTGGTTGCTGTCTGGCTCAGATGTGGTGGGCAGGTGAGAGGGACCTTCCTAAAAGCACCATCATGTTCGAATATCCAGCCCATTGCCTGCGAAGCAACCCGCTCTGCACTGCCAAATCCCTCTGAAAATAAGGAATAGGGGAAGAACAGAAAAAGAAATAGTGAGAAACGAGGAACTGGCTTTGTGTTAGTTTCTAAATGGAGCAAACCAATATGCAGGACTTTCGCCATCCTCCTCCCAGCCTCCTTCTCACAGGACACTCCAAGTGATGCTCTTGGAGCCAAGAAGGGTCCCAGTCCCCACCTGGTCACTGTGCTGGGAGAAAGTGGTAGCGAGGACCTCTGAGGTGAACCTAGTGCTGGTAAATGCTAACCGATGAATAGTTCTTTCTTTGTGCAGGGAAATGCATGTTTCCTTTGCCAAGGTATTTTTTTGTTTCTTGAAAAACGAACCCATCTCCTGGTCTAAAGGGGAAGGGGGGTGGGAAAGAGCAGAGTTTATTTTAAGGTACATCTGGATTTCATCAGCAGCAAATGCCGTAAACTCCAAGAGGGAGCCCCCACCCCTCCAGTTTTCTTTCCCCTCTCCTCTTTGCCTTTCTCCAGCACAGCCCTCCAGGTCCTGGAGAGCTCTGGGGGCTGGAACAGCCATCCTCCCACAAAGCCTCACCGAGTGGAGAGAGTTGTTTAAAAGAAGGATTGCATATTGCTGGCGTTCGGTTAGGAGGTAAAACAGCTCACCCTGCTGTCAGAGCCCAGTCTTAGCCTGGATGCAGCGAAACGATCAGTGTGCAGGGATGCCAGGGAGAGAGCCCGCTGCTGCCATGGGAAGGAGGGCTGCATGTGCGGCGAGCTCCTGAATTGAGCAAATCAAGGTGTGTGGCAAGCAGGCAGGTCTCTGAGCAGAGCTGGCAATTTGCCTGTGCACTGCCTTATCTGGAAAACGAGCGAGCACATCTCTCTTGGGAAAGGAAGCCCTTCTTGTGGGGTTGTAGGGTGCAGGGAGCTTTCAAAGAGGAAAGCATCTGGGCTTTACATTCCGTGCCTTTGAACCAAAGGTCTCAGGGCATGGGACCTCTGAGTCCTCCCACCACCCTCAGGGCCATCATGTATTGTATTTTTGGGATTCAGCATCTGCTGAGACAGCAGAAGCCTGAGGAATGATCCTGTCCAGCATGGACAAGCAGGTCAGCACAGCTGAGCTGTGGCTGCGTGCTACAGTGCTCATCCTTTGGGAAGCTCCACAAGGCACTGCTTGGAGTAGTCACTTGGACATTGATCTGTGAGTCTTCTAGCTTTTACATGAACAATTGGCAGCCTTTTTTGCTAGAGGAGCCAAATCTCTCAATGGGGCATAAACCAAGCTCTGCAGGTCACTAATCCTTTCCTTTCCCCTCTCTGCACTCTCAAGCCAGGAATCCCTGGCTTGAAATCCTGAACAGTAATCATTTCCTACAGCTCTCAAATCTTGCCGGTTTCAAAGCCCTAGCAAAGCCACTTGTTATTGCTGCAAGGTCAAGCGATCCCCTGAGACAGGCAGGAGGGAAAGGAATCAGGCCAAACAAGCGGCCAGCACGGGCAGGGATGGAGGCAGTGGCTAACCAGAGAGATGGAGAGGATAAAATTCGTATCTGTCATTACCTGGTGCTGCTGGCTGACAGCAGCCTGGGGTATGATGATGCTTTGGGCTCAGCCGGACTCACCCAGGTTTGAGATTTCTCCCATCTCTATCCACGTCTAAGAAGTTCTGAAGTCTAGAAGTGGCTGTAGAAGTTTTTTGGGATGGGCCTCATCAGGTGGACGTGACAGGGAGCAAGTGGGAAGGTGTGTGTCTCGGGCTTAATAACCAGGTTAGTGAGAAAGGATAATCTGGATTATGGGGTGACTGGCAGAGATGGTAACGCAGGGAGGCACATAGCAGCCCCGCAACCATGCTCTCTAGGACCATGAGCTGGTCACTACTCCTCCCTCCCCACGGCATGGTCCCAGCAGCGAGGGCGATTGTGTCACCCACCGCCACTCGTCCCTTTGTTTTGTCTGCAGATCCTCACAGCCTGGCAAATGAAAGACAAGTGGGAAGGAAGCCCGTGTGAATTAGGGCAAAATACGGCATGGCTGGCAGTGCGAGCTCTGCAAGGTCACTTTGTGCTGCGTATTGAGCTCGAGAAGCCATCCCTCCAGGTCCATATCTAGTATCTGCCCAGCAAGAGGCAAGGCTGAAAGCTGGGCTGGGGGATTTTGGAGCAGCATCACCCCAATGGCAGGAGAGGAGATGATTTAGGTCGAATTCCCTGGCACAATGACAAGGTTGCCACTGGGCTGCCACCAGGCTCTGTGTGTGAACACATCCCCGATTATCTGCTTGAATGCCAAGGCAACATGCTCGAGCCAAAACCTGGGGCCTAAGTTCCCCCTTGTGCAGCTTGAAGGCTTCGATGCGGGTCCCATGGCTGCTCAGCAGGAGGATGGAGGTTTTAATTAATCTGTGCGTAGCCGGAGGGAAGAGTCATACGCTTGAGATGGAGGCATGGAAATGTATTGTATTTACCAAGGCAGCCGTTTCCTAGGCTGATCAGCCTTTATGTAGTTCCCAAAGTAAACCAATCTCCCAAAACGTCAGTCGTAGCTATCTGCAGAGGAAGGTGGTGCCATTTGGGAAGGGTAACCCCAAGGTTGATCTGATTCTGAAGGGTAGCGCCTGCCAAATGGAGCAGAAGGTGCTTCTGGAGGGTTCACAGCATATTCACTCGGGTACACAAGCAGGAGGCTCCAATCTTGTCTTAGCCCACTTGCAAAGTGCTGTCACACAGTAGGTATCTGGAAGGTTGCACCTGGAGAGGGACAGATCATCTGTCAGATCCACAACCTATTTTGTCAGCAAGGCTAGCTGCTCGCATGGCTGGAGGCTTCTAAGTTGTCAGGCACGTGCAGCATCGCATCTTGGTGCCTCTTCTGCATGTCCAAAATCAGCAAGGCTTTGTCCGTGTGGGAATGGACACGGAGGTATCCAGGTGCCCCAAGCTTTGCAGGAGCTGGAGCTGTCAGGTCAAACAAGGAGAAGTGGTAATGGTGGGGTCACAATCACTTCCCCTCGTTCTGCAAATGACACTAGTGGCTTGGGGTGTCAAAGGACAATGGCGGCACCCAATAACCCAATAACAATAATAATAATTATATCATTATCAGATAATTATACAATTCCGGGTTGATGGAAGACAGGATCCACTGCCAGCCACCCTTGGCTAAGGACCCATAATCATATTCCTCTGTTTTGTAAGAGGTGCAGAGGATTCCTAGCTGGAATTCTTTAAAAAGAAATGGAAGGGCATCTCAGGGTGGATGTTCCCCAGAAGCCTGTGCCCCACAGGACTGGACACGTACAATGCCGCAGCCACATGCCTCTCCTGTGTCTGCAGCCCCTTTTATGTAGCAATAAATCTACTGGAGCATTTACAGAATCCATAGAGTATCTGCATTTTAGGCGAGCATGGATGATTTTAAGTATTATTGGTTTCTTGCACATTGGCTGAAGTACGTGTCCCTCCAGGCTCCGGTCACACTGTCCTTTGTAAAACATGGAGCCCTAAAGAGGATCTTCCTCCACTGGGAGTCAGCAAAATCTCATTCATGAGCCTTATAGACATATACACACACACATAAAGTATATATATTTCTTTTTCACCTGTGTGTTTGTATATTTATATAACTATATAAGTAAATACAGCTATATACACATTTAGATATGCACATAAATACTATATGAAATTATATTCAATATAAATATTTACTGTAAATATGCATAAATATATGTGTATATTTTTAAACATGTGTGCGTATATATAGAATCAGAATAGTTTGGGTTGGAAGGGACCTTAAAGATCATGCAGTTCCACCCTGGCTGTGATGGGCAGGGACACCTCCCACAGGATCAGGGGCTCCAAGCCCCATCCAGCCTGGCCTTGAACCCCTCCAGGGATGGGGCAGCCACAGCTTCCCTGGGCAACCTGTTCCAGTGCCTCCTCACTCTCATGGTGAAGAAATTCCTCCTTATGTCTAGTCTAAACCTGCCCCTCTCCAATTCAAACCCATTGCCCTTCGTCCTATCTCTCCAAGCATTTGTAAGCAGCTCCTACCCAGCTTTCTTGCAGCCCCTTTCAGGTACTTGAAGGTCGCTATTAGGTCTCCTGAGAGCCTTTTCTTCTCCAGGCTGATCAACCCCAACTCTCACAGCCCCACTTGTCCTACCACTACATGCTGTTGTAATGCACTTGGCCAAGAGGGTGTGCAAAACCCTGGAACCCTCACCAGGAGCGAGGGGCACTTTGGTGAATTGATGCTATGCAGGCTAAAGGGAAAGAGCAGTTACACAGGCTGCTGTATCTCCAGCACTCGAAGCAAAGACGTTTGCCATAAACTGTGCTCTTATCACTCAGCACATGGTAGTTAATAAGTCTGCCTCACTGGGGGTTTGCCGGCACGTGAAGTGGGAGCTGTTATCTGCATCCGCTGTCATTTCCTCACGTACCATGCAGACTAATTACTGTATGGAAGTGTCCCATTGGCGTGTGAGGTGCTGCATTAACATCTCCTGCAGTCGCAGCAGCCGTTGCGGCTGGGAGGCAGCTGAGGCAGGAGAAGAGGATAAATGGGTTTCAAGAAGTGGTGAAGGCAAGCGGAGCAGCCCCTCCTTGTCCTCCTTCGCCCCAGTCATGCTGGTGGGGCTGCCAGGAGGCGAGGGGTGATACAAGCAGCAGGGCTTCATGCAGAGAATAAACGCCAGCCTTGATGGCATTGGCATTGCATATTGGTGAGGAACACAGCTCTTGGTCATGGGTGGCCAACAGCATTGGTGGAACCCGTTTATGGTTGTGGGGCACAGGGATGCTGTTTTGGTCCTGCTGCACGGCACAGATGGGAGATCAGAGCTGGCTTTGCAGCTGTTTTGTCCATGCAGAAGTGTGATGCTGATTGTAAGTGTGGGAGAGGAGGGAGCTGGGCTCTTCTCCCAAGTGACAGGGGACAGGATGAGAGGGAATGGCCTCAAGCTCCACAAAGGGAGGTTCAGGCTTGACATCAGGAAAAAAATTTTCACAGAAAGGGTCATTGTGCACTAGAACAGGCTGCCCAGGGAGGGAGTTGAGTTATCTTCCCCGGAGGGATTTAAGGGACGGGTGGATGAGGTGCTGAGGTACATGGTTTAGTGTTTGTTAGGAATGGTTGGACTCGATGATCTGGTGGGTCTTTTCCAACCTGGTGATTCTATGATTCTTGCAGGAGCATCTGCTTACCAGGCCAGTGCTTGCACTGAATATGGGAAGAGTAAGTATGATGAGTGGCCTCAGGCGAGCTACAGAGTCCAACATGAGCTCTGTTTCCTTGCAGTGCACAATTGCGACTGGCAAAGGGCGATGCAAAAGTTCTGTGGGCTATTCTTTTGCATTTAAGGACTTATGCAAATGTACATCCTAACTGCAGCCACTCAGAACCTGTGGCTTTACATATAGAAGAGGCTACGTGAAAAGGGGCATTTGTGGAGCCACGCTGCAACTACGCTGCTTACTATCAATCACATTGATAGGTTTTTCTCCTTGAGCTGGGGAATTATTGCAGCATAAGGGCCCTTTGGTGCCACCATCTGACGGGTCTAATACTCCCGGCGACCTTTGCAAAAGGAGCTGCATACGCAGAGTTCGTTCACAGAAGTAATTAAGTCGCTCGACTGCAATTTATTTCCCCACGCACTCCCTGTGTTTCTCGCTCAATAAACACTCAAAGGCATTAGGGCACACTCAGCACTAACAGCTATAAAATCCCGGTCTCCAGAAACCAACTGGGATGAGGTATTAAAGGCTGGCAACATGTTGCGTGGCTGCACATTGCCTTGTGTGCCCAAACCAGGAGCTGACCCCAGAGAGCTTCAAGGTGACACAGGGCTGGGTGCCATGGCCAACATCTCTGTATAGTCCTCATAGAAACATCATAGAAAGGTTTTGGGTTAGAAGGGATCTTAAAGCCCACCCAGTTCCACCCCCTGCCATGGGCTGGGACACCTCCCACTGGCTCAGGTTGCTCCAAGCCCCATCCAACCTGGCCTTGAACCCCTCCAGGGATGGGGCAGCCACCACTGCTCTGGGCAACCTGGGCCAGGGCCTCCCCACCCCCCAGAAAAACATTTCTTCCTAAGATCTAATATGACCTTCCTCCCCTAAGGAGGGTGCAGGTGTGTAATAAGAAATCAATGTCTAAAGAAATCTAGGCTCTGCGGTTGAGCCAGGTCAGTTGTTACTGTGCTTTGTGTTGACTTCTCTCCAGAGCAGTCTTAGGGCTCCAATGATCAGTCTCACCATGCCACACGTCTCCCCATCTTTGTGTGTAGCCCGTCCTCTTGTGCTGCAACCTGTCTGTTTGTCCATCTCAGCACACGATCCAGCTTGCTGCTCAGGTGACTCAGTCTCCTAATCCTGACGAGTTGCAGAGCACACCCCGTTTGGGTTTTTTTGGGGGGGGGAGTGTAGAGCTGGGTCTTGTGCAAAGCCAACTGCAAAACCATAAGCAGCAGGAGATGCCTCCTGAGACAGAGGTTGGTGAATCTGACATCCCAGCTGTGCTAACAGCAAATTGAACTCTAGCTTCTTTGGTTGGGCTCAACTGGGTCATGCCCATAAGTAGGTGACCAGGGTTTAGAGAGGAATGAGGGACAGCATAGGACAGGGGAGCATGAACACAGGGTGAAGGGATAGTCGCAAGTCTGCACAGCCAAGTGCCACTGAGAAGAGGGGATGGAGCCTGTCTCTCAGCCTGTGTGATGGAAAGCGGATGAGCTGGGTGGGCAGCAACACAAAGAGCAGCAGCATGGTCCTGTCAGATTCCATAGTTTCCTGCATGTCTCATGGAATCGTCCTCGGCATGCCGCCATGCCTCATCCATTCCCCAGTAGCTCCAAGCCACCCCACCCCACAAGTGAGCTCCAGCAGAGCTAGCATGGGGAAGCCTCTCCTGCCTCCAGGCCCCACTCTGGGGCAGTGAAGAAGAGGAGGAAGGCTGTCCATGCATGTCCAGCTCCTGCTGCCAGCATGCTGTGAGCAACATCTCCATCTTGTGGTAACAGCAGCATCAGGGTCCCAAATCCAGAATTGTGTCTGCCCCAAGCCAGACGTGTGCCCGGACCGCCGAGCTGTTACTCCCAATGGTTTTGCTGACGTTGGGTTTAGTGTTGGCAAGGCCATTGTGTGCATGAGGCTTGGTGAAGGCAGAGAGATGGGGGGATGAGATGAGCCCAAGGGTCTGATGTCGATAGGGAATTGGGCCCCATGGTGGGTCGCAAAGGTCAGCGATGTCGTCACTGCTTTTGATCTGGGCGTTGTTGTGACCCTTGGCAATTCTCCGGGCTCCAAGTTAATCAACAAACAGTGGTCAGAGTTCCCTCGCACACAGGGCAGGATGATTTGTCATGGGGAGGTGGAAGCAGAGTACAGCCGAGGTGGGGACTGTGCCAGCAGAAAGGGACACTTGGGGTGGTCAGCAAAGGAGATCCCGTTGGCACCTCCTTGCTGGACAGGCATCTCTGGCACTCATGAGGTGCTCTGTAGGACAGTGGTGTTGCCTTGAGCTGTACCCTGCCAGGGGCTGAGATCATTGAATCATAGAATCAGTAGGGTTGGAAAAGACCTCCAAGATCATCACGTCCCATTAAGTGAGGGGTGGGGAGCAGAGGGTCAGTTGCCATGAAGAGGGACCACAAGAGTAGCCTCCATTCCTGCTGTAGGAAGTGTCATATAGAGGGCAAAGGTGCTGATCCGCATGATCTGGGGAATGGAGAAAAGGATTGGAATCAAATGGGACACATAATACCCTAATAGCCACCTCTGTCAGTGTCCCTGAGCAGCAAAATCCTGCACTCAAGGGCTTTTTGTGTCACTATAAAAATGGAAGGGGCTCACCAGACATGAGAATTTGGGAGACATGCATGCTATACTCTGACACTGTCCATGTGCCACGTGTGAAGCCCCTGGTGAAGTTCCAGCTCATCTTCGTTGTGAGGGTCTGGATATATTTGCAGGGGACAAGGAGAGAAGAGCGGGGGTGACAGCACCAGAGACAAACAGGAATAGGTTCTCAGTGTCCACATCTCACATGTGGAGGGGTCGAGTCCTTGTTGCCTACTCATGGGAGGAGAATTCAGGGAGGGGTTGGCAGCTGGTGATGTTTTCCCCATCCCCTTTGCCATATTGGCAAGACAGGAGGGGGTGGTGCACATATTTGCTGCTGGGATGGCATCGGATAAACCTGTTCTGAGCATCAAAAGGGGGAAATGCGGCGTCCCAGCAGGCTTTGTATGGTCAGGAGTGAGGGCAAAGGGACACAACAGCAGCCAAGTTGGCAAGAGAGATTTATTGAATGTGAGTCAGTCTCAAAGGCAGAGCCACTGGGTCTCAGCGGGAAGCACGCTGGACGTTAAGGGGGCAAGCCGGCCACGAACCCTTGAGGAGAAGCCCCCACCCCTCACCTCTGGGCATCCATTCCTACACGCACACACACACAAAGTTCTCGGGGAGCCCAAGGGACCCATGGCACTCAAAGCACATCTTTGTCCTACAGGCATGCCATTTCTTGCGGCACGTCCCATCAGTGCCCTGCAAGAGGAAGGAGAACACGTGGAGCGCCAAGAAGTCCCACCACGTCTCAAGGCCAAGCCCTTGCTGCACCCAGGAGCGATCCTGAGGATTTGTGCCGTCTCCAAAAGGTAGACAGTTGTGGGATTTTTTTGCAAAACACAGATCAGAAAAAAATATAGCATCGTCAGCCTCTCAACTCAACTTGTCCCAACACACCTTGTGACATCAACAGTGAATTGGCAACGACGGCACATGGAACGGATGGATGGAGACCCAGCCACGTGCCATGTTATTGTTCTATTTTTGCCACATTATTGTTCCATTTGTGCCATGTTATCGGTCTTTTTGTGAAGCCATAGCACAGTATCAAAGCACGGGGACCTTAGAGATCCAAAGGCAGGTAGGAAGGGGAGCAGGGCAGGTCTGTGGGGCAGTGATGGACACCACTGTTTTGGGAGCAGAGCACTCACCAAAGCCATCGACACAGGGGTTTGCAGCCCAGAGATGTTTGATATCAGCAGAGGGATGGGTGGCATTTATCATGTGAGAGCCAGCATGCCCAGGCGTGAGCAGCAACAGAAGCTCGGTGGTCAGGTCTCAAGAGCCCTGCGTGGCATCAAGAAGCACAGGTGCCACGTGAGGCTGTGGTCAGGAGTTGACATCCACGAGCTGGTGACAGCAGAGCAAGCAGAGCATCCGCGGGGCAGTTCAACAGCAGCTTGCAGGAAGCTGTGAGGAGCTGGAAGTCATCTTGATGGACCTCTGAGGTTGTCAGTTAGTTGTTGGAGGTGGTATGGACTTAGAGCTTATAGCAAGTAAGGATGTGAAGCCCAGGGTTTCTCTCCAGGGCAAGAGGCCCACCAGCACCAATCATCCTCCAAATGTGCCACCCTGGCCACACAAGCAGCTTTGAGTGCCAAGAATCATCTCACACCGGTCACGTCACTGGGGACAGAGTCTTTTTGTCTATGAGAAAGTAGTCTTGAGAGGCTGAGGAGGAACAGGATGAGACCCAGCTGGGGAATCTTATCCTTGAGGGGGTCTGGGAGGAACCCTAGTCAGTCTTGGCAGCCGGGAGACCGTTGGATGCCCCTGAGCCTTTCTCTTGAAGCTTCCGCAAGTAGTCGTGGGGGCCTTTGCCCTCGAAGGCTGTGGGGCTCTTGTAAGAGCCACCAATCTTGTCCCAGAGGGTGAAGTACTGCCCATAGTTGTAGTCAAAGTACAAGTGGTGGTCGGTGTGGTGGGCTGATCCGTTGATGACGTGCTGCAGAAGGCGGGGAACACGGTAGTCGCCGTCGTGAATGGAGATGGTCCAGACGTTAACAAAGATGTAGAGGCCCAAGTAGGTGACTTTGTGCAGGGGAAAGAGGAAAGGGTAGATGTGGTAGGGCAGGCTCTGCATGAAGCCGTCGACGGGGTGGAAAGCATGGCTGGCGAAGGGCGTCGCGATCTTCCAGAGGTGGTGGGGCTTGTGGAAGCGCTGTGGGGAGAGGGCACGTCAGTTCCTGAGGCACGAGTGGGTGTGGGTTGACCCTTTTAGGGGTTCCCCCGGTCAGGGACAGACTCGCCACCCAGAAGCCAAGGGGGTGAAGGGCTAGCGGTCATTGCCACCCAATAAGCAGGAGAGAGGTGTGCATGGAGCAGGCCTTAATGAGCTCTTGGCTTCCACCACATTATGGACCAAGGTAAGGCCTCATTCAGCCACACTGAGTCCCCCCTTCCTCTCAGGGCACGTGTTTTCCAGGAGGAGCAGCTCCGCTGTCACCCCGAGCGTGCTATCCCCTCTTGTACCTTATAGAACAGCTTGTGGTGGAGACCGCGGTGTATCCAGTAGATGCCCATGTCAGTGAAGAACAGGAAGGAGAGCATGCTGAGGAAGACGCCCGTCCAGCCTGGGGGAACAGGGGTGTTAGGAGCGGTGCCCGGGGGTGCCAGGATGCAGCAAGGGTCAGCGAGTGTTGGCTGGGGAGGTGTGACAGCCCTTGCTGGGGGGGTCCATCACGTTGAGGGTATTGAGAGGGTGGAGTGGTCTCCTGTGATGTGGGGAAAGCAGGACAGGAGCCGGTTTGGTGCGAAGTGCACTGAGGGAAAGGTCAGTCTTCTCTTTCCACAAAGCTCCTTGAATCCTGTGTTCAGTTCTGGGCCCCTCACCACAAGAAGGATGTTGAGGCTCTGGAGCGAGTCCAGAGAAGAACAACGAAGATGGTGAGGGGGCTGGAGAACAGGCCCTAGAAGGAGCGGCTGAGAGAGCTGGGGGTGTTTAGCCTGGAAAGGGGAGGCTGAGGGGAGACCTCATTGCTCTCTCCAACTACCTCAAAGGAGGTTGTGGAGAGGAGGGAGCTGGGCTCTTCTCCCAAGTGACAGGGGACAGGATGAGAGGGATTGGCCTCAAGCTCTGCCACAGGAGGTTTAGGTTGAACATTAGGAGAAAATTTTTCACGGAAAGGGTCATTGGGCACTGGCAGAGGTTGCCCAGGGAGGGGGTTGAGTCACATTCCCTGGAGGGGTTTAAGGGATGGGTGGACGAGGTGCTGAGGTACAGGGTTTAGTATTTGATAGGAATGGTTGGACTCGATGATCTGATGAGTCTTTTCCAACCTGGTGATTCTATGATTCTATAAAGCTCCGTTGCAGCCTGTCCCTGAGTCAGGGTCGGGGTGGGCATCTCCTTGTGTGGGCCTAAAGGGAACTTGGGACTGTGACAAATCAATGGGACCAGCTCGAGGCAGGAGGTCCCCAGGTGGGCTTTGTGGGGCTCATACGAGGTGTGGCATCATCGGGGGGTTGCGCTACCCACCCTGGGGGCTGAAGGAAGCAAATGGGGGTAGCAGGGAGAGGGCACCAGCCGCGTCCAGGGGAGCAGCTCACCATACGGGGAGTCCTCGATGTTGTCATAGAGCTTGCTGTAACCCCGCACCTCGGCGAAGAACAGGGCGACGGTGGGCACGCTGATCCAGGGCAGGGAGCGCAGCGCGTAGGTGATCTCCCGCTGCACCTGGTTCTGCAAGGGGTGGCACAGATGACAGGGGTCAGGTGACAGAGGGCGTATCAGGAGCTGGGCAGACACCCAAAAGCCCTGATGTCCTGCTCCCTCATGAGGCAAGGAGGGTTGGCATCTCAGTGATGGTTGGCATTTGGCGTGGGCACTTTGCCGCGATGTCTGTGCCACCTGTTTGGGGAGAGCCGTGCTCGGGGCATCCTGATGCTGGGCACCAGGTCTAGCATGGTGTGCAGGTGGGACCTGGTTCTGGTCAGGGATGTTTGAGGGCCAGGAACAGATGAGGCTCCAGAGAGCCAAGAGGTGTGTTTGTTGTCACTGTCCGGGTGGTCGTCAACTCTCAAAAGTGCTGTCACCCATGTCTGGAGCAAGAAGCTGGTGAAGGGACTGGAGAGCAAGTCCTATGAGGAGCAGCTGAGAGAGCTGGGGTTGTTTAGCCTGGAGAAGAGGAGGCTGAGAGGAGACCTCATTGCTCTCTCCAACTACCACAAAGGAGGTTGTGGAGAGGAGGGAGCTGGGCTCTTCTCCCAAGTGACAGGGGACAGGACGAGAGGGAATGGCCTCAAGCTCCACCAGGGGAGGTTTAGGCTGGACATTAGGAAAAAATTTTTCAGGGAAAGGGCCATTGGGCACTGGCAGAGGCTGCCCAGGGAGGGGGTTGAGTCACCTTCCCTGAAGGGGTTTAAGGGACAGGTGGACAAGGCACTGAGGGACATGGTTTAGTGATTGACGGGAATGGTTGGACTCGATGATCCGATGGGTCTTTTCCAACCTGGTGATTCTATGATTCTAAGAAGGCCAGGACAACGTGGCAGTCTGGCATCTCCACTGAGCCCAGTTGTCACTGGTGGGCTCAGAACTGATCTCAGTGTCCTTGTGCTTCAGGAGATTTCTAGGGACTTGGTGTGGTGGTCAAGGAGGGTCTTATGAGCAGCGTGCAGGGCTGGGGTTGGTATGGAGGAGAAAAGCGTCCCTCAAGGCCCAAGCAGGTAGAAAACAGGGAGAGGGGACAGCCCACACCAAGGTGTTGGCACACATCACATGGAACAGTCTCCACCTGCAGGATGGAAAGAGGGGAAACAAGACAAGCAGCGCCAGGGGGACAGCGAGTGGTGCACCCACCTCTAGGAACTGGGGATGTTTCTTGAGGTTGTGGTCAAAGATGAAGTAGTAGCTGAGCGTGCCAAAGAGCAGGTAGAGGGTGAGTGCCCCCAGGTTGGTGATGACGAAGAGGCTGAGGAGCTGGCGGCAGGGCTCGCTTTCAGGCCAGCCTGCGGGGTACACATAGGGCGTGAGGAGGTGCCGGTCAGCGGCGTCCAGGACCAGATCCATGGTGGCTCCTGCAGAAAAGAGAGAGGGTTGGTGTGATCTGGTGCAGAAGATGTTGTCTCTCCAGCTCCTGTCTGTCCTTGGGGCCACAGGAGGACAGTCCTAGTGGTGTGGGTGGCAGGGAGGCTGTCTGTCTGGGTCACTGATTGTGTGGGGCGTGTCTGGGAGACGTAGGTTGTGGAGGGAAAACAGTAGAATGTGCTGAAGCATCCCCCTGCCTGTCCCGTTTCCCTCCCCATCCCATGCTATCCCCCCATCCTGTGTCACCCCCTCCTTATCCCATACTATCCCCCTCCCCATCCCATGTTATTCCCCTCCCCATCCCATGCTACCACCCCATCCCATGCTATCCCCCATCCCTGTCCTGTCACTCCCTCCCAACCCCATGCTACCTCCCACCCCATCCCTCGTCACCCTCTCCAAATCCCGTGTCTTCCCCCCTCCCTATCCTGTTCTGTCCTGCTCCCCACCCCTTGCCATCCCCTCCCCATCCCATGTCCCCCCTCCCCATCCCATGTCACTTCCTCCCCATCCTGTCACCCTCTCCCCGCCGTGTCCCCTCTCTCCATCCCTTGTCACCCCTCCATCCCATGCGATCCCCTCTCCCCACTCCATGTCACCCCCACCCCATCCCTTGTCACCCTCCCCTCCATCCCATTCTGTCCCCTTCTCCATCCCATGTCACCTCCCTCCCTATCCCATGTCCCCCCCTCCCCATCCCATTCTGCCCCCTCCCTATCCCATGTCCCCCCCCACCCCTTGTCACCCCCCCTCCCATGCCATCCTCTTCCCTATCCCATGTCCCCTCCTCCCCATCCCATGTCACTCCCTCCCCTTTGTCCCCCATCCCATATCGCCCCCCATCCCATGCTACCCCCCCCCCCCATCCCATGTCACCCCCCACACCCCTTGTCACCCCCCCTCCATCCCATTCTGTCCCCTTCCCCATCCCATGTCACCTCCCTCCCTATCCCATGTCCCCCCTCCCCATCCCATGTCGCACCCCCATCTCATGCTGTCCCCCTCCCTATCCCATGTCCCCCCCACTCCTTGTCACCCCTCCTCCCATGCCATCCTCTTCCCTATCCCATGTCCCCCCCTCCCCATCCCATTCTGCCCCCCTCCCCATCCCATGTCGCACCCCCATCTCATGCTGTCCCCCTCCCTATCCCATGTCCCCCCCACTCCTTGTCACCCCTCCTCCCATGCCATCCTCTTCCCTATCCCATGTCCCCCCCTCCCCATCCCATTCTGCCCCCCTCCCCATCCCATGTCGCACCCCCATCTCATGCTGTCCCCCTCCCTATCCCGTGTCCCCCCCACTCCTTGTCAACCCTCCCATGCCATCCTCTTCCCTATCCCATGTCCCCTCCTCCCCATCCCATGTCACCCCCTCCCCTTTGTCCCCCCATCCCATATCGCCCCCATCCCATGCTACCCCCCCTCCCCATCCCATGTCACCCCCCACACCCCTTGTCACCCCCCCTCCATCCCATTCTGTCCCCTTCCCCATCCCACGCCACCTCCCTCCCTATCCCATGTCCCCTCCTCCCCATCCCATTCTGTCCCCCCCATCCCATTCTGCCCCCCTCCCCATCCCATGTCAACCCCCACCCCATGCTACCCCCCCTCCCCATCTCACGTCCCCCCCTCCCCGCGGTGCCCCCCTCCCCGCCCCGTTACCGCCGCGCTTCCCGGGGGCGGCGCCGCTCGGTAGCGCCACGTGGCGTCACCTCCGCGTCACCGGGGGGGGCGGGGACAGGGAGGGGGGGAGGTGAGAGGGAGCTGGGGTTGTGCAGCCTGGAGGAGGCTCCAGCGAGACCTCGGGGCAGCTTCCAGCGCCGAAAGGGGCTCCAGGAGAGCCGGGGAGGGGCTCTTGGTCAGGGAGTGGGACCTAGGGGAGTGTCTGAGCTCTTGTGTGTGAGAGAAGGGCAAATAGAATCCTAGAATCACAGAATCACCAGGTTGGAAGAGACCCACCGGATCGTCGAGTCCAACCATTCCCACCAATCCCTAAATCATGCTCCTAAGTACCTCATCCACCCTCACCTTAAACACCTCCAGGGACCGTGACTCAACCACCTCCCTGGGCAGACCGTTCCAATGCCTAACCACCCTCTCCGTGAAGAATTTTTTCCTAATCTCAAGCCTAAATCTCCCCTGGTGGAGTTTGAGGCCATTCCCTCTCGTCCTGTCCCCTGTCACTTGGGAGAAGAGCCCAGCTCCCTCTTCTCCACAACCTCTTTTCAGGTAGTTGTAGAGAGCAATGAGGTCTCCCCTCAGCCTCCTCTTCTCCAGGCTGAACACCCCCAGCTCTCTCAGCCGCTCCTTATAAGATTTGTTCTCCAGCCCCCTCACCAGCTTCGTTGCTCTTCTCTGGACTCGCTCCAGAGCCTCAACATCCTTCTTGTGGTGAGGGGCCCAGAACTGAACACAGGACTCGAGGTGCGGTCTCACCAGTGCCGAGTACAGAGGGAGAAGAACCTCCTTGGACCTGCTGGCCACTCCGTTTCTGATCCAAGCCAAGATGCCATTGGCCTTCTTGGCCACCTGGGCCCCTGCTGGCTCATGTTCAGTCCCTGTCAACCAAGACCCCCAGGTCCTTCTCCTCCTGGCAGCTTTCCAGCCAGGCTTCTCCTAGTCTGTACCTCTGTTTAGGGTTGTTGTGCCCCAAGTGCAGGACCCGGCATTTGGCCGTGTTAAACCTCCTGCCGTTGGTCTCAGCCCAGCGGTCCAGCCTGTTCAGGTCCCTTTGCAGAGCCTCCCGACCCTCCAGAATCACCAGGTTGGAAAACACCTCTTAGATCATCGATTCCAACTGTTCCCATCTGCCACTAAATCATAGAATCATAGAATAGTTTGGGTTGGAAGGGACCTTAAAGCCCATCCAGTCCCACCCCTGCCCTGGGCAGGGACACCTCCCACTGGATCAGGGGCTCCAAGCCCCATCCAGCCTGGCCTTGAGCCCCTCCAGGGATGGGGCAGCCACAGCTTCCCTGGGCAACCTGGTCCTGTTCATGGTGAAGACGGTTTTCCTTATATCAAGCCTAAATCTGCCCCTCCCCAGTTTATACCTGTTCCTCCTCATCCTATCACCACAAGCCTTCACAAATAGTCCCTCTCCAGCTTTCTTGTAGGCCCCTTGAGTACCTCATCTTTCAAAAGCCACAATTGCTTAGATGAAATAGCCTCAGGCTCCCCCAGGAGAGGTTCAAGCTGCACAACAGGAAAAAAATTTTCAGAAAAGGGGTCACTGGGCACTGGCAGAGGCTGCCCAGGGAGGGGGTTGTGTCACCTTCCCTGGAGGGGTTTAAGGGACGGGTGGATGAGGTGCTGAGGGACATGGGTTAGTGATTGATGGGAATGGTTGGACTCGATGATCCAGTGAATCCTTTCCAACCTACTGATTCTGTGACTCTATTAAACTGCACATGGGTTGGGGCGATCTCAAGCACATTCCCAGTCTGGCCAGAGAATGGGTTGGGAGCGACACTTAAGAGAAGGACTTGAAGTGTTGATGGATGAGAGGCTCAAGCATGGAATATGTGGCAGAGCCTCGCTGCAAATTAGGTTTATTTTCTGGGGCAGGGAGCTCAAGGAGGCTCAGAGATCCCTTCCCACTCTGTGTGGTCTTTGAGTCAGTGCCTGTGGTGTGGATGACACGTAGGATTGGATTAGGATGAGGGCAGCAAGACATGGGAATGGTTGCCAGGCGTGGGTGAGGATGCCACGTGCCTGGGAGCAGTAAGGAATGTGACACAGCTCCAGACGCCCTTGCTGGCAAGGGAGAAGAACTGAAGAGGCAATCAGTGAGGACCATGACCAAGGTGTGGGATGGTGGATCTAGGTCTGAGGTGTGGCCAGCCCAGCTGAGTTGTTTTGCCACCTACACATTGTGTGGAGTGAGGCCCTACAGAGGGATGGTGCAGGAGAAGAGGCAGACATCACTCGGCAATGATCTAATTACTAGTTTATTAAGTTCTAACCAGCAAATTGAGCTGTGTAAAATAGGTAATCAATACAGATGGATTGGCTGTCAATACTATTTGTTGCACTTCACGCTACTACGGGATATGGAGATTAATGCAATAAGTATTTAAAATGTTATTTTCATGAAACTAAAAAGGTCATGTAGCAAACTGACGGCTGCAAGTATTTACAGTACAAAAAGTGATTGATTTGTAGTCAGATTTTCTGCTGTGTTCATGCAGTTTTGAGTGCTTATGAGCCCAGTCTCCAGCCAGCCTGGTTTGCTGGTTTAGGTTATTGCCAATAGCCTCACGCAGCAGGAGTAACTTGGGTTATACCTCCTTGCTGAGCATCAACTCGGACCAATGTTCAGTTCAAACAGAAGAGCATCTATCACAAAGGTCCCACCACCCGTGTGGACCACTGAGGCTTGTTTGCGTGGCATGGGTGGGAAGCCTGCGTGCTGCTCCTCTGTGGCTTGCTGGGAGCATTTATCAAGAAACAGGGGTTTGCTTGGTGGTTTCTTGGCACAGTCTGGACCTGTGTGGATGGGAGCAGGGTCGATTACTTGACCCCGGTGCCATGCGGTGTGATTGGAGGCAGCCCTGGCATGTGTTGGCGCCACAGCACATTGTGGGTAGGAGAGGAAGCACACCAGGGGATTAGAGGGTAGCAGGGTATGGTTGTTCCAGGGCTCTGCTGCATGGAGGGCTTGCCTGGTGGCAGTCAGGAGCATCACTATCATTTCTGAGGGATGGTGGTGTGGAGCCTCGGGGTTTGATGGTTGCGATATCCTTGTGTCCAATGAGGCAGAATAGCAGTCTTATTTACCTAGATGAGTTGGAATGTGTTCTCTGTTTGGGAACTCATGCAAGGTGTGGAGGAAGCAGCTGGGATGGGTGCCAACACATCTCCTTGCGCGGTATGGCACGTGCCTGGTGGGACAGGATGGCAGCCCTATTTACCCAGAGACGTCGGAGATCACGCAGGATACAGAGGGAGCAACTAGGTGGAAAGGTAGTTGAGGATGAGTATGTGCAACTCAATGTCAGTGAAGCTCCCTGCATGGTCTGGCCTGGCCTGCTGCCTGAGAGGTGATGGGCAATGGAGGTAGGGAGCTTGCTGAGTAGATGGGTCCAGGGGTGTGGGGAGCGTAGGGGATGGTAGCGTGGCAGCAGCCCAGAGCGAGGGGAGATGGAGAAGAAGGTTGCAGAGTAAACCTAGCTGGCAGCTCAGACCTAAGTAGCTGCTCATTCACTCTGCCCCAGCAGGATCGGGGAGAGAATCAGAAGGGCAAAAGTGAGTGAGAGGGCTAGTGGGTTGAGATGAGGGCAGTTTAGTCATAAAGCAGAAGCCAGACATGCAAGTGAAGCAAACAGGGTAAACTGCTTTCAGCACAAATTCAAAAATCATAGCCCTAGGCTGGCTACTATGAGGAGAAGTATTTCTAGCCTAGACAAAACCAGAACACCAGGAGATGGAGTGAAGCAAAGGGAAGAATGGGAAGTGGGAGACGGCAGTGACACGGGTCTGACCCTCCTTCCATCCAGCAAGTGTCGGCTAATTCTGGTAAAGACAGACAGGCTGACATTCCTCTCCATCCCCTGGCCCCAGATTCCCTTAATTAGCACCAAGATAAAAAGAGCAAGAGATACGGGGTGGGAGGCAGGAGGAGAGGAAAGGAAAGGGAAGCACAAACTGGAGAGAGCAGGGAGGTACAGAGAACAAAGAGAGAAAGAAGACAGCAAGAGTGACGCAGCAGGGATGGAGGAGAGGGCAAAGAGGCAGAGAGAGAGGTGAACAGGGGAGCAGAGAGCAAGCAGACAGCAAAGGGAGAAGAGAGAGAGTGCAACAAGGCACAGAGAGAGAGAAGAGGCAGAGGGAGAGGGTACAGAGAGAAAGCAGAGACCTGAGAGCAAAGGGAAGAAGAGATGAGGCAGAGAGAGGGAGGAGAGAGCAGCAGCACAGAATAAGCAGAGAGTAAAGAGGGCAGAGGGAGAGCGCAAAGAGGCAGAGAAGAAAGCAGAGAGAGAAAAGTCAGAGAGAGCATAGAGCAAAGATAGAGATATGGTAAAGAGAAGATCACAGAATCACAGAATAACCAGGTTGGAAGAGACCCACTGGATCGTCGAGTCCAACCATTCCCACCAATCCCTAAATCATGCTCCTAAGTATCCACCCTAACCTTAAACACCTCCAGGGACGGCGGCTCAACCACCTCCCTTGGCAGACCGTTCCAATGCCTAACCACGCTCTCCATGAAGAACTTTTTCCTAATCTCAATCCCTGGTGGAGCTTGAGGTCATTCCCTCTCGTCCTGTCCCTTGCCACTTGGGAGAAGAGGCCAGCACCCTCCTCTCCACAACCTTCCTTCAGGTAGTTGTAGAGATGCAGAGAGAAAGAAGACGCAGAGAGAGCAGGGAGAAAGAAGAGGGGCTGAGAGGGAGGGATAGCACAGAGCAAGGGAGGCGAGAAGCAAGGGAAAGGGAGAAGAGAGATGGAAGGAGAGAAGGCAGAAAGAAGTAACAGGCAAGGAGACAGACAGACACAGAGACAGAAAGCACAACACAGAGAGAGGAGGACATGAAGGGCAACACTGAAAAAAGACAGCAACAGAGGGAGACACAGACAGAGAAGCAGAGAGAGGTCAAGAAGAGGGAGTGAACCAGAAAGGGAGGGAGCCCTCAATGCCACTGCAGAGTAAGCTCCCTCTGGTGAAGACAGATGGACGCTCCTCACGTTAGCACTGAGACAGAGATAGACTGAAGCTTCCCCTGGGCCCTTCCCTGTCCTTACAGTCTGGGTCTCTGACACCCATGATGATGCAGCGGAGCCCACCTGCCAGCCACAACAAACGTGCTGCTGCCTCCACCATCACCCACCAGGCTCATGGGTAGCTCGCTTGATCACTGCCTACCTGCAGCCACCACGCTCCTGCCTCTCCCTTGGTCCCTGGCACAGAAATTGGGTGCCTCATTCTCTCCCCACTGCTCCCCCTCTGCCCCAAAACCCAGGTCATCCAACTCACCTAATAAAGCACAGGCACAGCTCCTTCCTTCAGCCCTCTGGTGTGCCCCATACTCAGCCCTTGCCTGGCACCCCAAAACCTCTGCTCCCCACCCGTCCCCGTGGACCCTTTCCAGCCCCGGTGTCCTCTCAGCCCCACCTGCCTCGCCCCATCCTCACCACCATCACACAGGACCAAAGGGTTACGAAGGATCCGAACACATTTTATTCCCATGCAGCCGTTTCACAGAGTACAAACACAAGACACCAACACAGCAGGCCCCCCCTCCCCTCCACTGGCACCCAAAGGCTGCTCACAACTCTCCTGCTGGGCACCTCAGCAGAGCCCCATGCCCATGGACCCTGTTCTTGCCCTCAAAAAACTGCTGTGGCACGCCACACACACAGAGGAGGGAATTCTGTGCCTCATTTCTCTGGCGCTTGCTCCTGCCTCCAAAGGCACCTCTTTCCAAAACTGGGACAAGTTTCTCCACACTGCAGAACACCAACAGGCTTCCCGGACCCCTAGGGGTGAGCTTGGCGCTTGGCTGCATGCCTTGGTGACACATCTGCTCCAGAGAATAAAGGACTAAGGTGCTTCTGAGATGCCGCGATGGTTGATGATGATGATGATGTGCAACCCATGACCCGACACCTTCCTCTGGCCGGGTCCATGCACTCAAAAGACACCAAGAGCAGTTCCCAAGGACCATGGAGAATTATCCATGGAAGGAGGTGGCACACGCACCAGCTCATGCTACCTACAGGGGTGTGGGCCACCTACAAGGGAAAGCCTAGGGACAGCTGCAAAAAAAACCCTCGAGTCCCACAGCAGTGATGGAAAGCTGTAAAAATAAAAAACCCCAAAAAACCAATTCCCACATCAAAACCTGCAAGGAAACCCCCAAGTCCTGCATCAATGCCAGTGAACATCCATCTCTGCCTCACTGTTGTGGTGCTTGCCACGTGCTACCTTCATGTCCAGGTCCGTGTCTGATCTCTCTCCAGGTCAAGTCCTTCTCTTGGCTCCACGCAGCAGGATGGGTCGGTGGCAGCCTGGCCGCTGAGGGGGTGCTGTCTCCTACCCTACAAAGACTCAGGCTGACATGAGAACAGTACTTGTCTGGGCAGCGGAGCCACAACTACGAGGTCAGGTCTTGCGGAGCTGTGCGCAACCACAGCCACAGCTGGGCCACCACCAGAATTGTTGCTTGGACGTGGTGCTTCCCCGAAGAGCTGGAGGCTGCCAACACAACGAGACTCCTGTGAGCTGGGGCCACTGCACACGTGCAACAGGCATCTCCCTTGCCCCCTAACATCTTAGGTGCTCCGTGAACTGCATTAGTCCCACAGTCTCCTAGGTGGCCCAGTTGGTCACTCCCACAATCAAATTGGCCTCCAGACTCTCCCATGGCCACTTCTCGTTGCTCTCTACAACTACCTGAAAGGAGGTTGTGGAGAGGAGGGAGCTGGGCTCTTCTCCCAAGTGACAGGGGACAGGACGAGAGGGAATGGCCTCAAGCTCCACCAGGGGAGGTTTAGGCTGGACATTAGGAAAAAAATTTTCAGGGAAAGGGTCATTGGGCACTGGCAGAGGCTGCCCAGGGAGGGGGTTGATTCACCTTCCCTGGAGGTGTTTAAGGGACGGGTAGATGAGGCACTGAGGGACATGGTTTAGTATTTCCAACCTGGTGATTCTATGATTCTGCAAGCGTATTCTATGATACGCTGCCACTGCCCCACACCACGCTATACACCATCGCCACTCCTGCAACTCGTCTAAGGCATCACTGACCTTGCTGTCCTCCACCTCCCTCCTATCCACGTTACATCATGTATTCCAGCCACCTTCCTCACTTTCCTAGCCTTACAGCCCCATGGCTCGGCAAGGATGCCCCTGACTCCGCTTGCCCCAGCTCCTCCTTTCCCACCCCTGGTACTTGCCCCTGCAGCTCTTGCCGTCCCCTTGCAGTGTCCCCGTCACACAGCTGCACAGGGGTCCATCTGCCTGGCTCGTGCAGATCTGCTCGCAGCCTCCATTGTCCTCGCACCAGTCTGATCCTGGGCACAAAGAGCAAAGAAGGACACTTGAGTGATGCTCTCAAACCTCAAATCACCAGGTCTGGAGTAACCTTGACTGCCTAAATCCCACACTCTCACTCTCCTTCCTACAACAATGGGGCCCACAAGAGCATCCCCATCACCTGCCAGACCTGCCCTCCCATCACACGTGACACAGAGACGATGCTAGGACTCAGCTGAGCTCCCATCATCCCCCATGACCCCAAAGCAGCATCTAGTGTAATGTTCCCAACCCTCCAGGGGCCTTTTAGGAAGACAAAGAGGAGCACCCACAGCACGGGGCCGTGTGGCCAGAAATGGAGCACCCTGTGCCCTTCTGGGCTCCCACCACCCTCCCTGCTGTTGTGCCATCTCCATGGACTTCTGGAAACCCATTTTCCTGAGCAAGGAAGAACTCCAGTGTGGCCTGCACTTGCACCCAACACCTGCACACCCTCTGCCCTCACCTCCTGGCAGCAAAACCCACCCTGAGTGCCCTTGTCCTGGATCCTGCCCAAAGGAACAGCCTCCCCCCAGGACACAAGGACACACGCTCTATTGCCCCGGGTACTGCTGCCCCCAGACATTGCCTCATGGCACCCCACCAGGCTTGACTCGGATAGCAGACAAACCCCTCCATGCTTTCCTTGAGATCACACTTACGTTTTCTCCTAATAGGCCCCACCGAGAGGATCTGCTCCTTGGACTCCTCGGCGAACGCGCTGGCCATCCTCGTGTGCTGAGGGCAGTTCTACATGGGGATAGATGCCATCTCTATCACTCTCAGCAGGAATAAATGGCATCTCCAGCATTTTCAATACCCGCTCAGGCTCTCTCCATGCCACTCTGGCTACCAAAAGGACCCTGAGGCCAGGCTCAGAGAACGCAGGTCCCAAGCCAACCTGCTCATGATGGTGCTCTCCTCCCAGCACCCAGAGGGACACTGACCCTCCCAGCCTCTCTCCCGGGGCTATGTCTCCAGCTGCCTCCCTGACAGCAGGTCATCTGGGCTTCCCGTGCTCCACTAGATCCCTGCAAAGTGAAGAACCCATCCCTTGGCACTTGCCCCACTTACTATTTTGCAAGAGTATTTCTCTGAATCACAGAGCGAGACGGCGCAGTGGAGGTGAACTTCATCATAATCCCCAATAAACTTGAAGACGGTGACGTGGAAGCGACATGTCAATGACACGCCGTTCTCCTCTATGCCAATGGTGTTGTCCTTCATGTTTTGGCACCTGCACAAAGCATCGATGCTCCTGTGACCAGGATTCTCCCTCAAGGGATGCCACTCACCCCAGGTCCCACGGTGGCACACTTTGATCCCACTGTCCTTGCCTCCTAAGGATGAGGGCCTTCCAACCTCATTATACTTCTGCTTCTGGTACAATCCCCATCTCCTAAAGATGCCCATGGCATTAGCGATGCAAGGAAAGCTGCTTCTCACCACAGACAGGACTCTCGCACCTCTACACTAAGTGAAGAAACTCCTGCACTATCACAAACTGCCCTGTTCCTCACCCTTCCCAGATCTTGGTCAACCATCTCAGTGGCCAAATGGTCCCCTGCTCCTTTGAGGACCCTCCCCAGTGGACACAAGGCTTGCTGGGATGCCTGGCCCATGGTTGCTCACCCTCCCTCGATGATGAAGTAGCGCAGCTTGTCATTGCTGTCCCGCGAGGGGGTCGCGTAGCACTTGTTCAGCATCAGGATCAAGTGGTTGGAATCAGCCCCAACAACAAAGACCCCCACGTAGAGCACATCCCGGGTGGTGAGCACCACCTCGCCCTGCCGGTAGGGGTGCTTGTAGGAGGAGTTCTTGTACAGGGCCATCTTGGTTGTGAAGCTGCCTTCCTGCGTCGGCACCGTCAGGTTAATCACGCTAATGGCAACAAAAAAAAACCCCACCAGCTCAGACAGAGGAAAGGTTATGAACCTCCAGCTTGGCACCTTGCTTTGGATCCTCGCTGCCTCATCCTCCACCTACACACTCCTGTGCGTGTGCTATGGGAGAGGCCACGCAGCTCACCCCAGCTCCTACCTGAGCATTGGCCGCACAACTGAATCCAGGGAGATCTTAATGTCCAACTCGTAAGCACAGGAAAACTCCACGTTGATGGTCCGGTCCCGAGTGATGATGTTGCCCGTGTTGTTTGCGCTCTCGATCCACACTGTGTTCTTGTACACGATATGTGTGCTGTTTGACTGCAGAAGGAATGAAGGGTGTTGCTCAAGAGTGACGCTGCTTCCCTGCTCCTAATGAACACCTCTGCCCCCTAAACGAGCCACGCGATGCCAAGGACTTTGCTGTCCCTCTGTCACCTTTGGTCAGAAAAGGTACTGTCTGATGGGGCTAAGAACAACTGGGTAGCATCACTACTCTACAAGAAAGAACCTCCTGAGTATCTCTCACACCAACACATGCCCCTTCCCTGACCCCAGTGTTGAGCTGGGCCACCACTGCTGCCATGGAGGAAGACTGCCCAGGTGGCACAAAGCTGCGCTGCCTCAGTTTCCCCAATGGCAACAAGTTCCTCCCACACTTAATGGCTTAGAATACACAGGCCGCTCTCCTCACCATCCTAACTACTCCTCTGCATCCTGTGGACCAGGACACCAGTCAGTGGGGTGACAGCGACCCCACATCAAAAGACCCTGAATGCTACAAAACCCACCTGTGACCTACTGCCTGAGTGCAATCCACCCCAATCAGTGGTCAGAGTTACATGAGCATCCCAGGCACCAGCTGACTCTTGTGTCCCTTTCGCTCCATCAAGCCATCTCCTGAAGGTGTGTTCCTCCCACCTCCTCCACCCATAAAGCTGCATGAAAGACAAAACACCCAGGATGAAGAGCCTGGCTTTCACTGCGGGTCTTGTGTGCCCCAGCTCACCTGCACCAGGTTGCCACAGTTGCCCTTGGTGTTGTTGATCTGGAAGGAGATGAAATCCTCCCCTTCGATGCCAGGGCAGTGGCGGTCGTTGACCCGCACCCCCTCGCGCTCAAAGCCCAGCTGGAAGAGCTTGCACTTTGAGATGGACACCTCCATTTGGGCGGCTTTGCAGGTCACCTCCGCATCAATGATGTCATGGGTGGCTAGAAGAGAAGAGGAGACAGCTTCAGATCACCACAAATGACACCGCAGACCCAGGCCACTGATGTGGCTATCCCTCATCCCCACCATCAGAAACAGGCTGGGTTCATCTCCTGCAGCACGACTTGTTCATACAACCGTCCCTGCTGTTCAATGTGCTCCCAAACCAGAGATACCCGTAACATGCACTCCATAAAACCTTCTCCCCATTCTCATCATGAAATCAGGAGATTTAGGCTGGACATTAGGAAAAAATTTTTCATGGAAAGGTTCATTTGGCGCTGGAACAGGCTGCCCAGGGAGGGAGTTGAGTCACCTTCCCTGGAGGGGTTTAAGGGACAGGTGGACGAGGTGCTGAGGGACATGGGTTAGTGATTGATGGGAATGGTTGGACTCGATGATCCAATGGGTCTCTTCCAACCTGGTGATTCTATGATTCTATGAAATGTTCATGGTTGCAAAACCCCATCTAAGCAGAGGTCCCAGCCCCCAGCTCCTCCCTTCCTGAAGCCCCAGTGGTCCAACAACCTAACGTGTGGCCAGGACACTTGACGCCAACCCTGCAGGACTCACTGTTCCCATAGGGCGGGGGTTCGATGCAGCCGCACAGCTCCCCTCCGTTGTCCAGCTCGCAGCTGCGGTTGGGGCAGTCAGCACCCACGCAGGGATCTTCCACCACTCCTGCTAAAGAGCACAAGAGCACAAACACAATCTCAGGCTGCAGGGCGGGCACCTCCAACCATCATGGGCCACCTCTGCCCCACCATCTCCTGCTGGTTGAGTTCCCTGCAGGATGTGGCTTCTTTCAACCCAGATGTCCCCCAGCTCTCTTACAGCAATTCTCCTTTTCAATCCACTCCGTGCCCAGGATGCCGAAGGTGCGGCAAGCCTCTCCGTAAGCAGCCAGCGAGCCACACAGCTGGATCTTCTTGTGGTTGTAGCAGCCATCCAGAAAGCAGGACTCGTAAAAGGGCAGGGGGTCCAGGAGGCCGTAGCAGGGCTGGAAGAAGCCTTTCATGTCCGTCAGCTTCAGGCAGTAGCTGTCGCTCTGCAGCTCCTGGATCTGGACGTTGTCGCAGGAGGCGGCGTACTGCGAGTACTGCAGCTCGTTGCAGCTGTGGGCACCGCACACATCACGGGGGCTCCCGCGGCAGCCTGCCCCGCTCCCCGCGCCCAGTCTGATCGCTCACCTCTTCTGCATGCCGTTGGTCTTCCAGCTCTGCGCCAGCACCACGCTGCTCATCGCCGGCTTCCCCCGCAGCGTCGCGTAGTCGTCCGTCCGGTCGCCGTTGAAGTTGCCGCAGAGGCCACACACCTTGTTCTGCAGCCGCTCGCCGATGGTGATCTTGATGACGTTGAAGCCGTTGTAGCGGATCTGGATGTCAGGGCTGGAGTCGATGACTAGGAAACCCTCCTGGCTGAAGATCTTTGTTGAAAGCCCCGTGACAAAGGGGATGCTCACGAGGCTGCCGTTCACCTGGCATGGGAGAGGACATAAGGGTGACATCATTTCCATCCCCTCTCCCTATCGAGGTGAGCGTGAGGCATGAAGTCCCAGTCATGAAGACCTTGGCAGAGGCTGCATATCCACCTCCTCCTAGCTATCTAGAACTATCTACAACTACCTGAAAGGAAGTTGTGGAGAGGAGGGAGCTGAGCTCTTCTCCCAAGTGACAGGGGACAGGACGAGAGGGAATGGCCTCAAGCTCCACCATGGGAGGTTTAGGCTGAATACTAGGAAAAAAAAATTCATGGAAGGGGTCATTGGGCACTGTCAGAGGCTGCCCAGGGAGGGGGTTAAGTCACCTTCCCTGGAGGCGTTTAAGGGATGGGTGGACGAGGCGCTGAGGGACATGGTTTAGTGTTTGATAGGAATGGTTGGACTCGATGATCCGGTGGGTCTTTTCCATCCTGCTGAGTTTATGATTCCTTCTGGCCAATGGGGCACTGGGCATATTGCCTCTCTGAAATGCCCACATGAGGCTGTGCTGCAAAGAGAACCTACTCCCATACAGACACTGTAGCCTGGGACTCATCACTCACCAGGAAAGGCCACAGACAGCCCCCTCCAGAGACCTAGTGACACTGTTGTGATAGCCAACTGCTTAAAAGGACAGCTTCACCCGCAAGAGGCTGACGGGTGCATGGCTGCAAACTCCTGGGCTGTGGATGGTCTTGCCTCCTGCCAGGCCTTTTGTCCTGGCTGGTACCCTCCTAAAAGCCCGACAGGTGACATTCACATCCCTCACCCATAGATCTTCTTCAACCAGGATGCAAAGCCACCAATAGAGTCTTCTGGGACCCTCACTGAGGCCATGGTGTATCCCCGCAGTCCATTACTCTCCACTCGGGAACCAATCCCCTGCCACCCAGCACACGGCTCTGCTACGGAGCAAGAGGACATCCTGACAAGACCTTACCTTGACAGTATTCCTGTCACTGATGAGGATCTGCTCCTCATTGATGTAGAAGTACACAGGGGAGATGATGGTGAGGTTGGGCGAGGACCACTTGTCAAAGTTGATGATGAGCTGGAAGGAGAAGTCGGGCAGCTTCTGGCAGATGGTGGAGAGGACAAAGGCACAGTTGGCGGGGAAGCGGAGGAAGGCTCCGTCAAAGGTGCGGAAGACACCGCCTCCCGCTGCCAGGCAGAAGGAGCTCCTGGTGCTGAAGCAGCCGCGGACGCCGTTGCGCAGGGCACACTCCTCGTCCGACTTGCAGTGACGAGGGTCGCACTGAATGAGGTTGCGTCGGAAGCAGCGGCACCGGCGAGTGCAGTCCCCATTCCAGAAGAGCTGCTTGGGCTGAAAAAGAGATCCATCACTGGCCAGCAGGGCTAGGCACCCCTGCTGAATCCTCTGTGGACCCTTGGGCCAAGGTTTACACCCCTCTGCTACAAAGCAAGCAAGAGTGGACAGCAAGGACAGAAGAAAAGGTGCAAAGAACATGCTGGTAGCTTGCACCTACCTTGCAACATCACTTGCACATTTCCACTAACACAACAAACCCCTCTGACCTCATTGCTCTCTCCAGCTACCTGAAAAGAGGTTGTGGGGAGGAGGGAGCTGGGCTCTTCTCCCAAGTGACAGGGGACAGGACGAGAGGGAATGGCCTCAAGCTCCACCAGGGGAGGTTCAGGTTGGACATTAGGAAAAAAATTTTCACAGAAAGGGTCATCGTGCACTGACAGAGGCTGCCCAGGGAGGGGGTTGATTCACCTTCCCTGGAGGTATTTAAGGGGTGGGTGGGTGAGGTGCTGAGGGACATGGTTTAGTGATTGATAGGAATGGTTGGACGTGATGATCCAGTGGGTTTTTTCCAACCTGGTGATTCTATAATTCTATGAAATCCCCGAGAGAAGGATGTGAGTGGCATACCTCGTAGTATTTGCCATCAGAGTAGCAGCCGCAGTTGTGGGGAAGGATGCAGCTCTTGCCATTGAGGACGTACCCAGGGTCACACTGGCAGCCCTCCACGCAGTAGTGGCTGCAGTCACTCTTCAGCCGGATGGCGGCACACCGGGGCTGGCACAGGGACACGCAGCTCTCGTAGTGGCTGTTGGGGGGACAGCTAACGGCTGCCACGTCACCAGAGGACAAAACAGATACAGATTAGCTCCACGGACAAAATCAGCCTGGAAGCCAGCCACATGAGGGGTTGTAATGCCCACTGCTGGTGTCTCTGGGCAGCTCAATCCCTTTTCAGGCACCATATGGAACCTCCACGCTCTCCACGTGGGGAATGTGTCTCAGGGGATGTGTTTTCACTGGTCTATCAGAGCATGAAGTCTCTCCCTTGTGCCTCACCAGCTCACCAGGGACCATGTCAGACCTGGTGTGTGAGGTGCCGGTCGGTGGCCTCACTGCCCCTGCCCCATGAGGGGTGGTGCCTTCTGAGCCAGGAGTTTGCTCGTTAGAAGGGAAAAAAGCACATAAATTTAATTTTCAGTCTTGTTAGCGGGGACAATTACTTCCCATCTGATTTTCCAGATAGATCAGCTGCCAGAGAGGATCACAGCCCTCATCCTCAAGAGTCTAATTCAACATTGCTCTATAGTCTTATTGAAAAGAACACGCGGCTTCATTAGAGTAAACACGTACTCCTGGCTTTGAAGCTGCCTGATAAAATTTCTGCTTAGCAACAGAGGGATGAACTTCAGGCTTCCCCCTTTCCATCCTGGTTCCCGCTATACTACATGCTCTTTGTAACAACTCCAGAAGTGCTCTGGGCTTGATTCCACACCCCAACCCCACACAGCGAGTGCAGGAGGGACCAGCTCTCAAGCCTCCTCATCCCTGGTCTGCACACAGGTTGGTTTGGTGCACTCGGTGGTGACCCCGTGCACATGTACGGCTCTGCTTTAGCTCACAGCTCTGTCAACTAACCCCTTATCCTACAGGGAAGGAGGGAATCCTCAGGGTCATCCCCAGACACTGACCATGGGAACCCAAGGGAGGTGGCTGGTGCCCACTGGTGCTTTGTGTGGTGTCACGTCTGTATGGGGTGAGCGTGGGCGAAGGCTATGGCTACGAGAGATGGCTCCAGGAAGCCCCTCTAGGTCTGGAGGCAGTGTAGCACTTACAGCATGAGGTGAAGTTCCTCCAGCCGGTAATGGCGATGCCCTGAGTTTGGCACGTGCTGGCATAATTCTGCAGCCAGCTGCAGGCCGTCTGCATGGCTCCCCCGTCAACGCAGGTGTCAAAGAGGCAGTTCTTGTAAAAGAAGCCAGGGCTGATCTTGCTGTGGCACTTGGCAAAGACACCGCTTTGGCTTGGGATGAGGCTGCAGAGCTGCTGCGGTTTCCAGAAGCCTTCCACTTTGCCGCAGGCGGGGCAGCGGTCCCCACAGCCCACGCGGCAGAATGCGTCCCGCTTCGCCCAGCTCTGGACAAAGTCAGCAACGTTGGCAGCCGGCACGCCCCCTGCGGTGGTTAGGTCATCCTCGGGGTTACCATTGTAGCGTCCACAGAGGCCATAGGTCAGGTTCTGGAAGCTGCGTGGGATGGTGATGGAGAGGAAGGTCTTCCAGTCGTACACCACCTTCAGCCCAAAGTCGGTCTCAACCACAATGTGAAAGCCGAAGGCAAAGATGTTCACTTTGCCTTGGCCCAGCTTCAGGGGCAGGTAGAGTCGCTCATTATTGATCTGAGGAGAGGGAAACAACACAGACCTTGAGTGGAAATGATCATAGAATCATAGAATCATAGACTCACCAGGCTGGAAGAGACCCACTGGATCATCGAGTCCAATCATTCCTATCAAACACTAAACCACGTCCCTCAGCACCTCGTCCACCCATCCCTTAAAGACCTCCAGGGAAGGTGACTCAACCCCCTCCCTGGGCAGCCTCTGCCAGGGACCAATGACCCTTCCTGTGAAATTTATTTTCCTAATGTCCAGCCTAAACCTCCCTTGTGGAGCTTGAGGCCATTCCCTCTTGATCAGAGCTGCCGTGGGATGAGATGACAGAGGGCAGCTTGGTGCTCCCAAAGCAAGGTTTCCACTCTTCTCATCTCTACATTCAACACAGAGCAGCCAAAATGGAAGCACCCTCTGCAAGCTGTGCCTGGCAGCACCCTACGGATGAGCCCTTCCCCTGGAAAACCTTGTGAGCTGTAAGGCCTCATACCTATGAAACCTCTGCATGGTTTGGGAGCCACAGCAGGGAGAAACAACCTCTTCCCTCATGGCCCTGCACTCACCATCACAGTGTATTTGTAGGCACGGTGGATGACGATGTTATAATTGAAGACCTCCACTTCGACTTGCTTCACCCACAGGGCCAGCGAGGTGTCCCGATCCTCGTTCTTGGCTGTGACGGTGAACGCTGGGAAAGTGTCCGAGCGCTCTGCCCTCGGCAGAGCAATCGTGGTGCACAGGACCAACCCACAGCTGCTCTGGTAGTCGAAAGAATACCCATCAAAAGTCAGGTAGTGTCCGTAGCCAGAGACGATGCAGGAGGCATCAGTGCGGACGTGGCAGTAGTAGAGGCCGTTCTCCTCCAAGCAGTATTCGTCGTCCTTGCAGGAGACATTCTCACAGTACACGCTGTTGTCGGAGCCGTTGCAGTAGCAGAGGAAGTGGCAGGAAATGTCCATCCAGAAGGTCTGGTTGGTGGCCAGCTGGCGCCCCTCGAAATTGCAGCCACACTCACCACGGGGAACGCAGCGGGTGCCGCGGAGGGCGAAGCCTTCGTCACACTGGCAGCCCTCCGTGCAGGTGTCCGTGCAGACAGGTCCCGTGGCCAGCGTCTCGCAGGTCTCTACACAGCTCATGCACTCCTCAAAATGACTGTTCTCCGGGCAAGTGAGAGCTGTGGGGCCAACAAACGCGAAGCATGAGCTCATAGAATCATAGAATCATCAGGTTGGAAGAGACCCACTGGATCATCGAGTCCAACCATTCCTATCAAACACTAAACCATGTCCCTCAGCACCTCGCCCACCCATCCCTTAAACCCCTCCAGGGAAGGTGATTCAACCCCCTCCCTGGGCAGCCTCTGCCACTGCCCAATGACCCTTTCCATGAAAAATTTTTTCCTAATGTCCAGCCTAAATCTCCCCTGGTGGAGCTTGAGGCCATTCCCTCTCATCCTGTCCCCTGTCACTTGGGAGAAGAGCCCAGCTCCCTGCTCTCCACAACCTCCTTTCAGGTAGTTGGAGAGAGCAATGAGGTCTCCCCTCAGCCTCCTCTTCTCCAGGCTAAACACCCCCAGCTCCAGCAGCCCCAGAGCAGCGTGAAATGGGGGACCAAGCAAAAGGTGGGAATGGGGTGAACAGCAACCAGTTTGGGGAGAATAAGATCAGGAGAGGAAACAGTCGCAGCACCCTGCTGGCCACCAGCTCTTACCATCCTCTTCACAACCCCTTCACCTCTCCAACATCACTCTCCTCATATCCCACCACATGCTGAGTAACAGAAGACAGGGGGCCATGGCTGCTAAATGGACACCTCCCTCAAACCTCCAGGGGTTGCCTCCCCATCAGGGACTTCCACACTGGGGATTTTTCACATTCGCTTCTGAATTATGAATGTTTTCGCATCAAGGGAAACTTTATAGCTACAGCTAAAAACAAGCGTTAATCTAATTCTCCTCTGGTGGTGGCGTACAGTGCTGTCAGACTCCATCTGCAGCTCTCGAATGCTCCTACACTGCATCATAAAACTGCTGATGCCTCCTGAAATGCCACCCTAAATTCACTTTGCTGGGAAATCTGTCTCTGCTGGCACAAGCACTGCTTCAAAACTAGTATTGGGATGCAGGGTGGTGCTGCTTTGCCTTCAAACATTTTGTCCCAACCACAATTCTCCTTTCTCTTCCATATGCTACATGGGAGAGGACTTTGTACACGCTTCGAGGGAGAGAGCTCTATTGGGTGGAGCTCTTTGGACGACAAAGCAAATCTTTGGTTCAATAGCAAGGAAGAGAGTAGGAAAATTGCCTAAATTGCCAGAATTTAGGCACCCTTGCCCCACCCTTCGTATGACTTCGGACAGATAACGCTGTCGTTAGCACCGTTGGGGCAGGGCCTCTCACTCAAACAGACCTTCTGCTCTTGTGTGTCACAGATTAATAGAATCATAGAATCACCAGGTTGAAAAAGACCCATCAGATCATCAAGTCCAACCATGCCTATCAATCACTAAACCATGTCCCTCAGCACCTCATCCATCCGTCCCTTAAACCCCTCCAGGGAAGGTGACTCAATCCCCTCCCTGGGCAGCCTCTGCCAGTGCCCAGTGACCCTTTCCACAAAAAATTTTTCCTAATTTCCAGCCTGAAGCTCCCCTGCTGGATCTTAAGGCCATTCCCTCTCATCTTGTCCCCTGTCACTTGGGAGAAGAGCCCAGCTCCCTCCTCTCCACAACCTTTCAGGTATTTGTAGAGAGCAATGAGGTCTCCCCTCAGCCTCCTCTTCTCCAGGCTAAACACCCCCAGCTCTCTCAGCTGCTCCTCTTGTTCTCCAGCCCCTTCACCAGCTTTGTTGCTCTTCTCTGGACTCGCTCCAGAGCCTCAACATCCTTCTTGTGGTGAGGGGCCCAGAACTGAACACAGGATACAATGAGCGGTCTCACCAGTGCTGATTCCAGAGGGAGAAGAACCTCCCTGGACCTGCTGGCCAGACCATTTCTGATCCAAGCCAAGATGCCATTGGCCTTCTTGGCCACCTGGGCCACTGCTTCCACCTAAGCCACAGAGGAGAACCTATGGGAAAGAGCTACTACTGGAGATGAGAAGGGAAAGAGAGGCCATACTTTCCGGCATCCTGTAAGAGAAGTGGCTCTGAACACCCACAAGCTCCCAACAGAAAATCTGTCTGACATCAACAAAGTCTATCTCCCCTTCTCCCAGTCTGGATACTTAAGAGCTTTGCTGGACTCACGGCAAAAACTGTGGCTCCTCCACTGGCCAACGTCCACCTCTGCATTCTTGCAGGAGCTGGCATAGCGTGCAACTGAGTCGCAAAGCTCTGACTGGTTGCCCCCGCTCTGGCACAGACGGAAGAGGCACGTCCTGTAGTAAGCTGAGACATTGACCACACTATGACATTCCAAGAAGGAGCTGTTGCTGGGGTCGTTGATGATGCCGCAGTTGGAGCGGCTCCTGTAGGACTTGAGCAGCTCTGAGTCATTGTTACAAGCCTTGAGGAGGTCCCCGCATTCCCCGTTGCAGATCTCATCAAACGTGGTCCAGCTCTCCAGAAAGAGCTCCAGGTTGTCCGTGTACTTGCCCTTGGGCAGGCAGAATTCATCACTGGCGTTGCCGTTGAAGAAGCCGCACAGGCCCCCAGTGCAGTTGAAGTAGGCAGTGGAGAGGTGGATCTCCAGGAGGCCTGAATCGTAGTAGCCGATCGCCAGGAGCCCCTCTGACTCCACCATGGTGCCGTTACTGCTACGGAAGATTTCCAGGCGGCCAGAATGGTGGAAATAGGGCAGCTCCACATCGTAACCGTTCACCTACAAGTAATAAGCAGATCAAGATGCTTCAGGGAGTGCAACACAACTTCACTTCACTGTGGCTTCACTGTGCTGGGTGCACTAAATGCTTCCTGACCCAGATCCCACCTCCAAAAGCCTGGAGCCTCCTTTGAGTTGGGGAGATACAGCTGTCACCTTGCATTTTGCTCCTACAAAGAGAGAATGTTTTTCCAGGGAAAAACAAGCTGCAGGAGACAACTGCCATTTCAGGAGAGTCTCCAGAGCTGACTTGGCGAGCAAACAGGAATAACAGCGCTGTGACAACTTCTTGAGAACCTAAAGGGAAGGGCCGTGGTGTCCCATGTGGGCTTGCTCCAAGTGCCACCATAGTGCTTGAGTCCCTGGCCTGGGGACCACAGATCTGTGAGCCCTTCTCCAAAGGGACACTGAATCACAGCGTGAGCCACCGCCTCCTGCCCCACCGTGGGCCACCTTGCCAGCAGCACCTTTACCTTGATCTCTGACAGGCTGGCACCTCCAATCTTCACCTCTTGGCCAACCACCTGGATCCGCACAACACGTGGCCCATTGGGAACGAATCCGGGCTTCTTCTGGCTGATGTCCACCTCGATGAAGTCTGATCTTTCCAGGCAGGTTTTGAGCAACGTGTAGGAGTTTTCCAGCGGATAAGGAAAGGTGACACCATCAAACGTCTGCAACACCTGGTTCTGCCCCACCAAACACAGGGTCTCCCGCTTGGGGTAGCAGCCCCGGTAGCCGTTCTCAATGGTGCAGATCTCTCCTTCAGGGCAGGTGGTGTTAAAGCACCTGGCCTCCCCCCCCTCCTCACACTGGCATTCCACTGTGCAGTCCGCTGCTGCCCAGAAGGACTCCCTGATAGCGTAGTACCGGCCGTCCACATCGCAGCCGCACTTCTGGATGGGGACGCAGTGGTCGGTGCTGAGGACGTAGCCCTCGTTGCACTCGCAGCCCTCGGTGCACGGGGAGGCGCAGGCCAGTGGGGCGGTGAGGTCCGAACACGTGGCAGGGCAGCTGCTGGCGCACACGGAGTAGTGGCTGAACTCTGGGCACTGCACGGCTGTCACTGTGGGCGCAGAGGGAAGGCAAACGATAGGAGGACTGTATTATGGTGTGGTTTGGGGCCAGATACCTCATTCCCATTGACCCACAACAGAGACAATGTGGAGTGAACCACGCTTGTTGGTAGAATTAGCCCTGCATTTCCCTCCCACGCCTCCCCAGACATTCTTCTCCTTCTCCAAAAGAACCCCAGGGCCCCCAAGCCATCCACAGCTATTTAATGCTGCAGGCAAGGAGGATGGGCTGAGCAGCGGGCCACCAACCAGTCCCTGTCGCCACCAGCCTCCATCTCTCCTTACAGCAGCAGAACAGCGGTGGAGAAAAGCAAAGCTCCCACCTCAGCTGGACTCACACTTAAGCTGGTGCAAGGGTTTCATAGAATCATAGAATCACCAGGTTGGAAAAGACCCATCGGATCATTGAGTTCAGCCATTCCCATCAATCACTAAACCATGTTCCTCAGCACCTCGTCCACCTGTCCCTTAAATCCCTCCAGGGCAGGTACTCAACCCCCTTCCTGGGCAGCCTCTGCCAGTGCCCAATGACTCTTTCCATGAAAATTTTTTTCCTTATGTTCAGCCTAAACCTCCCCTGGTGGAGCCAGTTTGATGCCACTGAGGGGAGGAACAAATCAGCTCTTGCCCAACTCCTTCCCTTGGCTTTTTCCCCACCATCTCACACACTGCTGGGCACATGAGCAGACCCCAGAAATCGCTGTCCTCCTCCAGACTGGAAGCACACTTACCGCATCCCGTCTGGGTCCGCCACTCTCCCACCGAGATGCCCAGGGACTGGCACACCGCGGCGTACGCCTGGATGGCTTGGCAGAGGCCGGTGCCGTTATCCCGTGCGCTGCAGAGGTCGTAGACACAGCTGTGGACGAAGGCGGTGGGGTCCACGACGGCGCTGCACTCCCACAGCGGCCCGCTGCTCTTGTTGATGAAACCGCAGTATTCGGAGGTGAAGTAGAGGGACTCGGTGGTGGCATCGCAGAAGGTGCAGTTTTCCAAGCAGCCAGGGTAGCACTGCCGCTCGGGGTGTGGCACCCGCCAGCTCTCACCCAGGTCTGGCACGGACACAGCCAACCTCCCGTCCGAGCGGAGAGTATCGTCCTCAGGGTCTTTATTGTAATTCCCACACAGCCCACACGTGGTGTTGATGTATGAGCCCGGAACGGAGACAGAGGCGTAGTGTTGTCCATCGTAGGTCACCAGTAGCCCAAAGTCAGTCTCCAGGGCTGTGGACAAGCCACTTTGGTAGACTTTTATTGCACCCAGATCCAGAGAGATAGGTAGGGACACCACCAAGTCATCCACCTGTGGGAACAACACCAGACAACTAAGCCAACAAATAGAATCATAGAATCATAGAATCACCAGGTTGGAAAAGACCCACCGGATCATCAAGTCCAACCCAGAAATACTAAACCATGTCCCTCTGCGCCTCGTCCACCCGTCCCTTAAACCCCTCCAGGGAAGGTGACTCAACCCCCTCCCTGGGCAGCCTCTGCCACTGCCCAATGACCCTTTCCCTGAAAATTTTTTTCCTGATATCCAGCCTGAACCTCCCATGGTGAAGCTTGAGGCCATTCCCTCTCATCCTGTCCCCTGTCACTTGGGAGAAAAGCCCAGCTCCCTCCTCTCCACAACCTCCTTTCAGGTAGTTGGAGAGAGCAATGAGGTCTCCCCTCACCCTCCTCTTCTCCAGGCTAAACAACCCCAGTTCTCTCAGCCGTTCCTCATCAGGCCTGTTCTCCAGCCCCTTCACCAGCTTCGTTGCTCTTCTCTGGACTCACCCCAGAGCCTCAACATCCTTCTTGTGATGAGGGGCCCAGAACTGAACACAGTACTCGAGGTGCGGTCTTACTAGTGCCAAGAACCTCCCTGGACCTGCTGGTCACACCTTTTCTGATCCAAGCCAAGATGCCATTGGCCTTCTTGGTCACCTGGGCCACTGCTGGCTCATGTTCAGTCGCTGTCAACCAACACCCCCAGGTTCTTTCTCCTCCTGGCAGCTTTCCAGCCAGGCTTCTCCTAGTCTGTACCTCTGCTTAGGGTTGTTGTGCCCCAAGTGCAGGACCCGGCATTTGGCCTTGTTAAGTCTCCTGCCGTTGGTCTCAGCCCATGGATCCAGCCTGTTCAGATCCCTTTGCAGAGCCTCCCGATCCTCCAGCAGATCCACATTTCCACCCAGCTTAGTGTCATCTACAAACTTGCTAAGGATGCATCAATGCCTGCAAGCAGGTCATTGATAAAGACATTGACATAGCAGAGCCCTTATGCTGGGACACAGGAGCTGTATGGCCCCTTCACCGGGTCTTCAGGTTAGGAATGTTTACAGGAAAGCCATCAGTATGCCACCAGCATTTACCACTATGACCCCATGCCCGTTCCCCAAGGGATGTGCAGGTCCCAGAAGTGCTGTCCCACACCCCCCAGGCTGCCATCACCAACTTGTCGATGCCTCAGAGGAGCCAACCTGACAAATTCTCGCCTTTCAGTAGGGCTCTTACCTTTGCTTTCCCAAAGCTGCCTTTGGGGAGGACAATCTTGTGCGAGTAGACCTCCACAAAAATATCCCTCAGCCAGGAGACGGAGGAGCCGCCTCGGTTCTCATTCTTGGCCTCCACGTTGAAGTAGGGCAGCTGGGTGTCTGGCCAGCACTGCCTGGCAAGGAGGTAGGAGCAGGAACCCTGGAAGTGAAAGAGGAAGCCGTCGAAGGTGTGGTAATGTGGATCTCCGAACACCACGCAGGTGCTGCTCTCCACCGGCACGCACTGGAAGAACTTGGTCTTCTGCTCGCACGCTTCAAAGGGGCCACAAGCCATCTCTTGGCAGAAGATCTCGTTGTTGAAGTCCAGGCAGCGACACTTGGTGGTGCAGTTGGTGTTGTCCCAGAAGATCTCCCCTTGACGGAGAAACTGTCCTAGAAAGAGAGAAAGGAGGGAAACCCACGCTATATCACTTCTCTAAACAGAGGAGCATGATCTAACTGTACCGCACTGGTCCTTGGAGGGGACCTGTGATCAAGGCTGCCACTAAAGTGTCCTGCTACTGGGCTTCTCAGCTGCTTTCCTTGCTCAGACTCCCAGCAAGTGCTGCAATTTGATTGCAAGCTTTGTTTTCAATGTATGGTGCCTCCCATTCAAGTCCTACTTGTGCTGCGTGTCCAGGAGCTTGTGTCAACACTGTCATGAACCCACGGTTGGTGCCACACCACACAGGCTGGCTAACTGGAAGGCTATTCCTCCCATTTTGGACACCCATCACCCTCATTCTGCTTTGGTGTCACGGGACTGTTTGTGTGGCTTTCTCGAAGGCAAATTCCACTGGTAAATCTTCTGGAGGCCATTTCTAGCGTTGTCGCTCTACTTGCGCTGTCCTTCAGCTTTGTCACCATCTCCATAATTCCTCCATTGTCATGATTTTGCCAGTCAAAGAGCGACCCAGAGGCAATTCATTCCCATTTAAAAAGCACTCGTAGTAGTTACGAAACCAAAGAACTGTTGATAAGTAACTTCCACACCATACATCAGCGGTGACGGGAAACGATGAGTGATTACACAGCAGTAGACTGAGCAGACTTGTTACACGGCGGTACTATAAAGGGAGGCAGGTTTGTCTGGTGAGAGACGTGAGAGGCAGAGAGAAAGACGAGAGAACAAGGGTGGCAACTACCCCTGAGAGTTTCCCTCTCCTCCATATGGCTGTCTTTCACACTTCTCACATTCGTGGCTTCTGCCGTGCGCGCTGCCTGGATTTACCTCTCCTAAACTTTTTGTTCTCTTCCCCATCTCCTACAAAAAAAGCTATTTTTCGCGTCCCTGCGGTGGCACCCAGCACCTCCTCTTAGCAATATCCACACCAACTGGCTTGGTGCAGAGCATTTGGCCAGTGTCGCTAGGCACAGCAGCCCCCTCACCTCCCTTGCCTTGCGCTGCATCTCCTTATGTGGTTGGCAACCGGCTGTCCACTGTGAGATGCAAGTCCTGAGGTGGGATCTACCCACGCTGCTCTTGTCACCTGCAAAGCCAAGACTGGCTTTCAGCTGCCTTTCCTCCTGGGCTCAGCAGCTGGAAGTGGCTGGAATGTTGGACCTGAAATCTCTGCTGGAGCAAGAGCCTCAAGGTCTCACCGGCTTTCTTTGCTACAGTCCTAAATTAAGACATAAAGAAGCCGCATGTGTCAGAACGGTGACATCTGCAGTGTTTGTCAGCTGGAACACCACATGTCTGAGGCCAGGCTGAGAGAGTTGGGGTTGTTCAGCCTGGAGAAGAGAAGGCTCCAAGGAGACCTTAGAGCAGCTTCCAGGGTTGAAAGGGCCTTCAGAAAAGCTGGGGAGTGGCTCTTGATCAGGGAGGTCAGGGATAGGATGAGGGGGAATGGATTTAAGCCAAAAGAGGCGAGATTGAGATGAGATCTTAGGCAGAAATGTTTTGCTGTGAGGGTGGGGAGACCCCAGCCCAGGTTGCCCAGAGCAGGGGTGGCTGCTCCATATCCCTGTGTGCATCTATGACTCCTTTATATCTTGATGCTGTCAGTGACACACACAGACAATGTAACTGGTGCAGGGACAGGGCATTTGCCCTGCCCAGAAAACCTTCTATTCCTCCTGCAGAAAGAAGGGAAATGGAACCACAGCATCATTTTTCCTGCTCTAGGCACAAGGGAAAACTGCTGTCCCCAGTCTTCCTCATTGTTGCCAACATTGTCAAAGAAAATAACAGCTCGTTGGATTCTGATCCTGCAAAACACTTGAGATCCATCAGCCCATGACTTTGGGTTAGGGTTCTGCTTCTGAGAAGGAAAAAGCTGCATCTAGCCAGCCGTGAGCAGCCAGCATCCCTCTGGAGAGGCCACATCAGCCAAGACAAAGGCCAAACAAAGTCTTCTTCCCATCCACTGCTGAGGTTGCTCTCCTGCTGAACAAGACATGCCCATGCTGACAGCAAGGACCAAGCTCTCTATGCAGTCTGCAAGGCGTTAGCCTTTTGCTATGGGCAGACTGACAATTATCCCTAGAAGGCGAGTGATTTTGCACTGCTTGCAGCGGCTTGAAGATATGCGGGGACCCCAACCCTGCTCGCGTGTTTCTGTTCCTGCAGCTGCAATTGATGCTTTGGCAAAAACACCAATCGCACAGCAGCCCAGCAGTCAGACACCTCTCCACCAGCATCCCAACAGCGTCACCTTCTGCTACACTGCACCCCAAATGGTGAAACCCAGCACTGCTGCTTCCCCCTTACCTCTCAGGCTGCAGCCATTGGCTGGATCTATTTCTCTGCCATCGATTTTGAAAGCCCAGCGCCCAGGGATGTTAACATTGGTCGTTTCTTCAATATTGACTATGTCTGGGGTTCTAGAGCCTGGGATGCTAAAGAAGTTGGTGAAGTTTCCACCATTGAAGCCAGCCTGAAACAGAGAGTGAGCAAAATTCATCACAAACCTTTGCCAGGGGAAAGCGATGCTGCATGTCTGCGCTTCTTAGCCCCCCACAAGAACTCCTGAGTCTATCTCTTTACTTTTAAAGTGCTTTCTCAGATAGTTTGTACGTGAGTGCAGAGCTCAACAGGAACTACAAGTAGTATGGATGTATATTTACTCTAGGTGTGTACTGAGTGGCCGAGATAAATTGAGGAAGCAGCAGATGGAGGCTCCTCTTAGGCAGGGAGCTCAGCTCCCTCCAAGAGATGGATTGACAACAAATTTTGAAGCAGTTGTCCCACTGTGCCCAGCAGTGGGTTTGCAAGGGCACTGCTGGGGATGCTGAGGGACCCGGTGGCATAAACAAGCACATGTGAGTTAAAAAAGCTTCAGGAAGCCATCTGAGACTTCGATGGAGATGGAGATACGGGAGCAGGAGCCTCACCTGGGCCATCACCCCGCCGAGACCAGTCAGGGGGTCCCCTCCGCTGGCTGTGCCTGTGGTCCAGCTGATTTCATGGTAGTTAAATAGAGCGAAAGATGACACTCCGTCTGTGATCAGGACAGCTTGGAAAGTGTTTACCTGTTGAAAACCATGAGCACATTCATGCAATGAGATCTCTTCTCACACTGCTTGCCTGCCCTTCTGCCACCTCCGTCTCTGGCCCAGATGAGACAGAAGAGCCTCATAGAAGTCAAATGAGATCTGAAATACCCTCACCTTCCATCAGCTCCCATCCCACCACTGGCCCACACCTGGGAGGACAGCAGGACCTTCTCCAATCCAATTTAAGGCCAATAGATGGCAGCACGAGAATAAGCCCAGGAGGAAAAAGCAGTCAGCAGGATTTGGGTTGTTATGGCTTGTTATCTTCCATTAGCCTATCTTAGCTTTATTTCCTCGCCGCATTATCTTACCTTCTGCATTCATATCCTACAATACCGTTAACAGAGGATTACATCCAAAACAACCATGTATATGATGGGCTTTGCTTGGCTGCCAAATCGCCTCGCTACCTGCTCAATCCACTGCTCGCATTTCTTCCTTTCCCTTGAAATGACTCTGCATTTCCAGCCTCCCCAGGCTCCAGATACGTCCATACGACTTCCATCCCGAGTCCCACATGAGAAGGGCACACTGCCAGCTGGTGAGAGTGGCTTAACCTGAGCTCTTCCTGCTTCTGGTTGCATAGAAGGAAAGGAAAGGCCTCCCTCCTTGAGATACCCCTCCATCCATGCAGATCCAGTGGTGGATGTCATCACTGGTGAGACACTTCAGCAGGTTTCCTAGAAAAGTCATGGCTGTCCCATCCCTGGAGGTGTTCAAGGCCAGGTAGGATGGGGCTTGGAGCCCCTCATCCAGTGGGAGGTGTCCCTGCCCATGGCAGGGGGGTTGGAACTGGATGGGCTTTAAGGTCTCTTCCACACCAGACTGTTCTATGATAAAAATCACTTCTGTCAGCATTATGCATTTTCCTATCCTTCCCATCCCTGCCTGTCCTAAACAACACTGTGCTGGGACCATGCCATGATAAATGACTGCTCCTCCTGCCTTGGAGAGAGCAGGATTTCAGAGGGAGGAGTGTAGACTGCCCCTCTTTTAATTATTCAGGATCAACCCTAGGAGCCCAGCTACCTAGACTATGAGAACTGTGAAGGCAGCGACAGCCACAGAAACAATTATCAGGTGAAAAGGGAAACCACATTGATAAAAAAATCTCATGCTAGGGAAGCACTAGGTCGTATCCTGCCAGCCAAAGCTGAGCTGCTCCATGTTAACGAAGGTCCCACTTGCTGAAAGGGTCATTGGGCACTGGCAGAGGCTGCCCAGGGAGGGGGTTGAGTCCCCTTCCCTGGAGGGGTTTAAGGGACGGGTGGACAAGGTCCTGAGGGACATGGGTTAGTGATTGATGGGAATGGTTCTATGATTCTATCAGAGCACTGAAGGGCTGAGGATCACTTTGCATCACTTCACACTCCCTTACATCAAACCCTCCAGTCTGAATATTGGTGAGCACAAACTCTTGAAGACTGAGGAGGGGACCCCACAGTTACAGTCACTACTTTCATGCCACAAGGGAAGTCATTTCCAAGGCATGTTAGGCTCCTGCCATGAGAAATCTTGGAAATGGAGGCAAAGCAGCCTGTACGAGCTGTCAGGGAGATGTGAAGTGTAGGCAGAGCTGCCTCACAGCAGCTGCAAATGGCACAGTTCACTCCAGGGCAGGTGGGAGAGCAAGTGAACAGAAGCCATCATTTCTATTCCTGCCTCCTTTCCCTGGGATTCTGCCTCCTGTGACCAGTTTTCTCCTCACCTCCTCAGCACCTTTGCCTACCTTTCTCAAGTCTTTTCTCTACCACAGTAAGATCATAGAATCATGAAATGGTTTGGGTTGGAAGGGACCTCAAAGCCCATCCAGTTCCACCCCTGCCATGAGCAGGGACACCTCCCACTGGATCAGGGGCTCCAAGCCCCATCCAACCTGGCCTTGAACCCCTCCAGGGATGGGGCAGCCACCCCTGCTCTGGGCAACCTGGGCCAGGGCCTCCCCACCCTCACAGGGAAACATTTCTTCCTAAGATCTCATTCCAATCTCCCCTCTTCCAGCTTAAAATTGTTTTCCCTCATCCTAACCCTGCCCTCCCTGATCAAGAGCTCCTCTCCAGCTTTCCTGGAGCCCCTTTCAGTCCTGGAAGCTACTCTAAGGTCTCCTTGGAGCCTTCTCTTCTTCTGGCTGAACAACTGGAGAAGAGACGGCTCTCTCAACCCATCCTCGTATGGGAGGTTCTCCAGCCCTCAGATCATCTTCGTGGCCTCCTCTGGACTCAGCCAAACAAATCCATGTCCATCCTCTGCTGAGGACTCCAGAACCGAAAGCCACAGCTCAGAAGCTACTAACACATAAAAGCAGGATTGTTGTGATAGAGCAAACAAGGGTTCTCTGATGGAGCAACAAACCCTGCTCTGGTCAGGAGCCCGTCTGGAGTTGACAAGAGCTGACCTGGTAGCAGAAGATTTCAGATCTTGTCATTAGGAGCCCTCGTGGAACAGCAAACACATCCCTGTTTGTGGTCAGGGCCAAAGCCACATCGAGCGCTCTGGCCATGTAACGAGGCTCTTGGAAATCAAACTCATCTGCTCGGCCATCATTAAGAGACAGTAACCGCAGCGTCCCCAAGGCCACATTCACAAAATTGTTTCCCACAGCTTTTCTGCATTGCGATGAATTCCCTGCTTAAGTTGCATCATGCTATTCCACATGCCAACCTGGCGCCCTGGCCGCTATTGAACGGGAAGGCTGCTCTATAACAAAATAAATTGCATTGTGTTGCAAATGTAATTCTTCAGGCAATACACGAATCTCTATATTGCTTGCTGTCTGCAAATATATATATATATGTATTTTTTTTTCTGCAAGCACTGCCAGGACTAGCAAAAAAAAATATGCATGGAAAAGAGCTGAACTGTTTATCAGAGCCAGCTCCTTGAGACAGAAGAAGACGGCTTTTGGCACTCACAGCACACAGCCTAAGCCTGAAGAACTCTTTCCCCACACAACAGTAGGGATATCACTCTCTGTCTGCACCCCAAGCTTCTGCAACGTGCCCTGAAAACCATTGCATCCCCATCCTGAGATACAACTCACACGTTCTGGGAATATAACAGAGCTACTAGGGTTGAGTCGCTGGATGATTCTGGTCAGTCTGGATCGGTTTCCCCATGCAGACAGGGCAGTTGTCATCACAAAAATGCTGTCAGAATTCCTTTTGGTTTTCCCCTTCCTATTTCAGAGCAGCTGTTCAACCCTTTCCTCCAAGATGCCCTCACTGCTCTCTTTGATTAGTGATGGGAAGAGAGCGTTTGAGCCTCTGCTGCAGAAAAAGCCATCCCAGTTTGAAAGGAAAAGGTCCTTTCTTTTGCCAAATAAATTCAAATGAAAGCTCCCATTTTCTCTTTCCTCTCTCCAGCTCCTCAGTGGGAGGTTTAGGCTGGACACTAGGAAAAAATTTTTCACAGAAAGGGTCATTGGTCCCTGGCAGAGGCTGCCCAGGGAGGGGGTTGAGTCACCTCCCCTGGAGGGGTTTAAGGGACGGGTGGATGAGGTGCTGAGGGACATGGTTTAGTGATTGATGGGAATGGTTGGACTCATGATCTGGTGGGTCTTTTCCAACGTGGTGATTCTATGACTCTCTCTTCAGATTTGGATGTGGGACCAGTTTATCATGGAATGGTTTGGGGTCTGAAGGAACCTCAAAGCCCATCCATGGGCAGGGACACCTCCTGCTGGATCAGGGTGCTCAGCCGCCCTCCTGTCCCACGTCAGGACAAGGTGTGAATGCCTGAATGTTTTATTCTTCTCCCTGCTCCATCCCTGGGCACCACTCACCATGTCGCAGGCTTGGGAGGAGCCTGCTCTCTGCCCACACACTTAGATGCTGTGCGCACAGCGAGGCTGCTTTCCACACCAAGCCGGCTGCTACTGGGTGCTTCTGGATCTCACCCAGCATCACTGCCATGATAACATGAATTCAAACTCCTTAAATTCACAGCGCAGGAGTTGGTGGGAGCCTCACGAGGTTTATATTTCAAGGCCAGGTTGGATGGGGCGTTGAGCAGCCTGATCTAGTGGGAGGTGTCCCTGCCCATCACAGCAGGGTTGGAAGCAGATCATCTTTAAGGTCCCTTCCAACTCAAAGTATTCTATGATTCAGTATCACAGCAGAACTACATTCAATGCTAAAACCCCTTTATAAAGCCCTTTTTCCCGCAGTGCTTGGAAGGCACAAGGAGCTCTGTTTTATTGCTGTGGAAGGCAACGTGGAGGTCACATATCCCAGTACAGAGGAAAAATGAAACCTGCATTTGTATCTAACAAAAAATAACCACACTGTGATCGTTAGAAACTCCTAACTGGTGTCAGAGCCTTGTACAGGTGCGCTGTCTACAAACACCAAACTTGGTGATGCTTTCTCTGGAGATCTGAGAGCAGTGAGCAAGGCTCATACAGGCTGTCATGGGAGAGAGAAAAAGGTCTGCGGTGCCCAAAATGGAATTGAGGAACGCAAAGTGGGTTACTCAGGTTTACACACAAAGGCCGTGTAGAGATCATAGAATCACAGAATCATAGAATCACCAGGTTGGAAAAGACCCATTGGATCATCGAGTCCAACCATTCCCATCAATCACTAACCCATGTCCCTCAGCACCTCGTCCACCCATCCCTTAAACTCCTCCAGGGAAGGTGACTCAACTCCCACCCTGGGCAGCCTCTGCCAGTGCCCAGTGATCCTTTCCGTGATAGTTTTTTTTCCTAATGTCCAGCCTAAACCTCCCCTGGGGGAGCTTGAGGCCATTCCCTCTTGTCCTGTCCCCTGTCACTTGAGAGAAGAGGCCAGATATATCTATATACATGGACAATACTCAACCATCAAACACCACCCATCAAGAACTAGAGCCTATCGTTCTTACTGGAGTTGTGCTGCTTCCTCCATAGAAAGTGACTTCTTCCCAGGTGACAATGAAGATCCAGGTGGCAGAGAAAGAGGACATGTCTTTGAAGTGCTTGCGGATATCTTTGGAGGCTCTCCTCAGCAGATCGGGGTCTGTGCTCTCCCTGTAGTAGACTTCTCCCCGGATGCCGTTGTGCACGTCTGCCCAGAAGGGCGCAACGAAGGCCCGTCCATCTGTCAAGGGGAAGGCTTCTGGCGTGAACTGGCTGACGAGTGCGTTGAAGGAAATCACACCGTTGTTGTTGACCTACACAAAGAAACATGCTTTCGTTTGAGCGAGGCTTTGCAGGGAGCAGAAAGCTGCTGGTTTGTCGGAAACGTATCGGGGGGTGATTTTTGTCAGAAGGTAGCTTATAGCATCATAGAACCACCAGGCTGGAAAAGATCCACCAGATCATTGAGTCCAACCATTCCTATCAATCCCTAAACCATGTTCCTCAGTGCCTCGTCCACCCATCCCTTAAACCCCTCCAGGGAAGGTGACTCAACCCCTTCCCTGGGCAGCCTCTGCCAGTGCCCAATTACCCTTTCTGAGAAAATTTTTTCCTAATGTCCAGCCTGAACCTCCCCTGGTGGAGCTTGAGGCCATTCCCTCTCGTCCTGTCCCCTGTCACTTGGGAGAAGAGCCCAGCTCCCTCCTCTCCACAACCTCCTTTCAGGTAGTTGGAGAGAGCAATGAGGTCTCCCCTCAGCCTCCTCGTCTCCAGGCAAGTAATGACACCTGGTAAGACAGCCTGACCATCTAGGCAGAGATTCAAGTTCATCATGGTTTAGTGTTTGATAGGAATGGTTGGACTCGATGATCCACTGGGTCTTTTCCAACCTAGTGATTCTGTGATTCCCTCGGTGGTGGCCAAAAGGCTGAGTGTAGGATGCCCCAAGGAGGATAAAAGTGACGAAAGGGGTTTCAGGAAAGCTGTGGAGGGGCTCTTGATCAAACAGTACAGCGATAGGATGAAGGGGAATGATTTTAAACTGAGAGAGGGGAGGTTGAGATGAGATCTTAGAAGAAATGTTGTCCTGCAAGGGTGGGGAGGCCCTGGCCCGGGTTGCCAAGAGCAGGGGTGGCTGCCCCATCCCTGGAGGGGTTCAAGGCCAGGTTGGATGCGCCTCAGAGCTCCTGATCCAGTGGGAGGTGTCCCTGCCCATGGCAGGGGTGGGACTGGAGGGGCTTTGAGGTCCCTTCCAATCATTCTATGATTCCTGCTTTCTGAGTTTTGCCACGTACAAATAGGAGCCCTGCAGGCAGGAGAACGAGGAAGTCTTCCCGTCTCCTGAACCTGCTGGTCTGGCATGTTTATATCCCACTTTGAGCCTGGATGCACCTGGGATCTGGCATAGGGTCACACTGACTTAGCCTACCTAAAGCTCTGGTTTGGTGCTCTCTGGTGAACTCTATCTCAGCCCCGCCTGGAGGAGCCAATGTCCCCTTCGACAGGCTCTCGCGGTGCCACCACCTGAGAACAGCCACCGCCTGTCCTTGTCTCAGGCACCTACATACAGGTCCACATCACTATCTATATTTTTTTGTCTCCGTGAGTCTCTGCATGTTCTTGTTTCTTGTCATATAACAGGAATAATGTTCCCTGTGTCAAGGCCTTCGCTTTACTGTACCATTTAATCACCTACGAAGGAAATTTATTGCCTTTTATATTCCTTCCTCCATGAACATTAGCCCATTAAATATACCTTTGACTTTCTTAATCATAAAACCTATCAGTTCATGAAATCTAAGAACTTGTCAGGTAGGTGCTAATAAATCTTCCAATTCCTGACAATGGAGAGAGCGCGTTTAAAATGCAGCCGCTAATGGCAAGGAAAAGAGTAAAGGCAAGGTCTGCTTCTCCACTTACATAAATGCTTCTGTACGGGGCTCCAAAAAAGATGAATGGGACAGAGATCTTGATCTCAGGAGAGCTTCCATCATCGACTTTGGGTGTTTTCGTGTCGTTGTGCCAGAACGGATACAGACTTGCCATGGCGTGAGCTGGAAGAAGGAGGAGAAGAGAGTCCTTAAAGCAATGCCAGAGCTGGGTCTGACTTCACAGAGGCCACGTCAGGGTCCCCAGGGTTGCCTGTCCCCAAAAGTTGACCTCTTTGCCGTCACCTCCTTCCTCGGCGTGGATGCAATGGGGACGCTGAGAGTCTGGTGGCCACCAGCCTGACCTAAGCCACACGAGACTTTGGGATAGAGGTGAAACTCTGCATGTGAGGTGACAGGCTAACAGTGACTACCCAGACGAGGACTTGGCTACGATGCCTGCATGGCCGAGCCCTCCCCGCCAGACCCCTGAGTGCTCCTGGCACGGGGTCACAGCCCAAGGCATCACAACGGCTCCAACACTTGCTGGAAAAATCAGGTTTGTTCTTTATTGTCCGTAATCATCTCCCAAAATTATTTCAGCAGACGGTTTGGGCATGTTTCAATACAAGCCCGGTGCTTTCTAGCAGACTAAAAATCCATCAGCGTGGGTTGTAAGCAGCACTTCTGGCCCTAGGGCACTCGTCCTTTCCCTTTCCAGCCCCTGCCAGATCTCAGCTGTCAAATCCTCCCTGTGCCTTGCACTCAGCTGCGTCTGTGGTTCCTCACAGCAATTCTGCTGCATTTTCCTCCCCCTCTTCCCTCTTTGATGTGGAAAAGCAGCGCCCTGTCCTCGCGACATTCAGTCTTGGCCGACATGGGCTCTGAACAATCCTGGCTCTGTTCGCTCGGATTCAGGACATGCTTTTATTTCCTATAAGTCTTACCTTGCGCTGTTCAGTTCTTCCAGGCAAGGACAGCATGCTCCGCATCCCACCAGTATGGGTGCAGGAGGGGCTCTCGGTGTTGCCTGAACTGGGGGATGCTCTTTCCTAGCATCCTGAGGATGGTACCTGCACAAAACTGCCTGGGAGCGGGGAAGAGTTGCATTCTGACCCTTCCTCACAGGCTTAACTGGTTTTCTTTGGGGAAAAGATGACAAAAGGAAGCCTGGCTTAACCTGTTTAACCCAGGCTCCTGGCTCTCTAAGCCACCCCAGACATAAAGGGAGGCGGTGTGCGACACTGTCCGAGCTGCATGGCTGGCTTCACAGATACATCCAACAGTAAAACTCCTGGCTGCCAAGCAGTTAAAGAAGTCGTTTCACAGCTGTTACGCACCTGACAAGTTATTACAGCTGTGGCATAGCTACAAGACACGGACTTTACTTCTGCTTTAAATAGGAAACCATTGCGTGCACCACCGCATCCAGCCCAGCAGCCCCACTCATCACCAGTTTTGCCCCAGTGGCATTTCGTGTGGGTGAACTGGCAGCCTCGTTTATCATAGAATCATTAAGGTTGGAAAAGACCTCCAAGAGCATCCAGTCCAACCATCAGGTGAACACCACTGTGCCTATATAGAATCATGGAATCACCAGGTTGGAAAAGACCCACTGGATCATCGAGTCCAACCATTCCCATCAATCACTAACCCATGTCCCTCAGCATCTCATCCACCCGTCCCTTAAACACCTCCAGGGAAGGTGACTCAACCCCCTCCCTGGGCAGCCCAATGACTCTTTGCATGAAAAAATTTTTCCTGATATTCAGCCTGAACCTCCCCTGGTGGAGCTTGAGGCCATTCCCTCTCGTCCTGTCCCCTGTCACTTGGGAGAAGAGCCCAGCTCCCTCCTCTCCACAACCTCCTTTGAGGTAGTTGGAGAGAGCAATGAGGTCTCCCCTCAGCCTCCTCTTCTCCAGGATAAACACCCCCAGCTCTCTCAGCTGCTCCTCATCAGGCCTGTTCTCCAGCCCCTTCACCAGCTTCGTTGCAATTCTCTGGACTCGCTCCAGAGCCTCAACACCCTTCTTGTGGTCTTAATGTGCTGTGTCTACATGTTTCTGAGCCCCTCTAGTGATGGAGACTCCACCACTGCCCTGGGAGCCTCTGCCAGGTCTTCACCACTCTGTCAGTAAGAAGATTTTTCTAATATCCAGTCTAAACCTCCACTGGCACAACTTGAGGCCATTTCATTTCATCCTATCCCTTGTTAATTTGGAGAAGAGACCAGCACCCTCCTTACCACAACCTCCTCTCTGGGAGCTGCGGAGAGCGATGAAGTCTCCCTTCAGCCTCTGTTTCTCCAGACTAAGCAGCCCCAGGTCCCTCAGCCGCTCCCAGAATCCTTGTTCTCCAGCCCCTTTCCCAGCCCTGTTCCCCTTATCTGGACGTGCTCCAGACCCTCACTGTCTTTCTTGTAGCGAGGGGCCAAAACTGAACCAGGACTCGATGTGTGGCCTCGATATCTCACATAAGGAAAGAGAACCACAGCTTTTGCTTGAGCCATCCTCAGCCTGACAGCCGCTCAACAGCAAACCTGGGAAATCATTTCCAGATTTCCTGACTCCCCAGCTCTGGGTTCCCTTGCTAGAGGTCCTCAAGTTGGCCCCACATCCCAGTACCAGGCACGCAGCACCACATCAGCCACATCACTGCCAAACTACAGAGGCTTTTCCTGCCCGTACCAGCTCTGCTTGCCCTTCTACAAGTTGAAACATGACAAAGATTAATTACTCCGCAAGACCAGTGAGCCGCTCCTGTGTTTTCAACATTATAGAAAAACCACAGCGTGGAAGAGATTGTCGGCTGCTGGTTGGTCTCACCTCCTGCCCAAAGCAGGGCTGACCCTATGGTTAGAGCCTCATCCAGCCCAGATGGGAGCACTCTAGAAACCCCGAGATCCCTCTTGGACTACTATGATCCCTCTAGGACTCCTATGATCCCTCTAGGGACCACCAGGACTGCTCTTGGACCCTCAGGACCCCTTTAGGGAACACCAAAAGCCCTCTAGAGCCACCAGGGCCCCTCTAGAAACCCTGAGACCCTTATAGGGACCTCCAGTTCCCCTCTAGGACCCCCAGGACACCTCTAGGGACCCCCAGGACACCTCTAGGGACCCCCAGGACCCCTCTGGAGCCCACCAGGACTCCTCAAGGATCTCCCAGGACACCTTTAAGGACCCCCAGCACACCTCTGCCCTGGGCTGCAGCCCTTTGACCCCACCAGAGGCATCTCTGCTGTCAGATGAGCTCCGCGAGCACCCAGGGAAACCTCACTGACCACAAACTGTGACATTTTGCTACCGCTCAGCCGCTTTGCCCTTTCCTGGACATAGGTTGTTCGCCCTGCTCAGCAGTCCCAGCACCAGCAATGCTTCAAACTCCTATTTCCTAGTGACCAGCCAGCCCCATGCAGCCTCTGGAATGCTCCGTGTTCACACACAGGGCTGTATAGATGATAAATACGCACACATAGGTTAAACGCTCGCCAAGCTCAACAACTTCTGTGGCCTCGATCTCCTGCTGACCTTGTCAGCCCCCTATTCAGCCAGCTCCTCGTTCAGTGTAAACCATCACTGCTTTGTTGCCCTCAACGAAGCGAGGGCCATTCGCACAGGCTGCTGATCCATCTCTAGCGACACAAGCTCTCACTTGTGCAAAACTGGCCTCTGTACTTGTCCAAGAAGGCGCACAAACCTCCCTGCTTAGCACTCACCCTTAAAATTTTCAGTCTCTCCCTCTCCACGGGGAAGATCGGGTTCACCCTGTGTCCCTGCTCCAGCCAAGGGCTGGGTGGGTTTTTCAAGCCCTCCAAGCTTTTGGGGTCTCTGGGAAGTCCAAAGCATCCGTTTTCCCAGCATAACTGATGAGCATCGCCCAAGTGGGAGACACTTACCTCTCTGCTGAGCAGTTAGCATCAAAAGGGTCACCCAGGTTCCGAGAAACGATCGCTTGTTCATCCTGCAGGAAGGAAAAAACCTCGGATATGCATCATGTTGGTAGGAAAACGCATCCTTGAGCAAACCTCACTGTTGCTTCCTGAAGTTGTCCAACTGCTGCGGACACAGGGATGTTTCCGAGATGGACATCCCTCACCTGCTTACTTAAGTGATGTAATTACATTTCCCTGGTGATAACAGTAAATTGCCCCGCAGATTTTGTGAAAGTCAGCTCATAACCACAGAGGAGAGCACCTGCTAATTGTCCACAGCGTTTGGGAGTTATAAATAGCCCCAGCTCTCCGCAGGATACCTAGTCTCTCAAAATTTCCAAAGCAATTCCCTCCTGATCCGCTTAGGACGAGGACCCTTCTGCCTGACTTCAAGGAGAACGGCTTCACACTGCTCCAAACGCCGGAGCTGAAGCGGAGCCGCAGTGTGTTCTCGCAGCTAAGGGGCTTTAGATACTTGGATTAATCTGCTGTTCTGGCTGCTAAGCCTGCATTCGCTCGCTGCTTTTGAGGAGAGTGGAAGAAGCACAAACATTTACACAGCTGGGTGACTCCTTGCTGCAGAGGAATCAGTGACAGAGAGAGAAGTAGATATGGGGCTGGGAAAGCGAAAGCGAGCTCTTGCGCCAGCTTGAATTCCTTCTGTGCCTAATGCAATTTGTTACTCATTATTAATCCAATAGAAAATATTGCTAAAACACCTGCTTCAATTTCTTCGCCTGTCGTTTCTGTTCATTACACACAGGCAGGGCTCACATGGAGCTCCCAGGAAGGCTCCGTGTGCTCCCAGCATGTGCGCACATGTTGGAAAAGGACGTGATTGGCTTTAGACAGAAACTATACCTGAGCGTTATCATAGAATCATAGAATCACCAGGTTGGAAGAGACCTACGGGATCATCGAGTCCAACCTTTGCTTCAAAACCAGCCTCTTTTCCTTCTCAGCGTTCTATATCCCGTGCATCTCAGTTGTGCAGACACATGGGCAGCAAAACCCAGTGCCTCTTTCTTCTCTCCCTATGGATCTGTCTCTATAACGCATGAGGACCAACAGATCCAACTCCTAAGCATATTCACATCCACACAGAAGGTGGAGAGCACAGGAGTACAAGGCCATCATCCATCCCACATCATTCCCACTTCGCTTCTATGACTGGGAGCTCAGAAAGCACGAAACAAGGTGGAAGGAAAGTTCCTTCCCGCTTCTCGCATCAGCGCTGGCCACAGCCTGCGTCCAGCAACTGTGCTCCCTGTTGAGAACAATTCATTCCACCAAAGAGAAGTTTTACCACGTTGCCTGTCTTGGAATGATGAAAGGAGGATGATAGGATTTTATAGGGACCACAAATCTGAGCTGCTGAGGATTCGTTAGAGGCCAAGCTGGCAATGAATATTGGAGGCTGTGACAGTTCAAGAACAAGAGAGAGACTAGCCCCATTTAGGAAACCCAACAGACAATAAAGAATATCTTATTTAACTTATCCCATCCACAATACAATTTTTTAGGTATGGAAAAAATAATTACCAACCTGTTTTGTAGATGAGAGGAGGAATCAAGTCTGAAATTTTAGATCAATCTTGGTGTACCGGGGCGAAATCCTATGTCAATGGAGAATGCATGCCAGTCCTCCTTTGCCAGTTATTGCTGATGACTGAAATGATGTCTCAGTCCCCTTGCTCTCGCACTTGAAAAGTCCGTTTTCGTCAATGCTGTTTCGGGGCTGGAGGAGTGTTGAGTTGCAGTCACAACTGTTGCTTCTATTGGTAACCACCAAGCTAATCTGGAGATCAGATTCTGGCCTGGAGAGGGAAAGAAGTCTCTTTCTTCCCCACAAGCTCACCCCCTTCAGGTGGATTCAGATGGAAATATCAGCAAGCTAGAGCTGGGCTCGCGGCTGTGCTGTTCAGCATTGCTTTTCGGTGAAGGGGAAAAAAAAAACCAACCCAGCTCAGAAGAACTGAGCCCCTTCCTCCTTTGTGTAAGGGGAAAAAAAAAGCCCCATCTATATAATGTTACAGCATTAGCATTAAGCAGCGCGAGGCTTAAAGCCCCGCGCAAAGGCAGTGCCCGCAGCCTCAATGGGGTTACTTATCCATCCAAGTCTTGCTTTACTTTCTGCAGCCAACTGCTGCTTTTACAGGTGGAAGAGGAAAAACTGACCCAGCCTAAGTCCTCTTACGCTCTCTCCCAGCCAGCTGGGAAGGGTTTCATTGCTGTTCCCGTGTGCATCCTCTCTGGAAGGGCTGATCGACGTATTTACTCAAGCAGTGGGGAGTTTCGGGGGGGCTGCTGTGAGCGTTATTATTGTTTTTACTCGTACAACCTGCACTTTCCGCAGGGGTTTTCACCGCCTCTGGTGTCCGGGCTGCCTGTCACCCCCACAGCGGGTGGGGAAGGTGGCTGTGAAGTTCTCTCCCCACACTGTCCCCCTTCTCCTGCACCCACAGCCCAGCTTCTTCTCTAACTGCATCTCCCCCACCCTCCACCTCTAATGCCACCACGTACCTGCAAGCCCGGGGCTTGTGTTAGATACAGAACTACCTCGAGGGACAAAACAGTGGCCACCTGAGCTGAACAGCCACCAAGGATGCTCATTTTTCCTCGGGGTTTGGCTGTGGCAGCCGTTTGGGGAGCACGTCCACCCATCCCTGCCAGTGGCCACACGCTGATGGACCATTGTGAGCCTCGGAGAGGGGCACCTGCCAAGGGCAGGAAGCCTAAACTGTGTTACAGAGACCAAAGTTCCTCACCTGAGCCCCATCTGTAGCCCGAGAGACGCTCCCTGCTTGCATTTCACTCACATGCGTGTCAGATGAGAGTGAGAGAAGGAAAACAGTAGCTGAAGGGTGAAGGATGCAGTGGGCAGAAGCAGCTGACTCCTCCAGCTGTTGCTCCAACCCCAGCACGTCCGAGGAGGAAGAAGGAATTGCCCTTCTGACTTTTTTGTTGAGGGCCTTTTACAACCTATTTTCCCTGCTAGAATAAGTGTTCCTCCTGAGCTCCTCATACACACGCTCCCCAACCCCTCACAGAATCATAAAACAGTTTGAGTTGGAAGGGATCTTAAAGATCATCTAGTTCCAATCCCCTGCCACGGGCAGGGACATTCCACTGGATCAGGGTGCCCAAGGTCCCACCCAACCTGGCCTTGAACCCCTCCAGGGATGGGGCGACACCTCCAGGGATGGGGCAACACCTCCAGGGATGGTTCCTCTCATCAGGAACAGAAAGGAGGCAGGAATGCCAGCAGCCAAACAAGAAGCACGTGGAAACTCAGATTCATGTCCCAGGACTCCGGATAATCCTTGAATTACATAAACTCCCCCTGAAGTGCCATATCTTACCCTCAGCAGTTTCCTGAGGAGGGCAGGGGGATGATCACGCACTAAGCGCTATTCCAGGGGCAGATCACTTCCAGCATGCCACTCCACACACCTCCTTTCCCACCAACACTGATTTTAAACTTTACCAGCCACAGGAAAATCAATTGCATCTTCTCATCCTGTTTTGTAAGGCAGAGAAAACCAGTGAAGATAGGTTTTCCTCTGCTCCTATGTCAGTTTAATATTCTGGTCCTGTTCGCCCTGGGCAAGTCTACGCTGATGAAGTTTGATTAGGTTTCACTGTCTCTTTAGGGAAGACTTTGTCTTCCAGGCTATTTTCTTTTGGCAGGGGATGCTCCCATCATGCAGTTCTGAGTGCATTGGAGCTGGACAAACAACCACGTTTGCTTTTTCCCTTTTCCTTCTAGCAGGAAACTTCCCTCCCCTGCCCGACCTCAAGAAAAACCAAGCATTAAGACGAGATTCTGTCTGCTTGACCTCAGTGGAGCAACTGCAGGCAGTGCCTTGTGCATTCCTATTTCAAGGGATACCAGCCCAGGCTGGGGAAGATTCCTCAGCGAGGGGTTTGCCCAGGATCTGTGTCCCAGCTGGAGGAGCATCTCCCTCCTCCTGTCTCTCCCCAGGGTTGTTCAGCACAAGCCAGCATGGGTAGGCATGTGGCTACTGCTTTTGCGAGCCACACCGCCCTCCCCATCCACAACTACATGCCATTCCTTGAGTGTGAAGCTATTTTAACCCCAAGGCTGGTCCCACCAAGGACGCAGAGTAGGGAACAGCAAGTCATAGAATCATTTGGTTGGAAAAGACCTTTGAGATCAAGTTCAGCCATACCTATCCACTACTAAACCATCCCTGAGTGCCTCATCTGCCTGTCTTTTAAATCCCTCCTGGGATGGGGACTCCACCATTGCCCTGGGCAGCCTGACTCGAGCCTCCTTCTTCACCTGGAAGCCAAGGTGAGTCACTGCCATGAGGAAATACATTCCAGAAGAGGACAAGGTCTCCCAGCTCTGTGGCTTCTCTTTTCAACAAGCAGCACTTCAAACAAGTGAGGGGGCTGTGCCTGAGCTCACCGGCAGACAGCAGCCATGAGGTCATCAGGACCAAACATCTCAGCAGCTTTCCCTCTCCCAAAGGTGCTGGGGAGATGGAGGGAGACGTTTTGCTTCCAGGAACACACGAGTGCAAAACTCAGGACACCTTTCTTGTGTAAAAACTTCCATAAGTTTATTGATCGGATCCAAACCAATTACCTATTTGGCCTGAATTTCACCGCCAAGTCTGCAAGCAAACCAAAGGCAAATTGTGGGAGCAGGAATTACATCCCCATGAGAGAAACCAGAATAAAAAGTGAGATAGACTTACAGTTCTTCCTTTTTTTTTCTGTTAAAATTACATATGGATGCATCATTAATAGGGAGCAAGAATAGAACTTCATGTTTAAATTATACTTCCAAGTTTCCAGTAACTGCAGAAAAGCAATCACGGAGGCAAAGGCGAGCGATGGCTGGAGCCCCTCTATCGTTGCTCTGGGGAAGGCGTCTCTCCACCGCCTCCAGAAGTGCCACACTCAAACGCGGGAGGCACAGCTGCCAGGAATACAGATTTTAGCCTCTGGGCTGCCTTCAGCACCTCGTTTCCATTTCCAAATCCGCACACGAACAGAACCTATGGACTCTCATTTCCAAGCAAACCCGGCAAGCGATAGAGGCAGAGCTGCCGCGACACCTCCTTCGGATCACAGACCCGAGTAGGTGAGGGCAAAGCCTCTCCCCAGAAGGCGCAGTTCAATAAAAAGGGGTTTCAAATCCCACTGAGGGAGCAGAGACCATTTACCACGTTCTGCATATTGATAACACCACCAGTTAAGCGCCCCGCCTGAAACATCTGCCCAAAACAGGGATATTCAACAGGAACATATCCACAAACACAAGGGCACGGAGTCGAATCTCAATACAGGGAGCCGTGCGACACTTTGGTATACAGCTGTCACCTAATTCCTTCCAAACCAGGTGCTTTTCCCACTGCGTAGACTGCCTGCGGCAGACTTTTATGCATGAACTAGCATGAACAACAAAACAGTTCTTGACAAAAGTAGCCCTCAGATAGAAGGACAGAGAAGCCAGAGAAGCTTGAAAATTGACTTTGTTTTCTCAAAGGAATGCGACAGACCCAGGGACCTTTTGTTAGAGCAAGTTTATGCCGACAGCACCGGGTACAGTCCCTACTGACATCGCATTGACTTAAATCAAACCTCAAGACCCTCTGGGATTCTTGGCACCCACTGTTGGCCCCCACACTCCTCTCTCCCCAGGACCCGGTATGCACACATACAAGACCCCTTCCCAAAAGGTATAAAAGGACAGTGAGCTGACTTGGGATATTTCGCAACATCGTTTTCGTGCCATTTGGCCCTACTTTCCAAAGTCAATCACCCGGATGGATTAACTGTCCCTAGGTTTTTGGACATAACCCTCTCCTTAGGAAACCAACCTAGATTTTTGGTATCCACAGAAGGTGAGCAGCTTGAGAATGTTGTCCAGAAACAGCTTTCCTCTGACACAGTGGCAGGACAGCAATATTGATACCAACAGACCAGAGGAGCTGGTTTGGGTGTTAGCACCAAATCCTTGGCAGCTACAGGGTCCTTGTTGACCTCATATGCCAGTAGGTGTTTTCTTCTTTCATCATCCAGCTCCACCATAAATAAAAGTGTGATTTACTGACAGTTCTGAGCTGGTGTGTGACAGCACCATCCCCTCTACGGACAGGCTAACCTTTGTGGGCAAACAAACTTAAAAGCACATCCTTGGGTCTTCTTTAACGTCCCACTCAATCCTTTAATGGTGTTTATTTCCTTCTCCGAAACTGAGACGTTCAGTAGTGCTGAGGAAATTGGTCAAGAGTTACGGCACCTCATTAATACCAGCTACAATGCCATAAATACCCACACAGGCAATTAGTGCTCTCTACAATTAGGTCAGAGATACTTTCGCAGCCCTGTCAGTTGTTTTGACACCGCAGCGACTCAGGGATAACCTACTCAACCTGGAGGTCAAGGAGAGAAATAGGCTTCTAATATTAAACAACCATATCTTCATAAAATTTTCTTTTATAACAAAATATCTTATTAAACACAACTTTTTCTACGCGCATGTATGTATATATCATACAGAAGTGTTGGCTTACAGGTTCCGCTACAAGGCAGCGAATGCCTTCCTCTGCCCAAATGGAAAATCTTCAGTAAAGCTCTTATATAAGTGTCATCTTATGTCACACTGCTGCCACCTCCCTGCTTTTTTATTTTACTCATATCACAGCTCAAGAGCTGCACACCTCGGCCTCTCTGCTATCTATGGTGAGTCTTGCTTCGTTTCATAGAATCATCATAGAATCATGGAATGGTTTGGGTTGGAAAGGACCTCTAAGCCCATCCAGTTCCACCTCCTGCCATGGGCAGGGACACCTCCCACTGGATCAGGGGCTCCAAGCCCCATCCAGCTTGGCCTTGAACCCCTCCAGGGATGGGGCAGCCACCACTGCTCTGGGCAACCTGGACCAGGGCCTCCCCACCCTCATAGGAAAACATTTCTTCCTCATCTCAATCTCCCCTCTTTCAGCTTAAAATTGTTTTCTCTCATCCTGTCCCTGCCATCCCTGATCAAGAGCCCTTCCCCAGCTTTCCTGGAGCCCCTTTCAGCACTGGAAGCTGCTCTAAGGTCTCCCCGCAGCCTTCTCTTCTCCAGGCTGAACAACCCCAACTCTCTCAGCCTGTCCTCACATGGGAGGTGCTCCAGCCCTCAGATCATCTCCGTAGCCTCCTCTGGACTCGCTCCAACAGCTCCACGTCCTCCCTGTGCTTAGGACTCCAGAACTGGACACGGGGCTCCAGGTGGAGTCTCATGAGAGCAGAGCAGAGAGGCAGAATCTGCTCCCTCCCTACTGGTCCCACTGCTCTGGATGCAGCCCAGGACATAGTTGGTTTCTGGGCTGTAAGTGCACAGTGCTGGCTCATCTTGAGCTTCTCATCCCCCAGCACCCCAAGTCCTTCTCCTCAGGGCTGCTCTCAATTCATTCTCCGCCCAGCCCATAATTGTGCTTGCGATTGCCTCAGCCCAGGCGCAGGACCTTGCACTTGGCCTTGTTTAACGTCATGAGGTTTGCACAGTTCCACCTCTCCAGCCTGTTTCCAATTGCTCATCTCAGCAGGGCTAGGAGATTGACATTTTTGGCAGGGAGACGAGGCAGAAATTATTAACTTGTCTTAAATCCATAATCATTATTCTGGATGCAGAACTACACCCCTCCACGTGATCCCCATATGCTGAACCTGAAGACTATGAGATAATACTCCCCTCCCTCCCCATTCTACCCCACCCCACGATCTAGGTAAAATAAGAAGAGAAATACACAACTCCAAGAATATAAAAAGAGCTCGGCAATGTGGATAAAAGCCTCATGGGAAAGAAAGTGCACGTGGGGATAAGGGAGCATCTCAAAATGAAGGTCAGAAGTTCATGTGTAACCAGAGCTCACACTGCACAGCTTGAGAATCTTTGATGCAGCTGCTTATAACTACATCATCTGAAAAGTCTTCACCTCGTCAGAGGGACAGAGGAACGAGGGAGGACAGGGAAGTGCAACAAGATCTAAAGGGAGGAGGGTTCCATCGCACAAGAAAGGGAATCTGCTCTGCAGAAGAAAATAGGGGGTAATTTAAGCAGCGATGCCTACAAGGTGCGGGGTGGGGAAGTTGATATAGATAGTGAAAACCTGCTTTACAATAAACGTGAGTCTAGTTGCTTCGTTACCCATCTTCTAGAAAGTGATCCGAGCCAACACAGCCTCCCAGTTCAGAGCCTAAGCTGGGACCCCACAGCCAGGGGTCCCAGGGAAAGTGCTAGGTTTCATTTCTGGTGCAACAGCAACAAACACAAACATAAACTTCACTCTTGCTCTCTCCCAGGAGAGTGATTTGAGTCCTTCCACTTTCTGTACAAAGTGGTTCAGGGGTAAGTGCAGACTGGAGGATCTCTTCGGCCCAGCGAGGACAAATCATGCCCAACAGGGGAATCTGCTCTTCAACCCCTTTGTGAATTGTTACTCTAAAAGCCCTTCCAACGCGATACTAATACACCACCTGCCAAAATTCACACTGCAAAGCACTCGGCGAGGATCCCTTTGCCTCCAAAGTGCCAGAGCCACGGGTTGCAGATGCTGCATCAGAGGAGCAGAGAAATCAACACATTTCTTACCAGCGTGGACATAGAGCGTGCATTTTGAAAATAAATAGTTTCTTTCTAAGAAAGTCTCTTCCTTTTCCCCATTTTGTGCACTCACACAAACCAAACCAGTGGAGTGAAGTGGATGCACTAAGTACCTGAGCTCTGCATCAAGCGCAATACTGGTTTAGATCTTTTTGGTGAACTCGAGCGCAACAAAAGGTTGAGACAGCACCCAGCTGCAAAAAAAAAAAAAAAAAAAAAAAAATATCAGCGAGCTCGAGCCACAGTCGGATAGCTAGGCCAAAGGGCGCTCTGGTGGAGCCAAATCCCCATAAGTTTAGAAAAAAAACATGTCAAATTCTGCACTGAGCTGTCTGCTTCCTATGGACCCTAGCGGTTTTTAGTTTAAACAACTGACCATTCATGCCAAATCACGAGTATACCGGAGCATCAAAGAAAACATCAAGGTATTGCACACACTGAAACACATGCAGTGAAGTCAATTGTCACCTCAAGGTCACCTGCAGTGGATGGTGGGCATGGTTCTCAGATCAGGGCACATCCTTCGGGCTAGAAATTACCTGCTATAGAAACACAACCAAACCTCAACCAACCGACCGAAATAAAAGCCTTGCAAAAACTCCTTAATGCATGTGTGTGGGTGTGTGGGGGCGTATGTGCACACGTGTGCACTCACAAGGTCAAAAGAGGCTATTTCATCCTGGGCTCCACATAAATTTTATCTCCATCCCGAATGCCGTAGGAATGCAGCGCTCGCGAGCTGTATTTCATCTCCTCGGGGCCAAAAGGAGCTTCCTGGTCCAAGTAGAAGAGCAGCATGTTGCTTGTCGACAACTGTACTACAGTTTTTAATTGCTTCTTCAGTTCTGCCACAGTCTGATCGAGACGGATCGAAATCTCTTCCACCTTATCCTGGAAGTGAACCTCCACCTTCACACTGCTCTGGGGTCGAAGATCCACAACTGCCAAGGGCTCCAGCTTGCCATACTTTGTGACCAGCTCGTGATACCTGAAAAATGAAACAAGCCCAGAATGATGGCACAGTTGCTCGCACGGCCAAGGAATGTTTCACAAGTTGGTTTTGGTTTCATGTTGTGACACCACTTCTCTTTAGCTGCAGTCATCTGAGGATGCTACAGGGGTGCAAAGCACAAACAACTGCACAGTGACTGAATGGCAAGAGGGCAAGTCTGGATTCCAAGACATGATTCATCTAAAGCCCAGAATTCTAATGCGCCATCCCTGGAGGTGTTCAAGGTCAAGATGGATGAGGCTCTGAGTAACCTGATCCAGTGGGAGCGGTCCCTGCTCATGGCATGGGAGTGGAATTGTATGGGCTTTAAGGTCCCTTCCAACCCAAACCATTCTATAAACTCATCGAGAAGAGCTAAAACCAGGGGCCTAGATAGCAATGAACTGTCCTCATCCTCTGTGTCAGCGCCTGGCTACCATACGGCTCTTCCAAAACAGTTCTGTTTAACCAGCAAGACTCTCACAAGGAAAGAATATTGCCGAGCTAGCATTCAAAGGCCCTAAGTGTGTGCCTCTCTCCATACAAGTCTCCTCCCCAGCAGTGCCTAAGGGAAAACCCCAGCTTTCTTCTCCATTTGCTGCCAAATCTCTCACACTCTGGGGAAATGAATGTTCCCTACATGAGGCAACAATCACCTCAATTCAAGCCTGATGACCTCAACAGACATCCATTAGGAATAAATCTGGATGGTGTGCGTTCTATTTTCTTCCCTGCCAGCATCACACTCGCAGAACACACAATGTTTCTCAGGCCAGAAGCTGTAAAGGAGAAAATAAATCCAGGAAGCCCATCCACTCCAGTCACCTTGCCTCATGGTTCCTGAGCTGCTCTGCAGCACTGACGTGAACCAGTGGGCATCCAGCTAGGGGAGAGGTATCATCCAGCTGAGGAAGGGGAAGTTCCCACCCACTTGAGAAATTAAAATTGATTGGTCTCAAAACAGCTTCCTGAACAGAACTGAGCTGCAAAACTCTCTACTGGGCTCCTATAATTTCAGAAACCTCAGCCATGGCTGCAATGGGATTTGGAAGAAAGAGGACACTACAGTCACCAGACTCTACATCTCCTCCTCCAGGAGTGAAGTGTTTTCAGTGGAGCAGGAGTCGTAGAGTCTTGTGAGTGGAGCATCCTCTCTTTCTTCCAAAACTACTTCACTAAAGAGTGCCAGAAGTGAGCTGGTGCTCAAGCAAAGGATACGGCCCTCAGCCTAGACTCCTAGCATCTGGGGCTTCACAGACTCACTGATTTTCAGACATTCCTGCTGTTTTCCAAGAGGCTGTCTAGGTTCCCAAATGTTAACATTCCACTAAACACAAGATCACCTGGTCAAGGTGAGCTGCTACATGGTTTGGAAGCTGACCAGAAACGGGACCTCTGGCCAACTGACCCTTCACACCTGCTCTAAAATATGGGAATTTTACTAGTTGAGCTACACGCTACGTCATGACTTTCTCTACAAGTTCTCCTGCTGTCCTTCACAAGGTCCAACCTGGGGAGCCGTCCCCTGCAATGGAAAGCTCAGCCTCCTGCTGCCTTCTGCGAGTATTGCTCTGATCAGACAAGGCTGCATCTCTGCTGCCGGGCTGGGAAAGAGGCAAAAGGGCAACAAAATCCACACAATGTGATTGAAATGACAAAGACTGAGAGCTGCCGAGAGAAGGTAACGTTTCAGAGGCTCTCCACTGTGTGCCGCAGAGAAAGCTCTTTTTGTTCCCAATCTGAGCCTGAGCTGAATGCGATCGGTGCTGTGTCACGGACCCTGCCGAGAGATGATGGGACCTGGCAGGCTGGGTGACCCCAGGGAGTCCTGCTCAAGGCAGGAATGTTCCTGGAGAACAGCAGACCCTCTGTCTGCTGGGAAATGAGGTAAGGGCCACAATGCACTAGGATTTCCCTAGTCTCACAGACGAAAGGAGCCCTCCCCAGGGCAGAACATCCAAAGGCAGGTTGGTGCCGGGCTCTCACAGTCGCTGGGGCGATAAAATCAGGAAAAGCCATTAGTGCTGAGAGGGGACAACGCACTCCCCCATATTTTACCCACTGGGCTATGGCGCACAGTAAAAGTGAATGCTAGCCCACAAGTTGCCGACAGCGAGGGTTTCTTTGCAGCAGTTTCCTCTCTGTGGCACAGTTTCCACTGCACGCCAGAACAATTTCTCACATGCCAATAAGAAGAGCTGCCAGGATCCATGCAGTGAGGGAAACCGCAGTGAACAGGGCTGATGGTGGGAAGAGAGGGACAAATTTCAAGCAAGTGAGACAGAATTACCGTGAGGGGGCTAAGATTACCCAAACATGGCTGTAAATATGCAGAGGGTCAGGCAATGCTGTCCTAAATTTTCTAATGTTGAGGAAAGGCAGAACAAGCATTCAGCTTGCTCCCTGTATGCCTGGAAAGAAAGTTTGGAGTCTGAACGACTGGCTTCCATCAAATCAATAAGGATGAAGGCACACATGGCTCTTTTGTACCCCGATAATAGGCACCCTGGAGACTTTTCTGGGAGACGCTGGCTGCCAGAGCAGAGGATGCTGCTGAACTGAGCCTGGCTAAAAGTGTCTCTGATGCTCTGCAGATAAACAGCGGACCAGACAAGCAGAGGCCTCATTAAAACCCCACAGGCACAAAGACGTCACTCATGAAGACAGCCAATATTGGATTGTATGCTCAGCATTCCTTTCTAACCCACGACATCCAGAGAGAGAAATTATTCTTTCTCTTTCCTTGTCTTTCCGATCCCTGGGAGCTGCAGCCCGTGAAGACACGCAATGCAGGCGGGGGGTTGCTGTGAGAGAGTATGCTGCTCACTCATTGCAGGCTACACCTTGACGGTCTTGAGAGGGGCTGCTAAGATTCTGAAGTTTTTCCGTGCCCAGGTGTGTGCTCTTGCTCCGCTTGAGGCAGCACTGCAATGCAGATGCCGTACCCCCAGCAACAACATGCGCCTGTCCTCATTAGATTCTAATTACAAACCACTTTGGGAGAGACCACACCAGATCTGGGAGAAATGAAAAGGGAGCTTCAGCAACAACCACATAGCAAATCCTTCTGGCAAGGAATGCCAGGTTTCCCTTCCTACAAGGGGTCCAGGAATGGAAACACAGCCCTTGGGCACTAGGGACACGCTCAGGCACCTGCAGCTTGGTTAGAAAGCTCTCTGTAGTGGCACACAAGCCCTCCAGAACAGAACGACCCTCATCAGCACCTGTACAAGTCTCTTGGAAACGCTGCACAGATGAAGAGATTCAGACAAAGAGACCATTGACCACAAAAAGGGCAGGAACGGTAGTTAAAAGTTAAGAAACCAGAGGGGGAGGTAAAGATAGCATGCTGATCAAGACCAGCACAGATTTCTTGGATGGGCGAGATATTAATAATTTCTTACACAGGTTCCTGTCTGGAAACCAGTCCCAGTTGTGTGTGGTACTGTGTGGGTGCACACAGTCTGTTCCCAAAGTCCACATCCCAACAGCACCACTACGTGTGTTTAAAGCTACACCCCACTGTGTCCTGGACACGCAATGCACCTGGCATCACAACACCCAGAGACGCAAGTCCAGTTGGAAAAGATTCAGTACATGCTATTTTTTACCTTCCCTCTCATGTCCATCTATTTATTTACCCCTTCCTCATGAGCTCAGGGCACCACAATCAAAGGGTACCTCAGTTCCCCTCCCAGTCTGCAACCGAATGCTTTTGGTGTGAGGGGCTGTCTTGCCTTCTCCTGGCTGGTTTTCCAGGGCAGCCCAAGCTCTGTTCACCAAAGGGTGGGATTCTGAGCAGCAGCAGGGCTCAGCTGCCACACTGTTCTCCCCTTCTTGAGCCACAAACACAGAGACACGGAACAGTTACCTTAGAAATAAAATGTTATGGAAAACGATCCATTCTGGAAGCAGCACCATGAGCTCGCAGTCCCCAGCTCCCCTTCCCCTTCCTCTCCTCTGCATTCTCCGCCTCTGCTGCTATCCCTTCCAATATTTCTTTCAATTTTTCCACTTCAAGGGCTTCTAAAATTACAAGCCAGGACTTGTCCTCCAAAAAGGCACAAGAGGGATCACCAGCTGTCTTCTCTTTCTGACTGCATTAGTATCCTTTGCCTCTGAGCTGACCCCAGTATGCCTTCAACAAATTCTATAATTGCTGTATGTATCAGTATTCATACAAAACGCCATGTCCTCACTCCCCGTGCCCTGACTGTATTGGCTTTCAAAAGACAAGAAGCGTTTAACCAAGGAGTTAAGCTGGGGGAAACACTGACCAGCCAACATTTGCACCTTTCTCATCTGCACCTGGCCATACCTTTGACTTTCTCTCCCTGTTTGTCTCTGTCTATTCCCCCCAACACACGCTGTTGTCCTACCCCCTTCCTGTAAAGAAAGGGTTATGAAGCTTTAGTGTCTCAAAAGCACAAGGTTTCTAGAGCAAACATGTAAACGCAGTGGCTTGATGCCCCATGATCCCTCCTCAGCCCATTAAGAAGCCGTAAGCAGATGCTGGCACAGAGAAGATACCAACCAAACAGCATCTGTCAAAGTTCATTAGTTTACCAAGATCAACGGATCATTGGGCATACTTTTTTTGGCAAAGAAAAACCATCAGACTTGTGATTTGCAGGCCTGAAAACGAGGGGACAGCTTCCCATTGCCAGTCACATTCCACACACCAGATGGTCAGAAGAATTAGATGCCCCAGCATGGCACCAGAGAGCAAGGCCTGAACTGGCTTTTGGGGACTTCCAAACACAGGTGGGTTATGAAGCCAGGCATTGGGGAGGCTGGGACGCAATGAAGATCATGAACTGACCAGCCATGTTGTTTAATGGCACTCGATGCGGACATTTTAAGACCGATTTTGACTCAGAAGTGATCCTACAAGTCATCAGACAACACTCTAATCTAATGACATTAACTGAAACAGAATGAGGAAGGTAACACAGGAGGAAGGCAAGGGATGGTTTATTTCATGGATCAGCTAGCCTGGATTTCCCACATAACATCATCAGTCTTTAATAGTAAGGAACGTTGTTCCCTCTGTGCACAACCCCAGGGGTTGGAGGAGTGGAACAAGGTTCCCAAGGTCCAAGAGGAGGTGGTTAGAGACTTGCTTGCCCAGCTAGACGCCCACAAGTCTATGGGGCCGGATGGAGTCCATCCAAGAGTTTTGAGGGAACTGGTGGATGTGCTGGCCAAACCCCTTTCCATCATCTTCCAGCAGTCCTGGATGACTGGGGAGGTTCCGCTGGACTGGAGGCTGGCTGACGTCATGCCCATCTATAAGAAGGGGCGCAGGGAGGATCCGGGGAACTACAGGCCTGTCAGTCTGACCACAGTACCAGGGATAGTCATGGAGCAGGTGATCTTGAGTGCGATCATGAACCACATGCAAGAGAACTGGGTGATCAGGCCCAGTCAACACGGGTTCACACAGAATCACACACAGAATCACACACAGAATAACCAGGTTGGAAGAGACCCACCAGATCGTCGAGTCCAACCATTCCCACCAATCCCTAAATCATGCTCCCTAAGTACCTCATCCACCCTCACCTTAAACACCTCCAGGGACAGTGACTCAACCACCTCCCTGGGCACCTTTCGTGAGCCAGCAGTGGCCCAGGTGGCCAAGAAGGCCAATGGCATCTTGGCTTGGATCAGAAACGGCGTGACCAGCAGGTCCAGGGAGGTTCTTCTCCCTCTGGACTCGGTGCTGGTGAGACTGTGCCTTGAATTCCATGTTCAGTTCTGGGCCCCTCACCACAAGAAGGATGTTGAGGCTCTAGAGCGAGTCCAGAGAAGAGCAACAAAGCTGGTGAAGGGGCTGGAGAACAAGTCTTAGGAGGAGAGAGCTGCGGTTGTTTAGCCTGGAGAAGAGGAGGCTGAGGGGAGACCTCGTTGCTCTCTCCAACTACCTGAAAGGAGGTTGTGGAGAGGAGGGAGCTGGGCTCTTCTCCCAAGTGACAGGGAACAGGACGAGAGGGAATGGCCTCAAGCTCCACCTGGGGAGGTTCAGGCTGGATATCAGGAAAAAATTTTTCACAGAAAGGGTGATTGGGCACTGGCAGAGGCTGCCCAGGTATGGGGTTGAGTCACCTTCCCTGGAGGTGTTTAAGGTGCGGGTGGATGAGGTGCTGAGGGACATGGTTTAAAGATTGGTGAGAATGGTTGGACTCAATGATCTGGTGGGTCTCTTCCAAACTGGTGATTCTATGATTCTACGATCACGGTTGAGTCACCTTTCTTTCTGCCCCTGCTCTCCTTTCCATGACAAAGAACTCATACCTGAATGGGACTTCTTCCTCTGGGAACTCCATGTAATATCGGATGAAGAATCGTTCTGAGTCTTCTCGCTCCCCATCGGCAACGATGCTTCCGTTGAGCTTGACAATAGATGGCAACCTGCATGCAGACACCAAGAAATACAGTCAGCGACAAGAGAAATCCAGCCAGGGAGACCAACCAGACAGTCACCATCAACAGCTACATACTCCAACACTAACACCAGGAGAATCCCACCAGGTAGCTCATGCCTCAGTCCCCTCAGTTATGGGGTTTCTCCAAGCAAATTAAAAACTAAGCATTTTCCTTTTGCCACATATATGCAGCACATGCACAGGCACGTATGAGACTCAAAATTCTCTAAGAATAGGATCATAGCATGGTTTGGGATGGAAGGGCCCTTAAAGTCCACCCAGTTCCAAATCCCTGCCATAGGCAGGGCTGCCTTCCAGTGGATCAGGTTGCTCAAAGTCCAATCCAATCTTTGCTTGAACACCTTCAAATTCACTGAGATTGGAGGTTAGACTTCACATTTCCACTACTCCCACTTTCCCACACAACAAACGAAAGCTCAGACCTTTCAAGGTGGCGAATTCATACAAAATCCCATCTCCTAATAGCCTCTTCCTTCAATGACCCGCTGCCAGCCCACTCATGGCCATGCAAGGCTTCTGCTAAGCAGGATAAACAAGCAACAGACCTGGCTATTAGCAGCTTCCTGCGTTCCTCTGTGGTGTACGACTGCAGCAAAGGGATTCCTAGCAATTTCACTTCCTCCAGCTTGGGAAAAGAATTTAACTTGTCAATGTCTTCCCAACAATGCAGACCTGCTTGGAAGAAAAGACTTGCTTAACCAAACACAGATAATATACCCCAGGTATCTGAGATAATCAGACACAGCAAAAGAACATAGGTGATAAGTGAGCATCAGTTGCTGTTTCCTTGAGAAGCTGGCTTTTTCCTCATGACGTGCTGCAGAAAAAATCTCCTTTGGCTGCTTCCAAGACAGAGTAGTTTGAATTCTTGTGTGCTGTTTTGTGTGTCTAGAAGGAAGATCTCCACAGCTGATTAGGGAGTGCAGTTTTTTATGGACCGTTCAGTCCCTGACCTCGCTGCTGTGGCCTGAGTAGCGTCGGTTATGATTGCTGCGTCTATAAAGGGACGCTGCCGTAAGAACTATTAAAGTCATCAGAACTCCTGTCATTCTAGGTGTCACTAAATAGCTGTCAAATAGCTTTACCTCACACACACGACCACCTAGGGTCTCATTTCTGCTCACAACCCAACGGTAAAACAGTTCCAGAAGCCATCCAGGCATTTAATGAAAAAGGCTTTAACTCTGTTTCACTCCCCTCAAGACCTGACATTCAGGATAACAAGACAAGCAGAGAGAGTAAAACAAAGAAGCTGACAATCGAGCCTTGATTACGTGGCGAGATCAACACTACTCATCCTGAAGTTTACCACAATGCTTTCCCGATGACGGCTCCAGAAGCTTACACTGGCAATGTGACTTAGAGAACCTGTTTCTCCACACAATCCACAGCAAAAAAAAATGTGAAAAACCAGAAAAGTTCTTGATTCAAACAAAATCAGGGGTCTGGTTTGAGCCTCGCAGGAAATGCCACGTTCAACAACAAAGTGTGCCACAGCCATAACTTAAAAGGATGGACTCTTCTCAGAGCAGAAACCAAACTCCTTTAAGTATCAAAGCATCGCGTGTGAGGTGGGCAGAGAATTTCCTTTCTCCATAGCGCTCAAACCACTTCTGCCAAGGTCACCTCTGCCTGAAGCCATCCTCTGGGTACCAGTATCAGCTGCATTTACAGACAAATTTAGCGCAAGTCTGTGACAGGAGGAGAACTCCTAGGGCTCAGCATCAACAAAGAGTGGCTGGTACCTCTCTGAATCACACTCTGAAAGGGTCAAAAAGCTCCTGTAGCTGGGAGCAGCCTAGTGCAGAGAGACAACCACCACTGAAGGAGAAACTATTGCCAGTCATGTTCATCCTCATGACCCTGTTGTGCTCTAACTTCACTAAACCCCATTACCTTTAGCTCATTGCCAATCTCCACTAATATAAAAAAGCCAGCAAAAAGAGGCGCCAGTTTGGAGGCTTCACGAGAAAGATTTTTGAAGTGCATAGCTTTCCCTAAAAAAGAAGAATGTTTAACATGCTTCTTGGGATTTCTATTTGTCTTTAAGCTCCCAAAGCATCAAAATGAAATACAGAGCCCAGAGTTCTTAAGTACTTGGCATCAAAATTGCAAAATTACTTACCACAGGAGCACTTACTCCTCAGTGAGACAGCGCTTTCAAATCCAGCTTAACAGGCTTTTCTTCCTCTAGTTAGCTTTAAGCTTTTATTATAGGGATTCCTTGATGCTTACATTGCAGAGCACGTTAATAAAGTACCTTATATCATGGCTAACACTTAACTATAGTTTGCACAGCATACAAAGCTGTAAAGAACAAAAGATGATGATGCATTAAGCACTCCTGCAGCAGAACTTCTCAGGTATACGCCATCTCACAAACACGCCTCAGCCCTCACGCGCTGCCCTGCAGCTCCCCTGTCCCCGAGCACAGGGTACCCTTCTCGATATGCCAAATGTTGCTTCTCTTTCTGGAGCGCCGGCTGAAAATTCTCTGGGGCTCAAGTGTAAAAGCAGCCTCGAGCACAACTTGTGGTGAGCTTCTAACTGAGTGCAGATGACAGACAGCTTCTGCTGGTGAATGCTTAGTCCTTCCATGCCACATACCTACACGCACGCTTATTTTACCCAAAATAAAACAGAGAATAAAAGGCAAATGGGATTCTTTCATCCCTTCCACTGCCATTTATTCATTCTTCTCCAACCAGGAGCACCCGAGGCAGGGACAGGAAACAGAGGGAATCTACTAACACAACAACCCTTTGCCAGCTCATTCTGAATAACTGTCAGTCCACAGTCCTCCAATTCATCTCAAATAACTACCCAAAGCAGCAGGCAGAGCCCACAGCGATGGGCAAATTGATTTCTTGCCTGTTTTCCTCTTCTAACGCTACATTCTTTGGGTCAATGCCCTCCAGGACATCAGCTTGCATGGCCCAGCATTAGCACCACTTGTAAACTGGACTTCAGCGTGACAGGACTACATCGATAACAGCTTTTTGATTCTGCTGGGAAGCCAGGATAGCTTGGGACAAAGGTCGCTGCACATTTTCATCTCTGCTACAGCAACTATCCCAAAGGTTTAGGCTCCTGCCCAGCACTTCTGCCTTTACCTGCCCTCTTACCATGCAGGAAGCAACGTTGACTGCAGGTTACTTACAGGCAAGCGTGTTCTTCACCTACCCAGGAGGAGAGACTCCGATCGACTGCTGGCACTGGCGCTGGGAACAAAAAGCATGCTGCTTCCAGGCTCTCACCTGACTTGTGCAAATTGATGGATCGCAGGTTGGGGAACAGCCTTGCTAGGGAATCTTCTGACTCTTCGATGGTCGTGAGGTTGTTGTTAGCCAGAATAAGTGTGTCCAGTGATGGAAACATAATTCCCAGTTTTCGAATTTCAGTCCAGTCTTGAAGATTGTTGTCAGTTATGTGGAGTAACTTGAGTGATTGACAGCAAACCGGAGAACAAGACACTGTTTCGTAGTCATTAAGGCACAGGAAAAGCTCCTCCAAGCTGCACACGGGAAGAAAGATCACATCATCATCTCATACTTCCAGAAACAGCAGCTGTCTTGGACAGCAACAGTTACAGCAACATGCACAGGCGATTTGAACACTATTTTCTGTAACGGCTCTTAATGTGATTTGAAACCTTGGTGTAGAGAATCCCTCTGAGCATACCAAATGGAGTGCTTCAACTGCATCTCCACTCCCATCCCTTAGCTTTCTCCACAGATGGGAAACACCTCTATACTGTTCCTTCCCCCCACTTCCCTGCATTAACTGCGTAACAGATTGCTTGGGGTAGTGTTCCACATTTGCACCCAGCAGGCCACCAACCCAGCTCCAGTGGTGACCACACCTGCTCTCAATGCTCCCTACTTAAAATAAAAGGTACAACAAATAAAAAATACAACACTGATGACCCTTCTTTCCCCGCATTGCTAGTTCTTCCAAAGATTCACACTAAAGAAAAAACAAGTCCCACTAAGTTTTTGGAAAACTAAACTAGTTGCCCTTATCCCAGGGAAGCACACATATGCGGCTGTCATCTCCACTTACAGAGCTGTATGAGGAGAAATCTTTTATAAGATGAAGCTACCGAGGATATTCGTCGAGCCAGAATGCCACTGCCAAGGTGGAACATGGCCAAGCCACAGAAATCAACACTTTTGCACCGAAAAGCTTGATGAAATGTTACTTGACAAGTGGCCAGACCCTCAGACTTACATCCCATTCAAAAGCTATTAGCACAGGTATGCACTGCACCATTCATTGTGCAGTGACTCACAGGAAAGCGTGTCCCCATCCTGCGCTGTCAGGGTGATTATCCATCTCCAGGATTCATATTTGGACAAGAAGCCTCAGGCTTTTAAGACAATGTAAAGCATTCACCTGGCCAGCTCCCAAGCTCCCAAAGAAAATAATTCCCTTTTTCACCACCAATTACATTTGCATCCTCGCACCCCTCTCATCCCTCATCCTGAGGTTTGATAAGCCAGCCCTGACCTGCGTGAGGTCAGCACCCCTTTCTAAGCCCAATTCCCCGTGCTTACTCTGGTAATTCCTGCAGGATTGTGTGGACTGTTTCCCAGGAAGCTTTGCTGTTGTTGAGCACAAGTTTGCGAACACCAGCGAAAGACCCAGCGCACCTTCTCTCTAAAACGGACAAACTGAGAGGGTTGGAACTCAAGTTTAGAAACTCCAAGTGGGGAACGTTGGACACAATTTTACTGACCTGAGTGGGGTGGGAAAAAAAAAAAAGAGAAAGAAAGAAAGAAATGTGTATCAGCCAGTAATCGACCTCAGGCAATAATATCCCATCTCCTAGAAGAGGACCTTTTGGAATCACCACAAGCCAAAGAAATGATATAGGGAAAAAATAAGGCTTCTGGATAAGCACCTGTAATTCATACTCCAGCTCTTCACTGATCTTTATCAATTGGTTAATTGCTCATTCACCTCAACAGTACATTTAATCACACTCTCTAAGCAGTTTGATAAGAGAAAGGCAGTCTCTTAGACGAAGTCATAAAATTCACCTCACACTGAGCTCAGGCAGCAGCAGGTTACAGGAGCCAGCATGCTGTACCCCTCATCTAGCAGGGATGCAACAGGCACACCTCTCAGTCAACACTGACCACATTGCTCCTCTCAAGCACAGGCCTCGTCGATTTTCCCAACGTAAAGGACAGATAGGGACTCACTGCAGACACACAATGAGTTTTTTATTCGATCCCACTGCTCTGAAAACAGCAGCTTTCTTACAACGTGTCCGCATATTCAGGTAATTCTGCTTGAGGCTACTTGCTCTTTTCGTGCATAGAGATGTGCACCGGAGCGCAAAGCAGCAGAGAGGGGAGGAAGAAAGATCAAGAAAGAGAAAGAAAAGCCAAAGACGATGACTATACAGCTCAGGACACAATGGATCATGTGATCAGGGTAGGTGCTGCCCCAGATACTGCCGATGGTGCAGGAACGATGATCAATTCATAGACATGTAACAATGATTAAGTGAATAGAATCAAGGCAACGTCAATTCATAATAAAGACATCACATCAATTGAAATTTCCTCTTTGATGGGTAAATGATTCAGTGGGAAGCAGTGTAAGGAAATAGCAGCTCCCAATGCCATCCACACACCAGTTACAGAGGCAAACTGGGGACTCAGAGTTTAGATTAAGAATTTAATACAAAGCCAGCAGACATACAAGGGAGAGTTCCAGCAGAACGGTACTCATTATGTTTTTCAGTGACCAGAATAATTGAATGCTATGTGTCTTCTTAATCTGCAGGTGATACAAAAGTGGGAAAGGCTGCCCTCACATCGCGGAACAAGTCTAGAGGCCAAAGCGCAGCCATGTGAAACCACTAAGATGGAAGTTCATCTCATGGACAGTCAAAGTACAAATGTTTGGGGAAAAAGACATTCATCCAGAAAAGAAATACAAGTCAGAAATGCCCCGGCTAGAGAACTCCACTCCATAAAACAGCCGGGATGGGAGGAGATAGGCAAATCATGACCACGGGTCAATAACAGGGCTAAGTTGCCAGCAACACAGAGACTTTGTGTGAGCTGGGACATTTCTGCAAACACTGCGCTTGCTACCTGCTTAAAGACAGAGGAGTTTGATGCAACAGAAAGAGATGATAACTTTTATGTCGCACATCCTGTTCTTTTCCATGTATTTCCAACTCAAAGCACTAGCATAAAAGCAGAGCACAAATCAGAGAGGAATTGCTGATGACACTTGAACAGATTGCAATTGTTTTACTCATATCGCATTGCATTTATCAAGCGTATTCCATCCAAGCACTTCAGAGGATTTTATAATAGTGTTTAGCATTAATTAATGCGGACTCGGAAATACCCTTTGAGGTAAATGTTATTAAATCTGTTTTGCAGACAGGGAAACTAAAGTGGAGAGAGAAGAAATACCTTGCCCAGCATCACAGAAACAGTGGCAAAACCCTCACTACTTGGGCCTCCTCAGTTCTTAATCTGTTAAAAACAGCACTGCTCATTAACCTCTTGATGTTAGGAATGCCAGTTCTGGTGCTCTGCATGATAAAATATACATATTTGTCACACACAGGCCACAATCATAAGTCATGAGGTATATGAAGTGCCCAAATGGATCAAAATTATTACATTTATTGCTCAGTTGTCGAAGTAAATAAGAATCGGCTTCAAAGATGAAGAAGAAACCACAAAACATGGAAATCTTTCTCCTTTAAATGAATAAAGTAATCTTAAAACCTGCAATGCGTTTGCAGCCACAGAAATAGCCATCAGAGTGATTCAGAAAGACGCCAATTTTACCTCGTGCCAGTCTTCCAGTTTATTGTCAGAAAGATCTAGCTCAGACACATGAGCACAAAAAGCGGCGATTTCATTCTCATCCCCTGCACAAGTTATGCCACAGCTGTTCAGCACCAGCACGCTCGGAAGGTTGAGGCGATCTGGAACAGAGAGAAAGAAAAGCTGCCCTCTGGTCAGCACTGCCTTGCTGAGTTACAGAAGGTAACAATGAGCATAAACAAACACGATAGCCAGCAAAAGATCTGCCAGTAATTCCACCATTTACACGGGTTTAAGTATCTGGGGATAAACATGGATTTTATAACAAGTGGAAGTGGAATGCCACATTCCTGGAGGTGTTCAAGGCCAGGCTGGACGGGGCCTTGGGCAGCCTGACCTAGTGGGAGGTGCCCCTGCCCATGGTACCATGGCAGGGGGGTTGGAATTAGACTTCCAACTCAAACCATTCTATGATTCTATGAAGTGACCTTCACCAATCAATAAGTCTTCTTGGGTTTAAACATGAAGTATCAGTGTTCTTCCGTTATTCTGTGTGTTTCTGCCCACACTGCAGGGAGGACAGGCCACTCCTCTGTAGTTTACAGCATTTCTTACGCCGGTTCTTGCCAGAACTTACACTCTCCCCAGGCACTTGCTGCTGCAGAGAGGATACAGGACTAGGTGGGCCCTCACTTGCACAGTCAGGCTCCCTTTATCCTCTTTTACTTAGCTCACTTGGGATTATTAACAGCAAAGATGTATGTAAACTTTTATAAGCTTTCCCTTTTCAGTGATATAAAACATCTAGCCTTCTTACATCCTGGAAAACCTCATGCCCCTACTCTGCCTTTTACATTTGTGCTTTGGTTTTGCCCTAGTTCCTTCTCACACGGGTAAACCTCCTCACAGCTATTGCACAGACGAGGATTTGGATCTCAATCACAGCCTGATTTGCTAAGGCCAAAACCATTTCAACACAAGAAATCCACATTCAGACAAGTTATGCCATCAGCCTTACACTTGTTTTTACATACAAAACATCTCTCCAAGCCCTGTGGAGTACCGAAATCTGCCAAAATTTAACAAGCCTTTTCATAAAAGAGTGGCCCTGTTTCTCTCTCCTTTACAGCTACAGCACTAGAGAGGGATTGTAGCAGCAGAGAATTATCTGGAGTGATCTGAGTTTTCAAGTTTCCTGGTTCATTAGCATATTAGCATTTAGCTTCTTTGAAGGATAATGTTATACTTTGGGAATTAGTCATGACGTACTTGTAGGTCACGTCTCGGTCACATTTCAATACTTAAAAACACTCCCTCTTTTCAACATCCAAACAGCTCAGGTGACGGGGGTGGGGGGCACACACAGGAGAGAGGGAATCGACTGAATATTCCATCAGGTCAGCTTTCTGTTTGTGTTAATTTTGAGTGACACTCAGTACGCTTTATCCTCAACTGAACTCAGGCCCTTTTTTCTCCTTCACCAAACTCAGTTAGTGTAACCTACATCCAGCTGATTTCCATGGCTATTTTCCCCCCTGGGGCTGGTTATGATACAAACTGACCTGATGGGAATTTAAACTGTTCTTACAGATCAAGATGGGCATGCGATTACATAAAAAAGGGGCTGTTCTGGTGGGATAAATGTGAATCTGTACAAATCAAGAACTGAATGCTCATACAAGAGCATGAGAGAAGACTAAAGGGCATCAGATGAACCCAGTTCAAAGAGTAGAAAGGAACGAGACAGATTCCACAGTCTAGGAGGTTCAAGGACATACATGAGCATCACGGTGCTTCAGACACACATCTGTCTGAAAACCCCTCGAGACAGTAAGGTCAGAAGCAAAGGAGAGAGGGGTTTTCTCCACTAGGTCAGCATAAGCGTGGTCAGAGAGCATTTGACGCCTTGAGAAGGGAGACAAAGTAAACCACAAATTCATTTGAGTTACAAGATCGGCCTCACTGGAGACTGGATGACTTGTTGAACCTTGCCTTGAAATACGGTCTCCTCCTGTATACACTGAACTCCTGCACCTGCAGGCATCGATGCAAGTTGCTGGCACCAAATGACACCACTAGCAGGAGGACCAGCCTTGAATTTAGATCAACTGTTGTTCATTTGTTAAGCTATCTCTGTTGAAACATGTGTTGCTGCAGCCACTAATAAATAATATCACTAGTCCAAAGAAAACAAGCTCCAGGGACTGCCGAACCCTCAAAACTCAGCACTGCACAGGGCTTTATTTCCATCTTTCGTTGACAGGATTCTGATTCTGTTTTGCTGGCAATGATAGAAGGAAAACTCACTTGCCTATTACAGCAACAGTTTGGTCACTAAATTAGCTTTCTGCCTTCGTTAGACTCCAGTCTCTCAGCTCTTCAGAAAGGAACATGTTATAATACATCATGATGTTTCTTTTTCTGGTCAATTCGGGGCAATTCTTTCAACAGCAACAAGAACAACCAATAAACTCCTCTCTCCCAGAGCCCCACGGATGCTCGGACAGCTCAGAACCCTACCTTTCATAGGCGAACCCTGCGGAGTCGCTGGGACATGCACTCCCATGCCAGGTCCACGACGATATGGGAAGTTCTCAGGGCTGTATTTCTCACAAAGAACTTGCATGAAACTCCTTCCACTGGGCTGGTCCATCTTGGACTTCTGGTCGACACAAAAAAAACCCAGAGCATATAAACAGTCAGCAACTAATGATCCCCTGCAGAATGATTCCCCTCGGGAATGCCAGACGGGAAGTGACAGGTTGAGCCCCTTCTGAACTGCAAATTAGCCTCAGAGGTCACAATGCAAACTCAAGGTTAGAGTTAAACATTACCTGAAAAGACACAAAACCCAAGCAGAGGTCCCTGTGAATACAAATATGCTTTCAACCATGCCATTACAGGCTAAGTACAAGATCTCCTTGCTCTTCATGCTCCTCCAGGAGAGTTCCCAACACACCCCAGAAGGTGAGGTCCCTCTCTCACAAGAGGACTGCAAGATATTCATAGGGATTCTCCAACACATGTCCAGGCCAGCAAGGAGAAAGAGCAAAGAGCTGTTGAAGAGTAAGGTATTGCTTGAAGAGGTGTCTTCATCCTGTAATTTCCCATTTCTCTAGCTCAGGACTTGAAAAAGGACCCACAGCTCCCTACCTGTTAATAAACAAACACTGCACAAAGCACGTGATGGCTTTTGTTGTTTTTTTATTTAATCAGGGCAATGCTATAAACAGCCCAGAGCGGAACAGCCACTGCCAGCGAGGTGTGCACCGGTCAGCCCACAGGATGAAACAGGAATACTCCAGTTTGACAGTAAAATCACTCAAGGTATGTCAGGGCTCCCGTCTTCTCCACCATCAGTGGCTCATTCAAAGCAAGCTTCGACCCCAGAAGAAGCATCACCATTTCTCCTCTGACAATTGCAAAGAACAACAGTCCTTCCATCCTGCTGGCAAACGGAGCTTCTGATCAGAACGTTACAGAACGCTCTCGAGCACACGTGAGCACATCACTTGGCCAGTCCAGAAAGCAAGCTTTGCCAATTCAGTTGTGCAGCTGCTTAATGTATCTGGAAGATAAACACCTTCATCCTATCTGTGACAGAACAGCACAGGAAAACAGACTCGCCACATCGCAGGCTGCTGGCTTGCCTAGAAAGATACGGAATGTCAGCTGGAAGTGTGGTTAGCACAAAGATATGATGACAGTCAGTGTTCTGCTGTACCCGAGGGGGAACGCAGCTGATCTGTCCTGCTTTCCTGCCTGCACTCCAAACTTGGTGTTCTGTGGTTTTCTGGGTAATAAACGAGTCGAGCTAAGTGGAAAGTGTGTTGTTCCCAGGTCTTCAAAGGTCTTGTACTCCAAAGCAGAGCCTGCCACCTGGCACAGACACAGGCAAGAGAATGCACACCCACCCGTGCTAGCAAAACAGAGTATGAACTTGCAGGAATCAGCTGCAGAATCCAATTACCCATGGAATAGAATTTCACCAAGTGCTGTGTAAATATTTCCTTTTGCTGAGAATCACCTGTTTAATCAGCTCTACTTCTTCATGAACGGACTACCTACAACACCTCTATAAAAAAAGGACTTTGGTATAACGAGAAACAAGTTGTCTGAAGCCTGTTATAATTATTATATTCTATATAAAATGTATGTGTCACAAACAGAGACTTAAAGGATTAGTCTTCCTTAAATAAAACCCCACACCTTTTTCAGCCCCAACTTGATTGATCTATATCTCAGACTAATCCAAGTTTGTGTTAGGAACAAGGCATTTAGTTTTATGCTAAAACACTCTGCAGGCTACAGAAACAGCTTGCTTTAGGCTGAAAGGCCTCATTCCAGAGTGGATTCGGAGCTCAGTACTGTAGGGCAGAGAGATCCTCCCTTCTACATGCACACTCAGACCTTGTAGTCTCGAAATTCGGGAACTCCCCCATGCATAAAGCTTTCTGACCTTCACCTTGCTTTGCTACCAGCTCCATTCCTCTTTATCTGCTGAGCGAACATCAGCTAGAAATTCCACTTTAAAACTTCACCTCAACATCACACTAAAAGCAAAAAATGGTGTTTTCAGCTGTGGGAGAGCAGCCTGTGTCCGAGAGCAAAAAAAACCCTCATGACATTGATGTGAAACAATTTCACATCACAAACATTTTCTTTCTCAAGCTTTACTTTTGCATGCCAATGCCATTGCCGGGTGACAAAAATGTCAGGGAATGGGCAGTCACCTCTTTCCTTCCCATCAGGATTCACATTCTCTGTAATTATCTGTCATGCATGTGGCTTCTCTGAATCACCACGATCACTGGGGAGCAAGAACTAACAGAATACGCAAGGAGAACTGACACATTTCAAGTGAATGCTGCCGGCACAAGGGCAAGATGGGATGACTTGCAAGCCGCTGTCCTACTGATGGCCCAGGGAACGATTCACGTCCTAAAATAACCTTGGGGTTTCTAAATGACAGCATTGCTTGCCAAAGACGTGCTCGGATATGCATGCCCCATTCCTGGAGGTGTTCAAGGCCAGGCTGGATGGGGCTTGGAGCAGCCTGGTCAGGTTGGAGGTGTTCCTGTCCACTGCAGGGGACAGAACCAGATGCGCTTTAAAGGTCCCTTCTGACACAAACCAATCTATAGTTCTATAAAGATGTCAATGAAGTCTTTGCTGTCCATATTTCAAGGCATGGCAAGCATCTGCAAAGAACAGCGCGACCCTGACTCGAGATCTAAGGGAAACCCATCACACTGTGGCAAACGGTGAGTGAAGGGAAAGAAGATCACTAAAACCAACATGGAAATATTGCCATTCCTGTGCCATAATCCTACAAGGAGAACAAGAGGCCCTTCAGCAGATCTACATCACTAATGACATTCTAAAGAGTCCCAGCGCCAGCTCCTAGCCCACCACACACTAAATGCCCTTCGACGTGGTTGTATACATGAAAAACAAAGAGTGAGGAACAGACACCACAGAGCAACCACCTGCCCAAGAGAAGCTGGCACATGCTTTTCCTAAAATGAGATTCAGAGAAAGTATTTTTGAAGTGGTCTTGAGAGACAGCGGGAGGAGTGCTGTCAGGGTAGACAAACTGTGGCACTGGGCGAGCCCCCCAAGCGCATGAAACATTGCTGGGCACTTCATAAGAACAAGCAGAAAGAACTATTCACCCCCAGGGCATGGGGCACAACGGGGAGCAGTGGGGGGGGAGCGAGGGGCACAGGGGGACAGCAGGGGACCCCCGGGGACTCCAAGGCATGGCAGAGGTCAACGAAGAACAGGAGAGGGTGTTGGGGAAAATGGATGAGCCCACAGGGCAGCGTGGGACCCAGGGGACAGCAAGGGGCACAAGGGGACAGTGGGGAACAGCAAGAGACCCCCAGGGGAATCTGAGAGAAACAGAGGACAATGCGTGAACCCAGGGGACAGCGGGGGGCATGAGACCAGCGGGGGGCAGAGGGGGACCCCAGGAGACAGCAGAGGATGGCAAAGGACAGCAGGGCACGACAGGAGACAAAGGGGAACCATGAGGGGCACAAAGGGACAGCAGGGGACACTGAGGGACAGCAAAGGAAAGCAGGGAACACCAGGGGACAACAGGGACAGCAAAGGACAGCTGGGGATGGCGTGGGACAAGGAGTGACCCCAAGGGACAACAAGGGACAGCAGGGTAGAACACAAGGTGTCAGCAGATGACCACAGGGGACAACTAGGGACAGCAAGGGGCACAAGGGGATCACAAGGGGCAGTGAGGGACCCAGGGGTCAGCCGGGAAGACTAGGGAACAGCAAAGGGCACAAGGGGGGACAGCGAAGGAGACAACGAGACACACAAGGTGACAGCGGGAGACCTCAGAGGGCAACGAGGGACAGCAGGGGATAGGACAAGGGGACAGCAGGGGATGGCAGGGCACCCCAGGGGGCAACAGGGGAAAGCAAGGGTCACAAGGGGATCACAAGGGACAGCGGGGGAGACTGGGGAACAGCAGGAGAGACCAGAGGAAAGCAAAGGGCACAAGGTGACAGCAGGGGACCCCAGAGGGCAATGGGGGACAGCAAGGGATAACACAAGAGGGCAACGGGGGACAGCAAGCTGCACAAGGGGATTGCAAGGTACAGCAAGGGACCGCGGGGGACAGTGGGGGAGACCGGGGGACAGCAAAGGGCACAAGGGGACAGCAGGGGATGGCAGGGCACCCCAGGGGGCAACAGGGGAAAGCAAGGGTCACAAGGGGATTGCAAGGGACAGCGGGGGAGACCGGGGAACAGCAGGAGAGACCAGAGGAAAGCAAAGGGCACAAGGCGACAGCAGGGGATGGCAGGAGACAGCTGAGGACCCAACAGGGGGCAGCGAGAGAAAGCAAGAGACAACGAGAGGCACAAGGTGACAGCGGGGGACCCCAGAGGGCAATGGGGGACAGCAAGGGAGCCCAAGGGACAGCAGGGGATAACACAAGAGGGCGATGGGGGACAGCAAGCTGCACAAGGGGATTGCAAGGTACAGCAAGGGACCACGGGGGACAGTGGGGGAGACAGGGGGACAGCAAAGGGCACAAGGGGACAGCAGGGGATGGCAGGGGACAGCAGGGGACCCAACGGGGGACAGCGAAGAAGCCCAAGAAACAACGAGGGGCACAAGGTGACAGCGGGGGACCCTAGGGGACAACGGGGGACAGCAGGAGAGCCCGAGAGACAGCAGGGGATGGCGGGGCACCCCAGGGGGCAGCGGGGAACAGCAAGGGTCACACGGGAATTGCGAGGGACCCTGGGGGACAGCGGGGGAGCCCAAGAGACAACGAGGGACAGCAAGGGACCCCGGGGACACAGCGGCCTCCCCAGGCCCAGCACCGAGCCGCGGGCGCCGGCCCCGCCGCCGAGGAGGCTGGCGACTGCCAGACAGTCGGCCAGCAGGCCTGACGGGCTACCAAACCCCCCCTCCTGGCTGCCAGCCCCGCTCCTCCCCACAGGCCCCGCTCACCCCGGCCCGCGGCCCCGGCCCGCTCCGACCCGGAAGGGAAGCGGCGCCCAAACATCACGTGACACGCCGCCCCGTCACGTGACGCGAGGGGACGCGGTTGCCGTGGAGACGGGGGCGGGGCCACACAGGCTCGCCCGCGGCCGCCTCTGACGTCACCCGGTCCGGTCCGTGACGTCAGAGGGAGAAGAGGCGCAATGGTGGGAGGGAACTGGATGATTTTTAAGGCCCCTTCCAACCCAAACCGTTCTATGATTCTATTTTGCAAGAGGAAACGGCCCCAAGTTGTGCTGTGGGGGATAGAAGGTGGATGTCGGGGAACTGACATCATGGGAAGGGTCATCACGCGCTGGAAGAGGCTGCCCAGGGCAGGGCTGGAGGCACCAGGGGATGGTTTGCGTTCTAAGGGACCTCAAAGCACACCCAGTTTCATCCCCTGCCATGGATCCTCCCGCTGGATCAGGTTCCTCCAAGCCCCATCCAACCTGGCCTTGAACCCCTCCAGGGATGGGGCGGCCACCCCTGCTCTGGGCAACCTGGGCCCTCACAGGAAAACATTTTTTCCAAAGATCTCATCTCAATCTCTCCTCTTCCAGCTCAAATACATTCCCCTTTGTCCTATTCTTGCCCTTCCTGATCCAGAGCCCCTCCCCAGCTTTCCTGGAGCCCCTTTCAGTACTGGAAGCTGCTCTAAGATCTCCCTGGAGACCTTTTCCAGGCTGAACGAGCCCAAGACTCTAAGGCTGTCCTCATATGTAGGTGCTCCACCCCTCATATCATCTCCATGGCCTCCTCTAGACCACCTCTGGAGGGATCTAAAGGAGATGTAGCTGTGATGCTCAGGGACATGGTTTAGTGGTGGAGTTTGCAGTGTGAAGTTTACCACTGGACTCAATGATCTTAAAGTTCGTTCCCAACCTGAATGATTCTGCGATTCTCACCCAGAGTGGACCAGTGCCCTGGATACCTTCCAGAGGGGCAGGAAGGGGTGCCCAGGCTACACAACTGACTATAAAAATGACAAATCATAGAATCACCAGGTTGGAAGAGACCCACCGGATCATCGAGTCCAACCATTCCTATCAAAATCAATCAGCGTCGTGTGTTCTCGACATGTAACACCAGCGATCCTACATCGACTGTGCCCCTTTGCCTGGCTGCTCTTTTCCAGTTTGCCTGTTTTTCTCCTATTTTCTCACCCAACAGTGGCACCATCTTCCCTGCGGTGGCAGGAGGAAGGATGGTAAGTCATCCACAGCGATTGTGTTAAACGAATCTGCCTAACAATGAGCCTGCCTGGTTCCCCATCTCTGTCCTTGCTGGGATTATGCGATAACAATCAGGAACTGCCTGAAACACGGCTCCTCGCTCCTGTCACAGGTAGGGAAGGTTGGAGTTGAGCTGCATTAGTCGTGGCTGAGTGGCTGCGGCACATCTACCCGCTCTCCCCAGCCTGTAAACGGCATCGGAGCAGCTCGATCCTGTTACTTCCACACCCCGATCTACGCACTCTGCACCAAGGCAGCGAAAGACAATGGCAGCATTGTGGGCACTACCCAGGTGGAGGATAAGAAAATGTGGGACTGGTTTAACTCCTGCTCTGCTGTGTGTTTCGTGCCTGACTTCAGGCTTGCACCCACAGGTTTATGGTCAGGAGACTGAAGTGGGAGACAGACGACTCAATGCTAGGTCAAGAAGGTGATTCTTCTGGGACCATTGGAGCTAAACCAGCTTGACTAAGGGTCTCTCAGCAGAAAATCATAGAATCGTTACTTTTGGGAAAGACCTACAAGATCATCCAACCATCAACGCAACACCACTGTGCCTACTAAACCATGTCCCAAAGTGCCACATCTGCACGGTTTTTTAACCCCTCCAAGGATGGTGACTCCACCACTGCCCTGGGCAGCCTCTGCCAGTGCTTCATCACTCTTTTGATAAAGAAATTTTTCCTAATATCGAATCGAAACCTCCCTGGTGCAACTTGAGGCCATTTCCTCTCATCCAATCACTTGTTACTTGGGAGAAGCGACCAGCATCCGCTTCACTGCTACCTCCTTTTGGGTAGGTTAGATATCCATCCCAGGAAGCAAAGCAAGCCTCAGGCAGACCATTGGCAGTGTTTGAGCCATCAACATATCACTTAAGCCCTGGCTGCAAAGCTAAAAGCTGCATGAGGCTTAGTTGGAGGTGCTTCAGGCTGTTGTTGCTCCTAAAATTCAGCTGCTCTGACTTCCACTCCCTGCTTCTCCTTGATGCTGGGTCTTGGCATACACATTTTAAACAAAGCATTGGGTCCACATCCTCAAGACACCAGTGGAGAAAGAATGGCTCACTGCCCAACCTTGCCTGATGCACGATTATGAAAGATTCACCTTCGTGCTGGATATCCTGGGGCAAATCCCACCATTGCCTCTATGGGATCAGGGTTCTTAGGTCAAAACCACAGTTTGCTGTGTATCACCCTGCCTTCCCTGAGCTCCTTACGGCAGCGCAAGCTGTCAGCGCGTGGCTTCTACAGGCCTGGTTTCCCCTTAACAGGGAGAAAAACGCTTCAATGTTCTTTCTTATTACCCTGTTGACACAACATTGCTTTTATTTTATTCCTACCAGCACAGATGGACGTTGCCTTGCTAACACTCTGTAAAAAAAAAAAGTCTACCCGCATGCTCTGAATGACTTATTTGGTTCTTTTAATACATTCCGGAGAGAGCTTTGTCTCCGTTTGTTTTTTCTTCCCCCCTCTGCCCCCCTTTCTTCTCGTATCTGTTTCAGGGAGATAAAGAACTCCATTGCATTCAGAGGCTACACTCCTAACAATCCTCATGGTTTTTTTGCGCAGCTTACCTGTGCCACTGAGTTGCGAGCAGGCAGGCAGCGCATAGTTTAGCTGGTACCTGGCACCAGTAGGCTACATTTTGATTTGAAATACGTTTCAGTTGCTGCTTTCTATAGTTACAGATCAACTGGATATCTGTGTTAACCTCTGCTGGTTCAGGGCTGTAAGTGTGAGAAAGTGACCGGTAGATCCCCTGGCCTAATTTAAAGATCATTTCAGTGGAGATGGGACGTATCGGGGAATTGTTAACACAATATAGTCTTTCACCTCTAGGGGCCAGTTTGAATTCAGCCCAAGCTAGCACTGATTCAATGTGCTTATCATCTGCTGGCTGTCTCATTGTTCAAGTTTGATGGGTCTCAATCTACTCCTCTCTGGCAGACAAGTATCCTCTTGCCAAAGCTTCATCCTGGGTGACCCCTTGCTGGCAGACTCCCCTCTTTCTCACCACCACCTCCCCTAGGATTCAAGAGGCCATGGGAACTGGAATCATCTCTTTACTCGCTTCCTCCCTGTCTGGTTGCGCAGGAGCCACTAATGGTGCTCAGCAATGTTGGAGCTTGTTCATGCACCCAGAACAAGCCCCACTTGAGAGGCGTTCACCCCAATGATGTGTCTACATTAGGCAACAGAGCAATCCAAATCCAATTCCATTTTTTCCATAGAATCATAGAATAACCAGGTTGGAAGAGACCCACTGGATCATTGAGTCCAACCATTTCCATCAATCACTAGACCATGTCCCTCAGCACCCGTCCCTTAAACACCTCAAGGGAAGGCAACTCAACCCCCTCCCTGGGCAGCCTCTGCCAGTGTCCAATGACCCTTTCCGTGAAAAATTTTTTCCTAATGTCCAACCTAAGCTTCCCCTGGTAGAGCTTGAGGCCGTTCCCTCTCGTCCTGTGCCACTTTTAGAGCTGGAACTGATCAACCTCAGCAAGAAAAACGTCCTCAATATCTGAAAAAACATCAGTCACAACCCTCCCCTCATTACTCAGGCTTCTAATGTGCCACAAATAAATGTCACCCACTGTCAAATGGGGTCCTTACAGATTCATAGGTTTGGACATAACGAGGCCAGAAGGAAACCACTTCTAACGGGGAGAATACAAGCCACAAAGTGCCCCAATTTCGCTGCCGTGTGATCTGGAGCTGAGCTCAGGCAAAAAAAAAAAATAGGATGTACTCTTGAGAAATTACCTGAGACGGAGAATCAAACACAGTCAGTGAAAAATCAAACAGTTAATTACACACTATGTTAATTAAAAAAAAAAAAAGCAGGCCTAATTCTAGTTGGAATGAGCATCTCAACCCAATTAATTCCCACCCCACACTAATAATGTTCAACAGATCTCCCTATGCCCATGGAAGCAGCGTCGCTGGCGCACACGGGGACTCAGAGCCACCGAGATCATGGAATTTCTCCGAATCACACACGGAGATAAATGTCACAGCAGAGGAAGGAGCATCTGGAAGACTCTGCTGCTGCTGCTGGGAATAGTTTTCCCCATATTTAAATCACTGGAGGTTTTAGAGGGAGGGTGGGAGGGAGGATCTGAAACACATGCAATTTTCTGCTTCTTTTCTGTAGCCTTTTGATCCTTTCTCTTCTGGCTTTGGCAACTGCAACTTTCTTCATCCATGGAGATTATTCATCAGCTCTTCAGAGAAACTTCAATTTTCTCACAAATCTCTCTTCCTTTCACTTAATTTAAACATTTTTGGCTGATTTCATGATTTAATAATGAAAAATAAAATTGGAGATTTACTAAGTATTGAGAGAAGACCTTTCACTTCATCTGAGGATTAAGAGGGGAGTTAGAAGTGTGAATCCTGTTAGCCACGCTAGCCTAACCTAACCTCCAGTGTGCTAAAGAGCCCAATCCTGAGAGATGCTGAGCATTTTCTGCCCCCATGGAAGTCCTGTGGACTCAGCACGTAACAGATTTGAGCCCCTTAAGAGGCAGTGCTAGGTTATAAATCCATAGCAGCACTGTCTCATAGGTATTTGGTTAATAACATTAAAGCCCAACTCCATTCATCGCCACCGCCAGCTGAAAAACTCCAAGCAACTTCTCACTGCACCATTAATTTAAGGTAACAATTCACTAGGATCTTTGGTTCCACCTAAGTGCTTCCCAAATCACTTCTTTGCTCTCTGTCAATCATCTGAGACTAATGCACCTTGAAGTTACCTTTTAGAGCAAACGTTACTCCACGGTCCTAATTCTAAACTATTACCAGTAGCCAAAAGATAGGAATGATGCGGCTTTCAACTTCAGAAATTCAGAGTGCACATTCAAAGGGAGAAATAAAAAATAAATCAGTGCCGGCGCAGCCTGAAGATCTCTTGGATTTTCATAATTTGGCAGTTGCTAGTCATGTTCACAGGATCAAATGGACCCTGAGCCTTTTATTCATTTGATTTCATTTTCTGGATGGCTACTATTAGATAAAGGCAGCTTTCTCAGGTGCTGCAAGGGTACTGACCATCAAATTACGTCTGGCAAATCAAATCTCACTTGCTCAGGGCTAGACTCACTCTGCTGCCTGCTGTCTCACCCTCTCCATCACAACTCAGCTTCTCTTGCTCCTAGAATCCTGTGTTCAGTTCTGGGCCCCTCACCACAAGAAGGATGTTGAGGCTCTGGAGCGAGTCCAGAGAAGAGCAACAAAGCTGGTGAAGGGGCTGGAGAACAGGCCTTATGAGGAGCGGCTGAGAGAGCTGGGGGTGTTTAGCCTGGAGAAGAGGAGGCTGAGGGGAGACCTCATTGCTCTCTACAACTCCCTGAAAGGAGGTTGTGGAGAGGAGGGAGCTGGGCTCTTCTCTCAAGCAACATGGGACAGGGCGAGAGGGAATGGCCTCAAGCTCCACCAGGGGAGGTTCAGGCTGGACATTAGGAAAAAATTTTTCACAGAAAGGGTGATTGGGCACTGGCAGAGGCTGCCCAGGGAGGGGGTTGAGTCACTTTCTCTGGAGGGGTTTAAGGGACGGGTGGACGAGGTGCTGAGGGACATGGTTTAGTGACTGATGGGAATGGTTGGACTCGATGATCTGGTGGGTCTCGTCCAACTTGGTGATTCTATGATTCTCTGATTCTCTCCGACTCAGGCACACGGCGCGGGATGCAGCTGAGCAGACTCCCCAAACCCATGTGTGATCCTCTGATCCCTCAGGGTGGCATCTCACGCATTGGCAGGTGCGGTGGCTTGGCCAGGGCCTCACTGACCCAGCCTGAGCAGCAAGAAGAGCAAACCTGAGCATGGCTTATTGCCAGTGACCCTCTCCAGTTGACTCTGGATCTGTCCCAGCCACGCAGCATGACATGGCACACGTTCACTTGAGGAAACAGCATTGAGTTGCAGCAGGAGAGGTTTAGATTGGATATTAAGAAAAAAATCTTTAATGAAAGTGTGTGGAAGCACTGGCAGAGGCTGCCCAGGGCAGTGGTGGGGTTTCCGTGCCTGGAGGGGTTCAAAAAGTTTGTAGAGGTGGCACTTTGTTTAGCAGGCACAGTGGTGTTGGACTGATGGTTGGACTGGTCTTAGAGGTCTTTTCCAACCGTAATGATTCTATAATCCTGTGTGCTGCCCTGTTTGGGATACATCTCATTATGGAGCACAATTTCCATTCTGTTCAGTCAGACAGAGAGGGCACCAGCAGACAAAAATGAGTCCAGACATGGAAATGGCTTGGTCTTCCCCTGCCAAATGCTCTGGATTCGTAACTAGTTGTTAAAATGAGACAGAAAAGTGCTGCTGTTCTCTGATTTTGGAATGGGACTTTGGCTAGAGGAACAGGCCAACATAGAGCATTGCCTTTTCCTGTCTTGCGTATGTAACAACTCCATTACAGGTCTGGATCTCACTTGGAGAACGACGCTGGCTGAGTATGTAGGCTGCCAGCAGTCATAATAATTAACCATTAATGTTAGCAAACACTTGGCAAATCTCCACCCGCTTTCATCCAGAGCTCTCGGAGCTCTTTGCAAACACGAACAGATTAAACCTTGCCAGACACCCTCCAGTCCTACACATGAATCAAAAGAGTTTCCTCCACTTCTATTCTCTGACAGGGTATTTAGTGAAAGTTGGGAAGTACTCAAGTCATCCCCGTTTTATGATGCAAAGTGGAGGTCTGGGGGGGGGGATGAGTTCCCAAAGCCCCAGCAGTGCTACTAGTGCAGCAATCGGGAGCATTTGTGGCTTCTCACCCTGCATCCAGCGCCTCCAGCCCTGCATCACCCTTCCTTTGCTTGGTAGCTCTTGATTCCCATCTCACTGTCAAGAAAACGACCTGGATGAAGGCATTGAGTGCTCCCTTAGCAAGTTTGCAGATGACACCAAGCTGGGTGGAAGTGTGGATCTGCTGGAGGGTCGGGAGGCTCCAAAGGGACCTGAACAGGCTGGACTGCTGGGCTGAGACCAACGGCAGGAGGTTTAACACGGCCAAATGCTGGGTCCTGCACTTGGGGCACAACAACCCTAAGCAGAGGTACAAACTAGGAGAAGCCTGGCTGGAAAGCTGCCTGGAGGAGAAGGACCTGGGGGTGCTGGTTGACAACCAACTGAACATGAGCCAGCAGTGGCCCAGGTGGCCAAGAAGGCCAATGGTATCTTGGCCTGCATCAGGAACGACGTAACCAGCAGGTCCAGGGAGGTTCTTCTCCCTCTGGACTCAGCACTAGTAAGACCGCACCTCGAGTCCTGTGTTCAGTTCTGGGCCCCTCACCACAAGAGGGATGTTGAGGCTCTGGAGCGAGTCCAGAGAAGAGCAACGAAGCTGGTGAAGGGGCTGGAGAGCAAATCTTATGAGGAGCAGCTGAGAGAACTGGGGGTGTTTAGTCTGGAGAAGAGGAGGATGAGGAGAGACCTTATTACTCTCTCCAACTACCTGAGGGAGGTTGTGGAGAGGAGGGAGCTGAGCTCTTCTCCCAAGGAACAGGGGACAGGACGAGAGGGAATGGCCTCAAGCTCCGCCAGGGGAGGTTTAGGCTTGAGATAAGGAAAAAATTCTTCACGGAGAGGGTGGTTAGGCATTGGAACAGTCTGCCCAGGGAGGTGGTTGAGTCACCGTCCCTGGAGGTGTTTAAGGTGAGGGTGGATGAGGTACTTAGGGGCATGATTTAGGGATTGGTGGGAATGGTTGGACTCGACGATCCGGTGGGTCTCTTCCAACCTGGTGATTCTGTGATTCTGTGAAAACTCCAGCAGGAAAGGGGTGCAGGCTTATCCCAAAGTCCAAGATGGATCAGAATGCTGGGAGAGCGATAGGTCTGCTGCTGTTCTCTCTGCTGGGACACGAGGGCTGCCACAGAGAGAAGCAACCATGGTGCAACAGGCCAGCCAGAGCACAGTGTCCTCTGTGAGAGCATCTCCTATTGTTCCCACTCTGGTTTTGCCATCCAGTTTTACCATCTTTGCTGCTGCTTTCTGACAACAGCACCTTGTGCTCACCGTTTTGTCCAAAAGTAAACCAAGGGAAAGAGGGCTTCTTTCCAGAATAACAATGTCCCCTTGAAATAGTGTCTACATGGAGGAGCAACAATGAGACAGCTTGGTCAGAGTAATTATTATGCCTGCTAAACCAACAGACCTCCCCAACAAAGACATTTCACAGAATCACTAGGTTGGAAAAGACCTCCAGGATCATCGAGTCCAACCATTCCAATCAACCACTAAACCATGTCCCTGAGCACCTCATCCACCCGTCCCTTAAACATCTCCAGGGATGGTGACTCAACCACCTCCCTGGGCAGCCTGTTCCAGTAAACTGTGGGTTTATGTTTGAGGTCTAGCTTCAAATAGAAATACTCAACCATTTGACTCTGTCAGACGGCCAGCAGCATGCTGGGGCCACTTGAACTGGCCAGCAAAACAAACCTTCCTTGCAAAAGGGAGTGATCTAGCTCACAGGACCTCGGATACTGGGTAGCCTCCTGCTAATGTCTGGCTCCCTATCACGTCGTGACCTCCATTTCAGCTGTCTGAGGGCTGAAGGTGTTGTGGCTGATCAATGGCTCAGGAATAAAACCAGAGGCTGTGTGTTCACCTCCGTATCCCAGTTTAGTTCAGCAAGCAATAATCAGAGCATCCTCTATAGCTGCACTCACTAATGCGCAAGGGTATTTACTGTAGACTCTGGAAGAACAATCAGTTTTAGGCAGGCGGATCAGACATTCTAATGCTCACCTGGGAGTAAAAGGTCTTTTTTTCTTTTTCTCCCTTAGTTCCTTCCCCTCATTTGCATTCACTTTTGGCTTAGCAATAAATTGCTTTAAATCTCAGCTCAGCAAGAGCTAAGCCTGAAAAGCCAGAAGACGACGTTCATGAACATTTCCTGGGAATTCAGGCAAAAGCCAAGCTGAGACCCTTTTTCTGAGGCTGAGCAATAGGAGGAGGAGTATTTGGGGGATGAATAAGAAAGGTGCTTGGAAGGCAGAGATAGAAGAAGAGGAAGGACCGAAAATAATAGGTTTGAAAAAGGTCTCACCCATGTTGGTCTAAATTGCCTTCTCCTCACCCAAGTCAATGAAAAGCCCCCTTATTTCAGTTCATGTTTTGTCCCAAACAAAGCAGCAAGTCCTCTCTGTTTTCCACCGATTTGGATTTTTAGCAGCCACTTTGGACCAGCTTCCCAGCAGGAAAAGCCTAGCACAGCTCCCAGATGAGTTAGCAGAACCGAGGATGCCACTCTGCAGGAGTCCTGATGGACTAAAGAACCACTTCCACCTGCCAGAAACAGCCTTTCTCCCTGACTTTACACACCAACAGATGTTTTCTTTCCCTTGCATTCTAAGCTCAACACAAGAGAAACCACAAACACAAGTGCCACCATAAAAACAACAGAAAGGATTAGTCTGTACAAATCAATCAACACACAAGAAATACTAGTCCCAAACTGCCTAAGTCAAGGAACAAGAAATGTTAGGTCTTTTCGTTGTAATAGACCCTTATTTATCACACCAGGAAGGGTACTTTTTAAAGGCAAATGGCCAACTAGTCCCTTTGAAACATGAAGATGCTTCAAGATAGGTATGATATAGAAAACCTAGGCAGAAGATATGTACCAGCTAATCTGACAGTTATGTCTTTTACAGCCAACTACTGTCATTTCAGTCTTTGAGAGCTGCCAGCTACACTGATAACTGCAGACTTACACGCAGCAGAGGAGAAAGCTTTTGTTAATTAAGCTAGCTCCCTTCATTTCCTTACTGATCTGGCCTCAGCAGAGCTTTCTGAGCAGTGATGTGTTGCCCTTTGTGCTGGTGCTGGACCACCACAAACCCCCCCAGACAGCCGCACGTTGTTGGGGGGGGGGTGGCAATCGTCATCTGTCAGCTGGAATGCCTTCTGGGATGAAATGCTGCAGCCCTGCCACAAATCAGACTATTAACTCAGCTGGAACACAGCAGATTCCACCTTGGAGGGGAAAAAAAAACCTCCCTGATGGATGCATAAACTTGCTCGTTGTCTGATCCAGCTGATACGGAGCTGATTTTCCCAATGTGGTATCAAGTTCCAGAGGAGCCTATTTATACTGAATTCATCAGTGCTACTTTGTACCTAGAAGAGTTGAGCTCTGTGTTTTCAATCAGTTAGTGGCCATCAAACCCTAATGGGGTTTCTGGAACTGTGGGTGCATTATCCTCTGTTCAGCAGGCGTTTCGGCCAGACATGCTGTCCCCTCGTGGTGAGATGTCCAAGCAAAGAGGGACAACACTCAGCAGACCTGCAAGCGTCAAGTGTGAGCCCAGAACTAATTTTTAGCATTTCTGATGGCATTTTACTGTTTCTTTTGCAGACCATTGGCCTGATTCTGTCTCTGCTTATGCCTTTAGGTCTCGGGGGCTATTTCCCTTGCTTTGGAGCCGTGCCCCACTAGCAGGCTCTTCTCCTGATAGGCAGCGCTACTTTTTCTGCTCTAGCCAAAGCCATGGAATCAAAGCCATGAGGAGAAATTTCATAGAATCACTAAGGTTGCAAAAGACCTCTAAAATCATCAAGTCCAGCTGTCTGCCAGACCCCACTGTGCCTACTAAACTGTGGCCCAAAGTGCCACATCTACGTGCTTTTGAACACTTCCAGGAATGAAGGCTCCACCAGTTCCCTGGGCAGCCTCTGCCACTGCTTCACCACTCTTTTGGTGAAGAAATTTCTTCATCACCTTGACTGGTTACACAGGTAGAGGAGAGGAACACCTATCTTGCAGGTAATTTATCTCCAAGCTAAATGAAACTAAAGGTGATGTAGGGGAATTTGGCCACTCATGCCAGCCTTATCCTAGCCACATCATGACAGCCTCACGCCGAACCAATGCAGTCCACCTTTGCTTTTTTGTTCTTTCATAAGCTGAATCATTAACCACCTTTCACCAAGGAGACCACCCCATGCATAGATCCCTTCCTTTTCCCTAGGAATGTCTTTAATGTTCAAAGAAAGTCATCATCCAAGAACCATCAAAAAGTTACTCACATTCCTGTGTCTAGCCCAGCTACTCTGTGCCCACAGCTGCAGTTACCAGAGCTGTAGATACCTCCACCAGCTTACGTATGACCACAAAGACTCACACCCCTCGATACCCACTCTGTAACTCAGGATCTCTGCAAGAAAAAAAAAAAAAAGGAAAAAAAAAAAGTGAAACAACAGCTATTGCCTTTGCCTTTTCTCCACCTTCCAGGTCACTTACCTGCTGAGGCACTTGGGGTTCAAGGACATAAACAGTCTCGACAGGGAAGATTTCCATGGACCTGAAATGGTTAAAAGATTCCTGCCTCAGGACCATGAAGGTCCAAAGGGTTCTCTCTGTTTTATAGGGCTCACTGTCTTTCTTCCTCAAGTCCTCTGGGCACTCGTGGTTCACAGAACCACCTTTTCCTATTTTACCTCCACGACTCCGTTCAGTAAATGCCCCCAGGCTTGTCCAAGCCTTGTTAATACCTTCACCCCTGCAACCTCCGGGGAGAAAATAGCTTTTTATCATTAGGTGAAAATGGAACTGCCTGGAATAACAACACAAACATGGGTTTTAGCGCACGAGGAGAGATCCCAGGCCTTTTAGTTCGGAACCTGCCAGCCGGCTGTTGACCCAGCCGGGGTTGGAGAACTGACCGTGACCGCAAGGAGAGAAGCGAGTCCTCAGTCCCACTGCCCGAACAGAGGGGAAGCAGGAGCATCAAACAAAGCGGTGAGAGGGGATAAAGCAAAGTATTAAATTTTAATTGATCTAATCTTTTGGCTCCCGGTGGAATTTGCGGAGATATCTTACTAGAATTACTCGTTTTATCAGGAGATGGCAATACTGGGAAAGTGCCTTTTGGACGGCAAAGCGCTCCAGACCTTGAACTGCATTAGCATGGGGACCAGCTGAGCAGAAAAGGCTCCCACAATAGATTCAAAGATGAGAGCGAAACCGGGGAGAGAGAGAACATCTGAGATGCAAACTCATCTGGGCACACAAATGCATACGAGTACTCCGGCTTGTGCAGAATACTGTCTGCTGGGGGGTCTCTCCTGTGTAAAACCCATCGGGATTTACCAGTCCTAAAAACACGGGACCTGCTGAGATGCTAGAGAAGGCATCTGAGTGGCAGCAGCTTTAATCCATCCACTCCTTTTCCAGGGTCCATTTCAGCTCTGAGAGCAAACACTCTGAACACGTAAAACCAAAATTATAAGAGAAGAGGGCAAGAGGAACATGAAAAAAGAAATCTTCTTAAAATACAGAGCCAGATACAAAACAACATATGGGTGGAACAAGCTAACAGGAGAGATAAAAAGCAAAGACAGGGAGAAACCAGGTGGTTTCTCATAATTTCTTTCCTGACATCCTCTGCCTGAGCAGATGACTGTGAGATCTTTGGAGAAGAAGAATAATGTCTGGCTCTGTCAAGATCCCTCTTTTTTCACTGCAGTGAAGGGGTGAAAAAACATCAGAACTCATAAATGATTCATGGACCCTTTTCTTCTGCTAATGTGTAAATAAATTTTAAAAAGCGGCTTCCCTTTGATGAGTATATTCTGCTGCTCGTAAAAACATGTCAGCATTTAAACACAACACGGGCACATTCAGATGTCTCTGGTGTTGCTGTCAGCACTTTGAAAGCCCAAGTTGGCTCCTTGTGGAGGGAAGGGATGGAGATGTTGGTGTCTTATCTCCCTTGAGGGCCTGTCCCTCCAATCTCATGGACCCATGTGTTCAGTTCTGGGCCCCTCACCACAAGAAGGATGTTGAGGCTCTGGAGCGAGTCCAGAGAAGAGCAACGAAGCTGGGGAAGGGGCTGGAGAACAGGCTTTATGAGGAGCGACTGAGAGAGCTGGGGGTGTTCAGCCTGGAGAAGAGGAGGCTGAGGGGAGAGCTCATTGCTCTCTCCAACTACCTGAAAGGAGGTTGTGGAGAGGAGGGAGCTGGACTCTTCTCCCAAGGGACAGGGGACAGGACGAGAGGGAATGGCCTCAAGCTCCACCAGGGGAGGTTCAGGCTGGACATTAGGAAAAAAATTTTCATGGAAAGGGTCATTGGGCACTGGCAGAGGCTGCCCAGGGAGGGAGTTGGGTCACCTTCTCTGGAGGGGTTTAAGGGACGGGTGGACGAGGTGCTGAGGGACATGGGTTATTGATTGATGGTAATGGTTGGACTCGATGATCCAGTGGGTCTCTTCCAACCTGGTTATTCTATGATTCTACAATTCCATGATCTCATGCTCTCACCTTCGCCACTCTTTTAGTCAGGGAAAGGGTCACATCCTGCAGATTTACAGATATGAAGGCCAGAAAGGACCTTTGTGAACATCTCCTAGGACATTATGCATAACAAGCCCCAAATCTTCATTTCATGAGTGGTCTCTGAGCAGGCACATTTTTCTGTCACTGTGTGGCAGACACTTCTTTTCACACACTGCTGGAAACAACAGAACAACTCCAACGTGCCCATTACCATGGCATCACATCCCATTCCCTGTGCATCCTCCTCAGAAACAGCTGCTGGAGACAGGCTCCTGCCTGCAATAACATGACCCATTTCACCTGCTCTACTGTAGGGGGTTGGACTGGATGACCTGTGAAGCTCTTTTCCAACCCGAAGCAAACTATCATTCTCTGATTCTACCTAACCCTCAGCCCCTGGTTAACTGGGCTCCAACCACCAGGTCTAGGAAGTCTGTAACAGCCACGAATCCCCATTGCATGGAGACCTGGGCAACCTCGACAGGCTGCACTGCTGTTTGATTTGGGTTCTTTCCCTCCTTACCACCACATATCGTGGGCTTTCTGATTTTCTGGCCTTCTCTTTATTTTCTCCCGTTTCCATTCAGGTGCAGAGAACAGCAACATCATGGGTTCAGATGCACTGAAACCACCTTTTCCCTTTCACCTGGGGAGCAGCTGGGTCTCTCCCTGAGCAGACGGGCCTCAAACCTTCTCATGCCATTTGTGAGTGTGGACAGGGAAGGAAAGAGGAAAAAAAAGCATGATTATCCAAGGACATCTTTTATTTCAGTACATTCGAGACAAAAAGAAAAGAAAACAATTCAAGAACAGGATGTACCTTCACTCAAGGCTCTATCTCCCCTGCCCCTCTCCGTTATCGTCTCTATCCTTTTACAATCAGAAATTGCATAGAATTTTTTTTTTCAATCAGAAAATTAAACTCGTCAATGTAAAACCCATGTCTGTACCAAGCAGAGGGTGAGCTGCTGCTGTTGCTAAGGAAGTAAATATTTTCCTTACTTTAGATCCTGGCCTAATGGGCTTTCTCAAACGCTGTGCGGCATCGCCGCTGTTAGACATGGGCTGGAAGTCAACCTCGAAGCCAAGGGAGCTCCGTGGGTCATGAACAAGGGAAGCTCGGGAGCCTGGGGCAGAGCTCAGAGTCACTTGTTGGGGAGAGCGCAGAGCACGGGCCGCGGACGCTTTGAGGAGCGGCAGTGGACAGCAAACACCACTTCCTTCCACTGGTGGGGAAGAACAGCCTTCCCTTCCCCAGTGCTCCCCGTTCTTGCCTGCTCCCACCTCACCCTCCTCAAAAGGCTCCCCCACACCTGCATCCCGAAAACAAAGGAAAAAAAAAAAAGGAGAACATAACCCCAGAACTGAACAAAAGACACAGAACCCCTGAAATTCCAGGCGTTTCAAGGCCTCTTTGAGTTCACTGTGTTCGTTGGTTGGTTTTTGGCATTTTAATATATATATATCTATGTGTGTATATATATATTTGTGTTTTAACAACATTTCAGATGGACTTTCAGCAAATGTTGCTTCTCACGGGGAGTGTGTCCCACTCCTCTTGCCTTCCTCCTACAGCCCACCATGCTCTGAAAAAGGAAGAAGAGTTCAGCACCTGAAACCCGGTGCCTTGGAGACTGGGTCTTGACGTACCCAAAATAAACCAAATCAAAACCATGACTCCTCCCTTCCCGTCCCTTATCCGCGTCAAATAAAAAGACCCTCCCCCCGCCCTTTGAGAACATCCCCCTGGAAGTCTATGTGATGGGGAGACGGCGCCAGCATCCCTTCTCCTGGTGTGGGGTGAAATTCCAAGAACTTGCCTCAAATATCTGCTCCACCAGTTACCCACCACATCCCTCCTTCCCGCCTCGGAGCCGCACGGAGACAAGTGCTGGAGAGCTCGCTCCTGCTGCGTCGAGTTTCCACAAGACGCACGTCTTCTTGGATGCTGAAACCAAAGCTGTCCCTCTGGCCAGGCCTGCGCAAAGGTCTGCTCTGGAGAAGCTGGGTAACTGCTTTTAATTTAAAAACGAGTTGACATTGTACAAGTCCATGTTCTGTAAAATGGAACAGGACCCTCTCGGCCCACCCCGACGCCCCCCGCGCCCCAACATTACTCGGGCTCGCTGCTGTTGGTGGTCTTCTCCCACTCCAAGCTCTCTTCGCTCCGTGCAGGCGAGCCCGCAGACGGTCGCGCCCGGAGACCCTGAAACCTGCGGCACTCGGGGCAGACCCGAATGTGCGTGCACCCCCGAGCGACCAGGGCAGCTTCTTGTGCCAGTCTTTGTGCCAGGGGATCTGGCTCGCCCCCACTGCACAGCTTCCCGTTGCTGAGCGTGGTTGTGCTGCAGGCTCGGCGTTCCTCAGGGATAACGGGGCGAGTCCGTATCATCCCCCCTCGCCTCCGACGAGGATGGAAACTGTCCTTGCAGAGAATGATGTTGCGCAGCTCCGTCACCATCTCTTGGCACACCGACACCTGGAAGGCAGAGCCAACACATACTTCTCACCTGAGGAACCTGTGAGCCCAGCAGCTCCGCATCTGCTCTGGATTCTGATGCCAAAGTGCTACAGACTCGGCAGTTAATCAGGCCACTGGATTTCAACATCAGCGCTTGGATATTCATATTCAATTTAGCCTAATCGATTTTACCTCTTGTCAGAGACCTTCCTGTATTCTGGATCCCCAAGTCAACACAAGACCCAAACCTACGGCAGATAGAAATCCTCAGATGATCCTGTCTCCAGGAAAGGTCCCTGGACATTGTCGACATCCTTGTTTGATAGGAATGCTTGGACTCAATGATCCGGTGGGTCTCTTCCAACCTGGTTATTCTATGATTCTATGATTCCCTACAGAAGCCCTTGGAGCATCCCCCTGGCCTTGATCTTAGTAGGAACATGCAAGAAGCTCATGCATTTTAGACCCTGACCGATGCTTCCAGCATTCTTGTGTGATTGAGGTCACGTTACTAGGAATGTCCATCAGCATGAGTGCATTACTTGCTCCAGAGTACTGCACTGCTGGTAGTGATAAACCCACACCACCCCTCAGGACACTTTCAGGTCCTACCTCTGATTGTTCAGAGTGCCGAAGGCTCCACAAAAATTCCAGCATTGCCATAAAAATTGCTACGATTAAGCCACAGATGAGAACCACGAAGATTCCACCAATATTCTCCATTCCCAGGCCTAAAATAAAACAGAAGAGACGATGCTGCGGAGAGGCAGACACAACATAAATGGCAAGCATCCCACCTCTTTACTGTTTAGTTGGCATCGCATAGACTCAGGCAGGGACCAAAACCACGTAGCCAGCGCTGTCCTATTAATAGCTACTCGCCTGACTCAGATGGCAAACGGAATGACTTGCAATAACTGCCCGATCGAAGACGCGTTCTCAGAAATGATGATTTTGCAGATAAACAGCAAGTACATTGGAGGGAAGTACAAAGCAATTTGTGGACAAACTGAAAAGAGGGGGGGAAAAAATGAGAGATCAATCGGACACATTAATCTCTGCAAATTACTCACCCAGCTCCAGTTGCTTTGAACTTCACAAAGGCAGATGAGCGATGTTGTTAAAGAAGCAGAGAAGAAGATGACAAGAAAGGGCTTTAAAGGAAGCTGGCACCAAGCAAAGCTCCTTTGATTGCAGTACAAAGTGCTGGTGCAAAATGATTACGGCTGGTTGTATTGCAACAGCAAGGAGAAGTTCCAAACCAGACCAGGACCCAACACCGTCTGATGCTACACGATGACCAAATGGCGTCTCTGCTACCTAGGGTACCTGGTTATGGGTTGGGTGCTCTCTGCCCAGCACCCTGTGGCCCGTGAGGAGGAAACAGCCCCTTCCATGGGGTGAGTTATCTCACCTCCCTTGGATCGAGGGCTGGAGCACCTCAAGGACAGGCTGAGAGAGTTGGGGCTGTTCAGCCTGGAGAAGAGAAGGTTGCAGGGAGACCTTAGAGCAGCTTCCAGTAATGAAAGGAACTGGAGAGGGGCAGCTTTACAGCAGACATAAGGAATAATTTCTTCACTATGAGAGTGGTGATGCACTGGAGCAGGTTGCCCGGGGAAGTTGTGGCTGCCCCATCCCTGGAGATGTTCAGGGCCAGGTAGGATGGGGCTTAGAGCCCCTGGTCCAGTGGGAGGTGACCCTGCCCAAAGCAGGGAGTTGGAACTGGATGATTTTTAAGGTCCATTCCAACCCAAAATATTCTATGAGGCTGTCACCTCGCTTTCCACTGTGCCCCCTGTCCCCAAAGCCACAGCTGATGCCCCTGCCTGGCCTTGCAGAGCAGGCACGTGAGAGGAGTAGGTGAGCAGCATCGGTTTTTCAAGGAAGGGCTCTTCTCTCCTGTGCTTGTTGGTTTGGGGTCTCAAGTGGACAGGGCTCTGATTGGATTGATTACTAAAAAGCACATGGTGCTTTGCACTGAGGTGACTGTATGAGGCCATTACTCAACAAGAACATCTATAAAAATCTTCCTCTCCCCTCTGTAGCATTAAATCAAAGTGTAAGAATCAATGATTTATTGACTTAATCTCCGCTTGGCTTTTAGACATAAAATCTCACCAAAATCCTTGTAAATCGCTGACCTGTTTTGTTCTAAAACTTAGGAGGTCGCATTTCTCCCTCCTCCTCTGTCATTCTTTTGGCATTGCCTCTGGAGCAATCTAGTGCCTCTGTAAATCAGACCTTCGCAGAGATATTTCCCCTAAGACAGCAATTGCAGGGTAGAAAACATAGCCCATAATCACAGTTTAGACCCAAGATAAAGGCCATCCTCTCCTCCCAGCAGCAATTATGTTTGAATTTAGGGCCAATACCTCTCTGTACATCCTTCTATCTTTCTACCTGGGTGCCACATCAGACCAAGCTCACCTGAGAGGCATTTCCTTCCTCCTTACATGCATATCAGCAGGCTACGGCCTTCCTCGTTTTCCAGAATGAGAAAGTGAGCAAGAACAGAGGGCATAAAACAGGGAAAAAACTTGTCCAGGGTCACAGAGCACGCTGGGTAGTGCCAGAAACAGCTCAGGAGCCTGCTTCCAATCAGATCCCTTTCCAAAGCCATCTCAAACCAGATTCCACTGCTTTTATCCAGAGAAGAAAATACTCTCCTGTGCCTGATGTCTGACACTGGACCAGCATCTCCTGCCTCCACACGAACAACTGAGGCTGCCAGCAGTGAGCTCAAGCTCGCAGGGTCCCATCCAGCCTGGCTCCCATCTTGCACAGACATCCCTCCCCTACACCTGCAGCACCATCAGAAAAACAAAAGAGCTGCCACGGGCCTCACTTAGCTCTCCGTCTCTGCACTCAGAAAGGTCAGAAGACTGTCCTTGCAACTGAGGGACCTGCTGGCCTCCCCGAAAACGCTTGCTGAGGGAAGGGCAACTGCCAAAACTCAAAACTACAGCAACTGCATTAAGCTGGCAACTGCTCTCACACTGGGACATCAGCCTAATGTGGTAGCTTTGCTGGCAATTTGCATAGCATTACCCTAAAGAATTTGCTCCTCACTTTACTGATGTAGTAATAAGTCCTCGTGTCCCTTCCCTTGGCCGTTTAAAAGGAGCTTTGCACTTGGAGCTGTTAACCAGTGGGCCTGTGGTGGAGATCCATCTCCCTTGAAGGAACCCAGGATTTCTATCTGATCCCTTTAGCCATCCATTTTCTCATGAAATGCTGCAGACATTCATTAGAAGCTAATTTACCCTCCATATGCCTCCAATATTTGTCATTTGGTTGTTCCCGCTATCTTTGCCCCAGGCAAAAACACACAGCATGAGGCATAGCAGAACTGTTTGGCTTTCTCCTTGAATTGAGAAGGAAGGAATCTCAGGTCAGAAGAAGGGGAAAAAGTAATTCTCAGGCAGAAAACCTGGCAGTGCTCATGTGCAGATGGACGCTCGTTGCTGCTCTGCCAGCAAGGATGCTTCTACTGCTCCATCCCTTCACTCCGCTACCAGAGAGCGGCGTGGCTCACCTTTGGCTCTGTGGTCCTCCTCTTTGGGGCACTTCCCTCCTTCCCACCACTTTCGCTTCAAGATCTCCAGGCGGTTGTTCTCTTGCAGCTGAAGAATGGCCAGGTCAAACTCGTCACGAAACACAGAGCCTGCAATGCCAAGATGGACGTGGTAAGGCACCACCTCAACCAGCCTTCTCTTCCCCACCAGCGTGCCCACCTACAAAAACCCATCTGCGAATGCTCCGGAAGGGACATCAGTCCACATAAGCCCTTGAAACCTGCAGCCTTCCTGCTGGGACCATCAACTGGTTCATGTAGTTTGCAGATGGTAATTTTGCTTGTCTACCAAGACCCACATGGGTCATTTAAAGAGGTCCCTTACAAAGGGGGAGCCTTGGCTTCAGGAACAGGGTCTGAACCGGTGGTTCAGTCTCACATCATTGCTCCTCCAGGCCACTGAAGTCTCTCTCATTCTGCCTCCAACTTCAACCTTGCTCTAACCCTCCTTCCCTCAAACTGCTGCACTGCAACAGCAGCAAGTTCACCCTACGCATGAGCCCAACCATTCTTGGTAGAGCAGGCTCCCTCCTGCGCTCAGTACTGAGCTCTCCTGCAGTCCTTGAGCTCTCCTGCAGTCCTGGAGCTCTCCTGCAGTCCTTGAGCTCTCCTGCAGTCCTGGAGCTCTCCTGCAGTCCTCGAGCTCTCCTGCAGTCCTCGAGCTCTCCTGCAGTCCTGGAGCTCTCCTGCAGTCCTTGAGCTCTCCTGCACTCCTCAAGCTCTCCTGTATTCCTCACAATGCCTGCGAAAGATCAAGTAAAAGGGCCGTGGGAACGACCGTGGTCCTCCTGGTAACTCAGCACTATTGTCCCTTTGGGCTTTTCTTATCTGCTACGGTTTCACTGCTTAACAAGACAATGTCAGAACAAATTTAGTCCTGAAAGTAAGGATTCGTACTCAGGATTGGGTTACTGTGACTTTACAAGCTTGCGCATGTTAGTTAACCCATGGTTGTGTCACGGTTCTTATGTAATTCAGCTTAACTTTGTATTGCTAGGTGCGGGTGCTTAAAGGTCAGGGATGAGACTTCCCGAGCCTGTGAGACAGGCTGAAAGATCAGCCGATCGCTTGGAATAACAACTATTACATCCTTGTTCTGTGCAGCCCTGGGAAAGGATGTTCTTTTGCTAGGTCTCATATTTGAAAGACAATAACCCTGTGTTTGTTAAACTTGATTATTAGCTGAGATAACCCCCAAATTGCCCAATTCTCTCACTCCTGGAGTTTTAAGAACTATCAGTTGTTAAGGAACTTGGGCTAAAACCAACGAGAGTTACAACAACATTACTTTTTCAGCACTTCTGAGATAAAATGAGGAGCACAAAGTGATTCAAAACCACCGGTCCGAAAGGGAAACAGTCAGCAAGGAGCATATATGCAGAAAAAAAGCAGCAATTTTGAAACATCTTTCACATGAATTATTTCAAGAGCCACAGTCGCGTGTCACATGGCTCTGGACCGGAGCAGGGTCTCGTACATCTAGCTCTGAGCATGCACCTCAATTGCAACATATTTGACTTTCCTCCTGAGATAAAAATGACCCTGGGCAGAGCTGTGAAACGTGACGTTGGCTTTAGAGCTGGTTCAGCCTTTCAAACACTCCGGTCCTCTGCCGAGAGCTGAGAAGGACTAGAATTTGTCTTCACTGCCTACCGACGGGCATGCCAATCCCGTAGCCCTTGGTGTCCAGAAGGCCCCCGACCTGCGTGAGGTTGCAATTGCGCTGTCGATAATACTCGTTCATGGTGGACTCCAGCAGGAAGGCATAATTGGAGTTCAGCACGCGTGCAATCCCTTCCTCCGTGCTCTTCACAAAGACGCTTGGCTGCTTGGAGTACATGTAGTTCCACATCCGCTGGTACGTCTGGTAGCGGGAGTTCTGCAAGGGAAAAGAGGCAAAAGAAGCTGAAGTAGGAGCATCTTATTGTAATATAAACCCTAAATTAGACCCTAATATGAAAGGACCACAAAGGGTTAGGAGTCAAAGCAGATTTGGCGTCAGATTCCAAACAGATTTAGATGCCTAACCTCCTTTTATTCCAATGAGATTCAGAAGCCCAAATATCTTGGTGGATTTGAGACTTTGCTGGAAAAGCAGGGCGTGAAATGCATACCTAATTCCAATAGGTTCCGGCAAAGCTCTTTCCATAAATTCCATTTTAGAATAATACATGGTTTCCGTGACGGTACACAAAAAATACACACAAAAAAGCCAGGAGAAATAGCTCGTGCACGGCTGATTAACCCACCGAACACTCCTGGTATGGCTTGCACCTTATCATTATGGTTTAGTAGTGGACAGGTATAGTTGGGCTTGATGATTTCAAAGGTCTTTTCCAACCAAACAGTTCTATGATTCTATATAAATGTAACCTTGTGCTGAACGGTTCATCAGCATCAGAGCCAGAGACCATCACCCTGAAAAGGGTACTGAAGCCTGGGGGCAGCAGCAAAGCTCTTCAGTTTGTTGCTCCCTGAATCTAGATTTTTTCCACCTCCTCATAATTCAATACATGTATAAGAGAACTGGAGTCTTTTCATTGACTGCAGTGAACTACAGCTCAACCAGCCCCAAAATCTAAGACATTGTTGGTGACTGAACCCACCTTGGTTTGATCAAGAGAAGCTGACTTAATTTCTCTTGTTGAGCACAGAGTGAAACCTGCTTGCATGAGGACTGAAGATAGACACATGCTGGTCTACATTAGGACTTTCTGAATTTGCCCCCTTCCTCTCACCCTTGAATTTCTACATCAGTTGCCCTCCTGGCCACCACAGCAGGTACGTGAAGTGCTGCCATCACCCTTCCAGGGACTCATTTTCCATAGCTGGTGAGCCATGCTGGAGGACCTCAGGGGATGTGCTACCTGCTGTCCTTGTCTGTCTAGCTCTGTCCTCTGGGTGCAGCCACTTGGGCATGGGACTGTCCAACAGGGTGGATGTTTGTTTAAACCTTAATCCTTTGTGTTATTGTCAGGGAAAACGGCTGCCAGGACAAGGCAAGGTGCTCCAGCAGCAGACACATCCCATGCAGCCAGGAGTGGTGATGACAACCTCAGCTGTAGCTGCATAATCCAGAACATTTGACCCACCAGAGGCAGATGGATCCCAACAGAGTTTAAAGCCTCACGAATGGTACAAGAACATCTTCTACTAATTTCTTCTCTGACACCAGCAGCTCCAACACCCGCCAGGCAGCACAGAGCCACAGTTAGGACTTTAAACTCAAAAGCCTTCCTCAAAGAACTAAGTGAGCGCCTCGTATGCAACCACCTTAGTCACTTGGGCTCTGTTCAGCTCATTTTAGATGTAACATTCTGCTTAAAAGTAGCTTTTTGCCAAACCGCTGAAGGGTGCAAAGTTGGGCTGAAAAGCTCAGGCTCACTCGAGAGATTTCTGAAGCTTCTCAATTCAGTTCAAGCTCAGAAAGGGGGAGAAGTGAGAAAAGCTTTCTCTCCTCTCGGAATTTCAACAAGTAATAAATAAATAATCCTCAAGCAGGTCTTTGTGCATTCAGAGCACTTGCAGAAAAGATTCACTCATCTATTTCCCTTCTGAATAGAGCAGGGAAGATAAAAATTAAATTGGGCTAAATGGCTCACGTAAGTTTGCATACACTCGACTCATTTGTTTTCCAGACCACATAGAGACTCCAGGACCTTCACGCATGCTGACCTACCTGGGGTGGGCAAACGTTTCTTTGCTTACCCCACCTGAGGGACTCTCATCTAAAAGCTCAGATCATTCAAAACCACATAGAACAGCATCTTATGTCATCACTGCCATGTACCACTTTCCCACCTATGTGGTGATGCTCCAAGCTGCTACGTTCAAGCAGGAGTTTCTTCTCCTCCAAGATCTAGCACAGATGTCCTGATTGTAGTCTTCTAGCATCCAAAGAGCATGCCAAATGCTGTTCATCCTGCCTCCCCTGTCCTCTGCCATGCCAACCCCACCATTCATCCCATCGTCACCCACTGTGGATGGAGTCCAGTCCTGTGCAAACAAGCAGCCCAGGGTCTCTCCAAATTTCCCCTCCATGCCAGAAACTGAAATGAAACAGGCCAAGGCGACATCCAAATCTCGTTAAAGGGCGCCCTCTGCACCACTTAGCAAAAGAACGGGGTTTACTTGGAAGAAGGTCATGCTGGAGCCGCCGTGAATGGTGCCATACTCGATGGCTGTCTGGTCAGCCAGGTCATCTACAGACTCGATGGGGACGTCCATGCGCTGCACGGTGAGGAAGGCTGCCAGATTGGCCGTGTAGGACGAGATGATGATCAAGGTGAACGCCCACCTAGGGAAAGGGGAAGCGGAGACAGTGACCCAAGATTTCCCCATGGACTGAATCTCATCTCCATCCCCATCCTCCACCTCTCCCTCTGTTTCTACCCAGTAAAGACCCCCTGAGAAGCCTTCCTGAAGAGGAGGGCTGGCCTCCTTACCATACTCCACTGACACAGCGCGTAGATAGTGCTTGGGGAGCAATAGTAGAGCCTTGCTGCATGAATCCCCCAACGGGAAACCACAAGCTGTTGCCGAGAGAGTACTGATTCACGAGAAGATTGCATCTGCCTTGCGAGCAGGGGTGGGGGCTGTACCATTCATATGGTGTCAATCTAAAATGACAAGAAAGAAGTAGCTCAGTAAATTCACTGGGAAACAGGGCATTTTGGAGGAAAGATGTAACAGAAAAGCAAAGCTGTGAAGCCCTAACTCTCCTGGAGGCAGATTTTTTCTAAGGAGGAAACCCTTTGCTGTCAATTCATGCCGAGGGCTCAGCACTGCATGAAAAGCTTGCTCTAAGATTCAGAAGCCAGAGGCTTTCTTGTAAAGATTTACAAAAGTTTGGAGAGGCTCTGCTGAAAATCTGGGCATGGGGAGGCTGGAGCCTTGCGTGAAAGCTCGTACTGCAGATAACCTCAACAATAATTCCAGACGTGCACAAACTTGAGGTGAAGTTGAAACCAAACATCTCTGGATGTGTTCTCTGCTGGAGAAGGAGCATCAATGGGAAGATCATAAGTGAAGTGGGTGAGACTTGACTGCATGGCACCATTAAAGAAGTTAACTATATTAGTGCAAATATTTGCTCCAGGAGGGTCTGCGTGCCCCAGCAAGGTCTAGTTTGAAGCCAATTGGTGGTGCTTCAACTCATCACAGACTTCCAGTGCTCACAGGGACAGGATAGAGATGGGAATCTGAAATAATTGACAACCTGTCACTGAAGTGAAGGTAGCCTAGCTCTCTTTTTATTTTTTTTGCTGTTTCCAACTTTCCATTCTCTGGTTGCTAAGAAAGTCCACTAATTCTTACGCTGCAGGTCATTAGATTGCTAATGGGTTACAAAGCTGGTGCTTGGGAGGGTCACTTTAGGGATCCTGCCAATGCAGCTATTTCTGCATCTCCTACCTCACTATGAAGCCAGGGAGGTGGACGTTATTTCTTGAGGACTTTCTGTGGCTGGATCAAGCACTGGCAATAAACCCCAGTGCTCTGGGAGAGTCTTCTGCAACTCACAGGGTCAAGAGCTCCTTAGTGCTGAGCAAGGCAGAGAGAGGCATCCAGACTTCCATCTCCAATGGGAAGCCACGTAAAGGCACCATTTTGGAGAATCGCGTTTAAAATATGAAGAGGGGGCTAAAGGGCCACCAAACCTCAGTCTGCAGAGAGCGTGGGGCTGCATTATTCAATGGTCTCCTCAGAACTACGTTTCTGAGGCTGCAACAACATTAGAAGAAACCATTAAAGCCCTGTCAGGATGATAACTTTAGCCATGCTAAGGGACCGAGTGACAGCACAGTTCCAGTTTCTGTAATGAGAGCTGGGTATTAACCGTGGCCCCAAAAAGCCTTCAAGCCCTGAGTCTTTGGTGCACGTTGCCAGGACGCAGTTCAGCTCAGTCTGGAAGGGTCCAGCTATGCCACCAACCATAAGCAGCGTGGCAGGAGGTCAGGGAAAGCAGCAAAGGAACACGCAGCCTGGGTCTCGATGGGAGAAGTGCTGCAGACAACCACTCAATGATATATTTTAAGGCTGATTTAAATTAGTCATAAGGAAATGGAACCGAGAGATGTCAAGTGAGGCTCTGCACATCAACCAAGAGGCTGTTCAAAGATATTAACGGGCTTTATTTTGATGTACTTGCTGGGTTTTACAGGGCCAGAGGAATCAAACAGCACTAGTGGAATTTGAATTAATGTCTCTGAATGTGTTTGCCAGCCTCCACCCTTCTCGTTCAAGACAAGCAGTTCGTTTACCCACAGGGAGCAGCATCACTTGCAGGGCACCAGCCTGAATCCCAAGCCTTCTCCCACCATTCCTATGCAGCTCTCGGGATCAAAACCGACCTCTGTGGCCAAGCACGCTCCCAAATCAGAGCACGCTGCTCCTCCTCACCCTGTCACAGCCATCCTGGGGCTACCATCCGCATCGGTGATGTGCCAGCCTGGGCGAAGCCCCAGTCTCCAGCTGCTGTAGGACAGAAGGCTGGGATGCTTCACTTCTCCTTACTGCACCTTCAAAGCGGTGGCTTGAGAGGTGTCCCCGTGTCCCCCTGGGCAGCCCCTCACCACGCATCCCCCCTCCCTGGGTCTGGGAGGGTGACGCTAGATGGCATCGCGAGGAAGGGAAAGGCACCACTGGTCTCATTACCGAGCAACCAAGAAGAGGACGCAGCTGACAGCCAGGTAGGCGAGCAGCATGAAGAGCCAGACGCCAGGGGAAAAGGGATCCAGGAAGGAGAAGTAGCCAGGTTTGCGGCCCTGGAAGGGTAAATAAAAGGAGTTTGAGCTGCTTGTATTCCTACAAATTAAACGGAGCGTTCAGAAAATGACACACGGAAACACACCTGCCCTGATGCTGACAATGGATGGGAGCAAGAGAAGAGAAATAAAGAGAATGAGGCTCTGCAGGGTAAACAGGAGACATCAAATACAACAAAAAAACCTCGTCCTGCAGCATCTCTCTGCTGGGATTCATCTCCTTAGGCTATTCTCCTCCCCACCTCAAATGCTTTTGTTTCTCCAGCCAAAGAAAGAGGTGAATCGATCATGGAATCAAGACACTTACGGTTCTCTGCCCTCCCCAGGGTGGGATGTGCTGCACCCCTTGCCCACAAGGTCTCCAAGGGGGAAGACCCCATCCCGAGCCCTTCTCCACCCACGCAGGTTGAGCTCAGAGGTGAGTGGGATCCTTTGCGTGAAGCAGACTGTGTGGGGGAACATTTTCATGCAGAAAAGGACGAAGAGATATTTGCAATATTTCTGGTGTTCTTTCTTCAGCCTTCAAACTTTTCTTCTCTACCAAACTCAATGAAATTATTGGTTTTATCTCAGTGAACATGCTATTTTTATCTCCAGGATGCATCAGAATTTCCTGGTTGTTTTTTTTCCTCAGCAAACCACCTTTCCATGAAAAGTAAGGCTTCACTGCTAGAAAAAAAAACAGGTGGAGCTTCTTCCAAAGTGCCATTGGCTTTCAGAAAGACTGCCACCATTGAAAGCTTGTCGAATTTAGCAGAATTTAAGCACAGGGAGGATTAATTTCAAGGAGAAGTTTCTCAAAAGCTGAGCACCTCCCATTTTGGTGATGTCCCACCACCACCAGCTCTGCCACCTCCAGGCTGAAAGAGCAGCCACTAATTCACCTCTGAGCACACTCAGTGCAACTGAGGGAGAAAGGGAGGGAGGTAAAAACAGAGCACAAGCCACACAGCTAAAGAATTTTCTTCTTTGTGCAATTTTTAATAGCCATGGGGAGCAGAAAGTGCTTTGTTTCAGCACCATGCACCCCTGACACTTCTCCCATCTCAAATGCTGCAAGCATCAGGCAACTCTCATTCACCTTGAGCATCTTCTTTCTTCGCCGTCTCCTCAAAAGTTCCCAGCAAATACAAGAACTCCAAACGCAAGGCTAAAACCTTGCGTGAATCCCATGGCAAGATGAACCCTTAGTTCACAGGAACCTCTATCTTCTCCCTGAAACCACAACGTCATGGCAAAACCTCAAGCTCTATGCTTTCCCCAGGCGCCTGTAAGCAAGAAGCTGCCCACGAGTCAGTGCTCTCGCAACGGCTTTTACTGTAAAATCAGAGTGGAAACAGCCTTTTATCACATCTTGGCCAGGCTGCCAGTGTATTTCTTACCGACACCTTGCTCTGCCGTTTGCTGAAAATGTCCAGCACTCTTGGCTCAGTGCTGCTCGCTCCAAGAGCCGTTTCCCAGCACTCGCAGCACGGCAGCTGCTCCGCTGTAGTTTGCTCACTTTACACAAAATCTGCTGCTCGGGAGCATCTCCGACACACAGCAGCCTGATTTTTCCCAACCTGCTGCTTTACCCTGCCTGTCTGTGACGCCACGTAAACTAATAATAGCTGGTAATAAGTAACACCTAACCTCAGTTGCCATCGCAAACTCACAGCCATCCAAACCCAGAGTCCTTTTATTTTTAGAGCTCTGTTTAATCCAAAGGTGGTGAATAATTTTCTGTTTTCACAAAAGCCCCCAGCAAACATCACTGCTATTTTTTTTTCTCCTTCCCCAGACTCAAGACCAGTGTCTTAAATTCCTTTTCCATTAAAAAACATTGCTTTACTACTTAAGTATTCCCAGTCTTACGTGAAAACTGAATTTCACAAGGTCTTGGTAGTTCTTCTGAAGACTAAGTTGTTGCCAGAAAAGGCAATAGTTGTTGCACAAAAATCTTCCTTTACTAAAAATATCTAGGCTACTCTGATATTCTCAGCTTCAGTCCCCAGCTGGGACTGTAACATCTCAGAAACCTTGTACAACAAACCCTGCCCTGCAGAAAGTAAAGAACCACCACCGTGTCACATAGAATTGTAGAATGGGTTGGGTTGGAAGGGACCTCAAAGCCCACCCGGTTCCACCCCCTGCCATGGGCAGGGACACCTCCCGCTGGATAAGGGGCTCCAAGCCCCATCCAACCTGGCCTTGAACCCCTCCAGGGATGGGGCAGCCACCCCTGCTCTGGGCAACCTGGGCTAGGGCCTTCCCACCCTCACAGCAAAACATTTCTCCCTAAGATCTCATCTCAATCTCCCCTCTTGCAGCTCAAAATCGTTGCCCCTCATCCTGTTCCTGCACTCCCTGGTTAAGTACCCCTCCCCAGCTTTTCTGGAACACCTTTCAGTACTGGAAGCTCCTCTGAGGTCTCCTTGGAACCTTCTCTTCTCCAAGCTGTCATTGTATGGGAGGTGCTCCAGCCCTCGGATCATCTTTGTGGCATCCTCTGGACTCCAACAGATCCCTGTCCTTCCTGTGCTGATGATTCCAGAATCCATCATTCCAGATGATGACTGTATCCTTAAAGATGAGTTTGAGCTTGGGACCTACAGTAGCGTTTTTAGAAGATATTAAGCCCTTTAACAAATAGATGGGTTAAGAATCCATGGTTTAAACCTTCCTGTGTCCATTTTCAGGTTATTTTAAAGTCACTTCCCAAGAAAAGGCTGAGGTTCTCCTGGGCAAGGTCTCTCTTCTTTACCAGGTTATCTTACTGTGCTTGGTGTGTGGTACCGTGAAAAACAGCATGTTCTTCTTTTGTCCTTTCCCTTTCTTGCTCAATTGCTGCTGTGTTCTGCTTTTCCTTACGTTCTTCCCAGAAATCCAGAGACAAATGACTGCTACAGCTGACCCATGCGCTCAAACCAAGGGCCTTCAGAGCCCAAGGCACTGCTGGAAGCTGCACCCTCAGCGTCCTGCAGGGACTCAGTAACATCCTTAGCTCACCTTGCGAGCTCCCCTCGCTCCTTCAGAGAGGTGTGACCATCTCATGGGTCCGCGCTTCTCACTGATCCCATCCAGATGATCATGGACTTCAACGGGAAGCCAAGGTAGGTGATGTCCATACTCTACTTGTTATCATGGCTTTTCTGGATGCCTCACTGGCCCCAAGTTCCCGTTTTCAGCTACAGCTAAACTGGCTCAGCTGCCTCTCCTCTTCCACAGGTGTTTACATGCTCGGGAATGAAATGAAGCAACAGGAACCTGCAAGGTGTGAAGGGCACCATCTGCCCTCCCTGAGCAACCTGGAGCTTGTCAAGCAGAAGATCATTCCAGGCAGCTTAGCCCTCCCAGCATCCCAGAGCTGGCAGGAGACTCCCAGGCATTGGCAGTGCCTTGGCTTAGGCTCCCTTGTGAGATGCTCCTATAACAAAGTTCTTTTCTGTAATTAAAGCCTCACTGTCTTCTCTATGTTTCGGGGGCAGTTTGTCAATAAATTACACTCATTAAGGAGATTGCGTTGGAAGCTTTAAGTCTCAAGCTTGGCAGTGACTCTCTCCTGTGACTGTACAGTAGTAGTAGTTCTGCTTCTTTTCAGCTACAGTCATTTTCAGGCTGCTGCTACATATTCTTTTCATTCACAGTTGTGCATACGAATAAAGATATTCTGTTCCCACGGAGGGCACAAACGCTCTCTTATCTGTCTGTTTTGAAGATGGGAATGACAATATCTGGAGTCTGTCAGATATTTTTAGCTGGCCCCAATACAGCTTTGTTAATTGGAAGAGCTAATTTTCCTGGAATAGAAATGTTCAAAATGTCCAATAATTGATGAAGGCCTCCTGCAAATCCTCAGATGGAAGCAGGAGGGATGCATTTTTCCTCAGTTCTTCTTGGAAGTCTTCATTTTCAGGCAAAGAGAACCAGCTTTCTGAGCAGACACCAGTGATGGAAAAGCCTCAATGTGTAGGACATCCGGGAAGAGGAGGAGTGGAGCTATATAGCCTGGTCCTGGGTTTCATAGAATCACAGAATGTCCCACATTGGAAGGGAGCCACAAGGAGCATCAATTCCAACTCCTGGCCATGCCCAGGGCACCCCAACATTCACACTGTGGATCTGAGGTCGTTGGCCAAATGCTTCTGGAATATTGTCAGGTTTGGTGCTGTGACTGCTTCCCTCGGAGCTGTTCCAGGGCTCCACCACCTTCTACGGGAAGAACCTTCTTCCTTTGTCTGTGTTCAGGTCCATAAGAGACCTTACAACTCTCTGCCTGCCCTGCAGACACACACAGAGCCCAAAGAGACCTCAGTGCTTGTCTCTTCCCTCTCACAGACACAGTCAGCCCTACCTATGCCATTTCTCATAGACCTTTGTCCCTAAGCAAGGCAGGAAAGCGCTCTTCCCTCTCTGTAAGTCAGAAGGAAAGCTAGAAAGACCATCCTGGAAAGGCAGAAATAGTGATGTGTGCTTGGCATAACTGCAGTGCATTTGGTCTCACCAGAATAAAGCAAGTGTATTCTGGGACAACCGCGTCTGATCCAGACGCAGATCCAGACCCCTTCCTCTCCATGGTCCTTTCTAAGCACAAGCTCCTGTGAATATTGAGCCTAATTTGGCGTCACCAGATGGTCCACAACCAACAGGCCAAGGCATCCCATGGCCCCAGGCACGCCTGGAACCAGCGGTTGCTCCCATCCCCACTTCCCTGAAGCAGGAGGCTCCTCATCCTCAGCTGTTGAAGCTCCTCCGGCTGGAATGAAGAAGCTGTTCATCCTGTCCTTCCTACTGTCTTCCACAGCAATCAGGTAGAAACTTTAAGCCTCATTTCACTTGTCCTAACTCACCTGTTCTGGTGTACTCACCAAATCTACATTTTTCTTATCTGAAGGGAGAGCACAGGGAGGACCTTCAGGGCTGATGAGCCAGGTTTGCGTGCTAGGTAGTCCCTCGTTCCCTGCCATAGAGCCAGGTATGTGAGCAAAACACGTGGAAGCTACAAATAAATGCAACTTTCAGCATCGCTCTGTGCAGAAATGGCACTGGACACCTGATTCCAGCCCTCTGCTACGCAGAGTCACTGCTCAGGAGTTGCCACCTATCCCCTGCCTTCCATGGATGCCACCGGACAGAGGACATAATAAAACTAAGCAAGGTTTTTCTCTTAGCAGCCTGCAAGTCAGAAAGCCTATTAGAGTCCCCATGTCAGAAATCCATACTTGATTATATCACAACAATTGAAATTGAGAAAAATGACAGCCTCATTTAAAGCTGCCGTCTTTGGTTATACGTGATAAGAGACACGCGCACTGTGGTGGGGAAGGGAAATACGGGGGAATCATTTGCCACTGGAGTTACATGGAAATTAAAATAAAATGTCATCACACTGGAAAGAGACCAGGGCATGCAGGCAACTCCTCAGCAAGAGATTTATTTGTGGTTATTTATTAGGCTACGTCTGATCGGCGCCATGATTAACATACGTCAGCTCCAATTTTTGACATTGTAGAGACGTTTGTTGGAGCTGGGAAGGGAGGAGGTAGGAAAAAATTGGACTGTGGAGCTGCCTTCCCCTGCTCTGCAAACCCCATGCAATTAGCTCTCCTGCCTTTCCTTGTTAAATAAATATTTGCCGGTTTAATTAGTTAATTGCCACGCAGCGCTCAGAAATTCCCCTTGCTAAGCAGGAAAGGTCTGGACAAAGAGGGGCCAAGTGTTGGAGAGGCAAGAGAGGGTTCTGAGCTTCCATGCTGAGGAGATATCCCTGCTGCTGGGGAGGACATGGACCCAGGCTGCCCCTGCCATCGCTTAAAAGGAGCAGCTGAGGGAATTGGGATTGCTCAGGCTGGATAACAGGAGGCTGAAGGGAAACCTCATCAGTCTCTACAACCACCTAAAAGGAGGTTGCAGCATGGTGGATGCTGGTCTCCTTCTTGGGGAGAGGATGAGAAGACACGGCCTCAGTTTGCACCAAGGGAGGTTTAGATTGGACATTAGGAAACATCCCTTTGCTGAAAGAGTGGTGATGCACTGGACGGGGCTGCTCAGAGAACTGGTGGAGTCTCCATCCCTGTAAGGGTTCCAGAAGTGTGTAGATGTGGTGCCTTGAGATATGGCTTAGTAGGCATCGTAGGGTTGGGCTGACGGTTGGACTGGATGATCTTAGAGGTCTTTTCCAACCTTAATGATTCCATCATTCTCTGTTTAGTCCTCATGGCCTCGATGCAGCGAAGTGGGGCTCACTGCGGGGTGACCTGGGATGGCAGGGGACTATTCACCAAACAATTTAAAGACTGCAATTATTAATCCTGTTTGGTTTGGTGGATGCCTGGAGAGCAGGCTGGAACATGGCTGCGTTGCGTTACTCTGTTATGAACACCAGCAGCAGATGTTCCCTGCCCTGAAGAACTTACACCCTAAGTAGATGTGTCAGACACATTTACATCAAGCTCGCGCAGAGGCAGCAGCGAACGCCTTGCACTTATAGAGCCGACCACATGCAAACCCTGCACCAAGATTCCCGTGTTTCCTCTGGAGGCAGCGACGTCAGCCTCACGCTCTTCAGGGAATGATGCCTCGTTAAAGGACTTGCTGGAGGTTATGGTGCAAATTGGAGGCAGAGCACGCATGGTACTCAATCCCCAAACCTAACGAATTCATGCAATAAGCAAATAACGCTGTTATAATCTCAGCCAAGAGACGATGGCAGAAACACCTCCTGGATCCATGGGGTGAAAAATCTAGCGTGGAAATGAAGAATCGGTTACAGGAGCTTGGAGAGACTTTCTGATCCGTAAACTCACTGAACCTAAATCCTGCACATTTCCAGAGGAAACAGAATTTTAACTTTAATTAGTTTTGCTCTTGGCAGGAGCCACTCAGCGCTGAGAGATGTATGTGCAAGTTTGTTGTTGTTGGTAGCGAGCACTGCATCCTTGATAACTGAGAGAATTGGCATCTACCCACCCTTTCCCTGGTTGCACTGGTCTGATGGGGCTCTGCTTGCAGCCCCCACCACAGCCTGGATGCAGGGGAGGAAAGGAAAGTGGAGCTAAAATAATGGGAATCGAATCCACCAAGCTGATACAAGGCAGAAAGACAGTGAAAAGAAGGAAAAAAAAAGTCATTTTGCATTTAAATAAGAAACGAAAATGTTTTTATGAGTGGTTCATTTTTCTTCTATAACCAGGCATGGATGCATGCAAAGAATGGAGGGATACAAATGGTTCTAAATTAAGTCTCTTACCATATGAACTCGGTAAAGAATGCTAATTCCCAAAGTCATGAACGGCTTAGAGAAATCAATCACCTTCTCGCGCTCCGCCGTAATCGTCAGCCCCGCCACAGCCAAATCTGCTTTCTGGAGAGAAAAGAGAGAAGAGGAGATCAGGAACCTGAGCGTGGGCAAGCAAAGCCATGTCCAGGACCATGGAAGACCCTCACTCCTGGAGGATGGATGTCCCGTCTTCTCAGGACGCTGAGCAGGGTAAAATCCAGGCTCTGTGGAATTTCATCAGTGCTGTGCACTTGGTTTGGATGGTGTTTCTGCATCTCTTTTCCCTGGGTGGGTTTCACATAAGCCCTGCTCAAACACACTCCCAACTTTAACTCACCTTGTGCTCTGGATCCTCCGCCTCATTTTAACTTTGCTCACTCAGGTGTTTTTTATCTCTATATTTACAGGTTAGAAAAGCCCAATGCTCTCGGTGGGGTGCTCGGAGCTGTATGAGCAGCAAAGAGAACAAAGTGCTCACAGCCTGATCACGATTTCTAGTCATTTAGTGCTTTAAGACCTGGGAAAACAGCAGCCGTCAAGACAACAAATGCTGTACCAATCCAAAGAAAACGCAATCTCCCCCTTCCAAAGTCCCTGTTGTGTCCCCTTCCAGGCAAGACTGGTACTTGCAAGCATCACAGGTAGGTAAAAAAGCAGCATCGTTACCTCCATACCCCAAATGATGAAGTTTACAAGCCTGACAACCCTGCCCTTCCAAAACTGCAGATCCATCTCCAAAAAATTCACAGGACTGGCATGAAAATTTCCAGATTGACTTGCAAAGCAAATGAGATTAGGGGAAAAGAATAAAAAGAATTTATTCCAGTGTTAATACCCTTGTAATATAGATAAGGGATTTGAATTTTAAATATTATTTTTATTACTATAGCTCTTTTAATGTCTATAATTGCTTTCTGTAAAAATGAAACCTCCTCCATTCTCTTATACATTTGTTTGCCTGCTTTGCAGGATGATGATTATGCAAGTGGAAAAAGAGAAGGGGGGAGGAGGGGTGGAGAAAAGCTGTTTGCACTTGTTGTCCCCACGTTTCATAAGGTCTGTGCAGAATCCAATGCACCATCAGGCCCCAAGACCAAAATACAGAATCAAAGAATCACTAGGTGGGAAAAGGCTTTTGAGATCATCAAGTCCAACTGTACCTGTCCACTGCTAAACCACCGCTGAGCGCTTCGCCTATTCATCTTTTAAACACCTCCAGGGATGGAGATTCCACCACCTCCCTAGGCAGCCTCTGCCAGCACCTGAGAACCCTTTCAAGGAAGAAATTTTTCCTGATACCCTGGAACCCACGGGGAGATGGAAAGGGGAGCTGCAAGCCTGCCAAGCAAGGGAGATCAGGGAGAAGGGGAAAGGGAGAAGGAAAAGAAAGGCAAGGGGATCTGCAAGCCTTCCCAACAAAGGAGGTCAGGGAGAAGGTGGTATTTCAGAGCCCATATAGGGTGGCTTTACTGGACAAGCCCAGTGCCAGGTATTTGCAATTGTTTCCTAGCAGCTCTTACAGATTCCTAGGAAGCTTAGGCTGGAATGAATTACGAGCTAGGGAGAATTTCTGCCTAGCCAGACATTTACCCACGGGGTTTCTAAAAGGCACCAATAATCACAACGTGGTGTGTGAGCCGTTGAGCTCTATGTAAACACCAGCAGAAGACTCAGATGGGACAAGTTCATCTGTTGAACATGGCATGAGAGGAATTTCCTCTGCATGGAAAGCCTACAGCTTCCTAAACCTCTCTTGTCTGTGCTTAAAAGGGCTTTCAGGTACTATTGTCCTGTAGTGAGCTCTCCCAGCAAAGCCCCTCAAGAAGACACAGCTTATTCTGACAGTGTATTTCTTCTCCCAGTTTTCCAAACTAAATGCTAATCTATCAGCAAAGTGGTAGACTAAACAGGTGGTAAATATGCCACATTAAAGGTGTTTAAGTTAAAACCTGTAAGGACATTCCTGTTCCCATCCATAAGCGCGTGTTGGTTGACAGCAACTGAACACGAGCCAGGAGTGGCCCAGGTGGCCAAGAAGGCCAATGGCATCTCGGCTTGGATCAGAAACAACATGGCCAGCAGGTCCAGGGAGGTTCTTCTCCCTCTGGACTCGGCACTGGTGAGACTGCACCTCGAATCCTGGGGTCAGTTCTGGGCCCCTCACCACAAGAAGGATGTTGAGGCTCTGGAGCGAGTCCAGAGAAGAGCAACGAAGCTGGTGAAGGGGCTGGAGAACAAGAGGAGCAGCTGAAAGAGCTGGGGGTGTTCAGCCTGGAGAAGAGGAGGCTGAGGGGAGACCTCATTGCTCTCTCCAGCTACCTGAAAGGAGGTTGTGGAGAGGAGGGAGCTGAGCTCTTCTCCCAAGTGACAGGGGCCAGGACGAGAGGGAATGGCCTCAAGCTCCACCAGGGGAGGTTTAGGCTGAACATTAGGAAAAAATTTTTCATGGAAAGGGTCATTGGGCAGTGGCAGAGGCTGCCCAGGGAGGGGGTTGAGTCACCTTCCCTGGAGGGGTTTCAGGGACGGGTGGACGAGGTGCTGAGGGACATGGGTTAGTGATTGATAGGAATGGTTGGACTCGATGATTCGATGGGTCTCTTCCAACCTGGTGATTCTATGATTCTAAAGCTGCTGCTGAAAAGCACAGACCCAGGTTTACCTAGCCAAGTCCTCATCCCTTGCCTTCCCCAACCTTCTCCAGTGAAAAGTGCGGATGACACCGGGGAACTTTGTGCACTCCGTTCCCTCAACCATCACACTTTGGGACCCTCGTTGATCTTGAAGACATCAACATTTTGAAAGCTGCTCTCCCCTATGGAGTGAGGTCCTCCTCCCGCTGGAGTGAGCAGCAGCCGTGTTCCCTCCCTTTCCTTACGGAGCAGAAAGTCAGCGCAGCAAAGCTGCTTTCCCTGGCCACACAGGCTTTGTGCCAGGTTCCTTCTTTCACCTCCAGAGGGTCCTATATTCCATTAGAGTTGATTCACATCCACCTCATTCCCTACCTGGTCAACCTGTGTCCTTTCAGGACTTTTGGCATCTTTAGGGCTACAGTAGCTCCCAGCCTGCTCTAACCCACTCTCGTGCATATCATCGAATCATAGAATCATAGAATCACCAGGTTGGAAAAGCACCTGCACCAGAGCTCCCAGTGGCACAGACCGGCTCCTCGTGGCTTTAGCTGGTGCTCTGCTCCATCAAAGGCTCTCTCCGCAGGCTCAGAAATCACACAAGGTAAGATCTGATTTCCGACAGCAATAAACTTTGATCTGGGCATGTCGTGTCACGTGTTCTCTGCCTGAGTATCACCCATTTCATGCTTTCAACTTTTCTTCCTGATGCTCACAGAACTTCCCTGTGATTCACCGAGGTCAGTGGAGCTTAGTTACAGAGGAGCTCTGCAAACGCAATGCTCTCCCCACCTGAGCAGGGGTAGGAGTTGGTGTTTTAGAGGCTTAACAACGCACCAAGGGAAGAAATGGATTTTGCTTTGTGCTTCCTGCACTCTGTCTGCAGTCGAACCCTGGGAAAAAAGAAAACAGGAGACAAAGGATAGGGGGAAGAGGGGGCAAACTCTTTGATTTTTATCCCTTCAGCACAGTTGCAGCTATAAACGTCAGTGTGTACTAGGCTTAAGAAAAGACCCAGAGCACTTCGTGAGTGCAGGCAGATGCTTCTTTAACAAAATGCTGCTTAAACAAGGCCAAACTCTTGCTAGACAAGAGGAAGCTCAAGTGGGCTGGTGTCTGAGATAAAAGCTTGAGCTACCACCACCATACCTGGCATTAACCTGTCTTAGAGGCAGGCTCAGGCTGCCACTGGAAAGGATGTTAAACACGGGGGCTGAGCCGGGCTCCTGAGGAGGAACAACAATTAAGCAGCCTTAAGAAGCAAATTGCAGGGACTGCCAGTCCGGAGGAGGCGGCCGCCTCCTCGCTGCGGATGCTGACAAGGCTCATCTTGGCACTAATGGTGATGAATGGGGCCTGACGTCAACCCTCAGCCTGGGCAGAGAGGGATGCCAAAGCCTCCAGCGGCACTGGGGACTGGCCTGGAGTCCAGCCCTGCTTCAATTCACAACCTCCTGTCAAGCTATGGAAACAAAACACAGTGAGAAAGTCCAGCTGGTTCAAGGCTTGGGGCTGTCTCGCTGTCAAACCCCAGAAAACAAGCCTGAAGGACAGCTCTGTGAGCACAAGGCTGGGGTTTCTTCCAGGACTATGAGTCCTTGACTTGAACAGCACCTAGGATGCTACATCCCCTGGGTGCATATGAGAGCATCCTTCTCACTCACGCTGCCCATAGAGCACTGACACCACAGCCAAGGTCACGGAACATTACTTCTTACCCTGTTCCTGCACTTGGAGGACTTCGTAGAAAGCTGAAGTCAGTGTTTAACCTTCAGGACCCACCCGACCACCACTCATTCTCCCCACTGCAGACCCATCGGCATCAACACTTGCCTCACTGGAAACTCGAAGGGAACGTGGTACTGAGCACCCAGCTGGAGGTGACCCTGCTTTGCACGGGGAGCTGGGCTGGATGATCTCCAGAGGCTGCCTCCGACCTCTTATGTTCTTTGCACCTCGGAAATAAGCAGCAGTTTGGCTGCACCCTGCCCATCCAGGCGGCAGCTCTTGAACCACCGTGGCAATGACAGGTCAATCACTCTGCATCTGCAGATCTGTCCCACAGCACAGCCGGTACAGCTCGGCCGCTGGATCGATGTACTGACTGCTTCTGCTCCAGCTACCCATCTGACCTGACAGGAGTTATTTTGGGTTGTGCAGCTCCTCCCACTGGAGCGAGGAGCAGCCACATTGTGCATTCGGATGCATATTGCATTTAAAACCAGGGCCAGATGAGGGTCACTCAAAACTGGTGTTTGTTTTTGGTTTTGTTTTTTTTTTTTTTAAGGACATGCATGAATTCTATCGTAAGAAAAATGACAGCCTGCAAGCACTGGAGAATGCAGCCACAGTCAGTGATGGGATGACCAGCAATCAGTGCAGATCATAGAATCACCAGGTTGGAAAAGACCTATCAGATCATCGAGTCCAACCATTCCCATCAATCACTAACCCATGTCGCTCAGTGCCTCATCCACCTGTCCCTTAAACCCCTCCAGGGAAGGTGACTCAACCCCCTCCCTGGGCAGCCTCTGCCAGTGCCCAGTCACCCTTTCTGTGAATTTTTTTTTCTTAATGTTCAGCCTGAACCTCCCCAGGTGGAGCTTGAGGCCATTCCCTCTCGTCCTGTCCCCTGTCCCTTGGGAGAAGAGCCCAGCTCCCTCCTCTCCACAACCTCCTCTCAGGTAGTTGTAGAGAGCAATGAGGTCTCCCCTCAGCCTCCTCTTCTCCAGGCTGAACACCCCCAGCTTCACCCCTGTTTCTTCTCCTGCACCGTGTATAGGGGTGAGAGTTAAAAAATCTGTGCCAGGTGTTTTCACCATGCCCATCAAAAAGCCAGTTAAGGTGAAGCAGCAGGAATGGGGACCCGAGTGATACCCAACCAGCTCACACCACACTCAGCATCTTGCGTGTGATTCTGGCATGATCAGCAGTGTGATGCAAACCTCGCTGCCCATCCCCTCGCTGCGTTTGCTCAACAACCCACGTGGCCTCGCTTCCCCACTCCCCCTCACTCCCCACCTTCCAAGCCCCCCTGTGTCAAACTTGCCAGCTTGATAGCTCGCAAACAGACTCCCCCTCCCTCCCCTCACCCACACACAGCTTTTCTCGCCGAACACCAACACCCACTGCTGAGTGGAGAGCAGGACTCTGCCTGATTTCGAAACACCTCCTCCCTCCTTACCCCGTCCTGCCATTCTCCATCTTTGGAGCAGTTGAATTTGTAAAGCGCCACCTGGACACCAGTAAAGAAGCTGGAAAAAAAAACCCATCACCTCAAAGCTTTAAAGACATTTCAGTTCTTGGTCTTGCTGCTCCTGAGGCCAGATCCTCCTATGTGATGGAAACTCCATCTCCCTTGCTTTAAAAAGAGCTTTGATCATCACTGATCCCAGACAGCTTCAAACCACTGACCCCAAAGGCCAAGGGTTATCCACAACATCTCGCTCCTCCAAATGATTCCATGCAGAAAGGAAGAGCAGGAGCTGGCTGTCCCCAGTCACCCTCTCCTCACTGTGTGCCTTCTGCAGGACCGAATACACTTTGAAATATCCAAATACCCTGGGAACACCCCTGGATCTGCTGTGTTACTGTCACCAAATGAGATAGGTTAATTAAAAGTGCCAAGCCAAGCCTAGGTGGCTGACAGATGCTGCACAAAACACACAACCAGTCTGCATGGAGGTTACTCCTGCTGGGGCTTCATTGTCTTCCCTGTCCCCTGCACCTGGGTGGGTACTTTGCAGAGGAGACCATCACCTAGCACTTTAACCCAGCCAGACGGGGCATTTAGAAACACAGAATCATAGAATCACCAGGTTGGAAAAGACCCACCGGATCATTGAGTCCAACCATTCCCATCAATCACTAACCCATGTCCCTCAGCACCTCGTCCACCCGTCCCTTAAACCCCTCCAGGGAAGGTGACTCAACCCCCTCCCTGGGCAGCCTGGTCCAGTGCCCAATGACCCTTTCCATGAAATTCTTTTTCCTAACATCCAGTCTAAACTTCCCCTGGCGGAGCTTGAGGCCATTCCCTCTCATCCTGTCCCCTGTCACTTGGGAGAAGAGGCCACTTGGGCCACTTCCCAGATGCATCAGAGGGAAGTTTCTTGGAGGTCTTCGAGCAAAACTGCAGCGTCGGATTCCTGCCAGCAAAGCTTCCTGGCAAAACCAAACTGCACCATCTCTTGTTAGCTCAGCTCTATCCTCCTAGGGCATTCCCGAGATGGGTAGATTCAGGAACTGTTGCTGAAGAAGCTCTCAGACACCAGCCCATCTCCTCGGGGAGGAGCACGGGAGGCGAGCGCCAAGGGACGTGCAGGCACCGAGCAGCCATCACGGCACTCCGCTACCAAGACAGCAAATGCAGGCACGGTGGAAAAACGAGAAAGCTGTCACGTTGCCCTGAAAATATATTCATTGGCTTGTATAAGACTAGCGAATTCATTTCGGCTCGAGGATGTGCGGGAGAGGGAGATAAAGGAACACCAGACAATCGTCAGGGACTCTGGGCCAGAGACTGCACTGCAGCGGGAAGGAGCGAGAGGTAATTCTTCCAGCCCTATTGTCCCCTAAGGCTCCGATGCCAAAAAACAGAAGACAGGAAGATTTGCTGTCCCTCCTTGTTTGCTCGTTATGGATAGCACACGTGGATGGTGTCAGCCAAGCTACTGGAGGCTGCAAGTGTCTGTGCCAGGGCCACCAGGGCTACTGGGAGAACCTGCTCTGGCCAGAGAGTGGCTTCAATACCCTGCTCACTCGAGGAGCAAGCAGGGGGTTCAGCCTCCCTGCCCCATGTGCACAGAGGGACCAATTAGCTCGGTGTGTTCTGAGTTTGTGACATCTTTCACTAAAGAACAAGCTCGAGTGCTTCCAAGTCGTTTCTCCCAAGCCAAATCTCCACCGGCTGCTCACAAAACTCATGGGTTTCTTGTGGTAAGATGACAATCCAGACGCAGGGGTCTCTGCTGCTCTGCCACTAATCTCCCAAGCCACCCCAGTCCCCCTTTCCCTCAGCAATTAATTAGTCGATAAGATATGTACTGATGAATTTGGGTCAACAACACATTTATGTTTATACAGCATCCTTCTCAGTCATATCATGAGGCACAATTAGCTGTAATAGAATTCTCAGCGCTTAAGAATAAATCAATAGCCGGTTAATTTAGAAGCAATAAAATGCAACACTTTTCCCATATAGCTTATAGTTGCTCTGAGGAGATTCAGGATTCAGTGCCACGGGGGAATTAAGAGACAAAAAAAACATGCTGGAAAGGTGTTGCATGGACTGGCTGATTTTCTGACCTTCTGGCCCTGCACACTAAGTGCACGAGAGACAAACTGTCGCACTGCCGAGCAGGATCAAGAAGGAATCCCTTTCCTTCAATAATAAAGCTCTAAACGGAGAGATGAGTACAGAGCTTTGATTTTGGGGAGGTTTGGGGAGGTTTGACTCATGTGATGGGTTTGTGTTCCAATTAATGCTCTTTCTGGCTGTATGAAGAAAAGCACCCAAAGAATAACTCCACTGAAAGAGGAACATGTGCCCAGCACAGGATCTGCTGCTCTTCTGCTTCACATGGTCCTGAAGTGGAATAGGAGATGAAAAAGGGGCTGAAAGCTTGGATGAATCCTTTTGGGATCTACTGGCTCTTGTGCTTCGAGTAGTCCTGAAGTGGGATAGGGTGATAAAAAAGGGCTGCACGAAGGATGAATCCACTTAGGATCTGCTATTTCTTGTGCTTTGAGCCATCCTGAAGTGGGATTGGTGATGGACAAGGGGCTGCACCATGGATGAATCCCCTTGGAGCTAATTGTCAAGGAAGGGAAGGGAATGCTGTGGATGAGGTTTAGACTGGACATTAGGAAAAAGTTTTTAATGGAAAGGGTCATTGGGCACTGGACCAGGCTGCCCAGGGAGGGGGTTGAGTCATCTTCCCTGGAGGGGTTTAAGGGATGGGTGGACGAGGCGCTGAGGGACATGGTTTAGTGATTGATGGGAATGGTTGGACTCGATGATCCGGTGGGTCTTTTCCAGTCTGGTGATTCTATGATTCTATGATTCTATGATGGTGAAAGCAACATCCCAAGCAGCCCTGAGTAAACACCACAGCCGGCACCCAAACAGATCTGCCCTGGCTGACCTGATCCAATGTGCTGGTCCCAGGAACTGATTAAAAACTCGCTGAAACCATTAGAAGATTCTAACAGGACTAGAAAGAACAACACACATAAAGCTCTCTCACTTCTCCAGTTTTTGATTCAGCCTCACACAGGCTTTGCCTGCTCTGCCCTGCTGAAGTAGAATAAAAATCCTCCTAAATAAGGCTTGAGCTGCCAAAGAAACAAATGGTTTCTATGTGCAGATGAAGTTAAAACACATCACTGCAGAGAAACAACCCTCCCGAAGCTCCTATTTAACGGAGAGGCACCGCCAGGGTTAGTAGGCTAAAAATTTGATAGCTGTTCTCTTCTTTTGTTTGTGTAGATCACACACTGCTCTCTGCATCTTCTTTCTTGCCTCCCGAAAGGAATGTTGTGGAACTGTAATTGTGTGTGTGTGCATGTATATGTACAGAGAGAGATGTATAAAAACTATGCCAATAGCCCAGAGCATTTGCAAACAACCATACAGAAAGCTCTTTGGAAGAAGCAGACGGAGGTGTGATCTCAGCTGGCATCGTGAGCTATCGCTCTGCTCGGGAAGGGCGACCCAGGAGACACGACACTAGCTCAGGAGGGACCTCCAGTCCACACCATGCCCTGTCATAGAATCATAGACTATCCTGAGCGGGAAGGGACCCACAAGGATCATCGAGTCCAACTCCTGTCTCTGCACAGGACACCCCAACACTCACACCGTGGGGCTGAAGGCGTTGGCCAAATGCTTCTGGAATATTGTCAGGCTTGGAGCTGTGACTGCTTCCCTAGGGAGCTGTTCCAGGGCTCTAGCACCTACTAGGGGAAGAATCTTCACCTAATAACAAACTTAACCCTCCCCTGGTGCATCTTCATGCCATTCCCTCAGGTCGAGAGAGAAGAGATCTGCACCTGCTCATTCTCCTCCCTGTGTGAGGAAGCTGCAGAGTATGATGAAGTCTCCTCTCAGTCTCCTCTTCTCCAGGCTGAACTTAGACTTTAACCACTCTTCATACAGCTTCCCCTCTAAACCCTTCATTACCTTCAGCTGTGGGGGAAACCAAAGAGCAGGGAGGGTTATCCAGGCTAACTGAGCACACACATACACAGAAGAGCTGTCAGAAGCAGAGTAACCAGCAGGGCAAGGGAGGGGATTCTGCTCCTCTGCTCCACTCATGAGACCTCACCTGGAGCCCTGCATTCCCTTCTGGAGTCCTCAGCACAGGAAGGACATGGATTTGTTGGAGCGAGTCCAGAGGAGGTCATGGAGATGATCCAAGGGCTGGAGCACCTCTTGTACAAGGACAGGCTGGGAGAGTTGGGGTGGTTCAGCCTGGAGAAGAGAAGGCTCTGGGGAGACCTCAGAACTTTTGCTGTGTGGGTGGGGAGGCCCTGGCCCAGGTTGCCCAGAGCAGGGGTGGCTGCCCCATCCCTGGAGGGGTTCAAGGCCAGGTTGGATGGGGCTTGGAGCCCCTGATCCAGTGGGAGGTGTCCCTGCCCATGGCAGGGGGTGGGATTCGATGGGCTTTAAGGTCTCTTCCAACCCAAACCACTCTATGATTCTATAATCTTCACTCCACAAGCATTTGGCTTCCAGTCTCGTTGCTGTGCAGCAACACCCTGAAGTGGTGCCATGAAAAGTTCTTGATCCATGCAGTTCAAGCAAACAAAAGCTGGTCCTCCTCAGAAATAATTCTCAAAGTCAAGTAGTTGAAAAGACCCTGCCAAAACGTTTTTAGGCAGAAATGTGATCCTTCCTTTCTTCCCTCCCAAACAGTGTGGGTTTGTGAGATCAACTCCTACTGGCTCCTGCCAGAGCCTGTGTATTTTTCTGTTTCAGCTTTTCATTCATTTTTCTAATGGGGAATAAACCCAATCCATTTTTTATCAAGATCTTCTTCACAGACTCTGGAGTCCAGGGCTCTCTTCCAACAGAGCGAACATCCCTGAGAGCGCTCAGAGGCTCCGACTCTCCCGTCAACTACTTTGCACACTGTCACTTTGACACAAAAAATGCATTTGCCATTGGGAGAACACATTAAATAGAGATGCTTTGGTCAAAGTCTCACAAATGGCCTAAAACCCCCATCCATCCTTATAATCCTGGAGCACTTCATAAAGCACCAAGTCCTGTCAGAGCACAGTTAAAAAGAGCAGCTAATTCACTTACCCGAGCAATCAGCTCCCCGACCATCCCTGTCCACGTGCCGTTTGCCTCAGGGACTCCATACACACCATCGCCAACAAGGTGGATCTTATAGTTGAAACGCAGGATCTCTGCCAGCTCCTTCAGCATGTCCACGCAGAAGCCCTCGTAGCGGTCGTTGCCTTCCAGCTCCTGATGGTTCCACTTCAGCATTAAGTAAGGGTTTTCCTGCATTGAAACTGGGCAGCTGTCATTCCCATCTTAACCGAGGCATCCCACCAGTACGGCGCAGGGCATGGGGCAGAGAGGGCAGGGGGCTCCCTGGCAGCATCGGAATGGGAGAGGCTCTGATGAGCCAACCTCCCATGTCAATATATCCCGCTCAACCAGGATATGAGAGATATGGACAGCGGATTTGACCACTTGGAAACCCAAAGTGGTGTAAAGCCAGCAGAGCTGTGTCTACACTGCTATTTATTGGCCTCTGCTGTGTCATGGAGGGCCTCAAGTTGCACCACGGGAGGTTCAGATTAGATATCAGGAAAAAATTCTTTATTGAAACAGTGGTGAAGCATTGGAAGAGGCTTCCCAGGGCAGTAGTGGAGTCAATATCCCCGCAGAGGTTCAAAGAATGTGCAGCTGTGGCACTTTGGGACATGGTTTAGCAGGCACAGGGGGGTCACGTTGATGGTTGGACTGGATGAGCTCAGAGCTCTTTTCCAACCTTAATGATTCTATAAGGTGCAGCAGGTAAATCCCAGTTTAGGAAATGAAGCAGAGCTAAGGTATCATGCTTTGGGGGCTGTTTCCAACTCCAGTGACTGCTCTGAGTTACAGCAAGACACACAGAACTCAGTCTCTCTTGGCACAGAGACACTTTTCCACTTTGTCCCCCTTTTCAAAAGCCTTTGTGGGACATGAGGCAACAGAGCCCAGAGTTGTTCAGGATTTTGAGTGTCTTTAAGGAAGGAGCAGAGATACTGCACAAAGTCATGGGACAGGTAGCACCTGGAAGGGGAATTTGTTGAGTAAGGACAGTGGTGCATGTCGAGGTGAAGTCTTGGTTCATAAAAGTTGTACCCATCTTGGCCAATTTCAGTAATTTCATGGGTAGAAGGGACAACTGCCCCTTCCAACTTACCAGCTGTACACAAAACAAGAACATCATTCAGAGTTGAATGCAAAATGGCAACTTATCCCCATCCCAGCCCTCTCCCCAGCTGCTTCTGAACTCATCAAATATCATTTCCATATGAAACATCAACTTGAGTTTAATTACGCTGTCATGAATTGTCCTCAGTGCTGTAATTAGAGACTTGGTCGTCTGTTCTTTATGAAATCAGTGTGCGATGCTGCATGCTGGGGGCTGAGAGGGGTAGGAAGAGGAAATCATATCCTAGCTGATTGACACCCCTAAGTGTTGGGCTGGTGAAGAGCTAATGGGAACTGTAGGTGACCCCCTCACTTACCAGGATGGTGGTGACAATGAGCGTGGTGTTGAACAGACTGTCTGATATGTTGGAGGAGAAGATCCTGTTGTCCATGCTGAGTCCTTCAGAAACGTGCCAGTGGCCGATCTGGAGAGATAAATGGTACAGAAAAGGAATATACAGGGCAAATTACGGTACGCACCTACCATATGGCTCCAGTGTCTGACGCCCATCGAGTTGGCCCTGGAAGAGGTGTTTATGAACGCTCCATTACCTTTACAGTGTACTCCCACACCAGGATGGCCAAGAGATAAACTCGCTGGTGCATGGTTCCAGCACACACACACCTACACGACAGCACTAAAAAACTATCCCTGCTCACAAGGATGGCTGCCCCTTCCCACGCATCCTCCCTGCATCCCTGCACCAGGAAGGATCTGTGCCGTGCGCAGGTACCCAGGGCTTGTAACAGCCAAGCAACCTTCTGCTTTGTCCACAAATGCCACCAAGGCAGGTCCATCTCACCAAGCAGCCCCCACGCAGCAAAATCTGCAAGTTTTTCCCACCCAGCATGGTGTGGCTGGGAGCCTCTGCCATCCCTCACGCTAAGGCATGGCATAGAGGCTGAAGACTTGGTTGTTGCTCTCAAATTGGTGGATTTTGACAGACCTCTCCACATTCTCAGCTCTCTGAAGGCCAACTCCTAGTATTTGATAGGAATGGTTGGACTCGATGATCTGATGAGTCTTTTCCAACCTGGTGATTCTATGATTCTACACAGGACAGGGCACCAGAGTGCTTCATGAAGATGATCCAGGGGCTGGAGCACCTCCCATACAAGGACGTGTTGTGAGAGTTGGGCTTGTTCAGCTTGGAGAAGACTCCAAAGAGACTTTAGAGCAGCTTCCAGTACTAAAAGGGGCTCCAGGAAAACTGGGGAGGGACTCTTGATCAAGGAGGGCAGGGATGGGACAAGGGGGAATGGTTTTCAGCTGAAAGAGTTCCTCGGAGGGAAAAGCTACTTCCCAGGAAGCATCACATCTTCTCTTGCAATCACTGGAGTAGCAGCATGGACACAGACAGGTGCTTTCCAGTCCTGACCAGCAGCTCCACCTTGGCAGTGGGTGGTAACATAAAACTACATTCTCAGCGGTGCTGCACCATGACTCATATCCTCCATCAGTTATAAAGGATGCCAGCCACTGTGATTAAGTACCTCCAAACCCTTTGATTCAGGCTCATCACAGCCAAGAGCTCCATGGACTGCCTAATTCACCCATCCAAGCATCAGTGTCACTGCTGCAATCCTAATTCCCATCACTGGTGGTGGGGACAAGTCTCTCCTAGCACTTGGGAGGACATCGTGACTCAGCTGTGACGCAAGGCAACCAGCCGCTGCCTTCAGCCAGGGGGAGGAATATTCAACAAAACCTAATTTTAACTTCAAGAGCCTAATCTCCCTCCCTCAGAGCACTGGGCAGAGAGATCAGCACCTCCAGCAGCTTGTTCAGAGCATGCAAATTAAGTTTTTACTTTCTTATGCTTCCTAAAAGAGTCTCTGATTTTTCTCATGGATGGACCAGCAAGGCCAGCTCCTTCCAAGACCCCTTCTCTTTCCTTTTTCTCCTGCAAAGCCTGTCTGCTCCCATTAGATCCTAGCTCTCTGCATGCTGGATTGCTGGCCACAGCCGAACCCCTCTGATGCCGCAGAAAGGAGAACTGTTGTGACCCTAAGAGTCATAGAATGGTTTGGCACGTGGAAGAACCTTAAAGCTCATCCAGTTCCAACCCCCCTGCCATGGGCAGGGACACATCCCACTGGATCAGGGCGCTCAAAGCCCCATTCAACCTGGCCTTGAACACCTTCAGGGATGAGGCATCCTCGATTTCTCTGGGCAACAAGAGGTAGAGGTTGGCACCAGCATGCAGGGGTGTCTTCACAACACCTCCACAGCCATGGTGCCAGATCAAATCTGTTCCCAGTTCCCTCGTGCTGACACGATCCATCTTAGGCACTGTAAGTCTAAGGCAGGTTCTCCTTTCGCTGTGCCACAGTTGTCAGGGTGGTAGGAAACAAATTGATTTCTCTTCCGCCAAAGAGTAATCTTATTATGTTCAAAGAGGTGGGTGGAAGGCGATGCAGAGCTACGGGCCAGGCGACTGCACTGCCACAGAAATTAATGGGAAGCACGCTGATTTACACCGCCCCAGGATTTACTCCATGCACTCAGTTGCTTTCCTTGGCAGTGCTTTGCCTCTGGCGTGACTGATGGTTCAAGGATTTCAGAGTCACTTCCCAGCTCGTGCATCTGAGCCAAACACAACCTGAAACTGCTGCAGGCTGAACCGCTCTGGACATTGAGGAAAGGGCCACGTCCTTTCTTTTCCCAACTATCAGTGCAAATCCAGCCCAAGCGACTCACAAGATGTTATAAAAGCATCCACCTGTGAGGAATCCCAAATCCAGTCTCCTCATCGCTAGGCACAAGGAGCAGCTGGAAGTGCAACCAGGACAACTTCTATTCGACAGCTCTGCAGAAGGAAAGCAGGCAGGCAAAGCAAAGGGCAGTCACATGCACGCCTGCCCTCCTTCATAGAATCCTAGAATCACCAGATTGGAAGAGACCCATTGGATCATCAAGTCCAATCATTCCTATCAAACACTAAACCACGTCCCTCAGCACCTCGTCCACCTGTCCCTGAAACCCCTCCAGGGAAGGTGACTCAACCCCCTCCCTGGGCAGCCTCTGCCAGTGCCCAATGACCCTTTTTGTAAAAAATTTTTCCTAATGTTCAGCCTAAACCTCCCCTGGTGGAGCTTGAGGCCATTCCCTCTCGTCCTGGCCCCTGTCACTTGGGAGAAGAGCCCAGCTCCCTCCTCTCCACAACCTCCTTTCAGGTAGTTGGAGAGAGCAATGAGGTCTCTCCTCAGCCTCCTCTTCTCCAGGCTAAACACCCCCAGCTCTCTCAGCCGCTCCTCATAAGGCCTGTTCTCCAGCTCCTTCCCCAGCTTTGTTGCTCTTCTCTGGACTCGCTCTAGAACCTCAACATCCTTCTTGTGGTGAGAGGCCCAGAGCTGAACACAGGATTCAAGGCTGGAGTTGAGGCACCAGGAGGCAGAGCACTCTGCGGATAACATGACAGAGATCATTCCTCCAAGCTGCCAGCCCAGCCCCTTCTCCAGCAGAAACAACGCTCTGCTAAAAGCACCTGGCATGATGAGAACCTCTGAATGTATTGGAAGCATTAACTCTTGGAGGCTGCCCACCAGCAGAAGAGGCACGGGGGGTTATTACCCTCACCTGAGAAAGAGGGAGATGGAGGCACGGTGTCGGAGCAGGCTGGGAGCAGATCTTGGCCATCCTGTCCCCCTGACAGCTTCTTGTGGCTTAACCGCAGTCAAGCTTGTAGCATCACGGTGATGCTGCAGTGCAGGACACATCTCTGCGCACAGTCCCAAGCTGGAAGATTTACCGTATACTTCATAGGCAGGGAGTCCTTGAGGCAGAGCTTTAACTGGCCTGCACAGGGTCTGCATAGGTGTGATGGGATGGATTTATCCCGGCTGTATTCCTCACCTCTGCACAAAGGTGCTTGCCTCTTGCTGCGACTGCTGAACAACAGCCCCTCTGCAGCAATCGCCTCTCGGAGCGAGCCATCACTCATAAGCATTGCCACATTTTTGTTTTTTCCTCTCCCAGATCTCACAACCAGAGATTAGTGACAGATTAACTTTAATTTTAACAGCCCTCACTGTTCTCAAATTTGTCCCTCCCCTGCTGGCATGCTGAGACTAATTGTCTGCCTCCTCCTCTGACAGCACAGTGGGATTGACCTTGCTTTTAACACAGCATCAAAGCCAAAGCCTCCCCTGTGCTGGGGTGTTTCCACCCCACCCTGCCTGGTTCCAGCTCACCGCTGCCCCTCTCGCAGGCTGATCAAGCCCCTAATCAACTCCTCGCGCTGCTCACTGTGTCAGAAGATGTCTGGGAACATCACATCTCTCCCTCTCTTGCAAGATGGATGTCAAGGTGATTTTAATCATTTCTATCTCCATATAAAGCGCCTTGGAAAAAGGCAGAAAACATATTAATCTGCAAAATGTCATGGAAAAACAATCAAACGCTCTACATGGACATGGACTGGAGGATCCTGTTGTTAAGGCTCTGAACTAAGACGTAAGAGTTTTTTAGGACTTGGGAGTTTTTAGTGTCAGATATGATTGGTCTGTATAAATACACCAGGTGGGGGAGGTCCATAGCAAAGAGGTAGCACAGCTTTGATTATGTTCGCACAAAAATAAATAGATGTAAACTAGACAGAAATAAACAGGCTGAAAATTAGAAGAGGGTTTCTAATGATTGAGGGAGCTGAAGTGATGACAGACCGTCCCTAGAAGAGCAGTGAGGGCAACACAACCACCTGGTTGCATGTTGGAGCTCAACACCTTTGCAAGAGAATCAGAGAATAACCAGGTTGGAAGAGACCCATTGGATCATTGAGTCCAACCATTCCTATCAAACTCTAACCCATGTCCCTCAGCGCCTCATCCACCCATCCCTTAAACCCCTCCAGGGAAGGGGATTCAACCCCCTCCCTGGGCAGCCTCTGCCAGTGCCCAATGACCCTTTCTGTGAAAAATTTTTTCCTAATGTTCAGCCTAAGCCTCCCCTGGTGGAGCTTGAGGCCATTCCCTCTCGTCCTCTCCCCTGTCACTTGGGAGAAGAGCCCAGCTCCCTCCTCTCCACAACCTCCTTTCAGGTAGTTGGAGAGAGCAATGAGCTCTCCCCTCAGCCTCCTCTTCTCCAGGCTAAACACCCCCAGCTCTCTCAGCCGCTCCTCATAAGGCCTGTTCTCCAGCCCCCTCACCAGCTTTGTTGCTCTTCTCTGGACTCGCTCCAGAGCCTCAACATCCTTCTTGTGGTGAGGGGCCAGAACTGAACACAGGATTCGAGGAGCGGTCTCATCAGTGCCAAGTACAGAGGGAGAAGAATCTCCCTGGACCTGCTGGCCACGCCGTTTCTGATCCAAGTCAAGATGCCACTGGCCTTCGTGGCCACCTGAGCACACTCTGGCCTGCACCAAGTTCACCAGGTCCTGGAGGGCAAGAGACATTCTGCTCCCGACAGGATTGGCCACTGAACTCTTGCTGGGCGTAACAGCTAAAGCAGAACAAGTCCCATTGAGGCTGATTAGCTGCTTCTAAGCTAAAAAGGTTTGAAATGGCAGGGATCGCGGAGGGTCTCGGAGCAATCAGCTGGTTAACTCATCTGTATCTCACTGACACAGCAAGTAAAACACCCCCGTCACTCCCACTGCTCTGTCTCAGGACACCAGCAGAGCCTTGAGCTTCGTGGTGACTAATTGGCCTCGTGTAGGATTGGGCAAGAGCAAGGGGACACAGGCAGCGCTGGGGACGCGGTGCCCACTCAGGTCTCACAGTGCCTTCTCCTGCCTCTCTGCACGCTTGCATTCCCTGGGGCTGTAGCAATCACATCCCCTCTTCATTCCCTCCTCCTGTTAAGCTGCCAAACCTCAGCTCTTGGTTTACTGCAAATCACTACGCTGGAACCGGAGGGGTGTGCTGCAATATTTTTTAACAGGGCAAAGAAAGGGAAAAAAATAAAAAGGTGACATTTACAAACTCAGTCCCTGTCAGATCTACGGATCACCAACACATTAATGAGTCTGTGCTTTACTGCACATCCCATGAGCAGAGAGCAGCTCTCATATGACTGGGGAAAAATTTCCACTAGTTAAGCTAAATTAGGAAAAGACGTTTGGTGTGTTACATAAATGTATTAAAAATTGGATGTCAAAAAGCCCTGTTCTCCTTGGCCAAAAGAAACAGCAAATTACAGAATCTGAGTGTCTCTGGTTTGTTTGCTGGCTGGATCAACTTCAAAATCTGGTGAATCCTCTATCAAAGCTGATGAGCTGGAAGTCCCAGTGGCTTTGATGGATGGAAGGCGAGAGAGAGGGGGAAGACAAGAAGAGAGAAATGGGCAGAGAGCGTGAGCTTGATTAAAAATAAGGAGGGAACAGAAGTGTTTCAAACAAGAGCCTGAGCAAATCAGTTAATATGACCCACGGGAACAAGCTTGTCTCCGGGATGTCAATGTCTGTTCCTTACCCCATCCCCTCATGGTGGGTTTAATTAAATGATTTCTAATTATTTCTATTACAAGAAGCTGTGTCGGTGAGAAGAAAATAACCATCTATAGCACAGCAGAGTGGCTTTTGTCTTCCCTTTGCAGTGATCGAGAGGGGCAGACAGGATCAGGCAGGACCCAGATCTCACAGCTCGGTTTGGGATGCTCTTCCCAGCTGGACACGTCACTCTTGCAGCATGTGAGGGGATCTAACCCCACTCCAGGCATTGTCAGTCAGGCAAGACCCCTGAGAAAGGGAAAGCAAACAGCAGAAAGGCTGCCACAGGCATAGGGAGCAGCTTTACAGAAACTAACTCCTCCCTGGTGGGATTCTGAGCGGGCTTGCAGCCACCCCAGGCTCTCAGCAGTCAGGGACCGCCCTGTCCTTCCAGCATCTTGTTACTGTGACTGGAAGTGATTTATCATCATCACTGCCTGATGGGGAATTGGAAAAGCTTAGTCCCAGCGCAGCTTTCCTGGGTACCCCTGAAACATGAAGCTCTTTATTTATCCATCTGCAGCACGCAACAGGTAAATAATAAAAAAAACAACTGTTTTCCCTTGTCAGACTGGGTTTGGGGAGAAAAGCAGAGTCTTTTGTCTCTGGGCAGATTAGGCTACAGTCATAGCTCTCTGTGGAGCTCTGAGAGAATCCCTGCTCCAAAAGGACCTGTGCATTGAAAGTGAACTCCCTGCCACATTTAAACACATCAAAACCGTAGCTGTCGTCGTGAGATTCGCAACGTTTGCTTCCTTTGCTCCAGCTGAATGCAGGTTCTTATTAATGCGGATGGGCTGGGATCTGTCACTTTTGCTCAGAGCCCGATGGGTTTGGGAGATGATTAAAAGGGCATCAGTGCTATGAGAGATCCTACCGTGGGGAAAATGCCATCCTGATCGTCCCCTCACTCAGCTAAAGGCAGCATCAAAGCCGAGCTGTCGCTTGACAGGTAAGAACTGGCAGTCAACATCCTTGCCAAGGCTAAAATTCACTGCTGCCAGACCAGGAGAGATTTCCTAATGCCAAAAACCTCCCTCTGCAAGGGTTGGGATACAATAGCTTTTGTTCTTTGCCATCGTCTGGGAGAAGCAGCAATCTCGGAGAAAAAGGCAGGTGTGGAGCTGTCAGCAGGGAAATAAGACAGATGAAAAGCCATTTTGGGGGGGATTTCCACTTTTTTTTTTTTTTTTTCCTGAAGGATGTTTGGATTTCCCAGTAAACCCTGAATTCCTTGAGTCTGTGTCACATAATCTCTGATATCTGTGGCTCTGCGTGGTTATCCTTAACTTTAGCTGAAGCAGAAAATACCCCGTGGGCAGAAAGAGGGTAACAAACAAGGAAAGGAGCAACGCTGTGAGGAATCTGCAACCACTGAGACAAAAAACCAAATGAGAGTCTGAACTAAGCAAACACATTTAAGAGCATCATGTACTGTAAACTGAGAAGTAAATTATGTTGTAGTTCATCTTGCACGCCACGCTAGGGAGAGGTGGGGCAGATCCTAATGTGGGATTTCTCCCTTCACTTTCCCTTCCAGAAGCTGTTGTTTGGAAAGGTTCATAAACCCCTCTTTGTCTGTTTAATGGAAAACTCCCATCTTTTCTCAATGCAAATAATTTTGAGTAGACGTGTCTGAGAGAATCTGAGGCTGAGAGAGTTGGGGTTGTTCAGTCTGGAGAAAAGAAGCCTCTGAGGAGACCTTAGAGCAGCTTCCAGTGCTGAAAGGGGCTCCAGGAAAGCTGGGGAGGGACTTGTTACAAGGGCCTGGAATTACAGGATGAAGGGGAATGGCTTTAAATTGGAAGGGGGAAGATTTAGGTTACAAGTTTGGAAGAAATTCTTCACAATGAGGGTGGGGAGGTTGCCCAGAGCAGGGGTGGCTGCCCCATCCCTGGAGGGGTTCAAGGCCAGGTTGGATGGGGCTTGGAGCCCCTGATCCAGTGGGAAGTGTCCCTGTTCACGACAGGGGTGGGACTGGATGGGGTTTGAGGTCCCTTCCAACCCAAACCATTCTATGTTCTTGTCCCCACAAGCTTAAGAACAGGAGTGTCCTGAGCGTGAGCTCGCATCCAGCACACACTGTACATCCTGCATTTTCTCCTGCACAGGAGGGTTACTGTGACAGCACAGATATTGCCTCTAACATCACCACCTCAAGGGCCTGATACATTCAGACAAATCTAAATTACCTTGAGACACATTCTTAATGAAGTAAAACACTGTCTGTTTGCCAACCCTGGTCCACCAAGAGCTACCGTGACAGTCACGCCACGCTTGTCGCTTGCTGAACGCCTCGTCTTGCAAAGGGAGGGCTCTGCAGCCCCCTTGGATCCCACAGCAGCAACCAGAGCCGAGCCCTCACCGTGCTGCACACAGGCTACCCCCAGGCACGATCCCTGGGGCAGCGTGCTCGCTCGTACCTGCCGGAAGCCGCTGCGTGTGTGCTGCAGGATTTTCAAGGCGTAGTTGGATCGCTGACCTTTGCTGTTGAATTCGATGTGGCCGGTGAGACCTTCCAATTCTACCTGTCCAAGAGAGAATGAGTTACAGCGCCCACCGAGGCGGCTCACAGCAGAGCCAGGGGCGGTGACTACTCAGCCATCCAACCCTCCCACAGCAGCAACAGCAAGACAACCCTTGTGTCTCAATCCTAATTGCTTTTCTGGCTAGGGTAGCACTGAGAGACACGGAGGGGAGCAGGAGAAGCAGCAGTGTGAGATGCTCTCCCAGTTTCTTTACACCAACTGGTTTGGCAGAACCTCCTCTGCAGCTCCTCGCTGCCTCCATCCATCCCAAGCCTAACTCGGGCCCTGCCTCTTCGCTGTGTCACACTGAACCACGAGCTGGGGATCCCTCCACGAGCCATTTCATGCTGTTTCACTGCATGGGGCTGGTGTTTAACACAAGAACATGCTGCAGCAAAGCCAGGACGAGTGTCCAGCCTCCCTGTGCAGATTAAACATTGCTCACTTGCTGCTGGAGCACCTCTTGAGCAACAAGAGCAAGCTACTGTGCCTCCTAGAAGCAGAGACAAGGGAATCTGAAGAGTTTGGTTCTCTTTAAAGGTGAAATTTAAAGCAGGGTTCACATGCACTAAAGCAGCATAAGGTTCAGGTTCAGCTGATCCTTCTTTTGGGGGAAAAAAGTTATCTCATGACATTTCAATTGCACCCCAAACAGACTCAGAAAAGATGCTTCTTCTGCGTGGTCAAGCTCAGCTCTCAGGAATCACATCGAAAAACTCCAAATGCTCCACAAGGCTGAAATTTCAGGGTCTGTCCTCATGCCAGGCTTGGTCGGTTCCAACAACCACACTTCTGGGTTCAAAGGAACCCAAATCCCTTCATAAGGAAACCCACCTTTTGCCACTGAGCTCTAAGCAATTGTACTGCATGACCTTATATCGACTCAAGTTCACTCAAAACAGAGCTGAAATCACTTCGAAACATTCATACTTTAAAGAAAGAACTCATTGAATTTCAATTTTACTGCAGCAAAGCCTGGAAAATGGAGAGTTTCATGTCGTTTCAAGGCCAGTGACAAACCAGCCCTCAGATCTCCTCTCTTTTTCATTCCCAGTGCTACCTTCAAACAATGCGACACTGTGCTTGAAGGCTGTGCCAGCACCAGCATGTACGTACACGCCTTTTGCTTCTGGCAGCGATGAGCTCTAGCTCCTAACACCCCAGCAAACTTCAGTCCCTTCTCACCATTCTCAGGTAGTTCATCAGGCTGGTGCCGTGCTGCCAGATCTGGGCAGAGCCACAGGAGAGGGGCTTCACGCCGATCTCCTGGCTCCGGTTCAGCTCCTGCACGGCGCTCACCACAGCATAGACGGCGTCGAACAGCAGGGCAGAAGAGAGCTGTGGGGAAAAAGAAGGGAAAAAATGAGGTGGCAAGACAAAAAAAGCGAGCCTCCTGCTGAACGTTCAGTCCCTTGCAGCAAGCAGGATTGTGCTCTAACCAGCAGGGATCAGAAGGGAGCGCGTCCAGAGGAGAGCAACGAGGCTGGTGAAGGGTCTGAAGAACTAGTGGAGTGGCTGAGGGAACTGGGGTTGTAGAGCCTGGAGAAGAAAAGGCAGAGGGAAGACCTTATTGCTCTCTACATCTATCTTAAAGGAGGTTGCAGCGAGCTGGGTGCGGGTCTCTTCTTCCAAGTAACAAGTAGTAACAAGAGGAAGTGGCCTCAAGATGCATCAAGGCAGGTTTAGATCGGATATTAGAAAAAATTCTTTACTGAAAGAGAAGTGAAGATCTGGCAGAGCCTGCCCAGGGCAGTGGTGGAGTCTCCATCCCTGGAGAGATTAAAAAAGCAATTGGGGACATGGTTTAGCAGGCACAGTGGGTTGGGCTGATGGTTGCACTGGTCTTAGAGGTCTTTCCTAACCTTAATAATCCTACGCTTCTGTGAAATCCTTGTCTACCATTCTGCTGCAGCAACAACCCACACCCAATCTGCATCCATCCAAGGGCAGACAGAACAACAGCAATTGTACCCCTGACCTGCTGTGCCTGTGTAGTCACTGCTGGGGCAAATGCAGTCCCTTGGCCAACCTCAGTCCTTCCTCATTGCTCTCTACATCTACCTGAAAGGAGGTTGTGGAGAGGGGGGAGCTGGGCTCTTCTCCCAAGTGACAGGGGACAGGTTGAGAGGGAATGGCCTCAAGCTCTGCCAGGGGAGATTCAGGCTGAACATTAGGAAAAAATTTTTCACAGAAAGGGTCATTGAGCACTGGCAGAGGCTGCCCAGGGAGGGGGTTGAGTCACCTTCCCTGGAGGGGTTTAAGGGACGGGTGGACAAGGCGCTGAGGGACATGGTTTAGTGATTGATGGAATGGTTGGACTCGATGATCAGATGTGTCTTTTCCAACTTGCTGATCCTACAATTCTATGATTCTCCCAGCCTGCTACATTCCTCCTTCAACTTTGCTTCCTTCCTTACCCTTTATGTCTCTACTTGCTTGCTTGCTCCTCAGGGCATCTTCTATCACCACCACCCTTATATCTTAGGTGACCTCGGAGCAATCTGCTGGCCAGGGGAAAACGCTCCTGAGAGCAGGAAGTTTGTGAAGTTCTAAAAACCAGGCAGCTGGGCAGAATAATGATCCTGTGCCTGCACTCAGAGAGGGAAAGGTGACTGTGTTGCTTCAGCCTTCATTAAACACCACAGAGACCTCCTTCAACCACTTCATGAAAGGTAGGTCCATGAGAAACAATGTTTTGCCAGATCTGCTTCTTAAATAACTAAGTCTTGGCTTTCAGACCCCATTAGAGACCATCTAGTGCCTCCAGTTCCCTGCTGGCTGTTCCCTACTCCATAATGGCATTGCTAGAGCAATATCCAGAATCACACAGCTCGTCCCCTCTCCTTCTCATCTTTGCTTTGTTTGCCTTCAATCAGATTTCTTTGTCCATCAAGCCTCACAAACTATGTTTTTGCCCAAGCACGACTGTTTCAATCTTTTTTTATCTAGTTAATAATCAGCCATTTGCTCTCTCGTGTTCACTGTTGTGGCTAAGATTTCACTTTTAATTATTGTCACCTCCCGACTCCACTGGAATTAAGCCGTTGCAGCTCATTACTATCAAGGCTACATTTTCCTCATGGCTACTTCTGAGAACATCCTCCTACCATCTCCGCTCCCGGCAACGGGCTCAGTCTCTGGCTGGAGCTCCTGTCCTCTACCTTACCCCGTCTGTGACTTAGAGCGGTGTCCACATCCTCTACTCCTCCTAAAGCCTGATTAGGTTTATTCATTTCTGTGAGTTGCCCCGTAGGGACAATCTCACCCAGTTCAATCATCCCAAGGAACCTTTGGCTTCAACTGTGTTACTAATTGGAACAGAGCGAGCAAGACTTAACTCTGCTTGATGCTGCTTTGATCAGTTGTGAGCCCTCATTGACCACAATGGCCTGGGATTAGGCAGTTAACGAGCAGCACAGAACCTGAAAACGAACGAGCTGGCGCAAGTTAAAAGGAATCATTCCAGCTTAATGCTAGTAAAGTCCAAATACCAGTTTAACAACACCAGTGACCCTTCCCAGTTCCAGCCCTGGTACAGACTCACTTCTGCTCTGTCACGTTCCTCCTGGATGTACCTGTTTAATCCATTTTACACAAATAACTGAGCTTTGAGTAACCTGACTGGCATCCCTCAATCTTGCATCTGACCCTTCTCTATGCAATGGTTATACATGATGAGTTTTCTCCTGGCTCCAGAGCAATAATGTTCTATTACAACTGTTTTGCAGGAGGTAAACTATAACACCAGAGAAGCTGACTGAAACATTCCCCTCCTGGGAAGCATTTTTCCAAGCTTCTTAAATTTCTTTGATATATCTTTCTCCCTACCTTTCCTTTTTACCTTCAATGCAAGTTCCTTTTCTAATGGGTCCTCTCCAGCCTGTCCTGTCCTTGGCATCTGTTCTATGAAGCTCTGTAGCAGAAACTTAATTTTAACCATGGACCAAATCCCTTCAGGTTACAGGATACATTGCACAATTAGCAATTTCTTTCCTTAATCAGAAACCATATTAATACCAGTTGGTCAAATGAGAATGTTATGAGAATAAATGCAATCCCTGTGATCCCAACGTTTCACCAGCTCATACCAAATCAGAATATTGGCCCAGTGTTTTTAATTGTCTCCTGTTGGGTTTTCATTTCCATTTTCCCTGAGCAGTTAATGATCTCTTATTAGCTGGTGAGTAAGAGACTTGTAGATCTTAGCGAAGCATTTGACATTATTGATTGGAATATTTTACTGCTTAGCCTTGAACAATTTGTTAAGATTTCTGGCAACATCCTTATGATTTCAAGCAATTTAGGGATTGGGGAGGGGGTTGTGAGGCACAGGATCAAGTCCTCTTGGCAGGGAATGGGAGTCCCTTCCATAATTTCATAGAATCATAGAATCATAGAATCACCAGGTTGGAAGAGACCCACCAGATCATCGAGTCCAACCATTCCCACCACTCTCTAAACCATGCCCCTCAGTACCTTGTCCATCCGCACCTTAAACACCTCCAGGGAAGGCGAGTCAACCCCCTCCCTGGGCAGACCGTTCCATTGCCTAATTACCCTTTCAGTGAAGAATTTGTTCTTTTCAACATATTTCAACATATCCCTCCTTTTTTTTTTTTGTAAAAATAAATCACAACTTTACTCAGAAGCACCACACCTCCATTCCCAACCCTGTTTGGTGTTTATACCAGCCACTCCCTGTCCCGCTGGGCTCAAAACCAGGCTCCTATGCCAGACTCTCAATTTTGTGGGCCTTGGAGAACGGCACCTGGACACATGGGAGCCTGGCAAGTAAACAGCCCCGTTCACCTCTTTTTAAACCCCTACCTCGATTCTCCTTTCAATCTCTCTTGAATAGCTGCCAACACTCAGACCTAGGGAGGTTCATGGCCTTCACTCTACTCTCTCCTTTCTCCTCCGGTATCAAAATCCCTCATATCCACTCTGTATCTTCCCACAGATACTGATGTATAATCATTCACGTTGGTTTAGTAGGCATGGTGATCTTGGACTTATGGTTGGATTGGATGATCCTAAAGGTCTTTTCCAACCTTAATGGTTTTATGATTCCATCCCGCTCCACCACCACCTGCACACCCCCCCACCAGGAGCTCTGCTGCTCTCCCATCTGTCTGTCATCCCAATCCAACGCAGCGTTTGCTCTGCTGTCCTGTACCACCTAATACCCATCACCCTCTGCCTCTATTCACTCAGTAAAACCAATAAATCATCTTCAACCCAGCCAGGTAACTTGGGATGCAGGCTGCGTGGAGGAAACCATTCACAATTATGTAGCAGTGGAATGCAGCGGGTCTTCTGGGTTCTTTGTCTCTCTGGCTTTCATAGGTAGGCGAATATCTTCTCGCAAGGTTAATCTGGGGGTAATAACACAAGCTCACTGCTTCCAGCTGCCTCCTAGACCCAACAAGTTCAGATGAGCACTGGGTCATTTCAGCACATCCACTCTCGGGTATTAAATGGAGCTGCTTGACTTTGCACTGGAACAGAAGTAAAGCAGCCACATGTTCCCACAAGCATTTGGACTATAACCTTCAGCAGGGAGGTTTGGAAAGAGCTGGACACAGCATTTTTAGCTTCCTCCAGGCTTATTCAGCCAGGGAGATCTGTCACTGCTCTCCTGTACGTTGCCTCAACGTTCTTCATGTCGCCTTTAAAATCTCTCACTACTTTTATATTCCTATTTGAAACCCCAGCTTTGTCACTCTGTCACAAAAAGCCAATTTGCCTGTTAACAAATTGATTCTCTTCCCAGCGTGCAGCGCCTGGTTTGAGCAGATCACAGATGGTTTTGTACCATCTCTGCAAGGTAAGAGCTCCAAGACAGGCTGAAAGACTTGGTAAGCGCAGCAGTAGTCCTCCACTCACAGGTTCGTGAGTCACAAGGGACTTCCCTCTGTCTCTAAAGGCTAATTCTTGATGATAAATATTGCCACTTGATGTACTTAAAGGGTGCCCAGTACTGAAAGGGGCTCCAGGAAAGCTGGGGAGGAGCTCTTGATCGAGGAATGTTGGGATGGGATGTGGGGGAACCGTTTGAAGCTGAAAATGGGAGATCTAGATCTTAGGAAGAAATGTTTCCTCGGGTTGCCCAGAGCAGTTGTGGCTGCCCCATCCCTGGAGGCGTTGAAGGCCACGTTGGATGGGGCTTGGAGCAACCCGATCCAGTGTCTTCAAGACAACTAATGCTATCGGATGCCCTGCACCTCAGAAGAAGGGATGATGCCTGAGCTCTACTCTGGTGCAGCTCCTTGCTTGATGCAGCACACCTCTCTCCCAACACCAGATCACCAGCACGTTAAGCATAGTTGAGTGAAAGATCCCACTTCAGTTTTTATTTACAGATATCTCCCATGTGAAGGCCATGTTTAAAGGTAAATTGATCTGCAGGGAAATACAAACAGGTTGGGCAACTGTGCATTTTGCCATGGGTTTTTTTCTGTTTTCTTCCTAAAACATTATCATCTGTATCTTTGCCCCCAAAAATAACACAGAGAATTAAAACCATTAAAACCCTTTGCAAAAGACTTTACAATCTGGATTTTATTCAATGACATAAACACTTAATTACAAACATCTGTTTTAGCCTAAATTCTAATTACCTAATCTAGCCATCTGTAATTTGAATGATTTTCTCTGATTTCCTTTCTTTGCAATGTGATTAATGAGAATGGCATTAGAGCAAGCAGCTCCCTCCTCCCTCCTCAGATGCTTTCTCAGCTCTAGCAAGAAAGCCCTGGGATTTTGCAGCTCATAGGAAATCTCCCTCCTGTCACTTCCAGCTGTTGGCCTTCCTTTTCTGTTTTTAGCATGCGCCATCCCACGAGATATCTGCTTCCCAGCCCTAAAAGCGGAATTTCTTACACAGAGAGATGCTCTCCCGCAGATGAGACCTGCCAGATGTCCAAGGGCAGACACAATGCACGGCAAAATGGTGCTGGATTTCCTTTGCACAAGAGAGGACACATGCCCTGTCAGGGAATATTTCACTTCACCACTGCTCTGTATTTTCACTGCCCAGGGCAAAGCCCTTTTCTCATCACTGGGGACGTGGCACATTGGTGATGGGAGCCTGCTATGAACATAGAGTGAACCTTCCCACCATCAGAAAGAAATCACCTTTCAGCTAAGATTCTACACTAGAATTAAGGAGAACTGAACCCATTTTTTTCAACCATGCTGTACATTCTCTGACTCTGATATAACAGAATTCACTTCACTTCCATGTCTCAATTCCTTCTTTGCACACCAAGAATCACAGTCCCTCTGAGAAGCTGATCACCAGCAGGTACAAGGGGTGCTTCTCAGCACAGCCAAGAGCAGCCACACAGCAGGAGCTGGGGAAGACACTAAAACCTCTGGGAATGTCCTCTAAGGAGCGAACATCTTCTAAACAGAGCAGAGCTGGAGCAATTTAAATCAGGGCGATGCTGTATGACCAAGCCCCGTGTCCTCCCTGGCCCAGAAGGAAGCCTGCTGTACGGCTGATTACGCTTTATGAATGAATGAAAGGAGCATCCAGCTGGCTTAATAATACACTGATGGGTGATTTAGGCTCAGGCTTGCAAACCAAACAGCTCCATGCAGCTCTGAACTCATTCACTCTTTGAAAAAAACCACACTGCAATGGGGCAGCTTCCTCCCACCTACAGAATCTGCTGGTTGTTCAAGACAATACAGGGTGAAAGGCACAATGAGATCAGTTATTTCCCCATCACAGCTGCTCCGCTCCTGTTCCTACTGCCTTCTGTTTGTACTATTAGATGGAAATTTGTTTATAACACCTTCAAAAAGTCCCTGCAACTGTCATCCAGATAGGAAGCTTCTTGTTAGCAGTCCCATAGAGATGTAGCAGGGCCAGCAACAAGCTCGCTGCAGCTGGCTCTGTGCGGAGGGCTGGGAGGATGGAGAGCAGGATGGACCCAGGCATGCACTAACCATGGCCTGAGCTCCTCCTCAAGCCAATAGGATGTGAACACAAAGGGCAGAAAGCTCCTTATTTTATTTGCTTAAGATCACTTTGTAGTGATAATAAGGAGGTTTTCGGCAGCCCTCAGCTGCCTTGCCTTGTCAAGGGGGTTCTGGGTTCATAAAAAATGATGCAAAAAGTTCCACCGATGGCATTTTCTCTTTTTTTCCTCCCCCAGCTCCCTGCATCCTTGATTTGGCAAATCTGCTTTGCAAACCTTCCTGATCATGAAGAGGCCCTAGGGGAGATTTTGGTGCTGATCTACATGCTCCCAGGGAGATGTTAAGAGGGTGATATGTAACACAGCCCAGAGCCCAGCCCTTCCTATGCTGTTTGCATCCAGAGTCTCTCTTCCACAAGACTAGAGGTAAAACACAGAGCAACACATTTCATGAGGAAGACTCTGAATCAGGGCTGCATCATCCCCTGCACTCACATATAAATATAATTCAAATTAAGATTAGGCTTGAATTTAAAGCTGTGCAGCCATTTGAGCACAGACTAGCCCTCTAAAGCTTGACACCCAGGTGGCTCTCCAGGTTCCCTTTGGGTGACCACAGGCTTCCAGGATCATTTTAACATTCTCCAGATCAGGAAGTCACAGCCTAACACCTCAAGTCCTCTCCTACCTACTTAACTCTCTCTGGTTCATCCTTCTTATTCCTGGACCACCGTTCCCCTAAGACCAACAACCACAAAAGCCAATCCTGGTGCTGTGGCAGAGCCCTTTAGCACAGGGGTCACTTGGATTAAATAACAGTCAATACCTTGTATCAATACATTGGAGACCAGAGTTTCTACCTCTGCATGGACTTCACACCACATTGCCAGGGTCTGCTTAGAACCAGCCTGCAGCTCTTTCCCCAAGGTTCTTCTGAGGGTCTATAGCAGCTCCTGGTTCATTCATTTGCTGAGAGACATGGTTTAGTGATTGATGGGAATGGTTGGATTCGATGATCCAGAGGGTCTTTTCCAACCTGGTGATTCTATGGTTCTATGATTCTCACTCTCCTGGGGGTGGTGGGAATTAATTTTACTTACTGCTGGCCCAGTAAAAGGAGCGTGGTCACAGTTCTCCTGCCAGGACTGGTTGAGGCTCTGGACAAACTCTTGGAAGAAAGCATGAGACTGGTTGAAAATGGAAAATCCCAGGATGTTGACTCGGTCGTCCAGCAGACTGTCCAGGTGCTGGAGGGAAAACTCCTAAAGCAGCCAAAACAGAAAAAGGAGTTAGGGAAGAGAAGAGGCACCAAACATTTCAACCACTCAATAAGCTTGAAGGGAAGACGGGATGCCACAGCTGCGAGAATATGCACATGAAACATTGGAAGAGGTTGCCCAGGGAAGTTGTGGATGCTTCATCCCTGGAAGTATTCAAGGCCAAGGTGGATGGGGCTTGGAGCCCCTGATCCAGTGGGAGGTGTCCCTGCCCATGGCAGGGGGTGGAATTGGATGGGCTTTGAGGTCCCTTCCAACCCAAATCATTCTATAATTCTATAAAACCTTCCACCTCCAAGCTGGGGCTTAAATCCACGCACTGGCCAGTAAGGAAGAGTCTGGGTGTTGACCATGACCCAATTCAGTGAGGCTTTTAATGAAGACGTCAGCCAAGCGCAGTGCCTTATTGGCCAAGTTCCATAAAGACCAAAACCCCTCCAAAGAGGATTCTGGGATGTTTCCATTTCTGAGCTGCGCTTCCCACCAATCATCCCAGAATGCTGTGCTGTTCTCTACAGCTCATAAACCAACTCTGCTGACAGGAGGTTCCCTGCAACACTGAGCTTACAGCAGAGGCAGGGAGGTGGATGATATTTTTCGGATGAAGCCAGTAACTGCTATAATTGGCCGGAGAAGGTCAGCTCTGCTCTGGGAGCTTCAGAGCACAGAGCTCCTTAGCAGATTTACACTTTCCAAGCAAAGCTCTCTCCAAGGCACTCCCAGAAGAAAGGCCTTGCTGTGTTCACCATGATACCTGTGCTGTGCCTAGTTATCCCTGTGGCTGAGAGCCCCAGACACTGCAAGCACACGGATGGTGGCTGCGCATCCAGACCTGGGACTGCCAAGACCACCAGACTGTCGAGACCCATGTCCCTTCTTTATTATCTTTAATTTCCTTTGAGAGCACCCTGAATGAGATCCCAGCCTGGGTGACCAACTTCATCTGCTGAGTGAAGCTGTTCTACCACCACCACATGTAATTCAGTGATGCAAAACTTAAACCAGTTCCTTCCCCTAAGGCAATCCTGTCCTGCTCCTTGGTGCCATCAGGTACTAGGAGATGCCAATCATGGGACATCCTAATGCCCCTGTAGAGGGTGGGAATGTGCTTTGACTGTGAGGCCCATTCTTTTGCATTTCTGAAGAGCAAAAGTAGCAAAAAAAAATTAAAATGACTGCATAAAAAGAAATTAAAGCAAAAAGAGAGAGGTCTGTTTTGCTCCTCATGTCAGTGGAAGCAGTTACGCGACAAAGCCGGTTTCCTGGGGAAGAGTTCAGCCCTTGTTGTCCTATTAGCAGGAAATAATAGTGTCTTCCTCAGTAATTTCTCTTTTGCTAATTGCTATAACGGAGTGAGTAGGTGGGAGTGATGGCTTCAGAAACTGCTGGATACCTGTTCTCTTCCATCACTAATAAAAATGCCTTTTGGCTCTTTAGACTCTGAGATCTCCATGAGTCAAGTCATTTTTTCTCTTTCCTGCATACGCACGCACGTAGGAACAATGTCTGTAAATCTCCAAAACATGGAGTTGCAAGACTCTTCCAGCACTGCAAACTCCCACGGGAGTGTGATCAGACACAGGATTAAGTGCATTTTGGACACAAAAGCATTAACGCTAGGTAACATGAAATTGCCTGTGAACTATTGATTCATTTGAATGATATTATCCTCCCGCCTCCCTGACAGCTTATCCATTTACCCACAGCATCCTGTCAACCCACACAACGAGGGCAGATGGCTAATGAGGACCTGAGCCTGATGAGATCCTGGATGCAGGCAGAGCAGCAGGAGAGATGTTGAGCCCCTGTGAAATACCATCTCCGCCCGAGCCAGAGCCAGGAGGCAAATTGCACGAGGTACAGGTGGAGTGGGTGCCCGACTGCCCTCTTGGCTTGTGAGAGCAGAAGGAAAAAGGGTTGTTGTCTACCAGGCTTGTCTCAGGCCAGATTGCCCCAAACTCAAGACAGCTGAAATCAATGCTTTTTGTCACACCTTTTCTTCTCTGCAAACATTTCTAAGCTTTTGAGGATACTAAGGTCCTCACAAATTTCATAGAATCATAGAATCACCAGGTTGGAAAAGACCCACCAGATCATCAAGTCCAACCATTCCTATCAAACACTAAACCATGTCCCTCAGCACCTCATCCACCTGTTCCAGTGCCCAATGACCCTTTCTGTGAAATATTTTTTCCTAATGTCCAGCCTGAACCTCCCCTGGTGGAGCTTGAGGCTATTCCCTCTCGTCCTGTCCCCTGTCACTTGGAAGAAGAGCCCAGCTCCCTCCTCTCCTTGAACACCTCCAGGGATGGGGCAGCCACCACTGCTCAGGGCAACCTGAGCCACCCTCATAGTGAAGAATTTCTTCCCAAGATCTCACCTCAATCTCCCCTCTTTCAGCTTAAAACCATCCTGTCCCTGTGCTTCCTGATGAAGAGTCCCTCCCCAGTTTTCTTGGAGCCCCTTTCAGTAGTGGAGGTCTCCCCAGAGCCTTCTCTTCTCCAGGATGAACAACCCCAACTCGCTCACCCTACCATCATAGCAGCCATATCAGTCTCAATTCACATGGGGGAAACTGAGGCAGAGGTGTGATTTGCCACAGGCCCCAGGCTAATCCCACAGGTCGAGTCTGCTCAGGCTGCCTGAGGGATGGGTTCATCCCAGTCCTCAGCTCGGCTCCCTGTGCAGTTTCAGGAGGAACATCAGCCCCTTTCCCTGCGCTAATGGGGATGGAGGCAGCTGTGACAAAGCGATCGCAGGCAGACCAGAGCGTGCTCCCCCCGGAATCAACAATTTGCTCAGGTTCAAATGTTAACAGCAGCTTTTCCCAGCTCCATTAGTGGTGGCTGGTCATTGCAACCTCTGGCTTTTTTCTACAGCCAGCGCCTCCTATATCCATCTTTTTCTAGGCAAGCCTCCAGCTGCAGAAAACCCCATTTCTGTGGCTGTCACGCTCATAAAGCATCCCCTCTGTAACACATCGGGATCGCGGGGCCTGTACATGACCCTTTCCCTACGCTGCTCCTTCTCCCTTCCCTCTGCTCCAGCTCCAACCCTCTGCCTTTAAATGTTTTTCCATCAGACGTGCACAAAGGCATTTTGCGGACCCAGGTCAGAAACAAGTAAATGAGCCATGAGCTGCCTATGCAGCGAGATGGAGATAAACCATCCTTGGGGGACCCACTTCATTTGCAATGGGATAAGAGAGATTTGGTAAGGTCAGGCTCGCGATGGAGGGCAAAGCTGCGAGAGTATCTGGATACTCCAGTAGCTGCTGGCTCAGCTTCCATCCCTATTTGTTTTTTAACTTTCCTACACAGTCATTCAGTACGCTTGACATTTCCAAACCCACGTTTTGCAAACACAAACTCATCTGCCATTCATGGCCTGCACCACTCAGCTGATTTCCAGAGCTTGACTCTCCATCAGGCAGCCTTGGTCCTACCTCCACCCTGCTTCCTGAACCTCTGATAATAGGAACATTGAAAAGATTGGGTTGGAAAGGACCTCAAAGCCCATCCAGTTCCACCTCGGCCCTGGGCAGGGACACCTCCCGCTGGATCAGGGGCTCCAAGCCCCATCCAACCTGGCCTTGAACCCCTCCAGGGATGGAGCAGCCACCACTGCTCTGGGCAACCTGGGCCAGGGCCTCCCCTCACTCACAGGAAAAACATTTCTTCCTAAGATCTCATCTCAATCTCCCCTCTTGCAGCTTAAAATTGTTTTCCCCCATCCTATCCACCCACCCTCCCTGATCCCGAGCCCCTCCCCAGCTTTCCTGGATCCCCTTCCAGTCCTGGAAGCTGCTCTAAGGTCTCGCTGGAACCTTCTCTTCTCCAGGCTGAACAACCCATATTCTCTCAGTCTGTCCTCATACAGGAGGTGCTCCAGCACTCAGATCATCTTCGTGGCCTCCTCTGGACTTGCTCCAACAGATCTTTGTCCTTCCTATGCTGAGGACTCCAGAGCTGGACACAGAGCTTCAGGATAGGTCTCAGCAGAGCAGAGATGCTGCCCGGCAAGAGGGGAGCGCAGTGAGGAGAACGGGTGGAAAACCTGCTCTTGGAGATGATCTCAGACAGCTCTTTTTGTCATGTGTTTGTGTGCAAGCATGAACGCATTTCCCTTTCCAAAGATCAGACTGAAGCAGAGAAATACTGTGGGATTTGAGAAGCGACATCCAGACACGTGAATGGTTCTGTAGCTGGTGCACAGGGATTCGGTGTCAGACACGAGGATTTGTCATTGAGACGTTCTGAAGCTGGGCCTTATCATTTTTCCTAGTTTAGTTAAACAACCCAAGCACATCTTGGTATGACCTTTCCTGGCTTTCCTGGACTACCTGACAAAGGTGGTGGGGCTAGTGCTCACGCGGAGTAGTTTACCTGCCACCTCTCCTCTCCTTGTCTAGTTACTCTTCCTTATCCGCAGTGCTGGCTGCTGCTTTTCCAGGCTGGAAGATTGCTTTCTAATGCAATAAGAGCAAGGAGCCATTAGGAAAATAACTCACACTTGTCAGCAGATCCTCTTTTAAAGGGGACTCGAAGCCCTGGTGAGCCTTATCCTAGCCTCCACCATAAGTGCAAATATAGATTTGTAATCAAGATCAAGGTATCTGGTGAACATAAGAGGGTGCAAACCGAAGACATTGGTGCAAGCGCCTCCTCCGTTACCTCCTATTCCACTGCCAATGTTTTTTTTTCCCCCTCCGTATACCGGAACCATCAAAATAGTTGACCAGCACTTTGCCCTCCTTCTCAGTCCAGCTCCTTTATGCAACCTGAGGTGCAGAGGAGACCGAGAAAACTCACGCCAAAGCTAATTCCAGGTATTTTCAGTATGTTTTTTAAAGCACCCACCAAGAGTCAATATTCTGTTTCATGAGCTCTCAGAAGAAGCAGGCCCTGAGGGTCTGTAACCAAAATTAATGAACTTTTACAGAAGGAAAATCCCCAGGCTTTGCTCAAACCACAACAAATTCTGCAGCAGCACCAGGCAATTACAGTGTAGGTTTTCTGACTTCTACTCCAGGGCTGCAACCACTAAATATGTGCTGTTAAATAACAACACTTAGCAATTCTATGGCACTCTATATTTTCCAAGTGCTAGGCACACATTAGCTAATTGAATACAAAGGGGTTCCCTGGGAGACAGCACTGGAGGAGTTATTAGAGGATAAAGTCACTCGCGGGTTTGTGCGCTTCACGCGGCACTCGACCTGCGTTCTCACTTTACAGCAGCAGACAAAACCTGTGGAGTGACCCGCACATTTAGATCATTGGGAGATCTTTGCTAATAAAAGCCACACGGCCTAGCTCTGTAATTCATGATTTTAAAGCCACGAGCTTGGATCTTCTGGCGTCGCTAACTGTGAGTTATGATCAGGAGATTTACAGGCTATAGTCTCCATTCAGTTAGGAACAGAAACCCATAAGATGAAACGTGTCATAGGATCATAGAATGGTTTGGGATGGAAGGGACCTTAAAAATCATCCATTTCCGACCCCCCTGTGATGGGCAGGGACACTTCCCACTGGATCCAACCTGGCCTTGAACACCTCCAGGGATGAGGCAGCCACCACTGCTCTGGGCAACCTGGGATAGGGCCTCCCCATCCTCACAGCAAAACATTTCTACATCCCTGGAGGGGCTCAAAAATTGTGTAGATGTGGCACCTGGGGACACAGCTTATTCAGCACAGTGGTGTTGAGCTGATGGTTGGACTGGATGAGCTTACAAATTCTTTTCCAACCTCAACAATTCTAGGATTCTAATACGCCTTACAACACAAAAGCATCTAAGACAGGATTTGTACCCAAGGGTGTACCTAATGAAATATCAAAATTTTTTCACAGAAAGGGTCACTGGGCACTGGCAGAGGCTGCCCAGGGAGGGGTTTGAGTCACCTTCCCTGGAGGGGTTTAAGGCACGGGTGGACGACGTGCTGAGGGACATGGGTTAGTGTTTGATAGGAATGATCTGGTGGGTCTCTTCCAACCCGGTGATTCTATGTTCCTCTCAAATCTGCACCTAAGCAACCCACACACAGACTAAAGCAGAGTCCACAAATGATGACCCTCACTACTGGCCCTGCTGCCACCCATCAACGCCTCTTCTCCCAAGTCTGGGAAGAGATCGGAGACTTCTACATGGAAAGGGACAATGAAACAAGGGGTTATTAGTGACATAACCGCCTGATCATCAAATGTTTTAAAAAGTGTGGAGCTGCGAGCCCTCAGGACCCCCCTGCACAGCCACGCTCTGCTCTCACTTCAGCAAGTGGCTCCTGGTAATTGTTCACCTCGCAGCGGCTAGATGGCCAGTTTGTTATTCAGAGCTCTGCACCAGCTATTGAGCTGCTTCCAGCTTTATCGATTTAGCTGGTGATATTGTTCTGCATCCCATTTGTGTGCACAGAATCTCGCTCGCTGACTTGATTCTTATCAGATTTTTTAATAACCTAAATCACCCAGGAAGCAAGGAGACAGCGGCCACTACCTGCACACTGGAAACAAGTATAAAGATGGGCTTGCTTCATTTTTAGTGACTCCAAGACCTTTCCAGACCCTGCTCAACCTCACCCCAAGCTGTGGGAAGGAATAGGATTTGGTCAGTGTAACCAGCACCAACATGAAGGTGTCCCCATCCCTCCTTTCTCTTGCTAACGCGCACGGTTATCTTTCTATCTTAATTACTGCAGGGACTCTATTGGTTACTGGACCTGCCTATTTGCAGCCTCCAAAACATCCTCTGATGCTTTCATTGCCAAGTGCCCAGAGGGAGAAACTCCTGGTGTTGTAAGCTCAGCACTTACCTTGCTCCCCTCCGTCCCAGCCAAGGATCCAGCCCTCTGACAGCAGCAAAAGCTGATTTACACCCGGCATAGGCTCACTGTGGGACCAGAACACACTGTACTGTTCCTTTTCTATTTTTATGTGGGATGGGAAGGAGAATATTGGTCCAAGGTTTCCATTTCTCAATTATTAAGCCCTCACTCTGGCAAAACTTCCATTTCAAGAGTTTTTGGTGCTTAGAACAGCTGTCACACTCCAAAGACAGAGCTTCTGTGCTGAGATTGCCTGGCAGATTTTATGCTTGAGCCAAAGTTCCAGCTAGTGCAAAGTCAGCACAGCCCTAGTGACTTCACTGCCGACATCACTGGGTGCCAACTGGCATCATCACTCACCTTTTTTAGGGTCAATCAGAGGAGAAAAAGAGTCTCAGCTCTTTGTTCTTCAAGCAAAGCTCTCCTTAGGGAGTCTCTCCTCTAAGACGTGGGTGGTGGCATTAGTAGGTTTAGTCCAGAGGGGCAGAAGGTACCATCCTAGTCCCATTTACACTGAATGGATCTGGTGCAATCACTTTGCAGATGCCTCAGATCTCACAGTTGAGGTAGGAACAACGTGATGAGTCTGGAGCGTGACTCACCGACAGAGAGGGGAAGCGGAAGGATTACTCTTCCTCCAGGGGCACCAAAACAAATGGTTAAAAGATAGAGTCCTCACAAGAAGCCTGAAAAGTCTTTGAGGCTCCTGTGCCACTGACATCCCCCCTCAACCTGTCACCGTGACCAATATCTCCCCCGATATCTCTGGATTTCCTCTATTAGATGTAGCAGTGAAGAAAATACCTGCCTTTGCCTCTTTGGATCCTATTGTCCTCAGGGCTGAGCTGTCAAGTCTGATAATCATTCCTAAGCTCCTCTAACACATTCATTTATTTATTTACTCAAGTGGACAACATTATGTTAAGTGCTTTATGGTTTTCTTGAAAGGCTCGGTTTATAAATAAACTATTGACAGAGTCAATAAGTTTATAATGGGCCACATGTAAAAATCAATTTGTCTGGAAGAAAAGAAGTCATCACAGCAACAAATTGTGGCCTTTTCAGTAGGGGAGTGGATGTGGGAAATCCACCCAAGACGCTGCTATTGGGCCATTCAGGTAGTTAAAGAGGAACTGTGATCTCTGAGAGGAAATTGCCTCAAATTGCACCAGGGGAAGGGTTCACATTAAATAATAAGGAAAAAAATCTTCACTGAAAGGGTTCTCCGGCACTGGAAAAGGCTGCCCAGGGAGGTGGTTGAGTTACTGTCCCTGGAGATATTTAAACATGGTTTCGTAGTGGACAGGTACAGTTGGATTCTATGATCTTAAAGATCTTTTCCAACCAAATGATTCTATGATAGCATGAGCTCAGGACAATTTAGGGGAACTGTCCTAAAAAATCTGTTTGGTCCTACAAAGCTGATGCATCACAAAAGCATCAGAGTGTGCCAGGTACTAGCAAGGATGGGTATTTTACCTCCTCGTGCAAGGTGAGCTATTAAATTTTGGAGGCTGCTCTTCAAAGGAAAGCACTTTAGGAAAATACATTGCGCACGTTCTTGGTAAAAGCAATTTAGTTCAACTTCTCTGTGGGGAGCCTGAGGTCTGAAGAGTGACAAATCTGCAAAGAAGTCAAGTGCTAATGTTGGGACCCGAACAGCGCAGCTCTTGGAAAACAAGGGGTAGAAAGCCTGAAAGACAAATAGGATGTGACAGCATGAGGGCAGAGGAAAAGAGAGAGGTTTGCTCTCACAGCGAAGGGCTTGGGCTGTATCTGAGAGAATGATTTACTCAGCAACTAGAAATCAAGCACAGGATGGACTTGAACAATGCATAAAGAAGACTCAAGACAGGTAAAGTAGCACAAGCAGCAAAACTCAGGCAGGTACCATTATTGCTTCGTCTAAATCCTCCTTTCCTCACGCTAACTGGAATGAGGAGAAATTGCTTTGGCATCCTTGCAGAAACCTGATTTGTTTGCCTTGCTACCACATGCCACTGAAAATATGAGCCATAAATCCAGGGAATGATCTGGGTTCTACAGAAAGGGTTGCGTCAGCTACTGGGAATTCAGGAGGCTGGTTGGATTGTAAGGTAAAATTTGTCAAAATATAACAAAAGAGTCCGTGTTCTTCACTTGTGCCAGGTCAAAAGGGAAAGCGAGTGGTGCAGTGAGGCCAAACACCACGGCCCCTGATGGAGCTCAGGGTGCACAACTAGACACAGAAAGAGAAGGTCATTTCACCAGGAGAAGGCAATTTCACAAAGCAGCAGGACTGAAAATCCAAGCTCCACAGTCCTGGTCAAACACTCAGCTGTAGCCAACCTTCTCTCTGCTCTACTTACACATCATTCCCTCCTTCCAAAGAATGTCACTGTTCAGAGGTGGCCACAAAGATGATCTGAGGGATAGAACACCTCCATACAAGGACAAGCTGAGAGAGTCGGGGTTATTCAGCCTGGAAAATACTCCAGGGAGACCTTAGAGCAGCTTCCAGTGCTGAAAGGGGCTCCAAAAAGCTGGGGAGGGTAGTGCTGGAATAGGACATGGGGAGATGGTTTGAAGCTAAAAGAGGGGAGATTGAGGTGAGATCTTAGGAAGAAATGTTTTCTGGGAGGGTGGGGAGGCCCTGGCCCAGGTTGCCCAGAACAGGGGTGGCTGCCCCATCCCTGGAGGGGTTCAAGGCCAGGTTGGATGGGACTTGGAGCCCCTGATCCAGTGGGAGGTGTCCCTGCTCATGGCAGGGGTGGAACTGGATGGGCTTTGAGGTCCATTCCACCCCAAGCCATCCTGTGATTCTATGATTCTACTCTAACAAGCTACCAGTGAAATCTGTGACATTGTCTATTTGAAGTAGACGTTATTTTCCCCTCCAATTCCAATAGGACACCCAGAGCGACTATTCAGTTTTGAAAAACTCATCCTGCATGAAGATGAACCTCTTTATAAATCACTAAAGGACAAAGAAAAAAAAAAGGAAAAAGAAAACAAACCAAAACTGATTTATCTGGTCTCTGGAAATTGAATACGGCAGCTGTTTTATCAGCAAGAACACCTCCGCACAATATTGTCAGGGAACAAAACTACATAGAACGAATAGACCAGCTGACTCTAGGCACCAGTAAAACTCTTTTACACCTTCCTTCTTACAGTAATAATTTTAATTGTTTCAATTATTTCCATCTAATCTCATTGATAAATGTTTTCAAATTTAAACCCAGCCTGAGGGCCATACGTTACATTAAAAAAAGAGAAGAGGGGAAAAGAAAAGAAGACAAAATCAACAACTTGCTACACAGAATTAACAGGCTAAAAGAATTAATTGCAGTACAGGATTTTGGAGGCATCCAGCATCCCTCCTGCTCTGTGCTGCTGACTTCAAGGACTTCCAGCACTAGAAGAAATATTTTATCCCATTCACAACAGCCTGCTTGCAATGCTCTGTTTATGGGCTGACATTATTAGTACTATTGCTACTACTGCTGTTGTTACTATGATTATGGAGCACATAGAATCATAGAATCACCAGGTTGGGAGAGACCCACCGGATCATCGAGTCCAACCATTCCCATCAATCACTAACCCATGTCCCTCAGCACCTCATCCACCCGTCCCTTAAACCCCTCCAAGGAAGGTGACTCAACCCCCTCCCTGGGCAGCCTCTGCCAGTGCCCAATGACACTTTCTGTGAAAATTTTTTTCCTAATGTCCGACCTAAACCTCCCCTGGTGGAGCTTGAGGCCATTCCCTCTTGTCCTGTCCCCTGTCACTTGGGAGAAGAGCCCAGCTCCCTCCTCTCCACAACCTCCTTTCAGGTAGTTGGAGAGAGCAATGAGGTCTCCTCTCAGCCTCCTCTTCTCCAGGATAAACACCCCCATCCCCTCATCCCCTGTCATCATCCCCTTACATGGTCATAAGCTGAGCAACTTGATCCAGTTGAAGATGTCCTTGCTCACTGCAGGGGGGAGGACTCAATGACTTTCACAGTCCCTTCCAGCCCAAACCATGCTATGATTCTATGATATACAGAAACCCTGAGCCCTGCTGGAGCGCGGGGAAGGGGTGAGGAGCATCTCTGAGCTCAGCTCAGCACAAACCACGCTGCAGGGAGCAGCCCTTGGGTCACCATTTGCCATCAATCACCCTCCCAGAAGGACAAGCCTCAGAGCAAGGGAGTTTATGCAGAGCTGCTGTGAAGAAACTTAGGTCAGAATGACGTTTTCTGCAAGGGGACTGAGAACAGAAGGGTGCTCAGCTTCCACAAGCGCCCCGTATGCACATAATGGACATGGGGGAGACAAATGCAAGAGAGCTGCTCTTCTCTGTGAGTTTCATTAAGACTCCTGGAAAATTTGTTGAGCTTCTGTTGCTGACAAAAAAGGTCCCTCGAGCTGGCTGAAGGAAGCTGATAATGAATTCGCACACAGTAAATTAGCCCGTGGATATTTTTACATCAGGCTGCTCGCCTTGGCTCCGATGGAAACGCACTGGGGCCGAGGGCTTCCTCCTCATTTGCTCCCGCAATCTCCTGCCAAGGGCTGGCATCTGCTTGCTCGCACCGCTCTGCCTCCCCGCTGAACGACGGGCGCTATCTGCAGTCATCAGGCTGGCGACGGAGGAGCCATCGCCCCCGAATCGCTCTCCCTGTGGACCAGCAGCAGGGGAGCTGCAGGAACTTGCCTCCACATAATGCTCCGCGGAGAGAAGAGCCTGCGACACACAATGAGCTGTGGGCTGGGATATGCTTATTAAATACAATTAATGCTGGAAGACAGGAACAGAATTCCCCTCAAGTGCTGCAGGGCAGGTGTTTAATTCAGCATTTTATCCCTTTTTCTCTTCTTTATCTGAAATATTTTTTCATCTCCAAGTACCTTAGTGTACCACAGACTGTCTATTCCCCTTCTAATGGGTTCTCCCTCCATTTAAAGCCACCTTTTCGCTTGCTCCCCTCGACAGCATTTCACTCTGATTTTATCTTTTCTATTAGGCAACGACTGCAAAACCTCAGAGGGTTCATTAGGAGCTTGATAATCCCTCCAGATTTATTAGTCTAAATTGCTCACTCCCATCTCTCATTTCCATTTAAATATTACTAATTTCCTTAAACATCTCTTCCATCTGCCCGGATTTTGCCCGATGTCACCTTTCTTTAACAGTCGCTGCCAAAAATCCAGTGAGTTCTGCTGAGGGCTCGTCTTTCAGACAAAGTGGTATAATAGCCTGGGTAAAACTGATTCGTATCCTGCGAGAGTGAATGGCAACACAACTCATTTCTTTCTCACCTGCCATAACTGCATTACACTAGACAAATGGGTTTCAAAGACAAATTTCACCTCTTGACTTCAATGCTTAACCACACTCATGCTCAAAACCAGGCTGGTGGTGGTGGTAGTGGGGAACTTTGGTTTTATAGTGACTTCTGTAGCCCAAGCACCATCACTGAACAGCCCCAGTCTGTGAGGTGCAGAGGGACTGGAAGCAGAACGAGAAACAGTTATGGGGAGCAGAAGGTAGCAGGAAAACTACTTGCTGGGACTGGGAAATCATAGAATCATAGAAGCACCAGGTTGGAAAAGACCCATCAGATCATCAAGTCCAACCATTCCTATCAATCACTAAACCATGTCCCTCAGTGCCTCGTCTACCCGTCCCTTAAATCCCTCCAGGGAAGGTGACTCAACCCCCTCCCTGGGCAGCCTGTTAATGACTGGAGTGGTTTTGCATTTTGAGCAAGATCTGGTGGGATGGCCACTGTTCCTCACCAGCTCCACCAACAGCACCAGCACACTCGCCACTCTGACTTGGGGCTGGCGAGAGACCACAAAGCAGCAACCACTACCTTAAAACAAATGGACTTCACCTCTGGAGGGTGCAGCCCTTCCCAAAGGGTCCATCACTGATCCTAACCCCACCACAACCCCTCTCCAGGTACATCCTTTTGCTCCCATGTCCATTTGCATGGGGATAAGCAGGAGCAGTGAAGCTTGTTCTTGCTGGATTGTTATTAAGAATGATTAGAACCTATGGATTCAGCACTGAGCAGGAATCAGGATGCTCTTAGTTCAGGTGAGAAGCTCGTAGCTTTTACTGTTTTTTGCATTTTTCTCTTTTCCGACATCTCCTCTCCCTGTCCCTTTTCCATCCTCCATCCCGATGACTCTCTTGGCTTTCAACCCCTCCATTTCACTCCTTCCTCCTCCTCCTCTCCACTCCAGCTCTCCTGCCTACACGTTTGGCTCCATCCATTCCCGTCTGTCTCCCACCCAAACACAAAGCGTGATTCAGCTCTCGGCTTTCCTGGCACACACGCCCTGGCATAAATATTAATAGAAATTAGAGAATATGAGTATCATTTAGGGTTGGAAGGCACCTCTACTTAATCATCCAGCCCATCCTGCCGCACTCAGGTTTCCATCATCCCCACACCAGCATTAATAAGTAGGGATTTGGTCTCCTGGTGGTCACGTTTTCCCCACACCACTTGGCAGTCTGTTCGAGAGCCTCGGAGCTGCAGCAGCATGAGATGTTGCCCTGATGTTTATTTTGGGCTTCCCCCTGTTGCTGCCTAAGCCCATTACTCCTTGTTTAGCGCAGTACTTGGGGATTTAACCACACGATTCCCCCATTAATGTTATTAGTAGCTATAAAGCCAAATCACCCGGGGCCATGCTGAAGATATGCCCCGCTCTGCCTCTCAGCATTTATGGCATCATCCTTCCTTTGTCTCACATGGCTGCTCTCAGAGGCACGGAAGAAAAGCACGCTGCCCTCTGCACACACGTCTCAGCACAGCCTATCCTTCTCCCGGCACAGGGAATGGGATTAGGGGCTGACACCTCCTGAGCCCTTGGCCAGGAACCACCCAGCTGCTGGTGCTTCCCGAAGACCCACATATCTTATCGCACCATCTCTGGCTGCAGTGCCTATAGATGCTGCCTTTGGCAGATTGGTTGGTGCTGCTGGGCACCCGTTGGGTTTCACCTCCTGAAGCCCTATGAGGAGCAGGTGAAGTCACTTGGTCTGTTCAGCCTGGGGAAGAGGAGACTGAAAGGAGAGCTCATCATGCTCTGCAGCTTCCTCATAAGGGAAAGAGGAGGAGCAGGCACTGAGCTCTTCTCTCTGGACCCCAGGGAATGCCAGGAAGATGCCACAGGAGGGTTAGGTTGGACATCAGGAGAAGGTTCTTCCCCCAGAGGGTGGTGGAGCACTGGAACAGCTCCCAGGGAAGGAGGCACAGCACCAAGCCTGACAATATTCCAGAAGCATTTGGCCAACACCCTCAGCCCCACGGTGTGAATATTGGGATGTCCTGTGCAGGGACAGGAGATAGACTCAATGATCCTTGTTGGTTCCTTCCAACTCAGGACGTGCTATGATTTTATAAGACTTGCCCTGACTGATGCTCAGGTTTGCAGTGGGAAACCCCTCCTTGCCTCTTTCCCTCTCGAATCCTCCACTCCACATGCACATGGCTCTTCCCAGCGCTCCCACGGGCCAGGAAGATCAGCTCCCATTAACATGACTCTACACGCAGACAGGAGAAAAGCCGAGAAAAATGTCTTACCAGATTAGTGAAGATATACGTGTAATAGGCAGACGCCATTCCCAGTTCAGCTGCCTGTGAAGGAGAGGAAAGGAGATTAGACCAGAGCCTGACAATCTTCAATCTCCACTCCAGCAAGGCAGAAACTGGGCTACATTTGCTTTTTCATCCTTATCGCTCCGTGCACGTGTTGCCGTCTTCCTGCAGGTGGGGAAGGGTGGGACAGAGCCACACAATTTGACCTGTGAAATTAAAGTCTGGGGAACCAATTTTTCAGCAGGACTGAACCCACCTCTGAGGTCTCCTCTCTGCGACAGCACAGATGAAGCACCTGCAGAGGGGCTGCGTGGCACAGAGAAACCATCCAATGCTGCCCTGGCTGTAGCTTCAGACCCCTGTGCCCATCCCTGCTCCCTCTGTGACCTGGTATAAGGTGAGATTTATGGATTTCTGCACGTAATTCCATCCTGTGAGTGTATCCACCCAAGGACAACTTGGAAGATATTCATTGTAAGTAAAAGCTTTTGTCCTGCAGCCCCAGACCACGGTCTTCAAAGATCCTTGGGGTGGAGAGATCCTTGGGTTTGGAGGAAAGCGAGGTTGGCTGCTTTGTAAATGGATATTGTTTTTCTCCTCTTCAAGCATCAACATCTTTTTGAACATAAAGAGGTCAAGAAGACGTTGAGAGAGCTCAGGGCTTGTTTCCTTTCACTATGAACACCATGATGCAGACAGGAAAGCAGAAAAATCTCTTCTGGAGTTACAGAAAAAGGTCGATCATCCCAGTGATGATTTTCCCGCATGTATCAGCCCAGTTTGGGCTACAGTCCCACAAATTAATTAGCATGAATGAAACCTAGTAACCCAGCCTGCTCTGCAGAATTTAGACAGGGTTGTGATTGCCACAGAAATAGGAAAAAAAGAGGGCAAAAGTGTATGGAGATGCAGAGAGGACACAGATTTTATCATGGGATGATCTGTTCTAGAGACCACAGACCAAATCATCCAAGTCCTGTTCCAAAATTCAAAATTCTCAGTATGCAAGTAGTTCATTGTGGAACAGATGCTCAGGAAAGTGGAGGATAATCCACAGATCCTCCTGAAAGGCTATGTTTCACTGCCAAGCACAGCTGGTCTCAAATGATGCTTCCGGACCTTGGCAAAGAGGTTTTCCCATCACCCCAGACCACAGGAACTGTGAGGAACTGGAGGCAGAGAGGAGAGGACCAAAGGCAGCACCTCCTTTCTTAGGTTTAGTCCCTTCCCAGCTCCCCCACGAAGCTGAAGTATGGCAACCAAAGAGTGAGTGAAGGAAAGATGCAGGGAAGACGAGGCTTAGGTTGCACCTCTTCTTATTTTTGCCTATTTCTGCACAAAATCGAAGCTGCCACCATTGCAGTGGGAGAGGGCACGGGCAGCAAGGAAAGATGCCCAGAGAGGGTCCACGGTGGCTTACATCTGGCTGTTCCCAGCCCTCTGGTTGCACACTGTCACCCTGTCCCTTGCACAGGTGGCAAAACGGACACAGCAAAGTCATTTAACCAAAAGAGCATCACGACTGGAGGCTGCCGACCTGCCTCTCTGCCAGCTTTCCAGACAGCTGCCTCATTTTTAAGCCCCTACACAATAAAACCTGGCACCCATTTCCCTCTCTTCTCCCTTCCTGGAGACAGCAATAATGTCAGCTCTGCCTCTGACCCACTTTGAAGTCAGCGTGTTTGATTTCAAGGGCAGAAAATCAAAGCAAGCAACAAAGCAGTTCCTGTGAGCATCGCTCCCATCCATTTAATGTGTCCACTGGCAGGTGGATGGCTGGGACAGGCTGGTAATCGAGGAAGCAACCATGTGTCTCCAGTCCATATGTGGAGGGGAAGAGATGGGAAAATTGCAATTTCTCTCATTGTCAGAGGCCAAGACTGGTCTCCTGAGACCGGTCTGACTCAAGGCACTTTCAAACCATCAGTGCATTTTTCATAAAATCATAGAATCACCAGGTTGGAAAAGACCCACTGGATCATGGAGTCCAACCATTCCTATCAGTCACTAAACGATGTCCCTCAGCACTTCATCCACCTGTCCCTTAAACCCCTCCAGGGAAGAGGACTCAACAACCTCCCTGGGCAGCCTCTGCCAGTGCCCAATGACCCTTTCCCTGAAAATTTTTTCCTAAACCTTCCCTGGCAGAGCTTGAGGCCATTGCCTCTCGTCCTGTCCCCTGTCCCTTGGGAGAAGAGCCCAGTTCCCTCCTCTCCACAACCTCCTTTCAGGTAGTTGGAGAGAGCAATGAGGTCTCCTCTCAGCCTCCTCTTCTCCAGGCTAAACACCCCCAGCTTTCTTAGCCGCTCCTCACAAGGCTTGTTCTCCAGCCCCCTCACCAGCTTCGTTGCTCTTCTCTGGACTCGCTCCAGAGCCTTTCATGCTTTTAGTGACCTGTGGGCAGGGGCCAAGGATGAACCTACTTGCTCATCTCATCCTCACTCTCTATTCTGGCTGCACTTCTATAAAGAAAACACTTCCCAGCCTCCCCAACTGCAAGAAGTTGCCAGATCAAAAGCTCATTATTTATTACCTTCCAATTCCTACAGTCCTCTAGGCGGGAAGACTACATTAGGTTTTACTGAACTACTGAAAAATGGTGGCGATCTCTGACATCTTTATCAGCGATGGCAGAAGGATGCTCGAGCCGGGAAGGGAGACTGCGGGTGCTACTCTGAGGCTGTGGGATGTCACTATAGCAACAGAGGAGGGGGACAGCCCTCAGCAGCCAGGCAGCAGCCACGGGGACCAGGAGGAAAAAAAGAACTCAACCACACGCACACACTCACCCTGCATAGAGGGGACTCAGAAAACCCACCAGTCCTGCCTATTTAGAAATGCAAAATTGCAAGCAGTGACATGAGAAATCTTTAGGAGAGGTGGGTGGAGAATAATAAAAACATCCCTGATGGTACAGGAAAGAAATTGAGGGGCTGGAATGCATCCAGAGGAGGGCAATGAGGCTGGGGAAGGGTATGGAGAATAAGTCTTACGAGGAGCAGCTGAGGGAATTGGGATTGTTCAACCTGGAGAAGAATATGAGCGGAGACCTTATTGTCCTCTACATCTACCTTAAAGGAGGTTGTGGTGAGGTGGGTGCTGGTCTCCCAAGTAACAAGCAATAGGAGGAGAGGAAATGGCCTCAAGTTGTGCCCAGGCAGGTTTAGGTTGGATATTACGAAAAATTTCTTTACTGAAAGAGTGGTGAAGCACTGGCAGAGGCTGCCCAGGGCAGTGGTGGAGTCTCCATCCCTGGAGGGGTTCAAAAACAGTGTAGATGTGGCACTTTGGGACATGGTTAAGCAGGCACGGTGGTGTTGGGCTGATGGTTGGACTGGATGATCCTAGAGGTCTTTTCCAACCATAATGATTCTAGGAGTCTATAATTTCTGCTGGCTGTCATCAAGGATAAATATCAAGGCCTTTGGATGACTGAATCCATAAAATCACAGCCTGGACACCGCGTGGAACGCCTGCACCAACAGCCAAGGGGGACCTCATTGCGCAGATCCTACCTCCATTCAGGAAAGTACTTCTTGTTCCCTCCAGGATGCGGGAAACTCTACACAACTTTAGACTCCACCTGGAGCCCCTTCTCAATTTCGAAGCAGACTATCAAAGCAAATGCTAAAAACTGCAGCCAGAGACCATTTAAAAAGATCCATGATTAAAAGAAAAACTCTGTTAATAAGACAATAAAAAAAGGAAACAAAAAATTAGGAATACAGTGGGAGAAAAAAAAAAAACAGAAAAGGAAAAGCTATTGCAGTGATTGAGTAATTTCCATACACTAATCAGCCGTCCATGGCTGTGTGACGGCAACAGGAGCCACAAGCAGCCACCACTTCTAGAAACAAAACACATCAGCTCATAGCAATTAAACCGTTGCTTCTACATGAACGGTCCTGGAAAGAAAGAGGAAAGTATTTTCCCCAGAAACTCTATCAGTGGCAATTCCCCTCTCAGCAGAGACCATTTCCAGTGTTGCTGCAGGGATTTTTCCGTTCCATTATCACACAACACCTGCGTGCGCGTGCTCATAGACTGCTCGCCACGCCTTGTTCAGTGGATGCAGCAGCATTTACAGCTGGGACACTTAATAGACACTTACCTTCTGCAGAATGGTATGAGACATGGAAGCGTTGGCGTGGACGATGATGGTAGCTGTTTTGTCATCTCGGATCTCTTTTAGGAGAGGGGTAGGATCCCGGCTGTCATCCAGCATCCGAACTGAGAGCGTGTCCTTGGAAATGAGGAACTGCCGAAGCAACTTCTCCAGATTTAAAAGGCCTGCAAACAAAAGGGAGGGGAAAAGAAAAGCCCAGATAGATTTAAATGTTATGATTGGTTCAAAAAATACTTTGCCTATGGCCCATGGTCATTCCTGGTGGAAAGCACTGTAGTTCTGTGTCTGTGCTGCAAAAGAAAGGATTTGGGGCTGCAGCATAGGCACAGGCTTGGGGAAAATGATGGGGTTATTCCAGCTGTTCTCCAGAGAGAAAGCATCCCCAAAAACCTCTTGAGAAGAGATAAGATCACTGATACAAATTTTCTCAGGACCCCAAAGCCTAGACAAGTTCTCTGTTATTTTCTTGCACGTGGGACAGGTGGACGAGGTGCTGAGGGACATGGTTTAGTGTTTGATAGGAATGGTTGGACTCCATGATCCAGTGGGTCTCTTCCAACCTGGTGATTCTATGATTCTATGTGGGGTTGTCTGGTTATTGCCAGTTGCTGGAGGACGATTCCTTGCCCCAAGCCTTCGCATTAAGAGCTCCCAAACCAAGAGCCCCACAAGACACCACCTGACATTATGGAGATCTTGGAGCACTCTAATGACGAGCTGATACCTTCCAAGGACATGTGTCCCTGGGGATGAAAAGCTCTGCTGAGAGTCAGACAAAGCAGAGATCATTGCAAAAATGCATTAGGACAAGATTAAAAAAAGGTGTTAGTAAGGTCCTAGCACGGTGCAGAATTACTTGTGGACTGGGGATTCCTAGAGCAACACAGAACCCATAATAAAACAAACCAACCAGCGCATTTGGTGCTTTATGGAGAATTTAGAGAATGAAGTAGGACAATGGTCGCAGTCCAGTGACTCCATCGCTGGGCAAGGTGTCTGGAGACCCACCTTCCACCTCCACATCTAAGCTCTCCTCCCTCTTTCTGCCTCTTCTGTGCCCACACTGAGCCCTTAGAGTGCCCCAGCACAACATCAGCCATGGGGAGGAGTCACAGCACCAAGCCGGACGATATTCCAGAAGCATTTGTCCAACACCCTCAGACACATGATTTGAATGTTGGGGTTGTCTGATGCAGGGACAGGAGTTGGACTCAATGATCCTTGTGGGTCCCTTCCAACTCAGGACAGTCTAGGATACCTTCGCATTCCCCAGGAGGTCTGAAGGACAAGTTCTCCCTTCTGACAGGGCCAAAGAAAAGAAGCAATAATTAGTGGGCACCCACATGGATGAGTTCCAGCTTCACTGCACTTGTGCTCTATTGCCTTCAGCACTTCGAATTGGAGTTTCTTCCTGCAGCTGGATCATTGCAAAAGCTCCTTCCAGCACAGCTTCCCTGATGTCTAATAAGACGTCAAAGCTCCGGCTGCAGCTGTTCTTCGTCAAGGAAGCATGTTTGATAGAGTCTGCCTCCTCTATCCAGCTGCTGAGTATCCTCAGGAAATAACCTCCCGTCAATCCTGATTGACCAGAGAGACCACCAGATGTAGTCATTAGCAAGACACCCACAGCTAGCATGGTCACATCCTGCAGAAAGGCAATCCGAAAGAAGAGGGAAAGCTGAACTGAAGGAAACACAACAGAAGTAGCAGCAGAATCACATCCCAGCTGGCAGAGGGGCAAAACCCACCCTCAAGTCAGAGCTCTGCTCTTAACCTGACTGCACTTCTGACTGCATGAAAACCCTCCTTCACCAGCAGGTCAGGGGACGGGGAAACGACACAATGCGATGCGATCAGCTGAAAACATGCTGCTTTCAAGGACTCCCAGCACTTCAGAACGGTTACAATGCAGGGCATTACAAGGGGTGCATCCAAGATGAGGAGCCTCTCATTGGCAGTGAGAGTTTTTCACCCAGCAGAGTTTGCACTGAGCTCTGCACAATGCATTTGCCTCTTTACTTTTTCTCTGAATAAAGGTAGAAACTCAGCAAGAGACTACAAAAACATCCACAGCCAGGACTTATCTAAACCACATCGGCTTCCTTTGCTTTCTCAGTAGCCAGTGAATCCACACTGTGTACAGGCTGCATGGACTTGTGTGCTAACCCAAATGAACAGTGATTTTTACCCAAGCCTCCTGTTTGGTCCCTGCAAGGTTTATTTACACTTTTTTTCTACATCTCCAAGGCACCAGACAGGTTGCTGCAAGGAACAGTCCTAAGAATATCGAGTTTACTGACAGCTCATCCCAGCAAAACCTGCTGCTGCAAGACTGAGGGAGATTTTAAAAGCACTTTACTAACTTTATAAAAGCCTTGCACACCACCCTGCTTGTGGGAGAAGTCCATATTTACACCACAACTTGGTTTTCAAGGGGACAGAAATTCATGGAAAGGCTGGGGTGTGGAGTGAAATCTTCAACCATGTCTCCTTTGGAAATGTCCTTTTTCTATTTCATTTCCTGCAGAAATAAAACTAGATCCTGCTCCTTACTGCCAAAGGTTGTATATCTCAGTTGCAAGTTAATCTTGCAAACTGGAGAGCATCCCTCTGCCAGCTGCAATGAGTTTGTGATTCTCATCTGACCCTCAGCTGCATCCTCATTTTGCTCTTTGCTGACCACATCAGCACCTTGGTTGCTGCCTTCTCCTGCAGCCCACAGGCACATAAGCCCAGGTACAAGAGCCACCCTGGAAGGCAGAGCCCAGCTGCTCAGTTTCCAAAGCACATCAGGCACAGAGAAGAGGAATTAGGACCAGGATGAAAATGAAGTGTTTGATTTCCTCCTCTGGCTCGAGGCAGTTATCATTTCCAGTGTGTTAGATCCTACCTGTAGCCTCATCAGGCCTCCTGCTTGCAGCTCATCTTGTCATGTGGAGGGAAGTCTCTATTATCTGAAGAGATTCCCCTTTGTTTGATGAGGAGAGGATGTGAGATGCTGCTGCTGCTGACAGACTGGCACTTCAGAAGGCTGCTCTGCAGACTCAACATGAGCAAGGGCTTGTAGACCCCTCCTGGTAACTTTGAAGTACTAAAGCGAGGACCAACCACATTGCATCAGGCACGTAGTGTTTGAACACTCCCACGGGGACCGTAAGCATGTGTACAGGCAGGTCATGGGTTTGAGTTGACCACTTGGAAGTCATGACCTTGCTTTTTTATTTTTTCTTTTCTTAGACAAACATCTGGAGCTGGTAGAAGTAGCCCAACCTCAACCTCTCTGCAGATACCTCCCCTCCAGAGTACCTGGCACACCTTACAGCAGGAAGGACAGGACCTGGAAGCTCTTGTGGATTCCCACACCCTTGTTTATTGTTCTTACCTACAGAGAAGGAGATGAGCTCCTTCTCTCCAAGCTTTGCTGGCCAAGGCCCAGGGGACCAGCATAGAATCATAGAACCACCAGGTTGGAAAAGACCCACTGGATCATGGAGTCCAACCATTCCTATCAAACACTAAATCATGTCCCTCAGCACCTCGTCCACCCATCTCTTAAACACCTCCAGGGAAGGTGACTCAACACCCTCCCTGGGCAGCCTCTGCCAGTGCCCAGTGACACTTTCTGTGAGTTTTTTTTTCCTAATGTTCAGCCTGAACCTCCCCTGGTGGAGCTTGAGGCCATTCTGTCTCATCCTGTCCCCTGTCACCTGGGAGAAGAGCCCAGCTCCCTCCTCTCCACAACCTCCTTTCAGGGAGTTGGAGAGAGCAATGAGGTCTCCCCTCAGCCTCCTCTTCTCCAGGCTGAACACCCCCAGCTCTCCCAGTCGCTCCTCATAAGATTTGTTCTCCAGCCCCTTCCCCAGCTTTGTTGCTCTTCTCTGGACTCGCTCCAGAGCCTCAACATAATCTCATTCTGTTCACCACTGCATTACCCTTAGGCTGGCCTAAGTCTTTGACTTTGAGGGTCATTTTCTCTTTCTGCCAGAAATTGCAATCAGCCCCAGAGGAAGGATGCGACTCCTTCCAGTGACAATATGAGCCTGATGGGATAGGACCCAGGAGTCCCATCACAAAGCCTGTTACTTAAACCAAAACAGCTATGACTTTCTCTCCTGGGACCTTAATAACAACATCCCTCAAAACAGGATTTGATCACTGATGAGCAGACAGCTCATACGCTCCCCTTATTTGCCTTCAGGGAACCTTCTGAAAGTCTTAAGTGCCTCAAGTTAGTTGTTTAAGGACTGTGCTTAGGAGCCCTGCTTGTCCTAAGGGAAAACAAGGACTTGTGCTCCTACATAATGCTGGGTTATGACTTTTGTGCAGTCCATTGTAGTCAGAGCATGTTGTGCTTCCAGCCTCGCCCAGAGAAGGTCTTTACTGAGCCTGAAGAGCAGGATGCAGGAAAGGCACCCATCCCACTTCTTCCCTAGGCTTGAGAACCACTCCGGTTACACAGCACATCCTACATATTCGGTTATCCAGGAGTACCAGAGTAAAATAAAGCAATTCAATCAAAAAGGGTGTTATTTTAATGCAAGTAAATCGCTTCCCAAGGTTTTGCTCCAGTTAAATCAAGAATCATTATTAAAACCAGAGAGGTATTAATATTTCAACAGGTGGTACCTGCATGCTTTGGCATGGAATTAGGGAGAAGGGCAGGGATGTGTGGCGGCTGCTGATGCGCGTGTTCGCTCCGTGCCTGGCAGCAGCGTGAGGGCAGAGCTGTGAGGGAGCTGCACGGCAGGTGAGGAAACCTAATTATCTTTCCTTCCTTTATTTTTTTGTTCCTTTTTGCTTAAGGTTAGACAATGAAAAATTCCAGCAGTCTGAGTAATGTAGGAGACCATTTGCATGATTTTAATTGCATAATTTTGGGTCAGGTCCTCTGCTGGGGTGAATCTGAGCATGCTTACTGGAGACAATTTTCTGACTGACATCAGCAGAGGATGTGGTCTCTTCTGGGTACATAAAGCAAAAAAAAAAAAAAAAAAAAAAAAAAGGCAAAGACCCTGTGATTCTCTCTGTTCCTGTGCAGGATTTTGCCACAACACACAGCTGGTGGGTGAAGCTTGCCCAGGGCTAGCTGGAAAGGATGCTGCCTTTCCTTTGTAACTGGCCCCATGGTCAGAGACGGCGATGCTCTAGCTAGTATCCCCAAAGCTCTCACTGGACCCACGTGCCTTTCGAAAGCCTCTCTTCACAGCTCGTCTGCATGGCAACTTCTAGTGCTAATGAACCTGAACACAGAATAATAAAAACAAAATAGACGTGGCTACTGCACACCAGCTGCCTACCCACACGCTGACCTTAAAAAGCGCAGGACACACTTTACTCTCTCCAACTGCTACCATGCAGAGCCTGCTCCTGCCATGGTAGGATAGTTATGCAGAAATGAATCTGGTCCTCCCGAGGTGAACGCTCCAGCATCCAGATGCACAATTACCAACAGATGTATGGCTGCAGAGCCCAAGAGGGTGTGCAGCGTATTGACTATTAATCAAGTCCCGCTTTTAGACCACAAACTGCACGTGGGTTTGGGAAAGACATATTTCAAAAAGCTTTACTTGCTTAAAATTATCTCCAAACAAGCTGAAGCCTTTTTCCTTTTTTTTTTTTTTTCATTTAAAAAACCCATCTGTGCAAGCAAAACACTCTTCAGATTGTCAAACAGAAGGCAGGCAAAGTCTCTCTGCATCCCCTTTTCCTCCTCTCACAAACACCATGAAAACCTTCACAGGGCAACAAGGTGGAAAACCTACCCCGCAGGTCTCTGCTGTTTTGGGCTGCTCTGACCTCCTGCCAACAAAAGAGACCTTGTCACCACAACAAGGTGATGTAAACACGCTGGGATGCAACAGCGAGGCAGCTCTCACATGCTGCCGGTGGGACCTTCTCCAACAGGCACCAAATACGCAGGAGGAGATGGAACAGAAGTCCCAGAGGGGCAGCCGAACGCAGCCCGGCAATGAATCATAGAATCATAGAATCACCAGGTTGGAAGAGACTCATCGGATCATCGAGTCCAACCATAACCATGACTTACATTCAGCTTTGGCACAGATGAGGCAGGCAGTGGTGCAGTTAAAGAAATTCAGGATTCCTGCAACGGCCACGCTGATATCGGTGTTGCTGGGGTGGAGATTGAGGGTGGTGAACCGCTGGAGCTGCAGCTTCAGGAATTCCTCTGGCGCCACTTTGAAGTGAGGAACCTAAGTGGGGAGGAAGGGAAAGGAAACGTAATTAAAGAGGAAAAAGAAATAAGACCAAGTAGATCTTTCATAAAGGACCTTTGGTGTGAGGGGAGACCTCATTGCTCTCTCCAGCTACCTGAGGGGAGGTTGTGGAAAGGAGGGAGCTGGGCTCTTCTCCCGAGTGACAGGGGACAGGATGAGAGGGAATGGCCTCAAGCTCCACCAGGGGAGGTTCAGGCTGAACATTAGGAAAAAAATTTTTCACGGAAAGGGTCATTGGGCACTGGAACAGGCTGCCTAGGGAGGGGGTTGAGTCACCTTCCCTGCAGGGGTTTAAGGGATGGGTGGATGAGGTGCTGAGGGACATGGGTTAGTGTTTGATAGGAACGGTTGGACTCGATGATCCAGTGGGTCTTTTCCAACCTACTGATTCTATGATTCTACGAAATGCACAGCAGACAGAAAGTGAAGTATCCCAATAAAACAGCAGAAGCATCCCTGGAGTGAAGGGAGGAGGGTGGGATCTGTGTGATAGCAGGGGAAAATAATTATCACAGCAACAAGATGCCATGAGGAGGAGTGGATCAAGAAAAGTCTTGCTGAGCCACTCAGAGACAGGCAACAGGGTCTGTGATTACAATACAGGAAACCATGCCAGATGAGTGCAACATAATTAGCTTGGACATTAATTGTAGCCAGGCCTACACTTCATTTTGGGCTGGCTGCCTGGGTAGGTACAGAGGATGCTTTACAGGGAGCCAGGGAGTTACGCAGCCCATGTTCGAGACCCTCACACCTTCGTTGCGTGCGAGGTGAAAGAAGAGCTGCAAATCCTCCTCTGCCGGCACTACCTATGTGTCATCAGGTAATTAGGAGAGATGAAGGGGAGAACAAGATGACCCCGCGCTGGCAAGGCTCAGGAGAGCGGGGAACAGATGCATCAGCCAGACGTTTTGGGCTTTTTTGCTCAGCAGAGAGGCAACAGGAGGCCGTACAGCCAGCAAGCTCCAATGGGACCATCAGGGCGAGCCCCTATAGTTCTGTGCTTGTCACTAGTAGAGCGGAGCAGGAGGAGGGGGTGGGATACTGTTTCCTATGGAATTTAGGGAAAAGGGAGCAGGTAAACCACATGAGGGGACAGCTCGAGGGCTCCTGCCAGGCAGCTCTGCTGCACCCCTAGATCCACAGATGGATTGGGTGGGCAGAGAGATGACACTCAGACACTGGCGATTGAGCCAAATAAGGAGAAGCAATATTGTTTCCCTTTTGCCAAGTGAATTATTTGGAAGAAATAGAAGACAGAGAAAGGGAAAGTTCTGCTTTGGCTTCATTAAAGGAATGTCAAGTCCTTTTTTCCTCCATTATTAGTCCTTCCAGAAGCTATCATCCCATGCCTCCTACCTCGCTCCTCTTGGGAAATGCTATTAGTAGGTAGTGCTGTCTGCTTTATTGACAGCATAAACTGTTTGGTTAGTAACAGGAAAGTTAAAGAGTAATAAGCTGCTATCTGCCTTAATTTCACTGTGTAGCCCTCATCACAGGCTCTGTTAACAAGAAGACAGGCAGAGCATAAGCAAAAGTAAAATTCCTTTAACCAGATCAGACAGGGCAGCTCCAGTACAAGCGTGCTGATCGCTGTTGGGAGCCACATGGAGTCGGAGCCTTGCAGCAACAACTGCTACCAGAGAAGAGAGAGATGCAGAGGTGAAGGCAGACACCATCATCGTAGCTCCCAGAGCTGGTCACAGCACTGGATCAGACCTTATGTTCAGTCCTGGAGCCCTCCTCTCCTTTCCAAGAGCTCTGCCCAGTGCAGCACCTCTCCTTGGACAGGAGAGAAGGAAAACTTAGGGCCAAAGGCACTAGAAAAAGAGTCACAGGTTCACCCTTCAGGTCTACCAAAGCTAAACATCAGGCCAGTCACTTCACCATCTGATGCCTGAGTGGTCCAATTGGGACCCTCTCCTTTACCTGAGGGATGTCAGTAAGTACAATGACTCTGACTGGGTTGCTCTATCGCATCTAACACAGTGGCACCAACTGATGCTGCTGTGATATGAATCACAGGGAGTTACTGCAGGTTTACATCACTAGGAGGGCAGCCGAGATCAAGCTTGAGAATCAAATACTTTCCAAGCGCACTAGCACTCACCTTTCATTTCTGAACAAAAAATGAAGAGACTTAGATCAGAGGCTGCGACAGAATATGAATTTCAGGGGAAAACCTCTCACAATCTGTTACTGAAGAGTTGCCTTTGCCTGGGATGGAGCACATGGCTGGGACATTTAGCTGAAAAAGCACTACAAAATTCTCTCAAGAGACCCATCCTGCTGTAGCCCAGAGCACTAGGTCTGAAAGATCTCTTCCATCTCTTCAACTCTCCTGATTCTCAGGGAACAAAGAACAGCAGTCCTCGGTAAATGCAAGTTATTTACAGTGCTGTGTTCCAGGCACTCCCCTCTTGGAGACTGGGCTTCAGAGAGAGAGAGAGACCACTAAATAGCTGAGAGATGTTATCTGGCTTTAAAAGGATGAACTATGAGAAGAGAACTCAATTTATTTTCCCTGAGCAGAGCCAGGCCAGTATAAGATGGTCTATAAAATATTAAATCGGGCACATAGTCTGGACAGACAAAAAGGGCTTGCTTTGATGGAATAGCAGCAAACAGAAAGGGGTGCAGCTATGCAAGTATGTGCACAAAGTAAATGTCACAGCCAGGAGCTCTGGTCGGGATGAGCTGAGGTTTTTTGCAGCCCTCAGTCGTTGGGGAGGAGGTTTACAATGGTGTGGCATGTGAAGGAAGCTGAAGTAAAAGGTGATACAGATGAAAGGTAGGAGTGGAAATGGAAAAGGAAGAAGCTGTAAGAAGAGAAATGAAGCTGGTGAAGGGGCTGGAGAACAAGCCTTATGAGGAACCGCTAAGAGAGCTGGGGTTGTTTAGCCTGGAGAAGAGGAGGCTGAGGGGAGACCTCATTGCTCTCTACAACTCCCTGAAAGGAGGTTGTGGAGAGGAGGGAGCTGGGCTCTTCTCCCAAGTGACAGGGGACAGGATGAGAGGGAATGGCCTCAAGCTCCACCAGGGGAGGTTCAGGCTGGACATTAGGAAAAAAATTTTCACAGAAAGGGTCATTGGGCACTGGCAGAGGCTGCCCAGGGAGGGGGTTGAGTCACCTTCCCTGGAGGGGTTTAAGGGACGGGTGGACAAGGCGCTGAGGGACATGGTTTTGTGATTGTTAGGAATGGTTGGACTCAATGATCTGCTGGGTCTTTTCCAACCTGGTGATTCTATGATTCTATGATATGCACATTAGGAGAAGGGGACAGAAACCAGGCTGTGACCTCTGTTCAGGTGGAACATGAAAAGGACAAGATAGAGGGTAAGATGACTACAACAAGTCAGCTTTGCCAGGGATGTGCGGGAGGCATCCCTAGCCATGTCTAACAGAGGCAACATCCCTGCTCTGCTTGCAGCTGCGACAGGAGTAGAGAACTCACCAGGGATAATGATGCACATGGACATCAGTTGGAGAGGGCTTGGGGAGCTGAGTGGAGAGGTGTGCATACACAGAAATGACGACTGGCAAAGAGCACCGGACTGGCACAAGGACGGGAAGAGGCAAACCCGGGGAGAAGGCAGCGCAAGGCAGAGCTGGAGGCTGCAGCGAGCTGTGCTGCTGGAGCTGGCTCTTGGCAGGTCTGCGACAGTCTCAAACAAAACCCTGCAAGGCTGCAGAAAGCTCTTCTGTATGGGATGTGCACAGGAGGCATTGCTGCTCGGTGTAGTGGTAAATTAAAAACCTAATCTGTGCTTACAAAACCCTGCGCTGAGCCCAGGAACCAGGCGGCAGCCAACGGGAAGCACCAAGAGCATCTTCAGATTGAAGAACAACATGCAGAAGGTGTGGGCTGGGGAAGGGGTCAGGAACTCTATGGTGTCTTTACTCAGGGAAGGCAACTCCGTTCTCGCCCCAGGCTTGCTGTGAAACATCAGGAGGAAGGAGCTGAGGCTCCTGCACTGCCCTCCCAGCCCTGGGCAGCCACCAGGCACGAGGGCTGTGGGGCCAAGTGAGTTAGTGCATGGGCAGAGTCTTTAATCAACATGGGACGTTTCCACTTACCTCTTTCTCCCCACAGATATTGCTGATGATAGAGCTTGAGGCTGGGCTTGAGGAAGGTCCCAGGACTCCTACCACCCCTTTTGGGAGAATTTGGCACACTGTGGACACCACAAAGAAGAAACATTTGTTGGAATTCATCCTCAGTTTCCAGCTAACAGTCATGCTTATAGAGCCTGCTGCACCTCTCTAAGGATACAGCGCCATCTCCTTCACACAACATACTCCCAGTGATTTATCTCCCTCCAGACTTTCTGAATCCCACCTAAACTCCTGGTATCCTCATCTCTGACTCAGAAATGGGGTTACACCCCTTTTTGGCCCCACCTGCTATGTGCCAAGATAAAACATGAACCAAAGTTTATGGAAGATGCTGAACCTGGCAATGTTCTAGCTTCAAGGCATCATCTAGCAACAAACAAACTTGTATAAATTTCTTCCCTCATCCTCTGCAGAGCTCAGTGGTAATAAGAAGGATTGTATTACTGCTTTTCATTTGTTCTTCTTTTTTTTTTTTTCCTGGCAGTAGTTAATCTTCTGGCTCCATGCCACCAAGGTTAGCAGAACAGTAAAAAGACCCTGACAAAATGAAGAAGTTAAATGTCTTCCCTCAAGCTTACCCGGTTAAACTGCAACCTTTTGTCCTTTTAATTCACAAAACAAATTTAGCTGGAATAGCACTCCAAGGACTACTCCAGCTGGTGTCACCTCCCAATCAGCCACGTCGCTCCGAAACGCTCCTCCAGAGCAGCCGGTGCAGGCAAAGCCTCGTGGAGAGAAGGCAAGAGCCTCTTGTGCCTCAATCCCCAGACTCTGAAAGGCTCATCTGAACACGTGCTTGTCATGGCTTGTTCTGAAATACCAGACCTGTCTCAGCATCACGGCACTCAGCTCCTTTCTCTCCAGATAGACAAAGCCACATTTGCTCAACTGGCGTCAAGCAGCTGCTTTCTGAAGAAAGAAGATACCACCAGGGAGAAAGGAGGCACCAGGACTACTTATCAGTTCTGGCAAGAGCAAGCTCACAGCATTTTCATAGGTAAGAACTAAACCACTGTATCACAAAGCTGAGATTTTAAAGATAGCGCCTCTCAGCTCCGCCAGGGGAGGTTCAGGCTGGACATTAGGAAAAAATTTTTCGCGGAAAGAGTCATTGGGCACTGTCAGAGGCTGCCCAGGGAGGGGGTTGAGTCACCTTCCCTGGAGGGGTTTAAGGGACGGGTGGACAAGGTGTTGAGGGACATGGGTTAGTGATTGATAGGAATGGTTGGACTCGATGATCCAGTGGGTCTCTTCCAACCTGATGATCCAATGGTTCTTTTCCAGCCTGGTGATTCTATGATACAGTGTCAAATGGCTGGTCTGTTTGAGAGCAGCATCCCCACTGCAGGTCCCTGCCTTACATGTCAGAGCAGCTTTTGTGATGTCTGTGAGAAGTTATCTAGATGCTACAGCTGGAAAAAAGGAGCTAGAAAAAATTCATACCACAATATACTTCTTTGTTGTGAAGGGGATCCAACAAAACTGCCATCCTAAAGATCAGAGCAGGATTTCTATCAAGTTTTTAAAACAAAACTGAATGTGAAATAAGAGCCTATATCATGCTTGGGGTGTTTTTAGAATAGTGAGCTATGGGGCCAAGCATAGCATTCAGCAAGTGCATGTCCACAGTTTGTTTTCTGCAGAAGATCAGACCAGCTAATGAATCATAGAATGGTTTGGGTTGGAAGGGACTTTAAAAGATCATGCTGTTCCAATCCCCATCAGTGAAGGTGGCCATCTCTGGCCATGTCTCCATAGCCTCATGACTGGAATATGAGGCCAAAAGCTGAGAACTTAGTTTGTCACTTTGGGGAATTGGTTTTCAAGGAATCACAGAACGGTTTGGGTTGGAAGAGACTATGAATGAGGGTCACCCAGTCTAACCTATCTGCAATGAGAAGAGACATCTTCAACTAGATCAGGTTGCTCAGAGCTTCTCCAAGCCTCCTACTTATCTCTAGGTGCTACTTGGAGGAAAAACTCCATATACTACTAAATTCCTATTCACACTGTTTGCTCTGACATCTTACAGAAAGCGACAATGATATGCAAACATCTTCTCTTGGGTTTTCCTGCCTTCTATGCTCTCTCACTCTCTACCATCTCAATCTGCCACAGAACGAGTGATATTTTTCTGCGGCATCTTCAAAGGAGCCCAGCACTGCTTCTCCTCTGTGCTTAAAAATTTACAGGCACTTACACCTCCTCAGAAGATCCTTTTAAATAAGAGCACCAGCAATCTGAAAACCAGCAGCACTCATCAGTCCCTCTCAGCTGCACCAGACCCTGCGGGTGCTTTGCAAATCAGCATCTAGAAGGAAGGAGATGCTCCAAGTCCTCTTTATCCACAGGGCAAAAATTCTAGGGGGAATTTAGTTGTGCATAAAGGGGAAGCTTTGGTGAGCACTTTTCTCCTCCTCTCTGGTATGACAAAAAGTGGGTTAAGTAGTCATAGCAACAGAGCTGCAACAATTGTCAGAAGATCTGGCTTATCACTCCAAGGGTGCAAACATCCAGTAAAATTAAGGAAAATGAATGGAAACAAAGTGGAGGTGCCTGAGGCAAAGGCTTCAAGTTTGGAAAGCTGCTTCTCTTGTAATGCAAACACAGCTCTTATTGCAGAACATCACCTGGTGCTGTTTAATTGCCCCAGGGAGAAAAGACTCAACCCTGTTACCATCGGGAGGCTGAGGCTTGAGATCAGTACTTGAAGGAGGTAGAAATATTGGCCCTGGACTAAAAATCCATCCTAAATAACTGCCTGGGCTATCATCACAGATACTGGTGCAGCCCCTGCCCCTCCAGTCTCCTCGTAATTCAACGTATGGGTATCATGAGACACATTTTTGGCTGCTGCAGATGCAGATACCTCTGCCCAAGATCGCATCCAATGTTTATGGTTTCCAGAATTCAGAATCTCAAGAAATACTGGAGACTGAAGTGATAGCAGACGCATGTGAAAGATCAAAACCTGTTTATGGTGAGATGAGACATAGGTACTCCTAATCCACCACCACTGACCTGAACGCCCGAGGTGTCCCAAACATCCCATTCCAGTCATTTTTACGGCTACCTGCACTCTGTTCTTCTTCTAAGTTAACATCCTTGAGAATAGGAGGGTATAAAAACCAAGAAACAAGCTTAGTAAATAGATTTCTTAACAACACACTCTTAAAATACCCAAGGCCTTGAAAAGGACACATCCCAGGGCATACCCTTCTCTGCTGGGACCTGCACAGGTTTAGGCAGGACAGGATCCCTCCTGCCATCACTGAGAGCAGCTCCTCGGATGTGTGAGCTGGTGATTGCTGCCTTTCGACTTGTATGTGGACCTCTCTGCTGTTTGTGCAGCTCAGATGTCCCGTTACGGTAGCTCTGCCTGCACAGTTCTGGGCTTCGCCTGGGAGCTGGGAGTCTCCAGCCCCTCTTCCAGCCCAGGCACAGTCTGGAGCTGGGCGATGGACCTCAAGCAAGCTCAGGTGTGTGTTCAACAGTGACCCTCCTTTCACACTAGCAGGTCTATCCTGCCACGTAAGGAAAAAAAGAACTGATTTCAACGTTCTCCACAAGTATCTTCGGGAATTAAGAACAGGTCTGGATGCTCAGGAAACAGCAAGATGCATTTTAAAGGAAGATAAAAATGTTTGCTTATTTTTAAGCACAAAAAAGCACAACAAGTAATGAGTAGCTCTCACATTATATATGTAAGTACACCCACTTAGTGGTGGTCAGATAATGCCTCCTGGGATCCCAGGGCACTTGGCAAGCATTTCTATGAACTCTCCCTGTTCAAAGCTCTGGTGAGAGCATCCAGCCATGGTGCAGAACACAGCAGCCCTTTCACAGCATACAGATACCTGATACAAGGGTTTCAGCCAGCAGGCGAAGAATATTCCTGCCTCTAATTGAAAATAAACGAGCAGGGACGGTATGCAATTACCTCAACATTTCCATGATTGCAAAACGTAACAGAGGATCTTGAATGACGCGGACTGGTCAGGATGGGGTTCTCCTACAGAAAACACCAAGTGCATAAGCAGACGGCGTTACATCCTGCACCAGGGCTCCAAGATTGCTCCCTGCTGCATCCTTTACGTTTCTTCCGTAAAGGATGCAGCAGGCTTGAATGTGAAACCCAACAGGATCACAAAAACGGAAGGATGGTTAATAGCACGTTTGAGCCAATGTCACTGAAAGAATGGCCCAGGCAGTTTGAAATATTGCTGTGAACAAATAGAAATTAAAAATCCTCCAGGTGCTTGCTCCCTCTGACTGCTGACCTGCCCTGAGATGTTTGGATTAACAACAGAAAGATGCTTAAAAGACTGATGAGGCGTTAGGGGACAGAGACACAAGTCAAAAATCTGTCCTTCCCTACACATCAAAAGGACTGAGGTGTTTTAGATAAAGACATGATTAAACAAGGCATTTTGGATCTCCATAAAAGGAGTAGAAACATCAAACAAAGAGAAAACAGGCTTTATTTGTAACAGAAAAAAAAAAAAAAAAGCTCTATCCATAACCTTTCACTGCAAACTGGTTTCAAAACACAGAGCTTCACAGATGTTGCACAGAGGAACAGGCAATGTTTGTCTTCATTCATATATAAAGTAGCAAACCACGCACGAATGTGATTCTGACTCACTCATGTTCTACCTGTTCTGGCAATTGTGATTTTGAGCCCCCCCAAGAGCAACATGCCTGAGTCAGAGAGGAGGGGAAAAGGGAAAGAAAAACAGCTCAACACTAAATAAAAAACTAACTCAGAAAGCCTTTCTTCTGCTGAAGCACTGAATGTACACGGATTGTCACTGATGGGGTGTAATCACAGCATTCCTAGGTCGGTCTGTGATATTTAAGGGTGATTCAAAGGGTGTGAAATTTGAGAACAGTATTAAACAGGCATAGAACAGCTTTGCAGTCATAGGTTAAAACATCTAAACTGCTTTTATTAATATTATTTGTGTTAACAAATATCAGCACTGTATTAAAGCTGAGAACTCAGACATTTGAAAGGCACGAAGGGCTTGAAATTAAAGGATCTGATTTTCCTCTGCTACAAGTATAAATCAATAATAACTTCAGTGACATTAAGAGCGGAGCCATGCAGAATCTAGATTACTCCTTTTTTAAGAAAAGCTGCAAGACATTTTTGTCTCTGAAGAAAAGGCAAATAACATACTGCAAATGTGAATATTCACTTCACCAAAATCAAATCGTTTGCTCCGATTTCTGCTTTTTTTTTTTACATTCTATAAGCCAAAGTAAAGAAAACAAAGAAAATCACCTCAAGGAGGAAATTTGAAATGGAAGATTGCCTCTTCCCCACTTATCCCATTTCCACGTTTTCCCTAAACATCTGAAATCAACATCATCTTGCATAATACTTCATTCACAGCAAATTAGTATTCATCTGCCTACAGGGAAAGCTGGGGAGGGACTCTTGATCAGGGACGGGAAATGGTTTTGAGCCAGAAAGAGGGGAGATTGAGATGAGATCTGAGGAAGAAATGTTCTCATGTGAGGGTGGGCTGACCCTGGCCTAGGTTGCCCGGAGCAGGGGTGGCTGCCCCATCCCTGGAGGGGTTCAAGGCCAGGTTGGATGGGGCTTGGAGCCCCTGATCCAGTGGGAGGTGTCCCTGCCCATGGCAGGGGTGGGACTGGATGGGCTTTGAGGTCCCTTCCAACCCAAACCAACCTCTGATTTTGCTCAAAAAGCTTTTCAACAGAAGGATTCCTGAGCAGCGTTACAGATGTGTGTGTGAGAAAGAAATCCTGCTCTCGAGCGTTACCACAGCTCTGGGGTCACTTGGTGACTGAGTATGTTTCCCAGGCAAAGTTAAACAACAGAAACCCTGCTTCATGCAGAAGATTTCTGTGAAAGGAAAAAGAATGGAACTGGAATTGCTACTGGTTCTTCCCAAGACACAGAAGGTTCAGGCAAGCAAGCAATTTTCTCATTTCCTAGGAGGCTCCCTGGGAGATCTGGGACTTCCAGGGGCACTTGGAAAACCAGGCAGTCCCCATCTCTTCTGCATGACCTGGCCAGTGAGACTGGATTTGCCCTTCTGCTGTGCCAAATAAGGGTAAAGCAGGATGTGCACAATCCTGAACTGATGGGAAAGACCAAGGAAAAGTTAAAAGACCCAAAAAGGTGGAGAAGTGCTGTTTTCAACACTCCTTGTGATGCTGCTGTTAGGATCACAAATCACCTCACTTGAAGACTTGAGCCCCAGCAAAAGTTAATAATTAGCCAGCTCAAAGACTGTGGTATTGTAAGAAAGAAGTTGCTCAGAGATTAGGAAGAAGGGAGGAAAGGAGGACGCTTAAAAATGGCTTGATAAAGAACAGGACATCAGCCTTGAAGACTGCTGGACTGAGACAGCTGTGCAAATTTGGCTGATTTATTATTTGGCTTGCAAAAGTCTGTATGGGGGTTACATGTGTCTGTATGAGTATAAATATGTCCCTTGGAGCGCTGACTTGGGGTCATCCTACAACCCTGACCGGTCCGTTATCTGATTTCCTATGCGCATTTAACGAACATTTACGTTGCTAGCAACTCCGTCTCATCTCTTAGTATCCTGAGCCCTTACACTGCGTGTGATGATCTTAATCTAGACTGCATCGTGTGTGTGCCTGGTTCTATAAATAGACACGCAGGTAGTTGCTGAAATGCACCTTATTAACTGCACGCTTCTATAAATAATGCAAATGCTAATTCAGGAAATGAAGGAGCAATCTGCTGCTCTCACAGGCTTGTTGAGCCGTTCTGCCAGTTACCCAAAGACCTGCACCTGAGCAGCACTGGGTACCACGGGGCTTCCCAGGCACAGGGATGCTCAGAGCCGTGTAGAAGATAGAATCACAGAATGGTTTGGGTAGGAAGGGACCTCAAAGCCCATTCAGTCTCACCTCCTGCCATGGGCAGGGACACCTCCTACTGGATCAGATTGCTCAAAGGCTCATCCAACCATGGCTCCGGAAAAAAAAAATCCCACTCTATACCATGTTTTGAAATGCCTTTTGGGGATACCCTGCAGATTATACAGGCTTGGAACAGAGAACCACTGGGAAACGAGTCTAAAATCCCTGCTATTTAAAATTATTTCTCCAGCTTTCTCAAGCCAGCTTGTAATAAAAAATTACAGCCCTCTCCTTAACTCTGAAAGTCGTCTTAAAACAAGAGTTCTAAAGGGAAGCGATTCTATTCCAAAGGATATTCCCTCCCCCAGGAAGATGCTATTACAGATCTTTTTGATTTCTTTCACTTGGGTGTCTGTGGGACACTGACCATCAATGTCTTTTTTCATTCATCAGCATGCGGCTGACGCATTGGGCATGAAGAGGAAGACCTAAAATAGACAGCTGTTTGCATTAAGGGACTTTAAAGCAATGTGGGAAGCATGCTGCTCTTTTGAAACCAGCTCTTTCTAATCCATGTGATTTTAAACATCACTTGAAAACTTCACTTTGTGTAAACAAACCACTGCCACTCCAGAGCAGTGGAAGAGCCATCATGTTTGCTGACACATGACATCGTGTGGGGCTTTAAAACTACCTTAATTGCACTGAATTTACCCAGAGACTCTTATTTGAACACAACAAGAACTTCAACAAAGGAGCATCACCTCCCGTATTGTTCGCTCTGATTATTGACACAGAGATGAAAGAAACCCGCTTGTCCCAAGCTGCTGAGCTGAATGGTGGCAGAGCTTATTTGGGGTCCTCATCTTCTCGGTCCATGCCACAGCTCATCTCACCCCATCACACTAAACCCTCAAATGAAAACTGGTCTCAGTACTTGCCCTCCAAATCTAATGTCCTTTTATGTGTCCCTATGGCGAATGCACCTAGGCTGGATCAGCTGTTCCAAACGTGCTCCACATCATGCAAGTTCTGCTGAAGGTCCCATGCTCCTCTCACCGTACCAAATCCCTGCATCAAACCTGAGTGCACTCGCACAGCCAGGATGGGCCTGGGGCTCTGCAGAGCCCCATTTCCAAGCTAGCACGTGTTGATCTCTCAAGTGCTGATAAGAGGAGTAGAGATGCTTTTATACCTGCGTACACACCTTGACTATCGCACAACTCTCCTCTGTGGCAAGCGCACTGTGCCAGTGTAAGAGGACAAAGGATCAATTTCCATCTCAACATTTTCTCATTTTTAGCCTCAGAAAAATGGCCAGAGCTGGTATGGAACAAATGTTTTGTACGTAACTACCTGTATCCACCCTCTTATCTCAAAAATGTTTTGTACCTGTCTTCAAGCCTCCCTGCTCCCTACCATTGTGAAAGATCCGTGAAGCAAGGAGGAAAAGATAGGAAGATTAATGACGGGATTTTCCAAAGACCCATAGCCAACAGAGCATGCGCACAAGGTGATGATGACTACTGGCTGGCCTTCATCAGGAGACTCCGGGTCAACCAGTGCCACCAGGAGAAGCACATGCGCAAGGGGAGGAGACCTGCAGACACTCCTCTCTTGGCATGTGTGGCCTGCTAGGTGGAGATTGGCACATCTCCACAATCAAAGGCAGGTCACAGGTGTATTGACTGGCATAACAGACAGCTCCGGAGCAGCTGAACTTGGGGGGAACAGAAGACCAAGACAGAAGAAGACCCCCCTACCATGGGATCACTTCCACTGAAGACCGAAACAGCGGAACACCTTCTGGACCAAGACTTCCAGAGATGCTGGACATCTGTGGATCCGCGGTGGTAGCAGCTATAAACCCCTTTTCTTTCCCACTTCTCCCCATCTCTTTCCTTTTTCTCTATCTCTTTCTATCGTAAGTCACTTTATGAGCACAATTAATAAAGCGCCAGTTTAGATTGAAATTTGACTCCCTTGACTCGTTGAATTATTTGCAGTCTGAAATCGTAAATGAAACGAACCATCACGTGTCCGCTTATGAGTGGGCTGTGACAGCCAGACACCTCCTGCTAGCCAGCAGAGAGAAGAATGGGAAAGGACCAGCTATGGGGTGGGATACTTACTGGTTTCTGCTGTCTCATACTCGCTGTCGCGTAGCAGCTCAAAAATGTCCACTTCTACTTTGGCTTTCCCCACCCGTTCAGGTGCGCGGTTGATGCGGTTCTTGGCCAGGGTGATGGAGAGCCTCTCTCCTCTGCTGCACTCCATGGGGTCATCCAGGATGGCAGCTGCGGGAGCGAAGATGTTGGCAGTGGTTAGACTTGGGAGGGATCCAGAGAGCTCTTCACATCCCCGCTCCGCCCAGCACCCCTTTTGGGATCTGACACTGCTATTGTTAGCGCATCCTCCCTCCCACGTGCGGCCTCTCGCGCCGCTTCGCCCACCTCCCAAGGTCTTGGCAGACACGTGGGTGGCAAAATCTTTCCAGCAGCGGATTCGTTACCTGCTGGCGCGCTGCAGCGCGCTGCGGCCACCCACACTGCAGAGTCTCAGCGGTGCCCAGCACCCACTGCAACACAGGCACCCACCGCTCACCTGGGAGGCTCCTAGAAAGGGACATCCAGCCCCAAAACAGCCCCAATCCCAGCACTGCCTCTCATCCCAACAGAGGAAGAACGTCCCCAGATAGCCTCGCTTCTCTCATTTGAGAAAGCCTTGGAACGGTGCTGATAGCTGGAATATTTCAGGAAGCGTGTGGGCTGCCGTAGGTGGGAAGGGACAAATATTTTTCAAACAGAAAGCACTTGACTCTTGAACTCAGCTCCTAGGTCTGCCCACTCAAATCTGTGTGAAGCAGAGGGAGAGAGTGTGAGGTAGTATTTTTATTTTCTTGATGGAAGGCAAAAAGAAACCTGAGCCGAGCGCTAATCACAGCCTTTCATTACAAGCTGGCACAACTTCTGCACCCCAGTGGGCTTATCCTGGCAAATAAGAGATCTCCTCCTAGGATGCAGTTATTCAGTTATACCTAGGGAAGAGCAGTGGTGGTGTTTGTTGTGTGTATTAGAAAGGCACCAATGCTTATCTTCCCTTTCCAAAAATCCCTCCAAAGGGAGAAATGCTATTCAGAACTGCTCAGGTGTGGATGGAGTGGAAGCTTAGCGCCGAATCGGGGCTCCGACCGCGTAGGTTAGCAAAGTGGGGATTAGTGGGGCTCTGCTGCTTTGCGTGTCAGGGAACCATGGAACTAACTACAGCAGCTATGTGCTTTGTTGAAGCTTTAGAAACATATCATTGTGCTGCGGCAGGTTTGGGTCTGGTTTGTTTTTTCAGACAGGGAAAACTACAGTGAAAGCCACAAAAGTAAAGCCCATCAGTTATAAACAGGAGGTGTCCTCCCTCCCTTAGAGCGAGGACTGGCAGCATAGTCCAAGGATACAGTCACTTTGAATGTAAAGCCAACTCAGACCGCTGCTAGAGAAGCACAGTGGTGTAGGTGGGATTGAGACCGTGTTAGTCAGAGGGCTTGTTTGAGCCTTGGAGGTCCTCACTGCACCCCCAGTGCCTGGACACCAATCACCCTTTATTGCCACCAACACAGCGCAGCCAATGAAGAAACCTGTTTGGGTTCAGGCTCCTTTTGCTTTGGCTTTCCTGCCTCTGAGACTTAGAATCATAGAATCACCAGGTTGGAAAAGACCCACTAGATCATAGAGTCCAATCAATCCTATAAAACACTAAACCATGTCCCCCAGCAGCTCGTCCACCCATCCCTTAAACACCTCCAGGGAAGGTGACTTGCTTTAAAGCAATCCAGATCTCAAAGCCCAGTTTCAACAACCACCTTGCACCACATTTCAGGGCTCTCTTCTCAGTCTTGCTATGGAAGAAACTCTTCACTTTGAGGGTGGGGAAGCCCTGGCCCAGGTTGCCCAGAGCAGGGGTGGCTGCCCCATCCCTGGGGGTGTTCAAGACCAGGTTGGATGGGGCTTGGAGCTCCTGATCCAGTGGGAGGTGTCCTTGCCTGTGGCAGGGGTGGAACTGGATGGGCTTTGAGGTCCCTTCCATCCCAACCCATTTATTATGTCCAGCCCTGCTCTAACCCCAGCTGTGGAAGGTAACTAGTTGCCAAATCCACTGGTGAAGGAAAGGTGGTCCATCTCTCCTCATTTACTTTTTACCCCGCGGTATCCACTTAAGAAGTCCATCTCTTCCTGCTTTGCCCCCAGTTTTATGGGAGCTAAACTGAACCAAATACTAATAAAGAAACACAACAACAATACTTCTTGTACGATACGCACAGATGTCTTGGCGAACATTCCCAGTCCTTCAGGCAACACCATCTCCTCTGCTCCGCTAACACGCAATCACCATCACTATCTGCAAAGCTAGGGCAGTTAATCTTAATCTCATTACACAAGAAAAAAGGTTGTGCTTTCCTCTAAGGCCAGGAGCACGGATCATAGGTTTTTTAAAATATCGATATTGCTGGTGACTGCTCTTAATTACAAAAAAGCTGGGAGACTAAAGGGCTCCAACAAGCAGCTTGCTCAGCTCTGTGCTTCTCCTGGAAAGCAGAGAGAGAAGAAAGTCCTGAACAGGCCCCATTATCAAATATTCAAAACTTTTTGATGTGTTTTAACTCTTCACTATTGCCCTGCTTCCAGGAAAGGGTAAAGCAATTCACTGAATTTGATGAAGATCACAAAATGCTGCTTAAGTTCCAGGTGCTGACAGAGCAAAATTAAAGATCACCGTTGGGGGAGCCTATGTCAGCATTCTTAGATTCATTATTTCCTAATTTAAAGCTTCAAAATTGCCAAATTGGACAAGTTTTTCAAGTGTATTCTTCAATTGTCAGTTTTCAAACAAACCTCATTTCACTAATACCGAATTTCAAATAATGTCCTCAGACAAGTGCTTGAACAATGGTTTTTCTGTCTCTATTTCATATGAGATTTGCCGGTTTTGTGTTTTGGAAGTCCTGAAAGCTTCTCTCCAACAGGGAAGGGTGGGGGACACCCAACCAACCTTCTTCCCTACTCACCTCTGGTTTGATATGAACTTTGAAACCCACCTCAGAAGCAAATACACGCAGAAGAAGAAAGTGCCCACAGCAACAGTTGGAAAGGAAAGGAACACAGCTGGACAGCCTAGATCCCAGGATGGAGGTGGCTGTAGGTGTCCTAGAGCTCAGCCACCAATCCAACCCTATCACCACTTCCTATCACTCTACAGGGTGTGCGATATAAAGCCAGCAACATCTGTTACCTTATATTTGGGGAAGACTAGTTAGTTTTCCCAAATACTAAACCAGTCCCCAGAACAGACTAGGTAATGAGGCTGAACTAATCTTGATTTATTAAAGCTGGGGGATGAAAAAAGGTCATTTAATGTTTAAAAAAGGTTGGTTTTAAGACTTCATATCTTGGGACACAGTGCCAAAGCTCATCTAATAGCGGCGTCATTAAGTATGAACGAAAATCTTTATAGAAATTCCCTTTCATCTATTCCTGTCTATTAAATATGGGAAGATGCAGCGAGTAAATCTTTAATCCTGAAAACTTACAGCAAAGTCTTTGAACTTTGTTGGCCTCAAAAATCATTTCTATCTTCCCCGTCATAATAAATGTCTCCGTTCCAGGCTGCCTTCTTGATGAATGATGAAAATAATATTTCAGAGAGAGTCAGGAGCACCTGAATCTGGGATGTCCAATTCAGGGCTGCTTTGGATTTCACAGGGATTGAGTCAAACAAATCCATGTCAAGCCAGCAAGGACTGGGAAAGGCTGGGCTTTTCTCAGGAAGAACTGTCTGGAAACATCGTCTCCAATGGAATGTTTCAAACTTGATAGATAAATGTCCTTTATATAATAATAATTCTTCTTTTATTCAATATGCTCAGGTTTTCCTTACACTTAACGCAAACCCACGAGCTTAAAACCCAGAAGAGTTTATCATTTCAGATACACATTTATAATAGTTGGGTTGCAGTTGCTCAAGATTTGAGCAAAAAGCGACTTCAATCGCAAATTTCAATCAAACAAAATTCAAATGCACCACTCAAAGTTAATTATTTAACAGCCAGAACTGGAGAAAAGTTACTAATGGCAGCCAAAGAAATGCAAGATGATATGATGGTGACCTCTAAGAAAAACAGGTTTCAGTAACTTTCCTACACGTAATCCTCATCTCAGGGTTTTTCCAGCTCTCAGGAGACACGATGGGGGACAGGGTGTGCTCTGATGAGGTGTGTGTATATGCACACATGCGTGTGCATGTGTGGTGGCACAGATCACGTCCAAGCCCTTCCCTGCTGAGATGTTGTGTAGAGGATGAGATACTGAGGGGCATGGTTTAGAGACTGGTGGGAATGGTTGGACTCGATGATCCAGTGGGTCCCTTCCAACCTGGTGATTCTATGATTCTATGAGCCATATATTGACAGGAGCTCCCCAGAGATGTGGCTTCCCTAAACTGCCCTGCCCATGGCAGAGGGGTTGGAAGTGGATGATCTTTAAGGTCCCTTCTGACCCAAACCATTTTCTCAACTCCATCAGCCCCACAACGCAGGCAAATGTGGTGAGAGAACTGAGAGGGTGGCATCTGCCTGCAGCATTTTCAGTCCACTCAAGCAGAGCAGATGCTTACTCTTCTGCCTTTTCTCCTCTTACCTTGAGTAAATGTCTCCTGGAGGAGGAAAGACTTTCATTCCTTACCCCGAGCAACTCAATTTTACTCCTTTTCACCAAAACAGCAAGCAGGGGCACCGGCAGTGCTGTCAGCTTGCGTGTTTTCAGTGGAGGAGACAGCTGTCTTCCCAAGACACAGCAACCCATCCGATTAAGTGCCCCAGCCAGCCTGCAGACAGCACCGCAATTGAATCCTTTCCACCCTCAGATGGGTTTCAACCAGTGCTAAGACAGCAGAAAGACTCCATTCTCCGCTTTGCCCTAGCCGCGGGGCTCCCCGGAGTGCTCCCCGCCACCAGCCAGACTGACAACATATGCACCCTGACAAGCCTAATAGGACTGTAAGTTTTACTACATATCCCTACTTAATTCATGATCCAACCCAGATCTAACGAAGTAGAATTTTTATAACAATAGCAGGGAACAGATGTTACCGGGAGGTTTATAGACTGTTACAGCAAACAGCGTGGAGCTGACCTTTCTCTTTTAACTTTATTAAGCGTTGTTCTGTTTTCTCAGATGCTTTGCATACCGTGGAGATATGAGACAATACTTAGAAACGCAATTGCCTTCTCAGTTCTGGTGGCTTGAAGATGTAGATTTAGCAAAGCAGTGGCTTAGTAAACATGATATTTCACTGTTCATAACCTGTCACTCCAAGTTAAAAAGATATAAAGCCATCTGCAGTATTTCTCAGGTGTCTCTTCTGGCAGGTTAAGATCACGCCTATAACCTCTTGTTATTTATACTGTAAACACAGTTCTCAAATCCTTTATGTTCCTGTGATGAAGGGACTATTAAATTAAAAAGTGTAACCTCAGTTCAACCAGGTATAGATACACAGAAGATCCAATATCTATCATTGGAGCTGATTACTCCTTAGACTCAAAACCAGGAACCCTTCACATCAACGTCATACCACGAAAATGTATCATCCTCCAAAGCATCAATGTTCTGCTCAGGAACACCAGCCTTGGGAGATGCTGGGACCTAGGGGAATCACCCCACTCCTTCACAGAGAATCACTGATGGTTTGCGTTGGAAGAGACTTCAAAGCTCATCCAGTTCCAACCCTCTTGCCATGGGCAGAGACACCTCCCACTGGATCAGGGGCTCCAAGCCCCATCCAACCTGCCCTTGAACCCCTCCAGGGATGGGGCAGCCACCACTGCTCTGGGCAGCCTGGGCCAGGGTCTCCCTACCCTCATGGGAAAAAGTTTCTTCCCAAGATCTCATCTCAATCTCCCCTCTTTTAGCTCACAACTGTTTCCCCTCAGCCTATCCCTGCACTCCTTGATCAACAGCCCCTCTCCAGCTTTCCTGGAGCCCCTTTCAGTGCTGGAAGCTGCTCTAAGGTCTCCCTGGAGCCTTCTCAGCCTAACTTGCCTCCTGCTCCCTGACCATCTGCTCCCACCTCCATCTACTCTCAACTTCACTAACCCCAAACTGGCTCAAACCCCACGAGGTTCCAGACTCACTTGAGGGGGCAGTTGATTAAAAATGGTTGCGCGATTGACTTATTTTGCATGTTTCCCCTCTGCTGAATAGAGCACCAACCCTTCAGGCTGTCAATAAAGTAACACAGTAAAAAATTTGCAGACTTCCTTGTTCCAGGGCTGTCAAGCACAGCTCCTGTGGAGAAACAGGTGGGATTCTGTTTCTATTATAAACTCTGAAGTGCTGCTTAAAAATAAAATAAAAATTTGTCAGTCTGCTATTACTCTGAGAGGAACAAGGATGTCATCAAGGAAAAAGAAAAACTAAACCCATAAACTCTCCTTCACAAAGAGACTTGATAATGTTTGTCTCATCAGTGTTGCAGAGGGCTATTTATTGCTCTTGGCCAACATTTGAAATCTGCATTTAAATGGAGCTTCCCTCTCATTTCTGCTACCCAGAGAGAGTGAATTCAGGAGAGAGAGACAAGGGGAAACGTGATAAAAACAGCTAAGGGCTTTAGTTCCTACAGCTTAAAATACAACCTCTCTTTTCTCTTCTTTAATAATTGCTCTGTGTACATAAAATCAAAATAACATTTTCTGAGCCTGGGAGTTTCCAGGAAGATTGAGAATGCCATCACACTTCTCTGCTGTCCTTCCCTGAGCTTGCGAAGGTGATGACATGGAAATGGGGAGACCTTAGAGCAGCTTCCAGTGCTGAAAGGGAAGCTGGAGGGGGGCTCTTGGTCAGGGAGTGCGGAGATAGGATGAGGGGGGACGGTTTTCATCTGAAAGAGGGAAGACTGAGATGAGATCTTAGGAAGAAATGTTTTTCCCCATGACGGTGGGGAGGCCCTGGCCCAGGTTGCCCAGAGCAGGGGTGGCTGCCCCATCCCTGGAGAGGTTCAAGGCCAGGCTGGATGGAGCTTGGAGCCCCTGATCCAGTGGGAGGTGTCCCTGCCCATGGCAGGGGTGGGACTGGATGGACTTTGAGATCCCTTCCAACCCAAACCATTCTACGATCCTGTTGTATGGTTCTGTGATGCTGGACCTGTCACAGTGCTGGGATGCAACAAATAAGCGTGGTTGTTCATCTCTGCTCCCCACCAAACATTGTCCCTCTGGTCAAGGTAGGTAAAAAAGCCCTGCCAGACTCCTGTACCCTCTTCCATGAAACGGAGCTGGCTACTCCTGTCCCAAATGGAGCTGGGAGGCAGAAACACAGTTCATCTGCCATTCTTAAAGCAGGTATCTGCAAGACATGTCTCATCTCGCCTCTCGCTCCTTTGCTTCACATGCAGGGAGGGAATCACTCCAATGAGGCAAGGTCCTGCTCTTCTGATAAAGAGCATCCGCTTTTCCGAATACAAATGTTACTACAAGGCAGTCAGCAAACACCTTCACATGGAGACAGAAGCAGAAGAGTACAAAGGAATAAGAAAGGAGTCTGAGATGGAAATGCCCTGTCCAGAGCCGGCTAATGAAACCATCCTCTTGTACAAATGCAGAGCAGCAAACTGAAAACCAACACGGCAACTCCAAGATGTTTCCACAGCTGCAGATTTGAGGCATGCTGCAGCTATGGGTGAAGTCCTGACTTGTGAATCCAAATAGAGTGTTTGCAAACAGCAAGTCCTACCTTATCCCTTGAAAAGCCTGTCAAGAGACTTCCCAAAAACACAGACTGAAGAGCAGGGAGAAGGAGGAATGACTGATCTAACCTTCCTGAGATGTAATGTCAGGGCTGAGCAGGGAATAAATTCTTATGACTCTGAAAGAAAGGGATGCTCGAGGCCTCCAGCAGGACAAGCTGGGAGAACAAACAAGAGCTCTCCATCTCATACGGACAGGGTTTTGGAGACAAGAAAGGGAAGGAGGACATGGGTCTGTTAGAGCAGTCCTACATGAGGCCACAAAGATGATCTGAGAACTGGAGCACCTCCCATACAAGGACAGTCTGAGACAGTTGGGGTCGTTAAGCCTGGAGAAGAGAAGGCTCCAGCAACTTCCAGTATGGAATAGGGGCTCCAGGAGAGCTGGGGAGGGTCTCTTGATCAGGGAGAGCAGGGACAGGACAAGGGGGAATGGTTTTCAGCCAGAAGAGGGGAGATTGAGGTGAGATCTTAGGAAGAAATGTTTTTCCCATGAGGGTGGGGAGGCTCTGGCCCAGGTTGCCCAGAGCAGGGGTGGCTGCCCCATCCCTGGAGGGGTTCAAGGGCAGGTTGGATGGGGCTTGGAGCCCCTTGATCCAGTGGGAGGTGTCCCTGACCATGGCAGGAGGGTTTGAACTGGATGGGCTTTGAGGTTCCTTCCAACCTAAACCATTCTATGGTCCTAATGGGTGAAGATCTAACAGAATGACAGGAAGGCACGGCAAGACACCTTTCACTCAAGGCATCCCAAGAGTCGCAGACACTACCCAGGGATGTTGCTAGCAAAGGCACATGGAAGCAAATGTGCATCAGGAGGAAAAAGCCTCTGGAGGTGTCAGAAATCTTCCAGCAAGTAAACAGACAATTCCAGCCAGAAAGAGCTTGTTTCTCCATGTGGGTACATGATGTGGTGGGATGCTTTCTTGTTTCCCTGAAGCTTTGTTCGCAGCAGGAGGTATTCAGAACAGAGCTCTCTAGTGTGTTTTTTCTGTGTCTCTGAAGAGCCTGTCTGTCAAATCAGACTGCAGTTTGTCACAGAATTCAAGCTCCTGGATGGACACTTACCCACATCCACACAAGGTCGGTCTAAGTGCCTAAATCTTATTTTCTTAGGAAACCAGCCCAAAAACACTGCCTGAAGTCGGGAACATTGTTTTCCCATCTGTCTTTTGTTTCAATAATGTCAAGTTGAGTTTCAAAAAGAAGGTTTTCTGCCCATTTTCATGGTCTCGGGTGACCAGCAGCAGCTGTGGTTTTTAGGAGAGCAGCACTGGGAAGCCCTGGTGGGGCCAGTAAACTTGGCAAGACCGGGAAACAAGCAAGAACTTAATTAAGTCAGTGGAGAGTATAAATCCAAGAAAAATAACCACACAAACCCCAAGTGCCACTTCCAGGCAGACAAAAAGAATGAGGGAGGAAGAAACAATGTATAAAATTCTAAGCTAAAACCCCTCCAAAAAAAAAAATCAAAAAAACAAATGGGAAAAGGCCGCTAGGATTTATAGTTATAATCACAGATTTGAGAGATGGCGATGCACAACGCAGCGTTGGAGAGCAGGCAGCAGCCACCAGCATGGGAAAGAGGATGGGGAGGCAGGAAAGAAAAGCACAGCAGGACCCCAGATGCTTTCCTGGTCGCACATCCACACTGAGCATGTTCTCTACCTACAAGAGAGGTGACCACAAAACCCCAGAGCTCCGTCTCCAGAGGCAGCTGTATTGCAGTGGCAGGCAAGGTTATTCCAGCATAGACACGACTCTGCAGCACTTTGGGATTTACTGATTGACAATGATGTAAGGACAGCAACATTTCCAAAGCTGGCACTTTGCCTCTTGCAGAGGGAAATGTTTCTTGAACCTCCAGTAAGCTTCAGAATTAAAGGAATTTGGGTCCCCTCTAAAACTGTTGGATTCACAAAGGCTTGTAGTGATAGGATGAGAGGCAATGGGTATAAACTGGAGAGGGGCAGATTTAGACTGGACATAAGGAGGAATTTCATCACCGTGAGGGTGGGGAGGCCCTGGAACAGGCTGCCCCATCCCTGGAGGTGTTCAAGGCCAGGTTGGATGAGGCTTGGAGCCCCTGATCCAGTGGGAGGCGTCCCTGCCCATGGCAGGGGTGGAACTGGATGATCTTTAATGTCTCTTCCAATCAAACTGTTCTATGATTTCTATATATTTAAGTGGGGTCTTTTCTGATCCATTTCACTCTTAACTCCTCCTGGAATCTTTGTGTTTACAGGGCATTTGCTCTTCTTTCAGCATCCTTCATTTCAAGGATGCTTTCGCACCACTTGCTGATTCCTCCCAGGCTGGCATTGAGGAGGATGCACAGCTTAGATCAAATGATAGAGTATGAAAGTGCCAGCCCCTGGCTCCAGGCTTCCCCCAGCCAGCTGAGTAACTGAATACACAAACAGCAAAGAGTCTTGAACGTGGCCCCAGTGTCAAGGTCAGAAGGGGAAAAAAAAATGCTGTAGCGACATGACAGAAGGTTTTGCTTTCACTAATATGGAGATCTTACAGATACTCTGTTCTATTCCTGTCACAAATCATTAGCCATTGCTGCTATAAAAATCTCTAAAAGATAGATCCAAGGACAAGGACCTACCATGCTGGATGGAGATACCAGATATGACAATTCCTTTAAAGATATGAGACAGACAAGCGATAGGCGAATGACTTTCATTCTCTTATGATGGATGAAGAACAGAGGCACAAAGAGATACAATGACTCCTCAAGGGTTTGCAACACCACAAGGCAAATAAACAGACTTAATATGCCAAGAGGCTTCAGAAACCCTTGTTTAGCACCTTAGCCTTTTTACTTACTGCCACTGAAACTTGACACATCTGCTTCAATCTACAGGCATCCACATGCATCACAAAACCCAAGTGAGCACTGTCAGCAGAGCTTCTGGGAGATGTGAATCTCCAGAAGCAGCAGCAGATTAAAAGAAACGAGTATGAAGATAAATGAAGACCAGGGTCAATGCTACAAGGCTGAGCACAGCATGGATGGAAGATCCACACTATCCTTGGAGCTTTAGAGCGAGTGGAGAAGGTCAGGACCTACAGGGGGCAACTCGGAGCACCTAAATCGGGTAATAATTTGTTCCTAAGAAGGTGGCCTTTTGAGTCTCTATGCTTTTGCATCACAGGAAACCTCACTGCCTGCCTACCCCAACCTCCCTACCTCCACGCTGCCCACCTACCTACTTCCACAGACGCTGGTGCACAGATGTGCAAGGGAAGAGAGTTTAGCCTTTGAGTAAAAGGGGATCACCGAGAAGCTGAGGAGAAGATGAGCAAGAGTAGGAAAAGGTGACATTGTAAACCTCACCTCTCCTGCAGAAGATCCAGATGTATTAAACTACATGAAAGAGTTTGATCCAATTATAAAACAATGACACCCAAGCCCTTCACTGACGCTCACAAGGATTGTTTTCATCTCTCTGCTTTACTGTTAGAACAAACAACTTTCCTGCTGAGTCACAGTGAAATGAGATGCTAAAGAGCTGTCACACCAGATGTGGAAGCCCTTCAGATCCAATATCCATCAATCTACACAGCTTCTATTTATTTATTTTTTGCCACTCAGCCTTCAGCAATTTAATAGGTTACTTTAATGTCTTCTTGCCTTTCCTCTTCAGTGTGCTCTGCTCACTGCTTTTTCCCCCTCCCTCCGACTTCTTCCCCTGGCTTCTGGATGGGAAAACAAAAGAGGAATTTTCTTCTCCCTGGACTCTGACATGGTTTTTCTTCCCTTTCCATCTGTCTAAGCAGCAAGTGCATCTAATCCCGCTCTGTATAATTCTTTGCTAAGGAAGTGATGTTGCGTTACGGGAAATTAACTGCTTTCCCTTGCTTTGCAGAGTGGTTCCTGTTCAACCCCAAATCAGCTCCTGTGTCCACCCGCCTTGCACTGAATCCAAACTACAGCTGAACACGTGACCGTGGAACTTCAGTGCCTAAGTCAAATGGTCATTCCTGAGACTTAGAGCTGAACCAGCTCGGCCACACTACCAAGATTTCCATCTTCTGCCTTGAGCACTGAGCCTTCTGGTACCTCCCGCAGACTCCCATGTGAGATTCTCAAGATTCATCCTCAAGATACCCACATGAAGTGGAGAAACACAACCATGGCTAGTCTGAAGATGTCAGGAATCATGGAAAGGTTTGGGTTGGCAGGGACCTTAAAGCCCATCCAGTCCCAACCCTCCTGTTATGGGCAGGGACACCTCCCACTAGATCAGGGGCTCCAAGCCCCATCCAGCCTGGCCTTGAACACCTCTAGGGAAGGAGCAGCTATGAATTCTATGGGCAACCTGGGCCAGGGCCTCACCATCCTTGCACAGGTTGCCCAGAGAAATTGTGGAAATCCACCCCAGAGGTGTTCAAGAATGAACTGAACGAATTAAAATCTGAAGCTAATGTTCACAATTTACAGTACATAAAAATCTCAGGTGGGCTCTAATTTGGGAAAAAAAAAAAAAAAAAGCAGCCCCACTTTGTTGTTAGATTACTTTTTGAGAGAAGGGATCTACAGAGACCTGCATGAGTGAAGTGATGCACAGTAGCATCCATGCCCGAGGCAATTTGCCTTAGCATCCTCTGGAGCCCAACCCGGTGTGGGGTGACAAACAGTGCCTGCAGAACACTTGGTACAACAGAAAATAACCACAAGATCCTTAAAAGTTACTCAAACTTTTCTTCAATTCAGGTGAAGAATAATTTTTAGGCAAAGGGCTTTTGCTTTCAGCTTGGGAGTTCATTACCGATTCTCCTACATCTGTGCAATGCGGAAGAGTTTCAAAGATGCTACACAGAAGCAGGAAAGGGCAAGTGAAGAGGAAGAAAAGAAAGCAAAAGGCAAGGATAAAGAAAAGCTCAGCTGCCTAGAGTAAATTAAATCAGACACAAACATTCTTAGTGAACAAGGTGAAAGAAACCCAAAGGAAAAGCTATTCCAGGCTCCCAGATGCTGGGCTTGATGGGAGCAGCAGCAGGAGCAGCTGGTGGGATCGGAGAGGGATCGACAACAACACCGAGTCAAGAAGGAGACGCACCAGAACCAGCTACACTTGTAAAAGAGAGGGTGAGTGGAGTGAGTTACACCCCCTGTAGCTGGTTATGATGCTTCTTAGAGAGGACACTGAATTAGTGACATCAATGCAGCAAGAAACTGCATGAGGCTCACAGTGATAAGCTTAATTAAACCACAGAGTTATCCATAGGCTGTGGCTTATGTTATAAATAAGCAACACTTATGCTGATTAATTAAAATCATGGTTCAGATCATTAAATCCTCCTACTTTCAACCACCTTAATAAGGATACCTGCAAGAGCTGAATCCAGCCACAGACGTTTTGACCCTTGTGAGCGTGAGCACACGCTGGAGGGGAGGGGATCTAGCAAGAAGGCTGGGACCAGCTTGCATTGCAGTGGGTGGTCCAGGCTTCTCCACTGGGGGTTTGCTCTCGCTGCTGTCACATGAAGAATTAGGATTGCTAGCCGCAGGCGGCACCACATTCCCCCTGCTTCTCAAAGTCTGTAAAAGGTGTCTTAACACAAACGCTGAAAACATCTTCGAGACGGCAAGCTGTGTCAGCTGCCCTCATGGATCCAATTCTTTTTCATTATCCCAGCTAGCAGAACTTGCCTGGAGAAACAGGGCTGCTTTATCATCCTCTCAGCCTCTTCCCACGCGAGACACGTCCAGGGCCACCTCCGGGACAGCAAATCACTAGCTCATCATCAAACACCTAGACCTGCCCTCCCTGTCACCCACTCCTTGCCATGCCCCTTACTTCGTGCATCACAGTCCTGGTGTCCCTGCTCCAGCTAACACCGTGCACGCAGCTGACATCAGGTGAGAGCCACCCTCCTCCTCTTGCCTTGCACTATTAATTCCCCCTGGATTTGCAACAACCTTCCACCAGTGTGAATTACAGGAGGAGAACAGGAGCGGTTCTGTGAGTCTACAAGATCACATTAGCTGTTTGCTTGCTACTCAATCTGGGATGCGGTTCAACCATGCAGTAATGGGACTCTGGAGGGAGCCAAGATGAGGTCCCGAGTCACTAACAAGCCCACCAAACGGTCCCAACAAATTCTGCAAGGATGATTATCAGCTCCTTCATCTCTCCCAGTCTTCTTCCTTTTCCTTAACACAATTTTACCAGATTGGGAACTGACTAATAACGATAATAATAAAATAAACCTTGTTTACAATCAATTGCAGGATTGGGGCTATTTCCTCCATCTATTCACTGACAAAGAAATTGCCTTTTAAATAGATAACAATGATTGCGAGGGTCCGGTTATTACCTTGAAACGTCATATTTTGATACATCCAATGTTGTTCTCTTACATAAATAACAGTTATTACTGTAAAGTGATTTCTCCTTTCTGTACTTCCAAAGAGTTCCTGCAGGAGATGGCAAAGAAAATGGGTTCTATTAATGCTACTCTTAGACTCTGTTGCTTTCATACTTTAACTCCCATCATTAATCCTCCAATGTGTCTTTAAACAAATGTAATTTATTCCACAACACTCTGGCAGCTATTCTTCCCATCTCCTCCCCTCCCTTTCCCCCAATACCCTCTGCCATGAAGCAGGAGCTCTTCCTCCCCTGACTCATCAGTGGGTGTTGTGCTCCTGCCAGTCAGGGAAAAGCATTTCAGCTCTTGTTCACGCAGTTTGCTGGTAATTACAAGAAAAATATGAGAGCCCACAATCAGGAAACACACATCAGAAGAGGCTGTGATGGAAGGATTTCTTTCCTCCCCGAAACCTTGCAGCAGGGATCACAGGATAACTTTGCTGAAGAGGTTCTTCTAAACTAATCCTAAGCTGACAGTCGCTTCCACCTGGGTCCTTGTGCAGGCTCTCAGCACAGGGAAAACATTGCCTCTGGCACACAGCATCCTCTTTGGAGCATAGTACAAATGCAACTGCCAGATGCCACTTTGATTTGATTTGATGATGATAAATAAGGCTATTCTTTTCACTACACAATCGAGGGGCAACCGAGTCTGCAACCATCAACTGTTTGCACAGGACTCTTTGAAACAGCCTAGACCCCTACCTCTGGTGCTCCAGGCAAGCTCCTCTGCCATCGTTTCTCAGCAGTGAGAGAAGCGTTGTCACCTCCATTTCACGGGGAGCAGAGGCAGAAAGGGACACAGCCCCGTTCTGCGGTGGCATTTAGGCACCAATCCTACCCCTGAGGAGGTAAAATCCCACCTACTTCAAGGAGCAGGTCTCTGCGGGAGTTTTATCAGAAAAGGAGTCATGCACTAAAAAAAGCCTCAAGGGTCTAAAGGGCCTGCTTGTCTTTTAGGAGAGGGAATTGAACATGCACCTTCGGAATCCCACAGCATGCCCTGCCCTGATGCCACAGCGTGGCTGCCCCACGTGGACCTCCATGCACCAGCCAGCACGGCTCTGCGAACATCAAAGAATCATGGAATCATAGAATGGTTTGAGTTGGAAGGCACTTTAAAGGCCCACCCAGTTCCATCCCCACTGCCATGGGCAGGGACACCTCCCACGGGATCAGGTTACTCAAAGCTCCATCCAGCCTGGCTTAGAACATCTCTAGGGATGGAGCAGCCACCACTGCTCTGGGCAACCTGTTGTAGTAAGGTGAAGATAAAGAAAAGAACCTTTGCAGGCGTCCCACTTTTCCCCTGCATCTTCCACCTTTGGCACCAGAAATAGCAAAGATTAGTATTTTGAGTTATTCATATAACTCCTGGACATCTGGGCCTTTCTGTTTTCTCCTCGTCCCTCAAGAGTTATGACATTCCCTTTACCCCTTCTCGGTTACAGCCTTTTCTTCATTATCATCTGTCAAGTCCAATTAAGATGTGCACTGACATCAGGGAAGATTATTTCTGAAGTCTCCTGCGAGAGACAGTTGACAGGAGCCTCCACCCTTGAGAAGTGTGAGCAAACTCCCCAGCAGATTGCCATCACCTTCACACAATCCTCCCCAGTGAGCCCAAGAGTGTGCAACACCCATCCAGCATTTGTCTTTCACGGCAATGGAGGATGTTCTGCATGTTGGAAAACATCTGTCTGTGGCTGCTTTCTGATCCTAGAATCATAGAATGGTTTGGGTGTGAAGGGATCTTAAAGCCAATTCAAGTTCCAACCCCCTGCCATGGGCTGGGACACCTCCCACTGGACCAGGGGCTCCAAGCCCCATCCAACCTGACCTTGAACCCCTCCAGCCATTACTTGGCAGGGCGTAATCCCAGGATTTCTGAGATATGTTGATTAGAAGCCTACGAGTCCATCAGTTTTTCGGCAATCTGGAGGGTTATTGAGTGTGGAAGGAAGATGCTCCACAATGCCTGGTAGCTTCATATTGGATTAGCCCCGATGCAGAGAGACCAATCTGACATGGTGAAGGGGCTGGAGAACAGGCCTTACGAGGAACGGCTGAGAGAGCTGGGGGTGTTTAGCCTGGAGAAGAGGAGGCTGAGGGGAGACCTCATTGCTCTCTCCAACTACCTGAAAGGAGGTTGTGGAGAGGAGGGAGCTGGGCTCTTCTCCCAAGTGACAGGGGGCAGGATGAGAGGGAATGGCCTCAAGCTCTACCAGGGGAGGTTTAGGGTGAACATTAGAAAAGATTTTTTCATGGAAAGGGTGATTGGTCCCTGGCAGAGGCTGCCCAGGGAGGGGGTTGAGTCACCTTCCCTGGAGGGGTTTAAGGGATGGGTGGACGAGCTGCTGAGGGACATGGGTTAGTGTTTGATAGGAATGGTTGGACTCGATGATCCAATGAGTCTTTTCCAACCTGGTGATTATATAATTCTATGACTCTAACTTGATGTCTGGGGCTGGACCTCCATCATCTGGAAGCACCTTTTTAGCACAGGAAGCATAGCTGGTTAATTTAGCTGCCTTGGAGGCTTCTGTTTGCTCGCTCCCTTTCAAGGGCTGCATCTTTACGGTCTCCTCCAACTCAAACCATCTAGAGAAGAGCGATACAAACAAGCAGCCAGGAGCTCATGGCATTGTTTAGGTTGGAAAAGGCTTTTAAGATCATAGAGCCCAACCATTAACCTAGCACTTCCAAATTCACCACTAAACCATGTCCCTAAGCACCACACCTACATCTCTCTGTCTCCTGCATCACACCTTTAAAAACACTAGCTTTTTAAACTAATGAGCTTGCTGAAGAACAGATCAGAGATGGTGGTGATGTGCAGATGGAACCGTCTTGGCTCTTGGGTGCATGCAGGTTCATGACGAGGAGCTCGGGACGGTCTAGGGCTGAGTCTTTGGGCCCATACTTTGTCCTTGTCCTCTCTCGAGAGCCCTGGCCATCCCTTTGCAGCTTGGAAGGGCGGTAAGGGGTGAGAAACAAGCCCTGTGGTGCAGAGCCCCTCGCTGGTGTGCAGCGCGGCGTGGTCCAGCACCTCCCTGGGGCATCTTTATGTGCCGAGAGATTTCTTGGAATGCTTTTCAGTGAGAAGCCTATTCGGGTCACTCATCTCTTTTCAAAGTCAATATTACTAAATGGCAATTGAGGAGTGGGGGAGCTGTGTTTATCCCATGGATACCAGGCAGACAATGGACCTCGTCTTGCCCAGATGGCACAGGCTCTTCTCCAAGCAGAGAAACGGGGCTGGTGCCATTGAAATGGGCTCAAACACACAGGGCTACAGTGCTAGTATGGTAATTACAGTGCCTCCAGTGGCCATCTGGACACACAAACTAGTTTTCTATTTGGATAATAAAACCTCTCCAATGTCTCCAATATTAGCCATGTATGGGGATGCTAATTGATTTAATTGAAGCTCTCGGTGTTGAGCTGTGTGTACTGCCAACAATCTAGGTACGTGGTGGAATTTAATATCAGTTTGAGGGAAGGAAACGAAGTTGTGCACGCTTTGCTCTTGCAAGTGTAAGGTCTGATGAAGTCCCAGAGTCCAGGATGTGTGAGGTCTTGTTCCAGTGATAGAGGAGATGGGGCTGCTGCTTCTGAGCCCCCCTAAGCAACAGGTCACAGCTTTGCTGCTCCTGGTAGGGTTGAGCCTTGTTAGCGTGGAGGTCGATTTTAACCAAAAGTTGTCTTTCGGTGGGGTATTTATACACATATACGCGAATATTAGATTTTGATTTTGTGAAAAGCAAAGTCACAGTCAAGTGATTAATATCCTTTATTTTATACATTAGTAGCATCTCATAACTCTGGTCATGAACCACGTACCAGGTCCTGCACAGATAGCATGGCACAAAGGAACATTCAGAGATTCCCAGTGCAAAGGGAGACCTCTCTGCACCTTTGGAAGAACTGTTTTCTGGGCTCGTTTTCATGAGAAATTGTAATTTTTGTCATGGTTTGAAAATCAGCACTTTCAGCCTAGAAAGACATGCCAGGGGTTCTGATGCCAAAAAAAAATTATCCAAGTCTCTCGCTCTCTTTTTATTATTTATTTTTCTTTATAAGAACTTTTTCAAGTAAACAGAAAAATCCAACAAAAAAAAAAAAAAAGAAAAACCACAGCCTTGAGGCAAATTTGTCCACCTAAAGAAATAGCAAAAAGTGACCTCTTGCAGAACTGCCATAGTCAGAACCAGGGGTATTAGAAATTATTCCTGGATGGCCTCAGGCAATTACTTTGTGCCAGGTAGTATTCCTGATGTGCTTCGCTGAGTTAAGGATACGGAGTAGTGTGATGTCTGCAGTGTGTGTTCCCCATGATAGGTGTTGTCCTTAGTGCTTATTCTCAACTGCTAAGTGATAGGACGAGAGGAAGTAGCCTCACGTTGCACCAGGGGAGTTTTAGATTAGATATTGGGAAAAAATTCTTTCCCAAGAGAGGTGAAGCACTGGTAGAGGCTGCTCAGGGCAGTGGTGGGGTCATCATTCCTGGAGGGGTTCAAAATGTGTATATTTGGCGCTTGGGGACCTGATTTAGGAGACACAGTGGGGTTGGGCTCACGGTTGGAACCCTATGATCTTCAAGGTCTTTTCCAACCTTAAGAATTCTATGATTTACCTCTTCCGCTGTAGCTTTTTGCCAGTCTTGAGGGAAATATTTTGGATTTTTTCCTATGCTTTCTCTTGTTTAGAATAGGAGGGATACAGTGGCTTATGTTGCCTTAATTTCCTGTTGATTCTCTTCTATCCAGATCCCTCATTAACTGTTTAATCAGGAACATGGGAAACGCGGCCAAGTGTTTTTTGTGAAAGGCATGTTGAGTTTGGAGGGAGTAAAATAGCTCAAAAGAGGCACCTGCAAGCAACCAAATTATTGGCCTAAAATGTTTTTATCCCAGTAGGCAGCTGATTGGAACAGGGGAGATGATTTTGGTTCTGCAGAAGCAGGGGTGGGAATTCAGCAAAAGGTAGGAGAGTGTAATTTCTTCTCTGATGGCCCCATTGGAACAGCAGGAGTTGGGGAGAACCAAAGGACGGGGAGAGCATCTTATTCTGGGTGATGTTTGTGTGAGCAGAGCCCAGGCTCACTGATACTGCCAGGGTCAGTCCCTCCAGTCCCATCACCCTTGGGAAGGTTTTGGGATAAAGCAGTGGTTTCATAGAATCACAGACGGGCAGGGAGGCTCTGCAAAGGGATCTGAACAGGCTGGATCCATGGGCTGAGACCAACAGCAGGAGGTTTAACAAGGCCAAATGCCAGGTCCTGCACTTGGGGCACAACATCCCTGGGAAGCTACAGACTAGGAGAAGCCTGGCTGGAAAGCTGCCAGGAGGAGAAGGACCTGGGGGTGTTGGTTGACAGCAACTGAACATGAGCCAGCAGTGGCCCAGGTGGCCAAGAAGGCCAATGGCATCTTGGCTTGGATCAGAAGCGGTGTGGCCAGCAGGTCCAGGGAGGTTCTTCTCCCTCTGCACTCGGCACTGGTGAGACCGCACCTCGAATCCTGTGTTCAGTTCTGGGCCCCTCACCACAAGAAGGATGTTGTGGCTCTGGAGCGAGTCCAGAGAAGAGCAACGAAGCTGGGGAAGGGGCTGGAGAACAGGCCTGATGAGGAACGGCTGAGAGAGCTGGGGGTGTTTAGCCTGGAGAAGAGAAGGCTGAGGGGAGACCTCATTGCTCTCTCCAACTACCTGAAAGGAGGTTGTGGAGAGGAGGGAGCTGGGCTCTTCTCCCAAGGGACAGGGGACAGGACGAGAGGGAATGGCCTCAAGCTCTGCCAGGGGAGGTTCAGGCTGGACATTAGGAAACAATTTTGTCACTGGGCACTGGCAGAGGCTGCCCAGGGAGGGGGTTGAGTCACCTTCCCTGGAGGTGTTTAAGGGACGGGTGGATGAGGTGCTGAGGGGCATCGGTTAGTGATTGATGGGAATGGTTGGACTCAATGATCCGGTGGGTCTCTTCCAACCTGGTTATTCTATGATCATTGAGTCCAACCTCTGTGTGTTAGCAGAGCACACATGGGACAGGCTCAGCCATAACTTCAGAATGCACAGCAGCTCCCTACCTCGGCTTCTAATGACAGCAAAGGGATGCTCACAGCCCGTTAAGTCTCTAACTGCTGCTAAAAACCTCCCATTAGTCTCCTCATGTCATCTCCCTGTCAGAAAAAGCAGCGGGATAAATCCTTCTGTTCTCACACTTCATCCAGTCCAACCTATGAGCAGCAGAGATTTTCCCTCATTACACATCTGTGTGTTTAACATGCGGGGACGCAGTTATCGTACCACCTAAAAGAGATGACAACACCAGAACGTTTGCCTGTGCATGAATGAAAAAAAAAAAAAGAATGTTGTGAAAGGAGCTTATTATGAGAAAGACAACGGGGGGAAAAAAAAATCCTGCAAGCCCGATGTAGTTCTGCGAAGAGTGAAACAGGTTACAAAAGAGAACCTGTGAAAATGGATGTATCACTCTCTCCTGACATGACATCGCCTCAATTAAGTTTTCTTATTGAGGTAACCCAGAGGCAGCACAGCGAGGTAACAGATGAGAGCGACTGCCTGGGAGGGTAAGTGTAGGGTGTTCCTGTCTGGAGTTACACAAAGCAATTTATTGTTCTTTTTTTTTTACTCCCTTTCTCTCGCATTCAGCATTCCTGACGAGGTCAACAGGGAGGGAGTAGAGAAAGTCCAGATTCGGATTCAGATTTCACACATCAGAAGGGGAACGGTCAAATTGAAAAAGCTATGGGAGCAGTAGCTGAGAAATCATATACGTGCTTTTTCTCACCTCCAGCTCTGTTTCTTTATTTTCTTGAAAACTGTCACGCTAACATAGCTTTCAAGAAAAAATATAATGTTCTTCTACATTTTCCCAGTGCCGTGCTCTGAGGGTTTGCACAAATAACACAAACTGCCCAGGCACTGCTAGGCTTTACCCACTCTCCATGGCATCAGGACATCTATGGGTACCCACAGCTCTCCGTTGGGGTCCCCCTGGGGGCCAGACGATGGGGCACAGCTGGGTGATGAGCCCAAGGTTGACGTTCTTCAATGATGAGCAAAGGTGAGGTCTGAAGCATCAACCCAACTGCCCCCAAGAGATCCTGCAGGTCCTTCTTTTGTGGTCCCTTCCTTGCTTTTCCTTTTCTAGTGGCAGCCACATCCCAGCAGCAGCTGCCCGAGGTGCTTCTTCAGCAGCTGCCCCCTTTCCACTCTTACATAGACCTCCCAGAGCTTGCTCATCTCTGTGTCTCCCTCAGGCTATTGTGGGGGACTCTCTTTAGAGACAATCCTGAACTCCCTCCCGTTCCTACTCTTTGTATTTCAAAATTAATCAACAGAAATAGAAACTTGAATCCCTGCCTTTAATTTGCTGAGCTCATTCACTCACAGGATTTTCCTTTCCAAAAAAAAGAAAAAAAAGAGCTTATTTAACCTGATGTTCTTAAATCCTTCTGCTCCAGGAGAGATTTGCACGGCTCTGGCACAGCTCTGCCAGCATCCCAACAGTCTGTCTGCAGGAGAAGCTTGTGAAAGCCACTGTTCTCCCCTGGAGAGGCTGGAGAACTCATAGCCTGGTTGGGATTTCACCTCTTTCCTCTGTACCTTGACCCTTCCCTGGCAGCTGAAGCTTCTGGACTCAGTGCCCAGGGAAGAGCAGGAATATCCCTCTGTTAAGAGCCTCTCTGTTTACATGGGTCTACAGTAGCGTCAGCTGCTCCTCTGGAAGGCTTTCGAGGTGGTTTTTCCCTTGCTGCAGTTAATCCATCAGCCACGCAGAGCCTTTGGCAGAATGGTGGGGGCTTCCTCGGCAGTTTTCCTGGTGTTAAACCTACATCCAGTGCTGGGCGTGTGTCCAACCGCTCCAGTTGCTGTTAGAATGGTTGGACTCGATGATCCGATGGGTCTTTTCCAACCTGGTGATTCTATGATTCTATGAAAACCCCGGGAGATGGAGCACAGCCTGAACACACCCAGTATCCATGCACCTCCAGAGGTTTTCCCTGGTCTTGTTTAGTTTTCCTTCCTTTCTTATTTTCGTGGCTGCTGCTAATGCCACCTCAGAGCCTCTGGAACTGAGAGCAGGACCCTTCTCTCCATTAGCAGGGACGGAAATAGTTTCCTCACCGAGCAGAAGCGATGCTAGCAATTTCATTTCCTCTTTAATTTTAGCCTTGAATATATATTGCTTACTTAAAGGGTAGAAAAAAAGAAGAATCACATGCCCTACAAAGCTTCAGCACAGCTTCAAATCTCCGGCAGGGGACAGGTAAAAGTTTGCAAGACACAGTCCTACGCTGGTGAGAGAAATATGAGAAAGTGCTTCCACAACCCAGAGGAGTGGGCAGGAGACTCTTGGACACGGGGGAAGCCCTGATCCCTCCAGGTTCATCCACTCCATGCCTGTCCTGAGCGCAGCCAGGGCAAAGGCACCACCCGCCACTATCAGCTGTATAATTTTGATTATACAAGGGCAAAAATCATCGTGATGGTGGGGAACAGACCTTGTCCTCATGCATGAAAATGCACCAAGCTCAGTGGTGGTTATAGGTGCAAAAAAACGCACCCACAGAGGAGGCACCAGAGCCTCCCGCACAACCTGGCATCCAGGAGGCAGCAGAGCAACGCTTGCAATGCTGGAATCGAGAAGGTTAACTTAAAAATATGATAACTTACAGAGAGAAGAAACAGGAGAGAACAATACATTTCTTGCTCCCCATGTTATCTCGCTAAAGAGATCCAGATAAGAGAAAACACGACAAATAGAACTATAGATGTGTTATTACTATTATTTGCCCAGAGCCAAGGAGGACTTTGTAGAAACACACTTTCTCCCTAGAACAGCCAAACAAAGCCCCATTCTTCTTTGATTTCTGGAATGGGACTACAAATCTAATTACCTCAGCAATGACGGAAGGAAAATACTTTTCCTTATAGATGCAATTAGAGACACTGCTCTGTGCTTGGCTTGGACCAGGTCTCCACCTCCACATACTAAGTGGACAAGGTAGGATCTTGACCCCAGGACTTCACTAGGGAAGCAGTCTCAGGCTCATGCACTTGTTAAGGACTTTTTTCAAGGCCCAGGCAGCTCGGCCGTCTAACACAGGACAAAGAACCCGACAGCGAAGCTGAGACCTTCTGTGTACAAACAGCGCCTGTTCCTCATCCGCATCTGCTCTGCCTGGAGGAGCCGATGCATCAGGTGCACCCAGGGGCTTAAGCAGGATTTGAGTAACGCTGAGCTTGTGCCCCTGTGTGGGACTGAAAAACCTTTCGGTAAGAGCTCAGGGACTGACAATTCACACCTCACCCTCTCCTGGGCCTGAGGGAAGATCGAGTGCAGAGAACAGAATCACAAAACTACAGCTGAGGCAAAAAAAGCAAAATTATATCCCATGCCATGCCATTGTGCAGCAAAGAACTGTCTGAGGTGAGTAACATCACCTAAAATCTCTTTTATTACTCCTTTTTTAAAGCAAAAAAGAAATTAAATAAATGATATCTCTTTCATCTCTGCTACCAGGCAGCCTGTCTACTTAGATGATGGAAATAAATACTTATAATTTAACTTGAGGCTCCTCATTATAAAATCCTGCAAAATCTATAGGTTGGTTTCTGCCTAGATTAAATCCAAAGATGAGTACACAGTGTTAATAACTACTAATAAATGTGGAGTGGAACTGGGGAGAATTCCTGGTTTTCTCCACAAGATGTATTGCATTTTGGGGCTATTCTTTGAAGTGTTTTAACCTAGGAAGCTGCCTGGTAATTTTCTCCTCCTTTCCACATTGAGGTACAAATATCAGGGCTCAAATGCTATGGATGAAGAGCCCAGATCTTCTGTCTCCAAAGCCTTTTTAAGGCCACTCCTCCTTTTACAAACATACCACTTCCATCCCAAGTTGCCTCTTGCTTTGAACCTGCACCAGCTGCTTACGCGTTTCCACTGGAGGCAGAATAAGATGCACAAACTCAAGAGCAAAGGTTGACTCTCATTCAACATCAGTCAAATCATGCTTTTACACAGGAACTTTCTGTTCAAAGAGAACACTCCAAACAAGGACATTATTTCCCATTTTAAATAACTCCAACACGATGGATTTGCTAATGGTCTACAGTGTGGGAGTTCATGCCAATGGTCCACCCTACAGCATGAACCTAAGAGCTAGGTGGAAAAAAAAAAAAAAAAAACCTAAAAAAAGGCACTAGGGGAAACGCAGTCACCCTGAGCAGCAAGAGCACAGCACCGCTTATCAAACACCGCAAAGATGCGGAGAGGATGCCTGCCTTCCTGGGGGAGAACCGTTTTGGGCAGCTCACCAGCAGCTAACAAACAAGCAGGAAGGGACTGGGTGTTCATATGGCTCAAGGGACCAGCTCTCCTGACCCTCAGAGAGGGCAAAACCCCAGCACAGACCAGAGCGATGCTCTGTGTCACTGCCAGCTGAGCACAAGGGCGAGCCTGCACTTGGGACACAACAACCCTGGGCAGCTCCAGACTAGGAGAAGCCTGGCTAGAAAGCTGCTTGGAGGAGAAGGACCTGGGGATGTTGGTTGACAGCGACTGAACATGAGCCAGCAGTGGCCCAGGTGGCCAAGAAGGCCAATGGCATCTTGGCTTGGATCAGAAATGCCGTGACCAGCAGGGCCAGGGAGGTTCTTCTCCCTCTGTACTCGGCACTGGTGAGACCGCACCTCGAATCCTGTGTTCAGTTCTGGGCCCCTCACCACAAGAAGGATGTTGAGGCTCTGGAGCGAGTTCAGAGAAGAGCAACGAAGCTGGTGAAGGGGCTGGAGAACAGGCCTTATGAGGAACGGCTGAGAGAGCTGGGGGTGTTTAGCCTGGAGAAGAGGAGGCTGAGGGGAGACCTCATTGCTCTCTCCAACTACCTGAAAGGAGGTTGTGGAGAGGAGGGAGCTGGGCTCTTCTCCCAAGTGACAGGGGACAGGACGAGAGGGAATGGCCTCAAGCTCCACCAGGGGAGGTTCAGGCTGGACATCAGGAAAAAAATTTTCACAGAAAGGGTCATTGGGCACTGGCAGAGGCTGCCCAGGGAGGGGGTTGAGTCACCTTCCCTGGAGGGGTTTAAGGGACGGGTGGATGAGGTGCTGAGGGACATGGTTTAGTGTTTGATAGGAATGGTTGGACTCAATGATCCTTTCCAATCTAGTGATTCTATGATTCTAAGGATGATGTCCCTATGGTATCTCCTCCCTGTGTCCCATGCAAAGACTCTGCCAGGGCAGGGCAGGGCTGGCACAGCCGCGAATTACAGTAGATCAGGTGGCATCAGTACAGGTCTGGCTGCCCCCACGCTGGAGCCGCTGCTCCCTGCCTGCTCACCACACATGTTTCATTTCCCCTGCATCTGCTGCTGGGTAGCACTCGACTGCTCCTCCAGATGCTCTGGGTCCTGGCAGTAACAGCCCGCTTGCAGGCAGCTTTCTGATAATGCTCACTGCTCCCTGGTTTGCTGCAAAGCAGAGCGGGGATGATGGCTGGGGCTTCCAGCTCTCCATCTCGCTGATGCTCTCACTGAAAACCTGCTCCTCCACCCCACCCACTGGGCACGGCACAGTCAGCCCAGGGCAAGTGGCCCAAGAGTCTGGGTAGCAGCAGCTTGATTTGGGCACACATCTCCGGGGCTCAAGAGCAGCACGAGGGCTTGTCTGGCTGCTTAGAATCATAGAATGATAGAATCACCAGGTTGGAAGAGACCCACCGGATCATCGAGTCCAACCATTCAAAGCAGCAATGTCATTCCCCCCTCGCCCTGCAAGCCAGATGCACTGAGCACACTGCTTTCCCGTGGCTCAAAGCGTGCAGGGATGCAGCTCAGCTTGAAAAGGCAGAGGGAACCATGACCTCCCGCTGGACAGAGAAAGGTTATTTGACCTACATGGAGAAGGAGCCGTGGAAGAAGCAAAAGCAACAGCATCGCTCCAGATCTGGCAACCGCAGCATCTCTTGCGCGTGCTCCCCTTCTCAACTAAGGCTGAGTTAGTTTTTTTTCTGTAAAATCCTTTTCTGTTTTGTTTCCAGCTCTTTTCACACAAACTTTATGATCCTTTCAGCAAAGCTCTGCATCAGGTTATACTTTGCAATAACAAAGACAAATGGCATTACAATAATTCAGACTCCAGGCACGGCTATCTTTAATGTTCTTGTTTTTACTGCGAGCGTGCAACATTCACATCATGATTTTTAAAAAGCCTTCTCTGTTGGCCAGTGGAGTCATCCAAACTTTGATTCCTAAGAGGGAAAGGAGAGAAGAAAAGAAGTTTCTCCAGCTCAGCTTTCTCCTGGTTCCACTACCTCAGTTATATGTGGATTGATCACAAAACACCCAGAGAGAGTTTTTGGTCTCTTGAATCTAATTTTTTCACCAACTTCTTCAGCTTAAAATAATCCAGAGTGAAAATTTGTGTCCTTTGAGTCTGCTGGGCCACAAACAAAATCCTGTGCAATTTGTGTGCTCAAATTAATTGTGCAGTGGCATCACCACTAGCCTTGCAGAACGAAGAAAAGGGAACGGGCTGCCCTGGGCACAGCCAGAGCAGAGAATCATGGAATGGTTTGGGGTGGAAGGGACCTCAAAGCCCACCCAGTTCCACCCCTGCCATGGGCAGGGACACCTCCCACTGGATCAGGGGCTCCAAGCCCCATCCAACCTGGCCTTGAACCCCTCCAGGGATGGGGCAGCCACCACTGCTGTGGGCAACCTGGACCAGGGCCTCCCCACCCTCATGGGGAAAACATTTCTTCCTAAGATCTCACCTCAATCTCCCCTCTTTCAGCTGACACCCATTCCCCCTCATCCTATCCCTGCACTCCCTGATCAACAGCCCCTCCCCAGCTTTTCTGGAGCCCGTTTCAGCATTAGAAGCTGCTCTAAGGATTCCCTGGAGCCTTCTCCAGGCTGAATAACTGCAATTCTTTCAGCCTGGCCTCGCGTGAGCAGCTCTCCTACCATCTTCCAGAGGTAGAGCAGAGTCAGCCCCAGCCTCTGCAGCTCCTGGCAGCGTGGGTCACCCCAGCCACAGCCACAGCTCACCCAAAACACAAATAACTTTAGCCAGCTAACACCAAGTACACAGAAAGGTGGCTCTAGAGCTCTTAAGGGAACCTGAAAATGTCAGTGGCTTCTTCAGCTCCATGGGAAGAAGGCTCTGCCCGTATACCTCTGCTGTTGAAATAAACAGCTTGAGCCATGAACTAGCACAAATGCTCTACCCCATCTGACTCTGACTGGGTTGGTTTATTTTGATGTCTCACCATCTGACAGCAAGAACTTCGGTTTCCTTTCCAGACTGGCTTTGTACAGCACCTAAAAGCAAGCGGGGCTTTTCTCATGCTACCACAGTGGCCATAAACAGCAGCAATTTACCAACGGATGCAAACAAGGGTGAAATGGATTTATAAAAATCAGCCGTTAAACCAGTACAACATCTGTTGCCTATGTAGGATCTTGGCTGAAATACACTTCCAAGAGATTCACAGCCCTCTCCCTCTGCCTCCACACGGCTGAACTCCCATCACGATGTTCACAATAGCTCCATCCATCTCCTCACCATGCCACCAAAAGCCATCCTGGAAGATATAATGATAGCAAGTCTTGGTGCATTGAAAGCAAGCATTAGCCAAACACTTTGCTCCGCATTTGTCTTCCCCTTTTAAGCTGTCTCGTTTGAGAAAAGACAGTTAGTTTTATCCTGTGCAGGAGGAGGTGGTTATGTGCCTCTCTGGGGCAGAGGCAGGTGTTCTGCAAGGTTAGCCTCCAGATGTTTCCGTCAGCATCACAGGCAGTTAGGGAAGAATGAGTCAGATATAACTGGAGCCTGTTCGTACCCTTCAGCCCCCACCTCCACCCCAAAAATCCTTCAGAATTTCACGAACCTGCCACAGCAATCTCAATTACCTTTAAAGTGCCACTGCCATAAATCATGTTAAGACAAACTATGTTCAAGTGTTCTAAGCAGAAAAGATGACAAGGGCCTTGTACAATTGCCAATTATCACAGAAGAGTGAATTAACAACAAAAATATAAGCGAGGAGGGCCATTTTCTGAGTACACCGTCCAGCTCTCTACACCACTCATCGCTCTCCAACAGTTGTAAAGTGGGGCTGTTCTCTGAGCTGCTGCATGGGAACCTGCAGGAATCTGCCAGGGGCCACGAGCAGTGGAAGGACAGGCAGATGTCAAAGAAGTGGATCTGGTGCCACACAACCAGGCCACAGCAATGCACAGTACCGGGGAGGTCACTGCCTCCCAGTATTGCGTTCCCATCACCTAATTTCGAGGTGCTGAGGGGCATGGCTGAGTGATTGATAGGAATGGTTAGACTCAATGATCCCCTGGGTCTTTCCAACCTAGTTGATTCTGGGATTCTTTAATGCAATCCAGAGATCTCCAGGTGCAAGCAAAATGACTGAACTGTCTTTAATCCAACCACACCAACAATAGGTATGTCTATCTGACGGGGAAAGAGTTCATAGATTCATTAAGGTTGGAAAAGTCCTCTAAGATCATCCAGTGCAACCATCAGCCCAACATCATCATGCCTAAACCATGTCATGAAGCGCCACATCTATATATATTTTTTTTTTAACCCCTTCAGGAATGGCAACTCCACCACTGCCCTGAGCAGCCTCTTCCAATGCTTCACCACTCTTTCAGCAAAGAAATTTTTTGTAATATCCAATCTAAACCTCCCGTGGCGCAACTTGAGGCAATTTCCTCTCCTACCACTTGTTACTTGGGAGAAGTAACCCACCTCACTACAACCTCTTGAAGGCAGATGTAGAGAGCAATAAGTCACCCCTCAGCCTCCTCTTCTCCAGGCTAAAGTTGTCACCATAATCAGATCATGCATCAGAATCCTAACAGTGACACCTCTTGGGTTTGCATATTATGACAAGATGACACTACTGTGCTGTAGGAAAAAAGAATCATAGAATCACTAGGTCGGAAAGGACCCGTCAGATCATCGAGTCCAACCATAGAAGGAAACTATCAGATTCCACCACCTCGTTATGTTGTATGTGCAAGAAACCAAACAGCCCACAATCCACTAATACAGACCTTCCAGAAAGGAACCAAACCTTCATCTGAGGACGTGGAAAGATAAAGACTGCAGAGGTTTTTTTGACAGCTTGTTCCAATGGCCAAACCTGTCCTCAGCAAGGGCTGAGCAGAGTGACTCTATTTCATACCATCTTCTAGCTCCATCAAACAGAAGATGAAATACTGCTTTACTGAGCTAATTATTGAAGCTTTTCTACAAATGCCAGACACCTAGGGTAAGATTCATCAATATGGGCTCTCAACCATGTGTAAAAAAGGGCTGGAAAGGATCCTTCATATTCTCTGTAAATACCAAGGTCAATAAAAGATAGATTCAGGCTTTGAAGACAGATAATCTATTATGACAGAGTTCTGCGGGTTACTTTTAAGCACGGTTTGATAAGCAATGTGTTTATAACCACTTGCTTTATAGACTACCCCAGTACATAACCAGTACTTTACTCTCCAAGAAGGTGTAGCAGCCTCACCAGGGCTGCAGCAAGTGGTGACACCAAGTTGTATAAGGACTAATTAGATCTTGAACCAGAAATCTCAGACTCTTCTCTTCACCGCTTGTTAATGCTTGAAAAGGTCTGTACAAATACCACCTGCATATATTGAGTCTCACCATGCTAAAACCCAATGATTAAATTACATATTTGTCCCAATGGCATGAAAAAAAGAAACTTAATATAATTCTCTTACAATGGGAGCGAATTTTTAAACAAAGATTTATTTGCCTGATTTTTTTCCTAATATTAAACTTTACATTCCCAGTTTGATTTTCCTTGCTGTTGCATACATTATTAAGAGGGGATTTAAAAAACCCACCGGTCAGCATTCACATGGCACATCAGTGCCCATTTTATTACTCTTTTCCCTCTGCAGCCATTGGTTGGGGTTTGTTTTCTTTTACACTCATTATTATTTTTGCTCTGCGCGACAACAGCCGGTCAGCTCCGCAGTTCTGCTTCACTGGAGTTTCCCAAGTCACCTAGCGAGGTGATCACATCATTGCCCAGGCTATTTGGCACAATGAGTGCTTCATCATCTTAGTTTGCAGGAGGAGCTGGGGCTCTCCCTCCAGCCTCGCATCCTTCAGCAAGAAGTAGTTTCTAGACCTGCTTGCTCAAAGAGGTACCTTAAACGTTCAGGTTGGCCCAAAGGCTTGTGAACCTCCAATCTCCCTGTATATCCATGGGCTCTTCTCTAAATCATAGAATCACCAGGCTGGAAGAGACCCACCGGATCATCAAGTCCAACCATTCCTATCAAACACTAAACCATGTCCCTCTGCACATGCACCCTCAGGGGGTGCAGCAAAAAATGCACCCAAAATACATACAAAATGCCAAAATGCAGCTGCTCCCAGTGTGACACATCAGCCAGCAACAGCCTCCCCCATTCCCAGCCTCTGGGAAGAAGAATCCATTATAAATTACAGTAGAAAAGTTGACATGCCATGGTATAAAGGATTGTGCTTCAAATTCAGTCAATAATACTTTGCATTACTAAAATCTGGGTTTACGATCATTTCTCATCTGAAAGCTGGTTGATCTAAGCAGTCAACACTGCGCTCGCTACTGACTCACTGTTCACACTGGAAATATTAAGTGCTTTTCCTACATATCCACCTCCTGGAGTTGTGTGATGACTGTCCAGCCCACACAGGTAAGTGGACACAAAAGCCTTAGATATTTCCACCTTTAAATGGCAAATTTTAAACATGTGAGACCCTGTCTGATTTGTAAACTACCACCATCTGTCAGACAGATTTTCATATAAGTAAAGAGGTCTGTGTTGCATGGGCACTTATAGATGTCATGTAGAGAGAAATGGGCGACTGCAGCTCCAGCAACACAGCAGCTCTTGTCCTACTAGAGCATCCCTGATGACTCCTACAGCATCAGGATGTCCTCCCCTTCTTGATGCACTGAGAAGATCCAGCCTGGATACTTCATAATGACCTGGCAAGACGCAAAGCTAAAGATACATGGATCGGTTAGAGCGAGTCCAGAGGAGACCACAAAGATGATCCAAGGGTTGGAGCACCTCCCATATGAGGGCAGGCTGAGAGAGCTGGGGTTGTTCAGCCTGGAGAAGAGAAGGCTCCTTAGAGCAGCCTCCCACTACTGAAAGAGGGTATGGGAGAGCTGGGGAGCAATTATTATCAGGAAGTGCAGGGATAGGATGAGGGGGAAGAGTTTTAAAGCTGAAAGAGGGGAGACTGAGATGTGATCTTGGGAAAAAATGTTTTGCGGTGAGGGTGGGGAGGCCCTGGCCCAGGCTGCCCAGAGCAGGGGTGGCTGCCCCATCCCTGGAGGGGTTCAAGGCCAGGTTGGATGGGGCTTGAAGCCCCTGATCCAGTGGGAGGTGTCCCTGCCCATGGTAGGGGTGGAACTGTATGGGCTTTGAGGTTCCTTCTCACCCAAAACATTCTATCACAATGTGATACCTGCCTGATGTGTGAAGGTAAGTCCGCAGCTATCTAGGAACTTGGGGAACAAACTCCTGAGGAGACCAGATGCTCTGGAGCAGGATGGGAAAACACAAGGCAGAGATGGCAGCTGCAGGGGAAGCTCAGACCAGTATGAGTGTTAGTGTCAGTTTAAAGACCTTACCACTTTGCAGTGGGGGCCTGATCATGGGTAGGAAGGGTTTTTTTCTGCAGGGCAAAACTGGGCAAACAGTCGGGAACTTTAAGGACAGGTGGAAATTCAGGGATTTAAATGCAGCACCAGCCTTTGGCCCGTGTTCCTGAGCTGTCTGTAACATGAGTTTGCCAGAGTTAACACCGATGCCCTCAAAATGAGCAGTTTATAACTCGCTCTTGTTTGTCTGTGTCTCTATTGCTGCTATTAATATTTAATGTCTCTGGAGTAAAGGTTCCTCTCCAGCATAACAAGCCCTGCTGCAGTATTAATCAGAGTGTCAGCAGCCCGCAGCTCAGCTCCACGCTCAGGGGTTCCCAGGACACACTGATAACCTGTGGGATGCCAAAGGCAGAGGGGGACAAGCATCCTGTCAGCTCCTCTGCTCTGGAATCGCTCTCCTTCCCGCTATGGGCAGGAAGGGACAAAGGGTGCAAAGAGAGTGTGTCTTAAATAGAAACCATCATCTGCTTCCCCTCTTGTCCTGCCAGCTTCTGCATATCCAAGGTAAACCTTGAGCTCTTGCTAACAGCCCCTCAATAGATTTGACCTTTGGAGGGGAAAGCCCCATTCCCAGTCTGGTCCCAACACAAGCCTGAACTACAGCTGGGGATCCACATCTAGACATACATCCTCAACATTAAACATCCTCTCTTGACCCTGACTAAGGGAGTCTAGGGAGAGATGAGGAACCAAATGGGGACCTCTGTCCATCTGGAAGCCACAAGTGGCTCGACAGACCTTCTGAAAGCTCCAGAAGGCAGCTTAATAGAACACGGCTTCACCTTTGCTCTGATCCCTTTAACAAACCCCTTCTTCTGCACCTCTCCACGCATGTAATTGGCAAAACCATTAAAGAACAAGGGTCAAAAGCTGATGTTTGATGGCATCCCTTTTGCCCTGGTCTTAAGGATCTCCAGGGTCACTAATTCACTTAGATAACCAGAGCTCTGCACTTTAATTTAACCCAGTGGGAAAGGTGCGGCTGAAGAGGAGAGCAGAAAGATCATGAGATGGCGAGGCAAGAAAACAGGATCACTGGTTTACGCAAAGATGCTCTTCTAGACAGCCTCAAATCCCAGTTATGGACTACAATAAAGGCAGCCCCATCACAAAGGGATTTCTATCTAGCCCTGGCTACTCAACATCCATGAAGAAAACAAACTAATCCCAGGTCTAAGAGGACCCATCACGTAGAAAAGCTGCTGTTGCTTTCACCACACACACAGCAAACTCCAGAAAGCTTGAATAAGCAGTATTGCACCAGCAGTTACACCAGAGATTGCCCAAGGAGTGAATTAATTACTGCTAGTTACAGCACAGAAAGGGGGACTGAAGTTATAATTATATGGTTTTACATCCACAGGGACGTGGAAGGTCCCTGTTAGCTCTGCAGGACACAGTTCAATGGCCTGAGCTGGTTGCCGTGAGCAGCCTGGGTGAGGCAACGCTCAGCGTGTTTGTTCTATGGAATAAAGATTTTCAGTTCAGCCCTTCTTGTTGGTATTCAATTAAATGAAATTCAGTTTGAAAAATTATTTTCTTTCCATAAAATACATAAACCAACCTCCTCCTTTTTCAATGTCAGCTGCCAAACCTTGGCCCTGAACTTCAGAGCCAATTTCTCCTTTATTTACTGAAAGCTCACTCTAAATCTTTTCATACTCGAAATGCCAGTCCTCCAAACAATTACTCTGGCTGAAACATTAGTCATTTGCTACATTTTCCATCAACATTACTCATTTGATGGCATATCATCTTTGCTATAATGGGATGCGGGCCATCCCTTTTCTCTCCTGCCCTCATTGGTGCTCTTCTATCCCCAGCCTCCCAGACAGAATCTCCTGGCCAGAGGCATCAAGCATCACATTTCTCTCTCTGCTCGACCACTAGGAAAAATCGATCTGTGTGTGGCTCCAGCGCTGGTCTCCTGGAGGAATCAGGGGATTAATAGCATAAACACCAATCTACTTTGTAGCTTCTTGCAGCAGACCAACAGTGCAAAGGAATTTTTAAGGATGTAGATCTTTTAATTAGCATCTCAGGGACAGTGGGAAGTCCCTGTGAATCATTTAATAAGCAACAGGAAGATCAGAGCCAGAAGTTACAGAAACCAGACTGGAGCTGAGCATCAGCTTTGAGCCCACACCCCAAAAACAGCAAAGCAGGTACATGGGGCATCAAAGGGGAAAGCCCTGGATTTTTATCAAGTGTCAATGGTAAGGAGAGTATCTCCCTAGGGAAAACCACCTTTAGAACCCAGACTCCTTGTTTCATGGTGGTTAAGGACTGGAATCATCCCAAGACATAGCCCCTATATCCTCCAAACCTAAAACCTCAAAGATAGAAACATCAGATTTAAGAACGTGACTTGTCCTGCACATGCCACCAACTCAGGAGCTAAAACTAAAAATCTACCATTAATAGTACAAGACTTGGGATAAACTGAATGCATGAACTTGTAGCCAGAAGTCACCTTCACTAGTGGACTCATCTTCTTCTTTGAGTGCTTCCTTATTCTTCCACAGCTGGAATTTGCAGGCTACGCCCAGGGTCACCGCAGCCTCTACCTGAGAGATGCCTGCACGTAACTGTGATCTCAGCTCAAGTTCAGGTTTTGCACACAAACCCTGCTATAAACAACATGTTCAAGTCTTTTTTCCTCTCCCTCGTGAAAGTCTTTGATAGAAAACTTATGACTAAAAATGGAGCTTTCCATTTTCTGCTGCACCAGGAATAAAAAGAAATAAACCAATGCTCTCTTTCTACATGCATACGTTTGATGTCAAAAAGACAGAGCAGGTCATTCTTAAAAAAGGCACTTCAAATACCAGTGCTCCCTGTCATCTCTGTTTTCCATCAGAAAATGACAGTCTCCTGCTTCAAAACAAGATCTAATGAGACCACATCTATCCTCATCTAGCTGTAATCACATTAGACAGTTCTACCAATTTAACTTTATTGGTTCCTTAACTGTCTGAAAAAAACCCCCATACAGACCAACTCTACATGTTTGACTACATGGGAACAGCCACCTGCAGGATCCTGGCGAAAACAGCATCCGATGGTCAATAAAGAGCTTTCTGCTTGTTTTGAGACTTCCTGCTAAGATCTCATTTTCTTGAAGAGATTTCTGCAGCTTTCAAATGCATTAGATTCCATTTAAGCAAAAATTTGTAACGTGTGCTTGGCCATTCAGGCTCATATTCTCAGGCTCATCAGTGTGTGGATGCTTATCGGTGGGAGAGCTCGGCTATAAAAACACACAAGATTGTTGTTGCAAACCACTGTCCAGGCACCTAAACGATGTGTCCTAACCCCCATGGAGATGGAGAGGCAGGAACACGCGTGCGTCTGGGGCAGAGGGGATTGCAACACCAGGGATTCAGTTTTGCAGTAATTTTTCATCCCAAAATGCTGGTTTTCAGTAGCACATCAGCTGGATGCAATTAACCTTTGCAGCATCCTGCTGCTTGCTACATCCACAAGCCAATCTTGTTCCCCAGATGCCCTCAGATTTCCCTGGAGAAGCAGTAGGTGTTTCCCAGCAAAAGAAAGAGAAAGCTGGCCCTATTCCAGGCACCACCAATTTAGAAAAGAGAAAAGCAGCAGCAACCAATTTATCTGCTGCCTGGGTGAAAACATCAGCCAGATCTTGTTGAATTTGTGTCCCTTCCCCACAGCTGATGTTTGTGCTACCCGGCACGCATTGGCAGCATCCATCAGTGGACACAAAACAACCTCTTGGTGGGGGAGTAAGCTCTCCTCAGTGCTCTAAGGTCCCATCGTAATCCTCTAGCATTGAACCATGAAGCACATTTTCCATCCTGAAGGGAAACCAGAAGCCTTCACATCTCCTACAAAAAACTGGTCCACCTTTCTCCAGAAACAAGCCTCTAACAAAGTCTGTTTTCAAAAGCAACTCAGTGCAGGAAACTCAGTGCCAACCCCAGGGATGGAAATGCTACTTAGACATCTAAACCTGCAAGTTGTACCCAGTACCTGGCCAGCGTTCTCTGTAGTCACTCAGGTCCACCTCATTTCACCAAGGCCAGAGGCAGATGCTATCCAGGATTTTTGCAGGAGTGCTGAGCAAGATCTACCATGTTCCTGCTCAGTTGTCAAATAGGAAAGGTGGGAGAGGGCTTCTGCCAACTTCTACCTTCTTTGTGCTTCAAATACACACCTCCCATCTATCTACAAGCTTCTAGAGTCGGCATCACCAACACCTCCTCTGTTTTGGGTACCAAGCCCACTGTGGAACTGGAAAGAGGTTTTCACAGGAGATAATACTGAGGAGGAAAGATCCTTTCTCTGGTTTCGGTGACCACACAACATAACACTCAGCTGGAGTGTTATAAGTGTCAAGCCCAGCGATGGAAGTGCTCCCTAGACATCCAAACCTGCAAGCTGTACCCAGTGCATGGCCAACTCTTGATCAGCCCATGCTGGATCCAGACACACAAAGACTGTTCAATCCCATCTCTGTGCTCAACACCATGCACGCTACTAGCTGTAAATGCAAACTCTGGGAGGGAAGGAGGCATCAGCTTCACGTTTACAGCCACCCTTCCAGAATGGTCCCAACCTCTTGGAGAATATTATCCTCCTTCCCCTCAAAAACCTCTCTGATGTTGCCTGCAAACACTGGTTACGAAAATAAATAAAACCACAAGTCAAAATGAAAAGCAGACTGCGACGTTAGCCCTGCACGCTGTTTGTGGGCTGTCAGAGACTGGGGAACCAGCGAGATGCATTCTCTGCCATTACAGCTGGAAATGCTGCATCCTACTTGCTGTCAGGTCCACAATTAATATCAACTCCTACCTCCACAACTGTATCAGTCAAAATGCACACATATAGATACCTCCTGCTCTTGATAGGGTGTTTGAACACATGCAACACTGCACAGCGGGCAAAAGCTAGCAGGGGAGGTGTATCTAATTAGCTAGAACATGGATTGGAAGGCTCCAAGTGGCTGTGTTTTCATACCACCAAATTAGACTCATCAGGTTACCTGCTATGGGCAGGATGATTTTTTAAGTGTTCCTTTGAGGCAGATAAAAGGTAACATAAATTATTTCAGCAAAGTGCTTTGGGCTATGTGGCTAAAAGAAGCTTTTGTCTGCTCTGTACCTCAGTGAAGATAGAAAGCAGCCCCTGAATGCCATCTCCCCCTCCCAAAGCCCAAGCTCTGCTCCTAGAGGGCTGGTCCCTGTCCCCAGGTGGCTCCTCACTCTTGAGAATGGGAACTCCACCTCAGGTTGGTTCCCTTCCAAATATCAAGTGCATAAACTCGAGTTCATCAACAAAAGTCTCATCACCCAAACAGACTAAAAGATGGTTGGACAGGTTTGAAGAAACTAATCAGTTTTGTCTACCCTGCTGAGGTAAGCACTACAACTTCTTTCCTTCTGCTTCCTGAACACAAGACAAGAGTTGTCCTTGGGGATCATCAGGAAATGAGGACAGCAGCTCTTTCCTTCTGCTCAGCTCTGCTTTTCATGGAAAACTACAGAGATAACTGTGCTACAAGCAGTATTTCAGTCTTATTTCTTATTTCTTCCAGTGGAACAGGCCAAACCACGGCTGTGCTACTTTAGGGCAGAGCCTACAACCAGGATCCTCTTCTCTCTACTCTGCGAGAAGCTAAGGAGAAGAGAAACACCAACTTTGCTGTTCCTCCAAGTTCACAAGCTGGCTGAGCCCAATTGTCGGAGTCATCTCCTACTTGGACTGAACTTACTGGCATACAGAGCAGCCAAAGTCCAGAAGAGCAAAAATGCAGACATTAGGAATAATAAAATCAATGGGAGGAAGAAGAACAACAGAAGCACCACCACAACCGCAACACGCAAAGCCAGCCTCATGCAATATAGATTTGGATAGCAATAGACTCCAACATATGCCATGTATCTCCCATTAAACAGAGACTGCCAGGTCCCAATTCCTAGTCAAATCCACAAAATCCCATTTTCTGTCTGCACACTCCTAGCAGTAAATTAAGCTATGGAAATAGGGAGCTTGCTTTGCAACACTAAATATCTCCATTTTCCTTTAATAAGGCAGCACTGGCAGCAATTAGAGGACAAAGCCATTAGACACAATTTGTTTATTCAAATTAGTGACAAGTCAGTGTCAAAACACCAGCTCCCCACGGCCCTGATCTCAGAAGAGGTTTTTGAAGCAGAATGATTGATTGAGCTTCTCACCATCCCTTGTTGACTTCATCAGGCTTTGGACTGGGCTGTTAAAGAAATTATTTTGGCTTTCCAAGGCTTGTCTGCTGCCAGAGCAGCTCCTGGTCCCCAGCTGCTTGACCATCCTCTGGTTTAACACAGCATCAGCCTCAATCACAGCCACCATATCCTTCTACTGCCAGCACGTGCCTTCTCCATGGGTCCATCCCACTCGATACAGGTTTTAGTCCCTCAGAGCTAGGAAGATATTAAAGAAAAGCTGCCCAAGATGTTTCATCCCCATAGGGTTCCAGTAAGGTCTGTGGCGGGTGTGCTCACCCCAGTCAGCCTCTAAACCAGCCTTCGGTCTGCTACAAAAGCAAGCGAACATTTACATACGCCTGAAATATCCCGAGCTACTTCAAAAGGCTTGTGGCAAGGACCTCCACTGCTCCTTTTCTCTATCTGTTTAGGAAAGGCACATGCACACATCACTGCACAGCTATACAGTGTCACGCTCCCGGCTCCCAGGGTTAATTGGCCCTTAGCATCTCTGGGGCCGCTTCCTCCTTTAATAGCCAATTAGACCTTATTAGCTACATTGTCATTTACATCCAAGGCTCCCAGCAGCAGTCCAGAAGCTACAAATTCACCTCAGCAGCCCTTCTCACAAGGCTGCGTGGCCTTTTACATCGCAAGCTGACCCTTCTGCTCAGCTTGTGGCCTCCTTGCTCCGGTGCCAGCAGCTCACCAGCGTGCTGATGTGGGGATTCACCTGCAGGGATCCCAGATGGAAGACCCAAGGAAGGTCTGATCCATCAGGAAGAGGCCAATCTGTTCAGCTGGTCTTCTAATGGGCCTCAGCAAAGCGGTGCGCGGATGTGTTCAGCAGACCAACGTCTGCTCATAGCTGCCTGCCAGAACACGTTGACATTCTGCAGCACGGGCTCGATAGAAAGAGTGCTAGAGAATAGCAATGAATTTTACACATATAATGAAGTCGGTAACTCTCTGATTCAGGCATGAATTCGTTTTATTGACCTGAAGGGCAAGGGGACTGAGAAGTTTTGTTGCTTTCTTTAAAAAAGCAAGCATTATGGTTGGACTCAATGATCCAAGAGGTATTTTCTAACCTGGTGATTCTATTATTCTATGATGATTTGCTAATGAGAGGTGGCTTGGTTCCCTCTTCATTCTCTCTGCTTCATCCTTCCCTCCTCTGCTTTCTCCAGCCACAGCTGAAACCCACAGACAGCAGCCTGACCCATTTCACGCTACCATCACACACTCTCAGATCCACACGGTTCTCTTGCCACAGCAGGGTACCTAACCCACCCGCAGCAGGTCTCCCTGGACCAGATGGACTTGCCTCCTTGCAGGAGCTTCACACAGAGTCCTTCTTTGGAAAGCTTGACCTATACAAGCATCGTCCTTTCAGGTAGTTGTAGAGAGCAATGAGGTCTCCCCTCAGCCTCCTCTTCTCCAGGCTAAACACCCCCAGCTCTCTCAGCCGCTCCTCATCAGGCCTGTTCTCCAGCCCCTTCACCAGCTTTGTTGCTCTTCTCTGGACTCGCTCCAGAGCCTCAACATCCTTCTTGTGGTGAGGGGCCCAGAACTGAACACAGGATTCGAGGTGCGGTCTCACCAGTGCTGAGTACAGAGGGAGAAGAACCTCCCTGGACCTGCTGGTCACGGCATTTCTGATCCAAGCCAAGATGCCATTGGCCTTCTTGGCCACCTGGGCCACTGCTGGCTCATGGTCAGTCACTGTCAACCAACACCCCCAGGTCCTTCTCCTCCAGGCAGCTGGAGATGAACTGGAAAGAGGTTTTCACAGGTGATCATACTGAGCTCCCTTCTCTGGCTCCGGTGACCACACAACATAAACACTCAGCTACTGGGTCTGTGAGCAGTGCTGCCAAGATTCACAATGTACAGTGATAAATAAAATAATGTCCTACTCCTTTAGCTGGAATATGGTCCACGCTTTGTCTGCAAAGCAATGAAGGCTCCAGCACTCAAACTGTGCTGCAAAAATGGACCCTTGTCACTGTGTTGTGATGAGTTACGGTGGAGCAGCCTTTTACGCAAAGCATCGAGGCAACAAAAGGATTGGTACATGCAAGGAGACTACTTCATCCTGAGAAAAACCCATGTTAGCCAAAAGACAGGCGATATGATCCTCTTGAGCAACTTATTTGTAAAAGGGATGGCTCTATTGCATAAGCTGTTACAAACAGAGTAGAGCTCCACACTTAGGGCAGGAGCTGATGAAGTCTTTTAATTGGAAAATTAAAACAAGGTCCTTTGATGGCAAGGCTGGGGCATCCTGGTTAATCCACCAAAGCTTTGCCATCAGTGTTCTCCCCAAGTAACAAGTGACAGGATGAGAGGAAACAGCCTCATGTTGCACAAGGGGAGGTTTAGAGTGGATATTAGGGAAAATTTCTTTACTGACAGAGTGATGAAACATTGGAAGAGGCTGCCCAGGGCAGTGGTGGAGCCACCATCCCTGGGGGGTTCAAGGAATGTGTAGACATGGATCAGTTTGCGATCACACATGTGGCCCAGAGCAGTATCTGTCTCTCTGTGGCTGATGAAGGAGCTGCAGCCTGTGCCAGTTGAGCCTTGCTGATACCAAGCAAGTACCACCAGATCCCAAGGGGCATCAGACCCTGCTCGTATCAAGACAGCCGCAGAGTCACCTCGTGAGTCCTGCGACCACTAGAGCAAAGAGGCGCTTCTGGTTTTGCCGACACACCACAGCGTCTTGTCCCTGTGAGCAAGCAGCTGCTGCCAGCCCTGCTCCTCCTGCGTGTCTGCCCTGCTCCATTGCAGTTGATTTCACACATGGACACCCAGCGCCGGCGCCACCCTGCACACACAGCTGCACAGCCTGGGCTCTGTCACACCGACGCGCTCTCAGGGCTCTGCTGCATTCACACACTTGCCCTCCAGCATCCTCCCCTGGCTTGGAAGGCAATTTCATGCTCACACAGTGCTGTTTTCTGCCCTGTGCATGCACGCATACAGCAGCCTCCCATGCAATTACCATCAGATGCTCAGAGTGACAAGGACTCAGCACACGGATACCATCAACATTATCCAGACAAACCAAACTGTTCCCCTCTTCCACTTGCTGCCCCCAAACCCACTCCCATCATTGAATGGTTTGGGGTGGAAGGGACCTCACAGCCCATCCAGTCCCACCCCCTGCTGTGGACAGGGACACCTCCCACGGGATCAGGGGCTCCAAGCCCCATCCAACCTGGCCTTGAACCCCTCCAGGGATGGGGCAGCCACCCCTGCTCTGGGCAACCTGGGCCAGGGCCTCCCTCACAGCAAAACCTTTCTTCCTAAGATCTCATCTCCATCTCCCCTCTTTCAGCTGAAAACTTCCCCCATGTCCCGTCCCTGCGCCCTCCCTGATCAAGAGCCCCTCCCCAGCTTTCCTAGAGTCCCTTCCAGGACTGGAAGCTGCTCTAAGGTCTCCCTGAAGCCTTCTCTTCTCCAGGCTGAACAACCCCAGCTCTCTCAGCCTGTCTTCGTATGGGAGGTGCTCCAACCCTCGGATCATCTCCGTGGCCTCCTCTGGACTCGCTCTGACAGCTCCATCTCCTTCCTGTGCTTCCATCCCCCAATATTTCTGCTTGGCCCTTTGAACCTGCAGCCAAAGGCACCGTTCAGTGCTGCCACAAGTTTCCACTGTGTGTTGCTAACAGCCAAGCTGGATTTCAACACCTTTTCAGTCTTGATGGACAGTACACTATACTGGGACTTGGGAGATGTAGGTGCTAATTTGAGAGGTTGCTAGAGGCAATTCCTTTCATTTTCTTTGTGCCTCTGCTTCATATCTAGATCGTAAGAACAAATGTTACTGTCAAGCCAAAAGTCCATCCAATAATTCCTACTAACAGCCTCCCAGCCTTCAGCAACCTCAGGTTAAGAAACTTCTGAAACTGATGTTGTTTATATATTTAATAACTCTGAAGTGCTTTTGTCTTCTCTGTGCTTGCCCAGCTTCACCTTAAATCTATGAAAACTTTCTGTATTCACCACATCCTTTGAGCTCAAAGGATCAATCACCTGTTGCACAAAACTGACACACTGGTGTTTGTTCTGGACATGTCCTTCTATTGGCCTCATTCAACAAAGAATCATAGAATGTCCCACGTTGGAAGGGACCCACAAGGATCATCCAGTTCAACTCCTGCCCCTGCAGAGGACACCCCAACATTCACACCGTGGGACTGAGGGCAGCGGCCAAATGCTTCTGGAATATTGTCAGGCTTGGTGCAGTGACTGCTTCCCTGTGAGCTGTTCCAGGGCTCCACAACCCTCTGGGGGAAAAACTTTTTCTTGATATCCAACCTAACCCTCCCCTGGCATCTTCCTGACATTCCCTCGGGTCCCATCATTGGTTTCCAGAGACAAGAGCTCAGTGCCTGCTCCTCCTCCTCCCCTGGACTTGGCTCCTATCAGCTTCATTCAGCATCCTCTGGTTCTCCTCTCAAGAAAGATAACAGAGAGACTGATTGTCTCCAGTTTCTCCATTCTGCTCATGATTTTCCTTCCAGTAAACTCTCCAGTGCAGACATTGTCTCTCGCTATAAATAACACCACAGCAAGGGATGCTGAGGGTGCTCCATCTCAGCTGGAAATCCTGGACATCATCACAAGCTAAACCAGGTTGGCCACGTGCACTTGTACAGCTCCTGTGGACACACACGCTCCTGAAAACCCAGGGCTTGCTGAGGGTTGTTCCACCCACAGGCTGCCCTGACTGAAATCCAGACCCTGTTAGAAGCTGACAAATTGTTTTCCGCTCTCACGCTCGACTCTATATTGGGTTATCTATGCGGAAACGCAATTTATTTGCTGATATCAAAACGCTGCCACTCACCTGAGGGATTAACACCGTGACAAAATCATTAGAAAGCTGATGGAGTAGAGGAGGCCGCCTGAGTTTGTGGAAAATTCAGCTTAATAAATGTCTTATTCCAAACAACTACAACAGCAACACCTCTTTTTCTCTGGTCCCACTAGACTAGCCAGAAATGCACACATACATAGAATCACAGAATGTCCCAAGTTGGAAGGAACCTAAAAGGATCATCAAGTCCAACTGTTGGTTGACAGCGACTGACCATGAGCCAGCAGTGGCCCAGGTGGCCAAGAAGGCCAATGGCATCTTGGCTTGGATCAGAAACCAGCAGGTCCAGGGAGGTTCTTCTCCCTCTGCACTCGGCACTGGTGAGACCGCTTCTCGAATCCTGTGTTCAGTTCTGGGCCCCTCGCCACAAGGAGGATGTTGAGGCTCTGGAGCGAGTCCAGAGAAGAGCAACGAAGCTGGTGAAGGGGCTGGAGAACAAGAGGAGCGGCTGAGAGAGCTGGGGGTGTTTATCCTGGAGAAGAGGAGGCTGAGGGGAGAGCTCATTGCTCTCTACAACTCCCTGAAAGGAGGTTGTGGAGAGGAGGGAGCTGGGCTCTTCTCCCAAGTGACAGGGGACAGGACGAGAGGGAATGGCCTCAAGCTCTGCCAGGGGAGGTTTAGGCTGAACATTAGGAAACAATTTTTCACGGAAAGGGTCATTGGGCACTGGCAGAGGCTGCCCAGGGAGGGGGTTGGGTCACCTTCCCTGGAGGGGTTTAAGAGACAGGTGGATGAGTTGCTGAGGGACATGGGTTAGTGATTGATGGGAGTGGTTGGACTCGATGATCCAATGGGTATTTTCCAACCTGTCAAGTGCTGAGCCTTTCCCTGCTGTTCTGCTTCCACATCCTCCCCTTGCACTCATCACAAGAGACAAAATGCTCCTCTTGTAGCTCTCCCTACTGCTCCCTGTGAGTCTCTACTGCTGCATGATGTGAGGAGCTGGCAGTGAGTCACTCACTCCTGGGGAAGGGGGAGAAAAGCGATCTTCCTTCTGCTGATTCACTGCCAAAACCCCCATGTAACACGAGTTGTCTGCTCCACATTAAACCCTCCTTCCCTAGTGTGCTGGAGAGTATTTTTCTATTGCCCTGCCACCAAGGTGACACCATCAAACACGTTTGGGTTTTTTTTTTTCCCAAACAGAGCTCTAAGCGACACCAAGATTTGCATTTCAATTTCAATTCATTCTTATGGTTCAGATGAACTTCTGAAATACCTCTTCGTGTGTGGCTGAGCAGCATGCTCTCTCTCTCTCTCTCTCCACTGCTCTACACACATATATATTTTTAGCCTTGATCCCTACATTAGAGAAAAGTTACCCTTTTTAAAGAGCGGTTTTATTGCCAAGCGATATTAGCACAATGAAGAAAATCGCTCCTAATTTTTATAAATTATCTCATCATCTGCAACTAATTAGCAGCTGCTGAAAGCTGGGAAATTACTCTTCACCCTAGAGAGAGTAACTCCAAGCTACAGAGAACTCACACATGCCTGATGGTCAAAGATTTCATGAGAAGCTTCCAGCTGGCTCCAGCACAGGTCCCACCGCCTGTCCCACTAGGGGAGAAGTTCTGCAACCCCAGAACCTCCAGCATCTCCACTGTGAGGAATAGTTGTGATGCAGCTTTTAGCTGGCGACTTTATTAAAATCCACCTAATCAAGCTGTTGCGACTCACCATTCTCCTTACCCTTGCTCCTAGGCGCCTGTGCCTCTGTCTGTGCAGCCATAAATGTGTCTATAAAAGCAAAATGAGCAAGCAGCTAACGGCTAAATGGCACTTAATCAGAAGAAAATGTATACCCTGGTGGATAGCAAACTGCTATTAAGTTGGTGGGGGGAGACAGAAGAAAATAATAAGCTATAAATGGACAACCAAATAAATCTCCCGCCGTACCAAGTGAGAGCACATCTGGTTAGATGCCACCTCCAATGAGTTGTGAGCAAAATATTTATTTGCTGCCAAATACCTGGCAGCAGGAGTGGGAAGGGATTACAGCCTGGTGAGTGGCTCCGTTTTCACTGCCCTCGGAGGCAGCAGCACATCAGACGCCCAACTTCTTTGGCCTCAGCAAAATCCAATCTGAAAACATCCCATCTCTGAAGCCAGCAAGCTGTCAGGCCTCGGGCACCACTGCCCAGGCGGTGACGGTTCCCATGAGTGGTGGGACCGCTCTGACTTGCTTTCTTTGTTGCAAGGACAGTGGTTCGAGCTTGAAAAGCCATCTCCTCTCCACTAAGAGAGCCTCTCAGCCTCCATCCTTACCGCAAGCGCTAAAAGGGTCAATAAGGCCACATAAGATACACCAGAGACTCCAAAGCTGTCAATATGAGAGAACCTGCACATCTCTGATCCCTGAGAGTGCCTTAATTTAATACAGAGTGCTTCGGCATAAGGAGAAAATGCGATTTGGGACTTGGAAGTCCCTGAGGGAAGAGCTCCTAGGAGAGGGGCACCATTGCAAAGGGGATTATCACCATAATCACAAGATTAGTTGAATAATCCCAGCCAAAAAGAGTTTTTGTCATCTGCAAGATGCTCAACACCCTCTCGCTTTCATGGAAATATAGCGCAAAGCAGGGTCAGATTGACTTTGAGGAACAATGTGGGGAAAGAGAAACCCGATTCAGCAAACTCCATGACTTATAGTCCCCTCCAAATCCATCAGCGTGTCTCTGCTTTGCTGAGCACAGGTTGGTTTGCTGACTGCTCTGGCAACACCGCACACTTCGACTTTTTGTTCCTTCACACCACTTCTCTGCTTCAGATCGAGGGATTTTGCAGTGAATTCCTCCCAATTTGGATTTAATGCAATAAAAAAAAAAAAAAAAAAACGGGGTTCAAGCCTCCTACAAACGGCAAAACTAAGGAATCCATTTTTACCAAATCAAAAGGCAACGTGACAGGGAAAACTAAACAAACCTCCTGTAGTAATCGCCTCGCCTGGCTCTTCTAAGGCAGAGCTTGTGCAGTTGAATTGCACAAAGTAAACAAATAATTACTGGCTGGTTTCTGCTATAGGAGAGAAAGTAGATTAGCTCACTGAGACTGAAATCTAAACCACGTGTGTTGTGCCCAGGCTTACAACAAGAAGGAAAAAAAGTCAGCCAGGAGCAGAACCCTGTACCAGAACCACAGTTATCGGACCCTGCTGCTCTCTGAGAGACAGACTCTTCTGAGCAACAAGAAAAACACTCAATCTCATCACTTGGGCTAGAAAAATGCATAAAAACAATGCTAATATTTCCACACGTCCAGACTCTCAGCTTTTAAGTGAATGCACGCAGATTTACTACCTGGGGAAAGATTTCCTGAAAAGGAAAGAGAAAGTTTGATATTTCTCCTGGAAATAACTATAACTTACAGAAAACCCAGATGTCTCAAAGCCCAGGTATATGCTTGGCTGAAGCCTTTGCTGGAATTGGAACAGAAAGAGAAGGAGAGGTGTAAGAAAAAGTAACACCCGCATAAATATTCATTGTGCTTCCCATTTCCACAACTGAAAGCAAAATTCACCTCCTTGAGCCCACTGCAAAATTGGGAAGGATCATAGAATCATAGAATATCCTGAGTTGGAAGAACCCACAAGGATCATCCAGTTCAAGTCCTGTCCCTGCACAGGACACCCCAACATTCACACCGTGAGGCTGAGGGTGTTAACCAAATGCTTCTGGAATATTATCTGGCTTGGTGCTGCGACTGCTTCCCTGGGAGCTGTTCCAGTGCTCCACCACCCTCTAGGGGAAGAATCTTCTCCTACTATCCAACCTAACCCTCCCCTGGCACCTTCCTGGTGGTGAGAAACTTCTGGTCAGGAAGCAGATGACAGTTTTCCCCATGGAGAACCTGCTTAATTCAGTTCCGGTAGAAAAACCTATGAAGGCAGCAGAGAAGCGATGATGTTCCGAGTTGCAAGAGTGAGCTACCATGAACTATCATATTTCACAGCAGAGCCTGTACTCCAGCAGCTCCCAGCAAAGCAGCGAGCTTTATTTAGCCCTGAAAGGTTACGCTGACCTGTGTGAGCAGAGCGGTTGAGGATGCTCATCCCCACCACGCTCACTCCTGTACATCAATTCCTTTGCTGACCCTTAGGAAGGCTGCAAGAAAAGCAAGCAGCCGCTAACCTGTTGCACAGCTCCCCGTAGGTGCTGGCTGTAGGTCGGGCAGCGCAGAGAGCCAGTTCTGCCTTTTCAAGCAGGAATAATCCTGGATTGTCGCCAAATGGAAGCAGGGAAGGGAGAGCAAACAGAGCCAGGACATTTAAAACAAAAGCGTACAGCTATATTCAGCAAATCACTGCTTTTCAGAAGGGTTTGGGTGTTAGTCACGTCGATGCTCTTTCTTGTATTTCTCCTAGAGCTGGTTTATTTTAGTTTAGTTCTGTTCTCACGTCACCTTTTGGCATTAGAGCGCATCCATGCTTCATGCTAGAGGGGGCTCGTTCCAGTAGCAGGAGAGGAAGCTCTAAAAGCCAGTCTGCTAACCCAAGCCACCAAATCTTTTTGAGGTTCATTGATTCCCTAAGCACCAGAGGGTATCTTTAAAACCACGCTTAGTGGCACCAAAGTGCTCCAAGTCTCTGTGCTGCTCGCCAACGCCTAAAAATGCTTCCTATTCCTTTGCAATACAACTGACTGTCCCAGGACAAGAAACAGCCACCCACCTCTTGCAGTCTGCTGGGCAAAAGGACGGGAGCTAAGGAGAAGTGAAGGCAGCAGAGGGACCACGAGCAGCTCCAAGCCGTCTCTAGCTATGCACAGCTGCCCCTAGAACTACTGAAAACATCTTCCTCCTAAAAGATCCGTGTCACAGCATTGGGCTTGGGTACTGAAAGCATCTGCCAAGAGGAGCTCCTGAATCATAGAATCACCAGGTTGGAAAAGACCCGCTGGATCATCGAGTCCAACCATCGAGCCCTCCTTGCTGCTGCACTTCGCAGAGGTGCTTACTGTGATGCCAAAAACCTCATATAGACCACGAATGCTCAAGCTGGCTGACATGACCACGAGGCTCTTGATAAACAGCGACTGCTCCTCCAGAGCAATTACAGACTATTAAGTAAATGAGACATGTTATGGGAAAGAAAAACATAATGAAGAGCCTGTATTTACACAGGAGCCTGTAATGACTCCATCTCCGTGTCAGCTTCACATGCTTGACAAGACAGATGCAGGAGAACTTTTGAGTCTCCTGCCTACACTTCATTTCCTTTTCATAAAGCCGAGTACAGTGGCGAGAGATTAATTTCCCTCTCTCCCTCTTTCTTCCTGGACTTACCTTGAGATGCCCTGATACCATTCAAGCAGAGGGTGATGCTGGGGTTGCCTTCACATCAATCTCAAGATATCCCACACAGCACCGTGCAGCACCAGAGCCTCTGATATCTATCATGGTTCATTACGCAGGTGAGCTGTGCAACAGCTTCATGTTCACACCCCATGCCTTCCTTTATTTTTCTGAGCTGTTTATTCCTTTTCTCTCTAGCTATTCAGCAAAAAGCAAAACATCTGGCAGGAACCTGGTTTAAATACATTTTGCTTTTCGCTGGCCTTTGTGCTTACAGTTTACGGCTCATTTTCTGTCACCTGTGGAGAACTTGCAAAGTCCAGAGATGAAAGACGACCAACTGTGCTGCTTGGAGAGGCAGAAAGGATGACTTCGAGAGGAGGTGCTGCTCTCCCTGTGGCCATTCCTGCCCCAAACACACAGCAATGAGGCATCCAAGGCCAGAACTTCCCAAAGATGTTCCCACCTCAGTCTGTGGGTTCTGCTCACCATGGAAATGGCAGTGCCCCTGTCCTGCTCAGGGCAACTCACGATGCGCTGTAGGCTCCTGATATCCCCTTCTCCAAGCACGGCTGCACATTCCTGACCTACCACGCACCCAGTGTCTTCCATTCATTTTGTTCCCAGTGTCAACAATTTTACCAGCAGTATTTGCAGGGCTGCAGGACTGAAAACACACAGAAATAGAAAACAGTAACCTAGAGACAGGCAAGGGAGGGAGTTCAAAGCACTTTCCTGCTAAATGACAACCCAAGCTGCCTGCAAATAAAACTCTAGAGTTCATCAAGTAACTCTGACCACTGAGGGTGCTTAATAAAGATTACTTTTCTATAGCTCCGCTTGCCTGAGGCATCATTTGTTCCTAATGAGATGCTCCATGGGATTTAAATGCATGAGAGAAGAACAGGCTTTGCAGCCACAGCCATTACAATGAAAACAAGCTTTCTGCTCCAAAACCCAGATGCTCAGACCCCTGTCTTATCCCGATAATGCTCCTCAAGCCATGCCGAGCTGGACAACCACAGGGCTTGTGTTCTGCCAGAGCTGGTAGGCACCTATCCCACGGCATTAAAGACTCATCATGCTTTCCATGAAATATTTTTTCCTAATGTTCAGCCTGAACCTCCCCTGGTGGCGCTTGAGGTCATTCCCTCTCGTCCTGTCCCATGTCACTTGGGAGAAGAGTCCAGATCCCTCCTCTCCACAACCTCCTTTCAGGTAGTTGGAGAGAGCAATGAGGTCTCCCCTCAGCCTCCTCTTCTCCATGATTGCCAAGATGATGATTGTTAATTCCATGATTGCTGAGATCATGGTATTTCTGGGCATAACTGGAATATTAAAGCAGTTCTTCCCACGGTACCAGGGCCCCCAGTGAAACAGGCATGCCAAAAAAAATTCCACATGCCACTGAAATGGAGAGAAACACAACAGATAATAAATGCTAAAGGTCTGCAGCTGCCAAACTGTCCTCTGTGCAAGGGGTGTGGAACAAAATGTTTTAAAATGGCAAAGCCAAACGACTTCCACAATGGGAAGATGTGGAGGGCAGCCAAACACAACCAGAAAACCACTCTGCAGGGTGAATGAAGGAGCCCCATTAGGGGCATCCTGCTATAGTAAAAATAGATGCCTGTGAACCAGATCTGGTACAAGGTGGAGGTGTTCAAATGTGCTGGTGAACACCACGGCATGCACAGATGTGCATTTGTAAGGATGAATTCTTAAGATGCTGTTCACTACAAACCCTCTAGCAGTGAGACAGGGCAGCTGATCCTATCAGATACAGGTTAGTGGATTCTTCTTGCCTAGCAGAAGCACCATAAATTATTGTTGGGAAGGAGGTGGAATCTGTAACAAATGTGGAGATCCTGAGAGAAACCCAAACAGACACCACATTAAAACTTTTCAGACTTCGTTATCCCCTGGGCTTAGCAAGAAGATTACAGAAGTTTTAGGCTCATGTGGGATGAGCCTCGGGCTAGATATCAGACATTCATCCTGGTCTGCACCTCTAAGATATGAAACCAGGAATAATTCTGGAGCGCACGGCACATACAGACCAGCACCTGTGAGTCTGCACTGTGCTACGACACAGGGTGGTGAACTGCAATCCCCCCCAGGCAAGAGAAAAATACACAGGCAAACAGAGCCCATTCCCTGCCTTCTTCCTGCTATGCCAGCTCTGTCATCCTCCCTAAACACAATTTCAGCAGCATAAGATGCAACAACTTCCAGAGTTTAGAGACCAGGTTGTAAGAACGGGAGGCAAAAATAAAAGGAAAAAAGCAACGGCTCAGCTCTGCCTGCTGACCAGGTTTCTCTCTCCTGCCAACCACAACAACCAGGGCTACCCAAGATGTAATATTTACATAAGACAGTCTCCTTTGAGGGGATAGGAGCATAACCCAGACACATTATCTAGAGCTTTACAAGGGCTGGAGTTTGATCCTGGATATCCTGAATCCCTTCTGAGACTCCTAAACCTCCAAGTACTTTGGAGTTGATTTCTGCCTCAGAACAGTCTGAAAGCAGCTTGAAAACTCTTGTGTTTCCGAAGTATAGAACATAAGATATTCTGAAACCTCAGGGTTACATGGCTAAGAGGAAAAACCAAGCCTCATCCCTCCTTGTGCATTAGCCTTTTGTCCCTGGCATTCAGTATCTCCCCTCTAAGCCACATGCCATAAGCTCCTAGGTTCAGGTACCAGCTCCAGCAGCCACGAGCAGAGTCCTCCGAGGCAGAAAGGTGACTGCTCAGCACTTAGATCAGGTCCTTCCCTCCACAGGCAATTTTAGAAGCATCTGGAGCACTTATGCTTTCATGACTATCACTAAAGAGAGATGGGTCAGAAACACATGCAAGATGACAAATGACATCTGCATTAAGTCAGGTGGCCAGCTAAAGTCACCTAAGAGTACCAGGTAGCTCTTCAGCAACAGATCTGCTCTTGCAGAAGCAGGTAATCAGTGCCCATTAATAATTACTAAACTCTCTCTTTGCAAAGAAACTCAAGATTTCCAGCACTTTCTCTTTCTCTCCTAACATCAGCAAGAATTTGCTGCCCTGCAGCAACCCTTCTCAGTGCTGGATTTAGCCCAGGAAGAGTGAAGTGCTGCATGGCCCTGGGCTCGGAAAGTATCCAGGGGCTTGTGGCTCCAGAGAGGTTGTCACCCAACCAGCAGAATCATACAACCATGGAATGGTTCGGGTGGGAATGGACCCTAAAGATCATCCACTTTCACCCCCAGTCATGGGCAGGGACACCTCCCACTGGATCAGGGGCTCCAAGCCCCATCCAACCTGGCCTTGAACCCCTCCAGGGATGGGGCAGCCACCACTGCTCTGGGCAACCTGGGCCAGGGCCTCCCCACCCTCACAGGAAAACATTTCTGCCTTAAATCTCTTTTTCTCTCCCCTCTTTCAGCTTAAATATGTTCCCCCTCATCCTGTCCCTGCACTCCCTCCCCATCTTTCCTGTAGACAAAGAAGTGGCCTCCTATGCTGCCAGCAAAAGAGAAGAACTATGTAAGAAGCTTGAACAAAGTCCTAACCAATTCCCGAGCAGCAAACGAGATCCTCATCAAAGTACAAAGCACCCATGGGCAAACAATTCCCTCCCCTGCACTCTTGTGATTCCATTCTGGAGGATGCCAGCACAGCCTCATCCTTCTGCTTCATCACATGCATTTACCCCTGTAGGTTAAACTTTTCCTTCAGGAGTCCCTGCAGCAGATAAAAAGTCAGTTTATTAAATAAGGCAGTACTCTAACAAGGGTAATCCACAGATAATTTCACTCATTTAAGTCCTATTTCATCTCAACCAAGTAGACTTATTTCCATTTAACAATCTTAATTCTTTTAGCACTTTCCGGCTCCCAAATTGGCTTCGACAGCAAAATTGACATTCAGCCATCATTTTCACATAAAGTTCCATTTAGTCTCTCCAAACCCCTACAGTGTCTGGAGGTGCAAGAGGAATTCATTAGCGGTGTCTTCAGGAAAACGAGCCATCCCCCCCTGCAGCCTTCTTACATTCTCAGCCCTCATTTGGCAGGGGCAGAGCCAGAGCTGGCAAATGCTGGGCTAAGCAGCTCCTCCACTGCAGATCCTCCTTGTTGCTCCTCTCTAACCCCATGCTCAAGCCCATCCCTGCGCTGACACACGAGCATCTGCTTTCTTTACTTCTCTGCCCACTGAGCTTAACATTTCACTTTTATCTACGGGTGACAGAGCTAAAATCTTTCAGCCTTGACCCTGCTTGCTTACTTACATGCTCCCTCCTTCCCTTTCTCATTCTCCCCAGCCCTACAAGCACCAGGTCTGCATGTCCCTCACCACAGGGAGGTCTCTGCCAGCCCCGAGGGCCCTGTGGTCCATGCCCTGCTACTGCTCCAGGTTGCTCCTCTTGCGCATAACCAGCCATGGTTATGAGTACCTATCTCCATGTATCTCCCAGGTCTTCCCCATTTCAGGAGCTCTCCTCCAGTTGGGATCTTCACCTTCCCCCTCTCGGGCATCCTGAACTCATCTCCCCTCCAGAGGTAACACCCCAAAGATGAGGTGATGATGCCACCCTAACACAAAGTCATCCTCTTGGATGGCTGCCCCAGCAAAAACCAAAATGCGAGCTGAGGACACCTATTTCTCCTGCCTGCTCACAGCTATTTTAGGTATGGATCGTGCCCTGAGTGTTGCCCTCTCCTCTCCCACGTGCACACTGCTTCTCTCACCCATCAGCACAGCTCTTTGCTTCTCATAGCAGTTATGTAAGAGAAAAAGCAAAACATTCTTTCAAAGTTCTTCCATCCTTCCTTTTTTTTCCCCCTCCGCGTTTTTCAGCAATCTGAGCCACCAAGGTCTTTGTGAGGGAGAAGAGGAGCAAGAGAAGCACAAAGCTAGGACAAGGCTTTGCAGAAACAGGCAGGACCTACTCCCCGTAGTCCAGAGCTCTGAGTAGAGCCAAGCACACACAGCAAGCCAGGATCTGCCTTACTTGCTTTGTCAGCTGGTTGTTCTCTGCTTCTGAGGTTGGGACATGTTCAGTTGATATAGGTTTGAAACACCTGGATATCAATAGCTAAAACTTCTGAATCCAGGCCAGGACAGCGTGGGCTTTTAGCTTTACAGGGGTGTGTTTATCTTAAACTGAGCCACAAGCAATTAGCTGCGGAGGGGCACTTAAGATAAGTGCCCTTCCAGGTCAAAAGCACCATTTCTGGGAAGGTTGCCCAACAGCCCTGCAGTGCCCTCGCAAGAGGGCTTTAACACCTCACTGAGCTGAATCCAGGAGAGCTGGCCCCTGAGCTCACTGTCCACCCATCTGTAGAGCAAGGACGAGTGAACCTGCCAAGAGCTACGCAGCAGGAGAACAAGGAACAAACCTGTGAGCACAAGGTATATAGCTTCAAGCGGAGAGAAGCCCTACCTTACACACAGCGTGAGATCTCAGCTCTGCTCCAACAGGCTGCTACAAGCTGGAGTTGCCTTGCTGTCTTCCTCCTCTCACCTGCTCTCCTCCAGCTTGCTTTCTCAGAAAGGTTATAATAGCTCACAAGGTGACAACTTTGGCTTCATCTCGGCTCACCTTTAGAAACTTGGAGCATCTGCAATACTATTCTCCACCTCACCTCCTGAAAACAACCTTCAAATCAATTATTACAGGCAGGCATCTCCCTAAAAGAAACCAACTGTGTTCTTCAGCCATGGATCCACAGGTGCCCCTGCACGGACCTGCTCCCTGCCCTCCCCCACCAGCAGCTGCTGCCTGGATGGAGTGTTTGCTTCCACTATGCTCTTATTCCCAAGGTTTAACTTGACCCTGTTCCTGTCCATATCCAAAAACTCTCCTGTTCCATTCAGGTGGTTCTTTAAACGCAAGTTAATTGGTCCATGGGGAGGTACGAATTTGAAGCTCGAAGTATTGCTGACACTGGCACTAAGTTTTCAAGTCTCTGAGCTGCCAAGACAGCTGCTCTCACAGAAACACAGAATCGCAGAGTAACCAGGTTGGAAGAGACCCACCGGATCATCAAGTCCAACAGTTCCCATCAATGACTAAACCATGCCCCTTAGCACCTCGTCCACCTGTCCCTTAAACCCCTCCAGGGAAGGTGACTCAACCCCCTCCCTGGGCAGCCTCTGCCAGTGCCCAATGACCCTTTCTGTGAAAATTTTTTTCCTAATGTCCAGCCTAAACCTCCCCTGGTGGAGCTTGAGGCACTCAAACTCCTCATCGCCACAATCCATCTCAACAGTGTCCAAGTCCTCCCTTACAAAGAGGGCAACCCCGGCTTCTCTCCTACCCTTCCTGTCCCCCCTGCAGAGTTTGTACCCCACTATATCTGTACTCCAGTTATGAGTCATCCCACCACGTTTCCGTGATGGCAACGACATCATAGGCTCTCTATCAAGCTGCTTTGCAGGGTCACGGTTCTCACTCCAGCAAGGGGCTGCTGAGGATATTTAATTCAGGCTTATTCTGCAGTGAAGTCAAGCTCACCAGAGTGTGTGTGAAATCCATCCCTTCTCAACTGCCCACACGGGGAGCCCTGGGCGAGGGGCTGGGCAGCAGGAATCTGTAATGCAGATGAATGCACCACCCTATCTCATGCCGCACTGGAGCTTTCTGCAGAAATTCCAGCTTTGCTGAGTTTGGCTCAGAGTTGGAATTAATTTTGGCAGCTGTTTAGGCAGGGAACCAAGCATCTTTCATTCATGTAATTGACTTTTTTATTCATATATATATATATATATGAAAAAATAATGAAAGAAATGACAGAGTGAGTAGCTATTGCTGTGACTCTGAAACAAAGATCTGTATTAAAAATGTCTCAGTGGCTAAATATACAAAGAGCTGCCCGAGGGCAGTAACAGTATTTAGATATAAAATAGGTTATGTGGCTCTCAGATCCTGATCCTTGGCTCAGGGAGAGCCTTCAACATTCAGAAACAAAAGTTAAAAATCAAAACCTGGCCATATCCAGCTTCTGTTGCTCCCCCTGAGACTACACAGGGCTGTGCCTGTAAGATGGAGAGATGCATAGAATCACATGATGGTTTGGGTTGGAAGGGACCTCAAAGCCCATCTAGATCCACCCCTGCCATGGGCAGGGACACCTCCCACTGGATCAGGGGCTCCAAGCCCCATCCAGCCTGGCCTTGAACCCCTCCAGGGATGGGGCAGCCACCCCTGCTCTGGGCAACCTGGGCCAGGGCCTCTCCACCCTCACAGCAAAACATTTTTCCTTAAGAACTCATCTCAATCTCCCCTCTTTCAGCTAAAAACTGTTCCCCCTCATCCCATCCCTGCCGTCTCTGATCAGGAGCCCCTTCCCAGCTTTCCTGGAGCCTCTTCCAGAACTGGAAGCTGCCTCCCCGTAGCCTTTTCTTCTCCAGGCTGAACAACCCCAACTCTCCCAGCCTGAATATATATATATATACGGATATATATATGTACATATATATAAACCTTTCCAGTGACTGACCCCTCTCTCCCTAGCTCCTATCCTTAAAGCAAATTCTCCTCTTCTTTCTGAATTAGCTCCTTGCACTCAGTCACCTTCCAGACCTACAAGGCAGTACAGCACCGAGCAGCTGCTGGCTGCCGTGCCCAGCCGTGCCACATCTTTACCCATTCTGGTGAGCAAATAACTTTCATTAAACAAGTAAATGAAAATAATAGAGCTCTATGGTGATTTTCTACCTGAGGAGCATCTCTCTTCCCCATAATTACCAGCTGATTTTCCCATCCAGATGCTCTGCACACAGAGATCTATACCTATACAATATGTACGTGGATATATAATGAATCAAAACAAAGCTTAAGGCCCCTTGGGATGTACAGTGCAGCCTGCCTCAGAGACATTAATGAACAGGAACAGATCAGTAAAAATAACTCTGCCACAGAGGTGCAAAACACATAAAGAGATGGTCTGTCTTGCTGAATTCACAACTCTCCTCACTCCATGCCATGTAAGCATTGATGTAAGGTATAAATATGCTTATTATTTATTATTCATATTATCATAGCGCTGGATTCCTTAGCTGTAGACTAGAAGCTCATTATGTTTTATGTGGCAAAACAGCAGCCTGGTGAAACACGCATCCCTCCTACCTTGATCTTCCAGGTGAGATAAGCGGCACTGCCTGCCCCAGGGGGTGGGCAAGTGGGGAAACGGGCTGCCTGGCACGTGCCATGGGCACCTTTCTCCTGCAGAGCCACCAACAGCAGGACAGGATGCCCGAGTCACCCATGTCAGGTCACCCCACTTTGCACCTTCTTTCTTCCACACAGGATCCCTGCAGCACGTAGCTCAGTCCTGCATTTAACCCTGATCGCATGCGACTCATGTAGAGACTTCTATGGTGGAGGAAACCATCAGTCCATCGCTCTTTGATAGCCAGTCCTCAGTCTGTGTGCCTCACTGCTTAAAATCAAAGCAAACCGAAGTAGGAACACGAGATGTTCCAGACATAAGAAAAAAATTTTTCATGGAAAGTGTCACTGGGCACTGGCAGAGGCTGCCCAGGGAAGGGGTTGAGTCACCGTCCCTGGAGGTATTTAATGGATAGGTGGATGAGGTGCTGAGGGACATGGTTTAGTGGTTGATAGGAATGGTTGGACTCGATGATCCAGTGGGTCTTTTCCAACCTGGTGATTCTGTGATGTCTACATCCCTCAAGTACTCACTTGCAACTCAACCCAAATCCCACTCACTTTCTCCCAGGGCTCCTCGCTTGGAAGCTCTTGCTTTCCTCCCGCAGTTTGCATTCACACTTCGATGGTGCTAATGAGACTTCTGCCTCTGCAGGTAGAGAAGCCGCCTAGCTGCCAGGGAAGGGCTGGGTGCACTGAGGGGCCATGTCCTGAGACAGGTCTAGGAAAGGCAAATACTGTGTGGGGATGAGGGAGCCACAGGGCACCCCTGGGAAAGCCTCTAGCTTAGATTCCTAGGTGCTAGACCCCCAGCATATACATGGGATGCACCTGCCCACATTTAAGGTAGTCACAGCCCACGCCTGCTTGTGTCACTGCAGCATGGGGACAGCCACTCTGTTCATCTTGTTTTTCTCCAGAAGGAACTTGGCAAACACTTTTCAGTAGACTCCTCCACCATCCCTCATGCCTAGAAGGTCCCCCTCGACTACACCCTCCTCCCACCCCACTGCTCAGGCTGGTGTTATCACAGTCCAGACACAAGGAAACTTGAAATTTTATGTCCTACAAGTGCTGCTCCCCTTCTGGAGTGTGGGCACAGCCTTGGGCATAGAATCACAGAATCATCAGGTTGGAAGAGACCCACCAGATCATTGAGTCCAACCATTCCCATCAATGACTAAACCATGTCCCTCAGCACCTCATCCATCCATCCCTTAAACCCCTCCAGGGAAGGTGACTCAACCCCATCCCTGGGCAGCCTCTGCCAGTGCCCAATCACCCTTTCTGTGAAAATTTTTTTCCTAATGTCCAGCCTAAACCTCCCCTGGTGGAGCTTGAGGCCATTCCCTCTCATCCTGTCCCCTGTCACTTGGGAGAAGAGCCCAGCTCCCTCCTCTCCACAACCTCCTTTCAGGTAGTTGTAGAGAGCAATGAGGTCTCCCCTCAGCCTCCTCTTCTACAGGCTAAACAACCCCAGCTCACATAGGGCCCTGCAGCTCACAATGCTTTCCTTTTAATGATATTTAAGGATTATTTTTAATCCTTTAGAAACAGGTAGGTCCACGGACAGAGAAGTCTGCTAATCACATGCGTCTCACCAACCTGCCTTGTTTCCAGCCCAGTTCTTCCCCTCCAGCCTGCTGCCTTCTGGCAAGGAGTCACTGGCCGTGCCCTCTCATGTCTCTGCTCCTGCAGCCAGTAAGACAGCTGACCAGGGAGTCACCTAATCCTTACCAGAATCTTTGTTTTCTTAAACACGAATGGTAATTACAAGTGGAAAGGACTTCCAGCAGCACCACCACCACTTGAGATGATGTTTCTATGCATTAAACCAATTGCAGCAGCCTATCTGGGTTCAAAGCCATTTCTCAGATGGGAAAGAGCAAGCAGGGGTTCAAGGTCAGGTTGGATGGGGCTTGGAGCCTCTGATCCAGAGGGAGGTGTCCCTGCCCATGGCAGGGGGTGGCCCTGGATGATCTTTAATGCCTCTTCCAACCCAAACTATTCTATGATCTTGGATCACATCCCTGCAAGGAAGCATTTATACTGCCCACAGGGGCTGACACTGATGTTTTACTTCTATGGCATCCCGGGGACTGCTGGCACCTTCATCATCAGTGGCACTACCCTCCTTTCAAACATTAATGTTAAATAACGCTGCCTTGTGGGATCTTCTCTGCAGTGTCTTTAGCAGAATTATGTATGTCCTCTGGGAGCTGGGGAAGCTCAACTAAATGGTCCACAATTCTGTTCATTGCCATTATCATTCATTTTTGCCTTATGCGTTTTTAGCGCTCAGTGCTTCTTCCTTGCTTCAGCCCTCCAGCTCAGACACACCAAGGTATAAGCTGCATTGGACAAGGCAGAAGCACGCGGTGCAGTTATGGAGCCTTCACTCACTAAACAAGCAGCTCGGTATCATAAACTTCTTGTAAGCGTAATTAAACAGGTATGCAAGGCCATACAAACGATGCTCTGCTACAAAAGTCTGTGATAGGTAGGAAACAGAGGGGCACGAAACAACCACAGCAATGCAGAAAAACTGGATGCATCATATCATAGACCCATAGAATGGTTTGGGGTGGAAGGGACCTCAAAGCCCATCCAGTTCCAACCCTTCTGCCATGGGCAGGGACACCTCCCACTGGCTCAGGGGCTCCAAGCCCCATCCAGCCTGGCCTTGAACCCCTCCAGGGATGGGGCAGCCACCACTGCTCTGGGCAACCTGGGCCAGGGCCTCCCCACCCTCACAGCAAAACATTTTTTCTTAAGATCTCATCTCAATCTCCCCTCTTTCACCTGAAAGCCGTTCCCCCTCATCCTGCCCCTGCTCTCCCTGATCCAGAGCCCCTTCCCAGCTTTCCTGTAGGCTCCATGGCATGCAGGTATGTCTCCAGTCTACCTCTTCCCACCTACTTCAGCACGCAGAGCTAAATGCCAGTGCTTTACCATGAATCCACAAGCTCCAGGGGATCCCAACAACATTTTCTTGACATTATAGTTCCACAATCAGCACAGATATGGGAGATCCACACCCCTTTAGGTATTCCAGACCTTTAGAATCATGCCTAGAAACAAGGACGAACAGATACTAAGCTGGCACTTCTAGTTACACCCCACCATCAGTTTGTATTTGTGGAGATTCGACTGCATGTTGCTTCTCTGGTGGATGAAACCCTACCAGAAGAGCTGGGACAGCAACACTGATTGCTTCACTTATCAGCTGAGCAGGAGGTGGATGTGTGTTCACTGGGTAGAAGAACCCATAGAAGAACAAATTTCAACAAACAAGATACCCTGAAGTGCTAGAGCTGCATCTTGCCTTTTGTATGAAGTTTGCAAAGATGGGAGGGAGAAGGAGGGAAGGGATTTGGACAGAGGCAATTACAGAAAAAGAGCATTTTAAAGGGCTGAAGGAGGCCTTGCAAGGAGTTTGTCAGTAGATCATATGTCAGTGCTACCGAGCCTACTGCTAGTTAGGGCAATGCCATGTATAAACTACAACTTCGGCTTGTATATGAATTTTAAATGAGCTGTTAGTAAACCCAATGAAGCTAGCAAGAGAATACCAATGTAGGGCTCTGGCAGTTTGCTCTACAAGACCAAGTAAATAACTCAGTAAATAACTCAAGTGAATTTCCTGACACTTTATTGAGCATGAGTGAGCAAACAAAAAACAAACGGAAAATTAGTTCTATAGCCAGGATATACTGCAGGAAACCAGAGCTGGGGGAGATCATAGAATCATAGAATCACAGAATCACTAGGTCAGAAGAGACCCACTGGATCATGGAGTCCAACCATTCCCACCAATCTCTAAACCATGCCCCTAAGCACCTCATCCACCCTCACCTTAAACACCTGCAACGAAGGTGAGTCAACCACCTCCCTGGGCAGACTGTTCCAACACCTAACGACCCTTTCCGTGAAGAATTTTTTCCTTATCCCAAGCCTGAATCTCCCCTGGCAGAGCTTGAGGCCGTTCCCTCTCATCCTGTCCCCTGTCACTTGGAAGAAGAGCCCAGCTCCCTCCTCTCCACAACCTCCCTTCAGGTAGTTGGAGAGAGTAAAAAGGTCTCCCCTCAGCCTTCTCTTCTCCAGGCTAAACACCCCCAGCTCTCTCAGCCGATCCTCATAGAATGGCTTGAGTTGGAAGGGACCTTAAAACCCATCCAGTTTCACCCCCTGTCACGGGCAGGGACACCTCTCACTGGATCAGGATGACCCAAACCCATCCTACCTGGCCTTAAACATGTCCAGGAATGGAGGAGCCACCACTGCTCTGGCAAACAAAAGACAGACACGGCTTTGGATAAAGAGCGTGAGTCAGTGTTTTTCCCCATAAAGGTCTCCAGAAGAATGCGAACTACAAGACTTTTTCCAGGACTGGATCAGTAGGGACTGCAGAGTTTAAGATCAAAGAAAAAAAGGGTGGAAAAAAAGGTTTGCACCAGTCTATTTTCCTTTGTATCAAGCAGAGAAATAGAGCATACGAGTCTACAGATTGTTCCTACGCGTGCCAAAGGCACAGGGAAGGTCACCCTGTAGCCTACATTCCTCTCTCTTTTTTGCATAGATGATGCCTCTAAAGCTCACTGCAATGCAACACTCATTGCTGGTCCTGTCCAGGCAGCAAAACCTCCTGCCGCTGCATGCGCAAGGATTAAGCAATCTGCTGCCTGGAAAGCCCGCTTAGAGATATCAGGGCCAAGATCCACACGAAACCCCAAGAAAGCAGCAGAAGGGAAGATTAGAGCTTACTTTAAAAGCTGAGCCAAGTGCCCCTGACTCAGCACCATCAGGTCTCCTTCTACCCTGGAAGCTGAACACAGCAGGCAATCATCTCTCTAGCCACTTGGTGAAGAACCCAGGCACGACGTTGTCTACGTTCACCTCACCTCACTAATCTAATAACTGTGCATTTAAGCAGTCCATTACCAGATGGTTTTCAGAATTATTTTAAATGTTAGCTTGCGTTTTCTTTGAATATTTAAATGTTCATGCTGATGTTTTCTTTTTCTATGCAGTGCAGTGATTTATGCCGCCAGATACCATATCTCCCTGCCTTGCTAAAAGCATGCATTTGGGAATGATTTCAGGGCTCCTAGTAATATTTTTTCTCTCCTTTTATTTTGTACTTTATTTTTTATTAACTTTTGTTTTTCTTTTGTCGGATATATTGTTAAAATAAAACTGTGTCTTGAAGAAACAAAACCAAAACCCCAACCCTCTCTTTGCCCATCTGCTCCAGATACCATTTGCAGAGAAGGTAGCTCTGAGGCCACAAGCAAAGCAAAAGCAGTAGATGTGCACCAACATATCTACCTGAGCCTCCCCATCCCCAGTAAATTCTTGCTTTAGGCTCATGGGTGGGAATCGGCCACGTTCAAAGTCGGGACTGCTGGAGTCCCTCCATGAGGATGCAGGAGGTGACTGGAAGCAGTTGTGATTTGACTGGAGGGTCTCTTCCATTCAACTCTACTTGGCACAGAAGTCAAGACCTCCAGTGCCTTTAAAAGGGTCGGTGAAGTTCCTTCCCATTCCCTCAACAACATTACACCTTTTTTGAAATCTCGACTTCTACGTTGCCTTTGCAATGTCCTAGTACAGGTTCTTCAGTCCTAGGAGAATTCAACAGATAGATTTGCCCTGTGCAGACTGCAGAAATCCAGCATTTCCATCCTGGACTAGGAAGCAATAGTTTAAGTTTTATGGGCAACCGTGTCTGGAGCAGCTCCAGTATTTTTACAAAGGAGAGTCAAAAGCCCGGAATTGCTAAATGGTTGAGATTTAAAAACTGGAAAGTTGGATACAACAGAGCATGACCACAGCATGAGCGTGTTTATAATCATGGGTAGAACAGTCTCTGGAATGGAGAGCAAAGCACCATCAGATCATATTTTTTACCAAAAAAAACAGAGGGTGGGAGGCCCTGACCCAGGTTGCACAGAAAAGCAGTGGCTGCCCCATCCCTGGAGGTGTTCAAGGCCAGGTTGGATGGGGCTTGGAGCCCCTGATCTCATGGGAGGTGTCCCTGCCCATGGCAGGGGTAGAACTGGATGGGCTTTGAGGTCCCTTCCACCCCAAACCATTCTATAATTCTTTTATCACTGTTTGATATCTGCACAACAGCCCAGCCCCCAGCACCGCAGCCCTCAGCCTCTGCAGGTACATGATGCTGAGGAAGAGATGCTTATGTTTAACCAGCATGTGCTCAGCTATTCACCACCACACGTCCCTGCTGAGCGCACAGACATACAGTTTTGTACCTGTACGAAGCAGTGGGACTGGGATATATGAACCATGCCAGTGTTCAAGTGTGTGAGTAATTTCTATTCTGGATATGCCTTCGCGAACCCAGCAGTGTGTCAAGATCTCCTTCACCAAGCAGCAGATCACAGAACATAAAGACAGTATTTGGACAGAGGGAGAGAGGCAATTGCTTATATTTCCCCTGAACTCGCAGACACTGTGGCTTCTTCTTGTGACGTGACCTCACAGCTGTCACCATCAACTTCATTGAGGGAGCCCTGGAACATGCACCAAGCTGAGACAGCAGCCAATCCCACCTGGTTGTCCCCCAAGAGCAGCGCAGCACAGATTTTCCTTGCCAATCCTCAGCCAGGAACTCAAAAGCGCCATCCCACCTCTCTCAATCGCCTCCTGGTTTCACTGCGGATTGTGGTGTGAAGGTGGACAACCTCACCAGTTCCCAGGCTGGTTTGCAGCCCTCGCACTCCCAAGCACCCACAGAGCTTTCTCCACAGAAGCAGATGGCCACGGTACAAAGCGTAATGAAGAATCTTTCACTTCCAGCATCCTAATAATTTACTGTCCATCCCCATCCGCTGGTTCAAGTGGAGGATCTGCCGATCAACATGAAATGCAGTCTGCGGAGCTGAAACTATGCAGCATGAGTGCTCCACATGAATCACAGAGGAGGGAAAATAAAACACCCAGCCACCCTTTCCAGACTCCTGCCAGCATGGACCCTCTCTTGCTGTATTTCTGAGCTGCTCTATGATCCCCTAGCAGAGGGGAGAAGTAATGTGAAAAGTTGCAAATGGGGACAGGGATAGATTAGCTTCTTATCTGCAACAAATGCTTAATTAAACCAGCTAGTAGCTCCAGAGAGAACAGTCAGAAAAGCAGTTTCCTTTCTAAACTACAGAGCAAAGTGTCAATCCTATGAAGGCAGCTTCCTTATAAAGTTTCTGGATGCATTTCTTTCCCCTAATCCATACAGGTAGCAAGCGAAGATGATGGTGCCTCTTCCTGACCACCTTTTAGTAAAGCCCAGAAAAGACAGAAAACAGAGGACTACATTACAATACAAAATTCAATCACTGCATATGTTACAAAAGGAGCATTTGGGGGTTATTAGTGCCCTTGTAGCACCACTTAACCAGAATCAGTTTGGGCTTGAACAACCCTTGCTCATGAATGCGGGGACAAATAAATTTGTTCCTTTCACGTGGCGCTTAGGAGAGCATCGAGGTGCGTAAGATGTAGGGAGAACCAATTTTCATTCCTCAGTACCTCTTCAAGGAGTGGCTTTCACTTCAGATTTATACAGAAAGAGATTCCCATCAGGTAACATCACCATAAAAGTCAACACAAATGCATACACTCACCATAAACCATTTAATTTACAAGCTGAAGGAGAGAACCTTTCCCAAATGCTGGGGGGACACCATAACTCAGCAAGTGATTCAGCCCCACCTGGACAGGGAGCACACCACCGAGACAAAGCTTGTCCTCCCTTGTCCAAGCATTTCAACGCAGAGTGGCCCAAACAATGAGTGGAAAGATGGTTAAACTCAGGTCAGAGAAAACTTTGTACTCACCGATCCTCAGGGCATGGGGGCTGGCAGCGATCCTCATCAGCCACAGCAGAAGGAGCACCAGAGGCGCCAAGACACGGGGCATCTTCTATAAATCCTCATGGAGCCCTTCGGTGGTCTGGGCATGACATAACTCTGCAGAGAGAGGACACACGGCACCGTGAGCACCTCTGCTCTCAAACCAGCGACGCAGCAGGATGACACTGCTTCCAGCTTGCCAAGCACTTGGGACAAGGAGTCTGTTTACCAAAAGAGGAGGACGAAGCTATTTACAGCCTATGAATTATTCAGGGATTGGACTCAAACTGGGAGAAGAGCTTCTAACAAAAAAAAAATGGAAAAGAAACACAAGGAAAAGTCCAAATATTTCATCTTGGCACTTTTAACGTTTCCGCAAAAACAAGTGGAAATCAATATTGAGTCACGTCTCTTATTTCTCTTAGACATGCCCCTCCCTCCCTTTTTTTTTTAACTCAAAGCAGCCTACAACTTTATATATAATCATAGATGGAAGGGACCTTTATAGGTCACCCCATCTTGCAGGGGGACAAGAACAAGAACATCTTTAACTCGATCAGGTTGCTCAGAGCCCCATCCAACCTGACCTTGAATGTTTCCAGGGATGCATCTCCCCTTCTTCCCTGGGCAACCTGATATAATACAGACATCTAGTCTTCAGATAGAATCATAGAACCATAGAATCACCAGGTTGGAAAAGACCTATCGGATACGACATATCATTTTCATTACCAAAATATAATTTGAGGTATAGGAATAAGAGACAGTGAGTCACCTCGGCCACCAAGCTAGAAACCAATTCTTTGTAATGCTCCAGCCCCACTGACAACCACCATCTTCTTCCCTTCCTATCATGTGCAAGAGGATTCAGGACAAGACAAAGACCACTTTTTCCCTCCTCTTACAAAGTAACACCACCCCAGCACACAGAAGTCTGACTTCTGAAGTCCAAACACCATCAGAACAAGGAGCAGTAAGTGGAGATCCACAAACCTGTCACTAGTACAGATACCGGCCCTGGTTTTTACACGGCAGACTCCTGCAGCACAGTTAAACAAATTTTTAACAAATATAATTTTAAACAGCTACGTAGAGGGTAAATTCCACTTTACAGGAGAAATGGTTGTCCCTCAAGTTGATAAAATTATCTCCACAGGCAGCAATGTCCTTAAATGCTGACTTTGAGTATTTCAGCTGTTACCTTATCTCTCCCTTCTCCAATTTTCTGGCAAACATTCTCATCCCATTGCATTTGTCTAATTCTTGGGCCAAACACTGAAGTCCCGACACAAGCAAAGTCTTTAATCTGTCTTTGAAGCTATCAGGAGTTTTGTTCGAGAAAGATGTAGCTTCTAACTTGCAGTTTTCCAATTCCTCTATTTTTAGATTACAGTTAGACTTCCTCCATCTCATCACAGCACCTCCCAGAGTATGGAAAGGGGCTCCAGGAAAGCTGGGGAGGGGCTTCTTACAAGGGCATGGAGGGATAGGAAGAGGAGGAATGACCTTAAATTGGAAGGGAGGAAGATTTAGACTAGACATTAGGAAGAAATTGTTAATGATGAGGGTGGGGAGGCCCTGGCCCAGGCTGCCCCATCCCTGGAGGGGTTCAAGGCCAGGTTGGATGGGGCTCGGAGCCCCTGATCCACTGGGAGGTGTCCCTGCCCATGGCAGCAGGGTTGGAACTGGATGATCTTTAAGGTCCCTTCCAACCCAAACCATTCTATCATTCTATGATCTCCAGTCCTTGGAGCTTGATCTTTATCTGGATCACATCCCCCTTGGGAAGCTCCCACCAGCAGCCCTGTCTTCTGAGTCCTAATTCTCTCAGTTCAAGAAAACCAAGGGCCCCCATGCTCAAACATCAGCTGGACATTTTGAAGAGCATCCTGATTTTGGAAATTGCCTGCTCAACACATTTTTAAAAAGCAGAAACTGCCAAAACCCACCTGGAAATCATTAACCACTTTTGAGAAGGCCAAAGGCAATTTTCTCTTTAAAAAAAAAAAGTGGGAGTTGTAGAGTAATACCTAGTGAGGAAAAATCCCGAAAGGTTAAGCGCATGGTAAATTGGTTACTTAGAAGCATTGGCAGCAGCAGAGACAGATTGTGGAGCAACATATTATTTGAGCACTTTGAAGCCGCTATTTCAAAACTTTCTAAGTTAATGACAAAACAGCAGGATGGTATCAAATTTACTCATACCGGTATTACAGCCCAGGCTGGGCTTGCAGCTCTGAAGTCGCACACAATCACACACCCTTTCCCCCTCAACCCTTCCCTGCAGAGCCAGAGGAGGAGCTGGGGGGACCTCGAGAGGAGCTTGAGGTCTGCACCCCAAGGAGCAGCATCATGTTCAAGACCAGCTCCAAAGCTGCTAAGACTCACAGTTTTGTTTTCCTCCTTTGGGTCCCACTTCTTGCACTACTACTCTATGCACACTTTCAGTGCAGATGTCCTGAGCAGTCCTTGCCAGCCAGCGATGATTAACGATTACATCTCTACTATCAAAGCATCTGATATAGGACCTCAAATGTGTTTTGCCTTCCACTGGTCCCTCCTGCCTGGCCAAGGTTGTCTAGAAGAGACTTACTAGAGCCATTGGAGGGGGAGAGGCAGAGAAAGGCTCCAAATGCATCTTCGGGGACCTCTAGAGGAGCTTGAGGTCTGCACCACGAGGAGCAGCATCATACTCAGGACCAGCTTCACAGCTGCTACCTAAGATTCACAGTCTTGTTTTCCTCCTTTGGGTCCCACTTCTTTCACCACTACCCTAGGCGCGCTTTCAGTGCAGAAGATGCGCACTTCTCCCCAACACTGGCTGCATCCATCTAATATCATCGTGCAAGGAGTTTTAAGATCATGTCTTTGCACAGATAAATACAGTGATCCCACCTGCAGCAGACACTTTGTGTGGGAAAAGCAGGACAGCAGCCTAAGTGTGTCTCTGGACTAGGGCAAAGAAAAGGGGGTTAAAATCCACCAGTTTCCAGCCAAAGAAGTAAAGGGAAATGCCTGCCTGGCGTTTGACAGGATGCCAGAGCTAACATCGCTGTTGTTCCCTGCCAAAGCCCTGTGGAACCATCACGCTGCAACGGGTGGTCCTCATTTCAGACTCTCCAAGGACAAACTGCACCAGGGTAAGCTCTCCAGGCACCCTAAAAGCAGCCAAGGTCTGGGAAAGGATCCCAGGGCTTTCAGCTCCGAGGGGCAGACCTCAAGGCCACCTCTCCTGTTTGTAGACTGGTTTGGTAAAGTACAAGATTCCCAGAGAAGCAGCTGCCTTTGCATCACCAGCTTTGAGTTAATAGTAAAGCTAAATAATAAATACAGGGCGCCCGCTGTGCTCTGTTACGTGAGCGGCAGGGTTGTAATTACCTAGAACATGGAGCACAGAGGGATGCTGCGTTCACCTACCGCATTCCCCACTGCTAAGAACGGCTTCTCAGTATTTTGGTGTTTTGAGCACGAACCTAAGGAACAGCTGTCAGCAACAGAAATACACCTTGGGGTTCAGCAGACAGCAGAACGACACAGGCCCATGCCCATAGACCATCTGGTCGATGGAGGTGCTTGCAAAATACCCAGGGAATGCAACACAAGGATGCTTCCCCACCTGCGCTACCGAGCAGTGGGAGCAGACACTGGAACTCAAGATGTAAGATGACAGGGAAAAGAGAGAGAGGATTTTTAGCCCTAGCCTAAGAGCAAGGTCTCTATTCTCAAAGGGACAAAGGTACTTCAGTCCTCATGGCTCTCGCCATCTCCAGTCTCCAAGTTCCTCTTGCCTCCTACTCTCTAAATTCAAGCATGACAGGGTTGTAAACACAGTTCAAATCCATTCACTGTAAAGTAATTTTTGCCTTGCTGAGCTACCCATCCTCCCAACAGCTTTTCCTTCCTCCCAGCTGCAAGGCGCATCTGTTTCTCACATCTCCCCGCGAGAAGCTATCGAAGATGCTTTCAGCCCAGGTGCAGTCCCAAATCAGAGGTAGGACTTGGGTATCAACTCCAGTGTAGCCCAAAACTCCACACAGGGAGGGAAGGAAGCTGATATTCTCCGTTCATGCAACACAAAGAAGTCCAGAAAATACTTAAGAAGGCTTTGGGTTGGAAGGGACCTTATAGTCCATTCAGTTTCAACCTTATGCCATGGACATGGACACCTCCCACTGGACCAGGTTGCTCACAGCCCCATCCATCAGCACCCTAAGTCCTTCTGTCCAGGGCTGCTCTCAATCCATTCTCCACCCAGCCTGTATATGTCCTTGCAATTACCCCAACCTACGTGCAGGACCTTAAAATAATGAGGATATTTAGCAACTTGCACTCATTCTTGTGCATGGGTAGATGACTTATCCCAGCTCACCCTTCCCACAGCTCGCTGGAAATAAATCAAAGCAACTTCCTTCGGTAAAGTTTGCACCAAGAACATGAGAACTTTTGTCAGCCTGGGTATTTACAGCTATTGCATCAACAGTTCCTCTTTGCTGTACTGGCAGGCGTGCTATGACAGCAAGTAAGCCTGGTTGATGGAGGGCTGTTTAGAAAGCAATCTGAATCTGCAACCCCCAAAAGGAGTAGGCTGGGTAAAAAACAGTTCCATAGGTCCTTCAGAGTGGTACGTGAATTGCTGAATAGCTGGTGGATCTTGGGCTGGCCCCTGGGTTCTCCCTGCACAGCACAAGTATGGAATTCTTTTCCTGCTAAGCCCTTTTTCATCTTTAGCTCTGAAAATTCAGGAGAATAAAATAAATCAAGACCATCCTGAATAGTTTTGAATTCTCGCTGGAGATAAAAGTCTCTAAATACCAAGCAGAATTATGGACGATTTGCTTCTCAGAGGAAGCAACTTGCTACTGAAACTACTTATACATTTTTAATGACTGTGTGAGATGGTGCTCTTCTGCGCTGCTATCGCCGCGTCTTCCTGATATTTTGAGATCTTAAAATTCTTCAACAATACAGCAAAAGCCAAAAGGCAGAATAACACGTTAAATCACAATAAAATTCTCTTGAAGCCGCCACACAGATAGCGCGGAGACCCATGAGCACCAGCCACCTCTCTTCTCTCCCTCTCCTTCCCTCTGCCCACCCTGCCAAGGACAATGAAGGAATCCAGGTGCATTGCTATTTCTGTTCACATTTTCAAACGTATTGCCACCCTGTGAAATCTATTTGCCACCTGCCCTACCACATCTGGCCCCAGGCGAGGTGGGGAGCTCTGGAGATGGGCTGCATCCCAGTAAGATGCATCTCCAGCTGCACTAGCACTTTGCTCCATGGTCCTGGAAGGTAATGCCAGCACCAGGCTTTCACAAACCCTTCACTATGTGCTTTATCCTGATGCAACCTCCTTTTCCTTGTACTGCAACCCCCCCTACACCATCATCTGCAAGCTCACCGAGAAACCACAAACACCCTTAAAAAATTGGCAGCAACTTATCCAGGCAATGGGGAGGCAGACTTTTAGCCAACTGCTAGTTTGGAGGTGGCTTTGGTGTTAACGGATCTTTCTGTGCATCACCAGAAGCTTGATGAATGGTGAGAAAACGCCGCTCCAGCAAAGCTAGAGTGATCCTCACAGCTGAGACAACAAATTTAACAGCTGCAGAGCAGCAAGGAATTCTGCAAAACTGTCAGGAAATATCAACAAACAACTCGACAGAGCCCTCTTCATTCTTTTGACAAGCGAAAAAAAAAGAGCGATTTCCTTTTGTAAAGCTTCTGCAGAGAAGCTAAAATTTAAATGGAACCGACAAGAGGGAAAGAAGCTGAAAACCATTCCAACAGGTGACTGTTGCTGGGCTTGAGCAAGAGCCTGTGTATCTCAGGGGGAGGAACTAAACTGCACGCCTGCCCCAGGGATATAGAGCTGTAAGTTCAATTAAACTGAAAAATCACTGCATTTAAAGCTACGAACAATATGTTTTCCTCTGCAAAACGCATAATTAGCATGGGTAAATCATTACCGCTAGGTATTGTTGCAGTCAAACCCTCAGCAAGATTGAGAGAAGGATCAGACATTTATAAAGAGAATGAATAGCTAGAATTACAAGAGCAAAGTTTGAGGTTCTTAAAGCAAGAGAAAATAAGATTTTGGATGGCGTGTAAGCCCTTCATGCTGCAAGGCACGGGCTAACATGCTGTGTGCGAGGGTTAGGAGAATCACCCCTCCGGGCAAAGCTCCCAACGCTGCTTCTGGAAGCAGCCAGTACTAAAAAAAGGATGCTTAACAATACGAAGCGCAGTGCTGTTCCAGTCTAGCAATTTCTATGTTCCTATAAAACCTACGTCTCCTTTTAGATTTCATCAGCGTTAAAGCGCCTGCTTTGCTTTCGGTCATCTCGCCTCTCCTGTCCTCGCATCGGCCTCACAATATTCGCACTGTGGTTCGCTGGGATGAACTTTCCTGCGGTGAGAGACAGAGCAGCGGTATCTCTCTTCCCCAGGTGTCAGGGGAATTAAAGGACCTCTGACTCTCCATCGCATCGTCAGGGGAATTAAAGGACCTCTGACTCTCCATCACATCACGGCTCAGCTCCGTGAGGGCCACGCTCTTGGCCCTGGAGTAGGTGACACTCAAGGGAAGGTGATACTGGTGATAAACACCTGCTCTGCTGATACATAAAGTGGATTTTTTTCCCAGATCTCCTAGCTGTGATCTTTTATCTCTCTCTTTTTCTTTTTTTTTTTAACTCCCCCCCATTCGTGACTTCCAGAAAAAGCAGCAAGAAACTTCAAGGAGAAAAGAATTCCGGAGGCAGAGAAGCAGAAGGACGAATAGATTCCTGACATTTCTCATTCCTGTGGTTTATTTGCTTTAACTTTCTCTCTCCGCAATCCTGAGTTCTCCCTCGCCTCACCCTTCTCGATCCTCCCCAGCATTAGCAAAGCCTGATCAAATTCTCCTATCACTGCTTTGAGATAAAAGCAATACGTACCCATACAAGCTGCAAACAGGCTCAGCTATCTCCAAGGGAGATTTTCCCCAGCATTATCAACCAGAGACCTGCAAACGCAGGAGACTTCAGCGGTTACAGCTTCAGGCTGAGTCACAGGGCATCTTCATTCAATTATCCGCCCCTCCGCAGCCTTGTCACACAACCTGTCAGGGCCCCCAGGGTCGGTCAATACTTGAAAGTTTTATTGGCTCAGCGAAGTGAGTTGTAAGTGTGAAAACCTCACCTGCCCCCTCAGAATCGTGCTTGTAGCAGGCCCATTACAGACACCGACTTGACAGCATTAAACCTCATTTGTTGGGGCAGCTTATTTTATTCCAGGACCGAGGTTAAGCTGATTCTCTGCTAGGAAATTTTGCTGGTACAACCACAGTGGGAAACACTTTCAGGCACGCAAAAGGATGAAGTCTGTGCACTGCTGGCCCCTCTCCTTCTTTGCGCTGCAAGGATAGCAAAGGGTGTTGAGGCTCGGGAGCGAGTCCAGAGAAGAGCAACGAAGCTGGTGAGGGGGCTGGAGAACAGGCCTTATGAGGGACAGCTGAGAGAGCTGGGGGTGTTTAGCCTGGAGAAGAGGAGGCTGAGGGGAGACCTCATTGCTCTCTGCAACTACCTGAAAGGAGGTTGTGGAGAGGAGGGAGCTGGGCTCTTCTCCCAAGGGACAGGGGACAGAGAGGGAATGGCCTCAAGCTCCATCAGGGGAGGTTTAGGCTGAACATTAGGAAAAAAATTTTCATGGAAAGGGTCATTGGTCCCTGGCAGAGGCTGCCCAGGGAGGAGGTTGAGTCACCTTCCCTGGAGGGGTTTAAGGGACGGGTGGACAAGGTGCTGAGGGACATGGGTTAGTGATTGATGGGAATGGTTGGACTCGATGATCCAGTGGGTCTCTTCCTACCTGATGATTCTATGATTCCACCTGTGGAATGGTTAAAAAAGCGTGTAGATGTGGCACTTCAGGACATGGTTTAGTAGGCACAGTGGGGTTGAGTTAACAGTTGGACTGGATGAGCTTAGAAGTCTTTTCCAACCTTAATGATTCTATAATGAAATTAATCCTATGAAATCCTGTGGCTGCTGAGGAATCCGACACCAAGGTGCATAACTTGATGGACACACACAGCACAACAAGCAGAACACATCAATATAGGACATCACAAGGACCTTTTGGCAGGGCTGCTTGAGTCTAACCCTGCCTCACCCTCCCCAGCAGAGGCACCTGAGCCACTTCTGCAGCCGGGAGCTGTGATGGACAAGCTCTGGCCAGCTTCACAGCACGACGAAGAGGATTCTGCCTTCAGCTGCCCCATCCCTCTGCCAGAAATCAATGCTCCTGGCAGCAAAATGCCAGTGTTGCCTGTGCCTCAGCCCTCTCCAGCTCACAGCCTGGCAGCGGAGCTTATAGGCGATGATTTACACTGCATGCAGTGCAGACAAGGCGAGGAGACGCGGGGCACACGTGCATCGGGAAAAACGAGACTAGTAACCTTCCAAACTATCCCAGCACGACCCTCCTAAGTTCATCTACCAAAAGGCTCCCTGGCTGTGACAATTCACTTCTCGCTGGGAAAAAAAAAACAATGAAAAGAGGAAACCAAGATCATGTGGGATTTTTTTTCTTCCTCCCTACTGCCCACAATTTATTTTTATTAACAAACAATAGCAGTTAAAAGCACTGTGGTCTCACACGGTGATGTCTGCTCTACCCACGGCAGACACTCTTAATTGGCTTGAAGCTGTTATCTTAAAGGAAAAATCACGACGAGCCTGGAGGAAGGCGAGTGCCTGTAGGTGGAAGGAGAAAGGCAGATTTTCTTCCAGCTGAGGAGGACAGCGAGCTGCCATTGAACAAATGCCAGAGCTGTCCCCATCAACACTGCTCCTATGAGCTAAGCGCTGTGCGTCGTGACATCACCTCCACCTTTTAACCATTTTTAAAAATATTGATAATGAGGGCTGTCTGCATTGGATAAAGTTTTTGGAGACCTCATTGCAGTCTGCAGCTTCCACACAAGCTGGGGAGGAGGAGCAGGCGCTGAGCTCTTCTCTCCAGAGCCAAGGGAACAGCAGGAAGATGCCAGGGGAGGGTTAGGTTAGACGTTAGGAGAAGGTTCTTCCCCCAGAAGGTGGTGGAGCACTGGAACAGCTCCCAGGGAAGCAGACGCACTGCCAAGCCTGACAATATTCCAGAAGCATTTGGCCAACGCCCTCAGCCCCACGGTGTGAATATTGGGGTGACCTGGGCAGGGACACGAGCTGGACTCGATGGTCCTTCCAACTCAGGACTTTATAATTTTATGACTCCAAATCATCTAAAAAAGCAGCAAGAAGAGCTTTGCTTACCTCTCCGCACCTGGCATTCACAAAACCCTTGGCGTACAGCCTCACACCAACAGTTTCTCCCACATAAAGAGGCCAGGGCTCTCCTATCAAACATTACACCACATTTATTCAGCAGAAGACTCCTACCCACCCTGCAGGTCAGCACTTCCATTAAGCCACCTCTGCTGTGAGAGAGAGCGGCGAGGTTGTGCTGCATTCAGCAAGCAGCCAAATACAAGCGGATGTTTTCATGAAGGGAAATTCAGGCTGATCTCTCCAGCTGAGGTGGCACAGGGAAAGTCCTGGGTGAGCAGATTATCGATTGCTCAACCACTGTCTCCTTGCAAAGAGGCCTGTGGGACCCTGAATAAATAAAAACAGTCAGAGCCTTGGTTTCATAACAAGTTTAACCAGGAAAAAGAAAAAGCCTTTAAACCAACAACAGGTTTGCATTAAGAAATAAATAACAAGAGAGGCTTGAAATTTCAGTTTTGTTCCAAGAGAGAACAGACTCAAGACAAACAAGTGAACCAGGTACAAGCTACTGTATAAAATAAGGGACAACAACTCCTTTGCAGACAATATCCCTCAGCAACTCCTGTATCTTCCCCCGAGCAGTTAAGAGCCAAGTGCTTGGATGGCTTTAATCCCTCAGTTCTTCCAACTCACTTGACTTTCTCACTACGCTGGGATGCGAGTGTGTGTGGGAAAGAAAACACAATAACCAGGACCTTGGCTTTATAATGTGCCAAGGACTGTTCAGAAATAACTGCTTTAAGAACCCCTTTCCATGAGCCCTTCTTACGTTCACTGCATACCCTTTCACCACAGAAAACCGATGAATTTTCCAGTTCTGCCACACTTCTTCACAGCTCCATTTTGATAAGTACATACACTTTTGGAAACTCACTTTCAGCCCTGTGGCTCGCAGCAATTTAACCTTCTTGAAGACTGTCTTGCAAAACACCCACTTTTTCTTTTGAAGGAGATCTTCAGATTTTGGGTGGTTCCCTGCCCTGCCCCAGCCAAAGACTGATATTTTCCCACAAAATTTCCTTTCATCAACACTGCTTTGATGGAAAATTTTCAGCTCTCTCTGAAGAAAAGAAATCCAACAAGCACTAACCCCTCTTTGCTGTTAGTGAAGAATTACTGCTACCACCAGGTCTCTTCACACATGAAGGAAGTTCTGAAATATGAATTGGATCTGTGAACATACCAGGAATCTAGAGGGAGAAAAAGCTCTTAAATGCATCAACCTGATCTCAGGGCTATAGAAAGAAGATTAATCTATTTATTTCACTTAAAGTCTCTGGCAGATTCAAGAGGGAAAGGAAAGGAAAACAAAGAAGCCTCTACCAAATCAACCTGCAAGAAGGGCTTTATGGCCAAAAAGCAAGTTTTGCTTCTTTTTACAGCTGCCAAAATTGTAAATGAAATAAATAGATTAATCTGCCATCTATCACCCAAAGAGCGTTTTGATGCATGTACTTTGGGGCTGGGAGGAGGCAATTTCTGAATGGCTGAGGATGATGTTTTTAAGACTGGGTTTGAGTATTTTAATGGAGTGAGAATTACTGGGTGTGAATTTGGAAGGCAGTACACGTGTGTTTGGAAGGAGGTGGGAACGGGGACAGATGCCAAGTGAAGAATAAGCACAAGAAAAATATAGGGGTGAGAGGCTTGAGAGCAGACGGAGGAGGGGCAGAGGAGGAAAGTCTGCGCAAAAGAGCAAGGAAACCTGCAATACTAATGGTGTATGTGGAAAACACAGGAGTTAGGAGATGCAAATACATGCAACACTAGGGGTGCACACAGCAACCAGATGTAAATGACAGCTGCTGGAGGAACAGAGTCACTTGGAGTGATAGACCTTGCACGAGAAAGCAGAACCGAAGTCCAAACTGATAAGTGATGCTGCATTTAAAAGGCATTAATTTGCATGAGAGACGTTTTTAATCCTGCTTGTAGCTTAAGTGACACAAAACCGACTTGAAACCAGGAAACTATGGTTTTGATTAACAGTTGAACACCAAAAGGCTTTTAATTAGAGGTGCAGTGCCACTATGTTAGAGATGAAATGTCCAGATCCCAGAGGGATGGAGGAGAATGAGCAACTCTGGCATTTTTCCCCTATTTATTCCAACAGATGCCAAATCCCACAGCAAGCAGAAGCGGAGAAGTGAGGGGCGTCCTGGCCACATGAGAAATACTCACACTCAGACAAGTGCATAAAATTTCTGAGGGCAGGAGAGGGTTGAAAAAGAAAAGGAAAAAAACGCAGACCTCCCTTACTGGGTCACTGCAGAGGATGTGAGCCTGAGGGAATAGGCTTTTCATTTAATCCGATAGAGATTCTTTGAAAAGAGCTCCCTGGGAAAGAAGCCCTCACCTTTCTGGCTCAGCAGGAGAAGCACCCTGGTAGTGATGATGGTGGAAGGACAGAAAAGAGGCAATGTTCGCTGAGAAAAGGAAATTTCTTATTACTGGAGGAAAAAAAAAAAAACAACAGAGAAACCTTCACACACACATCCCTGGCAAAAAGCTCCTCAGTTTTTCCCCTCATGACAGCACAGAAAATTCAACAAGAGACAAGACTTCTCCCCCCAGTTCTGGCTCCGCATCTCTCAGCTTCTCATCATCCTCTTCTCTCTGTCTCATGGCCATTAATGTGTTTATTCTAAGGCTTGGTGAGTCTTTTGCTTAACAGGGAATATGGGCACAGAGCAGCTTGCCTGATGATACAAGTGCTTTTGAACAAAGCACCACTCAAGTTTCATAAGCCTCAAGATAACTGCTCTACGTCTGGCTTATCCTTTCTCTCCCAAACCTGAAAGGAGTTTCTAGTGAGATGGGTGCTGTTCTCATCTCCCAAGTAACAAGAAGTGGTAGGATGAGAGGAAACCGCTTCAGGTAGGGCCAGAGGAGTTTTAGAGTGCTTATTGGGGAAAATTGTTTTACTGGCAGAGTGGTGAAGCACTGGCAGAGGCTGCCCAGGGAAGTGGTGGAGTCTCCATCCCTGGAAGGGTTCAAAAACTGTGTAGACGTGGCACTTCAGGACAGGGTTTAGTGGGCATGGTGGGGTTGGGCTAATGGTTGGACTGGATGAGCTTAGAGGTCTTTTCCAACCTCAATGAATCTATGAATAACTGGCCACATTGCTTCAAATATGGCCATATATATATATATAGTTTCTGGACCACTCCAGATTTCACATTATTTAAGTTATTTACCATTTCTCCCTTTAGCAAGCCACAAGAAGGATGTTGAAGCTCTGGAGTGAGTCCAGAGAAGAGCAATGAAGCTGGGGAAGGGGTTGGAAAGCAAGTCTTACAAGGAGCAGCTGAGAGAGCTGGGGGTGTTTAGCCTAGAGAAGAGAAGGCTGAGGGGAGACCTCATTTGTCTCCACAACTATCTGAAAGGAGGTTGTGGAGAGGAGGGAGCTGGGCTCTTCTCCCCAGTGACAGGGGACAGGACGAGAGGGAATGGCCTCAAGCTCTGCCAGGGGAGGTTCAGGCTGGACATTAGGAAAAAAATTTTCACAGAAAGGGTCATTGGGCACTGGCAGAGGCTGCCCAGGGAGGTGGTTGATTCCCCTTCCCTGAGGTGTTTAAGGGACGGGTGGACAAGGTGCTGAGGGACATGGGTTAGTGATTGATGGGAATGGTTGGACTCGATGATCCGGTGGGTCTCTTCCTACCTGGTGATTCTGTGAAAGGCCATCAGTCCTCTCATTTGCAGAGACTTTGCCCAGACAGATTCACTCCTGCAAGAGATCTAAGTTCTTCTACACTAGAGGCCAGCAGACAACTCTAAAAGTGTTAATAGGACTTACACTCCTGAATTGCCATGAAATGTAGCCTTAGGACAGCCCCGAGTAACACACCCAGCCTTCCACCACTGACTGAAACAGAGCCTGCATTTTGCCATCCCTGGGAAGAGTTAAGCCTGGGATAAATCTCACGGACACTTAACGAGCCTTCCCTTTATTCTTAGCCGAGTGCAACAATTCCCTTCCTATCTGCAGGGTGATAGAAGCAGACGAACGACAGCACAATTGCAGATTTTGTCCAGGGGTTGAATGTGCAGCAGGCAAAGATCACTTGGCTTCATTAACAAAGCACAACACCAGGGAACACGCTGGCCTACAAAGGCACAGGACATCGCCTCAGTGAGAAAAACAAATGTGTGCGCAGAGCAAATTCATTCTGACCACTTTGCCTTTCTGTGGCTCCAAGTTAGCTATATAATCAGGCTGTCTGCGCTCCTGACTTAGTATCGTTCTCAAAACTGCTCCCAGAGCAGTCATCCTCATTAGCGATATCCAATTTCCAAACTGAGCAAGGAACAACTCTTCCCAGAGTTGGCTTTGGAGTTGTTCTCATCACTGGCTTAGCATCAATTCCAGTTAAATGAGGAAAGTACAAAGGAACTAAGTTATGCCCACATTGAGGACTCTGAAAACCCCGCTCACATCATTCTCTTCCAGCTACAAGCATAAATCGTCCTCATTAACCAGCCTTCGCCTAACTTTAATGATCACATCTTGACCTATAATCCATCCAAAATCCGGCACCATATTCTAATGCAGCCGTTACTCTTAAACCCAAATTCACAGCCTGTCTGGCCAGATGGGCCAAAAGGACTCAGACATATGACAACTGGAATTTGTTTTTTCCTATTCAGACCCTTCTGATTTGGTCTTTATAGCAGAGAAAGCCAGGCTCGCACACTTGTGCTTTCAATACCCATCGCTAAACCCATCCCTAATCAACCTGGAATATGATGGCAAATTGCCAACCAAATTTCCTGGGGATGCAGACTCACAAAACTCCCCGTTTCTAAGAGTTTCATGAAATAATAGTCTAATAGAGGAGAGAAAGATTTCTCCACACATGGAAGGACTGCAATTTAGCTTAACTCCCATTAGGAACTGAGGAATCCATCAGGGAAAGATGTTATGCATGCCCCAAATATAGGGAAAAATCATCAATTAGAGTTTACTGAACTCAGCCACGAGGCAGAAACTGTATGCAAGGCTGCCTTAACTCCCCAGTGCACAGGAACCACTGGGGTTTTTCTCCCTCCTCCCCCTGGGATTCACTTCAGCGCAGACACGCTCCAAGCAGAGGAAGTTTTGAGCGGCTGTGATTCAGCACAACTCATTTTGAGCCAGTTTTGAGCCCAGCAGGCTTCCAAGTATTCCAGCTGCCCAGTAGCCATCAGCTCAGCTGATTGCTGCTAACTACTGTCAAATGGCAGCCTGGCAGCCTCTGCTTCTTCTCCTGCCCCCCCAAAGAAAAGCTATTAGGGTAATACATCACTCCTTTCCAAAAGGAGCTTAGAGCCCAATGGTGGGAGAGGGACAAATACCCAGAGCGACAGATAAAAATGAGCATTTTGAAGGTGAACGAAGGCGGTTACTCATCAGACCTCCAGCCTGAGCTTTTCCCCCAGCCCTTTGTGGAGCATCTCTTCCTCCTCTCCATCTCTCAGCCTGCTTTGCCAGAAGTTAAATCACTAACCATAGGGGACCATTTTCTCTGTGCCACCCCCTGACAAACGCTGTTGCTCGAACAACAAATCCTCAGAGAATGCAGCGAGACGGTGACCCCCGTGTGCAGATGCTGTTATTACACAGAACAAGGAGAGCCTGGTGTGTGCAAATAGACCCTTAAATTAAAAACAAAGCCGACTGCCATCACCTCAGTTGCTTCCCATTATAGGGATAGTCCCTGCCCTGAAGATACGTCGCTGTCTGCATCCACCACGCAGCTGTCTGCGCTTAAACAGCTATTCTACCAAGCCAGCTCTTCTCCTGAGATGCCACAAAGATCAGCGAGGCTATTTCACACCTGGATTTCAGCCACTGCTCCGAGTTTGACAGCCCATGGAGTCCAAAAGGGACTCTAATTTAACCCAGCGATGCAAGCACTTTGGCACGAGCACCGGCAGAGCACAGGAGATACGATGTGGGAGGAGGCTGGTTTGGTACCGGCACAAGAAGACAGAAACGGTTAACAAATCAAACTTTTGCAGTGACACCATACACAACACAAAACTCCTTGAAGTGCTCGGTTAGGGAGGAAATCACAGAATCACCAGGTTGGAAGAGACCCACCGGATCATCAAGTCCAACCATTCCCATAAAACACTAAACCATGTCCCTCAGCACCTCGTCCACCCGTCCCTTAAACCCCTCCAGGGAGGAGAGGTTCTTCTCCCTCTGTACTCGGCACTGGTGAGACCACATCTCGAATCCTGGGTTCAGTTCTGGGCCCCTCACCACAAGGATGTTGAGGCTCTGGAGTGAGTTCAGAGAAGAGCAACGAAGCTGGTGAGGGGGCTGGAGAACAGGCCTTATGAGGAGCGGCTGAGAGAGCTGGGGGTGTTTAGCCTGGAGAAGAGGAGGCTGAGGGGAGACCTCATTGCTCTCTACAACTACCTGAGGGGAGGTTGTGGAGAGGAGGGACCTGGCCTCTTCTCCCAAGGGACAGGGGACAGGATGAGAGGGAATGGCCTCAAGCTCCGCCAGGGGAGGTTCAGGCTGAACATTAGGAAAAAATTTTTCAGGGAAAGGGTGATTGGGCACTGGCAGAGGCTGCCCAGGGATGGGGTTGAGTCACCTTCCCTGGAGGGGTTTAAGGCAAAGAAGGATCGGTGCAGAAAGGCTTTGGCACATCAAGTTAAAAAAATCATTCTCAGCAATAAACAGTGCCTAATTTCCTATTAGTGGAGCCCTGGCTTAGCTCTGGCCCCTGTGCAGCCTCAGATATGCCACCCACAGGACCTCTGCTGCCAGCATTCCCAGGGAGCTGCTCATTAACAGCTGAACAAACACAGTGCCCCTTCAGATCAAGCTTTTCTCTGAAGCTGCAGTGCCTTCTGCCTCTCTCCTAACAATCAGGAGACTCTGCAGCCAACTCCAGCCTCCTGCAAACAGAGTTCATTTCTCTGGTTTATTTATTATTATGTTTATCCCAAAGGCTCCCTCTCTGGGACTGTTTCACCCATGAGCCGAGCAAACCCAACAGCTTCCCAAGCCCAAGAGCAATCACTCAGGACAACAGGCTGCTGCCAGGGGAGGCAGCTCAGCTGCCTGGTGCAGCGCTCAGATGTGTGCCTGTCCTTTTCGCCCTGGCTCCTGCCTGCAGCTGAGCATCCCCATGTTCTTCCCATCCCCATGGCTACCAACGCTGCCTTTTTGCTAGTTTTCTACCACCCACCCACCCTCGCCTGAAGGAGAAACAAGCACCTGCCCGCTGCTGCTATATAATGCAGTCGCTGGGAATAGAACCCACTGCTCTCTCCATCTCACCTATTTATTCAAATTAGTTATGTTTTCCCCACTCCTTTACTACCATCTTCCCTGGCTGTGTTTATCAGCATCCCTGCACAGGATGACAGCGCCGGTATCTGCCACACGGGCTGGCACGGCAGAGGGGACACAGCGAGTCTCTGGCAGGGCACACGCAGCCCCCACAGAGCCCCACGGAGTCGAAGCAGCATCAGAATATTTGGAAGGGATGGGAAGAACAGACTTAGCCAGGAAAGGCATCCTGAACTTAAATGGGAAATACCTGGTGCTGCAGAACCCTTGGGCTGTAACAAATTTGCGACAAAGCTGGTGAGGGGGCTGGAGAACAGGCCTTACGAGGAGCAGCTGAGAGAGCTGGGGGTGTTTAGGCTGGAGAAGAGGAGGCTGAGGGGAGACCTCATTGCTCTCTCCAACTACCTGAAAGGAGGTTGTGGAGAGGAGGGAGCTGGGCTCTTCTCCCAAGGGACAGAGGACAGGACGAGAGGGAATGGCCTCAAGCTCCACCAGGGGAGGTTCAGGCTGAACATTAGGAAAAAAATTTTCATGGAAAGGGTCATTGGGCAGTGGCAGAGGCTGCCCAGGGAGGGGATTGAGTCACCTTCCCTGGAGGAGTTTAAGGGCCGGGTGGACAAGGTGCTGAGGGACATGGTTTAGTGATTGATGGGAATGGTTGGACTCGATGATCCAGTGGGTCTTCTCCAACCTAGTGATTCTATGATAAATCAGGCAAGATTCCCAGATTCATTGAAACACAGCCATTTCTGACTGCCGTCCTCCACCACAGCCTATCTTCTGGAGAAGGAGAGAGGGATATCTCAAAACAGCACATCTGGGGAAGAGGAGGAGTTGAAAAGACTGAACGTTCAGAGCTTGAAGAGGCCACATTTCTGCCTAGAAGTGAGCAGGCTGAAGACAGAAGAGAGTCTGCGTCCCATGGAAAGAACGGATGGTCTCAAACCCTTTGAATTTATGTCAAAGTGGAGACCAGACAAACACCCATTAATTCCCAAGCTGTCCAAGCAAGAACTGGATGAGTGACAGCTTTAGCATTACGACTTCAATGGGCCATCTCCCCAGGGTGCCAGGGAGAAGATGCTTCTCCCAGCTCTACTGTCTGAAATGCCAAGAGAGATCCAAATCGAGCACAGCCCACCATCCTCGTGTTAATGACCAGGATCCCTCCCTCATCCTACGTGCCTTGTGGAAGCTGATAAAGAAAGCTGCTTGGCAGCACTGAAGTCTTTGCTCTCCCTTCACCCGCCTCCTGGCAGCTCCCTGGCCTTCTGTTATGAGACTGACTGCCTCTCACAGAGAAACTGGTCTCTGGGGAGGATGGGGGGCACAGGATTCTCAGATCCCTCTTTTTTAAGCTGACAGCAGCCTTTCAGTCCAACAACAGCTCAAAACGCTTGTGAAGAGAGATATTTTTATGAAAGCTCACCCCCCTCGTGAAATCTTTCCAAGCTCCTTTTCTTAGGCACTTTGAAATAATTAAAGTCTTCCATCAAATTATACTGAAGATCTCTATGAAAAGCCTTTAATTTCCATTCGCTTAATGTAACTCCATCCACCAGATGAACTCGGTGGGGGGCTTTTTTGTTTGGGGTTTTTCTTTTTCCATCTTTATATATATATTTTTTTTTAATCCTCCCCTCCTAAAATATCCCGCTGGGAAACTTTAATTTGATTTTTAGCCTGACTAGAATTTTGGGCTGTGCCACATCCTCTCGGCCGATCCCAGCTGCAGAGGGAATCTCAAGCTCTCTTTAACTTTGAGGCATCGCATTTAATCAGCTCATGGTCGGCAGCAGCAACCTCTGCGCGTACGGTAAAGCCTCCGTATTAGCAAAAAACACAAAGAGCATCAGAGTCTCCCCAATCCATTGCTCCCTCCTACAGGCAGGCTACCAAAATGTAGTCCAGAAAGCTTAGAGCAAAAAAGGGAAGGTTTCAAATTTTATCTAAATAGGGTAGATTGACCAGTTGACCTTTAGCTCACAAAATAAACAGCAGGGATTTTCCACAGGGAGGAAAAAGCTCTTTCTACCCTAGTGACTTTTTCAGTCCTTAATGAATATGAAGTTTCCCAAAAGAGAGTCAATACCCCCTTCCAAGCGACTGTCAGTGGATGTTGCACGAGCCGTGACAACGCAACAACTCGGAGCCAAACCGCAGGAGCTGCTGCAGCTCAGGATGCCCCTGGGGAAGTGTAAACATGCAGAGGATTTCCCTGTGTGTGCCAAAGCCTCTCGCTGCAACCGGAGGAACCAAGCCTAAGAATGAACCAAAAAAACCCAACCCTGAATTCCCTTGTCGCTACTACTCTAACAGTTTAGTCACTTCAAAGCCTATTTGCCTTTACCCAGATGAAGAGTCTGCTCCCCAAACTGTTCAGGCCATCTGTGTGCTGCATGTTAAGGCTCAGCTCACCAGCACTAAACACAAGGAGCCAGGGAGTGCAAAGGAAGGATGCAAAGCCCACTCTATCCCGCACGCCTCCGGCTTTGAGCTCCGGCAGAGGCAAAAGGCAGCCACCTACACAGCCCGGGCTCTCCGCAGCAGTGGCAGACTGCCTGCGCAGCCGAGAGACGCAACGCAGGGTGAGGAAGAAGCTGAAGGAGTAGAGCCAACACCTTTAAATCGAGGGGAAGCCAAGGGAAAGAGTGCATCAGCATGGGCTGCTCCCAGAGGAGACTCAGCTAGGAGGACAGCATGAGCTCCTGTCCAAAGCACAGGGAGTTTCTCCTATTATTTTGGCTTTCTGAAGGATTTTGCTACCACTGGTGCTGATTCGTCCCTCCTGATTGCCTCACAGCCCAACACATTCATCCTGGCACTAGGGTAGAAACAGTGGTATTGAGTAAAGAAGAGAAACTGAGGCTCAAATCATTGAATTATAGAATGGTTTGGGTTGGAAGGGACCTCAAAGCCCACCCAGTTCCACCCTCTGCCATGGGCAGGGACACCTCCCACTGGATCAGGGGCTCCAAGCCCCATCCAACCTGCCCATGAACACCTCCAGGTATGGGGCAGCCACCACTGCTCTGGGCAACCTGGGCCAGGGCCTCCCCACCCTCACAGGAGAACATTTCTTCCTAAGATCTCATCTCAATCTCCCCTCTTTCAGCTGAAAAACGTTCCTCCTCATCCCATCCCTGCCCTCCCTGACCCAGAGCCCCTCCTCAGCTTTCCTGGAGAGGTTTTCAGCACTGGAAGCTGCTCTACGTTCTCCCCAAGCCTTCTCTTCTCCAGACGGAACAACCCCAGCCCTCCCAAACTGTCCTTGTAAAGGAGGTTCTCCAGCCCTTGGATCATCTCTGCGGCCTCCTCTGGACTTGCTCTGACAGATCCATCTCCTTCCCATGCTCAGGACTCCAGAGCTGGACGCAGGGCTCCAGGTGAGGTCTCAGAGTGGAGCAGAGAAGCAGAATACCCTCCCTCAACCTGCTGGTCCCATTGTTTTGGTGCATCAAACCCAGCCAGATGACTACAGCCAGCCGACAGAAGAGGAGAGGAGCAAGAGAACCGAACACAGCCCACAGGACAAGAAAAATACCTACATGTTTGTTTGAGTGAGGGTGGCACAGCAACCCCTGTAGCCAGAGAGGAGGGAGCGAGCCAGATGCACACTTGGCAGATACCTGGCTTGGTGTGAAAAGGCGCATCAGAACCCACATGAGGGCAAGGGAAGGAAAGAACCCTCAAACTGCAAGAAACAGGCTTCAGCTACTAATAGTTGAGAGTCATAGGGCAGGGAACAGAGAAAAGGTAGAGGAACACAAAGCTGCTCTGCATCCTAGGAGAGGAAGCGGAGAGGGAGAAAGGAATACAGATGCATTTCAAGAGCAGCCGCTGTGTTAGACTCTCTCAAACCTTAAACTTGGTTTGACCACACTAATTTGCGGATTATATCCCAGATTAGTCCACAACAAGAATAAGAAAAGGGATGTCCATGTGCCTGCAGTCATTTTCCTAGTGAAGAACGGGACCAGACAGCACTGCATGCAGGTATGTGACCTTGCAGGGAGCACAAGGCGATGTCCCAAACCAGACACAGGGCTCACATTTTTCCAGAGCACTGCAGAAGCTCTCACATGCCCCTAAAAATACTTACACCACCTCTACCCAGGCTTTGTGAGCAGACTATGAGAGTTAAAGCACTGGCATGTGGCATTCACAGCAGCTGCTCTGCAGAAGGAAGAAGATGCTGATAAACTGATGTTTGATTTTGTCCTGGTAAGCACACAGCAGGTGCTGAGAGATGGGGTTAAAGGTGCTTTATGGGGTCTCGCAGAGCTAACAGACAATCAAGCGAGTATATATGAACAAGAGGTGTAAGCTTGCTGGCCTTCCAGAACAGGAAGGCTGGACTTAGCAATCAAAGCACCAGCAAAGCCCAAGAGCTGGAAGAGGCAGCTGTGAGGCAGAGCATGGCACTATTTCAGGACACCAAGATTTCCTCCCCATTTCTGCTGCTTGGCTAAACTACTTCCTCTCTTAAGGCATTAATTTTACCACCTGTATCTAGTGAGAATAATGTTGCAGACCTCTTCAGTGAAGGGCTTTGAAGTCTCCAGATGAAAAGTGTTCTGTAAAACTCATATATCATCATTAGCTCTGGCCAGGAATAACCCGGAGGCTGGAAACCTGGAGCAGTATTTTTTCCAGCTGCATTTGGAATGCATTTCCCTCCCTCTAACCCCAGTAAACCCACACCCTGATGCTCTGCCTAGCTGGACTTGGTCATTTAACAGGCTGTCCAGGGAGGTGGTTGAGTCGCCTTCCCTGGAGGGGTTTAAGGGACGGGTGGACGAGGCCCTGAGGGACATGGTTTAGTGATTGACAGGAATAGTTGGACTCGATGATCCGGTGGGTCTTTTCCAACCTGGTGATTCTATGATTCTATGATTTATTTGAACAATGGCAGCATGGCAAATGAAATCCTCAAGGCTCCAGATAAAGTTCTCGTCCCCAAATACTGTGCCCTGTGCTCTCTAGAAGATGCTGCCATTTACATTTCACACCTTAAGTTCTTACCCAGCACTCACAGAAAAGATTAGCATTTTGTAAAATGAGAATATAACATCTTTGAACAACATCCTCATCTCCATTGAAAGTCAGTCAAAGGCACTCCAACAATTCCTTGTAAACATAAATCAAATGGGTTACGCAAGGCAACTTTCTTCTGTAGACATGCTCTCTCTTGCACCAAACAAAAGCAGCTGCCAGTGATTTACCAGTTGAAGCAATTCTAATAATTCTTCTGCTGACAGCTCAGGACAGGCGACACAGTGCTGGTATCGTCAGGTCACTGTTCTGCCTCAGAGCCTTGTCCAGAACAGTGCTGGGATGAAGGTAATTAACAACGTGGTAACTAATCTGTTTAGTCATCCGCTGTGTCGACAATTCATTTCTGTCATGTGTAAATAGAGTATCAAAGCTTGGCGGTAACGGCTGTCAAGTAGCATGCTCTCCTGCAGCAGATTTGCTGGGTTTAGAGAGGGATCCAAGTAGCCTTCTCGAAACAGCCGTGTCCAAATAAACCCGATGCTTGCCACCAGCAAGAGTCAGAAGGTGACAAGATGCAAGGATTCCTTCTCAGCCCAGTTTCACATGATGCTGCTTCTCACAACCCCTCGGTACAATTATCAATCCCCAGTTTGCGGATGGGAAAATAAAAACCCAAAGAGAGAAAAGTATTTTGTTGACAGGGCGTTGAACTGAGATCACTGCATGAGATCCCATCCTCCCAGTAAAACAAGCAAAACCCACTATGGACAAGATTTCTTTAAGAAAAGATCATCTTCACGGCTTCCTCTGGACTTGCCGTGAACATGATCCAAGGGCTGGAGCACCTCCTATATGAGGACAAGGTGGGAGTGCTAGGGCCATTCAGCCTGGAGAAGGCTGCAGGGAGATCTTAGAGCAGCTTCCAGCGCTGAAAGGGGCTCCAGGAAAGCATCCACCTACCAAGAAGGCAGATTTGGGCAAGTACAAAGAGGATCTAGTCTCTCCTGCACACTCTAGATGACCTCATCACAATATGTCCCAGATTTTGCATGCTCATAAGGACGAGGCACAAATTTCATGGTTTCATTCCCATTTTTGGCCCTGTATGGGGCAGGAAGGGTCAAAAATCACAGCTCGGCTGTTTGCGGGGAAATCCACTTCCCAGGAAATCCGCCACTAGAAAAAACAAGTGTTTCTCCAAGGGTTCCCAGCTCAGTTTGGAAGACCCAAAGGGTGGCCGTTCTTCGACTACCAGCTAGGGAAATGTTGGCAATGCCTCTAAAATTGCCTCATGGAGTTTTCAGGGTTCACCCATCAGCAACGTCTGACACAGCAACTGAGATTAAAACTGTGTGGGTGGGTACATGTTTGTGCTTGCTAGTAAGCCTGGAAAAGATAACACACACAGCGTGATAGTTTGGGCTGTTGAATTGGGACTCCAGAAATCCATTTTTAGCTCTACAACTGCCCTATTCCCTATCCTTAAATAGCTCACTGTCTCTTCTTCCCACTGTTTACCCCCGTAGAAAACGGGAAGCGTTCCCTTCTGGGTCTTCTTACATGGTTCTGCATGGATCTATCCAAATGAGCTTCCAAAACGCCTTTTCAGTTACGCCACACACTTGCCTACGAGTCCCACCATGGATTCAAAGGTTGCACATAATGACTCCTTACCAGCTACCTAGAGAGAAGATGCCTTCAACAATTGCTCAGAGTACACAGCGACATATGCATATGCTGACAAGGTCACACCTCCCTTTGTAAGGAGATTTGGAGCTGGAACTGTGAAGCACCAACATTGCTATTAAAAAAAAACACAGAAAGAAAGCTTCTCTTACATACACACGCACAGAACTCAGCTTCAAGGTGGAAAGTCTATTTGTTTGCAGAACATAAGCTTGTAGAAGCTTGATTCAACATGAGGCAAGGCACGCTGGCCCTGCTCCAGCAAACTATTCAGGCATGCGCTCTATCAGAGCTCGCTCTGTGCCCAGCTCGTAGGCTCGGATGACTCTTATTTAGAGAAGTGGGGAATCACAGGGCTTGGCAGCAAAATACACCAAAACCCCAACACTGGATTGACTTTAGCCTGCTCAGATCTTTCCAGCACAGAGGCAGAAGACTTGAGAACAGCCAAATATGCCCTAGGAAGTTACTGGCCTCCTGAGACTAAATTCAGATGCTCTCTTCTTCTCCGTCCACTTCCATTTTATTATGAACATTTGTGGTTTAATTTCCGCCTCCTCCTCACCTTTTTTTCCTTCTCCAACCATGCTAAAACCTGGCAGGTTTTAAAACCTCTGCGTATCTTGATGAGAGAAGGGCTGGAACGACTCCTTTGGGGACAATGGATTAGATTCTCCTGCAGTGTGCCGACAAAGTCAAACCCAAATTCTTCCTTTTTTATAGGAATCCATTCAAAGCCTATTGATCTGAGCCTTCTTCCTGGTCTTAAGTGTCTCCGAGTCTGAATTTTTTGGATGAAGGTTTCTAAAATGACATTCAGGTCTGCATCCTTATCTGCTCAGTCAGCCAGCAGAGCCAGCCGAGCCAGCCGGCTTTGCCTCCTCCGTGCCCCAGTGCTGCTTCCCACACACTGTGCCCAGCTCCACGACAAAACCCAAATCACACACTCAAAGAATGGTTTGGGTGAGGAGGGATCTTAAAGCCCATCCAATTCCAAACCCCCTGCCATGGGCAGGGACACCTCCCACTGGATCAAGTTGCTCCAAGCCTTCACTCCTCATTGAAACTACTGCATTCAGCTTTTCAAACAAGGACAAAACTGCTGATTACACAGGTTTGGTTCCTCACAGACAAGGTGGGTATGGCTAGGAGGATTATGGAGGCTGAAATCACTCCCTGGGAATCATTACAAGCTGTTACTAAGCTGAATCTAGGGACTCCTTATTGCCTGAGTTATCGTTCTGGAAGCAGCTTTTGCAGCCTGCTAAAGAGTTTCTACATGAGGACTCATGCTTATGGATTATGACAATTTGGATTTACTCTGTGCTACAGCATCAAAGCACAAAAGAGAAACTTTTAACATGAATAGATGTAAGAGTACTTTTAACTATCATAAGTTATAATCCTTTAAACATTATAGAATATATGTATAATATGCATATTTTATATATTTATATGTTTATATATTTATAAGTTATAATATTATATAGTTACAACACTTACGGCTCCTGTTTGAACTCACACTTGAAGTGCTGATGCATCTGACCTCAAGATCATCGAGTAATGCCATAAGCAACCCTTACCACCTTTTGAGAGTTGGCAACTGGGTCAGCACAACACGGATACCTCCAGAGCAGAGAAGGACAGCGACCAGTTGTGCCAGAGACAGAAGGCTGGGGAAATCTTTCACCATGAGTAGCTGAGCAATTCAGGACCTTACATAGAATCATAGAAGCACCAGGTTGGAAAAGACCCACCAGATCATTGAGTCCAACCATTCCCATCAATCACTAACCCATGTCCCTCAGCACCTTGTCCACCCATCCCTTAAATCCCTCCAGGGAAGGTGACTCAATCCCCTCCCTGGGCAGCCTCTGACAGTGCCCAATGACACTTTCCGTGAAAATTTTTTCCTAATGTCCAGCCTGAACCTCCCCAGGTGGAGCTTGAGGCCATTCCCTCTTGTCCTGTCCCCTGTCCCTTGGGAGAAGAGCCCAGCTCCCTGCTCTCCACAACCTCCTCTCAGGTAGTTGGAGAGAGCAATGAGGTCTCCCCTCAGCCTCCTCATCTCCAAGCTAAAAACCCCCAGCTCTCTCAGCCCTTCCTTATAAGGCCTGTTAATATGTTAATAAAGCCTCCTTTAACATGTTTTTAATAGGAAATAATCATCAACTTCAAAGATACAGATGGCACCCAGGCTTTGGCAGCTCCTCCACCATCTCTTGGAGTTTTCTGCACCATCCCCTTTTCCCAGTCCACTGTAACCCAGCCTCAACCAGTGACCCCTCATCTGCCTTCCCAAATGCAGCAAGTTTTGCTCAGGTCACATCACTTGGCACACCAGGTTGCTGCCAAAACTGTGAAATAATAACTCTTTTCCTTGTGTAGCTCTCCAGTACCCTGCAAACCACCGATAAGCAAGGACACAGCCCCAAAACCCTCAAAAAATTGGGATCTGAGCACAAGAGGAGCGGCGGGCAGACAGATGGATATGCAACAGCAAGCACAAGGCAGCAGTGAGATCACCAAGATGACTGGGAGAAGCAATAGCCCCAGATTTATGGCCAGGTTCGAATGTCTGCTAGAGCAGAAGGTCAGGGGAACAACCCTGCCTGCCAGAGAAGAGCAGCAGTAAATCCTTCCTCCTACCACCGCTGGCCTGGAAATTACAGAAGAAGGATAAAATTGTTCCATTACACAATCCTGAAAGATGACATGGTTTGTCTTGGTACCATCACTCTAATTTTCAGCTCTTTTCTATAAGCGATACCAAAGTCCATGGTTGTATGGTTTGGGCTGTGTTGCTAATGGCAGTTTAATTAATTAGACCCAAACAGGGAATCCTATTAAGACACAGCCAAACCACCGCAGGTAAGACCACATACACAGCCAGAGGTTACTGCTCCTAAAGCAGGGAGATGGAGCCAAGCAAAGCAGGTAGAACACGCCACTGAGGAGCTTGGGGGCCTTAATTTGAGCCTACTATCATTACAGACAAAACACAAAGACAAAGGTGATTTCATGCAAATGCACAGCCTAATAGCAGATAAAAAGGCTTAGAAGGGTAGCAAGAACAGGAAAAATATGTCAGGTTCTGAAGGAAAAAAAAAGGCATTTTATGTCTTTCATGAAATAAAGCACATTTCCATTCATCGCCATTCACAAAGAGGATAAATACTGAACTAGCAAAGACGTAATTACTATAGGCTGATTCCCCCTCCCTTTGGAAAAACACATCAGAATTGAGGTTCTTTATCATAATGTGGTGGGAATCGCAGTGCCAGGTGCTGTTAATAAGAAGTTGCCTCCAGCCTGGAGGAACTTGACCGTTCTCTCCGGGGCTTTCTACCCATTCTCAGAATTAAATTTTCATTCATCAAAAATAACAAAAAGAAGGCTTCAAACAGATTGATGTATACACGTTCCCCACACCTCCACCTCCCCCCGCTGGTGCCTTCTCCTTTAACGACTTTGCCAAAGGAGAAAAATAAGTCAGTTGTGGCTAAGAACGGCATTTAGAAGTGTTTGTTGTTTTATAGCCACTGATTGCACTTAATTATAGATGTGTTACAGCTCACATGATCTCCTTCCCTTCCTGGAGTTACATAATCAGCCACCACCGCATGCTTCCACCTACGACAACAATATTACAGCAGAAGGGCCAGAATGCACTAAATAGTCATTCCCCAGAGCCTATTAGTCTGAGGGATGCAAATATGCAGAAGCTGATCACCTTTCCTGGTCCTCAGGAAGTCCACGAGCCACGGGAAGAGGTCAATACCATGACTGCTCATAGGGAATGGCCTCAAGCTCCACCAGGGGAGGTTCAGGCTGGACATTAGGAAAAAAATTTTCACAGAAAGGGTCATTGGGCACTGGCAGAGGCTGCCCAGGTAGGGGGTTGAGTCACCTTCCCTGGAGGAGTTTAAGGGACGGGTGGACGAGGCATTAAGGGACATGGTTTAGTGTTTGACAGGAATGGTTGGACTTGGTGATCCCGTGGGTCTCTTCCAACCTGGTGATTCTATGATTCTATGACGGTGGCTGGATTCATCTGTACTAGGTGTGAGGCTGTGCTCCCTGGGCTAGCCAGAAGGGCTAAGGGATTTCAGACACAGCTTCAGCTGCCGAGTGGCACTAAGGTTTTGTTCCATCATGAGGCTGTGGACCCACCAACTTCTCTTGCATTGTCTGATCCGCAGGCCCTTTAAGGCCAACGTACTACATTCCTACCTGAAGGGCTTAAGAGGCTTTCTCAACTTACAACTTCATTGACCTTGCAGGTTCATGAGAAGTAGACATAAGGTAGAATTTCTTCACCATGAGAGTGGTGAGGCACTGGAACAGGTTGCCCAGGGTTTAAATCATAAAATGGTTTGGGTTGGAAAGGACCTCAGAGCCCATCCAGTTCCAGCCCTGCTATGGGCAGGGACACCTCCAACGGGATCAGGAGCTTCAAGCCCCATCCAACCTGGCCTTGAACCCCTCCAGGGATGGGGCAGCCATGACCTAACCTAGCATATGAAGTAACATATGAATGCAAATATCTCTGGCATTGTTAATGTCTTTGTGGTTTCTGTGTTGTGCCTAAGGTTTGTTTCACAAACCAGAGGCTGGTTCAGCAAAGGAAAGCAGATGAAAGACACAGGACTTCAGGAACCTGAACTTTCTGTTCAGATTACAAACCCATTCAACCATCTGCAACAAAACCCACAAAAGCTGGCAACTTTTGAACCCTTTTAGAATGCAAAGTTGCAGAGTGAGCAGGAAATCGCAGCTCATCCACAGCTCAGCTAAAACCTCTGCCAAGGCTGCAAGTGGTTTATAAGCCAGGTGCTCAGTGCCAGCAACATCGGTCAGTGCTGTTCCAAAGACAGGTTACCCCCCAGCTATGATCAAAGAAAGCCCTGCTCTGTTTAAAGCCCTCCTGGAAGCAAAGAGGTTTTGAAAAGTGGCACAGACAAGGAGCCAGGACAACCAGACAGAGAGGCTGAGGCCACAACAGCACCCAAGTCCCAGGTGAATTCAGGGAAGAGCCACGGTTTGCAGGGTAGAAACACAGGGAAGCATGGGCACTCCAGAAGTCATGGGCATTCCAGAAGTCACGGGAACTCCAGAAGTCACGGGTCACAGCAGCCCAGTTTCCATAGCAGTTTTTGTTCCAGTACCAACTGGGGAGAGAGGAGGCTGAACTCAGCTTGCCACATGGATGCACCCAGTGCATCCAACTGCCTCACAGATCAATCAGAAGCTTCAGCCTCCCACCACCATGCCAGGGACTTCACAAGAGCAATTTATCACAATGATCTTAAGGGGAAAAAAACTCAAAAAACATTACATGAGTTGGAGAGAGTGTCAAGGAGCAGAGGAGGGGGAAAAAAGCTTTCCCCAGACTCTAACAGGTTATCTTTGATTAGCGTTCGCTCCAATAACAGATTATTTCCACCAACATCAAGAGAGGGCTTCAAGAACCTGTCACATCATCGGCCCTTCACACCATCCTCTTAGCTGTTCTGTCCTCTGCCTTCCTCACATCTCCATTCCCTTCGTGCATTTTGTTTTGGCTATCCAGTCAAAACGGGAAGGAAAAAAAGATTAAGACATAAAAAATCACTGATTGATTTAAAACTATGCTTTGAAACAAGACCCTCTGGCTTGTACCGCTTGTATTTCAGTGCGGGAAGGGATGGTGGAACAGAAGAAACACACCACAAAATGAACAAACTCATCTCAGAGCACATATTTTGTCTTCATTATGCCCCTGAGAAGGTGTTTGTATACAACGTACAATGTATTAATCACCCCTCTAACTTCCAAATGCGAAATGCATCATTAACATTCATGTTGTTTCCAATTAGTTTACTGTAAGGAAGAAGGAGAACAAAGACAGGTTCCCTCACTAAATTTTGTTTCATTTGTAAAGCATGGGGATCATAAAAAGCAACCTGGGTGAAACGCTTGCACTCCGAGCCATACACTGCTGAGAGCAGGATGCAGACGCACATTTAATTGACGTGGCTATTAGAGAAAGCTGATCCTACTGATGATGTTTTCAGGTAACCAGGTAATTTAGAAGCTGAAGTTCCATTTTCAGGAGAGATTCAAGTACTGGGAGACAGATTTGCAAAAGATAATACCCATCAGAAGAGGCAGATAAGCACTTAGCGGGATTTGTAAGAGCCCCTTAAACTAATAAGGATCCTGACTCCTTATGATACTTTCATTTAAAAAGGAAGGCTTTGAAGCTTTTTTGATCCAAAGCCTTAGAAGTTCTACAGTACACATACAAGCTCTTTTCTGTGGAGAAAGCCCGTTTGTTTATCATTTGTGAACCTCATCTTTCACAGACTGTTGCCAATTGATCCAAGGTTCAAAGTCTCCCATGAGGGCACCAAGTCCTACAGGAAAGCTGAGGAGGGGCTCTTGATCAGGGAGTGCAGGGATAGGATGAGGGGTAACAGTTTTCAGCTGAAAGAGGGAGATTGAGATGAGATCTTATGAAGAAAAGTTTTGCTATGAGGGTTGGGAGGCCCTGGCCCAGGTTGCCCGGAGCAGGGGTGGCTGCCCCATCCCTGGAGGGGTTCAAGGCCAGGTTGGATGGGGCTTGGAGCCCCTGATCCAGCGGGAGGTGTCCCTGCCCATGGCAGGGGTGGGGCTGGATGGGCTTTGAGGTCCCTTCCAACCCAAACCATTCTGTGATTCTATGTCCTGTGCTACCAGTCCCTAAAGGCAGATAAGTGCCTGCCCATTAGGAGATGTTATCACTTCAACTTGAAAGGATTTAGTTTGAGTGCTGAGTACTTCTAAAAGATGTGCAGCTCTTGATAACTGGAAGGTCAACAGCACCAACAGCTTATCTGCAAGATTTTCCATCCAGTCAAACTCTTCCAAGTCTCAATGCCCTTCTTTCAGGAACTTGGCTTCTGTGACAACCTGGAGCAGTTCAAAAGAGCTTGTTGAAAAAAAACCTGTGAACACTGGAGTCTTTTGCTAAACCAGCTCCCACTTACAGATCAGCAAGAACCCCTGTAGTTGTCCAGGCCCCCTTCCAAAACAACCAGCCATGGGCCTTCTTGAACCCGTTCCAATTCCAACTAAAGCACGTCTGTCAAGGAAAAGCATCCAATTGCAATGCGAAGTTGCCATTCATGGACAACTGACCACAAGCCTTAGGGGTGATATTACAGTTTCTAATTACCCTCACTGTTCAAAAACATCTGCTTCATTTTTAGGCAGAGTTTCTTGAGCTCCTGTTCCTTATAAATGGCTCTTACTGTACTTTCTTAGACAAGAGACTGGAGTCACCTTGCCACTAGGAAGAAAAAGTAGGATTTTGTAAAGAGAAAGCCTGAGCCCAGGAGGATGACTCACATGGTGAGATGTCACCTCCGGAGGGAACACAGTCCAGTTCCTCTACGTTGACTTAAGAAGAGATAAGATGCCACAGTGAAGGTAAGGGGGATGGATGCAGGGCAAGGATTGAGAGTCGAGTTCTCTCCCAAAACATCTAACCCTTAGCCAACACAGACACCCCGCGGAGCCCAGGTGGTAAAGCAGTCCTTGGCTTAACAGAGAAATTTAAAAGGATGCTCCAAACATTCAACAACTGAAATAGGATGGAGCCCGTGTTCCAATTACAAAGAGGCAGCAGTAGCTTTGCCACATCCCAAGCTGCCACCCCTACCTGTGGAGTCACTGGATACCATGGACTTGATACAGAAGGCAGCAGGATTCAGCTGTTGTTTCCCAATGTGAGATGCAATAATCAAAAACCTCCCGCATAGATCAAGGCGAAGACAAATACTGAGCCTTTCCTAATTAACAGCAGTTACGTGCATTTTACTTTAACTGGCAGCAAACTCTACTTAATCCTTCTCATTATATCATGTGAGCTGTTAAACAAAACAGCATTTTGTTTAAAAATGACACTGCTGGTGACAAAGAGAGCTGCTTGACTGATTTCAACACCCAGCACAAAACCACTTGACTCAGTCTAACATCCAGCACAAAACCATCTCTCAGCTATTCCCCGCTAACCACTACTGCACGGCAGCCCGTGGCAGATAAGCCAAGTCAAAGAGTTCCCACGTTCTAGAGACCTGAAACCACCCAGCGGAGGAGGTTGCTATGGTTGCCAAGATTTAATCCAAATTGATACAGGTGAAGAAAAAAAAAAAAAAAAAAAGAAAAATGAAGTGATTAAAAATAAATAAATAGACAAATCTGGGCCTTGTGCCATGAAAAATGTGAAGTTGTCCTTGACTCCGGTAGCAAATGAGGCATGAAATGTATCAAAATGTGATATTGAATATAAGGATGTATTTAATATTTTACAACACTGGAAATCTTGTTACAAAAGAGTTAGATAATAAATCAGGCTGAAAGGGGCCAGTTCTCTCCCCTTTCTTTACCTCTAACTGTTCTTAGAAAAGTTTGAGCAGATGATTCATTTACTGGAGAAAAAAAAAGCTGAACATCACTCACAAGAAAACTGGAGGAGCTTCATTTGTCCATCAAGAGCAATAAATTCTCATTAATCACCTATCCTGCTTGAAAGTCATTGTTAATTTTGGAAGATGTCTGTCCTGCACAGCTATTCCCTGCCAGCCTTCAGCAAAGACATAAAGACTGGAGGCAAGCCCCTACATAAAAGAGATCTCTGCCATCAGTTAATTTAACCAACAGTGTTAATTGCCTACCTGGGCCACCACTTATTAGCTTGTTATTTGTACAGAACGATCTGTCACTCAGCTCTCCCATACTGATTTTGCCCCCTGATTTTTATTGCTTCACTGGATGCTAAACAGCAAAGCTGGAGACCACGAGCACCATCCCATCAGCGTCGGAGCCAGGGGAATTATCTGGCAACCCACAGGTTCCGCAGATGGAAACTCATCTTTATGGCTCCTAGGCGAGAGATGAAATACATATTTCACTCCTCTTCCTTCCCGTTGCCCAGACACATAGACACTTTCCACGACTGCTTTTGTTTAAGCACACTCCTGGAAATGACTTACAAGGAAAGGTAAAGTGATTTTTAGAAAGACTCCATCTACAGTGGAAAAATAGATAATTTTTGATATGCTGCATGCCATTTAACTAACCCTCCGGTAACTGCAGATGCAGTACTCACCAAACACAAGAATTGATGCGTTTAAATCTCATCCTCTGGTCACGGTGAAGTAGCAGTTTTAATTTAAGTACTGCGCTTACCCACCCTGCACGCCAAGTCCTGTTTGTCACCACGTTAATGGACACGTTTATTCACACACTCCCAGAAGAAACCATCTCCCAAGTGGAAAAAACGCTCCTTCCTCAGCTTCGAGTCCAGAAATGGTGTCACCGACTCCACCAGGGTCACATCAAAGGTAAGTCTTCCCACTTTTTCTTTACCCATCCGTATTCCTAACTTGCTTTCTTATGGAGAAAAGCTCCCCCGAGCAGATCTCTCAGCCTCCCACAACCATAAATGAACCCACCAGCCACTTGCAGCCACGTTGGACAGAGCCAGCTCCCTGAAATCCTTCAAGATTCGCAAAAATAGCTGACAGACAATAGCCAGTGTCTCAGCATCCTGACGGACAGGCAGGATGCCATGCAAGCTCACTCCTTATTCAGAGAATTTACACAAAACACAGCTTTTCTGAAGCTTTTTCTGTGGCCGAGGTGTTCAGTCAAAGCTCCCACTTATTTAGTTATCAAAGAATTCAACCATGAGAAAGAAATCCATAGGAAATCTGGCTTCACTGCTTCCACAGCTGATGATACTACCTCAAAGGCCATGAGGGAAAAAGAAAAACATTGGTACTTCAAATGATCGAGCTTCCAACACTTACCTGGAAATTTATTGCCTGGAGTAATTGAATTGCTGGATTGCAAACGATCACCTGCTCAAGGCTTAATAAAGCTCAGCAGAGACGGAAAGGGGCTTTACTCAAGTCGTGACCATCAAGTGCCAGCAAACGACCAAGTGCCTTTTCCACCAGAGAGAAGCTCTTGAGGAGCCCCCCCAGCCCACAGCCTGCAGGCTGCTCACCAGCTACTGGGGCGATGACAAAATTGTTTGCTTCAGATTGAATAAAATGCTTTCTTACATTTGCAATATTTATAACCTTAATAAAAAGATGAAACACATCTCAAAACAAACCCATTTCTTAATAGAAAACAATCAAAGCCTCTTTTTTTTTTCTCCAAGATGACAAACTTGCATATTTACTCTTTTCTACAATTTTTAGCTTTGACGTTCCATTTTTCTAAGCGTTTGTTTTGTGATGAATTTACTAAAATGTTCTGCCAAGAAGTTGCACTATTCACCAGATATCAAACAGTAGTCGTGGATTCCCTCTGTATCGGAATCACTAAGCCTGGACCTCCCAAGTGTTTTAGACAGTTAATTCCCACCGCAAGCAATGACAATTGGATATGGAGGTATCTGGGCTTCTTTCCATTTGTTTCTTTCCTCAGGAATGAACCGAGGTGTATGATCCCTGGAGGCGTTTAAGGGATGGGTGGATGAGGCGCTGGGGGTCATGGTTTAGTATTTGATAGGAATGGTTGGACTCGATAATCTGATGGGTCTTTTCCAACCTGGTGATTCTATGATTCTATGATCTGAGGTGAAGCAGTGAGCCCTCCGCATGCAGGTTGGTACTGGTGCCTTCGCCGTGACTCACCTTCCTCCCCTCCCACCATACCTGTTGTGCACAACTGCTACACCTTCAGTTCCCTGCCACCCACCACAGCCTGCAACAGGTTCTGTTCAACAGCAGTTTCAACCCTCCTTGCATTTTCATAGGATCACAGACTGTCCTGAGCTGGAAAGGACCCTCAAGGATCATTGAGTCCAACTCCTGTCCCCAGTATTCACGCTGTGGGGCTCAGGGAATTGGCTAAACGCTTCTGGAACCTCGTCAGGCTTGGCGCTGTGACTGCTCTCCGGGGGTGAAGAACCCTCTTGGGGAAGAACCTTTTCCTAACATCCAGTCTAACCCTCCCCTGGCATCTTCGTGCCATTCCCTTGGGTCCTGTCATTAGTCACCAGTGAGAAGACTTCAGCGCCTCCCCCTCCTCCTCCTCTTGTGAGGAAGCTGCAGACCGCGCTGAGGTCTCACCTCAATCTCTTCTTCTCCAGGCTGAACAGACCAAATGACACCAGTGCTCCCCATACAGCTTCCCCTCTAAACCCCTCACCAACTTCATAGCCCTCCTCTATTTTTATTTTTTTCCTAATTTCAGTAACAGTTTGTAAACTTCATGCATAGGTAGGTTCAACATTATCTTGCTCTTCCTTAAACCTCTGCCCAGCATCCCTCATTCTCCCCTGGCTGGACGCAGCTATTGCAACAACTACCACCCTTTTTTACTCAAATTACAGAGAAGCCACTGAGCAAGGAAGCTCATTCGCAGGGGGAGAGGGAGCTGCTTGCTGTCTGCAATCTCTCAATGGGATCTTCTGCTAGTACCAGTTCATTACAGATTTGTCCTCTCTAAGGAATGGAATCCTCTCCCCAGAGACCCAGAAGAACACACGTAACAGCTCTATCACTGCTTCTAATCCAATATTCATGCAGCTCTTGCTGGAATAAACACAATTCCCCTTTCCTCAAATTTAAGTAACTGCATCCAACATCTTTATTTCATTTTTTCCCTTCCTTCCCGTCTCCAGAAGACATTTCCACCCAACATTCTCTGCCTCAGCAACTCTAAGTAAAACATATGAAACCGTGTCTTTATTCACTTCTCCAAGAAGTAATTAGAAGCAAGAACAGGAGTCAAGAACATAGACGTTACCCTTCCTAAAAGCAAGCAGATTTCTAATTAGTGAAGGGAACAGCTTCTGTGGGATTCTTTCTCCAAACAGCTGTTACTGAGGGTTCATCTGTCTTTCTTCTCTTCCCCTTTTGCAGTGAAAAGTTCATTTATTTTAACATATATAACTGTTCCAGCACCTAATTTAGGCAGACTAGAAATCAAGGGACACTGTAGTGGAATAAAGATGACTTGATGAATCCTAAACCACTGCAGGAATAAGGTGGGAAGCACTCTAATCCCTGCAAGCCTTCTCTTAAAGCCAAAGGGCAGCTTCTGCCTCTCCGCTCCACGCAAAGTGGCTGTTGGTGCCTCTGTCGAGTCCTCCACCAGCCGAGTTCTATACCTGGCCCTTGTCCTCACACTTAAACCATCCCATTTTTGCGTGCCCCACTAAATGAACACAAGGGATAGGAAAATGATGCAAGGGCTAGCTCAGCTCAGAGGAAACCAAGGAACAAAAGTATGTTATTGTGGCAAGGGACTTTTTTCACTCACCCAATGCATGAAAGCCATGCTGTCTCCAGGCTGAACATAGTAGATCCAGGGCAGGTAGTCCCTCTGGCCACCCTTTGCCATGCCCTAAGGACTTGACCCCACTGTCACTTGCCAAAGATGTTTTATGAAAGCATTCAAATAAAAAAGACCTTCAAATATCAGATCTAGGAAGATGACCAGAGGAGGGGCATTGAAAAAATTATAGAATCGTAGAATAATTTGGGTTGGAAGGGTTTTAAAGCCCATCCAGTCCCACCCCTGCCATGGGCAGGGACACCTCCCACTGCATTAGGGGCTCCAAGCCCCATCCAACCTGGCCCTGAACCCCTCCAGGGATGGGGCAGCCACCCCTGCTCTGGGCAACCTGGGCCAGGGCCTCCCCACTCTTATAGCTCAGAAACAAGACAGACGACCACCATCCATAGCAGCAAACATGCTTCTTTCTACCGGTATCACTTCCTTTCCTCATTTCTGACAAGACAAAGTTTTTAAACCATGCAACAATCAAAGCTGTGCTACAACTTCACACACACGCGTGTGATTATCACATCAAAAAAGACGTTTTCCATTAAAGAACATTTTTCACAAGACACTTCTTTCTTATTTCTTCACTCATATTTGTTTTTTCTTCGTTATCATTTTAACCCAGGAAAGCCTGACAAGTTCTTTTGAAGAGGGGGCTCCGTGGAGTTGTAAATCATCCCCTGCAGTGGCAAGGGCACCTTTTTTACTTCATGCTGAAAGGGACTCTTAAGCAAAACCCAAGCCAAGAATGCTTGTACACACGTGCTACTCTGATGCACGCATTCCTGCACAATTATAGACTAAGATTAGTTCAGTGGACAACTCCTCTATATGACTATTTATGTCCAAGGATAATAATGACACAAAAGCTAATGGGGCTAAGCAAATTCTGAATTGATTTCAGCTGCCATTCTGAAGGCATTCCCATCCATTAGAGCAGCAAGGATCTATAACAGCCTTCCCAAAAACTAACAGAGGGAGGAAAAAAAAAAACCACAACAGCAGCTTTGAGATGGTGCTTGCTAAGCTTTACCAAGGCAGGTTACCTGCGACTGCAGGGACTGCATGTCTCGTAAGGTCCCTATCCGGGCTTACATCCAATATTCCTTCAACACATCACACAGAGAGAACAGAGCAACGCATACATACGTGCCACACACAGTGTTTTCAGCCAAACCCTCCACTTAAGGTGGAGGTGGCTGTGGCACACACAGACATATTGTGCACCTAAGATACCACATAAACAAACACACCTACAAAGGCTTTTCATTGCTGAACTGGTTTCTCTCCAATCTATATTGCACTGGTGAGACCGCTCCTCGAATCCTCTGTTCAGTTCTGGGCCCCTCACCACAAGGAGGATGTTGAGGCTCTGGAGCGAGAGAAGAGCAACGAAGCTGGTGAAGGGGCTGGAGAACAAGAGGAGCAGCTGAGAGAGCTGGGGGTGTTGAGCCTGGAGAAGAGGAGGCTGAGGGGAGACCTCATTGCTCTCTCCAACTACCTGAAAGGAGGTTGTGGAGAGGAGGGAGCTGGGCTCTTCTCCCAAGGGACAGGGGACAGGACGAGAGGGAATGGCCTCGGGCTCCACCAAGGGAGGTTCAGGCTGGATATCAGGAAAAAATATTTCATGAAAAGTGTCATTGGGCACTGGCAGAGGCTGCCCAGGGAGGGGGTTGAGTCACCTTCCCTGGAGGGGTTTAAGGGACGGGTGGACGAGGTGCTGAGGAACATGGTTTAGTGATTGACGGGAATGGTCAGGCTCGATGATCCGGTGGGTCTTTTCCAACCTGGTGATTCTATGATTCTATACACCACAGCTTCCTGAAGAAACCCTGCAGGGCCACAACAAGCCCTGCAGGCCCAAGTGCTGCAATCTAAATGATCATTTAATAAGTCAAATTGAAGCTGCTTCACTTCTCTCTGGACAAACCACCCACTCCCTCGCTCTCGGGAAGGGTTGGGTCCCTTCCCAGGCTGCATTTCCTTGCTGGGGAAGGCAGAGAAGGGAGCTTGCAAGTGCACAACAAAGAAGAAACACAGCCTGCTGAGGGACACTTGCTACAGCCAACGCAATGCAGGCCAACCAAAATAAATCCCTTTTGCCAGCCCAGAGCTCCCTAGGGACTGAGTCAGACACACAGCCCAGAGAGCTCTCGTATCTGACTGCTGGAAAAGGGCACACAAACTCATTCAGTATCTGTCCTCAGAAAGTCCATACGTGCCTAAAGGCATCCAAACTCCATCATACACATGATCCTGTTTGCAGAGAAATGCTGATGTGCCCTCTCGGAGAAGAAGAGCAAAGGAAAAAAAAAAAAGAAAAAAAAAAAGGAAAATCTGAACATCTCTAAGAGTCAATGAAGGCAGAGATAATTCCCATGCATTCAGTTATACAAGCTAGTACAAACACACAAATGAAAAAATGTGATCTATATCAATGCTTTGGGACTGGCGCATCATGGATACCACCTAGAAAGTGATAAAATCAAACAAGAAGGAAGGCAGGGAAAGCCACAAAAGAAGAGTAATTAGGTGAGGGCAGAGCAGCCTGAGCTGCGTGTCCCTCTTTTGCACGGCTGAGCTCAAACCTCTGACGTCTCCTGCCTCAGGGAAACACCAACGTTGCAATTGCCCAGAACCAGTGGCAGAAGGGGTCAAGAGACAGAGCAGCTACAAATTTTCCAATAGCTGAAATGGTGATTGATCAAAGGGAAGTCTTCGAAATCACTGTTGCATTGCTGGGAGAGAGCATAGAACCGTGTATTTCAAAAGTAATTCTTCACTCACATTCCACCTCTCCTGCAAGAAGCCATCCCCTGGCCTCCCTCCCTCCCTGCCTTGACTCCAAACCGTGTAATTCCACATATTTACATCAGGCTCCGTTAGCATTTTAGTACACATTATACCATCTCAATCCGGTGTTATAAACCAGTCCATCATAAACATCAGCTTGATTACAGAGACTGCTGCATGTAATAAATGTGTATAATGTGTACACAGGAAGCAAAAGACACCTCTATACTTTTGGTTTTGTAAAAGACAGATAGCCTCAATTGTTTAATCAATAAAAATGCCTCTCCAACTCCTACTGTTATTACAAAGCAATTTCAGACAGAGTGAAAAAGAACCATTGGATCTATATTCCTGTCAGAGGAGATAGTGGCTGTTTGGCTAGCGAAGGAACTACCTGGACACAGAATCATGGAATGGTTTGGGTTGGAAGGGACCTCAAAGCCCATCCAGTCCCACCTCTGCCATGGGCAGGGACACCTCCCACTGGATCAGGGGCTCCAAGCCCCATCCAACCTGGCCTTGAACCCCTCCAGGGATGGGGCAGCCACCACTGCTCTGGGCAACCTGGGCCAGGGCCTCCTCACCCTCACAAGAAAATATTTATTCCTAAGATCTCATCTCATTCTTCCCCCTTCCAGCTTAAAAGCCATTGCACCCCCTGTGTCACTCTCAGACTCCTGAATTCCAGCACTAAGCAAGATGAATCTTCACTGCACCCTGGTCTCTGCCTATAGTCCCATGGCTTCATCCAGTTTAAAGCATCCCAGTAACCCAGCTGGGGATTCTTCCAGGAAAGGACACGGCTTCTAAGCTGAAAATACAGAATCTGTAACTTATTCAGCAACTAGCAATTACAGTGAAGGGAGAGGCACTGGCTTGGAAGGGTCATATAGGGGGACATCAACAGAGGAGCAGCTGGTGCTCCTGGAGACCTGGCAGAGGGGGAGCCAAGGAGACAATTCCATGCAGGCAACTCTGCAGCAGGTCCTGGGAAGAGAGAAGCTGGAACAGGTGCTGCTCCAACAGGGAGCACCAGTCGCACAGCAGAGCCCACAGAGATCCAGCTGCCAGGAAGCCTTCAGAGAGGCAGGCGGTGCTGGAGCAGTTGTTCCTAATTGTCAGCAATGTTTTCCTGGTAGGAACAGCAGGGACGAGCTCAGTGTGAGGTGAGTCACCATATGCCTCAAATTGCTTGCTCCAAAAGCTCCAGCTCAGACCTGTAGGAACTCTCAACTCAAAGGACAAAGAAACTGCAATTCTTATAGATCCTCTTCCCCTCCAGCATGTCTTGTCTTTAGGTTTCTTGCTCCTGGGGACACATGTCACCTTCAGGAAGAATGCAAGGTTTTCCATCACTGGAGACAGAAGATTCATTTTATCCCTCAAAACCAAATGTGATGCACAAGTCTGAAGTCAGCCTTAGCTCTTAGGTACGTAAGCACGACTCCCAGTGATTCCTCGAGGAACAGACCCTGGAGAGGGCAAAGCAAATCCAGAAGCTCGATCGTACGGGAAAGCAGCAGGAGAAAATAGCAGCAAGCAAAGCCCGAAGATAGACCAGAGGGCAAAGCGCTCTCACTCTCAAAGACAGAATCAGGCACAGTAACAACAAACCACAATTGTCCACATGAACCCAAGCTCACACTTTGATCTCAGTGCTGGACAAGGGAAATGGACTGGTGCCCACTGGAAGGGGGTCATCCTAGTCTGTAGCAAAACCAGATACCCCAGGCCCCAGCTTCACACTGTAACTGTGAACAGCCTCCTACTGAGGGCCCAGCTTCAGCTCTTGTATTTCTTCCAGTGTCTTTGTCTAACCTAGAACCTCCCTGTGGTGTCAGGGAACAGCTCCTGGACAAGCGTTTCCCTCACGTCCTCGGGAAGATGCGATCTCCACTGGCCAGGACAAGTAGAGGAGAAAGAGGAGAAAATCCAGGACTCAGGGAGATACCATGAATTTGCACACCACCATCAACTCTTCCATATCATTTGCTTCTTTACAACAAAGACATTTTTTCCCTTTTCTTTTCCCTTTCGTCTCCTGGAGACTGTGAATTAACTGTCAGTTCCCTGGTATTTTGTGCACTGTGCTTTCTGGCTCTTCTCCAGATCTCCAGGGTGCCATTCTATTTTTTTTTTTTTTTAAAATCCTCCTTGCTGTTCTTTTTTCTTCACCTCTCCAGTTCACCCCACTCTCCCTTGAGGTCTCTTCATCTCCACAGTTCCTGGCTGATGGACTCATGATCAACAACGCCCAGCAAGTCTGATCTCACCCATGCCCCTGTCAGGTCGGTGACTCCGTCCCCGGGAATGGAGCTTGGTTGCCCTTTCTTCAGCAGGTGTCAAAATCCCAGAGGAAGGGAGGTGAAAAGAGGGAAATATATCAACACAGCCCGCAAGATCCCAAAGTTCCCTTGTCAATCACATCCCAAGCAAAACTGCCCTTCAGCCCCGTCCAAGTTGAGCTGTTGCTGGCTGGGGAAAAGAACAACTCGTTTGACCTATCAGTGTGGGAAGAATGATTAGAGATGTTCTGGAGTCTGAAGAGAATGGAGAGAGAAAAAGTACTTGCAGAGAAGGAGGGGAGACATATGCTTGTCAGGTACAAGTAGAAGGTAAGAGGAGAGAAATGAGGAAGAGAAGGGGGAAACCAGACAACAAAGAGTAGATATGGCAAACTCTTCTGCCCTTTACTTCAAACTGATTTTGAGTAAAGAGAAGACACCGATGCCACAAGCACCTTCCTTCTGATGTGAGTTAAAAGAGCTTGAAGCATTCTAACATCAAAAACACAGGGAGGGGGAGGAAATTGCATTGTCTCTCACTTAGGCTCCCCATTGCCATGCCCTCACACCAACCATGCACCGCGGCTCAACTCCCTCTCCCTGCACATACACACACGAGCACACAATCTCTCCCTGGCTCCTGGACCACAGTTAAAGCTTAGGAAATATTGGACCTTGCCAAAATGTTGATAAAGGGACAGATCTGACAGGGACAAGCCTGCCCAAACACACCTGCTTGGCTCTTGAACAGTCTCCTCTCCATGCCACACGTCCCAAAGCCATGAGCCAGCAGTGGCCCAGGTGGCCAAGAAGGCCAATGGCATCTTGGCTTGGATCAGAAATGCCGTGACCAGCAGGTCCAGGAAGGTTCTTCTCCCTCTGGAATTGGCACTGGTGAGACCTCACCTTGAATCCTGTGTTCAGTTCTGGGCCCCTCACCACAAGAAGGATGTTGAGGCTCTGGAGCGAGTCCAGAGAAGAGCAACGAAGCTGGTGAAGGGGCTGGAGAACAGGCCTGATGAGGAGCGGCTGAGAGAGCTGGGGGTGTTTAGCCTGGAGGGACATGGTTTAGTGATTGATGGGAATGGTTGGACTCGATGATCTGGTGGGTCTCTTCCAACCTGAAGAAGTAAGTAAGTAAGTAAAGGCTCCCCCAGAGTCCCACTTATTGTTCAGCCTTTCCCTCTCCCCTCCCACACAGAGATTCCTACGCCATTCCTGCCCCTAACACTATCCCTACCTTTCAGCTGACGACCTCACCTCTTCCTGGCTCCCACATCCCAAAATGCCACCAGCATCCTCTTCTCTCCAGGGGATGCTTTGATCAGTGGTACAGGGAGGATGTTCTGGTTGTGGTTGCAGCATCCAGGGCCAGGGCTGCACATGCTGCCCCGTTTCCTAGCAGCTCAGGCCCTGCTCTGGCACAAATCTCCTTCATTAAAGCTCCTGGCTATGCTGAGGTACAGGCAGTTACTCATGCCTGGCTAAAAGCTGAGCTGAAACACAGCCAGAGTGAAGAGGTCTCGCTGGCAGATGAAATACAGCCCCTGGAATGAGCCAGGAGCAGGAGAGCTGAGCCGTGCCAAAGAGAAGAGTAGGGGGATGTGGGAGGTGGAGAGGGAGAAGGTGGACGGTTGCGAAAGCAGGGGATGCAATTCTCCCTGATATTGACTAGATGAAAACAAACTCCCGCCTAGGAGCACCCTAGTAAACATTCGAATATTTACCATACTGTTCATTCATATCATTTTCCATCTGACTCTGTTCAGCATCACCCATCTTGGCACTTACTGACCAGGCAGAGGGGTTCCCACCTCAGTGTGCTGCCAGCTGTGACAGCCCTGTGGGAGCAGAAAGGGAGACAAAGCTTTGATTCTGCTAGTTCGGTGGCCACAGGACCACTGCAGCCAGCCCAGTTGCGGAACTGGGAGCACACCAACCTTTCCCCAGCACTGGTGAGACCGCTCCTCGAATCCTGTGTTCAGCTCTGGGCCCTTCACCACAAGAAGGATGTTGTGGCTCTGGAGCGAGTCCAGAGAAGAGCAACGAAGCTGGTGAAGGGGCTAGAGAAGAAACCTTATGAGGAGCGACTGAGAGAGCTGGGGGTGTTTAGCCTGGAGAAGAGGAGGCTGAGAGGAGACCTCATTGCTCTCTACAACTACCTGAAAGGAGGTTGTGGAGAGGAGGGAGCTGGGCTCTTCTCCCAAGTGACAGGGGACAGAGAGGGAATGGCCTCAAGCTCTGCCAGGGGAGATTTAGGCTTGAGATTAGGAAAAAGTTCTTCACGGAGAGGGTGGTTAGGCATTGGAACGGTCTGCCCAGGGAGGTGGTTGAGTCACCATCCCTGGAGGTGTTTAAGGTGAGGGTGGATGAGGTACTTAGGGGCATGATTTAGGGATTGGTGGGAATGGTTGGACTCGACGATCCAGTGGGTCTCTTCCAACCTGGTTATTCTGTGATTTTGTGATTCTGTGATTCTGTGATTCTGTGATTCAATGATCTGGTGGTCGATGATCTCTTCCAACCTGGTGATTCTATGATTTTATGATTCTATGATTCCCCTCCAACTAAGATGCCCCTGCAAATTCCTACAAGGGAATAATCGGGGAGGAAAGGACCCTTCTTCAAAGTACTTCCAACCAACACAGAAAACTCATGTAAAAGGAGACCAGAAACCAAAGAGGTTGGTAGCAGGCCTGGAAGGGCAGCAAGTGAGCAATGTCATAGATTCAAGTCACAGTATTTCTGCAAGGGAGAGAGAAAAAACTAACCTCGTGCCTATAAAATGGAAAGAGAGGCTAACGCTTCGCTTATGAAGACTTCTCCCTCTGCAAAATTAATCCTGACAATACAAAGACATACACAAGAAAGGAACAACTCTCTGCAGAGCACCCAGGAAGGAGGAAGCCAAGTTCGGTCAGGACAGATGATTACTTTAACATAATAATGCCCCTCATGTATTTTCAGAAAACCTGTTTTGTGTTTTCTTCTACTCCAAGGCTGTAATAACCCCACTCAGCTACAATAAAAGCCATATGACAATAAACCAGCCAAAAGGCCATTACATGAAACACATTTTCGATAAAATAAAAAGAGAAAAAAACCAAAACAAAACACTAAAGCGAATATTTGCAGAGCAAAATCTCAGTGCCTGTTTCATGGACACATTTGCAAATTGTCTCAGTTCTTAAAGACTGTTCCATTTTTCACTTCAGGAATAGGTTTTTTGCAGGTCATTAGCGGCCCTCAGGGAAACACATTTTCCCACAAGCCCGCATTCCCAGGCAGTGCGTCTGGATGATGATGGGAATGGACAAGACCTCATTTTCTTGGCCACATGGATGCAAACCAAACTCAACCAGCCTAGCAATGAGAATGGGGCATGTGATTACCCAATTCTTCCTCAGTTGTAGAAAACCATCGCAGCAGGATCCCTCGAAAGGCAGGACCTTCTGGCGTGGGGGGTCAGCAGATCATTAGGTTGAACATAGCACCTCCCCAGACAGACTCAGATTCTGTTGGGACAGGCGCATGGTCTCTCTGGTCTGATAGCAGCCAGCATCAAGTACTCAACAAGAAAGTGCAAAGGCAGAGCAGAGACAGCTTATCCTGCGGTTAAGCTTCTGCTCAGCTCTCATTAAGCAGCAGTTAGGTCATATCCTGAAGCATAAGAACTTATAACTTTCTATTCATTTATGCTTTTACGCTTACAACTCTGTAAAAAGTCTGATAAGCCACATAAATATCTACTCTCAGCTTCAATTATTCTGTATGACAATGAATACCACGGGCTATTTTTCCACGACAGTTAGGAATTAACCCACGTCAGCAACTCAAGTTTGACTTTGAATTACTTTGTGTTTCCCTGATGGTTTTCCAAACCATCTCTCATCATAGACGAAATCTTGCACAGCAAATGCAGCAAAGGGAATTTTTTAATTTTTTTTTTTTTTTTGTGAACTTATCTTATTATGGATGCTCCAGATCCCGTTGGCAAAATTTGTCTGATGGTAACATGACCACCTCACACAAGTACTGCAACCACTATGCTGCTGCACACTGGTTCAGAGGATGATAACAGCAGGTGAGAGAGCGAGCCCAAGGGAGTTTGGTCCGCAGCAAACAGGGGCTTCTGCAGCTTCCTCAGCCTTGGCTGGCCGATAACCATGGAACACTTTTGGGTTGGAAGGGACCTCAAAGCCCATCCAGTTCCAACCCTCCTGCCATGGGCAGGGACACCTCCCACTGGATCAGGGGCTCCAAGCCCCATCCAACCTGGCCTTGAACCCCTCCAGGGATGGGGCAGCCACCCCTGCTCTGGGCAGCCTGGGCCAAGGCCTCCCCATCCTCACAGCAAAACATTTCCTCCTAAGATCTCATCTCAATCTTCCCTCTTTCAGCTGAAAACCATTCTCCCTCGTCCTGTCCCTGCACTCCCTGATCAAGAGCCCCTCCCCAGCTTTCCTGTAGGCAGGAAAGATGAAGATGAGCATTGTGCACTGGCAAGAAAGAGATGGAACACTCCTCCTCCCTCCATGCTGTAGGACTCCTCTCTCTTCTATCCTCCCAATGCCAAGTTCTGCTCCAGCACCTGATGTTGAGCTATTGCTGTTTCAAGCACACCTACTCCTATGGATGCAGAGTGGCAGAATCACAGAATCACAGAATAACCAGGTTGGAAGAGACCCACTGGATCGTCGAGTCCAACCATTCCCACCAATCCCTAAATCATGCCCCTAAGTACCTCATCCACCCTCACCTTAAACACCTCCAGGGATGGCGACTCAACCACCTCCCTGGGCAGCCTGTTCCAATGCCTAACCACCCTCTCTGTGAAGAATTTTTTCCTAATCTGAAGCCTAAATCTCCCCTGGTGGAGCTTGAGGCCATTCCTTCTCATCCTGTCACCTGTCACTTGGGAGAAGAGCCCAGCTCCCTCCTCTCCACAACCTCCCTTCAGATAGTTGGAGAGAGCAATGAGGTCTCCCCTCAGCCTCCTCTTCTCCAGGCTGAACACCCCCAGCTCTCCCAGTCGCTCCTCATAAGATTTGATCTCCAGCCCCTTCACCAGCTTAGTTGCAGAGCCACTCCTTCTTTCTGAAAACATTACTCTGATGTTCTCCCTAGCCAGACTAGAAATTTCACTGTAAACATCTCATCTCCTACAACAAGGAAGGACAAAGAGGGGACAGGGGCACTACAGTTCCCTCTGTCTCTCTGCAGGGCTCCGTGTGTCAGGAGAAGAACCCATTATGGCTGTTTATTATTCCTTCTGTTAAAAAGTTATTGTCACAAGTTCTTAAGACATCAACAATGAAGAATCCCATTGTTCTCCTAATTAATTCAGCAATCTCAGTGAAATAATACAAGCTGCAATTGTAATTCCATGCTCACCCCTCGACCACTGGAATCAACTAATTAAATAACAATCAGCACTACCGTTTGCATTTAGAAGATGGACTATTCCTTTTTATTGCTGCAATTAGGGAATGCACTCAATAATCAGTATGAAACACAAATTTACCCAAGAGCCCACTAAATTATGACCGTTCATACTTTGTTTTCTTTTCATCCCAGCAGAGAGACAGCAATTTTCCCTCTTCCCTGCTTCCTCAGTTAGAAAGGGCACTCTGGAGATGTAAGGCAGGTTACCAGCTGCAGACAGCCCTGCTGTGCCGGCATCATCTTTTCTTCCTCCCACTTAGGATAACCTGTGTCTTTTTGATCAAGGTCTCTCATAATCGTCTCCGACTGCATCCTTTATTGAATAAATCAGCATGGGGCCACAGACATGTTCACACAGAGGTTTCGGCTGAGGAGGGGACTGTCCTGGTGTTATTGGGAGTATGCAGCAGACGTGCTGCCCTGCTGCAATAACCCGAGCTCAGATCTCTGTAGAGGTAACACAAGGCAACGACAGAGATCACTGGGACAGTGACAATGGGCAGAAGAGAAAAGAATCCTGGATGCTCACCCAGGGTGCCTCTCCGCCCCTGGAGGTGCCACCACCCATCTACACCACTGTATCCACAGTAGCAGATTACAAACCATTGCTGTTCTCTCCAGAATGGTGCCTCCAGGTACAGACCAGAGCATATTCTGGGTGGAAGCGTGGACCTGATGGAGGGTCGGGAGGCTCCAAAGGGATCTGAACAGGCTGGACTGCTGGGCTGAGACCAACCGCAGGAGGTTTAACAAGGCCAAATGCCGGGTCCTGCACTTGGGGCACAACAACCCTGTGCAGCTACAGACTAGGAACAGCCTGGCTGGAAAGCTGCCTGGAGGAGAGGGACCTGGGGGGGTTGGTTGACAGCGACTGAACATGAGCCAGCAGTGGCCCAGGTGACCAAGAAGGCCAATGGCATCCTGGCTTGGATCAGAAACAGCATGGCCAGCAGGACCAGGGAGGTTCTTCTCCCTCTGTACTCGGCACTGGTGAGACCACTCCTCGAATCCTGTTTTCAGTTCTGGGCCCCTCACCACAAGAAGGATGTTGAGGCTCTGGAGCGAGTCCAGAGAAGAGCAACAAAGCTGGTGAAGGGGCTGGAGAACAAGAGGAGCAGCTGAGAGAGCTGGGGGTGTTTAGCCTGGAGAAGAGGAGGCTGAGGGGAGACCTCATAGCTCTCTACAGCTACCTGAAAGGAGGTTGTGGAGAGGAGGGAGCTGGGCTCTTCTCCCAAGGGACAGGGGACAGGACAAGAGGGAATGGCCTCAAGCTCCACCAAGGGAGGTTCAGGCTGGACATTAGGAAAAAAATTTTCATGGAAAGGGTCATTGGGCACTGGCAGAGGCTGCCCAGGGAGGGGGTTGAGTCACCTTCCCTGAAGGGGTTTAATGGACAGGTGGACGAGGCGCTGAGGGACATGGTTTAGTGATTGATGGGAATGGTTGGACTCGATGATCCGGTGGGTCTTTTCCAACCTGGTGATTCCATGTTTCTATGATTACTTACAAGTGCTAAATATTATGCACAGAGCAGAAGCAATACTTAGAAAAATAGTTGGGGGTAGTAATCCATTTTAAAAGGGGATACATGGATGTAATTTGTCATGCTTTAAGTCTTTTCCCTACTTCTGCATTACACCTGTACCTCAAGGTCAATGGTTATGAGGTCCTGCACATTTGAACAGAGCAGTGCTAGAGCTTCCCTCCCATTTCTCCTAGTCTTATTCATAGACTCACAGAATCATTAAGGTTAGAGAAGACCTCTAAGCTCATCAAGTCCAAACATCAGTCCAACACCACTGTTCCTACTAAACCATGACCAAAAGTGCCGTGTCTACATGCTTTTTGATCATCTCCAGGAATGGTGACTTCACCACTGCTCTGGGCAGCCTCTGCCAGTGCTTCACCACTCTGACAGTAAATATTTTTTTTCTAATATTCAATCTAAACCTCCCTCGTGCAACTTGAGGCTGAACTCCAGCTCAGTTTTGAACCGAGTTGGAAAAATCCTCTGTGGAAACAAGGCAGAGTCCAACACAAGCTCCCGCATCCTCTCTAGCACGGCACTGGTCACCAATCTGAAAGGGAATAGGTCCCTCATCTAGCGAGGAGCACTCTGTTTGTTATTAACCTCTACTCAGCAATCCTCAACCAGAGGTTAATAACAAACAGGATGCTCCTCTCTGGATGTTGCTGTGCACAACCTGCTGCCCTTGCGGTTCTTGCTCTTCAGACTCTGCCTTCCCAGCTCTGTGTAAAAAGTAACAGCAGTCTGACAAATGGGATGGTAGCGCAAGCATCCCTGTTGGCACATTAGTTACTCTGATCAAATGAGCACAGATTTCTCCGTTAAGAGCACATCACTCTCTCTGTCCCTCCACTTAACTGCCAATCCTGCAAGCTCAGATGGGAACAGGAGATTCATGCTGGGTCCTTTCCTTTTTGCCATTATGAGTCATAAAGATCACACATGCTAAATGCAGTCTGAGAGGCCACTGGGCCCTGGAGAATCTGGCTCTGTTTTCGGGGATATAGAAATGCAATTGCCTGGCCCATGAGCTGAGACTTCATTAGCACTTGTGGTGATGCCCAAGCCAGAGCAGATGAGGACTTTTCCAATTGCAGGGCTGTCTGCAGGTCTAGCAGGAGCAAAGAGAAAAATAAACATAAAAGAGTCTGACTAAAAGCACACAAATGTTTTACAGATTAAACCAAACCAAAAATAATGTTTGCTGCCATCAAGAAGTGACGCATGTGTCTAAGGGATCCTGGTTGAAACGGCCTCACTAAGAAAACCCACGCTAACCACTCTACCCATATTCACAATCAAACCTTGAAAGAAAGCTGTTAAAATAAGTTTCTCCCCCTTCTCTCACAGGGTAATTGATATCCAAACTGATGCTTTTGTGACAGCAGCTGCACCCAACAAGTCCCCAGAAGCAGGGGACAAACATGCCATTCTCTCCACCCTCCGAGTTTGGCAATACCACACAGGCAACCACACTGATGAAGGGGCTTCATAGAAACATAGAATCACCGGGTAGGAAAAGACCCACCAGATCATAAAGTCCAACCATTCCTATCAGTCACTAACCCATGTCCCTCAGCACTACGTCCACCCATCCCTTAAACCCCTCCAGGGAAGGTGACTCAACCCCCTCCCTGGGCAGCCTCTGCCAGTGCCCAATGACACTTTCTGTGACAATTTTTTTCATGATATCCAGCCTGAACCTGCCCTGGTGGAGCTTGAGGCCGTTCCCTCTCGTCCTGTCCCCTGTCACTTGGGAGAAGAGCCCAGCTCCCTCCTCTCCACAACTTCCTTTCAGGTAGTTGGAGAGAGCAATGAGGTCTCCCCTCAGCCTCCTCTTCTCCAGGCTAAACACCCCCAGCTCTCTCAGCCACTCCTCGTAAGACTTGTTCCATTTATATATAAATCAGCATGACTTCAGCCCTAATTTGAAGTTAACTTTATGCTTTGGTACAGTCTTGGTGGGTATCTGAGGTGCTTTTCCCCAGGACAGTTGGAAGCTGTTGCAGAGCCAGCTCTGGGACCTCATGGACCAGCTCCTGAGCTCCTGGAAGCCAGTTTGGGATGGGATGGAGTCTGCAAGGCAATGGCTCCAATAAAGGAAAGAGACACCCACTGCATAACCACAGAGATAACTGGCAAGGACAGCAGCAGCAGGAGGAGGTGTGAAAATTAAATTGGATAAAAGGCAGGTGTTCAGGGAGGAGAGGAGGCTGCAGGGAGGGGGAAGGCAGGAGCAGTAGAGTAAGCAACTAAATAAAATGGTACCAGTGTTGTGCTGCTGTCACTGGCACTTGAAAACCTTTGCAAAATGCCCGTGGCTGCTGCTTCAAGGTGAATAAGTAGAAGGAGCTTGAAATTGCATGATCAACCCATCACCAAAAGTCAATAGAAAACTACGTCTTTGCTCTGCTCTGACCCTGTTGCAGAGGCAGAGGTTGGGCAAGCTGGACTGCCAGCCAGGCAGAGGCACCTTTCGGCTCTGATCAGCTCCTAAACCTTCCAACAGTGTCATATGAGAAAGAAGGAAGGAAGCAGCAACAGAGCCAGGTCCAACCAGAGCTCCGTGTTGCTTCAAAGTGCAAGCTCGACAGCCGCTCTGCTCTGCCCAGCTCATGCTCTCCTACACCACGATGCAGGTATGACCAAGGGGGTTTGAGAGCATCCTTGTGACTCCGAAATTTTGCAAAACCCAATCTCCATCAGGTAAAGCACCCCTTGTTTTAGAGAGCTATCAGATGGCTCCCAGATTGCCCCCCTAAGACCTGAGATGCCCAGGGTAGATGGGAACCATCGCACCTTGCCGGCAGGGTCAGAACAGGAAAACAGGTCTCTGCTGCTGCCTAAGACATGATCATTCCTGACGTGAGGAATATTTCAGATGAGGCAGCATCCATGCTTCAGAAATAATCAGCTGTGATTATACGGGACGGTGGCCAAAACACATTATAGATATAGCTGGGGAGAATTTCTCAAATAGTTTTTGTCAAGAGAGTGGCTTTCTGCCAAAAAAATGATAATTTTTGCAATTCGGCCCCCTCACCAAGAAGTTTCCAATTTTTCCCACAAGCCCCTCCAGTAACACGCTCACTTTATTTGGGGTTACTGGAGAAGAAAGCTCTTACCGAAGGTGGGAGAAACAGGGAAAATAAACCCAGCAGAAGGGAAAAGAGGTTGTGAGAAGGAGGAATGTGACCTTTTTTTTTTTTCTTTTTCCATTTTCCAAAACTGCAACTATTTTTCCACGTATGTATTTTTGCCATTTTGGAGCCTCCTCCAGCTCTCACGGGTTTACTCCAGCCTATGCAGAGCAGGAGGCAGATGGGATAATTTGGGTTCCTCTGTGCCACGTGTGCTCTGGGGCTGGGTCAGCCCCGGGCTGAGGCAGGAGAGGCTCCCCAGCCCAAAGGGACAAGACCACAGGGTGATGGGGATGTTCGTACCCAGCCCAGCGAGGCAGGATAGCCTCGTCTGAGGAAGATGCCAAAGATGCTCGCGGTCAGCAGCCATCCCTGCCCTCTATCCTCACACAAACAGAGGGGTCTGACAAGCTGACGTGACCCACATTTGCCTCGTCTCCCCAGTGCAATTGTTCCCTTGACCGGGAAGGCAAGCGCCTCGATTCAGGGGCACGGCAGTGCTTCTAGCCCGCTAATGTGAACTAATACTCCAGCTGATTCTTTTATTCATATATTTTTTTACACATAAAATTTTACTGCTTCCCCTTTCACTTTAACAGCTTGAAGAACTTTCCTGTAATTACTGCTCAGAACCTCTCTCCTCTGCCTGGATGCTGATGCCCAGCCTGGCTTTTCTTTGCTGCTGGGCTACACTCCTCCACATTTTCTCCCAGGAAAGGTGTCAATGGACAGTCTTGGAGTTATTCCAGATGCTGTCACTGACTTGCTGTAATGTCTTTAGGATTTTTTCACTCCTTTGTTTTCTGTTCACGATTGGCAAAAGGTGCAGCAAACAGCAGAACTACAAGAAAATGCCCAGAGCTGTAGTAGAAGCAGCGTGCCAAGGGTGCTACAGATCACAGAATGGTTTGGGTTGGAAGGGACCTCAAAGCCCATCCAGTTCCAACCCTCCTGCCATGGGCAGGGACACCTCCCACTGGATCAGGGGCTCCAAGCCCCATCCAAACTGGCCTTGAACCCCTCCAGGGATGGGGCAGCCACCACTGCTCTGGGCAACCTGGGCCAGGGCCTCTCCACTCTCACAGCAAAACTTTTCTTCCCAAGATCTCATCTCAATCTCCCCTCTTTCAGCTGAAAACCTTTCTGCCTTGTCCTTTCACTGCCCTACCTGATCTAGAGCCCCTCCCCAGCTTTCCTGTAGCCCCTTTCTATACTGGAAGCTGCTCTAAGGTGTTCCTGGAGCCTTCTCCTCACTAGGCTGAACAACCCCAACTTTCCCAAACTGTCTTTGTAGGGGAGTATCACCTCCCTCAACCTGCTAGTCACAATTCTTACTCCTGTCTCTGACTGCTCCTTCCTTCCCAGTGCCTCAGGTGTTCTGGAGCAGACTCCAGGCATACGCACACTTCATAGAATCACAGAATCACCAGGTTGGAAGAGACCCACCAGATCATTGAGTCCAACCATTCCCACCAATCAATAAACCATGTCCCTGAGCACCTCATCCACCCGTCCCTTAAACCCCTCCAGGGAAGGTGAATCAACCCCCTCCCTGGGCAGCCTGTTCCAGAGCTTCCTTCAGCTCTGGGACCAGATTCAACTCACACCAGCATCACCAGGACTAAGGGAGTGCCACAAGCACCAGCCACCTCCAGATGAGCCGTATCTGGCCTCTGCATGAACATGGATAGTTTTTTTGCCTTGGTTTGTGCCCTTTATTATACAGAAAAGCTCACAAGCCACCCCTGTTCCCTGCCTGACAGCTCTGAGCTTCACTAGATTTGAAAGAGCATCGAGTAATTACCCAACCATAATGAACTAAAGCAGTTTGCAGCAGAGCTGTTATGTTCGAGTCAGGAGTCTTTTACCTTATGAATCAGTGACCTGAACATTTTGGCATAGAGCACAAAAATCCAAGCCATGAACACTATTGCGCTCCCAGCAGTCCCTCTGCCCATGAAAGAGCCTTCGGACAAATGCGACTTCACGTGTTCTTGCTTTGAGCACTAAAGGTACTCAGAAATGGCTGGAGGCCTTTCCCATAAGAGGAGAACGAGCTGCTAGGTTAATTGGAGACAATTCATCCACAACATACAGTTTGTTGTAAAGCCAGGTTTATAACTACCAAAGCTGGGAAGGATTTCAAGGTTGTCTCCTTTGCCTGCTGCTAATGTGAAGTGTAGTGGCCCATGGGTTTGCTGGATCTCAGTTTCTAGAAGCCAAGAGATCATCGTCAAAATTGCTCCACAAGATCAAACTGAAGCGTTGCCCAGTCCTGGATCTGGTCTCCAACCAAACCAGAAGATCCAGGTCTGGATTGCTCCAAACATTTGGAAAAAGTTGGAAGGAAAACCAGATTGACCTTTCCTGAGGGAGAATTGATCCTAGTCTTTGCCATATCCAGCATCAGAAAGAGTTCTAATCTTAAATAGATAGACGGAAAAATAGATATACTCCTGACTGCACAGTGCTTGCTCTTCTCAGGTTTGATTCTCCACACGCAGACCCTGTGCTACGTGGAAGAAGAGGAGGTGGTCAAGTCACGTTTCCTGGAGGTGTTTAGAAGACGGGTGGATGAGGTGCTCAAGGACATGGTTTAGTGATTGATAGGAATGGTTGGACTCGATGATCCAGTGGGTCCTTTCCAACCTAGTGATTCTATGAATTCATCACACTCACTCAGGGACTTGGCAGCAGTGCAGGGGACCACATTCCAGCAGAGGCACCACCACCTATGAGACCCCAACCAAAACCCTCCAACAGGACAAGAGGGAGATGCCAGCACTGATTGTCCTCTGCTTCCAGAGGACAGGTACTCCCTGGCACATCAGCCCAACACTGCTCCTCATTGCCAACCGCAGTTTCAACTAATCAAAATGGAAAGTAAAAGAAATTCTCAATTCATCTCCAAAAGTACTGAAGACGATACAATTTGGATAAGAATAAAGTTCTTCAGCCCTCCAGCAGGGCAGGGAAAACAAAACAAACCAAAGCCTTCAATAATAATCCAGACTTACATCCAAACCCAGGAAATCGTGATGCTTTTTCCTCTATTTTATTTTTTAGGGGAGAAACGACAGCACTTTGATTTTTTTTCCTATTAAAATAATTGAAACCCAAAACTTTGCCAATGCAACATCTTAAAAACACATAGGAAAGGTGCTTCTGTCATTAATGTATTGAAAGCTCTAATCACAATCCCATAAACCAGTTACCTTGATTAGCCAAGCATGACGTAGGCAAGGCTCCCTCTACCACTGATCCTTGTTTCCGTGACAGGGTTTGATCTGTCAAACACTTCCCATTCCATTTGCCAGTGAGAGGGTGTTCAAGCCAAACAGGAGTCGTTACATATTCAGGAGACACTGCACACCCCTCGTCTCTCGTGTTTCCCTCACCCTCTCTCCCTAATGAGGTTTGCCACGCTAATAACAATGCCAGTTTTGAGCAGTTCGTTGCCTGCATGTCCCCACTTATGCAGTTGGTACAATTTGTCCCAGTTCCTGCCTGCTAATTAGAGAAAAGGAGGAGTCTGGAGATGATAAGGGAGATTCTCCTTGGGTTGCAGCATCAAAATCTTTGCAGTGTCTTTGCACTTGCTGTGACATTACTGTACTCCCTTGCCATATAGCACTATATACACACTATTACAGAATCACAGAATCACAGAATAACCAGGTTGGAAGAGATCCACTGGATCGTCGAGTCCAACCATTCCCACCAATCCCTAAATCATGCTCCCTAAGTACCTCATCCACCCTAACCTTAAACAACTCCAGGGACGGCGACTCAACCACCTCCCTTGGCAGACCGTTCCAATGCCTAACCACCCTCTCCGTGAAGAATTTTTTCCTAATCTCAAGCCTAAATCTCCCCTGGCAGAGCTTGAGGCCATTCCTTCTTGTCCTGTCCCCTGTCACTTGGGAGAAGAGCCCAGCTCCCTCCTCTCCACAACCTCCCTTCAGGTAGTTGTAGAGAGTAATAAGGTCTCCCCTCAGCCTCCTCTTCTCCAGGCTAAACACCCCCAGCTCTCTCAGTCGCTCCTCATAAAATTTGTTCTCCAGCCCCTTCACCAGCTTCATTGCTCTTCTCTGGACTCGCTCCAGAGCCTCAACATCCTTCTTGTGGTGAGGGGCCCAGAACTGAACACAGTACTCGAGGTGCGGTCTCACCAGTGCCGAGTACAGGGGGAGAATAACCTCCCTGGACCTGCTGGCCACTCCGTTTCTGATCCAAGCCAAGATGCCATTGGCCTTTTTGGCCACCTGGGCCACTGCTGGCTCATGTTCAGTCGCTGTCAACCAGCACCCCCAGGTCCTTCTCCTCCTGGCAGCTTTCCAGCCAGGCTTCTCCTAGTCTGTACCTCTGCTTAGGATTGTTGTGCCCCAAGTGCAGGACCCGGCATTTGGCCTTGTTAAACCTCCTGCCGTTGGTCTCAGCCCAGCAGTCCAGCCTGTTCAGGTCCCTTTGGAGCCTCCCGACCCTCCAGCAGATCGACACTTCCACCCAGCTTAGTGTCATCTGCAAACTTGCTAAGGGAGCACTCAATGCCTTCATCCATTACAGCCCTAAAGAGAGCACACTTCTATGCTCCTAACGAGAAACAAATAAGCAAACAAAACCCAAAAACCAATCTATTCCCTCTAGGCCTGAGTCAAGGTCCCGCAGGCACCCTATCACCAGCTGAACATGGTGCCATGGACGGAACTGGTAGGCAGGAACGGGGCTGGAAGCACAAACCCGACAACCTATTTGCTGGCTCAATCCACAGGGACACATTTGTAACAGGTCTCCTTCCCTGTGCCTACGATATTTCATCTGAAGGATGGATGTTCTTATGATATAAAATGAGCTGTCAGGGGAAATGTGTTAAAAGGTAGGCGAGAAGCCCACCTCCTGCGATGCTGATGCTGGAGGACAGCATCCTCCAAGTCCCTCACCACAAGGATGCTGAAGCTCTGGAGCGAGTCCAGAGAAGAGCAACGAAGCCGGTGAAGGGGCTGGAGAACAGGCCTTATGAGGAGCGGCTGAGAGAGCTGGAGGTGTTTAGCCTGGAGAAGAGGAGGCTGAGGGGAGACCTCATTGCTCTCTACAACTACCTGAAAGGAGGTTGTGGAGAGGAGGGAGCTGGGCTCTTCTCCCAAGGGACAGGGGCCAGGACGAGAGGGAACGGCCTCAAGCTCCGCCAGGGGAGGTTCAGGCTGAACATTAGGAAAAAAATTTTCAGGGAAAGGGTCATTGGGCACTGGCAGAGGCTGCCCAGGGAGGGGGTTGAGTCACCTTCCCTGGTGGTGTTTAAGGATGGGTGGATGAGGTGCTGAGGGACATGGTTTGGACTCCATGATCCGTTGCGTCTTTTCCAACCTAGTGATTCTATGATTCTACGATAAGTTTTGCTGGATGGCCTGACAGAGCTGATAACCTTTAGAAACCAACACCAGTCCTTTGCTTTCGTTAAGGCCAGATTACCTGCACAATTCAGAGGTGCCCAAGCAAGCTCTGCATGAGCTGCTTGCCTACAGCCGTGCCTTCCTCTTGGTATTTTATAAGCCTTCAGTATCATGTTGACAGGCCATCAGCTGGGAGGCTACTGCTGTAGGAAGTGAGCAGCATCCTTTCAACACAAGATGAAGAACATCCCACACATAATTAAACCCGTGGAGCTCACTGCCACAAGAAACCAGCAAATGGCAAGAATTGGAAAGTCTGACACGTTGCGCAGGCAAGACCCAGACATTTGAAAGGACTGGTTAGCAAATGTGGGAGAAAAACACGCCTTTTCTCCTCAACCCAGCTCTACCAGCAGATTAACTATTACTGTCACCAGTTATAGACACCTTGAAATGGTCCTGACAGTCCCTGTGATAGGTAACCACCTAAAACCAACATCAGTTGGATTTGGTACTGCAGGAACCATGGGGTTTTTTTCAGTCCTCTCACACATTTGGTAAAAAAACTACCCCCTTGCATGCACAGAGGTTGTTCTGCACAGACAAATCAAAATATACACAAAAGCAAGGAGGTATATTGAAATCCTGTTCTCTCCTCCACCTTTTGGCTATTGCTGCAGCCACCACCAGACATGCGCGTCATATGCGGCTCTCAAGATTATTACTTTATTTAAAGTCTCATTTATTTTAGCTCCTTCCCTGAAAGCCAGCCCCAACTTGAAGCCCTTCTGCTGACACAAGGCCTTTAAAAAAGAGGAAAAAGTGCCTTATTGTTGCTGTCGACGTTTACAAATTCTGCTGTATCCATCTGTCCAGTTAATTACTTTGTGCAGCAGCCTGTTAGCTTCTTAAAAAAAAAAAAAAAAAAGGACCCAATTATCATTCTGGGCAGCTCCCTCGATCCCAGAGAAGCAGCACATCTCCAGTGCCACAAAAGCCTTTGTCACCACTGTAAGCAGACAAACAGGCAGAGAGAGAGAAGTGCTTTGCAAGACTTATTCTAGCAGGATGAGAAAAGAATTTCCATCTCGGATTTATGTCAAGCCCTGTCTTGGTGACTGTTCCTGGGTTTGCCAGCGAGGGTCTCTGCTCTTACTCCCTTTCCCAGCATCTCCACCCTCTTTGCATCCCCTCTTTCTCACACTCCCTCCCCTCCATCCATCCCCAGTCTCTCTCCCCAAGACTTCATCTCCTTTCCATGTCTGCTGGCGCTCGGCCACCTCCAAATAAAAGGGACAAGGCATGGGGCAAGCGACTCGGTGGCCCCGATTAGGATGCGGCTCTGCCTCGCTGCGAGCCACCTCCTCCCACAGCCCCCACTCCACACGCACTAACTAATAAGTTCACGAATGGATGTCGGTGTCATTCAGTGGAATAAAGGCAGGAAGGTTTTGCTCCGGCTCGGCTTCAATGAGAGCATTTTTCCTGGAACAAGGGGCTGAATTCAGCTGCTTGGTGCTGTCTCATTGCGGTTTGTTGCCAGAGTAACGGAGGCACCGGAGCTGCCAGGGCCACGCTACAGGGGACGGAAAGGGCTGCCGCCTGGCATCCTGCTTGCCACCACTCTGAGGAGGGTTGGGGACCCGAGTGAAGGGTCTCCCAGTCCTTCTGCAGGGTAAGCTCTGCCCTTGGAGAAAAGGGAGAGGCACCTAGAGATGTAGAATCACTCCTGGCATTTGCTGGAGAGGTCCTCAAGTGACTCTGGAGCAGTTACTCCTTCCCCCTGTGAAATGAGGACACTGGGATGCTCCTTGCCACCCAGCTCCAAGCCCACCTGCAGAACCCAGACAGAGCTTCACATCTCTGAACATGACTGAACATGAGCCAGCAGTGGCCCAGGTGGCCAAGAAGGCCAATGGCATCTTGGCTTGGATCAGAAACGGCGTGACCAGCAGGTCCAGGGAGGTTCTTCTCCCTCTGTACTCGGCACTGGTGAGACCGCTCCTTGAATCCTGTGTTCAGTTCTGGGCCCCTCACCACAAGGAGGATGTTGAGGCTCTGGAGCGAGTCCAGAGAAGAGCAACGAAGCTGGTGAAGGGGCTGGAGAACAAGAGGAGCGGCTGAGAGAGCTGGGGGTGTTTAGCCTGGAGAAGAGGAGGCTGAGGGGAGAGCTCATTGCTCGCTACAACTACTTGAAAGGAGGTTGTGGAGAGGAGGGAGCTGGGCTCTTCTCCCAGGTGACACGGGACAGGACGAGAGGGAATGGCCTCAAGCTCTGCCAGGGGAGGTTTAGGCTGGACATTAGGAAACAATTTTTCAGGGAAAGGGTCACTGGGCACTGGCAGAGGCTGCCCAGGGAGGGGGTTGAGTCACCTTCCCTGGAGGGGCTTAAGGGACGGGTGGACGAGGTGCTGAGGGACATGGGTTAGTGTTTGATAGGAATGGTTGGGCTCGATGATCCAATGGGTCTTTTCCAGCCTGGTGATTCTATGATTCTATGATCTCAGACCCAAATCTCTGGCCTGACCAAATCACCCATCTACCCCTTGGCTGCAGCCCCAGCATTGATAACCCAGGTTTTCCAAGGTTATTCTCCATTTGAGGGCCTGAACATCAGAACTGAATACAACTGCAGTGAGAATGCTTGACAGGTTATTGTGTCAGCTATCTCTCTGAGAATGTACTTCAGTCTGAAATAAAACGCAACGATGTCTTCTGTTTTATACTGCAAAACCTGGCCTTAGGGATCCAACAGACCAGCAAAGGCGGAACAGAAGTGGTTTTCTTAGACAGGGAGGACATAATTCGTGCTTTGTACATTGAGAGCGCTAACATAGCCCTCTAAGACAGAGAATGCAGTCTCTCAAGATCAAATAAAACACCCTGTGATTTTCCTTTTAAAGGGAGGACAAGCCAGAAGTTACCCCATCACACTTCTGATCCTTAAGCTCTACCTACACTCCATCACCCAGCAGACCGCCAGGCAACCCCTGCCTTTCTCTCCTTCCCTTCTCCCTATGCTTATGTATTTGTAAATTGGTTTTCCATCTGTAACCTACTGCTCAACTCACTCCACAATCTATCTTTGCGGAGGGTTTGTAGATTAGAACAGACAGTGAAAGGACACAAATTATATACCCCCCAGCCTTCTCATATCTCGAAAGACAAGGGAAAACACTCCTAAGTCAAAAAAACGTAGACACGAGCAGGCTCAGCTTTGCACGGCATGAGCTTTGGCGTATCCTGCACAGGCAAACGAAGCCACAGCCGTGCCACACCAGGGCTTTTCGACTTCTCTGAATATGAACGAGCTCTGTCTCTCTGCTGATTCCCTCTCACCGTCTCTCTGAAGCCAGGAGACCCAGCCAACCCTGCCACACACACACTGACTTTCTCCTTCCTGCCTGTTTTACAATTCTAATTTCTCACCTTTCTAAACAGCAGAAGATTCACTGTGCTCTTGACAGAAAGATTTAATTTTCTGAACATATTTTTTTTTTTATTTTTCCTTCCAAGGGCCCTGGAAGTCCTGAGGTTTAAAGTTTTCATACAACACTCAACCCTATTTACATAAAACCTGCTTCAAAAGAAAGGACTGCACAGCACAGTGAGTAGAACCACTCCCAGAGCACAGAGGTGTGGTTACAGAGCAAAACCAGTTTGGTGCTGTAAAGTTTGGCCCTGATTTTATTCTCAGGAATCATGGGATACAAGTCAAGCTTTTTTCCATTTTATCTCAAAATACAACAGGTTCCTCATACAAAAGGACCCAGGGGTACCGGTCAACAGCAGCAGAACGTGAGCCAGTAGTGGCCCAGGTGGCCAAGAGTATCTTGGCTTGGATCAGCCATGGGGTGGCCAGTGGGAGCAGAGAAGGGATCGTCCCCCTGTACTTGGTCTGGTGAGGCTGCGCCTCGAATCCTATGTCCAGTTTTGGGCCCTTCACTCCAAGAAAGACATTGAGGGGCTGGAGCGTGTCCAGAGAAAGGCAATGGAGCTGGGGAAGGGGCTGGAGCCCAGGGCTTCTAGGAGCAGCTGAGGGATCTGGGGCCGTTTAACCTGGAGAACAGGAGGCTGAGGGGAGACCTCATTGCCCTCTGCAGCTCCTGGGAAGCAGGCTGTGGTGATGTGGGTGCTGGTTTCTTCTCCCAAGGAACAAGGGATAGGATGAAATGAAATGGCCTCAAGTTGCACCAGGGGAGGCTTAGATTGGATATTAGGAAAAGTTTCTTTACTAAAAGAGTGGTGAAGCTTTGGAAGAGGCTGCCCAGGGCAAAGGAGGAGTCTCCATCCATGCAGGGGTTCAAAAAGCCTGTATGTCTTGCACTTTGAGACATGGTTTTGTAGGCACAGTGGTGACAATTGGACTGGATGATCTTAGAGGTCTTTTCCAACCACAATACTATGATTCTATCCACTGACTGTAAAAGAACATAACTCATCCCGGGTCTGTAACACTGATACCTCTACTTGTTGCTTAAGTTTTGGCCCATTCTCAAGAGATAAATATGACTTGCTTAAGGTTGCATGGGAGGTCTCTGGCACAGCTATGAATTAAAGCCAGATTTGCAGTAGCCCAGGGCTGCTGCTCGTGTATTATTGTTGAAATCTGGCATGGACTCCTCAGTGGACAGAAGGCTGTAAATAAGGTACTAAGAGCGAGCAAAATAACCCTGAACTCCCTGCCTCCAAAGTCCTGCAAGCCCCTGAACCAGACTGTGCCAAGCAGAGGTGAAGTCAAGCACTCTCAGGGCAGCATCAGCCAGGCACGAGGAGAAATGCACCCTCTGTGCCCTCCTGTCTCTGTGCCCTGGGACTGAGGAAGGGACCATGAGAAACAGGGAGCAAATGAAGAGCTATGCCACCCCTCCATCTCTCCAACCAGCTCAATCCTTCCAAGCCATTTCTCTAATCTGTTCTTTAAAACCTCCAGTGACAGATACGCTGCAAACTCCCTTAGCAATCTATTTCAGCGCTTCACTATTTTTACTGTTCCACACTGCTTCTTGATGTCCAGGCTCAATTTTTCTTGCCTCTATTTATGCTGTTGAGAAGAGTTCATTCCCTTTTCTTTGAGATCGTTTCTCTTTGCTTCCTGTGGGCACGTTCAGCCCAGTGATGGGCATAGGTTTCCGTGCTTTAATAGATCAGACTTTACAGAACGGAATTGAATGGGTTCTCTTATTTGAATTGCCCTCTGCAAGCCCCGCTCAGGAATTTGCTGTCACTGTATGGCTGCTCAAGCCTGTGCACGTGGCACAGCTAAATCAACAGCACAAATAGGAGCTCTGTCTATTAGACACTCAAACTGGTAACCAAAATTGAAGAGGTTGGAAACGGTCACTCTCTAAAAGCACTGACCTGGTTTTCCAGCCACAGAGGTGGCAGGACCCTGATTCTCAGGTTTGGGCACCCAAAGAATCAGTTTATGTTTCAGAGCAGCTAATTACCTTCAAAGGGTTTTTTCTGCCTAAGCTGCAGACATTGGAGTTCAGCCTTAAGCTCCCAACTTTGAAACATTGGCTTGTGGCCTTGGGAAAGCCGGAGAAGAGGAAAGCAGCACCATGCCAGAGAGTTAGGACCTAGCAACCGCCAATCAAGGCCAAGGCAACACAAGGTAGTTTTTAAACAAAGTAATAGATGGGGGGAAAAAATAACACCATGCTGGGAAGCAAATGAGAGAGAAGCAAAGCTCTCTGAGTAACTACAATGCAAATGAGAAACACACAATCCCACACCTGTTGCTGAAGCAGAATTGCTGAGCAGCCTCTGCTCCCCAGTCCTCCCCCATGCATGGAAATTATCCCTGATGATGATCCAGTTCTACACCTCCTTCCTTCTACACACTCAGCTCTGAAAGGGCTGTGACTCCTCCGACACAGGCTGTGCTTCAGCCCCACAGCTGACCTGAACAGATTTGAGTGTGGTCCTGCACGCAACCCAGCTTTCTAGATGATCTTTAAGGTCCCTTCCAACCCAAACCATTCCATGGTTCTATCTACTGTTTCACCATGGACCACAAAACAAGCACAGTTTGATGAGGGGAACTATCTGCATCTCATCCTTAAAGAGGTGACACTGCTTTGCTGACTCTACCGTACCCAGCCACCCAAAGGCAGCCTCCGGTCCTTGCTCTTCTCCAGGTTGAAGATTGTTGAGGTCATTGTGTGCTCCACTGCAGGGCAGAGCTGTGCTCCTCAGCCTTGGCTGGCTCATAACTTCAAAGCCTATCCAATTCCAAGCCCCTGCCATGGACATGGATACCTCCCACTGGATCAGGTGGTTCAAAGCTTCTTTCAACTTGGCCTCAAACACCTTCAGGGATGGGGCAACCATGACTTCTCTGGGCAACAGAGCAACGTTACACTGCAGGTCTTGCAATTTCTTGGTCTGTTTCTGGGCCTCAGCACAGCATCCCACAACTCCAGGGGCATGCAGGCAACCCAGCTCACATCCCGCTGGGCTATGTGGCTTGTGCCACAGCTCAGCTGGCTCCACAATCCCTGCGCTCAGGCACACTCACCCGCAGAGCGCTGCCTGCAGCTTCAGCAGGTCCCAACCAACTCCACAACAAGAGGATTTTCCACCCCACCAGAGCTCCCTTACTGGCCACAGTGGGAGCAGGAACAAGGTCTCAGCATGTACTGACACATTCCAGCAGTTTGTGCAGTCCTTCTCACCTCTCATTGCTCTCTACAACTACCTGAAAGGAGGTTGTGGAGAGGAGGGAGCTGGGCTCTTCTCCCAAGGGACAGGGGACAGGACAAGAGGGAATGGCCTCAAGCTCCATCAGGGGAGGTTCAGGCTGGACATTAGGAAAAATTTTTCACAGAAAGGGTCATTGGTGCCTGGCAGAGGCTGCCCAGGGAGGGGGTTGAGTCACCTTCCCTGAAGGGGTTTAAGGGACGGGTGGACGAGGTGCTGAGGGACATGGGTTAGTGATTGGTGGGAATGGTTGGACTCGATGATCCAGTGGGTCTCTTCCAACCTGGTTATTCTACGATTCTCTCTGCAGCACTCTTCAAGACATCTTTACATGAGCCTACAGGGCTGCTCCAGCAATTCAGCTTGTCCTGCTCATTTGCAGCAGCCCCTCGGCATCCATCCCTGGGCTGTGTTGTAAGGACAGGGAGGACACCCACCAGCTCCCTGCAGCAAACATCAGGCACTGTGCTTATGGAAATCATCTCAATTCTCAATTCTAAACCAACCAGTGCTGCCTTCTCCTGCCTGGCTTCCCTGTGTGAGGGCCACAGGACTCAAACGCTTATCTTCATAGCCAGACAGGGAAAGAAAACAAGGCAGCAAACTGTCCTCCCCATTTTAGGTACTGGAGACTTGCTTTCACACACTAAACATCTCACCAACGACTGCTTGACTGCAAATGGCGAAGATGCCTCCATTATAAAACTTTCCTTTTCTTTCGTTCTTCCAAATTACTCTATAATGCTGTTACACGCTTTGTGTTGCTTCTGTATCTCTCTTTAGCTCCTGCAACCTTCTTTCTCCTTCTTGCAGGCACTTTGCCCAAGAAGGATGGGACAGCAGGCTCTAACTAATCACCCGAGACATTAACAACTGCATATGCAATTATTTGCAAGCCCTGTTTCCCTGATGAATTCCATCCTGCGCCTCTGCAGGCTGTATCCATTTGTTCCCTGCCTTTTGCTCCCAGATCCCATAAAGAATTTTTCCCTGTCATCATTAGGGCTGGTGCCTTTTCGTAGTTGCTGACTAACTGCTCCCGGTGGCTCCCTGTTACTCTGTGCCTTTTTAAAAAAAAAAAAAAAATATATATATATTCCATGTTCCTTCATTTCAGCTGTAAAATAGCAATACCCCAAGTACAAAACAATTCCAAGCTCTCTTGGATAGGAGTGGATACATGGCATGAAAACACACCTCATTCCGCTAGACCAGAGCAACAATGCAGACACAGCAATCAAGCCACGCTTACATGCTCCCTGTTGTTTAAATTAAGTAGATGCATCCACACCTAGGGAAAAAAAAATATGCTAACACATACAGAGCAGCTGGCTTGACAATTCTCATCCAGTGAAAGGCATCTCTCCAATAATTAGAGGCTTTAGATGCTCTAACACCAGTTCCAACCACAGGGCAAGTTCAGTAGCAGAATCTGGGAGAAAAGTGAACAAAAAATATGCAGTGAATTAAAACTCGAAGGCAGTCATCTCAGTGGGAACATTCAAGTACAAGTCAACAGCTTCCTTTAATTAAAAAAAAAAAAAAAAACATACAAACCTCATCTCAATCTGTTTTGCACTGTCTTTTTTTCATTTATTTTTAAGGATATGAAGTGCATTTGAATTTTTTAATAGAAATTAAGTGAAGGCTGCTTGTGCACAGCTCCTGGTTCTCACATTCTAAATTATTTACAGTTAAGATGGGTGACACAGAACCATACAGATCCCAGTTCTCACATAGTAAACATCCATTGTGAATATATATATGTGCACATATATATACACCCATTGTTACTTGAAGATGGAGTGAAAGAACACTCAAACAGGATCCTCTTGCAGCACTTGCGGCTCCTAACACTGTCAAGACCCTACAGCACCATGACCCCAAAGCAAATCACAAGTGTTAGCGAACTCAGCTGGTCTGTCATCATCAAACTAAACTTCATAGATGTTGTCTGAAACTTAATTCAGTTTTTTTCCCAACAATTTAATCTTAGAACCGTTTGGTTGGAAAAGGACTTTGAGATCATCGAGGCCAACTGTGCCTGTCCACTGCTAAACCATCTCTCTCAACACTCCTTCCAGGTTGGATCCTGAGCAACCAGAGTCTCTCACTGGTGTTCAGAGCTCTCTGGTTTTGGATGCTCTACAAGCAACCAACGTTCCATCATTTTCTCCTTCTGTGTTGCCTGCATCATATATTCAATGTCTTCCAACTGGGAGAAAGTGCTCAAATCTTGGTCCAGGTTCAAGATACTTTCAGAATAAATGTTCCACCCTGTCATCTGAAGGTGCAACACCTCTAGCAAAAAAAAAAAAAAAAAAAAAACCCTGCTGCCACTTTCTTGCGGCTCAAGCAACTCAATAGGTTGCAATCCTCGGTCACTGGGAAGCACCTCTACACAGACCTCCCTTCAGAACAAGAGGGATTTCATGCAGAAACAAAATCCCTGTGGCAGGTAAGGCAAAGCAGATTGGTTTTAGGAGCAGAGAAGAACTGTACATATTTAAAGTACTGTTAACTTCCCTCCTTCTTATTTCTTGCTCACATCCTACTCCCCTCCTCAGAAGCATTCCCAGGGTTGAGTGACTTCTGAAGTACACCGTGCCAAGAAAGCATCAGCTCCATCAGCAAGAGCTGGGGGCATGGGGACATGACCCAAACAGATGGCATAACAGACTTCGGGTCATCTGCTGAGCTCTTCAGTGTGGAAGACAAAGCCTTGCATAAGAGAGACAGGGAAAGACATAAAAATCTGGCACCAACTCAGCAGCGAAGCAGAAACAACTCAACTGTCCCCAACACAAGCGTGGGGTCCTGCATCTGACCTTACCAAAATGTTCCAGGCCACTGCTCATGACTGTGGCTGCTGCTAAATAGAAAACATTGATAAGTCTTTGCATTAAATGATCTCAAAAGAGGTTGTCAGCTGTGCTGAGAACAGGGAGAACATGCAGTGACACCAAAGACATCCCAGTGGCAGTAGCTTGGGAGATAATGACCCTCACACTGCAAAACCAGCTCAGTTGCTGACAGGTTCAGAGCTCCAGATTGTCTCTTGAACAAAAGTTCATCCTTTCATCAAGAAAGGGACTTATTTCTTTACCAGTCTGCATTCAACATTAGAGCACAAACACCCCAGTAAAGGAAATAAAGTGAGGTAGAAAACCTCTTGCCAGTGCTCCAGGAAGAGGTAGCACATTTTCTCAAACCCCTACCATCCATCATGAATCCTAAACCACAGCTTTCACAGCATCAGGGACTCTCGGAATGTGACACTGAGATGGTATTTTACAAGGGATGCTTTAGACTAGAAAGACCAGCTCGCAGCATCCAAACTGGAGTCACCACACCAGCACTCCAGAACACCAGGAACATCCTGAACCATCCCCTACCAGCTGTTGCGAGAGAAAGGAGTCCCAACTTCTTGACTTGCAGCTTCCCACTGAGCACCAGCTCTTTGGTATTGAATTCTGGTGGTGGGAAAGGAAAAGGAAAAGGCTCCCGTCAACCCAGCTTGAGGCTCCGCTCTATAAAAGGGCTGAAGCAAAACTCCTCATTAGTCATGGCTAGCAAACTTGAAAGGAATAAAGGGAACCAATAAGTAATGCTACACTATAAAAACATAACAACCTCAATAATGGGAAAATCAAAAGCCAGCACAAAACCTCCATGTAAACAAAGCTACAGCAACAGGAACGCTTAAGCCAAGGCATATAGCTCAAAAAAATCCATCTGTAAAACTGCGTTTTGAGCATTTCAGCTAAAGTGTTGCTACCAGCTTGGAAATGGTGGCTCTCCAGTCCAGACATGCACAAACTCATAGTTACAACCATCGCCTCCATCACCTTGGGAATTCTATCTAAAAATTGCCATTCCAAGAAGCAGGTGAGCAGTAGTGGCTCTATCTAGCATATGTGACAGCTTTAAAAGCTGCATTTATGCAAGCAAATGGAGCATATCAGCTGCACTGTATTAACAGCAGAGTCTGCAAATGGAACTCTGGTATTTCTGTTGTTATGACTGGAAATTTTCTCAACATACAGGCAAGGAGAAAACCACTTTGACTTTGACTTTCAGCATCGACCCATCATTATCTGCCAAGTTCCAGGAGGACATCCATGCTTTGCACGTAGAAAGAAGTAAGAGGAAGCTTTCCAGTATCATTACCAACCAGCGAATCTACCAGCATGGAGAAGAGAACAACCCAAACTGCTGTAATTCACAACAGGATGAAGCTTTGAGCAACCTGATCCAGTGGGAGGTGTCCCTGCCCATGGCAGGAGGGGTGGATGATCTGCAAGGTCCCTTCCGACCCAAACCATTCTATGATACTATGAGCTGTGATGAGGGTTTTAGGAGCACAGGGCCTTGATAAGGAGTCTCCTTTCCTTGCTTGTGTCAACAGAATGGTTGAAAAATGCCAGCGGGATGGAAAGACCCACTCCATAGCACCACTCTTGGCCACACTGGCAAAGCTCTACCAGCCCTGACACATTGCACTGGGGGAAGTGACCTGCACTCCAACTTTGGAGATGGAGAGGGAGGGAAAGCAATCACACAGGGACTCTCGGGACCACTCAGCAGCAAACCATCCTTTGCTTAGAACTTGTGGTGAAGTGCCCAGCAGCCCATGGTGGCCAGAGCCATCGCTGCTGCCAGGGGGTTGACATTAAAAATGCAATATTAAATCAACAGAGAGGCTGACCAGGTAATCTCCAGTCCCTCTAAGATCTCATCTGCATTGCTACACTCATGAAATTAAAGTACGTGAAACAAAAAAAGTATTTGAGGACAAATTCGTTTCCCCATGAAAGCTTTTCCACAGAATTTAGCAGGTTCTATCTTCCATATTTTAACACCACACCTTTATTAAGTCATTTATTCCTGAACGCCACCTGTAGATCTCTCTTAACTTGTGCTATGGTCTCAACTTTATAAGAGCCAGAATAAAACCTGCAGGATTTTCCTCTTGCCATGATGATATTTCCAGAGAACTAAGAGCTACAGAGAAAATTCTTATACCATATTATAACTGATTCTGTCTCCAAAGGATAAACATGTCAAGATACAAAAATCTCTTTTTTTTTCTTATCAGCACAATGAAGATATGATTGAAAATGTTATGTTCTGGGTGCATGAGCAAAATTCTCATAACTCATCATCTAAAATGAATTGTTCTATCATTTGTACTAGTTAGAAGATACTCAAAGTCAGACAAGCTTAAAGCAGCAGTTTAAACATACTCAGCATGGCAGAGAGAATATTAATTCCCCCTCCTCGTATAAATGTAAAATCATTGTCTCTCACTTAGCGTTAATTAATGGTTCAAAAGTGCTTGAATCCACCAAACACACAGCAGGAAGATGTGACAGCCCAGTCCGTGGTTTCGGGAGAGCCCACCACAAATCCTCAAGGTTTCCTGCACAACCTGGCAGAGAAGAAATAATTGGATATGTGAAACCACTTTGTGTTTTGCCATGAGTCTTTTCTTTGAGGAAAAAAAAAATGCAATTACTGTGGACACGTTGGATCACACGGTGGATACAGAAAAGGAGCATCATTTAGTGCAGGGATTACTGGAGTGTGCTGCCAGCTCCTTGTCTCATGTTACAGAAGGACTCCGAGGACTCAAGGACTTCTGGAGCTGGGTCCTCCACTGGACCCTCCTGCCTTGCTGCATCTGCCTGGCTGTGCTGCGCAAGGGCTCAGCCAAGCTGCCTTTGCCTGTGCCTCCCAGCGCGCATATCCTGAGCAGGAATCCTTCCATACCTGCACATCTGCAGCCCCTGTATGGTGCCTGTAGGGCTTCCCTGAAGTGCTAGAAAAGGCTTTGACAAGTCTCCAGTGGGAAGCATTGCAGGAGCACACGTCTCCTCTCATTGCTACACACCAGTTATCTCCAACTACTTGTCCATGATTACCTGACTACAGAGCCATTTCCATGAAAGATGCCATAGGAAAGCAAGGTTTTGGTTTTTCTTTTCCCCTCATTGCCATAAAACACTACTCACTTCTATAACAGAAGCTTCAGCAACAAAAACTCTAGCAAATGCAGCAGCTTCTGCGGAAACTCGGACTCCAAATCCATGCAAAGAACAGCCCTTGGACCGAGTTCAAATCCATGCCCTGCTTAAATTCTTGTCTCGGGCCGTTTAAAAACCCTAAAGCATTAGAAGCATTAAAGGTACTTGGGCGAGAACAAGGCTGGCGGCAGGCTGAGATCACTCCAAAAACGAGGAGAGGCTGCTAAATATACCGCTGGTAAAATGGAATCGCAGGGGGAGAAAGAAAACGAGCAGTCGAGATAGTTAACTGGTGCAAGAGCAGCTATAGCATTTAATCAGCGGTAGGCCATCCGCCTGAAAGGAGAATAACAGATTACATCAAGGTAGTGACAGACAATCAATGAACACTCAATTAACAGTTACAATATTACTAACTTAAGGAAAACGTGGTTTTGCAAATGGTAATCTCTCCCTCCCGCTGATACAACCCTGATTTAATTTGCTTCAATGCTCCAATGCCAAACACAAAAAGAAAAAAAAAATGCAGATGCCACCATCTGAAAGGAAATAACCTTCAATTCTGCGAAGAGCTGAGTGAAAGGGGCCAAAGGAGACAAGATGAGGCTGCAGGACACCCAGCTGGCAACAGCTTCTATCTAAAAGGTAGAGGCAGCACAGTCCTACAAGAGTCCTACACTGGCTCAACAGCCTGGACGTGCAGACTTACAGAATCATAGAATCATTAAGGTTGGAAAATATCTCTAAGATCATCCAGTCCAATCGTCACTCCAACACCACCAAGCCCCAATCTCTGGTTTCAAGGTACAATGAGCCACTGCGTTTTCTTGCCACTGCTCCTCTTCCACTTCTGCCTTGCTTTGCAGCTTTAAGGTAGGTGAGGAGCTAGGTAAGAGGTGAATGTAACCTTTCTGAGCATAATGTGTGCCCTAATTAACATGCCAGCCACCATCTGAACGGTAATGATGCCTCATAATCTCTCTCCCGGAGTTTGCGGAACACGTGGCTTAAGGGATTTGGGGTTGCAGCACCCTTTGTTGCTGTGCAGGCAGTGCTGGAGGCTTAGAGGGTTGGTGTGTCTCATGGAAGAGTAAGAGGGAAGTGGGTCTGGAGGAAGCAGAACCCCTTCAGCCACCTTGAACGTGTCAAAACAGCAGATTCCTCAGATGGAAGAAAACAAGGAGAAGGGAAGGAAGCTTGCTGGAGGAGTCAACCAGGGAAGGAAGGCAGGTGATCCAGGGATGAAAGAACTGTATTGAAACACAGAACACAGGGAACTCTGGGACTCTACTCCACATCATCGGTCAAAGGAACAGAACGTCCACCCCTTCATATGGTCAGTACATGACTGAGAATCATAGAATCATTAGGTTGGAAAAGACCTCTTAGATCATCGAGCCAAATTGTTCTTATGGTTGACTTCATCCATCCCAAGTGCCCTTCAGTGGTAACTGATGATCTCTACCACCTTCTCCCCTCCATTGCGAGCAATCTTGGCCAAGACATTTCAAATCCCACCTCTGAAATCATGCTAGAAGCAGGTCAGTTTTTGGACAAAGCTTATGCTCCCCATTCCTATCCTAACGGCAGTGGGAAGAGGCGATTCTTTAATTGCTGTTCAAACAAAGGAGTCATCCTCACAAGTGAAAACTCAGGAAAGGTGACAGTTTGGCACATGCAGGATTGGGGCATTATGGCCTGAGCTTCTGACCAAGACCTAGAAATCATTGTCATAAAATGTTTTGGGCTAGAAGGGACCTTAACAATCATCCAGTTCCAACTCCCCTACCACCAACTCGATCTCTTCTGAAGTACAGCCCAAACCCCTGCTGGTTTTTTTGGCCATCCCCAAAAGTAAAAAAAAAAAATATATATATATATTCATGACATCACTGCAGGATTCGAAGGACAATAATGACCACTTTGAAGATCTTGTTTTACCTGTTATTGACTCATGCTGAGTTTCCCCACACCAAGACTCCGCAGCCTGCAGTTGACCTAAAAGAACTCCGCAAGATGTATCATTTCAATTTAAAACCAGCAAATGTACCAAGTCTTGGGTAATTTGCTCCTGTGCTTAAATATAAAGCTGTACAAAAATAAAACATGCCTTTTTCTCATCTGAATTTATCTAGCTTGAAGCACTCAGCCACAGAACTATGCCCTGCCTTCGTACCTTTGGCTAGCAGAGTCTCTTCCCTTGCTTAATTACTTGCAGACAGTAATCAAATCACCCCTTAACCTTTTCTTTGTTCAAAGAAACAGGTTGAGCTTCAGTCTCTCTCTCCAGCATGCTCCAGACTCACATCATCCTCATAGCTCTTCTCTTATCTCGTGCCAGTCTGCCAACATCATTTTTAAGGTTTAGATACCACGACTGCACACAATGCTCTCCCTGCTTGTACTCATTCTTTGCTTAGGCAGCCAAGATAGCATTAACACCCCTGAGAATTCACACCACAGCACAAGACCAGCTAGTTATTGATAAGATAATGAAATTAAGCTCCAGCTTCTCACCTTGATGCAGCAGCTCCCCAGGGTTCTTCTCTCCAAGTGTGGGCTTTACTCTCTGCTCTCGTTAATGTGGATTAGTAAATTATCACACGCCAGCCATGCTGCGAGAGCTGTCTGTACGTTTACCCTTTTCTCACGGCCAATTCAAGCTAACTTGACTAAATTCACACCCTTTGTCAAACGGTCACGCTCGTCACGGTTCGGGAACACGGGTTACCTTGGCTGAGACGACACAGGCTGCTGGTTATGCTGCAGACACCCCAAAACCTGGTCCACGGTCCATGAGTGAACTTGCCTGCTGTCAGGATCCCAGGCAGAAACAGGGTCCCAAGCCAGGCTCTGTGCTGCTGCGGTAAAAACAGCTCCCGGGAGCCAAATAAGCTCCATCGGTCAAAGCCAAGCAGTGCCAGTTTATCTGTGCTCAAGGCTCCTGCCAGAATAAATCTACCACACAAGGATTACAGCACTTCACACCCTTTCCAACAGAGCTGTCCCTACAACGCAGAGCTGGTTCAGACATAGCTCAGATAGTTCAGATCCTCCTTTTGGAGATGTGCTCCTGCTACTCCAGCACCCACAGGACAAGGAGCCAGGGCTGTCAAGAGCCAGCAAAGCCCCTCTCCCACGAGATGCAATGTGGGCAACGCTGCCAGCACGTTGCAGACTGATGCCACAGCACTGGAATCAGATGCCAAATGGAAATTGCAAACTCATCCAGTGTTTGAAAGGGTCTGGACTCAAGGTTTTGCTTTAAGCTTTCTCTCTCCCTATCCCCAGCCCCACCAGTGAGAAGGGAAGCCAACACGTTCTGATTTTTCACCAACAGTCAGAAAAAAAATATGTCACAGAGGATGTGCACGCATTGACATCTTAAGAGAAAAAAAGATGCAGATTTCTCAACTGTTCACAGCACATTATGGAAATACATTCTTTGGGACTATTAAATATGCGGATTATTGACTAGATGAGCAGAAGCTCAATGGGCTAGCTTGCAAATATGTCTTTAGACAATTCTTAAAATGCAGATTAATTATCTAACAGTTCAGAACATTTTTTTTCCTACAGACTTTCTAATGAACTGTAGCATAAACAAACATCCAGACAGTTTTGTTTGCATTTGTGTTGGCTGTGATGTTCTTCAAGAGCTAAATAGTGATCGAGGAGACTTAAATCTTATTTAACACCCAGCAGGAACAGAACGAAATGCATGTCAGTCCAAATCAATGAAATACACATTTGATTAAGACCCTTTGGATGTCCAATCACCGTCATTCCAAAGGCCCTGTTTCCCAAACAAAACTTCCGATATGCCACGAAGCATTAAATTCTATCCAGGGATATTGTCCAGGGCTCTCTGCTAACTCAGGAAAATATCCCTGCTTCCCAGCCATGCTGGAGTTATGCCGGGAAGATTCATAAAGCTGGAGAAGGTCAAAGTTGGAGTACACTTTGCATTGAGCTCTGTTGCTGCCCCTACCCACTAATTCCTTCACAATGATCTGAACTTCACAGAATCACAGAATCACCAGGTTGGAAGAGACCCACTGGATCGTCGAGTCCAACCATTATTAACTTTTAAGTTAGAATTTAGAATTTCCATCTTGATTTTGCATTTGCCACCAATACAGGAATAAGCACAGCGGTCATTTCCCCAGTAAGAATAATTAAGATGTTATTCATAGGCTGCACTTTCAGTTTCTGACTACTCAACTTCTTTATGCCTGTTCTGATAGGTTAAAATGTTGTTGAACATCAAAACCAATGCAAAACAAGTGTGAAACATTATTATTCCAGCTTCACACCCACTTTCCCTCGGTGTGAACAATAATGCAAACTGCAAGACAGTGATGAATTGGACCTGGAGAGGACCAGATGCTCTGTGAACATTAGCACAGTCTCTGCCCCAAACACTTTTTAGTCCAAAAAGAGATGTGAAAGCCTGCTTTCAAAGCTATCCATGCACACACACAATCTTTTAACCCCAGGTGTTACCACATCATACACAAAGCGCAGCACAGATGGAAAAGAAGCAGAGACCAAACAAGAGAAGAGCAAGGAGTCTGGGTAGAGTGAAATATATTTTGATCAACCTTCTGAGTGAAAAAAACCCAGATCTAGCACGTGTAACGATTTGCAGATCAGCACAGGTTTCAATGAACTTTATGCTGAAAGAGAGGAGGCTGAAATGAGATCTCAGGAAGAAATGTTTTGCTGTGAGGGTGGGGAGGCCCTGGCCCAGGTTGCCCAGAGCAGGGGTGGCTGCCCCATCCCTGGAGGGGTTCAAGGCCAGGCTGGATGGGGCTTGGAGCCCCTGATCCAGTGGGAGGTGTCCCTGCCCATTGCAGGGGGGTTTGGATGGGTTCTAAGGTTACTTCCAACCCAAACCATTCTCTGATTCTATAACTAGCAGCATTATACAGGCTCTGCCCATGGCTCTGTTACTTCCTAGCTTTGCCACTTCACCCAAGACAAACCACATTGAGAGCAACTCTATCAGACGCTATAATCTGATTCTTCATCATCGCCTACAAACGGCTGATGCCCAACATGAATCCCATTACAGACTCAAACATCAGTGACAATCAGCTCTGCAACTCCTCTTTCTGTCTCCGAGCAGGGCCAGAGAGCCATTGAAAAACCCCTCAGCATCAAGATGCAATGCATGCTTGAGAAAGATCATAAATCATAGATTCATAGAATAGCTTGGGTTGGAGGGGACCTTAAAGATCTTGCAGTTTCAACCCCCCTGCCATGGGCAGTGACACCTCCTGATCCAGGGCTGCCCAAGCCCCATCCAACCTGGCCTTGAACACCTCCAGGGATGGGGCAGCTACCAATGCTCCTGAGTACATGTTCCAGGGCCTCCCCACTCTCATAGTGAAGAAATTCCTCCTTGTGTCCAGTCTAAATCTGCCCCTCTCCAGTTTATCCCCATTGCCTCCCATCCTATCACTAGAAACATTTGTAAACAGTCCCTCCTCAGCTTTCTTGTAGCCCCTAAGGTATCAGCAGGTCACTAAAGTCTCCTTGGAGCCTTCTCTTCTCCAGGCTGAACAACTCCAGCTCTCTCAGCCTGTCCTAGTATGTGAGTTGACAAATTGTCCACTTCTGTCACTGAACCAAAAAACTCATTTTTTTTCAGCAAAAAGTTAAAAATGTTAAGGCTGAACAAAACGTGGCAGGGATTTTTAACAATCCATCCTGTCCTGCTCAGGTCCAGGCTATCTTTGTTATCGGATTCAGATGTCCATGTAGGGAGGGTGCAGAGCCACGGTGGTGTAGAAGAGCTGATTTTCTGCTGAAGCAGCTGAGGTGCAATCGCACAGTTCATCAGGCTGCAATGCTAATGACGTAAACGGCTTCAGCTCGAGCCATGGGAAGGACCCCCAGAGCCTCTCCCAAGGGAGGTGATGCAGGAACTACCGTAACACCAAGAGCTCTTCACCACCAGCCATCCTCCTCCTCTCCCCACCCCCCCAACACACACACATACTTTATGACAGTCCCAGAAAGGCAAAAACCTGCTTTTTTAAAAATAGCAAAATCTTTAAAGAGCTGAGCACATTCCTGAGTGGGTGGGAAATTAGTGTTATTATTACTTTGAGCTCACTAGGTCTAAGACCTCGGATGACTTGTTTGTGCCCAGAATGAATTCTTGCAGACTCATTATAAACCCTTGCAAAGCAGGGTTTATAAGGTCACGGAAGAATTTCCATTAACTGTAGCCTAGCATGGGATTGCGAAGATGATCTACTCCTCTCATTTATGCATATGCAATAAGGGCGAGACAAAGCTCCTTTTGCTTTATTTCCACATCATTGTGCTGATGCTGAGCTAACCAAATAAACAAACCAAAAAGGCAAGTGGGGAAGGGAGGGAGGAATAGAGAGACTACGGAATAAAACGTGTGCCTGGCTCTCTCCCTCATGAAGGATGCAAATCAATTCTGCAGACTTTGAAAGCAGGAGATCTCAGCAGAGATGAAAATCCCCGTGTGCTGGACGGCTCACCGGGTGCTCAGTTGAGACATTGCTTGGGTGTTGCATTATGCAGCCGCTTCCACGCACGGGATGGTCAGAATAAATGTTGTTCCTCTGCCACTTGACTGAGACCTGGCTCGGGGATTTGCAGTCGAGCAGAAACACAAACCTTCTGGGTTCTCTAATCTCCCTCCCACCACTGAGAGACCGCAGCCTCTTCGAAACCTGCACTTCAGGCATTCAACAGGAACACTCGCCTTCAAACACTGCAAGCAATTTCCAAGTCATTGGGTAAGCGACGCTGTGGATCTGGGCAGGGAATTGCCCATGTGGATGAACAGCTTCTCTCTTGGCTCCTTCTTCCCCGACAAATCAGTATCTTGGTATCCATCCTCTCAGCAAATTCAGGGGAAGGTCCCACCAGATGGTCAAGGAGGAGCTCACCAGCGCCCAGTAAGTTCCTCTTGATTAATTTTAGAGCCTGCCAGCCCAATCGGATGCCAACATGGTCTGGATGCCCCTGGCCCCAGCAGCAATGAAGCCCTGGTCTGATGGGAGAAGCTTTAGGAAGAGCTGACTGTTACCGCTGTGGCACTGTGGACACCACAGAACCCCTGGACCACACAATGACTGGGACAGAGATCATTTTTGACCCCACCAGAGCATCTCCTGGGGCCCCCTTTCCCACACAGCCACCTAGCCCTGTAAGCCAAACACACACAAACCACATGTACCACCTCATGCCCTGCACTTTATCCTGGTAGAATCCCACAGAAGCATCACCGGCTGTTACGTTTATTCAATTTTTTTCCTTTTTCACGTGCTTGTACTGCTCAGGCCCAAGTTAGACCCCGACTGCTGCTACACTGGCACACTCAATCCAGCAGCCTTGTCTCTTAATTCTTCCAAATGCTTAGCAGCAAAAGCAAACCTTTTATTTTGGTACACTCGCTCTCTGTAACCCAGCTTTGATCCATTTCCACCTCCAGATCATTAAGGATAATAAATAAGCCTAGCCCCAGCGTGAGGAGCCTTCACGTAATCAGCTATCTGTGCTCTGATCATGGCTCCTCCATTACACTTCTATTTTCTGCAGCTTAGCTAGGACAGCCGGCACCTTACTCTACCTCTACTATTTATTGCCTAAAATAGTCTCTTTTTGTTGCATCTAATGAAAAATCCAAATAAATTTGGTCCATTCATACATTTTCCATTTCATTTTATTAGCCTTCCAAGGTGCAGTTGGCTTTAGGAAGGTGAGCTACCAATCTTCTGCCTCTAAGCTACGGTGACAGAAGAGAAGCAAAACTCACCTGTCCAATACCCTGTTCTCAGGTTTGGGTTCTGTAAAGGCAGAGCCTGGCAAAACTGCTCCTGTTGTACCTCGACTCCAGTTCCTGCCTTGGTATCTTCCTGGAGAGAAGGGAGAGTTGTTCCTTTCATGTTAACACCTCCTGCCGCTTCACTTTACCTGCTTCAGGGCCCTCAGAAGAACCATCCTCAGCCCTACTGATTTACAACATCCAAGTTTCTTCCTTTGCTCCATTACTTCTCTTTGAACAATTCAATCACTGCTAATTTGCTGCAAATGAGGATTTCCTCAACATCCTGGGTACAGGGTAATGATTCTCCTTCCCCCCAGCCAACTCTTCTCTCTGCCACTGGTCCTCATACCTCCTGGGGCTCAGGGGGGGACCATTCACTGCTGCTGCCCTTGGAGAAATTCTGGTCCTGCTGTTGCTTGGTCATGTTGGATGCCACCTACACCATATTCCTTATTCCACACTGCCCCCAGGAACACAGGGAGACTTTTCCCAGCCCAAACAAGCTCTCCTGCAAAGAGGAGAGCAACGAGCAAACAAAGAGCAGGACAACTTTACAGGTGGTCGGTGCTGGATCCAGCTCCCCTCATTTGGCACAGTTAGAGAGAAGCTGATATCCACAGAGCTGTGTAAATCACAGCTAAGCCTCCTTTCTCCTCTCTCTTGCAAGGCACATGCAGATTCCTGGTTGAAAAGTACCTGAGGAGTCCCATGCTCACTTTACTCACATTGCTCACTTCTTACATTGTTGCCCAGAGCAGGGGTGGCTGCCCCATCCCTGGAGGGGTTCAAGGCCAGGTTGGATGGGGCTTGGAGCCCCTGATCAAGTGGGAAGTGTCCCTACCCCTGGCAGGGGGTGGAACTGGATGGGCTTTGAGGTTCCTTCCAACCCAACCCATTTATGACACTAGCTGAGCATTCTAAGGTCCAGGAAGCATGTCTTGCAAGCTCTGTTGCACTCAGCAGCCACTCACTGCTAACCTGCTCAAGCTGGTCCTCACTACATTTTCTTCCACCTTCCTTTAAAGTAACCGCCACAGCCTTCCCCATCTACTGTAGCACACAAAATCTCCCACAGGCACCAGAATGATGTGAAAAGTACTGCCATATTAACATCACCAACAGTACTTCCAAGCCAAGTCCCACAGATCAGATGAAAAGTTATTATGGGGATCCTTAAAACAGCTCTATTACCTCCTCATAGGTTTTAAAACTTCTTTTATTCCCCATTTGTCTTGACTGAGAACCCATAGACAGTGTTAATGGTTCCCTTGAGAGGGTATGGCCAGGCAAACTGGAATTCATTGTCTCTTGGGCTCTGCAGCAAGACTGGAGTCTCTTTTCTGTACGAAGCTGAAAGCCAGGTCTTCAATTCATGTATAAAGCTTTCATCATGGAGTTGCTATTATCCCATTGATTTCTCCGTATCATTCCCTCAAATCTAAGAGACAACCTTCAAGCTGTTCTCATCTTGTTAGACCACAATTTCAGTGTGTTCCTCCTATTCACACACAGCAAGAGGCTTCTTGTATTAACAGATAACTCAGCCTTGTATGTATCGCCTTGGAAGCCTCTTGCCCAGAGCGGAAAACCTTTCTGAGAAGACTTGCAGAAATTTCTGTCTCGCCTTCTGCCTGCCTACAAGCATGAAAAATAAATTCATTCTGACCCTAACGAGTGCTGAGGATGAAGACCTGCCCCAAAAGTCAGTGATAATCAATATTCTCAACCCAGGCACATTGGCAAGCCTTTAAAAAGAGACTAACCACCAGCATATGCTTAGTCCTGACTGAATACTGACCACAGCTCAACCCATCTTCAAGGAAAATAAAGTTTCTTGGATGAGCGAGTTCTCCTCTGTCCGTATGGCCCAGCAATGTCTGATTCCAAGATATTCTAAGATAAGCATCCACTCCTTCCCAGTCCTTTATCACTTCTGCCACCCCATGCTCCTCCTCTCCCTTGCTCCCTTCTACACTTATTTCTGATTTTCTCTCCTTCCTCTTCCACCACTGACACAAAGGCTCATCCTTCCACCCACTCTCACAGAGGCTCATCTCTCGCTTTTCTTACGCATCCAGTAAAACCATGCAGCTTCAGTTCCAGCCAAAGAGCTTTCCTGGATCTCCTCTGGTACAAAACTGGGGCTTGTCCCAGAGAAGGAGGAATCTAAACCAACACAGTTAGAGCAGCTGTTGTAGCAGAAAGCAGAGAACCTACATTGCAGGCAGATGCTTTCCCACAACAACTTGTGTGCTCTGCTACCATCTTGCTGAGGATCTTCCCCGAGTCCTGGCTGAGTTTTAAGTTTCATCAAGCAAAGAAATCAGCATGAGTGTACACACACACCCTCAACCCCACCCCATGGTGAGGATGGGATTTCCTGACACACTTTGCTTTTCAAATACATAATTTGGAGGCAGCACGGCGCATACCTGCCTTGCTATTACTTTGATGAGCTCTCTGAAGACCAGCTCCCTCGAATCATTTGCCATTCTCCCCCAGATTGCTGCATACTCCTTGGCATCTGGGTCTTTAGCCCTTTGCCAGCCCGCATGACTCCTTGGCTTATTTTCCTTGCACAGCTTGCAAAAGAAATCTCCAGCAAGAAACTTGCAGGCAGCAGCATCAACACTCTCTCTTGTGTCTCTCCCAGAGCTGCAGGCAGCAGCTCTAAACCCCCTTTTTAAAGCCAGCCTTTCACAGCTGACTCTTTTTAGGGAGATATTGATGCCTTTATCAGCCTTGCTCTCTCCCCTTCTCGCATACCCAGTCAGGGCTCTGGGAACCACTACCCACAGCCCTTTATTTCAAGGTTCACCTTCCTCAGGCAACCTGTGCCCACCTCCAAGAGCACAGACATCATCCCTGCAGGAGCCAGCCCACAAAGGGTTAAGAGAAATGGCCATTTAAAGGGGGAGAAAAAAAAAAAAGAGCATTCTCATTTGCTGTGCTGACATTCTGAAGCCCTCTTCCTGCTCAGCACAGCCTGTCAGCTCCCTCTCCCCCACATCTCAGACACAAGGCTCTCCATCAGGGCATTAATTGATGCCAAATAGTGGGAACGAAGCACCCACAAAACACCACCCAGCGACTTTCCCAACTTCAGGCTTTGCTAATCAGGCCAAACCCTGAAATGGAAACCAACAGGGGAAGGTTCAGCCGCTTACCCTCTATTTCTCTACCCTTTATTTCTCTACCATCTATTTCTCTACGCAGATGGTTCTCTCCAAATGCAGAGCTTAATATGCATAAATACTAACGCAGACTTGCATCAAGACACTTTGAAAACGCCTTGGCACGGTGGGAGCCTGCCTGCAGATCCCAATTTTAACCTAGCACGAAATGAAGAAGGAAGCAAGCCGTGGCAGGAAAGCACTGGGCACAGTTCACATCCACCTCCTACCTGCGAGCGTGCACGTCCTGACACCCAGGAACCGGTGGCACAAGCTGCTAGCGGCAGCTCTACAGGAACGCCAGCGACTCTATGGGGATGCTCGCTCTCCGGCACCGTAGACCTTCGTCTCCCTGTCCAGAGAAGCATGGAAGGCTCTGTTTTCAGCTGGCTGCAGTGGTCACATCCAGCTGGGATGTGGCTGGTTGGGGAATGTCTTCTCAGGGGGATAAAAAAAAAAAGGCTGTCTCACCTCAGAGAGATGAAGGGACTGGTTCCTGCTAGGGGCAAGCAGAGGAATCTCTGTGGGACAACCAGTAGCCACCAGTGCTCCGTCAGGAACGCTGCCCAGGATGCAGTGGCAAAGCGAGCAGTCCCTCAGCATCTCCTGCTAGCAGAAGGCCCCCAGGGAGGCAAGGTGAAGCTCTGGATCCTCCAGCAAGGAGCACCTCGCCACAAAGGAGGCACGTGTTGGAGACAAAGCTAACTGTACACTCCTTAGGTTAACTTTCCTGAAGGATGCAACCCTGAGGTCTCAACCCTACCAGGCTGGGAACGGGAGAAACCTGAAAGAGGATGCGAGCTGAACAGCACTTGCAGCATCTCTCCCTTATGCAGAGCTCCCAGTGGGAGCTGCAGGCTATGCCAGAGTTTATGCAGGAAGAAGAGAATAAAGTTGGGCCTAGGAAGAGGTTTCTGCAGGGAGTTTTTCCCCCCCTGCCCAGAATCGGTGACGCTCGTTCATTAAAGGAGACTGTGCCAGCATCAAGCCTGCACCTTTGCGCATACAATGAATGCCTTCTATGTCCTAAAACAAATTATTCAGAAGCCAAACTCCACCAAAACGCATTCCAGAACATTGACCCTTTTCTTCTCAATCCAAAGCCAGGATCTGTTAAACAGCATTTTCCCCACCGCCTATGGCTGGAACACGTCAGGCTGGGAATACAGCACCAGCCAAGGACCCGGGCAGCATCCAGTCCAGCTCCTGGGCTCCCATACGGCTGCCCACCACACCTCCACATGCTGGAGACATCCCAGGAATGCTTCCTAGGTTATCCATAGGAGTTGTAGCCATACAGAGTCTCCCCCACTCCCCCCTCCCCACCTCTCCGCACTCCTTGAACTTCAGCTCTTCGCAGACAAAGTGTGACATTTCCTACGGTAAAAACACTGTGGGCACCAAAACATCCACACCCTGTAGGAAAGTCCTTTAGGAAGTGTTGCCCTGGACCGGGAGGACGGGGGATGCCGCTGCCGGCTGCCACGGGGATGCTGAGGGATTTAGGCTCCGGCTCTCACCCCGCTGCCGCGGGTGCTGAGGACGCTCGGGGCTCCCTGCATCTCCGGGGTCCCGGCAAATCCCGGGTCAGAGCATCCCTCGCTTCCCAGCATCTCCGGGCTTGAGCATCCCCCGGCTCCGCAGCGGCGGGGAGCGGCTCTGCACGGGGACCGGGTCTGGAATCCCACGGGAGGGGACGGTGACATCGCGGAGGGGACGCTTCCCGACCTTCCCTGGGTCCCTCCGGCCGGAGCCGGGGATGCGCGACCCCCCCCTCCCCGCGGCGGCTCCTACCTGGGCTGGGCGGCGCGGCTCTGCCCGCGGCTGCTCCGGCCCCGCTCCGGCAGCCGCTGCGGGTCCCCGGCGGCGGGAGGGGGAACTGCAAGGGGCGGGGGGCCAGGGGACCCCCCTCTGCCGGGGAGGGGGGAGACAGGGCAGGGAGTGCGAGGAGACGGGATGAGGAATGCTGGGGTGCAGGGATGAGGATGGAGAGGGAGGGCAAGTGGTCCAGGGAAGGAGAGAGGGCAGGGACTGCAAAGAGTCAGGATGGGGAAAGCTGGGATGCAGGAATGGGGATGGAGAGGGAGGGCAAGTGAGAGGGCAGGGACCGCTAAGAGTCAGGATGAGGAAAGCTGGGATGCAGGGAGGGCAAGGGATGTGGATGGAGTGGGAAGGAGGGTAGGAGGGAGAGAGAAATGAAGGGAAGGAGAGGATAGGAAGGAGGGAGGGCAAGTGGTCGAGAGCAGGAGAGAGGACAAGGACTCCTAAGAGTCAGGATGGCGAAAGCTGGGTTGAAGGGATGAGGATGGAGAGGGAGGGCAAATGATCCAGAGCAGGAGAGAGGACAGGGACTGCTAAGAGTCAGGATGGGGAAACCTAGGATGCAAGGAGGGCAAGGGATGGAGGTGGAGAGGGAGGGAGGGGGAGAGGGAGGGAGGGGGAGAGGGAGAGAGTAGTGGAGGGATGGAGAGGGTAGGATGAAGGGAGGGCAAGTGGTCCAGGGAGGGAGAGAGGGCAGGGACTGCAAAGAGATGGGATGGGGAAAGCTGGGATGCAGGGAGTGTGAGGGATGGGGAGGGAAGGCAAGTGGTCCAGGGAGGGAGAGGAGGCAGGGACTGCAAAGAGATGGGATGGAGAAAGATAGGATGCAGGGATAAGGATGGAGAGGACGGTAAAGCTGGAATGCAGGGGTGAGGATAGAGAGGACAGGAGAGCTGGGATGCAGGGATGAGGATGTAGAGGGAGGGCAAGTGGTCCAGGGCAAGAGAAAGGGCAGGGACCACTAAGAGTCAGGATGGGGAAAGCTGGTATGCAGGGAGGGCAAGGGATGAGGACGGAGTGGGAGGGAGGAATGGAGGGAAGGAGAGGGCAGGAGGGAGGGAGGTCAAGTGGTCCAGGGAGGGAGAGAGGGCAGGGACTGCTAAGAGTCAGGATGGGGAAAGCTGGGATGCAGGGAGGACAAGGGATGAAGATGGAGAGGGATGGAGGGGGAGAGGGATGGAGAGGAAGGCAGGGTAAGGGATCAAGGAGGGGAGAGAGAGCCAGGAGCACAAGGAGATGATGGGTAATGCCAGGATGAAGAAAGGGTGAGTGATGGGGATGGAGAGAGAGGGAGGAAGGGAGGGTAGGGGGTACAGTGAGAGAGAGAGGGCTGGGAGCACAAAGAGATGGGATGGAGAAAGCTGGGATGCAGGAGGGGCAAGGGAAGGGATGGAGGCGGAGAGGGAGGGAGGGCAGGGGGACAAGTAATGGAGAGAGCAAGGAGAACAAAGAGTAGGATGGGGAAAGCTGTGATGCAGGGGAAGGGATGGAGAGTAGGGGGTTCAAGGAGGGAGGGCAAGGGGCTTCAGGAGGGAGAGAGGGCAGGGAGCAGCTAGTCACTGGAACTATTGCTTTTGGAAGCAATTGGATTCTCCAAGCCCAGACTGAGCACTCTTGGGTGAGAAAATTGACTTTTGGAAAGACTTTGCCTTCTCCCTACACATCCTAAATCCTTAACTGCTTTTTGACCCCCTGCTATCAGCCAGGGCCCTGACTCTGCCCCTGTGTCTTCCCCTACACTGCCTGAGAAGCACAGGGTGAGGTGCCCACAGCTTTGAAAATCTTAGATTAAATGTTAATCTTCTCCTTGTGCCCTGAACAGTAATGGATGCTGAGCAAGACACATCATCTGGGACTGGAAAACTGGATGGAGTGGGACAGGCAGGACCTGTCCTTTAGCGCAAAGCTGAGAACTGCAGCACCAGACAGTCCGTGTTTTGAGCTGTGTCCCTGCAGGCCATAATGTTCCAGCCTTCTCTGCTACACTGCAGTTTTGTTTTCCTGTTTGTTTGTTTGTTTGTTTTTAACAGCGAGAAAAGCAAAGCTTTTAAACCATCAATTAACTGGACTGTTGCATTAGAAGCAATGAACTATTATTTGACAGAAATTTATCTTCCCCTCCTGCTGAGAAGAAAGAAGCTGGAGGAAAAGAATCAGCTTCACAGGAGGAAAAAAAAAAAAAAACCAACACACCTCTGCTTCAGAGGCAAATTACTCATAAGATACAGAGGTAACAGGCACAGGATGCTTTGAGCTTATCCCTTTGAGCTCATCATTTCCCTTACGACAACAGCTCCGAGGCAACCGCTTCTTGTGCCTTTGCACCAGTGACCGGGACCAACAGGCCATTCCCAGAGTTCATTATTATCAGGGTGGAAGAGTGATTCCCTACTTCAGGGCTGCATTTGCTTTCCATTTATGATTGTGGCCCTCAAGGTCCAGACTCACAGTCATCTGGGCCACAGCTCCTGCACGGGGCGGTGCTTTCTGCTCCTGTCTGAGCACAGGTTTGGAGGACAGGACAGTGCTGGTTTGGCTGGCAGAGCTGTGATTGCTCCAGGATCAAGAGCAGCCTCTGTGCAAACTCCAGAAGTGAGAGACAGACACATCCTAGTGACAGACACATCCTACCTCTTACCTCACAGCTGACCCCATCCAAGCAGGCAGAGCTTCCTCTGTGCACCCCTTGCAAACATCATCCTGCCAGATGCTGCATCCTCCTCATGATTGCTGCCACCTCCTGTCTTCGGAGATGTGCGCTTGTGCAGCCACTCTGCTTTCTTTTAGACGACTTCCACGTAGTTCAGGTACATCTCTGCAGAGCCTTAAGTCCTTCAAGCCATTATCAGAGCTTTAGCCTTGTTGTTGGAGTCTTAGAGGGGAACTGAAGACCTGAAAAGCAAGATGAGGCCTTTGCCTTATAATCCCCACGAGGCATCAATGGAAAGGTATAAATCAGTGCAGAATGACAAAATTCATAGAATCATAGAATCACCAGGTTGGAAAAGACCCACTGGATCATCGAGTCCAACCATTCCTATCAAACACTAACCCATGTCCCTCAGCACCTCGTCCACCCGTCCCTTAAACACCTCCAGGGAAGGTGACTCAACCGCCTCCCTGGGCAGCCTCTGCCAGTGCCCAATGACCCTTTCCATGAAAAATTGTTTCCTAATGTCCAGCCTGAACCTCCCCTGGTGGAGCTTGAGGCCATTCCCTCTCGTCCTGTCCCCTGTCACTTGGGAGAAGAGCCCAGCTCCCTCCTCTCCACAACCTCCTTTCAGGTAGTTGGAGAGAGCAATGAGGTCTCCCCTCAGCCTCCTCTTCTCCAGGCTAAACACCCCCAGCTCCAGGGAGGGAGAAGAACCTCCCTGGACCTGCTGGCCACACCATTACTGATCCAAGCCAAGATGCCATTGGCCTTTCACCTCCCCTGTGATGAGCAAACGTCCAACCCAGCGTAATGCAGGGGAGGAGGACAGTGTGGCTGCAAACCCTCCCTCACCACATCACCAGGATGGGTCCCATCCCATGAGTCTTGCAAGACAAGGTAAAGGACAACACAGCTGAACTCAGTTCTGCTTGCTCACTTTCTCCCTCTTCTTTCCTCCTCCCCAGCTCTGGAAAAGCTCAGGCTTTCCTCATCACTAATTTTGAGCAGAGATAGCTGGATTCCAATTATTTTGAACTTCATTTGCTCTCCCCAGCTTCTGAGATGGCTGTGTTTTATTTAAAACCTTTTGGGATCTTTGCGCTTGAGATAATTCAGCAAGGGAATAAATGGGGCAGAAACTGCCTGCAAATAATTCTGGTTTGGAAATAAAAAGGATTCGAAGCACAAGAGAGAAGTTTTGAAACTGCCTTCTGATAGAAAGTGTTATGTGCGAAGAGGAGGAAGAGGGAAGACATCCAACTAGTTTTTAAATAGTTTGGTCATTTTATGAATGAGGTTATCTGGCAGAGTTTGTTGACCTAGAAAACCCTGTTTGTGGAAGGAATTGTTGTAAGATTATAAATCAAAGATTACAGAGGGTGTAGGGTCCCACTTAGACTCAGGGGCACAGGAAGACAAGGAAGAGATGCTGATAACTTCAGAAGGCCAGAGAGGCAGCATCTGTCGTGGTGTTCGGAGCTGAAGGACCCTCTGGGTTGCTCAAGGCAAAGCTCCCTGCTGCACCTGGCAGCCCTGCAAGATCCTTTTCTTGAAGTCACTGCTGAGATGTCCCTAAAGTCAGCAGAGCCCCCCAGAACTCCTCTAGAAACACCCAGGACCCTTCTAAAAGAACCAGGACCCCTATAGGGACCCCCAGAACCCTTCTACAACCACATGAACCCCTCTAGAGACCGACAGGACCATTTTAGGACCATCAGGAACACTCCATGGCCCCCCAGAACCCCTCTAGACACTCCCAGGACCATTCTAGGATCTGCAGGACCCCTCTAGAGACCCCCAGTACCTTTCTAAATGCCCCCAAACCCATCTAGAGTCCCCCAGTACCCATCTAGGGCCCTTAGGACCTATTTAGGGTTCCACAGCACCCCTCTAGAGCTCCTTAGGAAACTTCTAGGAACCCTAGGACCCCTCTAGAGAACCGTGGACCATTCTAGGACCACCCTAGAGCCCCCTGGGACCACTTTACTCTCTTTAAGGACCCCTCTTGAACCACCAGAACCTCTTTTGAGACCCCCCCCGAGAACCCCTTTAGGATCATCTGCACCCGTCTAGAGCCAATCATGACCCCTCTTGGACCCCCAGGACTCTGCAAGAGCCCCTTGGGACCTCTTTAGGGCCTTCTAGGTCCCCTCTTAGATGCCCAGGACTCATCTAGAGCCCCCTGAGACACGTTTAAGGCCTTCAAGGACCCTTCTAGGACCCTCAGGACCGCTCTAGAGACTCCCAGATTCTTCTAGAGACCCACAGGACCCTTCTAAAGACACCCAGAACAAACTAGAGCCCCTGAGTACCCATCTAGGGCCCTCAGAACCCCAGTACAGACACCCAGTACCCCTCTAGAGTCCCCTAGGAGCCTTCTAGAATCCCCAGAATCCCTCTAGAGCCCCCTGGGACCCATTTAGGGCCTTCTAGGACAACACTTAGAGCTGCAAGACCCCATTAGAGACTCCCAGAACCACTCTGGGACCTTCTAGACCTATCTAGATCATCCTGGAACCCCTATAACCCCATCAGGGACCACTCGTGGACCCCTAGGATGCCTCTAGAGCTCGCTAGACCCCTTAAGGCCTTCCAGAACCCTTCTAGCACCCCCAGGACCCCTCTAGAGACCCCCAGGTCCCCCTCTAGAGACTCCTGTGCCCCCTTTAGAGCCCCCTGGGACCTCTCTTCAACCTCCAGGACCCATTTTGAGACAAACAGGACTCCTATGGGACCCTCTGGACACCTCTAGAGCAACCCATGACCCATCTTGGACCCACAGGACCCCTTTCGAGACTCTCTGGACACCTCTAAACATCCTCTTGACCCTTCCAAAGGCCCCTAAACATGTCTGGAGACTCTGTGTACACATCTAGGGCCCTGAGGACCACTGTAGGGTCCACTAGCACCCCTCTGAGCCCCCCAAAACCCTTCTAGGACTCCTGTAGACCCCTTAAGGGCCTTCTAGGACCCCACTTGGACCTGAAGGACCCTTTCTTGAGACCCCGAGGACTACTCTGGGACCCTCTGGACCCATCTAGAGCTCCCTGAAACCCCTTTAAAGCCTTCCAGGACATGTCTAGGACACCCAGAGCCCCTCTAGAAACCCCTAGGATCCCTCTAGAGCCCACTGGGACCCCTCTAAAAATTTCTAAGACCCCTTGTTAAACCTCCAGGACCCATTTTGAGACACACAGGACCCCTCTGGGACACACTGGACACATCCAGAGCTACCCATGACCTATCCTGGACCCCCAGTACACCTTTTGAGACTCTCTGGACCCCTCTAGACATTCTCTTGACCATTAGAAAGGCGCCGAGACCTATCAAGAGCCCCTGAATACCCATCTAGAATCCTCAGGAATCCTGTAGAGACCCCCAGCACCCTTCTAGAGCCCTGATGTCCAGTCTGAACCTGCCCTGGTGGAGCTTGAGGCCATTCCCTCTCGTCCTGTCCCCTGTCACTTGGGAGAAGAGCCCAGCTCCCTCCTCTCCACAACCTCCTTTCAGGTAGTTGGAGAGAGCAATGAGCTCTCCCCTCAGCCTCCTCTTCTCCAGGCTGAACACCCCCAGCTCTCTCAGCCGCTCCTCATAAGGCCTGTTCTCCAGCCCCTTCACCAGCTTCATTGCTCTTCTCTGGACTCGCTCCAGAGCCTCAACATCCTTCTTGTGGTGAGGGACCCAGAACTGAACACAGGATTCGAGGTGCGGTCTCACCAGTGCTGAGTACAGAGGGAGAAGAACCTCCCTGGACCTGCTGGTCACGCCGTTTCTGATCCAAGCCAAGATGCCATTGGCCTTCTTGGCCACCTGGGCCACTGCTGGCTCATGTTCAGTCACTGTCAACAAACACCCCTAGGTCCTTCTCCTCCAGAGATCAGATTGTTCTCTTCCAGAGATTAGATTCTAGATTAGATCTGGACATTAGCTTGTTCAATCTAATTCTATATTTTTGATCAAAAATCATAGAAACTACACATAATATTCAAACTTATAACATGTTAGGAACTGATAACAAATGATCTCTTGTTTCCCTTCCAATTTAAAGCCATTCCCCCTCATCCTATCACTCCAGGCCCTTGGATAAGCCCTTCCCCACCTTTCCTGGAGCCCCTTTCAGCACTGGAAGCCCTAGACCCCCCAGGGGAGTTTCGAACTCTCGACGCCCCGTTGCGGCTCCACCTCCCGCCGCCAGGGGGAGCGCGGGGGCGGGGCTGGAGGCGGCGCCGGAAGTGGCGCCGGAAGAGGAAGTGGCGCTGGGAAGGGGCGGTGAGTGCGGCCTGCGGGGTGCCCGCGCCGGTGGAGGGAGCGCGGCGGGCCCGGAGAGCCGCCCGGGACACGGGGCTGGGGAGGGACCGCTCAACTGGAGCTCGGTCAGGACCCTGAGGGCCCGGGGGCCGAGGAGGAAGCGGCCGGTTAAGCCCCAGTGCAGAGACCCCGTTGGCTGGGCCCCAGTGACCCGGTGTGCGATGAGGGACACGGTTAAGCCCTGGTGAGGCCCGGTGCTGGGGAGGAGCCGCTCGGTTAAGGCCTGGTGGGTCCCAGTGCTGGGGAGGAGCCGCTCGTTTAATCCCCGGTGGGTCCCGGTGCTGTTGAGGAGCCGCTCGGTTAATCCCCACTGGGTCCTGGTGCTGGGGAGGAGCTTCTCGGTTAATCCCCAGTACAGGGATCCCGTTGGCTGAACCCCAGTGACTGGTGTGTGATGGGGGACACGGTGAGCTGAGCCCCAGGGAATAACCACTTAGTTAAACCCTAGTGAGAAACCAATCGGTTGAGTGAGCACCAGCATCTGGTGTGGAACAGGTTTGGTCTCAGTGCTGGGCCCCGGTCGGTCAGGAGCCCGTAGGCCACAGTAACTGGTGAGGAACCACTCAGTTGAGTCCCCGTGCATGGAACTCTCTGTCTGGTCCCAGTGACCTGGTGTGCAATGGAAGACCCAGTCAGTTGAGCTAACCAGTTGGTTAAGCCCTAGTGAGCCCCAGCATCTGGTGAGGGACCTGGTCATTTGAGCCCCGGTGCCCAGTGAGAAACCTCTCAGTTGAGTGCCAGTGCAGGGACCCCACTGGCTGAACACCGGTGGCCCCAGTGTGCGATGAAGGACCTGGTTAGTTGAGCCCCAGTGCCAGGTGAAGAACCATTTGGTGAAGCCCTGTTGAGCCCCAGAAGCCGGTGAGTGGCACGGTCAGTTAGGACCCCATGGGCCCTGGTACCCAGTGCCAGCCCAGTCCATTGAGCCTCAGTGCAGAGACTGGATTGGTTGGGCCCCAATGAACCCAGCGTGCGATGAGAGGAATAGTCAGTTGAGCCCTGGTAGCTGGTGAAGGGCTGGTTGGTTAAGCCCTGGTGAGGAGCTTGGTCAGTTCAGCCCTGGTGCTCAGCAAAGGAGCCCGGTCTGTTTGGCCCTGGTGAGCCCCAGTCCTTGGAGATGAGCCCAGTCTGTTGAGCCCTGCTGCCCAGTAAGAACACTGGTTGATTGAGCCCTGACAAACCCCACTGTCCGACCATTCAGGCCATTGAGGAAAGAGTTGGAAGAGCCCCAAAGCGGCTCCCTCTGCCTGACCTCACCATGCCAACCCAGAGGCCATCAGGAGCCCAGCGGGCACTGCTGCTGCTGGTAGCCGTGCTGGGCTGGCTGCTGGCCCTGCAGCTGCTGCTTGACCTGCGAGTGCTGGGGCTGCTTTGCGGGGCCCTGGCCGTGCTAGGCGGGTGGCTGGGCCCCCACGCCCTCAGCATTCCCGGCAGACGGCTGCGGCTGGAACGCTTCATCAGCTCCCTGCAGCCTCCACCTCACTGTCCGGCAGCTGAGGGGCAGCTGGAGAGGGAGATTGCCAACACCATCCGGAAAGTGGTGCGGGACTTTGTTGCCTCCTGGTACCACACCGTCTCCAGCGAGCCGGCCTTCGAGGCCGAGGTGGAGAAGGCCATGACGGGCCTGGCCACTGAACTGAGGCAGCGGATGGCACGAGTGGACCGCCAAGCCCTGGCCCGCCGCCTCCTCCTTCTCTGTGGCCACCATTTGCAGAGCTACCTGCAGGCCCGTGAGGCCCTGAGAGGTGACCTGGAGGGCGATCAGGCACTGTGGCGGGAGTACAGCCGGCTGGCAGGGCCGCACCCTGCCCTCCACAGCCCGACAGCTGAGGTTGCCTATGCCCGGGCTGCTGTGGAGACGCTGCTGCGGGCACTGGTGCCTCAGCCCCACTTGGAGACACGGACAGGACGCTTTGTGGTGGTGGAGCTGGTCACCTGCAATGTGCTGCTGCCGGCCATCAGGAAGATGGCTGATCCTGACTGGATCAACCTGCTGCTCATCGGAGCTTTCTCCAAGAAGCCCCGGAGAGAGGAGCCACCCTCTGCACCCCCGGTGCCCGATTTCTTGCCCTTCCCGGTGCAGTTGGGCACCACTCCTGCCATGCTGCCCCTCTCCCCGAGGGCCACAGAGGTGCCTAAGCGAGAGGCTGGAGCTGTTGGTGAGGAGGGAGAGGACCCCGTGAGCAGATTATACCACGCAGAGGAGCAATTGCTCTGCCCGCGAGCCCTGGGTTCCCTCTTCTCTGAGGGTTTGGAGCTGGAGTCCCCTGGACCAGATGCAGGGAAGGACACTGACCTACTGGCACCAACGCCTGTGGGGGAGTTCCTCGATGAACCTCTCCAGGACACCTGCACTGTACTGGAGGGACCGGCCACTTCAGAGAATGGCGTGGGGGACCTGGAGGAGGGCATTCCCACCAGCTCAAATGCTGGACTGCTTTCCACCTCGGCTTTTGTGCCGAACTCCTGCCCCGACATCCAGATTGACCCAGCAGTTGAGAAGGAAGAGGAAAGCCCAACTGTCCTCCGGAAATCCTCTTCGCAGAGACCATGCAGCTTGGGTAAAGATCTCGGTGCTGCAGAGGGCCCACCACAAAGTCCCCCAGACCCGGGGCAGACTCTGCCCCTGCTCTCATCCTCCCCAACAGCTTCCATCAGCACCTTCAGCTTTGAGCCCCTCAGCAGCCCTGACGGGCCGGTCGTCATCCAGAACCTGCGGATAACAGGGACCATCACTGCCCGAGAGCACAGCGGGACCGGCTTCCACCCCTACACCCTGTACACTGTCAAGGTAAAGCCTCCCCTAGCTGTCACCCCTTTTCCAAGATCTTTGCCCTGGCAGGGGAACATGAGCTGGTGTTTGGAGATGAGACATGCACAGAGAGCAAGCCCTCAACAATGATTTTTTTTCTAGCAGCGAGGGAATGAGGCAGTTTTCCTGTAGCTGTTCTGGTGCAGGATAGGAATTGCCATTCCTGGCCAAGGGTTGTGTGGGGCTGGGTGAGTCTTTTGTATCCTGTCCTCCCCATTCCCTTCTTTGTGAGGGATTTGCGTGCTGTGCATGCCCTTGTTGCTCTGGAAGGATCAATCTGAGGAATTCCTAGATGGGACCTCTGTGGGGTCTGGGGACTGTGGGGCCAATGGGGGCTACAGCACATCAGGATTTTGAGCTCTGGAAGGATTAATGGCTGTTGCTTTTCTCCTCAGTATGAGACAGCCCTGGAAGGTGACGGCGCGGGCAGCCTTCAGCAAATGGCTTACCACACCGTGAACCGCCGGTACCGGGAGTTCCTCAACCTGCAGACCAGACTGGAGGAGAAACAGGAGCTCCGCAAGTTCCTGAAAAGTCAGTACCTGCATTAGCTTCCTGAGAAAATCCTTCTCCCTCTCACTCCAGTCCCTGCTTCTCTGCTTTTGGGGTGTATCACCCTCCCTGTGCAGCTCTTGATGCTGGGCTGCTGGTGATGATCTGTGCAGAGCTGGCTGGAGGAGAAATTTCTTTTGGCAGCAGATTTCAGTGTTTCAAAGCATCCTTGTTCCCATTCAGATCAAAACACTGGTTTTTGTAGTTCTGCACCTTAACAGTGATGTTGAGTGCAAGTAGAGTGTTGAAAGTAAGCTTTTATAAAAAAAGAAAACAATGTTTTTTCTGGTACTACTTGTGTGTAGAACATCCTTGAATTTAGCAGATTCCTATATAATCCTTTGGGTTTAACAGATCTAGGGTTTTGACTAGAAAACTGCTATGCTGAGAATTTTGGGGCGCTCTGAGTGATCCAGAGTCCTTGTGCTAAACTGATGTTGTTGCTTCATTAACGTTAAAGACAAGGATGATATGGTATCAGCGCAACTCAAGTTGTGTCTGGATTTAAGGTCTGATTCAGCCACCCACGTTTGAGGGGTGCATTATCTTGGGGTGATTCCAGGCAACATGTTAGGTAGTCATAGCATTAAGGTTTTAATACAACTGTTGCAGTTTTCTCCAGCTTACTAGTGGTTTTATTTCCTTTATAGATATCAAAGGCCCGAAGAAACTGTTCCCTGATCTCCCATTTGGAAACATGGACAGCGATAAAGTGGAAGCCAGAAAGAGCCTGCTAGAATCTTTCTTGAAGGTGAGATACTTGCTATGTTGCCTCTGTGTGCCTCAGCTCTGTACTGACAGGCACATTGCTTCTTTTCCACCTGTGCTTTACATGATCAGGCTGCAAAGTTGATTCATTAATACCTAAAACCACGTAATTTCTTGCAGCAATTGTGTGCAGTCCCCGAGATTGCAAACAGTGAGGAGGTGCAGGAGTTCCTCGCCCTGAACACTGACGCCAGGATTGCGTTTGTCAAGAAGCCCTTTGTTGTCTCCAGGATAGATAAGGTAGATAAGCAGGAAACTGTATTTCTAAACCACTTTGACTGCGTCTAGGTGTGCTTCTTGGGCTTCCACCTGCTGCAGTAGTAGCCAAAAAACTCGAATTCTGTCTGTGTAGCTGGTCTGAGCATGCCCAGAAAGCTGTAATACTAGGAAGATTTAGAACGTGTTTCAAAGAGCCTGGGGATTATTGCAGAGTGTTTAACACAAGTCTGAAAACTCTTGATTTGTATTAAAGAAAAAGGAACATATTCAATAATTGATGGCCCTCCTGGCTTTTGCAGATCGTTGTCAATGCCATTGTGGACACCTTGAAGACCGCATTCCCCAGATCAGAGCCCCAGAGCCCCACAGAGGATCTTAGTGAGTCTGAAGTGGATGGGAAATCTCAGACAGACGGGAAGAAGGCGAACAAGTAAGGCTTCCTTCAGCTTCCCTGTGCTTTATGCAGAAGAAGGACTTCATAGGTGAACTGACTCCATCATAAGGAAGTACTGACCTGGTGCCTGACGTGTACGATTGCTCTCATACAGTAGCTGAATTGCTTTCACATGCTGAGCAGGGGTGTCTGAGTTCCTGTTTGGATAAAAGGCTGTTCCAGGAATGCTCAGGTTTTCCCAGAAGGTGGGTTTCCTCCTGAGGGAGCTGTGGGGTTGGTGGCATTTGCTGGGAAAGACGCTGATGCTCCTGGAGAATTTTTAAGGCCATTACATGTATGTTGCTCACCAAGTTGTTTATTTGATGTTGCTGGGGGTGATGAGCCCCATTGTGCTCGCTAGAGATTCTTCCCTTACTGAGAAGGGAAGATTTCTCCACAAGTACAGCTTTTTTTTTTCCAGAAAAGAGATGTTTTGCTAGAAAAAGCTGCTTTGGACAAAAAGACAAACCAAAAAAGTACAAGTTTTGAAGGATTTTGGCTGAAAAGGACATTCCTTAGTGATAAACAGGCTGTTTTACAATTTGTCCCACAATCCCAAACGCCCTTTCATATCTTTCTTTCTCTGTGTGCATGTTTATAATTGGATTTCACAATCGTGAGTGTGTTTCATCTCGGAGGCGTTTCTGAACACTTTCCTGTTATGCTGCAATGCTCATGCCTCACTGGACAGAAATGCCTACATCTGTACCAAAGCTTCTACCTGCTGAAGAAGGTGAATGTTGGAAAGCCTTGGCTAGGCCCATGTGTAGTTGAGAAAAAGCACTTAAATGCTTTTATTACATGGTTTTACTGCCACCTCTGAGTTATCCTGGGGGCAGATTAAACCACATTAGGTCTAATCAGACTTCTTAGCTTGGACATGAACCTGGGCAAAGATAGGTGGTGCGACTTCTTGGCTGAGGCTGGTCCAGGTTCTTGGCTGAAGCTGGGAAACTCATCACTCGCAGCTTGTGGAGCAAACCCTGACTGTGCTGTCTCTCTCCTCTTCAGATCCAGGCTGAGATTCTCATCCAGTAAAATTACTCCGGTGCTGAGTGTGAATGAAGCCCATGACAGGATCGTGTACTCTATCAGGGAGGGCAGCACTGTGAGTTCAGATCCCTCTTGTAATCCTTTCATGATCTCAGTCATTGCCCTGGTTGGGTCCTGACCTGAAATAACCCAGGTGCATGGGGGTTGTGGCTGCTGCAGCCTTGTTCCCACGTGCCAGGTCTTTGCAGAAAGGCAATAAGCAGCCCTGGCTGTGCTGTTGGATAGAGCGTGGTGCAAACCAGGTGGTGGGAAGCTGTCTGGGCAGTGGAGACTCCACATATCTGTTCAGTTCTCTGCTGTGATTCTAATTCTAATGTCCTGGTGTTTTGTAGGGTTCTGGCACCCTGTCGCTGGCTGCTATGGAGTCCTTCATCCAGAAGCAGGAGAAGCTGCTGGAGGCAGTCCCCAGCAAAACTCCCGAAGGTGATGGAGTCAGAGAAACTAAGGAAAGCTCTGTGCAGGATGATGTGGACAGGCTGGATGCATCGGAGCAGGGGACGCATCTGGACACGGACTCTGGTGAGCTCAGCCTCTCTGTTAGTGCTTCAGCTCCTACATCTGCAGGCGCAGCTTGCAAGGTACTCATTGTGAGAACATGGTCTCCTGTCTGTTGTGTCTTGATGAAAGAAAGGCAAGGCAAACTACGTCTTCCCAGTCCTGTGAAGTGGTTGCTCTGAGTTTTATTGCTGTTGGAAGCAAATTGGTTCTTGGCTCAGTTGTGTCACTGTAGATCTTCACCCTAACTCAGTACAGTTACTGCAGGAATAGTTTCCAAAGGATACACTGTTCAAACTGTCAGTGTTGTAAAATCAAGCTCTTAGGAACTGAAAAATGGCCAAATTTCGATTTCTTGGTAGTCTCAAGTTATTCTTGATATGTCCATGGACCTTTTGAGATTCAGTTAAGTTTGGATTATTTGGTGGGAAAAGCACATATGTAATCCCAGCTAAAGGAATGATTCTCCCTTTCTGATTATAGATCCTTCCTACAAAGCACAGGGGTGCTACAGCCTCTTAGAGTAGTTACAACATTATCCTGGATGCGAGCAAAAATGTTTTCCAGTCTTTTCCTTGGAATAGCTGAGCTATATCAGCTGGAACATCCCAAACATTTCACTCCGGTGGTTCAAGTTTGGCAAGCTCTGACTGAAAGCACGTGCTTGTGACAGGATGAGTCTGGTGTTCTGAAACCCAGCCAGCACTACCAGCTTTGCCTAGCATAGAATCACAGAAAATTCTGGTTTGGAAGGGACCCACGAGGATCATCAGTCCAATTCCTTTCCCTGTTCGTCTTTGAACGCACTCCCGTGGTTGTTTTGGGGCTGCTGGGGAGCAGGGCTGGAATTGGAGGCTGCACAGAGCACAATAGATACAGGCAGAACAAGTTAGCTGAACTCCTAAGGGAATTTTACGTTAATGATGTCAAATAACTGCAGTTCTGCAGTGCTTGAGAACCAAGATGAGGCAGGCCAGTCTGGTAGGGCAAGGGGAATGAATGTCTGGGAGCAGCTGGCTAAAAACGCACCCGGTGTGCCTGTGTGCTCACTGGGTGACTTCTCGGAAGGGTCTGGCCAGCAGCTCGCTGAGGAAAGGGGCCTGGATGCTATGGGAGGAGAGTGTGCTGACAGTGCTCTTTGTATGGGGCTGCAGGGAAGCTAAACAGCCTGCTCCGGTTTTTGCACAGGGAAGTCAAGTCTCAAAGGGCCAAGCAATCAAGGAGTAACTTGCCTGTGGCCCAGAGCAAGAAGCACCAAATGCAGTCATGTGCCCTGTCGGAAAAGACAGTGGCCTGGAGTTTAGTCCAGCTTCCCAGAGGAAGAGGAGAGGAGACCTGTTAGGGTCCAGAATCCCTCTCACCTTTATTTCCAGCAGTAAATGGTGCGTGAACAGTGTTTCTGTAGGCAGAGTGGTTGAAAGATAAGGCATCAGGGAATAGCAGAGATGGGGAAGCTGCTGTACAGGAGCTCACTCTGCCCACAGAGACGATGTGGTGGCCTCGAACTGGGGCTCTAGCTTAGGAGTGGCTGTTTCAGGCAAGTTTGTACTAATTATAACCTTGTTCTGAGCAACACTTAGGATACTCTGGAGCCAAGCAGCATAAAAGTAACTCCCCAGCAAGTAGAATGTGTTTATGCTGTAGGCTTTGATGTCCTTCTGAGGAGAGAGAGGTTTTGCTGTCCCAGGTCCGTGTCACCAGGGGTATGGAGGTACAAGTGTGGGATTTTGTTTTCGCTGGTGCACCTGGTTCATCTATCTTCCTGCTGAGGCTTGGACTTGCCACACGATGGCAGCCTGCAGACGCTGACCAGAGTCTCGCGTCTGGAAAACCACACAGTGAACGTGGGGAAAGTTTTGTTGATGACTAGGAAAACAGTCCTCAACAATGTACATTTCTCCTGGCCTTCTCTCTCACCTGTTTTGGGCTCACTGCTATCCCTGTGTGTGGACCAGGGTGTGATAGTCCCTCTGCTTAACAGAGAAGGAGCTGGGCAGCTACGTTCTGGCCTGGTGCACCTGCTGGCAGGGAGGTTGGGGCTGTTTAGATGGAAGTGGAAATGAAGGAGAGTAATTTGAGCTTGGGAGGATAGGCTTTCCAGGCTGGTTATGCTCAGCAGCTCATCTGTGTGTGGCACAAGGTGTTAGGCTGTAGAAGAGCATCCAGCAGGCTGTTGGGGGAAAGAGTGAGTTTCAGATAATGCTTCCCACCAGGTTTCCTTGAGTCCCAAGTTGGCTTCTTCATTCCACCCTTCTCTTCCTCCTAGCAGACTCTGAGACAGCTTTGGCTGACTTGGCCCTGGACGTGCTCCATCTGCTGCTGATGGATCATTGGAGCTGGCTGTGCACGGACAATATCCAGAAGGTCTTGCACCTGCTCTTTGGGACACTCATTCAAAGGTGAGGCCTCAGTGACCAACCTCGCAGAAATGTGAAGTTCATTGCCTTGGAGTTAGTCTAAACTGGGGCTCCTGCTAGAAGGCACATGAGTGCTTTCTGTTGCATCAAACAAAAGGTTCTATAAAGATGATGTCACACGTCGGGGGAGTAAACATCTTGGAGATTTGCATTAAGAGCTGTTCTCCCATGAACAGCAGCGTTACTCTAGCAGGCAGCCTCCCATCCTTTAAGAACAGGGAAAAGGAAGGATCTGGCTGCAGGAGTGCGAAGCTTCTGGCCTCATGGAAGGTTGGAAGTGTCCAGTGTCTCTCCAGGGAGAGTCTGGCCTCCTGGTCTCTTGCTGCCCAGAAGCTCAACTTGTTCTTTCTACAAAAGGAGACTAACCAGGCACAGGGAATAGCAACTTGTCAAGTAACAGCTTGAAGCACAGCTTCCCAGGGCCTTTGCTCCCCTTTCTGATCTGCAGTGGGCCAGGAGTGCCTGTGCCTTAGGCAGTGAGTGACCACAGATGTATAGGGGAAGGGCTTCCTTTCCAGCTGGTACGTACTTGCCAAACATTTCTGGGGCCGGTACCTCTATGTGGGAAGGCACCAGGCCAATACACACAGACAGAGAGCATTTCTGTTCTCTCGTGTCAGTTGGTGACTATCACTAGCTGAGAGTACAGTCCTTTAGAGTAAAAGGAGAGCCTTCCCAGAAGGACTTTGGCTAGGGGCACTCTCGGAGCAGTGTGTTTCCCGCTCCTGCACCCTTTCTCCTCTTGCAGGCATCCAAAGCCAGTGTCAGAATATGCAGGGCAGCCCATTATAAGCAAGCTGGTAATTTTAGCTGCCCTCAGCAGAGGTTACTGAAGCGCTTTGAGGTCAGGGGCTGCTGGCATTACTGCCAAGTCTGTTGCCTTGTGTGGGAGGAGGTGGGTGTTGCTCCCATTTCTCCAAAATGGGCTCTGGTCTCTCACAGAATGAGCTGGAACCCAATCCTTGTGTGTAAGCACAGAGGTATGAGGGCTTGAATATGCACGTCATCACCTCCTAATAAGCTGTGTCCCGGTCACCCAGGGAGGCTGCTGCGCCGACACGTGACGTTGGTATTTTCCACTAGAGTTGTTGTACACACAGCACATGCCTGGCTCTGGAAGGTGGAGGAGCTCCACGAGTTCGGCTCACGGAGCAGCGTGATGGTGAATGTGTTTGTAGCTGCTCTGCTTCAACAGGCGTGGGTAAACCCACGTGTGCCGCAAGCAGGAGTCTGGCTGGATGTGATACTGGGAAGCCCAGTGGCTCCCCGATATCATGATCAGGACAAGGTGCAATTACAACCTTTTGAACTAACTCTGTGTCGCTGGGACTGAACGTGTTCCTGCTGAAATCCACGTGTTGACGCTGGCTTGGCTCTCATTCTGGGACAGTCAGGAGCCCGTAGGCCCAGTGTGAGGGGGACAGGGGGAGTCACACAGTGTGAGCTGAGCTGCCGCCAGGAGGATGGTTTTGCTCATGAATTGCTGCAATGAGTATTTTCCTCCCCTGTTTCTGCTGCTGTAGTCACCACCCCAACCAAGAAGGTTGTGCCTGGGACAGTACTTGGGTCTCCTGAAAGGGAGGAGTGATAGGATTTAGGCTCTCCTATCTTGAATCAAGGCTGGCAGGTTTTTAGTAGTGCTGGAATCCCATATGAAGGGCTAGAGCACAGGAACTGACCTGAGAGCAGTTAGTGTTTGCCTGTTGTGAAAGCTGTGGTCTGGTATGAGAGCAGAGTTCAGACAATGCCTGAGATGAGGTGTGTAGATATTTCTGCAGTGAAGGAGGGTTGGGAACGAGGGGAGATCTGTGCTGGTCTCCTGTTGCACCCTGTCCCTGAGCCACGCAGGATGGTGCTCATGGCTTGCCTGGGTGGCCACTGCTGTCCTGAGCAGATCAAGAAACTGCCTGTCCAGGGACACAAGTGGGCCACCAGCTGCCTATCCAGACACCCAGCATGAATTTGGTTGCATTTCTCTTCCAGTCAAGTTTGCAACTTGGTCGCTGTTGGGGCAGCCCTGGCAGTGGCGTTCTGGCTGACATCGTGTCTAGGTACCCTTTACGGGTGGAGAGAATACTAGAAGCTGTTCCTGGGGCGTGTGCTATTCGAGGCATCATTCCTCCCACCTCTGGACCAGGTGGATGAAGGTAGGGCAGCAGGTGGGCACACATCCTGGCTCAAACTATTGCTGGTCACAAAGCATGAGTAGGCATCGTCCCTTCAAGAGACGAAGTCCTTCTCTGTTCCTGTCAGGGGCTGGGTTAGGTGGCGGCTGGTGGAAAGGTGTCCTAGCAGCCTTTTAGGTATTGGGATTGGGATTATTGCTAGATACTCCTGTGCCAGCTTGTATTTGTGTGCTGCTTCTGTAGTATTCTCGCAGCTATCTTTGTGCACATCGCTGCTGCTCTGCACCAAGCAGAAGAATTAACAGAAAAGCACCAAGAGCAAGGTGCAGGACAGAAAAACACCAAGAACAAGGTCTACCTTCTCCAGAGAGCCAATTCCCCTCTCCTTAGGGATTTTTCTCCTTTGGGCTTGCAGTGTCTGCAGCATCCCCTGCAGTGACATCGAGTGACCGCTGTGACTGCACTGTTGCTGGTTGTGGGACCTCCTTACCCTTTTGCTATTCTCTGCACAGAGCATCCCACCCCGCTTCTCTCTCTCCCCTCGCCTCCGCAGTTGAAATAGCCGGAGCCAGGCGCTATCCATCTCCCCTCGCTGTCAGTTTGATGGCAGCCGGGAGGAGGAAGGCTGGATGACCGAAAAAGGTATTGTTAAGTAAAAGGGAGGCCTCGTGTGCAAGCCTGCATCCATGGAGAGCTCATCCCATTATGTAACAGGGAGTGATCCTTTTTTGGAGCCGAAAGGAGAAGCGGGTGGAGGGAAGGCGGAGGAGCTGGGAGGCTCGACCCTGGGGCCGAGGAGAGCTTCCAACAGACTCTGCACACTGGGTCTGTGCCTGTAAACAAACCCACTGCCCTGTTCTGGCTCCGCACCCCTCCTCTGTCCGGCTCTCGCTTCCCTCCCATGAGCTGGAAACACAAATCTCTCTTTCGTGGGGAGGCTAGAGCTGAGGGCTGTTTGCATAGGAGAGTAGATGGGGCTATTCTGGGCTCTGGGGGCATTTGGTGGAAGATCTAAAAGGCATTTGGAGAATCCGTGTGCTTTTTTGTGCCTTCTCAGTCAAAGCATGGCAAGCATGCGAACCCTGCCATGGCTGTGACCCCATGCCCTGCCCTCAGTCCGTCCCCAGCAGCACAATGTTCACTGGGTCAGGGCTCTGCTAGTGCTGCGATGAGTCAAGGGCAGCCACTGAGCCACCGGGTACCAGCTCGCCATGTCCTTCAGCTGCTGCTGGGCTTCTCCCAGGACCACATCTGCTTCTCCTTCTGGAGGAAAGCGTGCCAGGATCCCAGGGATGGACCTGGGAGAGTGTTAGGTGCAGATCCAGGTCTGTATCATCTTCCTCGCTCCTTCCTGTGCATCGCAACAGAAAGCCATGGCAGTGCAAACCCCCAAGCAGAGGGAAGGTGTCTCAGCACACCCCAGCTGTCTGCACCCTGTAATCTGAGTGAGGCTGGAGCAGGGAGTCTGTGCCGGGGCTTGGAAGTGCCTGTGCGTGTATAAGGGAGTGTGTGTGGAACTACACAGGCAGCTTTGATGGTGTCATCTTCCACCAAGTTAAAATAAATGCAGAGCATCCTCGCCTTACCCAAGAGCTCAGCACTGCTGTTTGCTTTGAGTTGCTGTGGTGCTCCTCCAGGCTTCGTTCCTATTATTCCTCAGCAAAGTGAGTGTATCTGGGGAGGTGGTGTTCCAGTCTGTGTGAGGTGTAGGTGGAGAGCCAGGGATGCTTTGAGGCTGATTACAGGTGACCATCAGGCTCTTATGAGAGCATTTTCTTGCAAATTCTTGTAGCTCTGGTTCCCAGAGGTCTGGCTTGCTTTCCTTATAGGGTTTCATCTCCTGGGCTTGTTCTTCCAAGGTTTCAGCTACTGCTGAACTGCCATTGAAAAAAAAAAAGCCCATCTGAGCTCAGATCCACCCTGGAGCTGAGTCTTGGACTGTAGTCTTGCAGACAACCTGGCTCTTGGGTGCTGTGACGCTGACAGTGAGCCCTGGAATGTTTCAGAGGAGAGAAGAGGCACTTGGGCAACGCACGGGACAGGTTTTGAATACATACATTAGAAGTGGGGCTGGAAGGTTCTGGGGAGGCTATGGTTGTCAATTTAAAGGGTCTTGCAGCCAGGCCTGGGGTCCCTGTGGCAGAATGGACAACTGTGCCAGTCCAAAGGATGCCGCAGCCTTCTCTCCCATCCCTCTTCTAGCAGAGATGTGGCACAGAGGCTGCCTATTGCACAGGGTGGGTTTGGGTGAGCTGCTGCAGGGCTTCCCCCTGTGAACATTCCCAGGCTCCTCTTGCCTTCTTGCTGTCCTCTTCACTCCGGGGCTCTGTGCCAGAGCCTGTCACACCAGGCCAGGTCTCATGGGCACTTGTGCAACTGCTGATGTGAGTCAAGGAGCTCACAGCTTCGGGGAGCTGCCTACCGGGTGTTTTTTTACCTTCTTTTTCTCTTCTTTCTCTATTGATCTCTGTGCCAGCAGGACTGGCAAAGGCAAAGACACTTGGCAGCCTCCTTGATCCTCTTGACTTGAAAGTTCTACCGGAGTGTAGTGTTGCCTGACCCTCTTAAATGTCCCTGAGTAAACCTGACTGCTCTGGCAGCCAAACACCTGCAGCCCCAAGGGTGCTGGGAACAAGCTGCCCAGTGGGCAAGTAATTCTGCCCAGCCCTTGCCGTCTAGAGCCCTGTAGGAGCCGTGTCCAAGAGCCGAGACGGCAAGCCAGGCCTCTTCTCGGTGCCAGAGGGCACTGGGGTCGGCACAAAGCCAGGTCGTACCTGTGTCACCCAGTGCAGAGGGTACCTCTGTGTCCAGAGAAGGGCAACAAACCTGGTGATGCTTTCAGAGCACAAGCCTTGTTAGGAGCAGCTGATTGAGCTGGGGTTGTTTAGTCTGGAGAAAAGGAATCATAGAATCACCAGGTTGGAAGAGACCCACTGGATCATCGAGTCCAACCATTCCCATCAGTCACTAAACCATGTCCCTCAGCACCTCATCCACCCGTCCCTTAAACCCCTCCCGGGAAGGTGACTCAACCCCATCCCTGGGCAGCCTCTGCCAGTGCCCAATGACCCTTTCCAAGAAAATTTTTTCCTGATGTTCAGCCTAAACCTGCCCTGCTGGAGCTTGAGGCCATTCCCTCTCGTCCTGTCCCCTGTCACTTGGGAGAAGAGCCCAGCTCCCTCCTCTCCACAACCTCCTTTCAGGTAGCTGGAGAGAGCAATGAGGTCTCCTCTCAGCCTTCCCTTCTCCAGGCTAAACACCCCCAGCTCTCTCAGTCGTTCCTCATAAAGCCTGTTCTCCAACTCCTTCCCCAGCTTTGTTGCTCTTCTCTGGACTCGCTCCAGAGCCTCAACATCCTTCTTGTGGTGAGGGGCCCAAAACTGAACACAGGATTCGAGGAGCGGCCTCACCAGTGCCAGAGACTGAGGGGAGACCTCATCACTCTCTATAACTACCTGAAAGGAGGTAGTAGTGAGGTGGGGGTTGGTCTTTTCTCCCTGGTAATGAGTGACAAGACAATGGGAAATGGCCTCAAGATGCGCCAAGGGAGATTTGGGTTGGATGTTACAAGGAATTTTCTTATTGAAGGGTTGTCAAGTGCTGGCAGAGACGGTCCAGGGAGGTGGTGGAGTCCCCATCCCTGGAGAGATTTAAAAGACAAGTAGATGTTGTACCTGAGGTCATGGTCTAGTGGTGGGCTTGGCAGGGCTGGCTCAATGGTTGGAGTTGATGATTTTTAAGGTCTTTTCCAACTGAAACCATTCTCTGATCCTGGGGCAGGATGTGGCTGTGTGTGGGCAGGCAACACTGCCGAGGCTCCCTGATTCTTCCTTGTGTTATCTCTGAAAAAGACATTAAAGGCGAGGGTCTGCTTATGCTCTTCAGGTGCTAGGAGAAGCCCGGAAGGTTTATGCTAAAGCTGTTCCCAGCATGAGTGCTCCCACTTTCCTTTGGCATTGTCCTGCAGCCTCTGGATTAGCATTGTAGCTGCAAGGAGCAGTAGAAATCAGAGGCCTGTGGTACATCAGCAGAAGCGATCTCTGGGATTTGTGTGCCTTGGTGTATGTATGAAAAGTAAATAAAAATCAGCTTGGAAACAGGCCTCGGTTCAGTTGTTTCCAAGCACCTGGAAATTTTGGATCTGGCTTTGAATCTCTATCCCAAACAAAATTTTTTTCCCCCTCTTCTAGAAGCACTGTTCTTCCAAAACCAGACGCTAGAATGAAGCAAACGCTCTGTGCTTTGATAACAATTGCAATATTATTTTAACTGCATCTCTTTAATCCTTTTGACTCTGTTTCAGCGATGAGATTCGTGCCAACCTTTTTTCCCAGATATAAAAAACCCAAGCCCCTCAACAGCTTCCTATTTCAAATAGAAGAGACGAAGGAGAAAAGGATCGAGAGGAAGTACTTCTCCTTGTTGGATTTAGTTTCCCCTGGGCTCTGAGGGGTTAACAGTGTTTTTGTGTAGTTTGATTCCAAAGTGGGCTAATGAAGCAATCTGCTCGGAGGAGGACCTGGCTGAGACAGCCTGGCCTCTCCCTGGGGCACCGCTGAGAGCTTAATTGGCTCAATAAATACTTGATGAAGATGTTATCGAAAGCTGGGATGCTTTGTGAAAAATCAAAGGGGTTTGGGGACAATTTTTTTTTTCCTAATCACATGGTTTTCTCCCCCTTTTCTGAGCCCCACGATGTCACAGGGAGATCTAACTTGCGAAAAGCAGAAAGCAGAGCAGCTCAGTAAATTCACAGGGGGAGAAGACATTGGTCTTCGTGGAACACACATGGATTCCATGATTTCATTTTGCAGCAGGTGTGTTTCAGAGGGAGCAGGACTTAAAGCAGCGCAAATTGGTGCCCCAGATCCCAACCCTGAGGTGCAATTTCGTGCCTGCACTCTGTAGTGGATGATCTGCTTTTCCTTCTGTCTGCCCCACAGTAAAACATCCTGCCTATCTGCTTCTCACGGGGTTTCTGCCAGCTCCACCTCTCGCCGACAGGATTGAAGAGGTAGAAAAACCCCACTGCCCTACGCTGGCGAGATGCTGATGCTGGTAGGTCTAGTGCAAATGCTACCAGCATGAACTCCTTGCAGTTTGGTTTGATTCTTGCTTCCTTTGGTGTGGTTGCCCACAGCAGAACTGCAAGGCTGGCGAGACGCTTTGTTCGAGGGGAAGGCACTGAGCCACGGGGCCGCTGCTCACTGGTCAAACACTTCATTACCCTGTGCCGGGGCAGGGGTACAGGACGTATTGTTTATAGCATATACCATTGTAAACCTTTTATAGGGCAACAGGAGAGGAACATTTCCAGTAAGGCAAGGAGGATAGTTTACTTTTGTGTGTGTCTCTGGCCAGAAGTTTAAAAGGACTCGCGGTGCTTCGTATTCTTTGATTCATGGAGAGCTTTTCTTCTTTTCTTCCCCATTTCCTTCCTCTGCATAGGATTTTACTGGTGGCCTGGATAGGTGCAGGTTTACTGGGAAGGTGTCTGAGTTGAGCGTGCCAGCAGTTGGCCACACGTGTTTCTGTGCCGAGAAGGTGGATCTGGGCTCAAGCAGCAGGTGCTAAAAGCCAAGCCTTGGGGGCAAAAGCTCTCAGTGTTTTTCCATTCTTCTAACTGTGCCCGCTGCAGCTATTTCTTCAGATTTGCAAGCTTTGCTTGGGAAGGTTTTACAGTCAAAGCATTGAAATGTTGCTCTTTCTGTTTGAGACACAAATTGCTCAGGAATCTGGAGGACAAGTGCTATGAAGGGAGGGATGCTCCGGTGATTGAAGTACCAGCTTTTCTTGATTCCCTAAGTCCGATGCTTGAATAGGTTGTGCATTTCCAGATGTTGCTTAAATCCTTTTCACTGCCTTAGTCTCACGGGCCGTTTTTGAGCTTCTGCTTAGCCATGCTGTGTTAGCTGACCTCAGGGAAGTGGAGGCCTCGTTCTGGGGTGGAAGGTAGGAGGTGTTGAGTTGGTCTTGCTACTGTTCTGTACAGCTCCTGTGCATCTATAGAACTATTTGTATTTGTGAAGCTAAAGCAGGCTAGTCGAGGCTTTTGTGTCTTCCAAATGCAAGCTCTGCTTGTGTTTGTCTGCATCCTTAAAATCCCCAGTTTTGGGAGAATCACAATAGCTGTTCCTTCAGGTTTTAGTTACGCTCAGCATATTTAACCCATCCATTCCTCAGTCCAACTGAATTTAGCAGTTCTTCTAACTGTGATGGACAACAAAAGCAGAGGTCTACCAGCTTCCAGCAACTGTGTGTAAATTAGGATCGTGCTGTATCTTTTTGTGCATTCCTAGTCCATCTTTTTTTCTTCCCTCACTAAGCAAATCCAACCTATCCAATCCTTACTTGCAGAGCTGAGCGCTCTCTTCAGTGAGCGCCTCCAGCTCACAGGAGCCAGGTAAAACCTAGTCCATATACTGTGTTTTGCCTGTTCCTGACTCTTGGTCATCTTTACCATAAGCTGCTTTGTCTTAGCAGCCCTTGTTGCTTCTAGGAGGCCCAAGGTATTCACTCCCCAGGCCCTGTTTCTCATTCCCAGGGTGTTTCTGTCTTAATGGGCCCCTTGAGCTGACCTTGGAGTTCCAGCTTAAGCCATGGCATTTAATCAGCTCTTTTTTAGCACCCATTTCATTCCTCCATCAACAGCTATTTCAAAGAGAGGGCCCTTACAGCATGGGCAAGTTATGCACCTCCAGACTAACGTCCAGGACTTGGTAGTGCTTGCAGTCTGTCTCTTTGCATGGGGCATTATTAAAGCATTTGAACGTCTGAGCCCAGGAGGTCACTTTCTGTCTATTCCAGTCTCAGCCAGAATATAAAGAGATGGTTCAGTGATGGGTTTATTTCCCTTTCTCTCTTGTTGAGGCTATGAATGGAAATAACCATCCAGAAAAAAGAAAGATGGGTCTATTTCTGTTTCTTACTGGATTTATTTCCACCTGGGAGAAGACGTGTGTGTGCTTTCGATGTGACGCGTGGATCTTAAATGCTCAGTCCTTTAATAGTACGAAAAATTGTCTGTGATCTGGCAAAGGTCAGCTTTGGACCAGCGCATATTTGGAGTTCCTGTGTGAGCAGCGCGAGCTGTTAATCCTGATCCTGGTGTAGCGAGTCTGCCTGATGCAAAGGTCAGTTTGCATAGAAATCTGGGGTTTTCTCAGGTAGGATTTTTCAAAAAAGCTTGATGTGGCCCTTCCTTAGTTGCAGGTGCAGTTGTGAGCGCTGAGGAGCCACTTAGCTCCTCGGTTGCTCGCGCATGTGTGCATTCTGCCCTGCACATGTTGGCCACATCCCCCAAAGGGGGTGTTGACAGTGACTTTAACAGGTTGAGAGCACGGAGGAAAAGGCAGTTACTCTCTTTTGACTTTTAGATTATCTGAGATCATCAGCTGCTCCCCAAGGGAGGATGCTGAGCCGGGAGGATGCTGAGCCAGGTGGACCAGTCTTGTTCCTCTCTTCCCAGTGCTTTTTGGGATGAATCCCCAACACTGGTCTCTTCTCCTTGATAGACAGTGACAGGACAAGGGGAAATGGCCTCAGAGATTTAGGCTGGATATTAGGAGGAATTTCTTCACTGAAAGGGCCATCCAGCACTTGCAGAGGCTGGTCAGGGAGGTGGTTGAGTCCCCATCCTTGGAAGTGTTTAAGACATGACTAGATGTTATACTTAGCGACATGGTTTGTTGGCAGACTTAGCAGGGCTGGATGGATGCTTGGAGTTGATGATCTTAAAGGTCTTTTTCAACCGAAACCATTCTATGATCCTATAGGCTGGCAGAAGGGAACCCAGCGCACAATGACTTCAGTCTTCCTTCCATTTGCACCCAGCTGTGGTTTCACTTTCTTCTCGTCTGCTTTCCTGTTTTTCCTTTTTTTTTATGTTCTGTGGATACAGGTGGCTCTTCCCCTTTCCCAGCAGTGAGTATCGCTCTCTGAGCACCACGCGATGGGGCAAGTTGGCCTCTTCCACAAGCTTGCGTGGAGGCATCAGCACAGCTGGGGCAAAGCCAACAGAGCAGTTCTCACATCCTGCTGCCAGGCTAAGTAAAAGAATCCATCAACGGTGTTTTGCCCCTGTGGGAACTAAGACTTGTAAGCACATGCATAGTCACAGTGCATGCACTTGTGATCAGAGTAATAGGTGTTACTTCTAGGCCGTGTTTCCTTCTTCTGGTGGCTTTATGGAAATCAATGAGCTGGAAACAGTGGTTCATACGAAACCTTTGCTGTGCACCAGTTCTCGGTCTGCTCTTGAGCTGCCTGGAAATGTCTGCTCCCCTCTCTTAAGTTCAGCTTTCACTCTGCCCACCATTTACTTGATTTTTTTTGCTACTTTAGGGGTATTCCTAAGAAGCAGAAAGCTGCTTCTTTGCTTCCTACAACCTTTTAAAGGATAGGGAATGACTTGTTGAGATGAATTTCGAGTCAAGGTTCAGTCTGATCTCCCCAGATGCAGGCTTGTACTGTTTGCAGCTCTGTCCTGGAGTCTCTGAAATCCTGTCGCTTGTCAAATGTATTCTTAATTAGGAAAGCAGGTTGCAAAAGAAATCGTGTTAATGAAAAACCATGTTAATGAAAGTGCTTGCCCCTAGAGGAGCTGAAGTTTGGATGGGAATGGCTGGAGGGTTTAACGTGATATGGGGTGTTACATTCCTCTGATGGCTGGAGATAAAAACCCTTTTAAGCAATTGTATTTCAAAAAAGGCCTTTTCCCAGGCAAGGATATGTGCTGACTTTTTGTCCTCCATAGAAGCTCCTTCTAGAAGCTACTTTGGATCTCTGGCCTATCTCAGGCTCCCTGGTAAGGCTGAGCATCAAGACTGTGTCTTCTCATTTCCAGTGCTGTTACTGGGATCAGCAGGAGCATAAGACCTTTCTAAGAGACAGAACAGGCCTTACTGCTGCACCAAGGTTCTTTTTCAGGATTTTAAAGTTTTTTGCTTTTTCAGCTGGCATCTCCTAGGTATGTGTCTTTAAAGGTGTGCGGCTGGTTCCATGTGGAAGAAGGGAGCATCCTGTTGCAGCCCTGGCTTCAAAGACGGTTACCTACTGTTTCTTTGCCCCTGGTTACCTTTAGGTGTTGCCGTTCCCACCTCTCTGCTCGCCTTGTCCTGGTTGTGTGGGGAAAGATGCCCGTGGCCCGAATGCCTCGCCTGAGAAGAATGCAGACAGTCTGGCAGAGCGCAGGTTAAATAAAGTTTGCCTTGGCAGGTCCCATGCTCTTGGATGTACTATGAGCTGCCGGGGCGTAGTGGTGACGGAATTGCAAGCACGAACGCCAGCTGCCAAGAGGAACGGGTCTCCTGGCCATGCTTGCGGATTCTGTTCCTCTGGGACTCTTGAAGTACTGGCGAAATCACAAGCCTTCTCCCTACCCCAGCCCTGGCCTGACGCTCTCTCTTCCCTCCGGAGCCTCCCGCTGATGAGGACAGCGGCAGCAGGCGGTGTGCCGCTCAGTCCTGGGCTTCTTAAATTGATGAGGACCTTCCTGTCTTTCTCTGTGGCATCAGGAATTGATCCACTGGCCTCTCCTTTTTCTGGAGGGAAAGATTTTAAGCAGTGGTGAATTTTAACTGATGGCTGAGGCTTTTGCTGTTACACAGGGAAGTGTACAACTACCTGAAAGGAGGTTGTGGAGAGGAGGGAGCTGGGCTATTCTCCCAGGTGGCAGGGGACGGGACGAGAGGGAATGGCCTCCAGAGAAGGTTCAGGCTGAACATTAGGAAAAAATTTTTCATGGCAAGGGTCACTGGGCCCTTGGGGGCCTGGAGGGGTTTAAGGGACGGGTGGACGAAGTGCTGAGGGACATGATTTAGTGATTGATGGGACGGACTCAATGATCTGGTGGGTCTTTTCCAATCTGGTGATTCTATGATTCTGTGATTTCATGTCTACGAAAGAGGGTCTGCATGATTGATTTAGAAGCCTTTCCTGGCCAGCACTTGGGTGGTGTGGACACATCTCCGACCCTTATGAGGAGCTGCATTCCTGCGGTGTTGGGGTTTGCAGGTTGTTACTGTATAAAGGACACAGGCTTGTCCCAGCGGGAGGGCCAATGAGCAGCTCTGTTGGCAGGTACCTAACTTTTCTTTTAATAGACGTGCAACATGAGTTTTTGCATGGGAGCGGCAATGATTTCGTTGCTGGCCACTGATGGATGGAACCGGACTGGACAGCAGGGAGGTGAGAGGAGACAAAGCAGCAGGATATTCGTGCCTTGCCAGCCTGGAAAATGCATTTGGGTCTCCCGGACAGACTCCATGGCTCTCTTCGTAGCAGAAGGGCTGATGAGGGAAGTGCTGGTTACCAGAATATGCTTGTGTCCTTCCAGTCATGGAGGTTGTTTTGGAGATAAAACACCGGTTTTGGTGGTTCTCCCAGCTCTCTTTCAGCTTGTGCATGGAGATAACTTAGGAGATTAAGGCCAGTCATACCCCTTACCCGTGCTCCCTTTAGGGACCAGTTCCTCGTTTGGTTCCCAGCAGGATGATGGAGCTTTTCATGGCTTTTTTTTTTTTCCCCTGTGACTTCCCATATGTGTTCCTGTTGATAAGATAAGGAACATTTACCCATTTACCTGGTGCATGGCGAAACTCAGCTAAGTGATATTGGTAAAAAAATTTAAGGTATAGGCTTGGAAACTGTGTCTTAACTTACCCAGCAAGTGGATCTTTCCCTTGAGGGTCTCTGATCAACACAAAGCTCCTGAGTTGGTACCAGAACTGACTCTTTGACCTTTCCCTCTCTTCCTGTGCCTGCAGGTGGCTGGAAGTCCAGGTGGCCAACCTGACCTGCACCCAGCGTTGGGTCCAGTACCTCCAGTTGCTACAGGAATCCATCTGGCCTGGAGGAGTTTTACCAGCAGTGCCTAAACCAGCCAGAACAGAGGAACAGAAGAAAGCAGCAGCAGAGCAGGCCCTGCAGAGCCTGATGGGCATCTTACCTAGTAAGTGTTCCCCAGAGTTGTGTCACGCACCCTTCGGAGCAGTGCAGGAGGTTGAGAAATCGGCTAGTGCATTGGCATCTCTGGAAATGTGTTTAAAGACAGAGATGGAATCTGCTTGTGCCAAGGCACTGGGGAACATTCATGACCTTTGAGGTCTGAATGGTTTCCCACAAGCAAAAACCACAGTTTTCCCATTCTAGATAGTTTGCATAAGCACTCGGGGAGCTCAGAGAGGAAGGACATGTGTCTTGGTGATTCCCAGCTGCAGACTGGTCACAGACTCAGTGCTTCGTGCTGGTGGTGCAGGTCCAGCTGAGCCACCTCACGTGGGTCAGGGCTCAGGAAAGCCCGTGCCACGTTTTGCTCCCACCAGCTGCCAAGGAACCATAAAGCAAAACCTTTGGCTTCTCACTCAAAAGAATGGCTTTTCCACTGGACTGATATCGTGAGCCCAGCTGCACTGGATTTCCCTCTCTTGAAGTCTGACACTGGGACCTTTGGCATTAAAGCAGCTGCTGCCTAATCCATGTGAGTCCAGTCTGGACTTTTAACTCCTTGCTGCAGCATAAGAGGCCCTTACTATCCTTGGGGGATAAAACGTGCTACCAGTTCCAGGGTGAAACACTTTTCTAGCATTCTGACTGGTTTCTGTCATGGTAATATTGGGCTCGAGATGCCTCAGGCTCGGGGCACCATCCCAAACTTTGATTTAGTCCCTACCAGCTGAAGATTGACCCTATTCTACCACAGTGGAAGCGTGCAGTTCCTAAAGCTTTGTCTGTGATGTTGACAGATGTGATCCAAGAAATGCTTGGAACCGGTAAATGCTGGATGAGCTGGAAGCTGGTACTGGAGTCCCTGGGCCAGCCTGTGATAAACAGGTACCTGGATTTTAGTCTCTTTACCCTGATAGACTTTGCGATGGAGCCTGCAAAGCTACGCTCAGGGCTTGCTGTGAAATTCATGCTGCCAGCTTCCTGGCATAGGATGCATCCAGCTAATTTCCCTCGGCTTACACTATGAAAGGGCATCTGGTGTGGTCATTATGAAGGTCCATGTCTAGGACCTGGGTCTGGCTGGAGATTATTGAGCCAGCTCTGTTCATTCTGTTGTTGGGCCTGCTTAGTTTGTTGGTGTCAGGGGATTGTCAGAGGAAAGAAGATGAAATGCTAGTTTAGTTTATTGTTTTCAGAGGAGCTTAGGGAATTGCGTATCTGTGTGGTGTTTGTGTACCCATCACTGTGTGTTTAGAAAGCAATGTTTTTATGATTAACTGCATGTGCCACCTCACTCCAGGAGATCATAGAGTCATAGACTGATTTGGGTTGGAAGAGGGACCTCAAAGCCCATCCAGTTCCCTCCTTGCCCTGGGCAGGTGCACCTCCTACTGGATCAGGGACTCCAAGCCCCATCCAACCTGGCCTTGAACACCTCCAGGTATGGGGCAGCCACAGCTTCCCTGGGCAACCTGGGCCAGGGCCTTCCAACCCTCATCGTGAAGAATTTCTTCCAAATGTGTAATCAAAATCTTCCCCCTTCCAATTTAAAGCCCATCTTATCACTCCATGCCTTTGTAAAAACTCACTCTTCAGCTTTCCTGGAGCCCCTCTCGGTCCTGGTAGCTGCTTTAAAGTCTGCCTGTAGCCTTCTCATCTCTAGGCTGATCAACCCCAACTCTCTCAGCCTGTCAGATGCATTTGTGTTTGCTGTGCTGCTCAGCAGCTTCAAACACCCATTGCTTTGAGGGGTGGAAACAAACCTGAACCATCCCTTGAAAGATTTCTTCTAGAGTTTGAGGTCTTTTTTCTTTGCCCTGATGGCAGTCAGAATTCTTCTTCCTTGCATGAGCTTTGGCTTCTGCATGTCTGGAGCTGATCTCCCAGCTCCCCTGTGCCCTGCCCAGCCTAAGCTTTGTATTCTCTCCATTTCAGGCACCTGGTTTTCTGCCTCTTGGACATTCTACTGGAGTTCTTGGTTCTGAAGGGCTCCAGCGATGGGCTCCAGACCACAGCTGTCACGCCATCTGCCTCTACTGGCCTGAACAGAGCAGTCATTTCAGCACATTAACTGGGCTGGAGTAGCCAGCATTAGAGGAGAGAAGCAGCCACAGGCATGGGGTAATTTGATTTTCAGTGTTTACTGAACATGCCTGGGAGCTTCTCGTGAAGAGTTTTTCCAGCCAGTGCGAAATGAGGCTGCTTCCAGGCTTGTCTGGGTTGGCTGGTGATGGATTAAACCCATCTGAAGATGCTGTTCTGCCCTATGGCGTCTGTTCCATTGCTGACCTGATGGAGAGCCTGGAATGAAGATGCCTGGCCTCAGCTGAGCTGGACAGTCTTGAGAAGGATACACAGGCTGCCCACAAGCCCTGTTGTCTTGCCCCACAGTTCTGCACATTGAAAGGCAGACATCACCTAAGATTTGCTTCTGTGCCCTCAGGCTCCGCCTGGCACTGGCTTGCAGAGACTTGATGTGACAGTGTCTTGTTGATAAGATGTTTCTCCAGGACAGGTGAAGGGAGGACCAAATGCTGTCCCTGCTCTCTAAGCAGCCTGTGCCTGCACAGTCGGGGAGAGAATGGAGTATGGAGATGTGGTAACAGCCCTTGAAGTCAGCGTCACGGAATTGACTGAATAACTGGGAGGTCAAAAGCAGCCCAGAAATCAAAGCTGCTGTCCTGCCTTAGGGACAAAAATAAGCTGCCTCCCACTGCCACTGCTCTGACATGGTCTTCTTTCGTCATCTTTTGCTGCCTGAACAGTAGGATGCAGACGGGATGGGCTGTGGTCCTGGAAAAGAGACCAATCACCAGGCTGAAGAGGAATGCTAGCATAGCTGGACTTTAGGATTACCTTATATTTTGCCTGCTGAGTCACATTTTAGTCCCCAAGACTCACCTGGAAGGTGTAAGAGAAGAGGAGCTGCCCCACGTGTGACACACAGCAGTAAATCAGCTCCTGCACAAAAGTGCTTGTCACTGTAAGCTCTGGAAGAGGAGCAAGCGCCTCTGGGTCCGGGGGGAATACAGGACGCAGTCATAGACCGCAGCAATGGGCTTGACAGCAGCCCTGTGGCTTTGTTGTTGATATGAAGTCGCAGCGCTTTGGTTTTATTATGTCTCCTATTGGAACAGCTCTGTGCACAGGGCTCTAGAAAGCTCATCCAGCCATGATGTGCCACCCAGCACAGAACAGCAGCTGCTTTTCCGCGCCATCGCAGACTGTGAGCTGTGGTGACCTGTTTTGATGTGTATCCTGGGAGAAATACTTTCACCAGGATGATGGGACAGTGATTTGTCGTTGTACCAGACAACTGCTTGGAGAGTGCACTTTCACATAGGGCCCACAAAACCTGTGCTTTGCAAAACTCTGCTAACTTGCTTGCTTGGTGAAGTAGCAACATTTCCTCTGTGTTTACATGGGAGGAGTTGGGACAGAGAGAAATGAAATAAGTTGATTTGCATGCGCTCTGAAGTCAGTGGAAGAGTTGCGAAAAAACTTCAGGAATTTGATTTGTGAGGTCTTTGTTTTAATCTCCAGAACTCCCTTTCTTTTTGTAGAGTGAGGAAAGCGGAAACCGGGGCTGCTGGAGCCTTTTCTTATGGTCTTACTGGCTGGGCTACAAGCTCCCATGCTCTCCTTCAGAGCTCTTAGTCCTTTCTTAGAGCTGAGGTGAAGCTCCCAGGGAGCAGCGTAGGAACAAATCGCCCCTCTCTCTATCTTTTTATTAAGGAATAAAAAATGAAATAAAAACTTAAGCTTTTTTCTAATGCCTCACTATAATGTTTGGATTAATTTGAGCACGTTGGTAGCAAAATCAAAATTCTGCATTCAGGTGGGTTGGAAGTTTATTTCCATTGGTCTAAGAGTAGAAATGCTGCTTTAGTAAAACAAATGAGGCAAACAAAAAAACCTCACTCTTTTAACTTGCTGTGTGTGTAACACTCCCAAAAAGCTCCTTCTTAGAATCATAGAATCGTTTGATGGAAAAGACCTTGGAGATCAAGTCCAACTGCACCTGTCCACTACTAAACCAAATCCCTGAGCACCTCATCCACCCGTCTTTTAAATCCCTTCAGGGATGGAGACTCCACCACCTCCCTGAGCAGCCTCTGCCAGGGCCTGAGAGCCCTTTCAGAGAAGAAACTCTCCCTGATATCCAACCTAAACCTCCCTTGGAGCAACTTAAGGCCATCTCCACGAGCCAAGCACCTGCCTTTTAAGCAATTGTCGACAGTAATGAAGTCTTCCCTCAGACTTCTGTTCTCCGGGCGAAACAGTCCAAGGACCCTCAGCGTCTCCTCCGTAACCCTGGTTCTCCTGCCCCTTCCCCAGCTCCGTTCCTTTCTCTGGACACGCGCCAGCCCCTCATTGTCCTTCTTGTAGTGAGAGGCCCAAAACTGAACCCAGGATTCAAAGTGCAGCCTCACCCAGGGTGAGTACAGCAGCGCAATCACTTTGCTGCTCCTGCTGCTCCCCTGTTTCTGATCCAAGCCAGGATGCCATTGGTTTTCTTGGCTGCCTGGGCCACTGTCCACCAGCACCCCCTCTTTCTGCAGGAATTTGGGTGGAAGGCTTCAGTCACCTCTTACTGAATGGAAAGTGATGAGAGCAGGCAAATCTTGAGAAGAAGTTTCAGGCTTCTGTCATCATCTTGGGTACAGAGCAGCACGTGCTTCTGGTAGGAACTCACTTCTCTGGGTCCTACTGAACACAGGCCATCTGCTTCCAGCCTGCCATGTGCTGTGTGGCACTGAGGAAAGCGTTTCATCTCCCCCTGCCTCAGTTTCCCCCATGCTGGCTGGATAGAGTGCGAGCTCCCTGGAAGCAGGGGCTGCTCGTGTGCGTGTCCAACCCAGTGTGTGGTGGTGCAGAGCTTCAAGCCACCACCACAACCTAAACCGTAGTTGTTGCATTGAACCAGAGCTTGGGTTTAGATTGTTTTTTGGGGAAAAAAAGTGCCACTGTGCACTAGTTCCCTGTTGCATTTCTTGTATTCCAGCCCTTGTATCAGCTACTTGCGGGAGCCGCCGTTCAAGTCAGTAGAAGAGCGCTGTCCCGAGAACCTGTTTGTTGTTAAATGGGGAGCAAATCCCAAGTGCTTGTGATTCGTGGTCTGACTCTCTGTACAATAATACTCCATTTCAAACTTGTTTCTGTTTTTTTGATTTAAAATGTACCTTTGCCAAGAAACTGCCTATCAGGCAGCCCTTGGGAAGAGAAGGACAGGTGGGAGTGGGAAGGTTACGGGGCAGGCACAGAGCTATAGAATCACTAAGGTCAGAAAAGAACTTTGAGATCAGCCAGGCCAACCATCAACTCCACAACACCTACTAAACCATGTCCTGAAGTGCCATGTCTACATGTTTTGTTAACCCCTCCAAGGATGGAGACTCCTCCACTGCCCTGGGCAGTTTTCCCATTTGTAGTAGCATCAGCATTGCTTTCTTCCTGACGAGCCAACATCTTGATTTAGGCTCTCCAGCAAGTGTGAAACCAGAGAAGCAATGTGGAAATCTTTGGCCTTTCTCCTGGAAGGAAGTGAAAGACACTTGGAGAAGCAGGGCTTGTGCAGACCCATCTCCACATCCCTTGGGCACCACGTGGAAGTTCACCTCGATATCAGTCCTGGAGGAGGAAAGCTGATAAGCTGTAAGGAAACAGTGAATGTCTGAAAATGAGAAATTCCACATGAGATCTGAAATATTACATCGAAGGGAAAAAAACAGAGGGAGGAAGCAAAACCTGATACAGTGAATGCTTGGGTCATGTGTTATTCTGGATTAGCTCTGCAGAAGAAAGATCCCATGCCTCCTATGAAATCCATTACCTACAAGCCAGTTCACATTTGTACAGCACATGATGCGGGGATCATAGCTGATGCCAAGTTCCCCTGTATAATATCCACCCTGGGGTAGGTTGGTCCATTTCCAGTGTCAACAGCCAGAGGATTAAGCATTTATCTCTGCAGAACAGAGGATAATTAATACCAGATCGAACTAGGGAGCTTGCTTGTGACTCTGTTTGTGACTGAGCGTGGCTTTATTGCCTGTGGGCGAGTTACGGGGAGCAGGATCATGTTTTCTCTGTACTGCAAGGTGTGGGTGCTGCCTCAGAGATTGGTGCCTCATAGCTGAGCATCAGTAGCTACAAGGCTGTGCGCTGGGATGGCATCAGGCATGAAGTTGAGAGTGAGCTTTCCTATCGTGGGCACAGGCAGTAGCTATTAGGGGTGAAAAGCTATCAGGAGACATTTCCTTCCAGCATGAAGAATAGAATCGAGATGTTGTGATTTGCCATCTTCTGGATGTGAATGTGAAATCCAGGTTTTGGCACTTTGGCTTTCTTAAACTAAATTGATATCATTATCTTGGCTGCAGTCCAGTTCAGGTAATTATATTCTTCCTACCTTAATGCCACTCCAGCCCCCTGTCTCCACTGGATATGCTGTACCCTAATTCCTGTCTGGAACTTGCTTATTATGTTACAAAGCCTTTTTTTTTTTTCCCCCCCTTGGAGTACAACTCTTGCGAGGAGCGCTAACCAGCCCCAGCGCTGTGCTGAGCTGCTACCATAGTCAGGAGAACCTGCCTTATGCACTTGGTGGCGTTCTGGAGCATTATTCTCAGTGTGTAAGTTTGCTGAACTGGGAAGGTGAGTGGCATCAAAGCTTGGAGCAAGTGTTGCAGTGGGCTTCATCAAAAGAAGCGTGGCCTGCAGGTCAAGGGAGGGGATTCTCTCCCTCTGTTCTCTTGAGATCCCACCTGGAGTCCTGTGTCCAGTTCTGGAATCCTCAATACAAGAAGGATATGGAACTGTTGGAACGGGTCCAGAGGAGGCCACGGAGATGATTTGAGGGCTGGAGCATCTCTGCTATGAGGACAGGCGGAGAGTTGGGATTGTTCAGCCTGGAGAAGAGAAGACTCTGGGGAGACCTTAGAGCAGCTTCCAGTGCTGAAAGGGGCTCCAGGAAAGCTGGGGAGGGGCTTTATATAAGGGCATGGAGTGATAGGACAAGAAGGAAAGGCTTTAAATTGGAAGGGAGAGCAATTAGATTGGATAGTAGGAAGCAACTCTTCACACTGAGGGTGAGGAGGCCCTGGTTGAGGTTGCCCAGAGAAGTCATGGCTGCCCAATCCCTGGAGGTGTTCCAGGCCAGGAACAACCTGATCCAGCAGGAGGTGTCCCAGCCCATGGCAGGGTAGGTGGAATTAGATGATCTTTAAGGTCCCTTCCAACCCTAACCATTCTATGATTCTACGATTCTCTCCTCTCAGAGTGCCTTAGGCTGTGAGTGGGTTCAGGGGAGGAAACTCAGGCCTCCTGGATGGGTATCTTACCTTCCTAGGTTGCCATTTCTTCAAAGATTTTTGAAGGCTAAGGTATGTCTTTAATTCCAGATGGGGGAAGAATCCTCTTATTTTTGAGGAGAACACAGACAGTGGACAAGGTGCTGAGGGACATGGTTTAGTGTTTGATAGAAATGACTGGACTTGATGATCCGGTGGGTCTCTTCCAACCTGGTGGTTCTATGATTCTGTGACTCTATGACTCTAATCTACATATGTTCAAACCTCCCTACTAATCTAGCGAGGCAGTCCTGCCCTGGTTTGAGGTGAGCATCCAGCCCTAAGAAACCCTGCTTCCTGCAGGATGTGAGCAATGCTACAAGCTGGCTTTGAGTACCTGGTTTCCCATTTGGAGTGCAGCTTGCTTGGCCATGTTGGTGGCTCATTGGCCTTTACATTTCTTGCAACTGATGCACTGGCTTGGTTTTTTTTTTTTCCTTTTGAAAAGTATTTAAAGTCACCTTCTTTCCTTACCCTTTCAATTACTCTCTCTTCATCTCCTGGCCCAGCTGAAAAGGTTGCTCAAGCAGTACTTGAGGAGAACGTCCTGCGATTCGAAGTGCTTCCTTCCTGTTCCCAGGCCCCTGCGCTCTTCCATGGCCCTTGAGGACAACCAGAGTTTGAGGGACGTGCTGGAGGGGGGGCAGCAGGGGCAAGGATCAAAGACCGTAAACCACTGTTTAAAAAATATAATGCCCCCCGCTCCTCTCGAGCGTCGCATCTAGCAGAGCTTCATTAACCTTCTGGTTCCCCCTCCTACTCCTTTGGCCCCGAAAATCAACAAAGCCAAACATAACAAGTTGCCTTGATTGAAGAAGGCTGAAGTGTGTGTGCTTAGTGTGAAAGAGCGAAGCCATTGGCTAAAGCCCCTTTTCCGCAGAGGCCACTTCACATTTATTACATCGAAGACGGAGCTCTTTAAATCCCGATACTCTTTATAGTTGAGCTCTTTAACTTTCTCCCTTCCTCCCCTTGCAGCCTTCATTCTCCCCTTGTTCCGCTCCTTCCGCTCTGCTCCTTTCTTTTTTGTCCTGTGAGAACGAGTCTTTTAATCCCCTTGTACTGCAGATTAAAGCTATTATAGCCTCCCCAACCTGACATTTTCTCAGAGAGGCTCACAGCCAGATCTTTATGAGGGCTCTCCGTCTGTCTGCTGCTGCCTTTCTTCTCACACACTAAACCTCCGTTCCTGACCTTTCCCTCGAGAGGGAAGGGTTGTAGTGTGCAATCCCATGTAGGCAGAGCCTGGTCTCAGCGGGGCTCGGGTGCAGGAAATTAAGACCCATGGAAATTAAGAAATAAATAAGGAGAGAAAGAAAAGGCGATGGGAATTAAGAGATAGAAGCGAAGCAAAACTCATGATGTTTGGAAACCAAATGCAGGGCTTGGGTCTGAGTTTTGCAAATGGTTCTGTCTTTACAAGGAGCCAAACCATGAACTGGGACTCTTAGTAGCAGATCAGGGTTACCTGAAACCTACACTACAGCTCAACTCCCCGCTTTGCATTTGGCCCAGGAATAATGGATCCAGACACCAAGAAAAAAATAGGTGCACCTTGAGTTTGAGAACCTTCAGGGACAGGAGTGACTTTTGGTGTTGTGGGACTCTGTCCACGGCAGCAGCTTTCTTAGTGTTTGTCATCAAATGTGTGTACCCCACATCTGAGGCCACAGTGGGTCGATGTGAGTCCTTATACACAACATAAAACCCCCAAGGATCAGAGTAGCTTGCCTAGAAGTCCATGTGCTGGTGGCAGAAACATCTTTCCTGCAGAGTTTTCTGGTTCTTGTCATCAGATCTGCCACTGTGGATTGTCCTACAAGTGCCCCAGAGCTTTAGGTCAAGCACCGAGGAAGGTGAGAAACTGACCCCAGGATACATTCACCAGAGGAATTGTGCAGAATGACCCCTAACGTGCCCCCTTTCAGGTTTGTGCACAATATACAAGGATGTGTTGGTGAATAGGAGAGGTGTCTGTTGCCAACACGCCTTTTGGGCAGGGAGGAGGTAGTCTGATCTCCTCTTCTTTTGGGCCTCCAGCATGAACATGGCATGGTTGTTTGCAGTTGTTTCACCCAGCTGTAAAATCGCGTTGATAACCTGACCCAGAGCCGTGCTGTCCTAATGCATTCAGCTTGAACTGGAGAAAGTCACACAATCCCTATGGTAGGTCACATTTCGGTCCCATAAGGCTTTAGAATCATACAATTATTATTATACAACCTCAAGGCCCATCCAGTCGCACCCCCTGCCATGGGCAGTGACACCTCCCGCTGGATCAGGGGCTCCAAGCCCCATCCAACCTGGCCTTGAACCCCTCCAGGGATGGAGCAGCCACCACTGCTCTGGGCAACCTGGGCCAGGGACTCCCACTCTCATAGCAAAACATTTCTTCCTAGGATCTCATCTCAGTCTCCCCTCTTTACTTGCATTCATTTATATGTGGGTTGTGTTTCACCTGCCTCGTAAAAGGACCGAGAATTTGCTTATCTTTAGAAGCACCTTGAGAGCACAGACTTCACAAGTCACGCATGGCGTTAGAAGATGTTTGAAGGGTTGATTCAACACCGCCAGGTTTTGCTGAAGTAGGTGGTGACCACGTCTAAGAAGATTTCCCATACTTAGTGGCTGCGGCAGCACTGTGATGACAAGCCAACTCCTGGCATTTGCGCTCTCCCATCGCGCGCCTGAGCAACCGCGGGGGGCTTCTGGGGGCAGCAGCGAAATTGCTTTCAAAGCAAATAAAAGAAGTGCTACTGTCCCCTTTTGGGAACTCATTTCGGGGGCAAAAGTTCCCCTGGCAGCCCAGCTTGCCAATAATGAAATGGAACCAGGAGCTCGCCCCCGGAGGGGCCGTACGTGTGAAACGCTGCCATGTCGAATCCATATGAATCCTCCACAAGGAAAACCCAAGCCCTGTAATTACTGGTTTTCCACCAAGCAGCCTTTTCTTTCTCTTTGTGTGGGCTCGCTCCTGCATCTCCCACCCCCTGTGTGTGCACGATAAGAGGATATTTGTAATGAAAATCACTGGGCAGAAGCAAAGAACAAAAGCCGGGGCACAGCGCGCTCGCGGTGGGGATATTAGAGGCGCTGGGCTCCCACCTCCGTCCGGTCTGCTCTCCGCTGGGATCGCGCGGTGGGCACGGCGGGTAGGGGAGGCTCTTATTAACCTTAATCTGCAGAAGGGGGCTGAAACCACGCAGTGGCCCCGTTTCATAGCTACAGCGGCTCGCTCCCAAGCGTGCAGCCTTATGAAGGGGCAGTCTCCCCAGCAACTCTAATGCATTTTCGCACCGTTACCGTCTAATCTGAAGTAGAAATGTCAGCGCCGTCAGGCCCCAGGCTGGCAGCTCCCAGCCACGGCCACGCTGGTAAGCACATATTCAGCTTCAACCTTCTGGTTGCTGGGGTGAAAGGGCCTCTTTATCTCTGCAGGGTGGGGTAGATGAATCCTGGGCTCAAACAAGAAACCTGCTCTTTCCCCCACCAGACGCTCCCCCTCCGATTCAAGGGCCCTTTATTATTTTTAATTCTCGGCTCTGAGTGGGAAGGAGCAATAAGGCTGGGGAAATGGGAAGGGGGGTGAAAAGCCCCTTGCAGTGGGGAAAGGGCCCAGCCACCAGTGTGTGAAAAGAGAAGGCAGGGTGGGGATTAGAGATGTCAACTTCATGGCAAGTGCTTGATATTTAATAGCTTCACTCGACTCCTGTGAGGCAGCGATGTGCACAGCGCCGTACGGGCAGCTATGAGCCACGTCCCTTGGAAAAGTGATGCCATTTCAGAGTGCTCTGGGAGCTATCGCGATACAGGATGGTGTGAAAGAGCTGTGCTTGTGTTAAAGATCAGGTTGTCAGGTTGATGGCTCATCCTTTCTGTGTCTAGCTGGCACGGAGTGCAGGACACGCTGCTCCCAGCGCAGTTAACCGAGCTGAGCTCTCTGTGCGCTCACAGCTCGTGCCCTCCGTCTGATGGCTGCGAGCTTGTTTATTGCAAAAATGCTGCTGGATGGGCTGTCTGCAACGTATTCTCCAGTTTGCTTATGTTTGCAGCTGCTGAGGGAACTCTTGAGGCCTTTTAAAGCATTAGCACTCCCTAATCTCTTCCCAACAGATTCTCCGATGTTATCAGCCACTTGTACAGTTGGGGCTGCCGGAGGAATTTGTTTGTGCGACAGGAGCATGCTCCTGTGCCGGTAGGGATCTCATCTACGTTTTTGGCTTATCTGGCTGATAAAGATTCTTGGATTCTTCCTTCATCTCCAGCATGGACGTGCTGCAGACACCAGCACACCAGCAGCACGCTTTCTTTCTCACCTCCCATGCCCCTCCAGATGTGGCCTTGGGAGAGGAAGCAGCTCCTCTAGAGAAAAGGCTGCTGGAACAATTAAATAACTCTGAGATGGATGGAGATGGCTTCTTGTTACTCCTTTTGTGGTAAAGTGATGAAGACAAAGCAACCGGAGCTTTCCCAGTGTGACTGACTGGTAAAGAGCTTTCCTAGCACTGCACTTCATCACGATCTCGAAAGTCAATGGGCTTTTATTGAAGCAGGTCTGCTCTAGGCTCTGTACACTCCATCAAGCATTTCCTTTTGTCTGTGCCAGTGAATTCTAATAAACTAGCTTACGGCTGTCATTTTCAACACACTCCAGCACAAACACATCCTTACTCATTTCGAGAGCTTTATCCCAGACTGATAGAATGGTTTGGGTTGGAACAGACCTTAAGGATCATCCAGTTCTGAATGTTGCATCTCCAGATCAGTCTCTATGGACCGTATGAAAAATCCCCTTAACCCTCGAGGCAGGCACTCAAACGGCATTTCACAACATTCCTGCCACCACCTGCATGGAAAAGCAGGATGCAGGACCTCTCCATCCCCTGGTTCTCTTGTCTTGAGGAAAACAGTGTCCAGTGTATAAATAGGTGGGAAGCTCTGTGTTATTTTTTTAGGGCTGTTCTTGACCCAATATGCTCCACCAACCAAAATAACCTGTTCCACCTCCTTCAGCAAGGTTCACCTGAAGCTGAAAAGCTGCGTTAGTGTAGCGTGTATTAAAGTACATCACACATCGGGGGCTTGGAAGTAAACACCAGCAATGTCTCTTTTTGATCACATTCCTTTCCACGACAGGCTGACGATTTCCAAGCCAAGAATGTCGCTAACCTCTCATATTTCTTCTGGTCATTTCTGTCCTGAAATTGGAACGCAGCCACAGGCAAGAGGGGGTTGAACGCCCTTGTTTCAGGGATCCAGATTTAAGAGACATTATCTCATCGATAGTGAAACAACAAGGCTGGCACGCCGTCCGGCGCGGTCTTCCCTGGAAGGTTCAATGTGTGTGGTGAGGGACACGGGAAGGCAGGCGTAACTCACAGTGCTAGGCTCACGCTAGTCAAGCGTGGTGAGATCCTGACTGGCAGCCTCAGCGAAGCGTCTCCATCGAGTTGGAGCATCAACAGGAGCCCCTTGCTTGTGGGAGGCTGAGGACACAGGAGAGCTGAGCATGGTTGCGTGGTTAGGATTGGCTTTTAACCTAGAGAAAAGGAGGCTGAGGGGAGACCTTATCACTGTCTACAACTGCCTGAAAGGAGGGTTATAAGAGGTGGGTACTGGGCTCTTCAACTAAGTACCAAGTGGTAGGACAAGAGGGAATGGCCTCAAGTTGCACCAGGGAAGGTTTGATTTGCTATTAGGAAAAATGTCTCCACTTGAAGGGTTCGCAGGCACTGGTGGAGGCTACCGAGGGAGGTGATGGAGTCACCTGGAGGGATTTAAGACAGGTACATGTAGTGCTTGGGGATCTGGTTTAGCAGTGGACAGCTATGGTTGGGCTTGATGATCTCAAAGGTCTTTTCCAACCTAGCCATTCTATGAAAAAGTGAAATTGTGTGGAGGGAAGAAGGGGAATGGGACTGAAAAGTGCACTTCTTTATTGTAGCTTGAGAGGAGAATTATGTGGGTAGGGGAGAGGAATTCAGATCAGATACCCCAAAAAGTCCAGATATGAGATTAACAGGGGAGAGCAGGGCTACTGCCATTACTTTTCTCAGGTAGCAAAGATGGAGCTTCATCTTTAGGCTTCATCTTTAGGCTACATGTAAAGCTCCTAAAACCCTTTAAAAAGCTCCTTACGCTTGGTCTGTAGATTGTATTGTCCTTGAAACAAAGTTCATCTTTTCTGCTTGGCAGCAGCTGTGTTTAGCCTGGAGTGCGGCACAAGCACTGGCAGATAAGACAGCTTGCGGAGGTTTTGCAATCTGCCAGCCCTCTGGGTCATTCTGGGGGAAAACTTCAGCAGGACCCAATTTCTTCATAGTGAGAAATGAGAAAGTGGTTGCAGCAGGGAAAAAAAATCACTTGGGAAAGAATAGGAACAGCTTCATATGAGCAAACCCCCCCCAGGTCTGCGCTGAATTCAAAGTGCCGGCTTTGAAACCGCAGGTGTTGGAAAGTCTTGCAGCCACCGTCGACGTTGCGACAGCGTGTTTGCAGCGAGCATCCTGAAACACCTTGAACCGCTAAAGAAGTTGGCAGTTTAAGTTAATTCTGCCTGTAAGGTTAGTGCTTACAGGCAGCAGGTCACAGATGGAGACACCTCCCTTGGCTCTGAGCATCTCTTGAAGGAGCACAGCCCTTCAGATGTTCATTTAGGCACAGATTTATCCCCTGAAATAACGTGCCATGTTCTGCAGCAGCAGGTCTGAGCTATCAGCTCCAGACTTGCCTATCCAGAGCATAAACCTTCGCCTGTGCGATGTCCTGGCGTGGACCCCAGCTGCTGTGGATGGAGCTGGGGGCAGAAGAGGCACAAACCTGCCACGTCCTGCCATGCCCCGGAATGGTTTCTCTGAAATGCTTCGGTTTGGAAAGCCTGGAAGCTGCAAGGTCTGGTTTGCACTCACACCTACTTTCAACCCTTGCACATCAAGTGACATGCAGAGAAACTTCTGCTCCTGGTGTGACCAGGCAGGAGCCACGAGAGGGAGCTTCGGGGCTGTCCTTTCCACTTTTTCCCCAGGCCAAGGACAGGCACAAGGTGGTGCTGTTGTCTCAGCCATCGCAGAGCCTGAGAGGGACACGGGGAAACCACCGAGGACAGGGGGACACTGCTGAACCCCACTGTGCCACCACACCTAGTGCTAGAGCTCTGTGCAGGACAAGGTCACCTCCCAGATGGGAGCTCGTCCCACATTTGAGCCCGTTTCCAGCCACACTTCAGACTGGTCCTAAGGCTCTGCCCAGTTTTTCTCAGGAAGAGCTGATGCTCAAATGATCTAGGAGGCACATTGCTGGTGAGCACGGCTTCATACCCAGATCTGCCCTTCCTACAGCCTGAGATCATAGAATCATAGAATCACCAGGTTGGAAACAACCCACCGGATCATTGAGTCCAACCATTCCCATCAAACACTAACCCATGTCCCTCAGCACCTCATCCACCTGTCCCTTAAACCCCTCCAGGGAAGGTGAATCAACAACCTCCCTGGGCAGCCTCTGCCAGTGCCCAATCACCCTTTCCGTGAAAAATTTTTTTCTGATGTTCAGCCTGAACCTCCCCTGGTGGAGCTTGAGGCCATTCCCTCTCATCCTGTCCCCTGTCACTTGGGAGAAGAGCCCAGCTCCCTCCTCTCCACAACCTCCTTTCAGGTAGTTGTAGAGAGCAATGAGGTCTCCCCTCAGCCTCCTCTTCTCCAGGCTAAACACCCCCAGCTCTCTCAGCCGCTCCTCATAAGGCCTGTTCTCCAGCCCCTCACCAGCTTTGTTGCTCTTCTCTGGACTCGCTCCAGAGCCTCAACATCCTTCTTGTGGTGAGGGGCCCAGATCTGAACACAGGATTCGAGGTGCGGTCTCACCAGTGCCGAGTGCAGAGGGAGAATAACCTGGAGATGATGTCCTGCCCACAGGGCTGAAGGCTGTGTCATAGATTCATAGAATCATGGAATGGTTTGGGTTGGAAGGAACCTCAAAGCCCATCCAGTTCCAATGCCGTGCCATGGGACACCTCCCACTGCATCAGGGGCTCCAAGCCCCATCCAACCTGGCTTTGAACACCTCCAGGAATGGGGCAGCCACAGCTTCCCTGGGAAACCTGGGCCAGAGTCTCCCCACCTTCATGGGAAAACATTTCCTCCCAAGATCTCTCAATCTATAGCATTTCAAAGAGGTAAAATAAGTCTCATGCCTGTACTCTGCAGAAACATGAACCTCATGGTGTGAGGTCCTCAGGGTGGGGAGATGGGGAGAAGAAAACACAGGGAAGGGTTTGGTGTCCCCATCCAGGGGGATGCCGGCCCTGCCAGGTGATGGGGATGTTGGATGCACAGCACCCTTTCTCATGCTTCTTAGGCAGAAAGCTCCAGCCTGGCTTTGAAGGAAACTTTCCCATGAAAGATTCCCCAAAACTGGTACGTTCCCACAGAGGACTTTGATTTCAGTCTATCGGCATTTTCCGATGAGAAACCATCTCATCGGAAAATTCCCAACCAGTGCAAAGAAACTCCCCAGTGTATCAGGGGAGGGATACTGTCGCACGCAGCGGGAATTTAATACCAGTGGAGTCTTGTGTCTGGAGGCTCTGGATAAAGAAAGATGAAATGCAGCCAGCCCAGCTTACGGCAAGAGGGGAAAGCGTGAAGTCCTGCAATTGAGCAGCTTTGCTTTCTGCCGGCTGCTGCCCATTTTCCCAGCACTTTCCTCCTGATATTTCTCTTTCATCAGGGTGTCACTGCATTCTGTGCAGGCAGAGGGTGCAGCATGCAAGCTTTGCAGACCAGAGGCAGCACAGGCAGGACCTTTAGGGTCTTCAGCACAAGCTGAAGCTCCAGTAGTTCGCCCAGCGCGTGGGACCATACAGTTTGAGGTAATGGAAGAAACCAAGACAAAGAAGTTACCTGCTCTCCAATGGACATGATTGTTGAGTTATGGTGGTCACACAACCAGGCTGGAGGGAATATTTGTACATGCTATGGAGACAGCTCTTAAATTTGAGATTCCTCTCGTGCAATAACAGGACAGGCTCTTATCCCTGCAAAGGCTCTTTCTGATGGACCACAGGACATTGCTGTGAAGGTGGACTCTGACCTACCTTTGGTAGGTTCCTGCCTGGGTGTTTCATGCCTAGAAGAATGTGATCTGGGTCCTGGCAGCGTGATGCCCCGATGGGCCACAAGGAGCTGCGGAGCTGTGGGCAGGCAAGGCAGGGTTGGTGGAGGCAGGGAACACAGCAGGCTAGCTGCTAGCCCTGGAAAAGACGATGCCGTCTTCTCTTCCTTTGTGTAAAAAACAGAATCCATGTCCTGGCCCTCTGCTCTTAACAATAGCCCAAACTTTGGCTCTTACTGCTTCTCTTCTTTAGTATCATCACACAGAGATGAGCATCCACTGGGCTGGAGGTGCCTTCCACTCCCCAGCTCATGTGGGCTGCTTTCAGGAAGATTTTCAGTCCTATCCATGGTGAACCTCAAGTATTGTACATTCTCAATGGGATGGAAGCAATCAAGCAAGAGAGTTGAAACCCCAATTAGATGATTTAATCACCTCTCTCTGCCCAGAGGCTCTTCTGCCCGCACCAAGCTTGGTTCTTCTGTTGTGCATCAACTTCAGGGTTGTTGCACGACAGCTGAGGAGAACGGACTCCAGCCACTAACCTTCTCCAGGGATCTTCAGTCTCGTTTCAAATGACTCCCCTGAGAGGACTTCACCAGCCCTGGTGGGATAACATACCCCAGCCTGCTGGATCTCTGATGGAATCCGTGCCTCTCCTCCATGGCAGGTACTTCATCTGCGCTTGAAGGCTGCGCTCTGCTTGTTTTCCTGGGGGTTGTCTCTCCAGCAGAGGTTAGCAAGTCCCTTTGTGAGGCCTGCACTCCTCAGATGTTATGTCTGGAAGTTTGCTCTGTTTTTCTGGCGAGGGGGCCCAGGGCCTGGAATTAGAGAGGCTTTTATGGGAACCCGAGTCCCCTTTTGACACTACTTCCTTGTGCTTAAATTTCAGGTTGAGTAACAGACGTTAACATTTTCTGGTTGGATATCTTTCATTGTCAAAGAGGATTAGGCCAGTGATTATTTACATGCACCTCTATTACACAGAACCTGCTTCTTTTCTGTTCTTTTTTTTCCCCATGCAATTCTATATAAAACTTAAAACGCAGACTAAAGGAACCACATGGATGAGGGAGAGGGAGAAAATGGGCTCCTGTCCTCCTGACATGGGTAGATTGAGATCTCTGAGCTGTGAGATGCCTGTAGGAATGGTGCATAGGGAAGAGCATCTTCTTCCTTCTACAAACACCCAAGCAGGTAGGTTTATCCTGGGGCATCCCCTTTCTTTGGTGCGTTGGAGCTGGTGACAGCAGCAGGCTGAATGCTTGGCCCAGTGGTTTGATCTGGGCGTCTTCTCTGGAGCTTTGGCTGCTCCACAAGAAATTGGGATATGTTTTTTAGAACCTAACATGCACGAGTTTTAAAAGGGATTTTTGATAGAAGTCCCATTTAGTCCTTTATTTGGCTTGGGAGGCTGCAGTGGAACAGATTTCTTTACATATCCTTGAGTGTGATTTGATGAAGGTTATGACTGCTAATAAACACTCGGAGTCTATTCTCCTTCCCCACCACTTGTAGTTGAGGATAACTGTTGCCTGCATGGGTCTACACCATTTTATACCGGTGTGAGGGACCAGAGTGCTGGTTCCGCTCCCTTTTCATCAGTTCACCGGTGTGCTGCTCGCTTCTGATTGATTCCAGCTTTCTAATGGAAGAGAACACAGAAATGGGAGGAGCGCCAGGAGGGATTCTGGCACAACAACCAGTTTACTTCCTTTCCCTTCGCTTTGCCATTTACAATCACAAGCCCTTCTATAAAACAGCTATGAGAAGAGCAGACGTTGCCCTGGAGTAAGAAAACGTGGAGCTGCAGAATCAAACTGACAAAAACCAAAATGCTTTTTGCAGTTTAGGAGAGAGAAGCAGGTTCTGCTTGGAAAGACAGAGAGGAGGAAGAAAGTAGAGACCCCAGAGGACTCTGTTCTCCCTGTCGTCTAGAAAATGAGTCTGTTTCTTAGTGTGCTTGGTCTTTGGTGTGTAAGAAAATATTTATAATCTTTGAGGAACGAAAACAGAGGAAGCGATACAGACACCCCAGGTACCCAGCATTGCCACAACTGCCGCAGGGCATCGCAGCCAGTAGCCAAGAGGGCTGGTAGGTGAATCACAGCCAAAACCAGTGACCCAAGGACTAAGGAAAGAGGTTGTCAGGCTCATCTAGGGATATGTGGATTGTCTAGAAAGAAGGAGAAACTCAGAGACTGCCTGCAGTCACCAACCCAATCCCATCCCTGGAGGTGTTCAAGGCCAGGTTGGATGGAGCGCCACAGAAGATTAAAAAATGAGGAATATGCCACATGCAATAAAATATAGACGTACTTGGATGCAACTAGAATGCAAATACCATGTTCTGCACTGAAAACACCCTGAAAGGCATAGGCAGGTTGGCCTATGAAGGGTACGTAGCTCGCTGTAAATGCTGCATACCTGAATTTACATCAGCATGCTGGGTTGTGGGTTCATAAATCCATTTACACACGCTGCGTGCTCCCTCCAAGAGCTCAGGTACCATCTGACACACATCTCTGATGGCTATTTATGAATCCTGTTTGCATCAGGCCTTTCTGCTCTCCTTTCCCCTGAAGGCTGGAGTTCTTCATGCCTTTTTCCTGGCCATCAAGCAAGGTTCTCCACAAGAGTCACGATAAGTCTTGTGCTGTGCAGCTCTAATGAAAGGCTGTGTGGGCTGGTCCCTAATTACAACCATCGGTTAAGCTGTCAGAGGGAGCTCTCAGCCTCAGTTGTTTCATTATTAGACTTCGGGCCTTGATGAGCTGCAATCAGGCATGAAAGTATGACCTGAGCAGAGCCAGGGAGGTCTCCACTCCCACACCGAGCTTGGGGAACTTAAGTACCAGACCTTTTTTCCCAGTTTTTCATCCCTCTTGCACTGCAGGGATGGAGCTGGGAGCAGGGAGGGAAAGGAGGAGGAGGAGAGCTCCACGGAGCACAACCAGCCGTCCTTCCACACGCCTCCATTTGTTGGCTTTTTAGGGCTCATGGGCTTCATCGTTTTGAAGACAAGAAGCTGTTGCTATAACTCAGCACCTTCAACTTACACTTCCTGCAGAAAAGCTTTAGGACTTTCAGCTCTGCATGTTTCAGTTTCAATGCAAATAATGAGCAGCGATGAGTCCAAGTCACGGTGTCTCTCAGCCACATCTGGATTTTGAAGTGCCCCGAAGCTGGTGTTGGGGGACTATTTCTCCACCCAGTGGTCCCTTTAAATTCCACACTAGACCCAGTGGGAAACAGGCATGCGGATGGTGGGGTTTAATGACACAGCACCAGTTTATTTGAACAAGGGCCTTTATAGGGTGAGGTGTTTGTTTTCTCAGACCACACGTTAGTAACTAATCCCTCGAATTTATAGTCACATTGTGAGCAACTTCCCACTTTTCACTTCTTTCCTCTGTCAAAATGTCTTTGGCTCCACTGTTGTGGGCAAGGGATCATAGACTGCTGCTGCTCGGGATGGATTTCCATTCAGGAGTCCTGCTGTGGTTCCCCTTTGGAACTGGGAAAGTCAGACTGGGAATTTCCTTGTGCTTTTTGGAAATCATAGAATCATAGAATCACCAGGTTGGAAGAGACCCACCAGATCATCGAGTCCAACCATTCCCACCAATCACTAACCCATGTCCCTCAGCACCTTGTCCACCCGTCCCTTAAACCCCTCCAGGGAAGGTGAATCAACCCCCTCCCTGGGCAGCCTCTGCCAGTGCCCAATCACCCTTTCCATGAAAAATTTTTTCCTCATGTTCAGCCTGAACCTCCCCTGGCGGAGCTTGAGGCCATTCCCTCTCGTCCTGTCCCCTGTCACTTGGAAGAAGAGCCCAGCTCCCTCCTCTCCACAACCTCCTTTCAGGTAATTGTAGAGAGCAATGAGGTCTCCCCTCAGCCTCCTCTTCTCCAGGCTAAACACCCCCAGCTCTCTCAGCTGCTCCTCTTGTTCTCCAGCCCCTTCCCCAGCTTTGTTGCTCTTCTCTGGACTCGCTCCGGAGCCTCAACATCCTTCTTGTGGCGAGGGGCCCAGAACTGAACACAGGATTCAAGGAGCGGTCTCACCAGTGCCGAGTCCAGAGGGAGAAGAACCTCCCTGGACCTGCTGGTCACACCGTTTCTGATCCAAGCCAAGATGCCATTGGCCTTCTTGGCCACCTGGGCCACTGCTGGCTCATGTTCAGTCGCTGTCAACCAACACCCCCAGGTCCTTCTCCTCCAGGCAGCTTTCCAGCCAGATTTCTCCTAGTCTGTAGCTGCACAGGGTTGTTGAACCCCAAGTGCAGGAAACCTTGAAATAAGCCATCATTATTTGGCAGTTGTGGCTGCAAGAGGCGTTGGGCATGCCGGGAAAGGGATGGGATTTGGGGCAACGGCTTCTCCTCACCAGGTTTCCCACCTGCGCCTTCTGCAGCAAATCTCCTCTGATCGCTTCCAGCCTTCACCTGAGAAACAGAAATCTGAACCAAAACAGGCAGTTCTGGATGGATCGCAGGGTTGGGGCGGGGTCTCTGTTGTAGAGCCCCACACAGCTGTTAATCACCAGAATATCTCTGGTTCCCAGCAGCTGCCTGGTGTTTATCTGAGCTGGGATATCTGCTGGCCAAGCCCACGGAGAGCACGCTGTGCAGCCAAGCCAAATACAAACGGAAGACAGATAATCTGCACACAGGGATGTGCACGTGGGTTTTGTGTGTGTGTGTGTGTGTGCACACAGCTTTGTTTACATCCCGTGCTACGGCTGGAAGCGCCCATCAGTGATTTTTCTTTAAATAACTTTAATTTTGTGATTGTATTGGCACATACAAGAAGGGAAGCCTGATGTATGTGTGTTGCAGAGGTGTTTTAGGTGAGCGCTTCCATGTGCATGGCTCAGATAAGATCTCTTACACAGTCATTCTGTGCTTTCTCTAAGCTTTTTAGATAAACATAGGGCTTCTAAACCTTCCAGAGGTTTGGACAGAGAGGCTTCAAAGTGCACCTAAAAGGCTGCTCCCTGGGCCACCTGAGGCTGTTGGGGGAACAAAGAGGAGGAATAGAGCTAATGAACCTGCAGAAGAGGAAGAGGCCAGCCCTGTGGCTCCACTTAACCTGTCTGAGTTCATATAAACCAGGCTCAGGTGAGGTTTAGGTATTTAGGGAAGGGATGAGAGAAGCCACTTTCCTGGTGTGTTTGATGGACTCTTTGTTGTAAGAGTCTTGCAGTGTCTTAGGAGATTAAAGACTTGATGAGTAGGATTTTTCTGAAGACTTATACCTTTCTTTTTTCTGTTTCCAAGTGCTTCCTGTAACACTCAGAGCATCCTGAACTACCACATGCAGTGGAGAAGGTCCTGGCTGGATTTGAGTTGCTGCTTGCATGATAAAGTAGGATTTGAGTGAATTTATGGAATGGTGGGAACCAACTGGAGTTTTCTTTCAATGAGTTGTCCACTACAAGTGTCCAGAAGGGCACAGCGTTGCATTGCTAGATGTTGCGAAGCTTCAAATGGAAGGGTTTGCAGGTTTTATTTCACTAGCAATTGGTTCTTCTAATGTGGTTTGGGGAGGAATGCTTGGGGTCCTCCTTACTGCTGACCCTCTCCATAGGTTTCAAAGACTGTAGAGTACTGAGAGTTACAGAAACTGTACAGGATGGTGTGTGCCTTTGACTTTTCAGAGCCCTGAAGGAGGCTGAAATCTTGCTGCTGCTGCTTATGCCAAGTTCCTTAGGGGCAGCTGTACAGGGTGAGCAGCAGGACTGGCTTTTTTTCTTGGTAGATGGGAAGCTGGCGGCCTGTGCTGAGCTGTTTTGGGCTGTGCAAAGCTGAGTGAGGGGGTGTGCATTTACTTACCCCTCCTTTGCCTCTGAGTACAGTGAGTGCCTTGCATAGATGTTGTGCAACAAAAGCCAGGGCTTCTTCCAAAGCCGTTTGTCTGTCTTGGCTGTGAATGTCCAGCTTTTCTTCAGGTCCAACTCTGGTATTTATCAATTAACTTGCTCCAGATCCTGGGAACAGCATCGGCTGTCTTTCCCTTCAGCCTAGAGCACCCCCTTCCTCCTGCCTTACCTCACCCTGCGGTTACTGTCCCACAGGGCACCCTGGGCTGCAGCAGCCTGTCCGTCTGTCCTGTCCTCTGTGCAAGCAGCAAAGCCTCAGAGGATAAAGGAATAGAAGAGAAAGAAGCCAGTTACCCAGGAGTAGTGTTTAGGCAGAAACATGCTTCTAATCGTGCACCTGGAGACAGTGGGAAAGAGCTTGTGGAATGGGAAGAAGCGGTGCAGGAAGCTGGGGCTGTAATGAGGGTAGGAAGCCATCAGGGTGCTTCTGCTGGAGGCTTGGTGAAGAAAAGCAATCGCAGGAGAGAGGTTGTAGTGGCTCCCATTCTCTCCAAAAATGTGAAACCCTTCAGCTTTCTTAGCCACAGCCTTTGCTGTAGGTGAGAGACTCCTCCAGAGGGACAGACCAGCTTTCTGGAAGGCAGAGGACAGGAAGGGAGGAGTGCATCTGGACCAGACTCTCTAATAACGAACTAGTCAGCTGTTTCTTAATGCACTGAGAGGATGTGGGAGCCCATGGGTTTGCTGAAATGTACGTGCAATGATTGCCTCTTCTGAAGAGCCAAGAGTGTCTTGAAGAGAGGATGTGCAGTCCCCTCCCTCTCCCCTGTGAAACACGGTGCTTAACTTCCAGCCAGGACGGGCTGGGGGTTCTGGGTGGCTATGTGCAGCGGTTAATGGGGGGTTCTGGATGGCCACCCGCTGGGGTTAAAACCCTGCCCTGAAGCAAGGAGTAAAGGTGGGATGGGTTCTGTGCTGGAGAAAGACTGCACAGAAACACTGCTGTGTGTTAGGGAGGTGATGGTGGAAACATCTCGGGAGGCATCATGATGACAGGCACAGCCTAGAACTGTGTCTGCTCTGAGTTTGGTTTTTGGTTTTTTTTTTTTTTTTTTTCTTCTTGCAACCTTATTTCCAGCTTTGTAATGGGGAGTTGAACCTGCCTGCAGCAAAGCTAAATGGAGCTGACAGACTGGGGCTCCGCTGTTTCTCTGGAGTTAGCACAGCACCAAGGAGGCGTGGAGATGCGTCTTATGAGTCCCGATGCTCAGGGTAAATCTGGTGGGGCTGGCAGTGGTAGAGCCGCTGGAGCAACACGGAGCAACATGGAGCATCATGTCCACTTGGCCCTCTTCCCACCCCAAAGGCAGGGAGGCACCTCAAATCTTGAGGGAAATTACCAAGCTTTTGTGTCTTGGCTTGGGTCCCACGTGAGCAGTGGGGAGTGGAGGAGGAGCGGCCACTGAGACCAGCCCCTGCCAGCCAGAGAGCAGAGGGAAAGTGGAACAATAACATTAGCCCCTGGTGACGGCTAAAATTGAAATCAGCTGCAAGGGCCCATCCTGCCTGCTGAGCGCAGAAGGGCTGGGAAGACCTGCCTCGAGGGCTGTGGAGCAGCAGTAAGGTGATATGCTGAAAAAACATTCTTAGCTGCCTGAATGCTGCTGCTCTCTTTCAGCTTCCCATGCAGTCCTATCGCCAACACCAGCAATAATGGCATCCAAGCCCCATCCCACCCTGATGTGCAGGGGCAGACCCTCATCCCCTTGGCGAGGGGTGTCCCATGCAGAATCTGGTATTTGGGCACCAATGTTCCTGACCAGCTGCTCCCTGCCCTCATTCGTTTGGGGAGCTGCGGCCTGCCTGCTGTCAGTGGGGCTCCGGGGGTTATTTGTGTCTCAAAATCTCATTTTCCTTGCTGAGCTCTTGAGCTTGTGCTGTTCCTGGTCCTGATGTGTTCAGGGAGCAGACATCCTCCTCTTCTCCGTTCTCTCCGTGTCCCTTTGATGTTTGGTGTCAGTTGAGGACACTCAGTAGCCCACTGTGTAAGTCACCATGGGAAGACAACATGCTTCCCATAAACACAGACTAGGATATTGTTGCCTGCTTTAATGTGCTCTAATTTAAACAAAATGGTGTTTTCAAATGAATTTGGTGGATTTTGTTGTGGGAGACAGTAGTGAGAAAGGGCTTTTCTTGCAGAGATAGCGTTCTAGCTTTGATTTGAGGTTGTAGGCTGCGTTTGGGCAACTCGTGGAAGCAAAGTCTTCATAGAAATGTATCTGAGCCTTCCTGTACCTGCAATTCCTGGACACGCAGCTCGCCTTCCCGCAGTACCGTGGCCTTCAGAATGGTTCTGCTGATGCCTGCAGGGGGGACTTCACACCAGGGTCTGCTGGCGCTGGTCCCAGTCAGGATCCAGGTCACTTCTGTTGACCTGAGCTGCATTCAAAACAATCGCTTAGGTGTGAAAAACTCCCCTGCCTACTCCCTGGGCTCCCCAGTTCCCACCCAGTGTATTTTTAAAACATTCTTAATGAGCTGTCCTGTTGGCCAGGGCTCACTTGGCGATTTAAGGATAGTGGTAACAATGAGACCACGATGTCCAGGCAGAGGAAAAGGATTTAAGGGGCTTTCTACCCATTTATTTTTCCCCCTGCTTGGTCTCTTCTTTAGTAGTTTTGAGTCCCGCAGTGATTTCTAACAGCTGGGCCGGCTATCATCCCGATCATGTTCCTCTGTGCTTCACTGAGCTGGGGGGACTTGGCAACCCGGCAGCTGTCCTGGAGCCTGAGCCATGAATGAGCTCAGAGGGGGAAGAAGAGAGGCTTGGATGGAAGAAACTGTATTTGTGGAGGGTTTTTTTTCAAGTGAGAGGCTGACAGCGTCGGCTGGATCCAAGCTCAGCTCAAGCAGGTGCTGTGTGTGCTTTGCCCTTCTGTGTTTCTCCTCCCTGACCGTGTGGATGCACAGACCCTCCTGCAGCCTCTGAGGTGAAGGATGTCCACGAGAAAACACCTCAAGCCCAGCCTGTGTCTGAGCCATCGCTTGGCTCTGGGAACTCACACGTAGCTCTGCCAACGTGCTCCAGTCTTGTTTTGAAGCAAGTTTTGCCTCTTTCCACTCTGATGCCCCACACAGGTTTTTAAGCTGTACTTTCAGACTTCAGCTATGCAGCCTGCTGACAGCTGCCTTAGGTTTGATGCTACAGATCCTAAAAGACTCTTTAAATATGTTTTTTTTTGACCTGCAACCACAGTACCTCATGTAGCATCCTTCTGCCCAGTGCAGCATTGTCCTCAATATCAGACCCTAATGAATCTCTCAAGCTGCTGTGCTGGGTAGCATTATGAGGATATTTCTACTGTGCACAAGGCTGAAAGGAACTTTTCAGCCCCTATTTTATGCTTGTGTCCTTGAGCCTATATCTGGAGCTGATGTGATGTGCCAGAGGGTGTGCTTCAAAAATTTCCTTAATCTTTATAAAACCCAGTTAGGTTTAGCACAGTGTAAGGTGCGATTCCTCTCTTGTAGAGCTCAGAGCACTTGATAGACAGTGATCCCCCACTAGAATGTGGTTTGTGAAACAAAAGCCAGCTTGCTGCTTCGGAGTGTTGTGAACTAAGGGCAAACCAGAGAGATGTGTTATGATGTTCTCCCCAAGCACAAAGGGTTTGGCAGGCTACCACAGGCTATTGCTTTTAAATAGTTCACCCTTACATAGGTTGCTGTCTCCGTTACCATTACGAAGGACATACTCGTTTTCCTGGAGGGCACTGGAGGCTTCATTTTAAATGCAGCCACCTTGGGATTCTTTGGAGATGTTGATGATGTGTGGCAGGATGATCTCCAGCACACGGCGTGCAAATGGTAGAAAAGGCTGAAAACGAAACTCCCGTGAGACTATGCATGCCGTGAGCTCTAATACTGAAGAAAATGAGGCGCTGATTTTCTTTCCTCTAGATACAGCCTGGGTCAGTGTGTGTTCGCTGTAGCTCTGCTGTTTCCTAGCAAGCTATGACTTCCCAGATTCCTGGTTCATGCTCCCTGTAGGAAGCTGCAATCCTGTGCAGATGCAAGGCTGGCTGCTCTACCTTCATCTTGGCTGTTGGCATCTGGGAAGCTCCTGGCTTGGAATTGTGTGGCCCTTGCAGATGTGTGCTATTCCTGACTGGTGTCTTGCCTGCTTTTTCCAGGTGACACTGCTCTTCTGTCCTTTGCCAGCCTCATCCCCCAAAACGCCGCTCTGGCCATCTCAGGTTTGATTCGTGCTGATTGCTGCAGGTTTTAGTAGGAATGATGTTCCATGTGTGCTCCCCCCTGGACCTGGGGCGTGCTCCATCCTTTCCCTGCTGCTGTACTGCGCTCCTGCAATGTGATGATGAGAGATGAGGCGTTCTCACCACACTGAGCGGGACTGCTTTGCTTTTGGAAGGGATAAACTACCCAGGCCAAGCCTAATGCTGTGGTAAAGTGGTATTAAATTGGTGGTTGGGTTTGGGCATCTCGGGGCTTGTTTTCTTCTCAGCTCTGTCCTTTGGGATCTTGAGGGATTGTAGGCAAACCACAAAGTGGGTCAGTGACGAACACTGGGCTGTGACAGCTGTAAATGAACGAGTCTCCAGCTCTGTTAACAAACAACCTTTCATACCTTAATGGTTATTGCAGAAGCCAGGTCCCTGCTTGTCTTTCCAGGCATCTGCCTAGGCAGATGCTGTGCTCTGGCAAGGAACAGGCTGGGAACTTGCTCCAACGCTGGAAAGCCAGCCAATAATTGTACGTGGAAATAATACATCTCCTGGGTTTATTTAGATGCAAGTGCCCTGGTGCTCTCTTGAGTGAACGTGTGCTACCAGGCAGTTAAAACAACAAGTTTTTTTGCTACGCGCTTGAGATTGCTTTTTCCCAGCTGCTTGCTTTGAGGTGGGAGAGGTGGGCAGAGGCGAGGGGGATGATGGTTTCATAAGCCAGGGATGCAAACTGTTTGGTGGGGAGAGGTGGGTGTAATTCTCCGGCATAGTGTGGAATTGCAGTAGTGAGGACTGTGCTTAAATCAAGACAGATGTGGGCAGGAGTGGATGTTGGATGAGCTTGCAGTGTTTGCTACAACAGGGCAAGGTCTCTGTTCTCCTGGTTGTGGCTGTAAATGCTGTGGATGCCTCAAGCTGTCTGGCATGTGGCTATTTCTGCTAAGACAAAACAGGGGTTTGAACAGGATGACATTGAACTTTGAATAAGGCTTTGGCTCTGCCACAACTTTCTCTTGCAGTTGAGAGGAGGGAGCTTGGGTCTCCCTATATCTCTTTCTAACAATAAACTGCTTTGAGGTGTGCAGCAAAGAGCACTAAAAGCTGAACTCCCTGTAAGTTATTGCCTCTGAACTCTTGATTGCGCTGTAGCACACGCATCCCCTGTATGATCCAGGATGGATGATGTTCCATCCGTTTCTTTTGAATACCTCATGGATCTTTAACAGCTGCGAGCAATTCATTTTGGGTGTAATCAGTTAATGTTTTGGTGAAGTGCTTTGAAGATGTACAGCATCCTCAAACACTATGTATTGGTCCATTATTTTTACTATTTAACATCTCTGCGTAGCTGAACTACTGTCAGACATCCTCACTTAATAACGAATGTGGAGTCTGGATCTTTTCCGCAAAGGCAGATTTTTGGCGAAGGGGATGGTGGAATGATATAATAGACTCTGCAGTTGTACAGTACCTGTCATCCGAGTCTCTTGACGTGCTTTACAGGCACGAGTTAATTCTCACCATTCTAGTCTGGCTATCCAGCCCCGTGCAGGTGGAGAGACTTAAGAGGAAAAGCCTGACCTTTTTGAGGTCGTGTAGGATGGGATCAGACCCAGTTTCTCATGCTCTCTGTTTCACTGCAACTGTGCTACTGGCCTCAGAGAAACCTCTCCTGTTTCTTAAAAAAGGGATCTGGTAAATGCTATCATTGTGTGTGTGATATGGAACTGTTGGAACAGGTCCAGAGGAGGCCACAGAGATGATCTGAGGGCTGGAGGGTCTCTACTATGAGGACAGGCTGAGAGAGTTGGGAGTTTTCACCCTGGAGCAGAGAAACCTAGAATCACCAGGTTGGAAAAGACCCATTGGATCATCCAGTTCGACCATTCCTATCAAATACTAAACCATGCCCCTCAGCACCTTGTCCACTTGTCCCTTAAACCCCTCCAGGGAAGGTGACTCAACCCCCTCCCTGGGCAGCCTGTTAAGATGACCGTGAAGAGACCTTAGAGCAGCTTCCAGGGCTGAAAGGGGCTCCAAGAAAGCCGGGGAGGTACTTTATACAAGGTCATGGAGTGATAGGATGAGAGGGAATGGCTTTAAATTGGAAGTGGGAAGATTTAGACTGAACATTAGGAAGAAATTTAAGGGTGGGGAGGCCCTGGCCCAGGTTGCCCAGAGCAGTGGTGGCTGCCCCATCCCTGGAGGGGTTCAAGGTCAGGTTGGATGAGGCCTTGAGCAACCTGATCTGGTAGGAGGTGTCCCTGCCTGTGACAGGGGGGTTGGAACTGGCTGATCTTTGAGGTCCCTTCCAACCCAAACTATTCTATGATTCTATGAAATGGAATGTGCTGCCATGCAAAAACTTGTGCCCTGTGAAGTCCAAGGACAGGAGGCATACTGGGTAAATAGGAGAGCAAGAATGAGTGACTTTAGAAGCTGTGCACATTTGGATTAAGATTTCTCTCATCAGGGTATAGCTTTATCTTGGCATCACAAGAAGATAAAGCAACCTGGAGAATGGGCAGTTACATTCTTTGATTTGCTAGCAGAACTCACCTAAGAGCTGCTGCTTGGGATGCTGTGGGAAACCAGTTTGACCAGAGGCCATTCATCACCATAAATCACCCTCTGGGAGGGATGACCAGGTAGTGTCAATGTGAGCTGGTCCCTCTGTGTTGGGGAGGACCAGAGCAGCATCGTTCCAGCCTCTCCCGTGCCTGTTCAAACTGATGACTGTCAATCCTCTGCCTTTCACCAGACACAAAAGCACTTAAGAATTGAAGAGGTGGTATGAAGAGTTACAGCCTTGGGACTCCAACAAGTCCCATCTTAAACATTAACATCTAGTCTAGGAAGACTTGGACAGCAGTTCTTCCTCCACGTGCATCCCCCAACCTGCCCCAGGGACAACATATAGCATGGAAACAGCAAAAAAAAAAAAAAAAAGCCACATAAACTGGCGCTGTTCTTCTGACAGATAAAGAGCAACTCTTCATAAAGGCCCTCTGTGTGTTTCTTCCTGCCAAGAACCATTTAAACAGCAGTCATTAGCGACTTATCTTTCCTAAAACACAAGCTCAAGCTGACATCTCGGTGTGAGCCCCCATCCATCAAAGGGTTGTGGTGGAGAACATCTGGCTGTGGCTCCAGCTGTTTGCACCCTCCATGTGTGAATCCCCTCCCTTGGACACCCGCCGGGACACACGGTATTTAGAGCTCCCTCTTAGGCTTGAGTGTTACTCCCAGCAAAGCCAGAGGCGACTGACAGCCCAAACAATGCGAGCAGGGAGGATTCCTCCTGCTTACTTGGGGCTTTTTGCAGGAGCTTTATCAAAGCCCTTCTCCTCCCAGGGAAAAGTGATAAGCAGGAATTGCAGACAAGCATCAGCTGGGGGGAAACTAGCCCCAGACAGCCAGGGGGATCAGGAATTGGGCTGTATATAGAATCTTAGAATCACCAGGTTGGAAGAGACCCACTGGATCATCAAGTCCAACTATTCCCATCAATCGCTAAACCATGACCCTCAATACCTCATCTACCCGTCCCTCAAACCCCTCCAGGGAAGGTGACTCAACCCCCTCCCTGGGCAGCTTCTGCCAGTGCCCAGTGACCCTTTCTGTGAAATATTTTTTCCTAGTGTTCAGCCTGAACATCCCTTGGTGGAGCTTGAGGCCATTCCCTCTCGTCCTGTCCCCTGTCACTTGGGAGAAGAGCCCAGCTCCCTCCTCTCCACAACCTCCTTTCAGGTAGCTGTAGAGAGCAATGAGGTCTCCCCTCAGCCTCCTCTTCTCCAGGCTAAACACCCCCAGCTCTCTCAGCCGCTCCTCATAAGGCCTGTTCTCCAGCCCCTTCACCAGCTTTGTTGCTCTTCTCTGGACTCGCTCCAGAGCCTCAACATCCTTCTTGTGGTGAGGGGCCCAGAACTGAACACAGTACTCGAGGTGCGGTCTCACCAGTGCTGAGTCCAGAGGGAGAAGAACCTCCCTGGACCTGCTGGCCACGCCGTTTCTGATCCAAGCCAAGATGCCATTGGCCTTCTTGGCCATTTGGGCCACTGCTGGCTCATGCTCAGTCCCTGTCAACCAACACCCCCAGGTCCCTCTCCTCCAGGCAGCTTTCCAGCCAGGCTTCTCCTAGTCTGTAGCACTGCATAAGATTGTTGTGTCTTAGGAGGGAGCCTTTTACATTGGCAGTTTAGTTATCTTCCTAACATCTTTGTTCAGGGAACTGCGTTATCTGCATCTTAAAGATAGGAAACAAAGACTCTGCAGGCTACCCTAAAGTCTCTTGTCCTCGTGTCTCCAGTCGGTGCTTTACTGGGGTCTCTGAATTGCTCTTAAATGTCCCTGGCTCCCCATTTCATTGAGTGCAAGGACTTGAAAGGGGTTTAAGCTGCTTAAAAAATGGCCCTTAACGACTGCCACCCAAGTGCATCCCAGGAAAAGGATGTAGACCTAGAGCTTTGCACCTTGGCCCCTTCTGAATATTCATGCAGGTTTGCCAGCCAGGGTGGAATCTGCAGGTTTTCCAGCTGAGAGTGTCCAGGTTCCTTGTCTGAGCTAGGGTGATGGATTAAGGTGTCCCCTGAACAAGCTGTGCAGGATCCTCTCTTCTGAGCTGAAGCTCAGGACTGGCAGCCTAAGCTGAACCATCCCAGAATATGCCTGGAACTGTAAAGCCTGGGTTTTGACTGTTAGACTTGAAAACAACCAAGACAAAACTTGAAACCCATCTACTTTCTGAACGTTTCTTTCCTTGCTTGTTCAAATACTGGGAGGGAAGCCAGCTCTGGAAATGAAGTCAGTTTGCAAATGGCTGTTCTGCCCAGAAGGAGGCTCTGAAAATTCCCATTGTAATTTCAAGTGGGTTTTTTCTTTTTTAAAAAATAAAAATCTTATGAATTTGGCCCCTGAATCAGTCCCTCCCAGCTGTCCTCAAATGAGAAAGGGGGGGAAGACACTGGCACTGCAAGACTTCTTTTTTTTTTTTTTTTATGACACCAATTTTATTGCGTAGGATTCACAGCATTGATGGGCTATAAAAGTTTATTGGAAGCAGATCCAGCCTGTCAATGGGCTGATGCTGCCCCTGGCTGGGGTACATCCTCAGCCTTCTGGTGGAGGGAGCTGCCCTTTGGGGTCTTCTGCATTTGGATTGGCTCATCATTGAGAAGAATATTCCATCACGGGAATGCCCACCACAAACCATTGGCATTAGCACAGGGATTGTGATGCTGACAAGTTTTTTAGTGAGTCTTCTGGGGCCAAACACGTGCCTGAGGTTATACATGCAAGTCGATCTTTCCCTGGCAATGAACTAGTACTGAGATTAATATTTCTATTTCTTAGTGCAAGGCTTGCCCCAATACCCCTTCAGCATCCTGTGTGAAGCATCCAAGCTCTTCTGTGGAAGAGAAGCATCCACATCGCAAAGCCCACCAGACAGGGAGAAAACTGCAGTCTCCTACTGTTACTTGCAGGCAGCACCTTCCTATGGGATTCTTCTGAGCTTGGAAGGGCATTTTTCCTGTGAAGACAACTTTGTTTCAAGGGTAGGGTGGGTGTTCAACTGGGCTGTGGTTAACTGGGTTTGAAATGCAGCACCTTGCCTAAGGCAGGGCAAAAGTAGAAGAGGATCCACAGGTTCATCTACAATGTAGGAACGTTGCTAGATCTGCTTATTGTGGTGGCTGGAAATTGAAGTAGCAGAGATGGACATCTTCATGGTGGTTAATAATACCTGTGTGAACACCTTACTCGGGGGCACGACGCCACTAAGGCAAAATGTTATGGCTAAAGCTGTAGGAGCAAACTGATGTTTGCAGCTCGGAGCTCCTGCTTGCTTCTACAAACTAGCTGATACATCCACAGAGCGAGTTTAACTCCCTGGTTACATCTAGGATGAAAGAGTTGGAAGATGCCAAGGACTGCCCACCAATGATGATACTCACTCATTCCTCTGGGGCTTTGTGGTTCATTCTTTTGCTGATGGTCTAGATATTGATGAACAGCAAGGACAAAGAGCTGGCTTAACCTTCACATCTGCTGCCCCTCTTGAGAAGGCTAAACCGCTGCCACACAGTCAAGGTCCCGCAAGTGTTGAGAAGAGCGCCAGATTTGCTACGTTCACAGCTCGGTGAACTTAAATGCCTCAAAGGTGTGTAGTTATTTTGGAGACCCCTTGTAAAAGGGGGCTGGATCCAGTTGCCAGACCCCTCACCTTGTTAGCCCATGCCAGTTTGGATGTGCTGTCAGGAATCATTCGCTAGCGTTAGGTAAGAATCCTGTTTTTGTATCCACAACAGTGTTGGATCAAGGTTGCCGCGTGTCATTTCATCACTCTGGCAAACTCCGAGCTCAGGGCTTGGAGCGTGGAACCTTATTTTTAATAAAGGAAAAATCTTTGCACTTCTATTCTGCATCTGTCAGCGATCTCACTTGGCTGAGCCCTGGAGGAGTTCATCTGGCCCTCGTGTTAAGGAAAACCAACAAATTAGTACAGATGTTTTTCTGAGAGCTACGGGGATCGGAGATCAGTGATTTAATACTGCCTGATATTTGATAGGGGACGCCCAGGGAATACGTGCTGGAAACCAGGAAGTAATATTACATGAAATCAAAATATAAATATGTTCCTAAAGGTTTAGGTAATTTTTTTGCTGTTTCCCCTTGTAGAGTCTGAAATGAGGTCTCTCCTCCTCCTGTTCTTTCTGCACTTGTTCACGTAGGAGGTTCGTTCCTCTTGAGTTGGATTCAAGAATCCATTGAGTGAAGCGAAAGCTTTCCATGTGTTTTTGTGGCCTTTAGCTCAGCTGAGGAGCACAGTTGAAAAGTTAAAAAAATGGGTTTGGAGGGAGGAAGGGAAACTCAGAGGTGAGGGAGGAAGTAGCCCTAACCACCATGGGTTTAGGAAGCCTACAGGCTTTGGGATACCCCATTCACTATGTCCTCCCTGCTTGGAATCATGGAATGGTTTGGGCTGGAAGGGACTCAAAGCCCATCCAGTCCCACCCTCTGCCATGGGCAGGGACACCTCCCACTGGATCAGGGGCTCCAAGCCCCATCCAGCCTGGCCTTGAACCCCTCCAGGGATGGGGCAGCCACCACTGCTCTGGGCAGCCTGTTCTGGGGCCTCCCCACCCTCACAGCAAACCATTTCTTCCTAAGATCTCATCTCAATCTCCCCTCTTTCTGTTTCAAACAGTTCCCCTTGTGCTATCCCTGCCCTCCCTGACCAAGAGCCCCTCCTCAGCTTTCCTGGAGCCCCTTTCAGTACTACAAACTGCTCTAACGTCTCCATAGCTGCCTTTTCTCCAAGCTGAACAGCCACGACTCTCAGACTGTCCTTGTATGGGATGTGCTTTAGCCCTTGGATGTGCTTTAGCTTGAGCTTTAGCTCATCTCTGTAGCCTGCTCTGGACTTCCAACCCTGGGAATTCACAAGGATCAGTTGATGAAAATGTGTGCCAAGCATGAGGATTGAGCTGAGTGAAACCAGAGACCAAAACCAGCTTTTATTTTGGGTTCTCCAGGGCACATTTTGTGGTCCTCTGATTGCCATGGCCTAACAGTTAGGTCTTGCTTTTGGCTACTCTGTAGTTCAAGCAGGCAACGTGAGGTAAATAAGGTTGATAGACAGTATCTGTAAGACCTTCTGAGCTGTGCTTAACTTTGAGTGACCATAGGACCAAATGATACTTCTGCTAAGATGCATCTTTTGGAAGAGACTGCATGGTGGTGGGAGATCATGATGGTGAAGCTTTTCTTGTTGATATGCCAAGAAGCTATTTTTCTGGAGTGTTTGAGAGGTTATTTTATTCCTGGTGGTCTGGAAGGACATAAGTCTGTTTTCTTTTGGCAGTTCATAGTCACGCACGTGTATAAGGTGTGAAACCAAATGCAGAAAAGGAAGTGAATTCTTTTTGCTCAGGCTTTGTATCTAGGAAACCTCTCTGAGTAGACCAGTCATGACCATAAGAAGTATCTGCAATTCTTCTTGATGGTTCCAACTTAGGACCTCACAATGTGTCACACTGGTGAGTCCTTCCCTCTGCCACATCTGCACCATGGCCCTTCTGTATTGCTCAATGATTTCCCCACTGCTGGGTTGGGTTTACTGATACCTAAACAACTCACAGGAAGAGAATTTATTCACACCCTCCAAAAACCACAAGATATGGAAAACTAATGTTATTCTTGACTCTCAAAAACATAGCAGTAACTGAGATGAAGTCATGTAGGCTCAGCAATGACCATCAGGGGGATTTGAAATTGTTCCCAGCCCCTCTATCTGTCCCCAAGATGCCCAGGGTAGCCCAGCTGTTTGGCAGAGCAGGGGTGATATCTGATGTTCATAGCTGTGTGCTAATGGCTTTAGAGTTGAAGAATGACTTGTCTCCTCAGCTTGCTGCTGCTCCACCTGGAACTGGCAGGGATAAATCAAGAGGAAGATGACTGAAGATTTCTTTTTTTTTTCTTGGCTCCAGGGTTGGAAAACTGGCCTTTTAGTAAAGGTCACACCGGAGCTGACCTCCCAGGAAGGAGCCTGAGGCAGGGCAGAGATGTTGCTGGAGATGAAGCCCATCCTTTGTGCAATATTGGACCCAAAAGTATGAGGCAGTTTGGCTGTTCGTCACTCATTGCTTCATCCCAGAAGATGACATGAACAGCAACTTTATTTCCCCCCACGTTTCTCTTCTTACCCTTGGGCGAGGACCCAAAGCCTTCGCGATGTGTAATGAATTTACTAGTCCCTTACCAGTAGGAGGTTGCTCTCTTCTGGCTCTGGCTGCCATTCCTGAGCGTCAGAAGCACATCTTTTGGTGTGTACCTGGAAACATCTCTGATATTCATGCGTGTGCTTCAGTTTATGGGTTTGGTTTCAACTAATTGAGTTTTTATGAATGTCATGTTGATGTTTCACTTAAGACAAAACTAATCAGAGGCCAATGGGCTTCTCAGAAGTGAAGCACTGAGCCAAGGAAAGCCGGAGCAGGGAGTGATGACATTTTTGCACTTCCCACTGGGGAAATTCCTGCGATGGCTGCTCCTTTCCCTTTGCTCATGCGATGGTGACTCAAGGATCACTTGCCCATCTTACCCCACAATTTCCTGGCTTGCATCAGGGTTTCTGTAACCGGTTTGGTAGACCTTCTGGAGGGATAGGAAGGCTGAGGTTTTTTTAAGGCCTCAGTTGGCTTTAAATTGTATAAACTTTGTGCTCTTTTTACATCCAGCTTGCAAGCTTAGGTACATATTCAACTCCAGAAGGATTTCTCGATTTAGTGACAAATCTGCTTCCTATAAAGCTGAGCTGCTGGCATTTGTCGTTACCCTCCTTTAATGCTTTATTAATGAAGTTCTTTTACAGCTGTTCCATTAATTCACCTGGGATAGGAGTCAGCGTCACAGGTGGATAATTGTGGGTCATCCTGTTCTATCCTCTTAAAACCCTGGCACAACATAAGCTTTCTTCCAGCCTGTGATGTTCCAAAGCCTTATTAAAAGTCAACATTAATGATCCAGAGTACACTTTGGCCAGGTCTCTTTTAAATCTCTAATACAAGTTCTCTGGGCTTGCTGATTTAAAAATACCTCATTTAATAGCTGTGGCTTAACATCCTTCTTAGTTAGTGTTGGATTAGAAGCTATTTCATCATTGCGTGATACAAATAAATCCCATGGCTTTCCCTCAAGTACCGAACGGCTGCCTCAATGGTTACGATATCTTGGAGCAGTGGATGTACCCTTCATCTACTTGGCTAATTGTGGTTGTACTTAACGCAACGAGCCGATACTGCTGTTAGGGGTTTTATTCCTTTAGAGATCCTTGAGATGTCTGTCCCAAAGAGAATGACGTGGACATTTTGCTTGTTTCCAAGCAGGGAAATAGCACAGAATGACAGAATGCCAGGTTGGAAGGGACCTCGAGTATCATCTGGTCCAACCTTATAGGTGATCTATAGTTTAAATGAGATGGCCCAGCTCCCTGGACCAGATGGTCCAGCGTAGACGAATCCACTGCTTCCCTGGGGACATTATTCCAATGTTCCACTGCTCTCATGGGGAAAAACTTTCTTCTGGAATCCACTCAGAATCTCCCCAGGAGCAACTTATCCCCATTGTCCTTTGTCTTTTCCATGCAACTCCTTGTAAAAGGGAGCCTCTATCCTCTTGGCAGACACCCTTTATATACAGGTACATGGTCATAAGGTCTCCCCTAAGCCTTCTCCTCTCAAGGCTGAACAAACCTTGTTCTCTCACCCTTACTTTGTTTGGAAGATTTCCTAGTCCTCTGATCATCTTAGTGGACCTTGTCTGGACCCATTCCAGACATGCTCACCATGAGGTGAGGCACTGCGGGTAGCACAGAGTGGCCCAGGGGTAGAGAGAAAAGAGAGGCAGGAAAGCTTTTCTGCAGTATAGGGTATGACATAGTGGAAGGGTGGTGGGTGCATCCATCTCCACGCTTAGGAAACCTCTGAGATACTGGAGTGGGATATGGGCTGTGTTTGGCCCCAGGAGAAAGGGCTCTTGGATCACAGTGAGACGATGATTGAGTGGAGACAGAAGTACAAAGGGATTGTTGGGATGGCACCGAGGTGAGGTCTATGTGCATTATTGGCACAAGAGAAAGTATCTGCGTGCGCACGTAGAAGGGGTCAGCAAAGAGAAGACCAGTTTAACCCAGAGTGCTCCAAGAGCTCTCAGGGACTCTCCTTTGAAAGATGCTTCTAACATAGAAATACAAGGATGAGAAGGGGAGCGAAGGAACAGTGATTTATGAGTAAGCCAAGAAAACAAAATCAAAACAGAGGCAGAATGAAAATAATTCTTTAATTGCTACCACATGGATGCGAAGAGCTTGGCTAACCAGTGGAGAAACTAGCATTGAACATCTGAGTATGAGCCGGACGGAGATGTTAGCGCAACGGCTCTTGGAAGGGTTGCGGAAGTGGAATGTGGAAAATCATTGGCCACAGATGGGGAGTGGGAGCGAGTGGGCAGAGTGGTACCATGTGGGTGTGAAGGTCTCGACTCATGGAAAACTCAGCGATTCCTGCATGAAATAGGAAGCGGGATATTAACTGGTGTCTGCTGCCTGTCTGACAAAACTGGGGAGAGGCTGCTCTGTGCTTCATGGTAGGTGGTTGCTTGAAGACAAGCATTGTTTTTGGAAAAGCATCATAGAGAGAGATCTGCTGGATCACTTTTTTTTTTTTTCTTATGCTTTAACTGTTCTTTTCTGAATCTTTTGAAACAGAACACTCTGTCCTACGGGGGGAAGACGTTTTTCTGCCAGTCTTGGTAGGTGAAAAGCCACTGTGTGCAGCGTGGAAGATCAGTAACTGCTTATAATAAACCCAAGTGGCTTCCAGGTTCCCATAATGATGCTTTTATCTCTGGTTAAGATAGGTGAAAAGTTAAGGTTGAAGGTGAAAGAAGGAAGATTGAGATGAGATCTTAGGAAGAAATGTTTTGGAGTGAGGGTGGGGAGGCCCTGGCCCAGGTTCCTCAGAGAAGGGGTGGTTGTCCCATCCCTGGAGGTGTTCAAGGCCAGCTTGGATGGGACTTGGAGCCCCTGATCCAGTGGGAGGTGTCCCTGCCCATGGCAGGGGATGGGACTGGATGAATTTTGAGGTCCCTTCCCACCCAAACCATTCTATGATTCCGGTGCCAGTTGTGTATTCCCACAAGCATATGCAGAGTCTAAGTGTTACAGGTGAGCTGCTAGGATTTGGAAATAAAATATACCTACAGCTTCCATTAATCCTTCTGTTGGCTTTTCTGGTTCCACATCAATTGAGTACCTGCTACCCTAGGGCTGAGCTCTAATAGATCCAGAGCTGGAAATTTTTGGCAAGTTCACCATAACTACAGCCCAGTTTGCATAAATCTGCCCCGTAGAAGCCTTGCAGTAAACGTGTGGCAATATCGATGCAAGGAACTCTGCCACCGTGACCTCTGTTACTTGAACTCCAGCAACTCTTTTGAAATCGAGTGCTTGAATTGTGTAGTTGTTTGCCTGATATTTTATTACTTAAGTCCTTGCTGTGACACAGAAGAAAACAAGTATATGTCAAGGAATAATGGCTGTTCGTGGTGGTTTATTCTCAACCAGGTAATTTAATTGCCTTTCCTGATGGGTAACCAGATATGAGGATGGGGAAGAGTAAACTTGTATATCTTTGACTTGAAGGCTGTTGGCACTAGGTTTGGACCTCGCGTTAACTTGGGAAACACAGGCTGCTGCGAAAAGGTAGATGTAAGCAGGAGAAAACCAGACACGGAACACTTGTTTTGGCAGCAAACCATTAACAGCAAGCTTTATTAAGTGAGATTTTTTTGCCAGGCTTGAAAAAAAAAAAACACTCAAACCCAAGTGTTTCATAATCCCTGAGGCTCTGGATGATAGAAGAGGGAATGTGTGTGTTGGTGCTGCCAGTCGGGGAGGTGGTGTGAGCCTGCCCGAGGAGGAGATCAGTGTTTGAGGCGACTATCCTGGTGGATCCTCCTTCCTGGGTGGGGACCAAGCCCTGGATATAACTTGTCGTGGCTGAAGCTTGCACATAAAACACCAGGTGCGTAAATAGAGGAGGAAGAAAGGCTGGCCAGCTGACAGCGCTGCCTGGGAGGGTTTGGAGTGGACCTGGGCCTGGGTCACATGTGGTTTTTCTATTGCAAATAAAAAGGACAAGTATCGTGCTGGGATGTATAAACAGAGCTCGTGCAAGCCTTCAAGCTCGGCGTTAGCACGCTGTCAGCTGTCACTTGGTGCTGGCAGCGAGGCTGGGGTGATGGGGGATTATCTGGGTGTGCTGCTTGGCCACGTGTGTTTCTGTGTCCGGAATAGGTGCAGCTTGGGCTCTGCACACACTTAAGAGACTCCTTCAGGGAGTGATGGGGTGTAAGATTGGTGCCTGGTGGCACCTTGCCTCTCTCATTTGGCTCTTCTGGGAGCTTTGGACGGGTGAAGCTTCTGCAAGAGGAGTCGAGTCATTAGGCGTTTGAATGAAAGCCATCCCCACACAGCAAACTTGATCTCACTGCTGGAACAGCTCTGACAGTTTAATAGAGCAACCTCCACTGGAAACCACCCTCTTCTGAAGACCACAGGAGAAAATGGTTCTGCTTAAGTGGTGACAGCAGCTTTTAGGTGAGGGTACAGTTATGTGAGGTTTGAATTCAGACCAGTCCCAAGCTGTGAAGTTACCCAGTGGCACCTCAAGCAGCAGTACCACCACGCTCTGGTTTGTTCTGTACCTTGTTGGAGGGCAGATGGCTACAATGGCCCAGTGGAAGCGTGCCAGTTGGAGCCTGGCAAATCTCAAGCTTGATGAGAAGTGAGGATGTGCGCTCCCTCAGTGCCACCTACTCAGTATTACTCATGTGGAAAACTTGGCAATAGATCCACAGTGGGAATGCAATACCCAGACACTGGGATAGGTCACTCTTGTTTAAGGAAAACACCTTTAAGATTTCCTGGAAGCTACTGAGTATTTCACTTTTCCTGTAATTGCTCTGGTGTTCCTAATGATGTATTTTAGGACAATTTGCAGCATCCTGTGTGCAGAAATTGGGATGTCTGAGCTGGAGGATGTCAGAGAGCAGACTTTGATGTCAAGTGTCTTGGGTATTTATGAAACCGGAGGATTTGATAACTTCAGTGGCAGCAGGGTTCTTCCCTCTGAAAGTGAGCTTTAGTCTCCAAACGGGGATGATCCTGCTGGTGGGGAAGGTGTAGAGAGAGGAGCTGCTGATGCTTGGCACGTGGGAGGTAGGGGTGTGGGAGCTGGGATGCTGAACCTCCTTCCCAGCACTGTCTGCGTGTGACTGCTGGGTAAGCCCTTCTGAGTCACAGAAACAAGTGATAATGATAATCCCTTGCTCTGGCCTTGTCTGGCCGTCTCTATAGACTGTAAGCTTCCTGGGAGGGAACATTCTCCTCTTTTTTTATTATTATTAGCATAACTGTGGTGCCACTGAGGGGGCCTGGTCCCACTTTTTTTCACATATTCATGTGTTCTGCTGAACTGTGAGAAAACAGCCTGATTTTAAACAATGTGCAGCTCAGCCAGAGTCGATGAGAGCTCAGCTTGGCTGAAAATGAGACCCCAGAAGGTAGTGTGCTCACAGTCAGACCCTCAAATGCTTCTGTAAAACTGCAAAACTGACCGTGATGTACCTGGTTGCCCTCAAATCTGAATGGGTGAAAATGGGTGGGAACTCAGATTTAGGCATGTGTGGTTCATGCAAGCTCCATCAATCTCAATTTCACAGAATCATGGAGTGGTTTGGATTGGAAGGGACCTCAAAGCCCATCCAGTTCTACCCCTGCCATGGGCAGGGACACCTCCCACTGGATCAGGGGCTCCAAGCCCCATCCAACCTGGCCTGGAACCCCTCCAGGGATGGGGCAGCCACCTCTGCTCTGGGCAACCTGGCCAGGGCCTCCCCACCTCACAGGAAACAGTTCTTCCTAAGATCTTATCTCCATCTCCCTTCTTTCAGCTGAAAACGGTTCCCCCTCATCCTGTCCCTGCAATCCCTAGTCAAGAGCCCCTCCCCAGCTTTCCTGGAGCCCCTTTGAGCACTGGAAGCTGCTCTAAGGTCTCCCTGGAGCCTTCTCTTCTCCAGGCAGAACAACCCCAACTCTCTCAGCCTATCCTTGTACAAGAGGTGCTCCAGCGCTCATCTCCGTGGCCTCCTCTGGACTCTCCATTAGGTCCTTCCAGTGCTGATCCATGACCTTGCTCAGTGCTATCTGGCCTTGCACCTCTGAGCCCAGACTTATCCATAGGTGTTTCCAAACGTTTTGGAGGAAGACGACTGCTCGGTGTTGTGGATCAGGAGATGAGTCAGCGCTCTAAAGCACACCAGAAATATTTCCCTGAAGTGAGAGGATCAGTTAATATTCCTGCATGGAAATGAGACAGCAATGAAAATCTTACCAAGGAGAGATTGTGCTTTGCTGGGTGCCAAGATCTCCGTGTTCATTATCAAAAATGTAAGCAAACAACAAATTAAAACCGATTATGTTTGTTTCCCAGGCCATTGTCTATACAGGGGATTAAGTCTGCCCTCAGCTGTTAGGGGTTGGCAGGCAGCTCTGTTCCAAGGCTGCAAACCACTGGAGCACAGCTTTCCTTGGAATCTGAGGTCTGCTCTGTGGCAGTGGAAGGATTGTTGGCTAGAGCAGATAGCGTAAACCAGCAGAGACAGAGAAGGGCTGATGAAATAGTAGATGCGCATGGGTATCCGGCAGCGTCTGCAAGCTGTAGGTTGAAAAAATCAGGTGTTTTTGATATTCTCTGTCACTAAGAGCTATGCAGGTGATTGAGGCTGAAGCACCTCCTCAAGGAATCATAGAATAGTTTGGGTTGGAAGGGACCTTAAAGATCATCCAGTCCCACCCCTGCCCCCTGCCATGGGCAGGGACACCTACTAGATCAGGGGCTCCAACCCCATCCAAGCTGGCCTTGAACCCCTCCAGGGATGAGGCAGCCACCACTTCCATAAGCAACCTGGGCCAGGGCGTCGCTGCTCTCCTTGTGAAGAAATTCCCCCCTACATCTAACCTAAATCTGCCCCTCTTCAGTTTATCCCCATTGCCCCTCATCCTATCACTCCAAGCCTTTGTGAACAGCCCCCTCCTCAGCTTTCTTGCAGCCCCTTCAGGTACTGGAAGGTCACTCAAATGTCTTCTCAGAGCCTTCTCTTCTCCAGGTGGCTGTGTACGTGAACTCTGTCTGAACACTGGAAATAGATGATTTTCTCCAAGTGGCATCAAAGGGAAGGGGGTGAATCATAGAACCATAGAATGGTTTGGATTGGAAGGGACCTCAAAGCCCATCCAGTTCTACCCCTGCCATGGGCAGGGACACCTCCCACTGGATCAGGGGCTCCAAGCCCCATCCAACCTGGCCTTGAACCCCTCCAGGGATGGGGCGCACAATTTCCTTGGGCGGCCTGTGTCAGAGCCTCACTTTATCAGTGCTGTTGCTGCAAGGGTTAAATCTACTTGCTTTCCGTGCACTTGTTAGAAAAGAAATTAAAACCCTCAAGGAATACTGCCTTTAGATCACCTCCCAGGTTGAATAACTTGTTTTTTGGAGGCTAGTATTGAAGCAGATGCTGAGTTTCACCCCGTGCTGTCAGTCCAAATGCCCTGTTTGATTTCACAGACCTTGAGCACCAGGGGTAAGAGCAGCAGGGAGATATTGTAATGATTCTATCCCAAGCATCCAAGCATCCTGTTCATAAAAGGAGCTGATGTGCTCATGCTGGGTGATGTGCAATGATCTAGGTAACCCAGAGCTCTTAATAACCTGGTGCTCACCTACGTAAACGGCCTCAGCTTGCTGAATGTAGTTAGCAAACTGTGCAAATGGCTATTCTACTGGTATCTTTGAGGCTAAAGCCAAACTGTTAGTTGAATGTGCTGATAAGAGGGGGGAAATAGTGCTTCTGTGGTAGGATGTGCAGGTAGGACCCTGCTGGTGATGTCTCCTATTGCCAGAAGCTCCCTGTTAGCAGGAGACAGGCCTTAGGCTGTGCTGTAAACTCATGCCATGGCCTGTCTGTCCTCTCCTGATAGCCAGACCTATGGGAGAAGCTGTGGAGCAGACAGAAGGTGCCTTGTCAAGCTGGCACATTGCTATGGATCGTGGTGGAAGTGTGGATCTGCTGGAGGGTCGGGAGGCTCTGCAAAGGGACCTGAACAGGCTGGACTGCTGGGCTGAGACCAACGGCATGAAGTTTAACAAGGCCAAATGCCGGGTCCTGCACTTGGGGCACAACAACCCTGAGCAGCTACAGACTAGGAGAAGCCTGGCTGGAAAGCTGCCTGGAGGAGAAAGACCTGGGGGTGTTGGTTGACAGCGACAGAATATGAGCCAGCAGTGGCCCAGGTGGCCAAGAAGGCCAATGGCATCTTGGCTTGGATCAGAAATGCCGTGACCAGCAGGTCCAGGGAGGTTCTTCTCCCTCTGTACTCGGCACTGGTGAGACCACACCTCGAGTCCTGTGTTCAGTTCTGGGCCCCTCACCACAAGAAGGATGTTGAGGCTCTGGAGCGAGTCCAGAGAAGAGCAACGAAGCTGGTGAAGGGGCTGGAGAACAAATCTTATGAGGAGCGACTGGGAGAGCTGGGGGTGTTCAGCCTGGAGAAGAGGAGGCTGAGGGGAGACCTCATTGCTCTCTACAACTACCTGAAGGGAGGTTGTGGAGAGGAGGGAGCTGGGCTCTTCTCCCAAGTGACAAGTGACAGGACAAGAGGGAATGGCCTCAAGCTCCGCCAGGGGAGATTTAGGCTTGAGATAAGGAAAAAATTCTTCATGGAAAGGGTGATTGGGCGCTGGCAGAGGCTGCCCAGGGAGGTGGTTGAGTCGCCGTCCCTGGAGGTGTTTAAGGTGAGAGTGGATGAGGTACTTAGGGGCATGATTTAGGGATTGGTGGTAATGGTTGGACTCGACAATCCGGTGGGTCTCTTCCAACCTGGTTATTCTGTGATTCTATGTGACTCTGTGATTCTGTGGTGCTTCCTGGAGCTTGCATGGCCAAGGACACGTCTCTGGTTATGTCGCTTCTATCCAGCAGCTTAGCATGTGTCAGTCTGCTCCATAACATCAGCACTTTGGCCTTAGTTTAGTCCTTTCACGCTCTCCTGTGTATTTATCAAGCTGTCAGAAATCTAAGCCTGTTTTCTAGCCAGATGGACTCATTGGTGCGGCAAAAAGGATGATACGGCTTCCTGAGGAGCTGGGGTTAAGCTTGAACGTCCTCGAACCACCTGTATTCCAGCAGTGGGCTTCACTGAAGGCTTTGCCTGCTGCTTCTCCTCGCCCCCTCCTCCTTCCAACCACTGGCTGCAGTTTGTATTTCCCCTTTTATTGCCTTTGGCTCTGCTGCAGTGGGCGGTGCAGTATTTTTGTTCTTCGCTTAATAATCTTTTGGCATCGGTCGGACGTCATTTCTCATTGTATTGGTGGAGGATTAGCTGAGATGATGGGAGATATTTCCTGTCTTAGCCAGCGGGATGGGCTTTGTGGGGCTTGGGCCTTCTTTTCACATAGTGTAATGCTTTGTTTGGGAATGTGCAGAGGCAGCTCGGCCATGGGAAGAGAGCACAGCCCCCAAAGCAGGATTGCTTTTATTTATGGCAAGAAGCCAGGGAGCAGGCAAAATTCCTGGTATTCCCAGGCTGGACAGACCACAGGGCTGGGAGTTGATGTCCTTGGTGTCTGCTCATGTTGTTGTGTTGCAGGAGGGAGCCTGGAGAAGAGGAGGGTGAGGGGAGACCTCATTGCTCTCTCCAACTCCCTGAAAGGAGGTTGTGGAGAGGAGGGAGCTGGGCTCTTCTCCCAAGGGACAGGGGACAGGACGAGAGGGAATGGCCTCAAGCTCTGCCAGGGGAGGTTCAGGCTGAACATTAGGAAAAAATTTTTCAGAGAAAGGGTGATTGGGCACTGGCAGAGGCTGCCCAGGGAGGGGGTTGAGTCACCTTCCCTGGAGGTGTTTAATGGGTGGGTGGATGAGGTATTGAGGGACATAGTTTAGTGTTTGAAAGGAATGGTTGAACTTGATGATCCGATGGGTCTCTTCCAACCTGGTTGTTCTATGATTCTATGAAATATGTTCCGTCTATTTGTTCCAAGCTTGTATCAGGCTTGGTTTTACCTTTGATAAGTGTTGGTGAACTTCAACACTGCTGGTGACATCTGCTTGATGCCCACAGTGGTTAAAGAAGCACAGGGATGCTGCAGAGCTTCATTCAGAGTGTCTGCAAGTGGCCGTGACTGATGAAGGGCCAAGGAGGATGCCCTCATCATTGCTTAGTGCAATAAATAATCTGCAGGGCAATGGCAAGCAAACCTCTCAGCAGAAAAACCCATAGCAGAGCCCAGAAAAAGGTTAGACTTCTGGGAAAGGGATTGGAGAAGTGTGGGTCTAGGTCTTGGGGACAGGGTGAGGGTGTTATCTAGCATAGTTCAGTAACCACAGCCCCCCTCAGGTTACTGTTTGTTGGCCCAGATGGTTTCTCCAAGGGGAAGCAATGTATTTGCTTGCAATATCTGCTCAGCTCTAACTGCCCAGCCTCGCGTTTGCTCTCTCTCATCCAGCTGTAAGGCTTCACCGACTCTTGAAAAATCCCTAAGGCTCTTTCTTCCTTCTGCTGCGTCTTATCAGAATGCAAGGTAGTCTCCCTGTCCCATGGAGCTGAAGTCTGGATCCTGTATTTCTGTCTGCCGGCACTTCCGCGGCTCTGGTGGGACGGTTCCTCGCTGGTGAGATCAGACGCCCAGCGGGGCTGGTGTTACTGGAGACACAAGTTTAACGTTACGCTGCAGATTGTAAGTGGAGACAATCTTAAGATGAGGGGGGAAAATAAAACGGACTTTCCTGGTTCCAAGGCGATTTAGTATTCTTGTAATAACTGATAGGTGGTGGGGGAGGGATTAGCTGTGACATGATCCCTTTGCAATGCTTCGTGAAGACAAGAGCTACAGACCTCTTTAATCTTCCTGCCAATTCCGAGGATGGGATATGGTACCAAATGCTGAAAACCCAGACAGTTCAAGAGCAGAGGAAGGAAGTTAATGGTTGCTGGAAGAAAGTGGGGATAAAAACACCCTGCATTCTTGTTGCATGTTGCTAGTGCTGATCTAGTCCCTAGGTCTTGAGATCAACTGCTCTGGCAAACGTGCCTTGGGTTTTGCTGGAGCACAGCGCTATAGGATCATCATTTTGATTATTGCAGGACAGTGAGAGTTTGACTTTAACAGACCCCTCATGTCTTCTCGTGGCCAGCTTTGCTTTCTTCCACTTCTTTTTGTTAGCTTTTTCCAGTGAATGAATGTAGGGAGGAACTTCTAAACAAGTTTCTCAATTAAATTCCTAGCACAGCGATGTAACTTTGCTCAAAATGTGCTCACAGCCCAGGAAGCCAACCGCATCCTAGGCTGCATCCAAAGAATTGTGACCAGCAGGGTGACGGAGGGGATTCTGCTCCATTCTGGTAAGACCCCACCTGGAGCCCTGTGTCCGTCTCTGGAGTCCTCAGCACAGGGAGGACATGGAGCTATTGGAGAGAGTCCGGAGGAGGCCACGGAAATGATACAAGGGCTGGAGCACCTCCTGTATAAAGACAGCCTGAGAGAGTTGGGGTTGTTCAGCCTGAAGAAGAGAAGGCTGCAGGGAGACCTTAGAGCAGCTTCCAGTCCTGAAAGGGGCTCCAAGAAAGGTGGGGAGGGGATCTTGACTAGGGATTGCAGGGACAGGATGATTGGGAATGGTTTTCAACTGGAAGAGGAGAGATTGAGATGAGATTTAAGGGAGAAATGTTTTGCTGTGAGGGTGGGGAGGCCCTGGCCCAGGTTTCCCAGAGCAGGGGTGGCTGCCCCATCCCTGGAGGGGTTCAAGGGCAGGTTGGATGGGGCTTGGAGCCCCTGAGCCAGTGGGAGGTGTCCCTGCCCATGGCGGGGGTGGGACTGGATGGGCTTTGAGGTCCCTTCCAACCCAAACCCTTCTACGATTCCATTAAAATATAGGAAACGGATATGTTTGTCAACCCCTACTCCATTAATGTGCTGCTTATTTTCAGTGGGAGCAACAGAAAGGACAATCATGTATCTGAGCTGTGAGGGTGTTCTCCTTCAGCTGCCTTAACAAGGCAACAAGTCTCACTTGAGGCATTTAATAATGAGTTGATGGAGGCGTAGGACCAAGAAACTGGGTGCTGAGGGGTGATAATCAGCAGAAGCTGCAAATCTGCTTCCAGCAGGTCAGCAGCCGACCTCTCCCAGCCCAGTGTGGAGCTGGTGGGACCTCACACTAACCTGAAAACAGGGTAAAGAAACGAGGAGCAGCGATGATTTAAGGAGAGCTCTGCTGGCAGTCAGAACAGTGAGCAACTCCCACCTTACCTTAAGAGGGGACTTGTGTGTCAGGGGTGTTTTTTTGGACATCTGGGAGGTTTGAGGTGGGTGTTTATAGCTGAGTAGTGGGCTGAAGAAGCAAAGTGATCAAGGTTTTCAGCCAAAGTTTCATAGATCATCCTTTAAGTGGACATTGAAGAGACATACACCTACAAAAGCTCTCTGAGAATAATTAATAATATGTCTGAGAAATATGGCAAAGGAGAAGGGAACAGGAGCTGAACTGTGTTCCAAAGCTTCTACTGACATTTTTAATCTGTGCTGCTGTGTCTCCCATTGACAGTTTTCTAACAACTACTGATCACTGTTCACAATGCTCCGAAAATCAGCTCTATTAAGAGTTAGAAATACCAGCCCTCTTCCAAAGAAGCTTATTTTTATTATTTTCCCAGCCTAATACTGGAAACCTAAGAGCTTTCGAATAGAGCTGGCTGCAGCTCCACCATTTCCCCTGAAAGAAAGGCAGTTATGGGAAAAATCCCTTTTTTGACAGCCTTCCACAAAAAAAAAGTTCTGATTTTCCCACAGGAAACTTGCAAGTTGTGGCTAAGTGGGTTTTTCCTCACTTTCTCACTGTCTCTAACTTTTTCCAGCTCAAGCTTGACATTTCAAAGTGTTCTGAGCTGGCAGAAGTCGGGCAAGGGCAGCGATGGGTGAGGTTTTCTTCTCTGCTGGAGGGAGCAGTTTGGAAGTAGGCAGGAGTCTGCCATTTGAAAGGGCATTTTTGAACCATAATAAACTTTTTGCAGCATATTTTTTTTTTCTGAGGTGTTCTATAAGAGGAGAACTTCTGTCTCAAAGGATATGGTGGCTGTGTTGTCCCTGAGGGATCACTTCAGGCTTGGTCAGTTAGAGCTGCTCTAGGGATAGAACAGAATAGAATGGTTTGGGTTGGAAGGGAGCTCAAAGCCCATCCAGTTCCACCTCCTGCCATGGGCTGGGACACCTCCCACTGGATCAGGGGCTCCAAGCCCCATCCAACCTGGCCTTGAACCCCTCCAGGGATGGGGCAGCCACCCCTGCTCTGAGCAACCTGGGGCAGAGCCTCCCACCCTCACAGCAAAACATTGCTCCCCAAGATCTCATCTCAATCTCTCCTCTTTCAGCTTCAAACCATCCCCCCTTATTCTGTCCCTGCCCTGCCTGATCAAGAGCCCCTCCTCAGCTTTCCTGGAGCCCCTTTCAGCACTGGATGCTGCTCTAAGGTCTCCCTGGAGCCTTCTCTTCTCCGTGATGAACAACCCCAACTCTCAGTCTGCTCTCTTACAGGAGGTGCTCCAGCACTTGGATCATCCTTGTGGCCTCTTCTGGTCTCGCTCCAAGAGCTCTGTGTCCTTCTTGTGCTGAGGACTCCAGAACTGGATGCAGGGCCCCAGGTGAGGTGTCTCAAAAGCAGAGCAGAGGGGCAGAAACCCCTCCCTTGCCCTGTTGCTCCCACTGCTCTGGATGCTGCCCTGGACATGGTTGGCTTTCTGAGCTGCAGTCGCTCATTGCCGTCTCATTTTGAGCTTCTCATCCCCCAGCACCCCAAGAGGTGATGCCTGGTCCGCATCTACATTGAGAACTCGCAGGTGCTCTACCAGTGATGCAAAAGTAACAGGGCTGGTGGTCAGTGTGTTTTTGGCTCTGTGGATAAGTCATCTTAGCTTTAAATGATCTTTTGCTTCATCCATTCCTGGCATCTGTTACAGCAGAACCAATACATCAAGAAAGAGAAAGTCCTGCTGGGAAGATTTAACCATCGGTGCTGATCCCGCAGTCATCCTGCTCTGCAGGCTGTCTTATTTGGGTGAGAAGTCTTAAGGAAATAAAGTTCTTTTCTCATATACAAGGCTCCAATATTAGACATGCAACAAGACGAATGATAAAGAACAAAGGTCCCAGCAGTAAGTCCATCTCATTGCTCAGTCTGGCAAATAAATGCATTGAGCATCCCTCGCATATATAATGTTAACAATGTTTTAATTTATGTGAGGGTTTTGCTATTATTATTTTAGCTGCCAAGATTTCCTTGCCAGCTTTCTCTCTTTTGGTTATTTTTAATCCCTGCTTATTTTTTCTCTCTGTCCCAGCTTTCTCAGGCTTTTATGACGGTAACACTAACCCCTCACGCCCCACAAGCACATGCTTGATAACTTCACTCACGTGAGTCGCCTTTGATGTGGAAATCAAGTTAAGTATGTGCTTTAGTGTTTATAAGATCCGGTCCTTAGTTTCTCAACCCTTGCCCAAGAAGTTTAGTTTACTGTCGTTTTTGCAATAAATCCCTGTCTGCTTCTTTTCGGAGAACAGCTCGATGTGTTCCCCCCTCTGTCGAGACACCACAGATGTGTGAGACTTGGCGCTGTCGTCTTGTCTTCTTTGCCCTTTGTTTTTGCTTATGGCTTTGTCTCGGTGTCTCTAGTATCGTGTTTTCCCTCCTATATGTCTCTGAATAATCAGTTTGGAAAGGCAGGAAATAAATCCAAGCCTCAGATAGTCATGTAGAAAGAACGGAGGGAAAAGCAGACATATGGATTTCATCACCAATAAAGAATAACACATCGAATAATAACAACAGAGTGTAAATGAGTGTATGTACTCACGGGAGGCTCTTCCAAAATGATTGTTTTCGTACACAGCCGGCGAAGTTATTTTGTGGTTTCTGAGTTCATTGGAACGACTGCATCCTGGCACTGCCTGAACTCTTTCCCAGCCCTGTTCTTTGTAGGGTTTTGGAGGGTGATGTTAAAGCTTCGGTGCAACCAGCTGTACCTTGGGAAGGGTGCAGCAGTTCTGGGGACTTCTCTGAAGAAGACTTCCTAGCAGTGCTTGTGTGCTCAGCAGTGATGGTTTCCATCCACATATCATGTCAGAGCACCGTGGCCTGGAACTTGTGGCAGCGCCTCTAAACAAAATTAATCAGGACTGCAGATTCTTCACTGGCCAAGATAAATGACAGAGAGAACGTCGTCCAGTGGTGTAAAGCAACCCCTACTTTGTGTTTGCTTTGAAACCATAGATCCTTGGCCTTGGTCAGTGTTCACGTGCTGACTAACACAATGGATGTTGGAGGAGGAACTCTGAGCCCCTACAATGGGGACACTTCCTAGATTTGCAAAACTTATGTTGAAAACCCAGTGGAACGGTTGCTTTCTTTCCTGTAGAACAGGACTTGCTTAAATGCTCCATTGCCTTTTGTCATGGAAAGGCAAGTTGCCTGGAGGAGAAGGACCTGGGGGTGTTGGTTGACAGCGACTGAGCATGAGCCAGCAGTGGCCCAGGTGGCCAAGAAGGCCAATGGCATCTTGGCTTGGATCAGAAACGGCGTGACCAGCAGGTCCAGGGAGGTTATTCTCCCTCTGTACTCGGCACTGGTGAGACCGCACCTCGAATCCTGTGTTCAGTTCTGGGCCCCTCACCACAAGAAGGATGTTGAGGCTCTGGAGCGAGTCCAGAGAAGAGCAACGAAGCTGGTGAGGGGGCTGGAGAACAGGCCTTATGAGGAGCGGCTGAGAGAGCTGGGGGTGTTCAGCCTGGAGAAGAGGAGGCTGAGGGGAGACCTTATTACTCTCTACAACTACCTGAAGGGAGGTTGTGGAGAGGAGGGAGCTGGGCTCTTCTCCCAAGGGACAGGGGACAGGACGAGAGGGAATGGCCTCAAGCTCCGCCAGGGGAGATTTAGGCTTGAGATTAGGAAAAAGTTCTTCACGGAGAGGGTGGTTAGGCATTGGCAGGGTCTGCCAGGGGAGGTGGTTGAGTCACCGTCCCTGGAGGTGTTTAAGGTGAGGGTAGATGAGGTGCTTAGGAGCATGATTTAGGGATTGGTGGGAATGGTTGGACTCAACGATCCAGTGGGTCTCTTCCAACCTGGTCATTCTGTGATTCTGTGAACAGCTGAGAGAGCTGGGGTTGTTCAGCCTGGAGAAGAGGAGGCTGAGGGGAGGCCTCATTGCTCTCTACAACCACATGACGGGAGGTTGTGGAGAGGAGGGAGCTGGGCTCTTCTCCCAAGCAACAGGGGACAGGACAAGAGGGAATGTCCTCAAGCTCCACCAGGGGAGTGAAAAAATTTTTTCACAGAAAGGGTCATTGGGCACTGGCAGAGGCTGCCCAGGGAGGGGGTTGAGTCACCTTCCCTGGAGGTCTTTAAGGGATGGGTGGACGAGGTGCTGAGGGACATGGTTTAGTGTTTGATGGGAATGGTTGGACTCGATGATCCAGTGGGTCTCTTCCAACCTGGTGATTCTGTGATTCTATGAAATACGTATCTACCCCATGAGCTGTTAGAGCTGAAGCTGCTGTTGCAGATGCTTAGGTTGAAGTCAGTGATGCTGTAGCTAAGGAGGAGCTGGGTTCAGAGATTCTTTACCTCACCTCCCTCTCGGGCATCAACATTATTGGTGCAGAAGTTTGTTTCCTCCTTCCCCTTTCCTCAAAATGATTTGTTAGCGGATGCCCTTTTATTAGTAGGGTGGAGGGTGTTTAAAACCCAGATGGGTTGTTTAACGGTTTATGAGATAACACCACAGGCCATTATCCCGTCGGAGGTGGGAAGACTATATAAGCCAAGGGTGAGGTCTTCACCAACAGTACTCTTGCAGATGTTAAACTGGGATCCAACCCTGACTGAGACTCGCTTACTGTGCTGGTTACTAGCGTCTTCTTGAAGGGTTTTGGTTAAATGCTTCTCAGTCCCTGAAAATTCCTGTTGGAAATGTGGAGGAGTACTATGAACACTGATTTTAACAATTCTTCAGCTGGATTTTCTGGTTTATGGCCAGAAGCTGATAACTTTATCAATGTAAAATCCTTGGCAAAAAAAAAAATAATCCTGAGTTCCTGCTCCTGCAATGTGGATGTGAAGAAATTTAGGATACTGCAGAACTTGATCAGATAGGGCACTGTGTTCTCCCCAGCTCATTTCACAATCCTTTGAGTGCAAATCCAGCACCTTTCACCAGCAATAAGAATCACACATTTTTCTGGTTTAGTTTTAGTTTGGGGAAAAAAACCCAAAAACCAAATAAACTCTTCCTGGCAGAGTCCTCCAGTTGTCCTCTAAGTGCATTTCATTGTGAAACAGCTTTTCCTCATCAGAGTTTGTGCCCTGCATGCCATTTGGGCTGGAACAGGCTGTGCAGAGAGGCCAAAGCGTGATCGTGGAGGGGCTCTGGACACCGTCACGGCTTGGAGGTTGAGCTGCCACCCTCCATGGTGAGTCAGGAAGGGTTGAAATGAGAAACATGATGAAGTGCAGGTCTGAAGAACCTCTGAGTTCCAACTGTATGCTTTTCAGCCATTGTCTATTGCACCGTGTTTGATCAAGGGTGTGTTTTCTCTCAACTTGTAGATGACCTGACACGTTAGGCTGAGACAAAATGCTGCAGTGCTGGTGCTCCAATAAATGACTTTAAGGCTTGTGTTCAGAAGAGCATTTGAAGATGTGCTAGGTGCTCTGTGGGAATGATTTGGGAGGTCCCAAAGACTTTGTTGAAATGAAATGTATTTCTCAGAGCTCTTTCCAGGATGTTGTAGTTCCTGATGCCATAAGATAAAACCATCTCAGGGATCAAGATCTATTCTGTGGATCATAGAATCATCAGAGAATCACAGAATGGGCTGAGTTGGAAGGGTTCTCAAAGTCCATCCAGTTCCACCCCCTTTGATGAGCAGGGACACATCCCACTGGATCAGGGGCTCCAAGCCCCATCCAACCCAGCTTTGAACCCCTCCAGGGATGGGGCAGCCACCACTGCTCTGGGTAACCTGGGCCACGGCCTCCCAACCCTCACAGCAAAACATTTCTTCCTAATAATCTGTGGGGCTCTGCTCATCATGGCTTTGTGCCTCAGTTTCCCTACTTGTAATAGTAATACCTGCTCCCAAAGCTCATCAGCAGGCCATTTGCATGTTATTCACACGTTATTAAGCTTAGGTATCCCTTGAGGTTGCAGAATTCTGAAGGAGATGCTCCTGTTGAGAGCACCTGAAGCTTTGCAACCCCCGTTGCTGCAAACATCAGCGTTTAACTATTACAACAGGCTCTTTCATCAGTCTGTTCTTAAGAAAATCCTTTTGGACCCCAGTTCCTCCATCTCCCTGCGTGTAAAAGGAATGAGAGCTTTTGTCAGAGCAAAGGGTGTTGTTTTGTTACCATGTGGACTGTGGAGTGGACGGTTTGTGATGACAACACGAGGCAGCAGAGACCCTCGTGGGCTTTTCCTGAGTTGCACTGGCACCGTGTTGGTTCAGAGGAGTTAAAACATGTGTTTGTGTTTCTCCTCTGTAAACTGAGCGAATATGACTCACCAGGAACACCAGGGGCAGATGTTTGTGGTAATGAGGTGTCATTTTTATGCAGTCACTTTTCTGAATGCAGGCGCATTTTAAGGCTACTTTGCATGCCTGAGGGGCAGTTGTGCTGAAACTGGGGGGAAAACTGAGACTGGAGAGGTTTAAAGCAAAGTTTTTGAATGTTGGGAGCCCACGTTTTCATTTCAGCCTGGCTTTGGGGATTGGGGAGCTCTGGCAGTCAGGGGGAGATAGATGACAGATACTCAGGTATGTTGAAAATGATACCTCTGGTCTGCTGTGATCTATTTATATACGCGGAGTACTCGCAGATAGCGGCTCTTTAATCTCCCAGAGCTTATGTATTGCCTCGCAATAATGCAGATGGATTGAATAAGTAAGAAATAGGAAACAAAGCCCCAAACCCAACCAAAAAAAAAAAGAAAAATCAAATCAAGTAAAACCTCTTTAAGGAGTTCAGAGCACAAGTCCCAGGGGTGCTTTTGACTATTTTGCCAATGCAATATATGTTTTACAGCTCTCTTAAAATGTGGGTAGCATAATGAGGTCTGTACGTGGTTGTATTTGGAGCTGGGCTGGTGAATTAACCCTTGCAGCAAGCTCTGGGCCACCTTTCCTCTTGGCCATAATGTGTCTAAATGTCAGATTCCCTGTGGTCTCTCAAGATTTCCAAGAGGAGTCTATAAATAACGACTCCTTCTCCAGGGGCTGGATTGGACCTTTCCAAACACCCTGTGCCATAGGATGACTGTGGATCTAGGATATGGTTTCAGAGAGCAGTTGTGGCTTTGTCCTTTCCTATTGCAGCTCCTGGTTTCTGTGTTGTCCTGCTTATGAGGGAAAAGGAAGGAGATGATCTTCTAGAGCATTATAAGCGGGCTGATTCCAAACTTTTTTTAGCATCATCTGGCATCCTCTGTTTTGGTAGTTCCATTTTGAGGGAAGAATAAAAATCTATTAATCCAGATACTAACGAAGACAGAATCATAGAAGATGGGGTGACCTGTGCTCCATAGTGTGTCTCGTTAGTCCCTGAAGCATGAAGACGCAACACATTATTTTTCTGCTAGCTGGTATATGATAATGCTGTAATAATACATTAATACCCAACCTTTGGTAATTACAACTCCTGGGCTCAAGTGGTAACTTTAAAGTTTCTTATATGTTCTTATTTGTAAAAGCTGCCACTGCCCTTTAGTGAATGAGCCTCTTGATTATCCATCTCAAACCCTTCCAGAGCTGGTTGACGAGGGTGCTGATCATCCCCAAACCCTTTCAGAGCTGGTTCAGGAGGGTCCTGATCATCCCCAAACCCTTTCAGAGCTGGTTCAGGAGGGTCCTGATCATCACAAACTCTTTCAGAGCTGGTTCAGGAGGGTCCTGATCATCTCCAAACCCTGTCAGAGCTGGTTCAGGAGCATCCTGATCATCACCGCCCTAGCTGTCACCTCTGTGAAACGCAGGCACCAAATCCAGCAGGGAAGTCAGTACCCCTGTGACTTCACTTTTAGCATCCAAACACTGAGGCTTCCAAATGTGCAGGCTGGTTTCTGAAAATACGGACTGGAAAAACACCTCTCTGCCTTGGCTTTTCCTGCAGAGAAAGGGGGAATCGTACCTACCTCATAGAAGAGTTGTGGCCGATAATGTTCGCAAAGTGCTTTTTAATCCCTTGCTGAAAGGTTCTGTGCGAGTGTGAGTTATAATTATTACGTAAATGTGTCTCATATTTTCCTGCTCAAGCCGGCAGAGATGTTTTCCCAGTCTTTATGGGGATGCCATTGGGTTTGTAGCTTCCTGGCCCGTTGTAGGCAGCCGTAGTAAGGCACAGTTTTCCAAAAGAGAGAATTGGAGCCTTTTCATCAGTTTTGAAAGCCAAACCAAACCCAAAACCACTTCCAATAAATCTTTCCAAGAAGAAAATTGATGATGCGTCAACAGAGAAGAGATGCAACTTCACCGAGGATGGACACAGGGCTCTGGTTCCTACACACGGACGTCCACCTCCAGACCAGAGGTTTGGCGCACAGGTCAGTCCGATCTCCTGGTGGGGACATGGGCAGCTGAGAAAACATGTGCTCTTCATCGCATCAGCTCATCCAGCTAAAGTAAACCATGAGGTCATGCCGACATCACCGTGTCACCCTGCAATAATTAAGAAGGCTGCTCGGTTGCTCTGCAGCCCCCGACCCAGCTTGCCTACAGGTGTGTTGTTATTAAGCAGCTGGTGTAACAAGGCCAGGCTGATGCCAAGTATGAAACAGCTCCGGACCTGTCCAAAACCAACACAGCCGGGCCTCGGGATGGAGTCCAGGGGGTGCAGTTCTCCCTCCTGGAGATGAAAACAAATCATAAAGGTTAAAAGGCAGGAGTCGGAGCTGGTGCATTCTGCAAACTTAAAGGAATCTCCATGCCTCATCCCAAGAGAAAAGGAGTTAATAGGTAGCCAAGGTGAGGGTTTAAAAATAGAGCTCTTTGCATAGCTTGTTGGTGATGTCTCTGTCGCTTTGGCTGAGGTTCACGGCTACAAATCTCAGTGCGTTCCCAGCAGGTTCTTAATGTTGGGTTGTTTGCAGTTTTTTTTACGATGAGGTGGTGAATGGGGAAAACGGGCTTTGGAAAAAGTGACTTTGGAGGCGGTGGAGTCCAGGTAATGGGTTGAGTTGGGTCCTCAGTGGTGCTGGCACGGTCCCACTGGAATTAATAAGGTGGATTTGAGACCGGGAAGACAGTTCACTGAGCCCAAGGTATGCTCAAAGGAATGTGTGGCCCAAGAATTCCTCCTTGTATGAGGTTATCCTCTATTTCTGTCCTGTTGAGGGATGCGCCTCACACAGTGAAAGGTGGAGGTGGTTTTCCCATCAGCTGCGATGTGCTGACTGACGGCTGGCGAGATCTGCCCACACAGGCGCTGCTGGGAGGCGAGGATCCCACAAGACCCCATTGCTCTAAAACCAGGGGTTCTACTGAAATGAGCTGTTCCTCGGGTGTGTTACTGAGCTGATAGCAGTTGTGTGTGTGAGTGGAGGTGTGGTTGCTAATAAATGGGGAAGCCGATGCTAAAACTCCATTTGTTAGCTCTGTAGAATCATGGAGTTGTTTAGATTGGAAGGGACATCAACGGCCATCCAGTCCCACACCCAGACATGGGCAGGGACACCTCCCACTGGATCAGGGGCTCCAAGCCCCATCCAACCTGGCCTTGAGCACCTCCAGGGATGGGGCAGCCACCACATCTCTGGGAAACTTGAACCAAGACCTCACCACCATCATAGTGAAGAATTTCTTCCTAATGTCCAGTCTAAATCTTCCCCCTTCCAATTTAAAACCATTTCCCCTCATTCTATCACTCCATGCCCTTGTAAAAAGTCCCTCCCCAGCTTTCCTGTAGCCCCTTTCAGCACTGGAACCTGCTCTAAGGTCTCCCTGGAGCCTTCTCTTCTCCAGACTCAACAGCCCCAACTCTCCTAGCCTGTCCTCATAGCAGAGGTGCTCCAGCCCTCGGGTCATCTCCGTGGCCTCCTCTGGACCCGTTCCAACAGTTCCATATCTTTCTTCTGTTGGGGATTCCAGAACTGGACCCAGGACTCCAGGTGGAGTCTCAGGAGAGAGGAGTAGAGGGGGAGGATCCCTTCCCTCGCCCTGCTGGCCACGGTTCTTTAGATGCAGCCCAGGGCACGGTTGGTTTCTGGTCTGCAGGTGCACATTGCTGACTCGTGTTGAGCTTCTCATCAGTCAGCACCCAAATTCCTTCTCCTCAGGGCTGCTTTCAGTTGTTTTGTCCCTGAGCCTGGATTGAAACCACGGCTAAAAGTGCTGTGACTCATAAATACGTGGATCCCTGTTCCAGAACCAGATCTCGGTGCCTGCTGTGGCAGAAGTGCCCGTCTTTGCCAGTCTGACAGTGTGCAGGGTAACTGTCTTACAGCACATCTTCTGATGTGTAAAAAGCCCCAGATGTCTCACTTCCAAGGAAGCGTTTTGTTATAGTTTTTAAGACACATGCACTGAAGGATTTGCTGTCAGTTTTCTTCACGTTTTTCCATTTACTTAGAGCACCGTGCTGGGAGCCTCTTGGAAGATGCACTGGGGAGATGTGGGATTTAGACAGAAAGCAGGATTAGCCCCTGAGGATTTCAACAATGTGGCTTTGGTTTAATATAGAAGACTTTATGAAATATGCTCATAGAAAAATGCAGTGGTGCGTGGCTGAGGTCTGCTTTTCCCACTCAGTTTTCTCCCATTGCCTTGACTTTTTACCCCACTGGAGTGATCTATAAACACAGAGCAGGTGCAGGGACCGCTCCAGGAGCTGATCCCTGGGCTTCAGCTCCCCCTTTTCAGAGGTCTGTAGTGTCCCTTTCCCTCTGCCCAAGTACCAACAGGTTAGGGGAGCAGGAGGAAAACTCCTCTCTCTGCGCAACCAAGTCCTCTAGAGCAGCGTTATCTCTCTGCTGTCACCTAACGGGCTGGTGTCCAGTTTTAAATGGGGACTTCTTGATCCACTGGCTTCAGAGCAGCTCAGTCCTGCTCCCAGCAGAGAGGATGGAGGGTGTCTGACTTGGGACAAGGTCTAATGCTCAATTAACACAATCCTCAGGTGTCCTGCTGTCTCTGACACTGTGTGAAGGAAGCAAAGCTCTTCTCCTGCCTGTGCCAAAAGGTTTTTCTGAGTTAACAGAAGGTGTTAATCCAAGAGGGACATGGGAGGACTGTGTGGACTCCAGGCTTCACCAAAGTGAATAAGGCTTTGAACATGACACCATGCAGGAGTTTGATACTGTTACGCTAATACAATCCAGAAAGGTTCAGATGGCTATTCCTTTGTGTCCTGTGTCAACAAGTTCTTATTAGATGTTGGGCAGGATCCTAGGAGCCGCTGAGACAAACATCTTCCATGTGGAGCAACAAAGAGGCATCCAACAAGACAAGCCACCGCTTTGCTGTGACTGCCTCTAGTCTACATTGCACTTGATAGCAAAGATGAGATGAGAACGAGCTGTTTTCTAGGATACCATACAAAAATGACCCACTTGGAGGCTGGACATCTGCATCAGTTGAGCGAGGATGCTCTGCTGCAGCTGGTGGGACTTACAATGGTACCAGCAGTAGGATCGCTGCCCTGTAGTGTAGTGTCATCTCTTTCTGCCTACTTAAGATGTTTCTCTGCTGTCACGCCCCACGTGGCCAGCAGGGAAGAGTATTTCATAATCCCTGACCATGATGTCACATTGCTGCAGAGAGTTAGGAGGCAAAGAGCAGCAGGAGTGAAGGGACCAGGCTGCGCTAGGAGTTTTATCAGCTCATTTCTCTGATGCAGCAAAGGCTTGGCTGCCAAAAAACTGTCACAACGTGAGGAGAGGGAGATGTGTCTGCAGCCTCTGGAGACTGGGAACAGGGTTTCTGTGTAAAAGCTCAGGGAATGGGAAACAATCTGTGGAATGGTGTTTTGATGCACCTGTGGATGGGGTGCAGGTTTGTATCTGGCAAGGTTTTGAGTGTGTAGATTCATAGAATAGTTTGGATTGGAAGGGACCTTAAAGATCATCTAGTTCCAAACCCTCTGCCATGGGTAGGGACATCCTCCACTGGATCAGGAGCTCCAAGCCCCATCCAACCTGGCTTTGAACACCTTCAGGGATGGGGCAGCCACTTGTACTTAGGAACTGACGTCTTCTGATCTTTTAAAACTCAGATTTGGGGTTGGAAGGGTCAAGACAGGCACTAAGAAGATCCTAGTGTTTAAGTTATTCAGATTATAAAATTGGGATTGGGATTCCTAACTGGCAATTACTTTCTCCATTAAGAATGAGAAACAAACTGGCCAGGCAGACAGAACTGCAGCAGCGTTTAAGACAAGTAGTCATGAAAATGTTCCTCTGGTAAAAGATAGAGAGCAAGATTGAGGCAGCCAGAGCGTGAAGGAAAGGGCAAGAATTTTAATTCATATTATTTGGGGTTTCTGAATAACTGAGTGATCAGGGTGGTTGCCTGACATCTCCAAGATCTAAGGTGGACAATAACTTGAACCAGGCTGCCCAGGGAGGTGGTTGACTCACCTTCCCTGGAGGTGTTTAAGGCATGGGTGGACAAAGTGCTGAGGGACATGGTTTAGTGTTTGATAGGAATGGTTGGACCCGATGATCCGGTGGTTTTCTTCCAACCTGGTTGTTCTGTGATTCTATGATTCAATCCAAGAGCTTAACTAAGAAAAACAGAGCAAAGGAAGATTTTTGGAAGAAATATGAGAATCTCTTTAGAGTGGTGGGCTTAAGATGCTCGTTGAACCTCCATCACTTGGTAAATAAGAAGCAGGCAGAGCAGAGGAAAGCAGGAGGCTCGCTGCTCTTGTCATGGGTGCAGAGAAGCACTGGGCTTCTTGGAAGCCCCTCCAGCTTCAAACTGCTTGGACCAGCCTCCCTCCTCCCTGACAATTCCCATTTGGGAATGCCACCGAAACCACTCCTGGAAGGACTAGCGCTGTTTCCCGTCCATGGGGCCTGTTGCTTCACCTTGGAGGAATGTGTTTGCTTCACGATGGAGATAAACGGCCTGCTGTTTAAATGGAGGTTGTGTTGCAAGCACCAAACTCTTGCTCTGGGACAAGAGTTTGGCTTGCCTCCTGCTTTCCTGCCGGCTGGGACGGTGTCTCGCTCTGCTGATTCAGGGTCTGCTCTGCTGAGGGTGGATTTATTATTGGTGACTGGCCTCTGCTGTTGACTCGATGATTTCTGTTCTGATCTAGGAGGATAAACTCTCTCCTAGGCTGGTCTTGCAGGGAACTCGCATTCCTTTCTTATCTCCCACCAGCATGAGTTATGCTCTCAGAAATTAGTCCTTATTTATTAGCATGGCTCAGCCAAAAGCCATCTCCAGGATTTTTTGGTTGCCTGTGCAAAAATTCCACCTCCCTTTTCTTGCTCTCCAGGAGAGCTTTGTTAGGAATAACCTCACCTTTCAGGGAATCAGATGCTCCTTCAAGAATGTTGACTTCCAAGAGGTTTGGAGAGAGCATCCTAAGGAGGCATTGAGGTTTGTGTACTCAGCTCATCTGTTTTCACTTAATGTAGCACTAGAAGAGCCCCTGGAGAGCTGTGAAATAAACACAGGGGCCCTTATTTCTCCCTGAAACTGTAAACTGAGGCAGCAGAGCTGGGATTGCAAGTGCTCTGCACTTTTCCCCACTTCAGATTCAAAACAATCCGGAGAAATTCATAACCTGGTCCTGCTTACGGTGCTTCCTAAGCGAAGGAGAGGAGCGGAGAGCCTGTCCACAGCCCCATGGTAAAGCATCTGCCAGAGCAGGATGGACGTGGAAATAAAATAAAGCTAATGGCAGACCCAGCTGGACAAGGACAATTTTGGCTTTGGTTGAAAGTCGGAGGAAGCTGATGCACAGAGGTAAAGAATTACAAAGGCGATGGGAGGGACGGCCGTCAGCAGGAAAAGCACAGAAAGGCGCTGAGGAGAATCAGATCTAGGATATCAAATAGCCGGAGAGGAGAGAGACAACATGAGCAGCTCCCAGAGCCCAAGGAATCACCAGGAAGAGAAACATCAGTGCGGAGGTAGTTACAGAGCAATTAATAAAAGATGATAAAGCTCCATTTGTTGCGAGCCTGCAAAGCTCTGCTATCGCAAAGCTGCCAGCCGGGAGCTGAAGCATCGCCAAGCTGGAGAGTCAGATTAATCCCAGAGCAGGGGATGCAGGAGGGTGCCTCTTCTCCTTTTTGTTTGGCCCTGCACCAGCATAACCCCATCGGCTTCAGGGACATTACTCTTGATTTTTGTATCCCAGAGAAAGCAGCCTCTTGGGGCAGGATCAGACCCTGCATTCAGTTCAAGACGTTTCCAATTGGGGAACGCAAAAAGTCCCTGATCCAGTGGGAGGTGTCCTTGCCCGTGGTAGGAGGTTGGAACTGGATGGGCTTTAAGGTCCCTTCCAACCTAAATGGTTTTATCATAAAATCCTTGCTGACAGCCCCCAAAAATAGCTGCAAATGCTTAGGGTTGGGTGGGTTTCCATGCCTGGGCTCCTGCTGCAATCCACGGAGACTTGTCCTGGATGCATGGGCTCTCCTTACTGGAGAGAAGAAACAACCAAGGGCTGGGATGGTGACTGGTTTAAGAAAGCAATTGTGAAGGGAAAGAAAAGAAAAAAAACAATTTCTGAGCTGCCAACAACTGTAAAACCCAAATTATCTGACCCGTGCTTCACAGACAAGACATTTTTGATTCCAGTGCAAAGAAATATGGGCAAGACATCAAGTTACAAGCCAGAAATATCATGTAACCGGTAATGGCCCTTTATTGACATAGGAAGTGGGATGGTTTTGATAAAATACAAGCCCACACAAATGATTTTCTGTGCACATAATCCACGAGGAAACTCTTTGAGGCGTTTTTTGAAGGAATGTGGCTATAATTTTTCCCTGTGTTCTTTTTGTTTGTTCAGTTATTGCGTAGAGGAGTCAATCATAGGAGGAGCTTCGACATCCCCTTTGCGTAAGGAGGTTATGTGTTGCCTATACCTCATGAATTTCTCCTTAAAACCACCTAGTAGGAGCCTGGGTGAGGTGTGAAGGGTGGAAATCACTTTTTTTCTAGTGAAAGCACTAGAAATAGGTCTGCCTGCATCTTGCATTTTGGGCCAGTGTTTATCATGGTAGGTAAAATTATAATTGGTTACAGTTCTTGAGAGGCTTTTGGTGTCATCTGCCTTTTAGAATGCTGAAAAATTGGGCTGAAAATTTTGGAGACTCTGATGTGCATCTCCAGACTGCCTTTTCTGAGTTTTCGTTCCAGGTTGCGACAGTAGATGGACACACTTTATGGTCATACTTTGCCTGCTCTCCTCTTTATTTGGTGGTTGCTTGGGGTTTCTCCCATCTCACAACCACGTCGCCCCATGCAAGGAAGCAAGGATCTAAGAATCAATGACCGTGTGCTTCCACTGAACCCAGCAATCCTGCTTTTGTGGTGTACCTTGCTGCCAATTTTCTTCACCTATTTTGAAATCAAATGGTTCGTGAAGACCAAAATTAATTTGAGGAGGAAAGTAAAATATCATTAAATGTGATTAATCTCTTGCTGCCGCCAGTCCCAGAGTCGTTGCTGGAGTCTTTGAGCTGGATTTGTAGGCTGTTTCTTGAACTCTTTGCATACCAGCATCATGCAAAGAAATTGTTTGTGTTCTATTTCCTTTGTTTGCTGTGTTGTTGGTGGTTCTGAGCAGGAGGATATTGCAGTAAGAGAGACGTGGGGAGAAGGTAAACAGGGCTGTACGATATTTGTCCTCCTCAGTTATTTGTATGTGTGATGTCAGTAAGAAGTAAACTCCATGAGTACCTTTATCCCAGAGTTTACAAACACAAATAAGTCCTACACAGCAACTTAGGAGATGATGGAAGATTCAAATATACATAAAGAGAGTGTTTATTTGAATGTGCTCTTGGTCCCTCGGATATGGAACTGTTGGAACAGGTCCAGAGGAGGCCATGAAGATGATCCAAGGGCTGCAGCACCTCTGCTATGAGGACAGGCTGAGGGAGTTGAGGTTGTTCAGCCTGGAGAAGAGAAGGCTCCAGGGAGACCTTAGAGCAGCTTCCAGTCCTGAAAAGGCTCTGGGAAAGCTCAGGAGGGGCTTTTTACAAGGGTCTGGAGTGATAGGACGAGAGGGAATGGTTTTAAATTGGAAGGGGGAAGATTTAGATTAGACATTAGGAAGAATTTCTTCACAATGAGAGAAGCGAGGCCCTGGCCCAGGTTGCCCAGAGCAGGGGTGGCTGCCCCATCCCTGGAGGGGTTCCAGGCCAGGCTGGATGGGGCTTGGAGCCCCTGATCCAGTGGGAGGTGTCCCTGCCCATGGCAGGTGTGGGACTGGATGGCCTTTGAGGTCCCTTCCAACCCAAACTGTTCTGTGATTCTATGATTCCTCTGTTCACATTCAGCAGTGACTGTTTCATTGTAGGAGGTCCAAAAACCTTAATTCACCGTAAGCACAGCTTTGGGAACAGCAGGGTAGGGACTAAGGTTATTTGTGGATCTAGTTTTTGGTTTCTTTATTCATTTTTGGAAAAAGTTTGCTTTGGATTCATCCAAACCAACCTTTTCCTGAGATATTTACTTCCCCAGCGCTGATGCACAACCACGTACCAAACCAAGCTCAGTAAATTTCTGACTTTCATTTTTTCCAGGGCTGTTTTCCTCCCAGAGCACCACAGGCAGGTTTCCCTGGGATTCTGCTGGGTTTAGGAATGCCCTGTTGAAGTCTCCTGAATCTGCTGGAAACACTTTCTCCTTGCTTAAACCTCGCTGCGTGTAAACGCACAGGCCTTACAGATTATGCTGAGCTTTCACAGATGGGCTTGGAAGAGCCAGGGCTGGAAGTTAAAGCCAGAACAACTGGAGTTAGGGAATCTCTAGGCAGGGAGGGGGGGGTTACAAACTGCAGGAAAGATAATGTGAGGCAGGATAGTGCATCAGCGCGGGTCTGTTTGCTACAGGATAGTGAAACTTATCTTTTATAAAGATGTCCCAGTAAGCATCTGGGTCTAAATGCCTTCATACAAGGAGTGTGGCATGCCAGGAGCCTGAATCATAGAGTAGTTTGGATTGGAAGAGATCGTGAAGGTCATCCAGTCCCACCATGAGCAGGGACATCTTCAACCACATCAGGTTGCTCAGAGCCCCATCCAAGCAGCCCCAGCTTGTCTATCTACCTCCAACATCTCCAGGGATGGGGCGGTCACCACCTCTCTGGGCAGCCTGGACCAGGGCCTCCCTATCCTTACAGGAAAACATTTCTTCCTAAAAGCTCATCTCAGTCTCCCCTCTTACAGCTTAAAATCATTCCCCCTTATCCTAACTGCTAAAGCGCTTTTCCCCATCTCTCTTATCAGCCCCTTTCAGTACTGAAAGGCTGGAATAAGGTCTCCTTGGAGTCTTCACGTTTGCAGATGACACCAAGCTGGGAGGAAGTGTGGATCTGCTGGAGGGTCGGGAGGCTCTGCAAAGGGACCTGAACAGGCTGGACTGCTGGGCTGAGACCAACGGCATGAGGTTTAACACGGCCAAATGCCGGGTCCTGCACTTGGGGCACAACAACCCTAAGCAGAGGTACAAACTAGGAGAAGCCTGGCTGGAAAGCTGCCAGGAGGAGAAGGACCTGGGGGTGCTGGTTGACAGTGACTGAACATGAGCCAGCAGTGTGCCCAGGTGGCCAAAAAGGCCAATGGCATCTTGGCTTGTATCAGGAACGGCGTGACCAGCAGGTCCAGGGAGGTTCTTCTCCCTCTGGACTCGGCACTGGTGAGACCGCACCTCGAGTACTGTGTTCAGTTCTGGGCCCCTCACCACAAGAGGGATGTTGAGGCTCTGGAGCGAGTCCAGAGAAGGGCAACGAAGCTGGTGAAGGGGCTGGAGAACAAATCTTACGAGGAGCGGCTGAGAGAGCTGGGGGTGTTCAGCCTGGAGAAGAGGAGGCTGAGGGGAGACCTCATTGCTCTCTACAACTACCTGAAGGGAGGTTGTGGAGAGGAGGGAGCTGAGCTCTTCTCCCAAGTGACAGGGGACAGGACGAGAGGGAATGGCCTCAAGCTCCGCCAGGGGAGATTTAGGCTTGAGATTAGGAAGAAATTCTTCACAGAGAGGGTGGTTAGGCATTGGAACAGTCTGCCCAGGGAGGTGGTTGAGTCACCGTCCCTGGAGGTGTTTAAGGTTAGGGTAGATGAGGTGCTTAGGAGCATGATTTAGGGAATGGTGGGAATGGTTGGACTTGACGATCCAGTGGGTCTCTTCCAACCTGGTCATTCTGTGATTCTGTGATTCTGTGATTCTTCTCTTCTCTAAACTGAACAACCCCACCTCTCTCAGCCTGTCTTCACACAGGAGGTGCTCCAGCCCTCAGATCATCATTGTGGCCTCCTCTGGCCTCGCTCCAACAGCTCTGTGTCCTTCCTGCGCTGAGGACTCCGGAACTGGACACAGGACTCCAGGTGGGTCTCACCAGAGCAGAGCAGAGGGGCAGAATCCCCTCCCTCGCCCCACTGGTTACACTTTTGACGCAACCTAGGACACGGTTGGTTTCTGCCCTGCAGGCGCACGTTGCCAGCTCACGTCCAGCTTCTCATCCACCAGGACCCCCAAGCCCTTCCCCTCAGAGTTCCCCTCAATCTCTTCATCCCCCTAGCCTGTACTGCAACTGAAGATTGCCCTGAACCAGGTGCAGGACCTTGCACTTCACCTTATTCATTGCTGTTGTCATTGCTGGTTTTGCAGCTCCTGTTCCAGGCAATGAGTGTTCCCCCTTGAGGCTGCTCCTGGGGGTGGTTGCACCCCATGACTCTCAGCTCCAGCACTGCTGCTATGCCCACACCTTTTCCCTCCCTGTCTGCACAGATCACCTTCTAATGATGCATGTGTAATATTTCCTACCTCGTTGCCTTTCATACCTGGTTTTTAGAGCAGACCCACAGCTGCGGGCTGCCCACCGCCAGGAAATTTCCAGGGCTAGCATCACGCTCCCTGCTCCCTTCCTTGCAAGTGTGAGGCTTTTCATAGAATCATAGAATAACCAGGTTGGAAGAGACCCACCGGATCATCGAGTCCAACCATTCCTATCAAACACTAAACCATGCCCCTGAGCACCTCGTCCACCCATCCCTTAAACACCTCCAGGGAAGGTGACTGAACCTTCCAGGAGTGGTTTCGGTGGCATTCCCAAATGGGAATTGTCAGGGAGGAGGGAGGCTGGTCCAAGCAGTTTGAAGCTGGAGGGGCTTCCAAGAAGCCCAGTGCTTCTCTGCACCCATGACAAGAGCAGCGAGCCTCCTGCTTTCCTCTGCTCTGCCTGCTTCTTATTTACCAAGTGATGGAGGTTCAACGAGCATCTTGAGAAAGCGCACCACTCTAAAGAGATTCTCATATTTCTTCCAAAAATCTTCCTTTGCTCTGTTTTTCTTAGTTAAGCTCTTGGATTGAATCATAGAATCATAGAATAACCAGGTTGGAAGAGACCCACCGGATCATCGAGTCCAACCATTCCTATCAAACACTAAACCATGCCCCTGAGCACCTCGTCCACCCATCCCTTAAACACCTCCAGGGAAGGTGACTCAACCACCTCCCTGGGTAGCCTGTTACCTCCCTGGGCAGCCTGTTTTACTGCTTTCCTGAGCACGATTCTTCCCCCTAAAGCTTGTCATGGCTCAAAACGCGTCAGGATTTAAGACCAGCTCCTGTGGCTTCAAGAGGCTCCTCTGTTTTTCTTCCTTTAGCCCCGTGGTTCGTTTTGCCCTTTAATGGTGGGGAGAGATGAGGACCAGGGTGTGTGTGACATCGAGAGACCTCTGGAGCGAAGCCCCACGGGCTGTAGATCTATAGATTAAAGAGGGGCTGGGTGCCAGAATGGTTGTGTCACTTGTAAGAGCCAGGGCCAGGAGCACAAGTCTTTCCATTGCTGGTGACTCAGTGACATTTTTGGCTGCCCTCCGGGGCTGAGGGAAAAGCGAAGGAGCTGCTCACTGTGTGAAGTTCACTGCCCTGGGAAAAAGCGCTGCAGGAGAAGGGCATCACAAAGGGATGTCTGCTGCCTTCTGCTGCCTAGCAGAAAGGGTCTTGGTCCAGCACTAGGACTTCTAGATGCTGGATTACTGATAATGATAACTTCGGGCTTTATCTAGGAAAAAGATCATAGATTCATTTGGTTGGAAAAGACCTTTGAGATCATCGAGTCCAACTGTACCTGTCCACTGCTAAACCATCCCTGAGCATCTCATCTGCCCGTCTTTTAAATCCCTCCAGAGATGAGGACTCAAACACTTCCCTGGGTTCCAGTGCCTGAGAAGCCTTGAATGAAAGGTTAGTTCCTCATTCTCTATAAGAAACTGAGTTCTCAGAAGCAACATCCGCTAGGAAAAAGTAAAAGGATCATAGAATCACTAAGGTTGGAAAAGACCTCTAAGCTCATCCAGTCCAGCCCCAAAGTGCCACATCTACGGTTTTTGAACCCCACCAGGGATGGAGACTCCCCCACTGCCCAGGCAGCCTCTGCCAGGGCTTCAGCACTCTTTGACCAAGAAATTTTTCCTAACAGCCAATCTAAACCTCCCCTGGTGCAACTTGCAGCCATTTCTTCTCGCCCTATCGCATTTTGAAACAAATGATATTATAAAACACTTTTCACAGTTAATGAATTCTGAAGATTTTTCCAATCAATTCCCATGTAAGTCTTACAAACGTGTTTTCTATCTGTTTCCCAAGGACAATTATCTGTGTTTTCTCTTTGTTTCCTTGTTGCTGTTCTGAGTTTCAGTGGGAGAATATTGGCTATGGCTTAGAGGAGTTGGCTCTTGACTCTCAGCACTGATTGCATCTGCGTACACAGAAAGAGAAGTGGTTTTGGGGAGCCCTATTCCAGCAGAAAGGATGTAATGCTGTCTAAAAAGGTTAAATGCAGCCTGTTTGTACAAAGAGGTTTTTAACACTGTGCCCATCAGCATGATGCCTGAGGTGGTACCTTCCCATCAGCAAATGCCTTGTGCATCTTCTGCCTTCTACACCTGCAGAGCGTGGGCTTTGGAGAGTAATGAAGTACAAAGTATTTTCTGCCACGCTTCTAAAATTAGCTTAAAACTCCACAATTTGGTTTAGGCTTTTCAGATTTGGGTGTAAGGAACTAAAAGGATTGGAATTACACGTGTTTGTTTCGGTACAAAATACCAGATTTCTGGTTTGTCAACAACAGATGAGCTTTCAGGTTTGGTTTTGCTGGCAGGAAGGAATTTTCCCTATTTGAAGTCACATTTCCTCTATGTGGAAAAGAAATTGTAAAGAGGAGAAACGCAGGAGGAAAAAACAATTTTGGTAAAACTCAAGGCAGAGCTATTTTTGTAGGGGAGAAGAACCACAGAGTTCGGACCTAAATGAAGATTTCCCTTTGACAACATCCCTGCAGCAGCAGTGCCCCCGCTCTGTCGTCATTCATGAGACTTCACTTGGGGTCCTGTGTCCAGTTCTGGAATCCCCAGCATAAAAAGGATACAGGACTGTTTGAATGTGACCAGAGGAGGTTACGGAGATGATCCGAGGGCTGGAGCACCTCTGCTAATAGGACAGGTTGCCCAGAGCAGTGGTGGCTGCCCCATCCCTGGAGGGGTTCAAGGCCGGGTTGGATGGGGCTTGGAGCCCCTGATCCAGTGGGAGGTGTCCGTGCCCATGGCAGGATAGAACTGCAGGGGGTTTCAGGCCCCTTCCAACCCAAACCAATCCTATGATTCTATCATGTCTCTCATCCTTTTTCTACCAACATCTGGTCTGCAGCCTCTGAAGCCAACAGGAGTCTTGCCATTAATTTCCAAAGCTTTCAGATAATGCTCTGTACGCATGCAAACTAATGTGAACATTAAATACCCTGTTAAGTCTGCTTGGCTTTTTCCAGCAAACGTGTCATTTAAATAACCTAATTAAATGAAGCCCTTTGATTTTAGATGATGTTTAGATGATGCATATAATTGCCCTGAGAGTGCAGCCGTCCAGTTGGCAGAGAGGTTATAAAAGATGTAAAACATTTTAATAAAAACAAGACCCTCCTCGGGTTTGGACTCAGGAGCTGGGGTGGAAGGCCATTTCATTGCATGTGGTTTAAAAGCAGCCGCAGGCATCATGGAGCTGTCGGGGATGCTCTGATGGCAGAAATGCCTTGCTGACCTCTTCTGTCTCGAATTATGGCTTGTTGCAGCATGTAAAGTTTGGTCTAGTAACACGTTAGGGGTTTTTGCCTCTCTTGGTTGGCACCTCAGGGCAGGTCAGCTTGGGAATGGGTGAGTCCTAGTGTTTTTTCCCCTTGTGCCTGAAGTGTTAGTTGAGCCCTGCGGTCCTCCTTGCCTAACCGTCTTGCAAAGAGCCTTTCTTCGTTGCAGGAGATGGCCAGTTGTTTTCCTTCCAGACACAGCCTTGACTGAGGAGAACAGGCAAGCGCTCCTCACCCTGTCCTGCTGCCTGTTGAGTGGCTCTTGGCTTCTTCTTCCCTCCATCCCCTCCACTGTGTCTGTCTGCAGAGCAGCAAGCTTCGAGGAGCGGTTGTCTCCAAGGCAGGAGTGTCTTTGGGAAGGGGCCAACTCCATGTGTATAATATTTCCATTAACTCAGGGAGTGAAACTCTCGGGCTCGGGGCCCGGGCTGTGCTGGAGAGGCAGCGTGGCTGGAGGAACGGAGCTCGTCTATCACCCAGATGTCAGCAAGCAGCCGGGAGGGCAGCGAGACCCCAGCATGGACATGACGTGATGGCTCCTGGAGCAGCATCACCCAACCCAGAGCTTTTGCTGAGCTCGTGGTGGGACAGGGGGACGTGGACCATGCAAAGGATGCTCTGAGTAATGCTTGGTGCTGCCAGCTTCCCACACAGCCCTCTGGCTGCAGGGCACCTGCTGAGCCCTGTGCTGCTGCTCTCCTGGGGCTGACAAGGCAGGAGGTGACGGCAGCTCCCCAGCTTGGTCAAATTAGCTGGAGTTTCTTCTCCCGAGTGCATGGAGAACGCGCATCTGGTCAGCAGGGACGCATATTTCCGGGACCCTCTTTTCTGTACCGTGAGTTTGTCCCAGCTGCAGCTAGAAATCTTTCTCCCTGGAGACTCGCTGTGCTGACACATCCGCTCTGGCCAAAACAGAGCAAATTCTGCTTTTTTTAAATCCTGCTCCAAGCCAGAAAGTGCTTAGTGTTTCCCTTCTCCGAAGGATTTGGGCCACGTCAGGTCTTGTAGGGATGGCGGCTGTCTTCTCTCTTCCCCGTGTGCACCAAGAGCTTTGGAGCAGGGTACAAGCGGGATGGGTCCCCTCTGCAGCTTAAAAAAGTGAGATGCCATCCAGTGAGCACTAATGGAGCGTCTCTGCTTTGAGGGATAAGCGATATCCACCCACCCTGCGTGGGAATCTTTATTGCTCCACCACTAGTGCCCACCAAGGACGGCTCCTTCTGCAGAACTCCACCTTGTGTGGCACGGTGGACGCGCTGGAGGGAAGGGATTCCATCCAGAGGGACCTTGACAGGCTTGAGAGGTGGGGCTGAGTGAACCCGTGAAGTTCAACAAGGGAAAGTGCTCCTGGGTCAGGGGAATCCCAACCACAAACATAGGCTGGATGGAGAATGGATTGGGAGCAGCCTTGAGGAGGAGGACTAGGGGATCTGGGGGATGAGAAGCTCAATATGAGCCAGAAATGGGTGCACACAGCCCAGAAACCAACCGTGTCCTGGGCTGTATCCAGAGCGGTGGGACCAGCAGGGTGAGAGAGGGGATTCTGCCCCTCTGCTCTGCTCTGCTGAGACCCACCTGGAGTCCTGTGTCCAGTTCTGGAGTCCTCAGCACAGGAAGGACATGGAGCTGTTGGAGCGAGAACAGAAGAGGCCATGGAGATGATCTGAGGGCTGGAGAACCTTTGATATAAGGCCAGGCTGAGAGAGTTGGGGTTGTTCAGCCTGGAGAAGAGAAGGCTCTGGGGAGAATGTAGAACATCTTCCAGTACTGAAAGGGGCTCCAGGAAAGCTGGGGAGGGGCTCTTGACTAGGGATGGCAGGGACAGGATGAGGGGGAAACATTTTCAGCTGGAAGAGGGAAGATTGAGATGAGATCTTAAGTAGAAATGTTTTGCTGTGAGGATGGGGAGGCCCTGGCCCAGGTTGCCCAGAGCAGGGGTGGCTGCCCCATCCCTGGAGGGGTTCCAGGCCAGGTTGGATGGGGCTTGGAGCCCCTGATCCAGTGGGAGGTGTCTCTGCCCATGGCAGGGGTGGGACTGGATGGGCTTTGAGGTCCCTTCCAACCCAAACCATTCCATGATTATCGGAACCCGCAATGCTCAGGCTGCTGGAAAACAATCCTAGCAGAAACCCCTGCGCTCTCACTTCCATTTGCAGATCGTGGTGGCGATGGTGCAGTGGTGAACAGCAGGTTTTTGACCCACCTGGGTCTGGTAGAGGGACCTTTCCGTGTCCAGCAGAGCCCTCCATGAAAATGCAACCAATACGACGTTGATGCTTTCCCCCCCTTCCTTTTTGCAGCTTAGGTTGTTTTATTTTGCCTCTTGCCCCCTCTCTTCTGCAGCACAAAAGGACATTCTTGTACCAAAGTATTTCTTTCTGCATACTTGCAGCGTGAGCAAAGCAGGAGGGGTGAGGGCAAGGAGGGGGGATTGAAAGGTTTGGGAAAAAGCTCACACAGGGCTTAGTTTACAAGGGACAGCTGAGAGTCTGAACCCTGTCTCCAAAGAGAGCTGTTAGGAGCTTTGCTGGCAGCGTTTCCCCTCCTACCCCCAACCGCTGGCCAAGCTGTTTTGAGGGAAAACAGAAAGGAGGGGGGGAGGAAGCATTTTTGAATGCTCTAAAAGTCAGACCTCAAAAAAAACACCCTGCTGACAGACACAGCGAGGCTCATTGAGCTGAGTAAATAAACCTGGATGAGAGGGGCAGCGGCTCTGGGGAGGTGGGTGAAGTGGTGCAGATGTGGGTCGGTGGCTCGTGTATCCAGGACATCATTATCTGATCGGGCAAACTGTCCCAAATAGACACAAAATTCTCTATTGTGGATGCACTGGTGGCTGGGCCAGAGAGATCGTTGGGCACAGAGCACCCATAAAATTCACTGCAAAGCCCCATCCCAAACTGTTTTCCTATTGTGGATCGATTTCCAGCAGGGTTTAGATGGTGTTTTGGGCACCCAGAGCAGAGGGCTGGGGGCTGAGGAACGATGCCACTCCTGCCAGGTTGCATCTAAGCCCACCTCCCTTTTCATGTACTTTTCTTATCCACAGTAGCTAACAACTTCGATATTTCAATAATTGGGATTCTATATTGTCCCATACGAGGACAGGCTGAGAGAGTTGGGGTTGTTCAGCCTGCAGAAGGGAGGGCTCTGAGACGTTATAGCAACCTTCCAGTACCTGAAGGGGCTACGAGTAAGCTGGGGAGGGACTGTTCACAAAGGCTTGTGGTGACAGAATGAGGGACAATGGGGATAAACTGGAGAGGGGTAGATTTAGACTGGACAGAAGGAGGAATTTCTTCACAATGAGAGTGGGGAGGCCCTGGCCCAGGGTGTCCAGGGAAGCTGTGGCTGCCCCGTCCCTGGGGGTGTTCAAGGCCAGGTTGGATGGGACTTGGAGCCCCTGATCCAGTGGGAAGTGTCCCTGCCCATGGCAGGGGTGGTACTGCATGGGCTTTGATGTCTCTTCTAACCCAAATCAGTCCATGATTCCATCTCGTGTCAGTCCACAGACAGGTATGTGTCCAAGCTCCCTCAGCTGAGGCATGAGGGCTTGTTAGAAGAACGTTCACTGTGAATTCACAGCTCTGATCACAAGCATCTCTCGTTAAATGCTGTGGGATGCAGGGAGGGGTTGTTGCCTTGGGCTCTCTCTGTGAGATCTCTCAGCACCATATGCAATAAATATGTTTTTAATAAGCAGTCATCAATGACTGGACAATAACAACTTTATTAAGCTCAAATTAAAGGCATGTTTGGGAACCTTAATCTGAGACTATGTGGTGTCATGGAATATACTCAACTCAGCCTTTTTTAAAGAGGCAAATCACTTTGGGGGGAAATACATTCCCTGAAGGCTGGATCCTGCCCTAGGATCTGCCCTGCCTTTGAATGGAGCTTATTTCAGGGGCACCCAAGCATCCTTTGGAGGAGGGATGCGATAGGAAAGCGGCCACTGTTTCATGGTGAGGGCAGTTGGTGCAGGGTAAGAAAGAAAACTGGACAAGGCTGCTGCAATATAGGCTAGGTCTTGCTTGGAAAAGGAATTTGGGAGGAGGAAGAGGCTGCTGTCCTGCCCACTGAGTGAAAAGGAGCCTTTTCCCCTCGACTCCCCCTTGCAGCACCCAAAGGAGGGGAGGCTCCTTCTCTCCCCGCCTCTAGCAATCGCAGCAGCGTGTTGCGACGCTATGTTAGGTCTTGACCTTGCAGTTGTATCTCCATGGGTGGGCATTGCACCCAGCTGGCTTTTTCCATGCTGCGCTAATTCCTTGTGGGGGCTGCAGCTCCCTGAATAGTCAGATAAAGGCTGGAGCACTTGGCTTTGCTGCTGCTTAACCCGTGCCTACCAAAACCTTGGGGGTGGCCCGCGTGCCTGGAGCCTTTGCAGGACCGAGCTGTGAGGTTGGGTTCAGGTACCTCTTGGTTGTCTTTGCCTTTAGCAAGTGATGAGCATGGAAAGCAAGGCAGGGATCAGGCATCCTTGCTTTGGGATTCGTGTGAGCAGGCAGGAGCGGAGGATGCCAAAAAGGAATCCCACTCTTTATTAGATGATGATAAAACCATGGTAAAATAACAATAGCACCTGGGCACTAATATCCGAAGTACGTTAAATGTAGCGGTTTGGCTGGAAAAATCCCAGGACAACCTACAACAGAATCCCAAGCCTTTGGAAAGCCATTACTGTAGCTGATCCCACTGCTGTTTTACCACCCCTGCATCCTCCCAGCTGCCCGGTGACTGCTGAGCTCTGCAATTTGTTTGCTTAGATGGGTTAGTTTCCATTTTTTGATGCCTTCCTGACACAGCTTGGTCTTGCAGACTGACTTTCAAACCTGTGAGGATCAGCTCCAGTCTTTCCTGGCAATATCTAGCCTGTAAATGCAGTGGGTTGTGCTTCTCTGTGGCTGTGGTTGTGTCTCCGAGTCTCTGTTTGCTTTGATGGAGCTGGTCCAGTGCAGGTAAACTGACCTCTCCTGTATCCAGTGTCCCTGGTGACCCTGCACCGAAGGGCAGTTGGTGGGAGTCATGCGGGACTGGTGGTCAGCCCGATTTCAAAGACCTTCAGCTGACCTGGAAAAATGACTCTGCGTTGGTATGAATCAGACCTTCCTTCCAAAACATGGGGCTTGCATCAACCCTGTTCCCTTAAATCCACTTAACGTGTCCCTCTGACCTGGACCCCTTGAACTCCCTCTGCTCCTCTACCGCTGCCTGGTGAGCTTTCCAGCCCCAGCTGCAGCCCTGGCCAGCCCTCACTGCCCTCCTCCAGCTTCGCCTGCCATCTGGACTGACCTCCTGCCTCTTCTTGCTTCATTGACTCTCCAGATATTTTTTTTCCATTTACGGTTGAGAATTAACATCACTCCCCGTTCCACATGAAGAGGATGACAGTGTCGCTGGTGTTTTAAATACAGAGCATGCTTAATAGATTCTTGAGAGATGCGGTGAGCTAAGTCAGCCCAGCGTGTTGCACACAAGTGAGGAGGAGCACAGGTCACACTCAGATTTCTCTGCTACACGGAGGATGCTTTCACATCAGTGAAATGATGCTGCGAGATGAGAACTGGGCCATCTCTCTGCCTTCTGATGTCTCTGTCTCACAACTGGACAGGATGAACCACATTCATAGAATGGTTTGGGTTGGAAGGAACCTCAAAGCCCATCCAGTCCCACCTCTGCCATGGGCAGGGACACCTCCCACTGGATCAGGGGCTCCAAGCCCCATCCAACCTGGCCTTGAACCCCTCCAGGGATGGGGCAGCCACCACGGCTCTGGGCAACCTGGGCCAGGGCCTCCCCACCCTCACAACAAAACATTTCTTCCTAAGATCTCACCTCAATCTCCCCTCTTTCAGCTTCAATCTGTTCCCCCTCATCCCATCTCTGCCCTCCCTGACCAAGAGCCCCTCCCCAGCTCTCCTGGAGGCCAAGGGGAAGAGGATCCAGCAAGGAGGATTTTTCTATGGACTTTATGGTGAAATGCGTTGTGTACGCTTTAGCACTGAGGATTTCTGTGAATTGGCTGGACAACGTGAGATGTTTCTGCAGAATATTTCAGTGTTCAATGGAGGAAGAAATAATCAGCTGTGATTTTTTTTTTTCAGGGTGGCATGAAAACAAAAACAAAGAAAACATGATTTTTGGCTGAAACTCTTTGTATTGGTCTTTTGGGCTGAACTTTGTGGATATTCATAGTGGTAGAGTGAGGTGGGGCTTGTTTGCTTGAGGTCCCTTGCTTGAAACTGGGCTAAATTTTACTGCTGGAGTCTAAGCTGTGTTTTGCCTCTAGGTTTGCCACTTCACTGCCAGCTAAAACGGGTGTTTCCAGATCCAGAACCACCACCACTTGCCTCCTGTGGACTTTCAGGCTTCTGCATACAAAGCAGGCAAAAGGTCACTTTGCTTCCAAGACCTTTCAACAAGCAAAACAAACTTCCCACCTCTGCTTTTTACAAGCCTGTTACTCCAGACACGATAAATATTTGATTTCAGTGGAAAGCCCTAAGTGTGGAATGGCATCCCTAAAGAGCCAGCAGAGCAGTTCTGTGAAGTACACATGGCAGGAGACTCTGATCTCGCTCCTGTTCTTCTGAGCTATCCAGAAAAACAAGGGAATAACAAAATAAGTATGGTAAAAAAAATATTTTGGGGGATTTTTCCCTCCTTCCCATGGTGTTCTTGATCAATGAGAGTTTAGTGAGGGTCTAATGTATCACCTGGAGGCTTCAAAGTGATGAAAGCCCCTGGCGCAGCCTGATGTGGAAGTACAATAAAAGATCTTGCAGAAAGCCAAGCATATCCTGGGCTGCACCTGGAGAAGTGGGAACAGCAGGGAAGGAGGGAATTCTGCCCCTCTGCTCCCCTCTGGCGTGCCATCTGGAGTCCTGTGTCCAGTTCTGGAGTCCTCAGCACAGGGAGGACATGGAGCTGTTGGAGCGAGTCCAGAGGAGGCCATGGAGATGATCCAAGGGCTGGAGAACCTTCGATATAAGGACAGGCTGAGGGAGTTGGGGTTGTTCAGCCGGGAGGAGAGGCTTTGGGGAGACCTTAGAGCAGCTTCCAGTACTGAAAAGGGCTCCAGGAAAGCTGGGGAGGGGCTCTTGATCAGGGGGGGCAGGGACAGGACAAGGGGGGATGGCTTTAAACTGGAAGGAGAGATATTGAGATGAGATCTTGGGGAGAAATGTTTTGCTGTGAGGATACTGAGGCCCTGGCCCAGGTTGCCCAGAGCAGGGGTGGCTGCTCCATCCCTGGAGGGGTCCAAGGCCAGGTTGGATGGGGCTTGGAGCTCCTGATCCAGTGGGAGGTGTGGGACTGGCATGGGTGGGACTGGATGGATTTGAAGTCCCTTCCAACCCAAACCATTCCCTGATTTATTGATCTCCCAACACTGAAGGAGAAGTGAAGAAAAAGGTAGTTTTACAGCCACTTTCTTATTCTGTTTTGCCAAGCCTGGCAATGCCATTTTGGTGTCAGGAGGTGCCTCGAGCTGTGCAAAGAGTTGCTGCTGCTGATTGCTGGTCCGAAGGAAGCCAGGACTGGGCTGGCTTGGATGTCACCAGCTCTGGGCAGAGATGCTGTGGGATAACGTCCTGGTGTGTGAAAACAATCCTCGTCTGTCCTTAGGTATCTTAGTAAGTCCGGGCACCAAAACTAAGTCAAGAGAGAATAATTGGTTTTTAAATGCTCGTGGGCATGCTTGTGACTTTGAAGACATGCTTCAAGTAGGAAGAACCACTCCAGGTTTCTGTGTTGGGCTTGGGCTTTGCCAGCACAGGTGCAAACAGGGCTCAGTGCCCAGCCCAGACAGAACAGATTGTGATGGAGCCTTTACTGATAGAGCCAGGCTGAGCTCTGCAAGTCACTAGCGAAGCCCTTCTCCTTCACACCATCACTTTCTCGTGACAGCTTGCAGCAATGTTCTGCTCACCATTTATCACTGCACTTTCTCCAGCACAAGAAGTGCTGCGGACTTGGGATTTTGGAGACCTGGCCTGTTTCAATATAAAATCAGCAGCTTCTTCCCCTCTAAATGTGCCAAAATGCTTTGCAGAATGTGGACCTGGAGTGTAAGGATGTCTGAACAGAGGATGGACCTCAAAACAGTACAGAAAGAGACTATTTGGGGCTAGGCTGCAGTCACCTACCTGTCTGTTTCCTCTTAGGAAACATCTCCCCATTGCAGAACTGGAGGTTGAAGCTCAGAAAGGAACTTCCCAAAGCAAAACAAGGTTGTGAATCCTGCTGGGACTCAAACCTTTGGCTCCAGCATGTCTAGGGACTGAAAAGCTGATGATTAGATAACTGTAAACCATCCTTATTTTACAACTCGTGCTGGCTTTGATCAGAAAGGGAATGAAGCACACCAGGCTCCTGGGGCAGAGAGGAGAGATGGTTCTGTGATTAAATGAAATCTCAGATTATTGTGACTGAAGAGCCCGGCCCTGCTGCAGGGTTTGCTTCTGGTCTTGGCCAGGTCTTTGACTCTGTCAGTGCCTCAGTTTCCCCAATACTGTCTCTTGCTGTATCGGTGCAGAGTAATTTGAAGAGCATCTTGAGTGTATCTTGCGCTGAAAAGTGTCAGCAGGCAGTGAGAGTCTCCAGGGCTCCCACAGTTTCATTTAGATTTGCGTTTAGAGAGCCCATAACTTGCCATCTCTTGGCTTATATCATAGAATCATTAGGTTGGAAAGGACCCACTGGACCATCGAGTCCAACTATATCACCCAAGGGAGGAGAGGAGAAGGAGAAGGAGAAGGAGAAGGAGAAGGAGAAGGAGAAGGAGGAGAGAATAAGATTTAACCAAGTCTGATGAAGCTTGTCAGGGTGGGAGTGAAATCCCCAAGTGCTGCACATGCAGCCCCAGCCCCATCGGAGTCTCTTTTATCTCTCCTGGTGCTGATGTCCTTATCGCTAGGAGAAATGATTTTGTTTCCTGCCTTGCTAAACACTCTGGAAGTTCATCTCTGTCTCAAGTGGTCTCCAGCTTGGGCTGCTGTGTTTTGCCTGGTTGCTAAGCTTGTCTCATGCATGGTTAATGCCTGGTGAGATCATGGTGAACATTTAGCATTTCATGGATAATTCAGGATTATTCATTATCCAAATCAAGAACAAGCAGGTGTATTCATAGGCTGCCCTCATGGAAAGAAGAAAAACAACAACCTTGGCAACTGACGTGAATTATTCAGAGGAGACCAAAGCGCTGGATGAGCTGAGGGAGCTTCATGGAGTAAGGGGTGGACATTTGTTTCCAGAATAGCTGCATCGAAAGGTTTTATGACATTAACCCTGCAAATGTAGGGAATTTAATCAGTCGTGGTGAAGATAACCTCCTGCCCGTGACAACAGAGTGCTAGGAAGAAGGATTTAGAGCAAGGCTATGTGTTTATGTTCTGTGGTGGGCTGGTTGATGTGAAAGCAAGGGGGTTGGAGAGCAGCATGAGATCCGTGTCCACAGCATCTCAGTAGGCACAGAGGTCTCATCCTTCCTCTTTTGCAAGAAACTCTGCTGTTTTCTGTCTGATCTGCAGGCGGATGATGCAGAATAAACCCAAAGAAGCTTCTAAAGAGGTTTGGGGTAGATGTTGGTGTCATCCTACATGGTCGTGAAGGTCCCTCTCGTTACTGCCTGCAAATAGCGTAACTGCTAGATGTTCTTCTGGGGCAAACTGCATCTCTGTGGAGACAAACTGTCCTTGTAGTGTGCCCAGTGGTCTTATAAACATGACCATGCTCAATCACTGCTTACGGATCCTTGCCCAGGCGGTTCTGCCCGTAGTCCTGTGTGTCTCTGGTTGTGACTTTGTATTCTGTGTAAGGTCCATATGCTGCCTGCCCAGGAAAAAAGTTCTTTGTAATGTGACTTTAATAAAAGGAAAATGTTGATTTTTGTTGGAAAAGAAATAAGGTGTTGGAGACCAAAATTTGATCATTCGCTGCTCAAAATGGAATTTCTCGATTTTCTAGTTTTTATTTTTCAATAAAATAAGTCAAACACTTTCAAGGATATCAGATGCTTTCTGTGAGTGTTTTCCATTACAATGAAAGCACAATCTCCAGGAAAAATGATTTAATGGACGTTTGTCAAGCTGTCCTAGCACGGGTTTTTGTAGCTCAGCCTGAAGAGAGGAAGCTCTACGAGAAACATGGAGCAAAGCAGAACCTGAGGACTCCAGGACAGCAGAGCGTTCTCAGAGACTGCAATCACAGCTCTTGCCTTTAACACCTTCACTGAATGTCAAATTGTCCCAATACTGGGGTATTTTCTTCTGACTGGTGCATATAAATCCCCGGGGCAAATCTGAGCCTGGTGAGCAGGAGGCTTTGCCATGTGCATCCTTGGGGGTTTTGAGCTGATTTGAAGAGGTGGGTGATTCCTGAGCCCTCACCAAGTCTCCCCAGAAATGCATTGCGGTTGAGTGGATGCACAGGGAATGGGAATGGACCAGAAAGGTCCATTTTACACCCCAGAGTGTGAGTCTGCAGCTCCCCCGTGCAAGGGCAGATCTCGTCCTTCGCAGCTGCCTGGAGGTATTCAGAGGTGATTGCATTTATGAAGTTGGGGAGCTGGAAGGGCTTAGGGTTTTAATGCTGTTAGGTGGACCCTGGTGTTGCTTTCACCATTATTTTTTTGAAAATCAGAAACGGAGGCTTGGGAGTGAATATGTTTTTGGTGGTGTTTGGTTTGGGACTTTTTAGCCTGGAGAAGAGGAGGCTGAGGGGAGACCTCATTGCTCTCTCCAACTCCCTGAAAGGAGGTTGTGGAGAGGAGGGTGCTGGGCTCTTCTTCCAAGTGACAGGGGACAGGACGAGAGGGAATGGCCTCAAGCTCCACCAGGGGAGGTTCAGGCTGAACATGAGGAAAAAGTTTTTCAGGGAAAGGGTCACTGGGCACTGGCAGAGGCTGCCCAGGGAGGGGGTTGAGTCCCCTTCCCTGGAGGGGTTTGAGGGACGGGTGGATGAGGCGCTGAGGGACATGGGTTAGTGATTGGTGGGAATGGTTGGACTCAATGATCCAGTGCGTCTTTTCCAACCTGGTAATTCTATGATTTTTGTGGCAGAGACTGAGGCACTTGGCAGCTCATGTGTAAGGACTTGTTATTTCTTCTAATTCAATCATAGAATCATGGAATGGTTTGGTTTGGAAAGGACCTTCCACTGGATCAGGATCCTGGCCTTGGACACCTGCAGGGATGGGGCAGCCACCACTTCTTTGGGCAACTTGGGTCAGGACCTCCTCACCCTCACTGGACAACATTTCTTCCCAAGATCTCATCTCAATCTCCCCTCTTTCAGCTGAAAACCATTCCCCCTCATCCTATTAAATCAGAACCTTGCAAATCATCAGAGGTATGAGAAAGTCTTTCTGAAGGAGAAGGACCTCTTGGGATGTTGTGCAGGGAGAACAGGGAAAATGCACATTAAGGTCCCTCTAATGGCTGGGCTGCCTTGCTAGGGAGGGGAGATGCCAGCACTACCAGTGTTTTTCTTCCTGAACAATCCCATTCCATGTGCCCCACTTTGAAGTTTAAATAAACCTCAAAGCATATCTGCTGAAATATGTTCCCTGAATCGCTTTGTTCTCTGGTTCCCCTGATCTCGCTGGGGAAATGTGTACGGCGAGGGCAGGGTCTGTGTTTTATCTGCACGTCTCTATTTTAGACCCAATTTCTGCAGGGGCAGATGCCGAGACCAATGCACAATGAGTGGAAGAGCTTTGCAAGGCCTTTTCATCTTCACAAGGTCTGTTTATGTGAACCCAGAGCATGTGTGCTCTCATTAGAGGAAGGTTAACCTTCTTTTTCTTTGACAAATAGTAAATTCACTAAAAAATGTGGCGGAGAAATGACTCACAAATACCAGTCTAATTTGGCAAGTACGTTTTTGCCAGAAAGGGTTCTTTTTTTTTTTTAATGTAGAAATGTTTTGCTTTGACATTTTTCAAAATAAACCCTTTTGACCCTTTTTTTTTTGCATAGAGGATTCTCAAAAATTGACCAAACCGAGAGAATGAAATGTTCTACTGAACTGAAAGAATAAACTACCAAATCAAACGAATGAATCAAAGTGAAACATAAGACTGTTTTAAATCAGAGAAACTATTAAGTTGACCCAAAGTGGTTGTTTTGTTTATATTTGGATTTTTTTTCTGAAAGCCCTCTGAAGAGTCAATTCCTTTTGACCCAAACTGCAAGTTTCTCCTGCTTTGTTTTTTTTTTCCTTCCCCTATTTTAACCACCAAGGCCACAAACCTATTATGTTCAGCAAAAATCTGCCCTCAAATTATAGGCAGGAGCTCTGCGATTGCTCTCTTATTGCTCCAGAGGAAACCAGCTTGCTCTCACCTACACATTTGAGCTGCTTTTCTGGTCGGACAACCTGCTTTGAGGGCAGTGATGGTGAGAAGTAAAGAACAAAAGTTGTAGAATCGTAGACTGAAGGAATGGTTTGGGTTGGAAGGGACCTCAAAGCCCATCCAGTCCCACCCACCTGCCATGGGCAGGGACACCTCCCACTGGATCAGGGGCTCCAAGCCCCATCCAGCTTGGCCTGGAACCCCTCCAGGGATGGGGCAGCCACCCCTGCTCTGGGCAACCTGGGCCAGGATCTCCCCACCCTCACAGCGAAATATTTCTTCCCAAGATCTCATCTCAGTCTCTCTCCTTCCAATTTAAAGCCATCCCCCCTTATCCTGTCCCTGCCCTCCCTGATCAAGAGCTCCTCCTCAACTTTCCTGGAGCCCCTTTCAGCACTGGAAGATGCTTTAAAGTCTCCCAGGAGCCTTCTCTTCTCCAGGCTGAACAACCCCAACTCTCTCAGCCTGTCCTCATACAGGAGGTTCTCCAGCCCTCAGATCATCTCTGTGGCCTCCTCTGGGCTCACTCCAACAGCTCCACGTCCTCCCTGTGCTCAGGACTCCAGAACTGGACTCAGGGCTCCAGGTGGGTCGCACAGAGCAGAGCAGAGGGGCAGAATCCCCTCCCTCACCCTGTTGTCCCACTGTTTTGGATGCAGCCCAGGACAGGTTTGATGCAGAAAAAAAAATAGAATAGATTAGAATTTAAATAAAATTATATTAAAGTAAAATATAAAATACCTCCTGGTTACTGGCACTCCCTTTAAATAATAGAGCACTGGATATTTTGCTAACTATTTTGGGGAAGACCCTGTGATCGTGGCTGCTACGAGGAACCTCTGGCTTTATTTCCCTCCCTGGCTCTCTGCTTGTCCTGGGGCTGGTTTGGAGGCTGCTCCGATATTTCAGCCCTGAACCCCTGGGGTGTAATTTCAAGCAGGCTTCCTCTAGGCAGCAGCCACCAAATTAGCCCCCAGCCCCACCCAGCCCCACGCCTGCTTTAAATCATCCCCAGCCCATGTAAGTGGGGGTGATGTCAACCCCACGGTGGCTGCCCATCCACCTTTTCAGCGCGGGGTCCACCCAAATTTCCTTTCTTGACGTCCCCAGCTGCCAATTCCCACACCCCAGGCTGGGACGCGATGGGCGAGCGATCGCCTCGCCTGCATCCAAATCATGCATGGCGAGGATGACCAAACCTCATTTGCAATCTTGACATGAAAACAACTTAAAAAATGCTTTATAACCTAGAGCTGATGCTGTCATCTCATTAAACATCATCTTCTCCAACTTAACCCCAGAGCTGTGGCATCTGCAGCTCCTTAGGCTGAGGTCAAAGCTCTTTTCCCAAGCCCCCGATGACTGCAAGGACCCACTGGAAAAGCTTGGCTTGACTTAATTTTCAGGAAAAATTAAGTTCTGCCTTCTAAGAGGTTTCCTGGGTCAGGTATACAAAGCCTGACCTGTGTGGATAATGGCTTTAGTGGTTTGCAGGCAGTTCCTAAAAGCTTAATAGTTCCAAAAGTGCTTGTGGCTCAGTCCAAATAATCCTGTTGATTTTTCTCAGCCAGTTAAAAAAAAAAAAATCTTAAAGGGTTTCTTATCAAATCAAGACTTGCTTTTGTCTGGAGATGGTTTTTTTCTTTCCATTTCCATGTTGAGCCTTTCAACTAAAAGTAAAAGGTGAGAATTTATAAGCAGCAATCTACTCTGAATCTGTAAATCGTAGGTGTGAGAGAATCATAGAATTACAGAATGGTTTGGGTTGAAAGGGACCTCAAAGCCCATCCAGTCCCACCCCTGCCATGGGCAGGGACACCTCCCACAGCATCAGGGGCTCCAAGCCCCATCCAACCTGGCCTTGAACCCCTCCAGGGATGGGGCAGCCACCCCTGCTCTGGGCAACCTGAGCCAGGGCCTCCCCACCCTCACAGCAAAACATTTCTTCCCAAGATCTCATCTCCATCTCCCCTCTTTCAGCTTCAAACTGTTCCCCCTCGTCCCATCTCTGCTCTCCCTGACCAAGAGCCTCTCCACAGCTTTCCTGGAGCCTCTTTCCATACTGGAAGCTGCTCTAAGGTCTCCCTGGAGCCTTCTCTTCTCCAGGCAGGACAACCCCAACTCTCTCAGCCTGTCCTTATAGGAGCGAGAAGCCAAACTTGTGCCTAGGTCATATGAGAGAGTCAAAGGGATTATTTTTATGCTCTCAAAATTACTTCCTTTTGGAAGTGTTTGCAAAACTGGCATGGCCTGGCGATGCGTGGTGCTATTTGTGGCTCTCTGAAAACATATTTTTGTAGACAAATGGCATATAGGTGCGCCCAGGATGACAATTCCAGCCTTCCCCTTGCCTTTGGATCTCTTTTTCAGTCTCTGGATAGCAGGATTTGCCTGCAGGACAACGGGTGGGTGCAGCGAAGCCCATGAGTGCCCGGGGGAGGGTGGCTGCGAGCAGCTGTGACACCTATTTTTTGGGCGATTTTTCTGGCCTTTCCTGTTTTTCTGCCTGGTCTGGCAGGAGAAGAGCATTCTGCTGTGGCTGGGAGCTGCTGGGAAGATGAAAACAAGGGAAACTTTTACTGGTGACTTGAGGGATCCAAAAAAAATCATTTGTGTAGAGATTCTGAGCTTGGAGGTATGTTTAGTAACGGGCTTCTCAATAGTGCCATTCATCTGGGAGCCCACAGCCCTTTGCAGGGGAAGGCTCCTGGTTTCAAGGTGGGGAAGCAGAAGTGACACCGTGGAAGAGCAACCACAGCCACTGTCCTCAGCTCCCACCCACTGCTTTATCTCTGTCTTCTCCACTGGAGCAGCTCGGATGTGGGAAGGTTGGACCAGATCCCGCTTTGGTCTAAGGCATCCAAGCTCTGCCGACATGTAATAATGTCCTGGGGTGGTTCCACCACCCCATCACCTGCCGAGTGAGGGAGGGGATTGTCCTCTCTGCTCCAGACTGGAGAGGCCCCACCTTGAGCACGGGGGGCAGTTTGGATGCCATGGAATAAAAAGGATCTAAAGCTAGTGGAGAGCATCCAGAGTTGGTGAAGGGTTTAGAGGGGAAGCCGTATGAGGAGCAGCTGAAGGTACTTGGTCTGTTCAGCCTGGAGAAGAGGAGGCTGAGGGGAGACCTTATCATGCTCTGCAGCTTCCTCACAAAGGGAGGAGGAGGAGCAGGTGCTGAGCTCTTTTCTCTGGACCCGAGGGGATAGCAGGAAGATGCCAAAGGAGGGTTAGGTTGGACATTAGGAAAAGATTCTTCCCCTAGAATGTGGTGGAGCACTGGAACAGCTCCCAGGGAAGCAGTCACGGCACCAACCCTGAAAATATTCCAGAAGCATTTGGCCAACAACCTCAGCCCCACAGTGTGAATGTTGGGGGTGTCCTGGGCAGGGACAGGAGTTGGACTCAATGATCCGTGTGGGTCCTTTCCAGCTCAGGACAGTCTGTGATTCTGTGAAAATAATGGTTTTAAGAGCTCTTATACACCAATATATTATTGATACCTACCAGTAACAGCACTTATTATTATTTGTAAGAGTTAAAATAAGGCAGGACTGTGACTTTTAGGTGGGAGAAGGGAATTGGGGAAGGAGACGGTGAGCATGAGCAAGAATAAAAGAAGGCGGCTCATATCTTTGTGTTGCAGCGTAGGAAACCAGAGAGATCATTAGGAAAGTGCTCGCTGCTCTGCACCTGTTTTCCTTTAGGATTTTGTGTCAATGTGGCTGCAGGAACCTCAGCAAATCCCACTGAGGGTGCAGGATTTGGAGCCTGGGGTGGCAGTGGGTCCATGAGGTGTCCAGGGTTGGGGCAGGGGAGTCCTTGGGCCAGAAGGAAATCAATGCAAGCTCAAATCTGGACCCATTCTGTGAGCCAGGGAAGATATTACACCTCTCCAGACCTGACGCTTTGGATTTTAAGCTCCTGAAGACAATGTGATGGTAACGCAAAGACTGGAACACGGGCCCCATAGCACAACAGAGATTCAAGAATCATAGAGTCGTAGGATGGTTTGTGTCAAAAGACACCTTAAAGCTCATCCAATTACAATCCCCTTGCCACAGGCAGGGACATCTACCAGATCAGGATGCTCAACGCCTTAGTTATTATTTGCACAAGTGGAGAAGCTCAAACGACCAGCTGGAGAGAGACGTTGCCCAGAGCAGCCTCCAGGCCAGTTTATCTGCCTTGAATGCGCAAGGGAAAATCATCTGAATACTCAGATCCTTGGCTGGAGTCACTCCGGGGAGAGCTGGATTGGATATTTCCCATCCAACCTCCTAATTCAAGCAACTGCTTCATTTTAGCTGAATGTAGACTTGTGAATTAGAATCTCCTTGCCCGATGACATAAAATAAGCTTCCCAGCCAGCCTCACACTAACTCAAATTCAGACACATTAAATTGTGGAAGCAGCGATCCTTACCTCACCCTAGGAACACTGGCCCAGGTTGCCCAGAGCAGTGGTGGCTGCTCCATCCCTGGAGGGGTTCAAGGCCAGGTTGGATGGGGCTTGGAGCCCCTGATCCAGTGGGAGGTGTCCCTGCCCATGGCAGGAGTGGGACTGGATGGGCTTTGAGGTCCCTTCTAACCCAAACCATTCCATGAATCGATGTCTACTATGTCCATCCTCTTGTACACCTACTTTCCACTGCAAAGGGGGCTGGGGAAGAGGGAGGTGACTTGATAAAGCAACGAGTACCTCAGAGTTGGTGCTGATGAATCCTCAGGACTGGATTAGAGCGATTAAATGTCTTCACTAAACTATGGGATCTTCCTCTCACATCACTGGCTTCTGCAGCAAAACCAAAGCTGCACCTGGCAGGAATGAAGGAATTCGTCTGGGCTGAGTCTGCACTGACCTGGAGATGGAAACAATTTGCTGCTCAAGTGGAGGGAGGGGGAAGACAAGATGAGAGGGATACTGGGGAAAAAAAACATATTTTCAAATAGAAGTTTTCTGTTCGAAATGTCCAAACTGGGTATTTCTGCTCTCGCAGGGTCCTGGCATATTCTTTTCAAAGGAAGCCTGAAACCTTTTAAAGAGAAATATCAAAGGAAACATTTTTTTGCTGACATTTTTTCCCAAAACCAAAATATATTTCTTGACAGACGACGAAGTGACCCAGATCCTCGATCCAAATGCAAGCGGGTGTCTAGCGGAGGTTACCAACATATCAAAGAGCTCCCGGACAGGCCTTTCCTTTCCACTTTCACTGCGGCTGCTGCCATTCCTGTCAAGAAATGTGAATACACGGGAGGGAAAATGCTCCTTCTGTCTGTGTTTGTTGCTAATCATAGAATCACAGAATGGTTTGGGTTGGAAGAGACCTCAAAGCCCATCCAGTTCCACCTCCTGCCAGGGGCAGGGACACCTCCCACTGGATCAGGGGCTCCAAGCCCCATCCAACCTGGCCCTGAACCCCTCCAGGGATGGGGCAGCCACCGCTTCCCTGGGCAACCTGGGCCAGGATCTCCCCACCCTCACAGCAAAACATTTCTTCCTAACATCTCATCACAATCTCTCTCCTTCCAATTTAAAGCCATTCCCCCATGTCCTATCCCTGATCAGGAGCCTCTCCCCAGCTTTCCTGGAGCCCCTTTCACAACTGGAAGCTGCTCTAAGGTCTCCCTGGAGTCTTCTCTTCCCCAGTCTTAACAACCCCAACTCTCTCAGCCTGGCCTCACACAGGAGGTTCTCCAGCCCTCGGATGATCTCCGTGACTTCCTCTGGACTCGCTCCAACAGCTCCATGTCCTGCCTGTGCTGGGACTCCAGAGCTGGACTCAGGGCTCCAGGTGGGTCTCGCAGAGCGGAGCAGAGGGGTAGAATCCCCTCCCTCACCCTGCTGGCTGTGCTGCTTTGGTTGCTGCCCAGGGTACGGTTGGTTTCTGGACTCTGAGTGCCCATTGTCTGCTCATGTGAAGTTTCTCATCATCCAGCACCCCAAGCCCTTCTCCACAGGGCTGCTCTTTTCTACATCCCTTGCCCTGCCTGTATTTGTTACCTGTAAGGGCAGAGCTCACGATGGCAAAAATTTTGGCCACAGCTTGGAAGATTTTACTTTTAGGAGCCTTTGAACAATTCTCCTTGAGGGTTTTGTAGAAGATGGGGTCCCAGCATCGTGACTGTCACCTGTAAAACCTAAGAAAAGGTGAAGCTGGGAGGGAAGAAATCGGGTTTTGTAGGTGAGTCCTTTCCTTCCCCCAGGTTTTTTTCCCCAGGTTATCCACAATAATCCTCCACCTGAAAAGCTGAGGCACTTGATGTGTGTGAAAGCCATGCTGATCTCCACTCAGAAGGTGTTGGAGAAGTAGTAAAGCGTCTTTGCTTTGTGTCGAACCCGGACAGGTTTGCCTTGTACCTTTAGGAGCCTTTCTGCAATCCCAGAAAAGTGTGTTGGGACCAGAACAGGACAGAGAGGGACAAGTAAAGTGACACCAATATGTCCTAACACTTCCAGATTGCTGGGAGGATGTCTGCTGGAATGCCACGTTGGAGGAGGAGATGGAGAGACCCATCCAGGCTGCCACGTGCCGTCCTCATGTATTGCTGCAGATTAGAAACATGTGCAGGGCAGGCAGTGAAGAAATGGGCAGCAGCACCGACATTTGTTCTTCTTGCATGAAAATTCATGGAAATACTGCACGCTTAAACAGTTTTTTCCTCTTAGCCCTTGGTCCCTCCCACCATTAGGACTTGTAAATAACTGGAGCATAGGCTCAAAGCTTGGCATGGAGCTTTATATTTTGAGTTGCTGCAAATGCACCTGAAGTTGTAAACAGGAGGGTTTATGGCCGATGCTGAGTGCAACAAAGCCCAGCATTCAGAACCAGGGGTTCCTCCAGGGAGTGCTGCAGGCACCTGCCTTGCATTTTAGCTCCTCATCTCCATCTACTTAGCTCCAGCAGTGGCCCAGGTGGCCAAGAAGGCCAATGGCATCCTGGCTTGGATCAGAAACGGTGTGATAAGCAGGTCCAGGGAGGTTATTCTCCCTCTGTACTTGGTGCTGGTGAGACCACTCATCGAATCCTGGGTTCAGTTCTGGGCCCCTCACCACAAGAAGGATGTTGAGGCTCTGGAGCGAGTCCAGAGAAGAGCAACAAAGCTGGTGAAGGGGCTGGAGAACAAGAGGAGCAGCTGAGAGAGCTGGGGGTGTTTAGCCTGGAGAAGAGGAGGCTGAGGGGAGACCACATTGCTCTCTACAACTACCTGAAAGGAGGTTGTGGAGAGGAGGGAGCTGGGCTCTTCTCCCAAGTGACAGGGGACAGGACGAGAGGGAATGGCCTCAAGCTCCATCAGGGTAGATTCAGGCTGAACATTAGAAAAAGTTTTTCAGGGAAAGGGTCATTTGGCACTGGCAGAGGCTGCCCAGGGAGGGGGTTGAGTCCCCTTCCCTGGAGGGGTTTAAGGGATGGGTGGATGAGGTGCTGAGGGACATCGTTTAGTGATTGATAGGAATGGTTGGACTCGATGATCCGGTGGGTCTCTTCCAACCTGGTGTTTGTATGATCTCTAAATGGGGAAGTCTGAGGGTCTGTGTTTGTGTTCCTTGGAACCAGAATGGTGCCTTAAGATGTGCACTCGTAGCACCGAGCAGCCTGCAGAGCCCCTCTCAGCAGGCCTGTGGAGAAATCATCAGCATTAAAACATCCCTGTTACCTTAGAATCATAGAAGAATCATAGAAGAATCATAGAAGAACCAGGTTGGAAGAGACCCACCGGATCATCGAGTCCAACCATTCCTATCAAACACTAACCCATGTCCCTCAGCACCTCGTCCACCCTTGCCTTGTCTTCTGCAATGCCTTAAATTTAGCCATGCTGGTCCCATACCAGTGAAGCCGAGCTCCACTGATGCCAAAGTACCTCTGAGTAATTACTGAAAAGCTTACCGAGCACTAGTAGTATGGAATCCCCTTTGTGTATGTATCTATATAAGCATATGTATGGAGATATATCTGCTTTGAGAGCAGTTTAGGATGTCAAACTCCATGTCATTTGTTTCCTCACCTAATGACATATCTCTGGAGTCTCAATTGCTTGAGCTATTCCAAAAATGTAGTTGATGTCTGTTTTCTGGGTGGATGGAAAGCTTCTCCTGTCAGTGCCTTTCCAGCTCTAACATTACAGTAGCCATTAGCAGCTCATATCAAAGAAGCGGGGTCTGTAGCACTGGGGCCATCACAAAACCAATCCTCTTACCTTCAAGCATCCATGTGAAATATTTCTTGCACGAGAGGAAGAGATGGATCATGGTGGTCCTTAAGTCCATGCCAGTTCAGGCACAAAGCCTTGCAGCAACACGTAAGAATCATTCCTGGGATGCGTTTCCATATTGCTTAAAAAACTAAACCCAAAATCTCATCAGGATTAAAGGCTCTTTGGCACTTGAGAAAACGCTACCCTTTGGGAGCCAATAAGAGACACAATTTTAGGCTGTGTCCTTGAGCCTTAGCAAAGTATTCTCTTCATAATTGCCCTAGCCAAAGCTTGTCTGCTCTGTGCTCAAAGGGTGTTGCAAAGCTCAGTCTGCCTGTTCGATCCTGTCTGCATCTAAAGCTGCGTCTCCCCAGCTATGAGATTCATTACATGGGAATTTGCCTCCCAAGAGGAGCTCTGGTGCCAGAAAACAAAATGATTTTGGCTTTCCTGCATTCATTCTTTCAGCAAAGGTCTGAAAAACTTGAAGGAAGAAGGGGAAAAAGAATGTTAATTCAACTTTGCCATGGGAAGAAGACATTGTTCCCTGAGTAAGCTGGAAATATTGGATGGGTCCAGACTTGTGCTTAGTCTTTCCGAGTTTTCCAGGGTGTTCAGGATCAGGATACAGTCAGGGCACTGAGGGTATGTAGAACACTCTTCTGGTGCAAAATCAGATTACCACAGCTGCCTCAGGGAAGGTGCTCAGGCTTTGATTTGGGTGTAGATCAGGCTTCCTGGGGACATCATCCCCTCCAATTGAGAATGGATTGGGAAGAGCTCTGAAAAGAAGGACGTGGGATGCTGGGGGACAAGAAGCTTCACGTGAGCTGATAAAGGGCACACACGTCCTAGAAACCAGCCGTGTCCTGGGCTGCATCCAGAGCAGTGGGACCAGCAGGCAAGGGAGGGAATTCTGCCCCTTTACTCCAGTCTGGTGAGACCCCACCTGAGCCCTGCGTCCAGTTCTGGAGTCCTGAGCACAGGAAGGACGTGGAGCTGTTGGAGAGAGTCCAGAGGAGGCCACAGAGATGATCCAAGGGCTGGAGAACCTCTTGTACAAGGACAGCCTGGGAGAGCTGGGGTTGTTGAGTCTGGAGAAGAGAAGGCTCCAAAGAGACATGAGAGCAGCTTCCAGTGCTGAAAGGGGCTCCAGGAAAGCTGGGGAGGAGCTCTTGGTCGGGGAGGGCAGGGAAAGGAGGAGGGGGAACAGTTTCCAGCTGGAAGTGGGGAGATTGAGATGAGATCTTGGGGAGAAATGTTTTGCTGTGAGTGGTGGTTGCCCCATCCCTGGAGGTGCTCAAGGCCAGGTTGGATGGGGCTTGGAGCCCCTGATCCCGTGGGAGGTGTCACCTCAGTGGAAAGACCAGGAGATGCACCTACCCCAAAATCCTACCCGGGATACTCCAAGACACAACCAGCAGCCCAGGGAGCCTCTTTTCCCAGTCCCACCAAGCTCTGAGGCTGACAAGGAGGCTGCTTTTATCTCTGTGGTTTTAGTGCCGCTATAAACTCGATAAGGCTGCAGTTCCCATAAGAATTCAAGAGGTTGGACTGCCATGAAACGGACACTTCCCAAGTTGGTGCCACATATGGAAATGGTGCAGAGGCTGCAGGGGGGGGTGGTTTGTAACCTCCACAACTGCAATTTGAAGAGAGAAAGAGAAGTATTCCAACTATTTTGTCTGAAAAAGGAAACACTGAATAACTTATGGATAAGACATTAACCCAGGCTTAGACCACTCGTGGTCGTTAAAGAGCCCTCGGCACTATTTGCGAGAGGGGAGGTGGGGGGGGTGTTAGTCTTGGACTCCTGCCTAAATTCCAGTTTAAGGAAATGCATCCCAACTACCTAAAATTCCACCTGCAGTTTAACTCGGTGTTGGGTCTGTGTTCCCAACCATGGATCCATGGGTCTGAGCAGCACCTCTGCCCTTGGTCAGTGCTGCCAGGGAGAAAACAGCTACTGCTTTGGAGATGGGGCTATTTGAGCTGGAGAGCTGACCTTCATCCCCATCAGGAGTAGCAAACTCTTTGCTTTTGGCAAATTTGAGAGACGCTTTCTATTTGGACAGAGAAGTGGTGACTGCCCCATCCCTGGAGGTGTTCAAGGCTAGATTGAATGGGACTTGGAGCCCCTGATCCAGTGGGATGTGTCCCTGCCCATGGCAGGAGGTTGGAACTGGGTGGGCTTTGAGGTCCTTTCCAACCCAAACCATTCTGTGTATGGTTTGGATCTCAAGCTTTTATCTTTAAAAGGAAAAAGCTTGTTCAGAGGTGGAATGGAATGGAAACTTGGGATGCTTAGTTATCAAAACACAGTGGGAAGAAAGGACCAGCAGGGCTAGGGAGGGTCCAGGTTCCCCACTCTGTGCCTTGGGCTGGTTTCTGATGTAAAATAGATGCTCTGCCTTTGGATCAGGCCTCACTCTGCAGTTAGAGACTGGCCTCAGAGCCAGTGTTTCAAAACAGAGTTTAATCACTCTTCAAGACAAGCTGTTATCAATTACCACTGCAATGCCAGCTCATCATTTTAATGGGATAAGAATCTATCCCCTCCTGCGGCACGGTCTTGCGTGGCCAAGCACTGCTGCATTCCAGCCCAAAGGTGGTCACGCTGCAGCTGTGATCCCTGAAAAACAAGTTAAAAACAGTCCTTTGGGATGAAAGGTGGTGATATTTGAAGACAGTTATTTTGTCTTCCTTGAGCTTTAAAGATAACACGCTACCAGCGTGTGAAAGGGCATCATTTTTCTTCTCTGGGAGTTATTTATGATCTTTATCCTACTCCACCCTACGCATTACAGTTTGTGAGGCTTTTCACTGAAGCTGTTAGTGCTTTAAAAAGGAGATTGAATCGCATTTTCCCACCCTTTGTTTTCACTTCATCTTCTCTGCACCTCAGCACTGGCAGCTCTTAATGGCAGAAATCAGCTTTACCTTCACAGCCATTTCCACAAATACGGGTCGGGTTGCTCAGGGGATGGAAAATATGAGAGATGCTTTCTATTTGGATAAAGAAGTCATGATGTCCCATCCCTGGAGGTGTTCAAGGCCAGGTTGGATGGGGCTTTGAGCAGCCTGGTGCAGTGGGAGGTGTATCTGGCCATGGCAGGGGTGGAACTGGATGGGCTTTGAGATCCTTTCCAACCCAAACCATTCCACAATTCTATGATTTTTCACACTTTGGGAAAGCATATTTTGCCTTGTCTTTATGAGAAACTATGTGCCATCCTTGCTATCCCCCTTCTGCATTTCAAAGCCATATCAGGCGGTGCAGCGATGGAGCAGTCCGAGAATAGATCTGGCTACATCCCTGGCACAGGCAGGGTTGGTGGGTTTTAGAAGGCACATCCTGTGTTTGATGGGCCAAATGTCACAAGAGGAACTTTATTAAAAAAGATGATGGTGGAACTGGAAGCAAGGGGTGGTTTCTTTGCTCCACTGAGACCTGTGGCATAGCCTGCAGAGCTTTTGAGAAAGCCAAAATTTCATTTTAAGTTTTCCACAGCTTCCTAGGCATAGGGCTTAGAGGCTGAGCCGAAGGAATGGCTCCCCAAGAGCCTCTGGCTCAACTCATGCTCAGCTGTAGTAGAACAGAAAAGGGAGTTTTATCTTTATAGCCCAATCGTGACAGCAGCCCCTGAATCCATGTCCCTGGCCAGTCCATCCTGCTTCTCACTTGCAGTAGGAAGAGTCATAGAATCACAGAACGGTTTGGGTTGGAAGGACCTCAAAGCCCATCCAGTCCCACCCCCTTCCATGGGCAGGAACACCTCCCACTGGATCAGGAGCTCCAAGCCCCATCCAACACCTCCAGGAGCATCCACAACTTCTCTGGGCAGACTCAAGGAAGGATGCTGTGAACATCTGGAAGGAAGGTAGTTGTACCCATGACATATACTAGCAGCCCTCTTCACCCAGCTATTCTCCTTGTTTTGGAACCTTCCTGTTATTTGTAATTAGTCATTTGTGCTTCGATCAATCAATCCCATGGCACAGGATTCCTGCCGATTGAGGGAACCGATGGAGCGATTGACTCCAGATGGGAAATGTCTGAGCAAGGAGCTTTCCGATAGCCACAGTTCACAACAAAGCTCCTAGGGAAGTGGAGTCTGGTGCCGAGGTGCAGCAAGGGGAACGGGTCTTTTCATCATACCTTGTGCAGCCAAGATGTCGTGGGGAGTTCGTGAGTCCCAGTGTTCTAATTGCTTGCAGGTCAGGCAGATCCCTTAGGGAATGGGGTTGGAGAGGAAAAAATGCTGCTAATGCAGAGGAAAATTCCAGTGTCAGGATTCATTTGACATGAGGCTAGGGGGTAATTGTCAAGGAGACATCGGGCGCTGCACCAAAGAGGGGCTGCATGGGCAGGTGGGGCTGGTGGCGATGGCTGCGGCAGCCCACAGGGTGTCTATATGCACATCTAGTAGGCAGTGTTGAGGTTGATGATCTTAGATGCCTTTTCTAACCTTAATGATTCTGTGATCACTGGACCCCTGTGTTATTGCAGGACAGCCTCATCCCAGCTGGCCGTGCTGCCCTTCCAAGGGGACTGTGGGCTGCAAAGAGTGATGATTGGACATTAGGAAAAAATTCTTCATGATGAGGGTGGGGAGGGCCTGGCCCAGGTTGCCCAGAGAAGTTGTGGATGCCCCTGGAGGTGCTGGATGAGGCTTGGAGCAACCAGTGGGAGGTGTCACTGCCCTAACAGGGGGTTGGAATTGGATGGGCTTTAGGGTCCCTTCTATGATTCTATGATGCACAGAGCAGTGGGAACTTGGAGCAGGATGATATGAGGACAGGATGGCATGGGATATGGCATTGATGCTCTGCTTTATACTCCTGGTTTACATCATGCTTATTTTTCGTATAAGCCCTGAGATGCAGAGACTTTTCAAAGATGAAGTGCAGCGCCAATGGAGCATCAACGGATGGTGCCTACAGTAGGCTGGCTGAGTGGAGTCTGTCTGGTCCAGGCTGGACTGAAGGCTTGCTTACTTCTAAACTAGGGGTCACAATGAACCCAAGCTCCTGGAAGATGGAGGAACAAGCCAGTTTATGTGTGCAAGAGAGAAAGCACGTTTGGACAGAGCATGTGTTTGGATGAGTCTGCATATCCTGAGCATCCTTCCTTGGGATTATAGAATCATAGAATATCCTGAGTTGGAAAGGACCTACACGGATCGTTGAGTCCAGCTCCTGTCCCTGCACAGGACACCCCAACATTCACACTGTGGGGCTGAGAGTGCTGGCTAAAGGCTTCTGGAATATTATCAGGCTTGGTGCCTTGACTGCTTCCCTGGGAGCTGTTCCAGTGCTCCACTATCCTCTGTAAGGGAGAAACTTCTCCTAGTATCCAACCTAATCCTCCCCTGGTGCATCTTCCTGCCATTCCCTCAGGTCTAAGATGAGAGAACAGGTAGGTCTGGGGACCAGCATCTGCGAGAGGATAATAATTTTTGTTCATGTGGGAGACTGAGGTAGTTCAAGAGCAGGTTAGGGTGCGAGCATGTCTGGTATGAGCTGACGGTGCTTTAAGACAAGAATAGGTTTTCATTTTCCACCTTCCAGGCAATCACCGGGGAAAGAGATTGTCTCATTTTCTCATGTACATATATCTCGTCTCCGAGTTGCCCAGGCAACACTGTATATGTTTGCAGGCTGGAAGGATCTGGAGATGGAAAATGAAGCCAGGGAGTGGACTGAGGAGAGAGGTCCAGCAGGAATTTTCCTCTGGTCTTTTGCGGCCGATTGGTTTGCACTAATTTAAGCTGGTCCCCCGGGATTAGTCATCAAATCTGAGATTTCCATTTTTATTATTTTAAATCAACCGCAGTTGCTCTTGGGAGGCCGTTTTTCATGTTCGAAATTAACCTCGCGGAGATTTAGCCGGTGGGGGCTGCAGGATGGGAGCCAGCAGGCAGGGTAATACCATAGAAACATAAACAAGGTATAACATCTTGCTCCACCGGCTGGTGGAAAGCTGAGACCCTGGGGAGCGACGGCTGTTTCGAGCTTGATGGGAGGCACCGGCATACCTGGATTTTCTCCATGGCCACTCAGTGTGAGAATGTGGCTCATGTGTTGCTCCAGGACTTGATTTTCATTTTGGATGCTCCTGATGGAGGAGAAGCCGCTGCAAGGATGTGGTTGGACAAGGCCAACCGTGTCCTGGGCTGCATCACAAAAAGTGTGGCCAGCAGGGCAAGGGAGGGGATTCTCCCCCTCTGCTCCTCACTCATGAGAACCCACCTGGAGTCCTTTGTCCAGTTCTGGAATCCTCAATGTAAGAAGGAGATGGAGCTGTTGGAACAGGTCCAGAGGAGACCACGGAGATGATCTGAGGGCTGGAGCATCTCTGCTGTGAGGACAGGCTAGGAGAGCTGGGGTTGTTCAGCCTGGAGAAGAGGAAGCTGTGGGGAGACCTTAGAGCAGCTTCCAGTACTGAAAGGAGCTACAGGAAGGCTGGGAATTGGCTCTTGATCAGGGAGGGCAGGGACAGGACAAGAGGGAATGGCTTTACACTGAAAGAAGGGAGACTGAGATGAGATCTTACAAGAAATGTTTTGCTGTGAGGGTGGGGAAGCCCTGGCCCAGGTTGCCCGGGGAAGCTGCGGCTGCCCCATCCCCGGAGGTGCTCAAGGCCAGGCTGGAAGGGGCTTGGAGCCCTTGATCCAGTGGGAGGTGTCCCTGCCCATGGCCCTTCCAACCCAAACCATTTTATGACTTTATGATTCTGTGAAGCACTGTGCAGATAGACCTTCACCACCTGCAGGTTGCAGCATCCCTCAGGCAGGGACAGGAGCGAATGCTGGAGGGGTTGGGAGCAGTTTTGCAGATACCTTAAAGAACTGAAGAAGACCATTAATGACAATAATGGAGTCTACGGGAGGCTTCTGCCTGCTCTGGAGAGGTTTTTGGAGATAGCGTCTTTTAAGTTCTTACTGATTTTGTGGCTTATTATTTATTATTATTGTATCTTGCAGCCTGTATTGCCCTGGCACTAGCAGATGCCATTACCATGCAGGGGCTTCCCACCACCACTTCCCCAAACCTATCTGGCACCTTTCCCCTGCCCACATGATGAAAAGGCCCCTTCGGCTCTCCAAAGCCTTTTGGGGGTTTCTTCAAGAAGAAATGACCTTCCTTCTACCTCTCCATCCCACTCCCCTGCCTGTAAAAGGCAATTTGTGCTGGAACTTCAAAACACTTGGCAGAAGTTTGGTATTTCTACCGCATGGCTTCCTCAGCTTTTCTGCTCTCAAGTAAATAAATAAGGTAAGAACTTCACAAGGACAGGGAAGGTGGTGGAGGTGGTGGTGCCAGTCCTGTTGGAAAACTGGCATTCCCCACCTCTACTAAATGAGGTTAAGAGAAGCCATCTGGTATTTCTAATCTCATAATTTTATTTCACTGAGTTGGGAGTTCTTTATACTCTTTCTTTATGTCAGTCGCTTGGGAACAGGCTTCTAAACAGACCAACTGCCTGATGTGCCAGGAACTGGTGTTCAAAAATGCCACCCCTCCCCTTCCCCCAAGAAATATAAGACTTGATAAGAACTAGGTGGAAGGAGATGCTGACACTGAAGTCACCCCGGGGTATTTTTCAGACTCCACTCCAGTCTGAGCCCTTCCCTGCAAGGTGGGACAGTTGTATGGGGACACAGAGGGGTGACGTCCACCCGTGCCTGAGGAGATCTGGCTCAGCTGGGCATGGATGTGTCTTGGAGCAGCATCTGGAGGGTGATTCCAGCCAGAGTGTTTTCAGCTGTTGGGAAAAAGGCTGTAAAATATGATTCCCACAATAAACAGCCCTTTGGGTTCGAAGTACATCAAATTGGGTATTTTGCCTCTGGCAGAAACTAAAACCTGATGTGCCAGAGGATGGCAAAGCCCTCTCCTAATCCCTGTAATTTTTTGATATCACAGCCAGCAGGAAAATGTTTTCTGATCCTCTTAATCTTTGCTGTGAAAGGAAAGCTCTGGTAACCGTATCCGTAGCTCACCCCCTGCCCTGTTACTCCCTTAATCTGAATGCACAGCGTGTCTCCAGCCACCACCCTGTGCAGAGCCTGCAACAGCAACTTTTTGGATAAGATACAAGCCCTCCGGGCTTGGAACAGCCGTGGGGTGGCCAGCAGGAGCAGAGAAGGGATTGTCCCCATGGATTGGGGAGCTGGTGAGGCCAGACCTCGAATCCTGTGTTCAGTTTTGGGCCCCTCACTCCAAGAAGGACATTGAGGGGCTGGAGCGCATCTGGAGAAGGGAATGGAGCTGAGGAGGGGTCTGGAGAACAAGGGTTATGAGAGATGTCTGAAGGACCTGGGGCTGTTTAGCCTTGAGATGAGGAGGCTAAGGAGGGACCTTATTGCTCTCTACAACTCCTGAAAGGAGATGGTAGCAAGACGGGTGTTGGTTTCTTCTCCCAAGTAACAGGTGATGGGATGAGAGGAAACGGCCTCACATTGCACAGTGGAGGTTTAGATTGGATATTAGGAAAAATTTCTTCACTGAAGAGTGGTGAAGCACCCGTCCAGGGCGGTATTGGAGTCTCCATCCCTGGAGGTGTTGAAAAAACATGTAGATATGGCACTTTGGGACATGGTTTAGCAGGCACGGTGGGGCTGGGCTGACAGTTAGACTTGGTGAGCTTAGAGGTCTTTTCCAACCTTAGCTGTTCCATGAATCTATGATTCAGCAGGGTGTCAGGAGAGAAAGAAAGATGCTGCCTGAAGCCTTTAAATGCCAAAAATAAGAAAAAAGGAAAAAAAAGAGATGAAGCATGAGGCCAGCTGAGGTCCCTCTGGGCAGGAGATGGGAGTGGGATGATGGTTGGCACGTGGCAGGGCAAGGCAAAGGGGCTGCACCCCAGTGCTACTAGCGGATGCTACAGGGAGCTTGCTGGCTCCTCACCAGAGTTATTAATCCCTCCGATATCCGAAACACCATGTTTCATACGAAAGGGAAGAGAAGAAAAGCTCAGAGGGAGGGAGCGAGGGTGTTTCTGCTATTTAGCAGTGGTGCACGGCTGTTCCTTTCCACAGCTGACAGTGTAAATGCAGTTCCTGGCAGGCAGCTCGCTCTGTATTAAAATTCTTGATGAAGATTATTAAAGTGTGTTTATGAAAAGCCTGCGAGTGCTTCTTGGACTCCAACCTGCCTTTTCAAAATGAGATGTTTGGGTGCGGGCTGAGCGCTCATGAGTTATTAGAACCAGCCCATCCAAACCCACCCTCTTCGTTGGCAAAGTGTGGTATCTGTAGCAGCTGGGATGACCTGACCCTCCTCCAGATGGGGACCATGACCATGGGTGGGGCAACCCTTAACCATTGCCCAGGACCTGGCTGTAAATATATTTGAGGGTGTTGCCCGGTTTAAGGAAATGCTCATGTCCACCTGAGCTGAGCTGGAGCGAAGTGCAGAGGGGTGAGGAGGAGCTGCGGTGCTTGAAGCTCCTCTCTCAGCCCTGACAGCAGCTTCTGGGGAGAACATGGGGACATCTGAAGCCACCAGCCCTCCCTTTGTGCTGGCAAAGCTTTCAGGGGGTGTTTCTACACTGGAGATGGAGCCTTCATGCTACACAGAGACGAACATCCCACTGGTGATGCCACCTCTGCTGCCACTGAGAGGTTCCTGTCATCCAGAACCAGGTACCCACCAGAATCATAGAATCATAGAATCACCAGGTTGGAAGAGACCCACCGGATCATCAAGTCCAACCATTCCCACCAAACACTAACCCATGTCCCTCAGCACCTCGTCCACCCGTCCCTTAAACCCCTCCAGGGAAGGTGACTCAACCCCCTTCCTGGGCAGCCTCTGCCAGTGCCCAATGACCCTTTCTGTGAAAATTTTTTTCCAGCATCACTCATGGCCTGTGCACACACACCCTTGCACACACACCCTTGCACACCACACCCTTGCACAGACACGCTTGCACACCTCGCACACACTCACAGCCCTGTGGCACAAGCCTCTTGCTGTGTGCGTCTCTGGCAGCAACCATGGACCGATTCCCTTTTCTATAAGCTCTTCCCTTCCCAGACCATGGTGGGATTTTTAACATGAGAGACCCGGGTTGTATATCTAAATATATGTCCTTTACTAAAAAAAACAGGTTTCCAAGAACAATGGTGGAAGCAGCCCAAAAATGTGCTAAGAAGGACGAATGCATTAGGGTTGGAGTCCAAGTAAAATATCAGAAGGGTGAATCAGAAGGAAAAGAAGGGGGGGTGGGGAATAGAAACGTATGGGGTTTTCTAAAAGCTATTTTTTTCTTTTTAATGTTAATGGCAGCTTTTCAATTTAAGCTTTGAGTGCTGGAGAGATGTGTCAACTGCTCCTGCCCCGAGCTGTGCTCTGGGGGGATGCGGAAGCATTGGTGCAGTGATGCATTCAAGCTGGTTTCCATCCAGCCCCATTTAGCCATTGCAAAGTCAATTATTATTATTAATTGGGCTCATTAATTTATGTTCTGTGCTTTCTTAAAGCTTCCTTGTCTCTATGCAGTGTGATTACCTGGCGGTGTTTGATTAGTGGGGTTAATTAGCCATGATACATGTGGTTTAGACCATGCGCCTGTGGTTTCAGTCCTAGCTCGCTGGTCCCTCTCCGTTGTGCCATGGCACACGGGTTAGGAATAAACTCCTGGGAGTGTTTGATAGGAATCCCTTGAAGGGGGAAAAGCCGAGCTGCTTGGCCAAGCCTCTCTTTCTAGGAAAATGGGAGATAGATCGATGGGTGCCACATCGGAACGGCATTGGTTGAGCAGGTCAGTAGCCCAGCAGGAAAAGAAGTACAGGGGTGATGCTGGAGTTGTAAGTAGGATTTTCTGGAGCAGGGACAGCCCTGTCTCCTCTGGGAATGGCATCCGTGCATCGCACAGGGGTTAGGCTGGTTTATTGTGACAGTGATTGAAGTGTCCGGTGGTTGCCACACTCTCAAGCATCGCAGCATGTGTCCTGCAGATCCCTCTCTTCTGAGTCAATCATGAGGTTTGGAGAGGCTGAACCCAGGTTGCCTTTTGCCTTTACTTCTCGGACTCCCTCATTTATTTGCTGTTTGATGTGTCCCTTTGCTTTCTCTGAACTGATTGCAACTCAAACCATGTTCCTGGGTCATCAGAGGTTCCAGCTAGAAGAGGGCTGAGTGCAGAAGGCAGATGGACAGGCTGTAAAAAAAAGAGAAAGTAATAAAATCTTGGGTTTGATTGCATGAAAAGGGAAGAAAATCTGTTCTCCAGGCCAATCAGGATGGTGTGGTGGCTACAGACAGAGGTGGGAGGAGAAAGCCCGAATTCATACTTCTCCCTGGTGACTGCAACATCCATCAAGGCTAAAGACAATCTGTATCTCATTAATCATCTGATATAAACAGAGAGAGACTGGCTGGAACAGAGCAGTGTCACTGGATGAATGGCCTGGAGTTGGAAAATAAACATTTCAAACTCGGCCTCGGCGTTTATTTTTGCTAAATGCCTCCGCCGCGCCTGGGCGTTCTGCTAACAGCGGGGTATGGCTGCCCCGGATCCATCCTCGGGAGCACGGCTGGAGCATCAGCTCGTGAGCCTGGGCGAGAAACGCAACAAATGGAAGTGCAAGAAAAACTGGAGCAGCCCTGGTCTGTCCTGACTGCTGCCATGCTCCAAACCCAAGGGTTTCAACCCATGGTTGGGTGTGCAGGCTGCTCTCCTCACCTTGGTCCCACACACCTATGTCCAGCGGTGACCCAGGGAGCTGGAACTTGCAGTTATGGTCCATGTTGTCTCCATCAAGTGCTCTCCATCTTCATGCACTGCTGGATTTCCGCAACCAGCAGTTGGTTTTCCTTCAAATCTCTTATGCCTGTTGGGTTTTGTTCTCCCGCTTCCCCTTGACAAAACCCCACCAGGTGCAATGTGGAATCCACGGTCACTCAAATGTGCCTCTAATTCTGATTTATTAAGATGGTTATTGTATAGATGATTAGAAACACATTCTGGGAGATTTAACGGCCTCGGAACAGACGTGTAGCTGTTACAGAGCTGCTAATCCTTTATAAATATGTTTTTAATCATGCCAGTATTTGACAAACGATAACTGTCCTATTAAACATAATGGACAGCTGGCAGCCTCGGTAGAAAAAAATTGCAAGATATTTTTTTTCCCTACAGGCTCATTAACTTCTGCTGCTCAGGGGATGTTACCACAAACATAAGTGGACAGCTCAGCTCAGATATCCAAGCTTTCCACATCCCATGAGGATCATGGCCAGTGCTTGTACTTGCTGTACGAGGACCTTCACTGGGAGAAGGGTTTGCCAAGACCCTACCAGGTGAGTGGGTTTTGCTCAGGCTGTGGATCTGCTACCTGCTTATTTCTCACATTGTTTGGTGCATCTTCATCCACCATGGCCATGCTGTCCATTCCACTCGTAAAAGCAGCGAGCTGACATGGATAAAGGCTTGTCAGTGCTTAGAACTTCAGTAGCTGAGTGAGCTCTGCAAAAATATACCCTCTACATCTTACTAAGCGGGCAATGTGCACTTGCAGCCCAGAAACCAACCACGTCCTGTGCTGCATGCGAAGCAGTGGGTCCAGCAGGGTGATTGAGGGGATTCTGCCCCTCTGCTCTGGTGAGACTCCACCTGGAGTCCTGTGTCCATTTCTGGAGTCCTGAGCTGTTGGAGTGAGTGCAGAGGAGGCCACAGAGATGGTCTGAAGGCTGGAGCACCTCCTGTACAAGGACAGGCTGAGAGAGTTGGGGTTGTTCAGCCTGGAGAAGAGAAGGCTTTGGGGAGACCTTAGAGCAGCTTCCAGTGCTGAAAGGGGCTCCAGGAAAGCTGGGGAGAGTGGACTTTATACAAGGACATGGAGTGATAGGACAAGGGGGAATGGTTTAAAATTGGAAGGCGGAAGATTTAGATTGGACATTAGGAGGAAATTCTTCATGATGAGGGTGGTGATACCCTGGTCCAGGTTGCGCAGAGCAGTGGTGGCTGCTGGTGGCTGGAGATGTTCCAGGCCAGGTTGGATGGAGCTTGGAGCCCCTGATCCAGTGGGAGGTGTCCCTGCCCATGGCAGGGGTGGAACTGGGTAATCTTTAAGGTTCCTTCCAACTCAGACCATGCTATGACTCTGTGATTGTTCTGGTGTGTGTATCCAGTGTGGCAGCAAGAGTGATTTTTCCTTCTGCAGACCAGGAGCTTTGCAGGAGCTCACTGAACACATGCACATATACACAGCACAGCTCGTAGCACGGCGTGTGCCCCCTCCCGTGCATCTGTTCTGACATCAGGAACAGTAAATTCCATTAGCGATGACATTTTAGCCCCCAGCTATGCCTGGTTGGAAAATAAATGACATAACCTGGCTTTTTATGTGCCTTCTGACTTCATGTGCCATCCAGATTGGTTCCCATCCAGCTGACGAGCCATTCCTGAGGATGGGCTGCTTACAGGAGAAAGCAGGTTGAGAGGAGGAAAAATTTCCACTAAATTAAATTATTTTAGCTGGGAAAATAAACCCTCCCCACAGCGTGAAGCACATGCCTGCCTGGTGCCTGCCCTGCTTAGCGTGAGACACTGCCAGGGGGCAGGAGGGCTTGTTTCCATCCAAACTGCTCCTTGCCCATCCGAGGAAAGGCAGATGTGGGTGAAAGCCCCCTGACATCCCCTTGGCACCATCCCCAACGTGTGTGATTTTTGTGATGTGTACCTCAGTGCTGAATAAACAATGCTTCCTAGAATCATAGAATCGCTAGGTTGGAAGATCACCAAGCCGAACCGTACCTGTACACTACTAAACCAGACCCCTAAGCCCTTCATGTACCTGTCTTTTAAACCCCTCCAGGGATGGGGACACCACTCAGACCTCAGTCCTAATGTCCAGTATCACATCCCCTTCTGCTAAAACCTGTCTAGCTCCAGCTGAGAAGGACACGGGGCTGCAGGCGAACAGCTTCATGTGAAACAGATGATCTGGAGAGGTCTTGAAAGAGCCAACAGAGGTGGAGACAGAATCACAGAATCATCATTAGATTGAGAAAGACCTCAGAGATCATCAGCTCCAACCGTACCTGCCTACTACTAAATCATGTCCCTAAGCATCTCATCTACCTGCTTTTTAAACACCTCAGTGGATGGGGACTCCCGTCAACTCCCTGGGCAGCCTCTGCCAGTGCCTGAGAACCCTTTCAGGGAAGGAATTTTTCCTAATATCCAATCTGAACCTTCCCTAGTGCAACTTGAAGCCATTTTGGCTCATCCTATCACTTGTTACCTGGGAGAAGAGCCCAGCACTCACCTCTCTACACCCTCCTTTCAGGCACTTGTAGGCAGTGATGCGGTCTCCCCTCAGCCTCCTTTTCTCTAGGTTCACTGGGAGGGGGCAGCAGCCCTTTGCCTTTTGGAGTGGCAGCGTCTTGGCTTGAAGCCACCGCTCTGGTACTGCTGAGGACGGTCCAAGGACTGGCGTGGCTCTGTCTGACCCCATTTGGCAGCTCTTTTGTCTCTGGTTCTCCAAACGTAATACTTTTTGTCCCTGACACCGCGCTGCCCCGCTGCCCCCAGCCCCTTGGTTGAGGGGGAGTCATCGGGGCAGGACAAGGGGCTATTCTTTGTGGAGAACAGCGGCGGATCTCATAGCAGGCGGCTGGCCCTCAGCCCTCGCCCACCACCACGCTCCTCACCTAGGTCACGTCTGGGCAGTGGCATTTATGGGGCGCTGCGAGGGCTTTGTGCACAGGGACAGAGGATCATTAGGTTGGAAAAGACCTTTGAGATCATTAAGCCCAACCACACCTGTCCGCTATTAAACCAGATCCCTGAGCACCTCATCTACCTGCCTTTTAAACACCTCCAGGGATGGGGGGAGGCTGGGAAGATGGGATCAGTGCTCAGGGGTTGTGGGCAGCAGGCAGGGTGCTGGGTCTGCGCACGGCTCTTGGCCTCAGTGCTTGAGCACAACTGGTGTTAGATATGGATTCGTTAACACATTTTTCTAAAAGTGGTTCGTTTGCACCTTTTTATGGGGTAACAGGGCATGGATGCTCTGGGCTTGTGGTTTGTTGCTGAGAGTGTGTCATGGTTTAGCCCCAACCCTGCTAATTTTCAGCAGCTAAAATTGATTAGTGCATAGAATCATAGAATTGATAGGTTGAAAAAGACCTTTGAGATCATCCAGCCCAACAGTACTTGTCCACTACTAAACCACATCCCTAAGCCCTTGGACTCCCAAATCCCTTCCCTCTACCCCCAGGGAAAGGGAAGAGGGAAATGAGAGGAAAAAACCTAGCAGGCTGGAAAGTAAAACTGCAGCTTTAAGGAAATCATAATGATAATAACAATGAAAATAATTAGAAAGTGATAAAATATATACAAATATATGAGATTGCGCCCCCACCCCACCCCTCGATGACTCTACATCACCATGAACGCTGCAGAGCAGACACGAGGGAATGGGGTCATGGCCAGGAGGGAGCTGAGCTCGGGGCAGACAAACTGATGAGGTTCTTGCTAGATGTTGGCCATCAAAGAAAGGGCTGACCCTCACGGCCTCCCAATTTTATACCAAATGTGACATGGATGGGATGGAATCCTCTGTTGGTCAATTTGGGGTCACCTGCCCTATCCATCCCTCCTCACAGGTGGGGCCTTTCTCCACCAGCTGGAGGATGTTCTTGGATACCACACGGATCAATATAAGCTTTGGCCTCTTTGCACACCAGTGTCCTGCGTTATCACTTTGAGAGAAGAACACTGTCTCAAAAAACATTCACTTAGTTTTCAGAGAATGAAGTTACTTAGAACGACTGAGTTAAGAGTCTGAAACTGATGCTTCTTTAACTCAAACCACAACACTGTGCAAATACAATGTCCCACTGGACCCCTGTTGAGCCCACAAGCAGCCAGAGCAGTGAGGGTTATGGGATGGAGTGATTTCCAGCTCCCTTTACAGTGTCCCCCTCTCATCCACCGTGCCTGGGTGGTGCTGGGAGCCCCTCAGCACCACATGCTGGTGCTTGGAGCGGGTGCTGTTTGTTTTGGATGGAGGTTTTGTCTGCGGAGCTGCCGGCCAGTTTTCCACAGCCCACCTTATAAACTTCCCCATCGCACCCGGCAGCTACCTAGGCTGCCAGTACAGCCAGATATTTTCATCTCCAGTGAAAATCCATCTCCAGGCTATTTCCGTGCCTGATCTCCCCATGGTGGGAGATGTCGGTGCGTGGATGGGATGCGTGCGGGGCTGCAGAGACCTGCCAGCCCTATCCCATCTCCTGGTGACCCCATCCAACGATCCAACGTGGTTGTTTCCTCCTCAGCCTTGGCTCTCCCTTTCTGTGAGTGGTTTCCCTGCATTGCTTCATGGATCTTCTGCGAGGTGATGGTCTGGAATGCTCCACTGTGGTCGTGGCACAGAGTGTGATGGGCACCTGGAATCAATCAAGAAAATAACTCCCTAAATAAAGTAGTTTATTTAGAGAGGAGACATTGCTTTTATTCTGTGCTGGGTAGATCATCTTCCACAAAACCAGCCCATGAACTGCAGACCCTGACGGCCTCTTGAAGACCTATTTATCCTGGAGAAGAGGAGGCTGAGTGGAGACCTCATTGCTCTCTACAACTACCTGAAAGGAGGTTGTGGAGAGGAGGGAGCTGGGCTCTTCTCCCAAGTGACAGGGGACAGGACGAGAGGGGACGGCCTCAAGCTTCACCAGGGGAGGTTCAGGCTGGATATCAGAAAAAGATTTTTCACAGAAATGGTGACTGGGCACTGGCAGAGGCTGCCCAGGGAGGGGGTTGAGTCACCTTCCCTGGAGGACAGGTGGATGAGGCGCTGAGGGACATGGTTTAGTATTTGATGGGAATGATTAGACTCAGTGGTCCGGTGGGTCTTTTCCAACCAGACGATTCTTTGATTCTATGATTCTACCAAGTGTCTTCGTCTCTGGGATCAGAATGTTTTTTAGTAAATAAATGAGGTAAACAAGATTCAAAAGGCATTCTCCTTATCCCCTTGGGTAACACCAGGAGCCTGGGGAGAATGCAGGAGCTAGGGAGGAAGCCCCAGAGTCGCTATAGGCAGTGCAGAGAGAAAAGGTAGGGAAAAACATCAGGGCTTCGACTAAGCTCAGTCAAGGATGATGGTTCTCTCCATCCACTCAGGCTTTTTCCTCCGTGAAATGCTGTCTTTAGCTTTTAAATATGAAAATATGCATTTTGTGTTGCTTAAATCACAGGAGGAGTAAGGTCTAGAGGGAAGAAGGGAGCAAGGCTGTGCTGGCAGCTCCAGGCTTTGGGGGGGTTTAACAACCCCCCAGTCACCTAGGGCTACCAACAACTGCCTTTGGGCTAGTGCTGGTCTGTGGGGGCATGGGGTCTGCCCTCTCGCAGCCCGCGGCAGCAATAAAGCTGTCGGCAGAGGAAGCAGTGTGGGCCGGGATGCTCTTAGGGGAGGCTGAGCTGCTGGCTTGACCCGACTTCCCTTCAATCGCCGTGCGTCTCGCCCTCCATCACCACCACCAGCACGTGCCAGGAGACAACGGAGCAGCGAGCCGTCAGCCAAAACGTCTGGCGAGGAGGAAGAGCCTGGCTGCAAGCGCCAAGGAGAAGCCCTCCGACCCTCTCCGCTCCGTCTAGCTTCTCGCTGCTATTCCCACAGCTGGGAATGAGCAGCCTGAGGCTCTGTCTGCGTCTCCATGGTCATCGAGAAGGGAATGGCCCATCACAGAGGCAAGTTCATCCCTTCCCAATGTGTAGCCTCATCCTTGCATGGAGAAACTGAGGCAGGAGAGTCCTAGAGCTGGTGCACTAGGACCCTTCAGTCTCCCCTGAGGGCTACCCACCACCAGAATCATAGAATGACCAGGTTGGAAGAGACCCACCGGATCATCGAGTCAAACCATTCCCATCAATCACTAACCCATGTCCCTCAGCTCCCCTGGCAGAGCTTGAGGCCATTGCCTCTCGTCCTGTCCCCTGTCCCTTGGGAGAAGAGCCCAGCTCCCTCCTCTCCACAACCTCCTTTCAGGTAGCTGTAGAGAGCAATGAGGTCTCCCCTCAGCCTCCTCTTCTCCAGGCTAAACACCCCCAGCTCTCTCAGCTGAAAGCAGAGAGCTTGAAAGAAATAAGGAGTTTCCATCCTTTTTGGGGTTAATCTTTGAGTTCTTAAAAAGAAATATTCACAGGAAGAAATATTTCCTTTTGTCTTTACAAGTAAGGCAGAGTATGAGAATGGAATAAGGGCACAAGGCACCGACCCTCCTGAAATGCAATACTTCATAATACTGAATAGGTATTTTCATTGAATTGAAACATGCCTGCAAAACGCTGTCTGGCAAAACTCTATTCAGCTGGAAAAACACCGTCTAGCTCACTCTCCCTTCAAGTTATCTCTCTAGACCTCATACAAAGCCTTATTTATTCACTCCCTTTTCAGATGGCCTCCACTTCTCCATCTCTAGGCATCCACAAATCATGATTTGTCTCTCATCATCAGTGATTGGCTGAAAAACAGTGAAGGACTTTTCTTCTTAATTTCATTTTTGTTGCTCCTGTTCCTGCTGCAGTTTGATTCACTCTTGGATGACTCTAAGCTGCGAAGTGAGGCTTGGGGTTAGAATCACCACAGAATCATGGAATGGTTTAGGTTGAAGGGATCTTAAAGCCCATCCAGTTCCAACACCGTGCCATGAGACAACTCCCGCTGGATCAGGGGCTCCAAGCCCCATCCAACCTGCCCATGAACCCCTCCAGGGATGGGGCAGCCACCACTGCTCTGGGCAGCCTGGGTCAGGGCCTCCCCATCCTCATGGCAAAACATTTCTTCCTAAGATCTCATCTCAATCTCCCCTCTTTCAGCTTCAAACCATGCCCCCTCATCCTATCCCTGCCCTCCCTGATCAAGAGCCCCTCCCCAGCTTTCCTGGCATCTGAGATGTTAAAGAAATTCTTCTGCCCCACCACTACAAACCCAGCCACGGTTTGATACCTTTGAATTCCTCAGGACTGTTGGAAGGTTGGCTGTGTGCAGGGTTTTAGGACAGCAGCAAGAAGCTGGTATTACCCCAAACCATGTAATATGTGTGTGCCTGGGGTCCGTTATGGCTCTCTCCTCTCCCGGAGAGGCTCTGGAGACACTCGAAGCACATGCAGGTTGAGGTTTATGAGCAATCCTGTCTGTCTGTGCCTTTGCTTTGGGAAGGGTGCAGGAGGGAGACTGTAAAAGCAGTTCTTGGGGTGCAGCCCTGAGGTGATGCGCACGGTCTGTAATGCCCTCAGTGCAAGGCACTCCTGAGAATTGTGTAAAGGGACGATGGAGATCGCTGTGTGCAAGAATGCAGCACCCTGCCTTCTCTCCCGGGACACGGAGGCAGCCGTTTGGGACCTCTGTTCTTCAGTCCCTGTCTCCTGTGCTATTTCTGTTCATTCTGGTACCCAGGGAGAGCAGGGGTCAGGAGAAGCCGAGTCTCTTTCCTGAGGGCTTGCTGAGGGATAAAGAGATATTTCTGAGTTGCACTGGGCTTATTGGAAGCTCCAGTCTGACTTTCTCACGGGAAGAGCAGACTTGGCTCCTCCAAAAAGGCCCAGGCCTCCAAATTACCCCCTCCCTGTCTGTGTTTGTGCATGTGCAGTCTCCTTGACATCTCCTGCTCCGTGGCTGAGCCCCTGCTGTCCATCCTTGTGGCCTCGGGTACCGCCGTAGTAGGAGCTCGTGTCCTGTGTATGGGACCTGTTCTGCACAGCCCCAAGTGGAGGATGTAATATGTACATGTCACCTTCAAGGAGTTGCTTTCCAAAATCCATCTCGGATTTTGGTTGGAAGGGATCTCAAAGCCCATGCAATTCCCCCCCCTCCATGGGCAGGGACACCTCCCACGGGTTCAGGGGCTCCAAGTCCCATCCAACCTGGCCTTGAGCTCCTCCAGGGATGGGGCAGCCACCACTGCTCTGGGCAACTTCAGCCAGGGCCTCCCCACCTTTATCATGAAGAATTTCTTCCTAATATCTAATCTAAAATTCATCCTACCAATGTAAAGCCATCTCCCCTTGTCCTGTCACTACAGGCCCTCACAAGAAGTCCATTCTCCATCAGCTCTGGCTGTGCTCGGCCCCACTCAGGTCTGCTGCATGGTGGCTGTTTTAATGAGAAACCTTCTCTAGAAAACCCCTCTTGGCTGTGACTCAAACCAGCCCTTACACCCACTTAACAGAGTCTCGTATAGCTTCGATCTGTTCCTAATTGCCATAAAGCAAAGCCAAACCCCACCTGCTCCCTACCACCCACAGGATGACCACCAGGCCCACTTCTCCTGATGAGCTTCTCAGGTTCACACTCACCTCCTAGCACTACCGACTCCTGTAAGACATTTCCAAATTGGCTGACAAAAGCCTGTTTAAAAACCTCCCCAAAGCAGGAACCTTGAGCCTGAAGGATGCCTCTCAATTTCCAACATCATCTCCACTGTTCTGGGTACCTCCTGGCACCAAGAGATGGAGGAGGATGAGAAAGGCCACAAAGCTACTAAAATTGGGAGGAATTTTTCCTCTTCTAAACCTCAGTGCCCTGCCCAGTGCGTATGCCCCATCGGTTCAGAGAATCGGCATCTGCGTTCCTCTTTTACTGCTCGCTCGCTAGTTGGTGATGAAGAAAACGGGGGAGCTTGGGGCACTCCTTCTTGACCTTGGGGAAAGCAGGAGGCTTATAAAAACTCCGAGTGCTGCAGGAATTACGAGGCAATTAAAAAATCAGGCCAGAATTGGGAAGGCGTCAATAAAACCGAGAGGAACTGACGTCAGCTCCGCACAGGATGCAGGGACCGATGCCTCTGCCCTCACCTCCCAGCATGGAGCCCCTGGGGTTGGCAGTGCCAAGGCCTCACTCTTCCCACCGGCATGGATTTGGATGTGCAGGAGGAAGAGATTTGGGGGCTAGGTGGGCTGTGCTTTTTTTTTTTTTCTCACTGCATCCAGCTGAGCTGAATCTCTCCCCTGGAAATGCAAGCCCCGCGTGAGCCCAGGCAGTGGGTGTGTTATGGATGCGAGATGAATAGAATCATAGAATCAATTGGTTGGAAAATACCCTTGAGATCATTGAGTGCAACCGTACCTGTCCACTACTAAAACATCCCTCAGCACCTCATCCACCTGTCTTTTGAACACCTCCAGGAATGGACACTCCACCACCTCCCTGGGCAGCCTCTGCCAGTGACCAAGAACCTTTTCAGGGAAGGAATTTTTCTGAATATCCAATCTGAACCTTCCCTGGTGCAACTTGAGGCCATTTCCTCTCATCTATCACTTGTTACTTGGGAGAAGAAACCAGCACCCACCTAGCTACAATCTCTTTTCAGGTAGTTGTAGAGAGCAATGAGATCTCCACTCAGCCTCCTCTTCTGCAGGCTAAACACCCCCACTTCCCTCAGCCCCCTCTCATAACCCTGGTTCTCCAGCCCCTTCCTCAGCTCCACTCCCTTTCTCTGGACACGCTCCAGCCCCTCATTGTCCTTCTGGTGGTGAGGGGCCCAAACTGAACCTAGGATCTGAGGTGCAGCCTCACCAATGCTGATTTTAGGGGCACAATCACTTCTCTGCTCCTGCTGGCCACACTCTTTCTGATCCAAGTCAGGTCTGTGGCTCAGGATCACCAGGCTGGTGTTGGAACATTGCTCTTAGGTGTAAGTGATTTCTCGTGCGAAACACTTGAGTTCAAGTGCGTGGTGACAGGGAGCAGAGCCTGTTCTCTGCTTCCTCTTAGGAAAGTCCCAGAGAACCATCGTCCGGCTCTTAGGCATGGTGAGAACGTTTGCCAACATCCTCTGACCAGTGTGAAAACAGGAGAAGGCAAAAAAAAAGGCTGTTTTGAGGTCTGCACTTGCTAAACTCCTGTTCAACAGGCTTACTTAGCTTTGATTGTGTATTTACTTGTCTACACTGGAGTGCTGACTGGATTGGAGTGGTGCAAGTGGCTTCCTTTCAGGTAGATGAGGACCCAGACACCCAGAGAGGGTCCTGGGGTGCAGCGCAAGCTTCCCTGGGTTTGATCTCAGTTTGGCTGTGTGCCTCTTGGTGGCTTTCTCCATACTGTTTATCTCTTCCTCCAGGGAGAAGGATGTGGATCCACTTCACATGAAGTGGAGTTACATAAACCACAGGGGCTGATGAGGCTGATTGGGAAACGAAATAGTTGGTCAGGCTGGGGGTCGACTCACACCTTTGCTTTTAGGAGCTGGAGTGTCTTGGAAGCAAAATGCCATCGGTGCCTATTAATGCAAAAAAAACCATCAGTGCTCGGGTGCTGAGAAGAGCAGAGCTTTGGTGTTTGAAGGCAAGGGACCCAAAAATGGAAGCCGAGCAAATTGTGAAGCTGAGAACAAGCACAACTCATTGCACCCAGTGCTCTTTCCAAAGCCCTGGAAAGATTGCTGTGGCAGAATTGCATCACATCGCCTGCATTCAGAGAGAATCTAGAGTATGAGATGTGTCTGTCACTGCGGTGCCAGGCCGCTTTCCACACAGCCGGCTTGAAATTTGTGTAAAACAGCTCGTTTTGTGCAATTTGATTGTTTTAGCTGAAAACATTTGACTGGGTTGGAGGGGCTGGGAGTGGAAATTCAGCTTGAATGGGGGAAAGTGCTGGGGACACAGGGGGAAAGCGTCTCAGCCTCCCAGCTCAGATCTTGCTGCTTCTGAGGACAAGTCCTGGGAGACTCCATCCTGATGCTCAGGGCTCAAACAGCTGAATGTGCAACCCCCAGCCAGCCTTGCCTAAGCGCTGTATGGAAATAACTGGAGTTAGCCCAGCAGAAAGCCAGCAAGCAGGATGCTTTGACCCCTTTGCGTTCCTCCAGCCTGGCTACGACTTCAAGGGAGCAAAGATCTTGCTGAGGTCAGGCGTTTGCGGTGCTTCAAGACTTTGCTGAGTCCCAGCTGGAGAAATTCAAAGCCTGGAGGAAGCCGTCTCCTCCGGTGTCTTGTGTAGGCTGATCTGGAGCAGGGGACGGGAAAACATCGGCTCGGTGTCGGGCTGCGGTGAGCAATACTTCAAAGCTCTAATTCTTGCTTGGTTTGCACACAAAAGCTCTGCCACCTGAGATCATGGCTGAGATGGAGGGTGAGCACAGTACAGACCCTGAGCCTGAAAGCACCCAGCCAGCCCCAAATAGAATCACATCGACTCTATTTTTTGGTGTAGAAATGCTCTGCGCGTGGGGTCTGCCATCCCACGAGCTCCGTGCGGTGCCCTGGTTAGCAGACCCTCACGCTGCAGGAGCCGTGCAGGCTCCTCGCCCCAGGCCAACCTTGCCTTTTGCAGCTCCATTTTACGGGCAGCGAGGCCTGAGAGCAGCTCATTAGCTTCCCCGCTCGCTTAATTTATATTTGCTGGCTTTTCCCTCCCTATAAAACAAGAATGCACAAACAGGCTTGTGCTAAGGGAGCGGTCAGGGGGCAGGAGGGGAATGACCCTCGTGGGGAGGCTTTGACTCCTCTGCTGCAGAGAATAAACCTTTCCCTGCCCTCACCCGCTCAGCACGGGGCTCCCATCGTAGGAAAGGGGCATTGCATGGGGTCCCCGGGAGCAGAGGGCTCTTCCCCCGGGTTTTGCCCTCCCTACGCACCAAGGGCTCTGACTCTGGGTTATCCACATATCCTGACAGGTTGTGGGTTTGGGGATAAACCTCAAGAAGCAGAAGGATTTGCTCCATCTGTTTTTCAGAGATGGGGAAACCGAGGCACGAGGCAGAGATAAGATGCCCTCGCTGTTCTTTAAGACGCTAGGAGGAGGAGAGAGGAGTTTACCCTATGCCCTTAATGTCCCGGAGCCTTTCCTGCTTGTCCATGATGCTCTCCGGCCTTCCTGACAGGAGATGACAGCTCCGGAGTGCACTCCACTCTTATCTGCCCACCCCGTCTGGTTGCCCCAGTGGCAGCTCCAGGTCAGACATGAGGAAACCAAGATTCCGGGCTGTCACAGCTCTTCTGGGAAGCAGAGAGCAAACTGTGTCTCTGCTGACGTTTCACAGCTCGAAAGGCAGCAGATCATAGAATCGTTAAGGTTGGAAAAGACCTCTAAGCTCATCCAGTCCAACTGTCAGCCTGCTAAACCACCTCCTAAAGCGCCACATCTACACATTTTCTGAACCCCTCCTGGGATGGTGACCCCACCACAAGCCTCTTCCAGTGCTTCACCATTCTTTCAATGAGGAAATTTTTCCTGATTTCCTATCTAAAATCTGGTGGGGAGGAAGAATTTTGCTTCCAGGGCCACAGCTCCCCATCCTCTCCCCCTCTTCCTACTGGGCAGGTGTTCCCCATCCCTGTTGACTTCAGGTTTGGGGTATCCCACAGATAGGATGTCTCCAATAAGCTGAGCAATATCTGCTGTCAGGGCTTTGAGAAGAGCACCGGTACGGCTACCCACAGGTAACCTCAGCTCCAGATGAGCACTTAGCTGCCAAACTATGGTCCAGCAAGTCACAGGAGCCCTTGAAAAGAGCAGCTGGCTCCCAAAGCACCACCCAGGAGGTTTCTCACCAGGACCCACTGCCCCCCACACTTTCCTCCATCCCATGGTGGTGGTCTGCAGATGTTGGATATTAAATGCCAGCAGCCATGCTCAGCTGTTCTCCCAGGCTTTGGCCCTGGTGGGAATGAAAGCTCAATCTTTAACAGCCCTACCACACTCATTCCCATCTCTATGTAACTGCTCCTGTATCCCTATAATCTGCTTTACAGCAAAACACCTCTTGGCATTGGGAAGGTTGCCCCCATTGATGCTCCTATATTAATTTCTGGCTGGTTTAATACATTTTACCTGTCCCTGTCTCCATGGAAATTATCTGAAAGCCAAGCCTTGATTTTGCCCTTGAGGGAATCTCAGGTTTTTGCCTCTTTCCAGGGACTGCATTAAAATGCATGGCTTTAACAAGAATGATATGACCCAAGCTAAGAAATCCAGCAGCCAGGCTGTTTCCAAAATCATTTTCAGCCCAGCTGATGGGATCAGACTGGCGAGTGGTATTTTTGTCTTTTATGAATGAACAAAACCCTATGGAAATAGGGAGGAATCAGCCTGGGTGCTTTAGGTCCTCAGGTTTAAGTGATCATTAGTAATGCCCGCCGTGCTTCCTCTGAGTGTGAGCCAAGGGTTTGGGACCTAACGGCTTCCAAAGTTCCTTCCAAATCAAAAGGCTTCACAAAAATCATAGAAACATAGAACCACCAGGTTGGAAGAGATCCACCAGATCATCGAGTGCAACCATACCTTGTTCCCAATATCTTCTCACTTTATTTCTGGCACTTTGTTTTGCTCTTGTAAACAAACCTGTCAGCATGAAGTATTGTTGTGGGTCATTTGCTGTGGTTTAGGTGAGATTTTCTTTCCAGAGACATATTTATAGTAGAGACATCTACCTTTAACAAATCAGATTACTAATTACTACTGTTATTAGATACTGAAAGGAAATATTTCTTCCTGGTTAAGAGGGAACCATAGAACCATAGACTGTCCTGAGTTGGAAGGGACCCATGGGGATCACCGAGTCTGACTCCTGTCCCTGTCCAGGACACCCCAACATTCACACGTTGCAGCTGAGTGCTATGGCCAAAGGCTTCTGGAATATTGTCAGGCTTGGGGCCATGACTGCTTCCCTGGGAGCTGTTCCAGGGCTCCACCACCCTCTGGGAGAAGAACCTTCTCCTAATGTCCAACCTAATCCTCCCGTGGCATCTTCCTGCTGCTCCCTTGGTTCCAGAGAGAAGAGCTCAGCTGCCACTCCTCCTCCTCCTCCCCGTGTGAGGAAGCTGCAGAGTGCGATGAGGTCTCACCTCAGTCTCTTCTTCTCCAGGCTGAACAGACCAAGGGACTTCAGTTGCTCCTCATCCAGCATCTCCTCCAAACCCTTCACCAACAACTGGAATGCTGCCCAAAAGGGGCACTGCAGCTCCTTGTAAATCCAAGGATGCTGTGAACTCCTGTCAGAGCCAAGCTGAGCACAAACCGGGTGAGCTCCTCCAGGGATTTGTCATGTCCCACTCGGATCCCTGAACCTGGGAAATGCAGGAGGTGAGGGCACCTGGGGAGGACACGGGAGCAGCTCAAGAGGAGGAGCTGGATTGTGCATCGTGCCCATGGGAGAACCATTCCCATCTGTGAACTCGTTGCAGATGCTTGTCTCTACCTTTTGATGAATCCCAGATGATTCCTCAGCCTGAGCTGTACAGTCACTCGTGTTAGATTATAAACTGGAACTTTTACAGGCTGTATGTGGGGTTTGTGGCTTCCTTTCCCTTTCTCCGTCTCCAAAGTCCATGATTCTTAATAAATCATCCTCTAGCTTGAGCTGAGTCTTGCTGTTTTAAGTTTAACTAGCTTATTTTTTTGCTGATAAGCCAGACTTTGAATTCTTCCCAAGATCACGGGTTGGGGCCAGTAATATCACGAAGGAGAGACTGTTAATCATGATATATCCCACGCCAATGGGAACGGCATCGAGCACTCGCTGTGAGCCATGCGTTTCCCTTATATCAGCATTTACAGCACTTGTATCTCGCAGAGTTGGTGTGAGGGAAGAGTCGGGGCTCCCACCAGATATAAATTAGGTTCATTATCAGAGCCAACTCAACAGAATCGTGGGCAGAGCTCAAAGTTATGTGCAAAGGGTAAGGGAAAATGGACACCAGTGTCAGGAAAATGCTGTAGTATGTGCCTATTTCTTACGCTGCCTCAGTGCAAACAACTTACAGCTTTGATCCTGATTTCACTACAAATTTCTCCTCCTGCCCCTTCTTCAGTCCAAAGAGACCCAAATCCACCCATGGGTGGGACTGAAGGGTGGACCAAAGCACAGGGAGAACCTGCTACACCCTCTTGTTTCTTTCTTATTCCTCTTTGCCACCACCCTGTCAGTACATTAATTACTTTTTCTTGACGGCCCCAGGCAAACGTGGTACATTTGAAGATCATAGAATAGTTTGGGTTGGAAGGGATCTTAAAGATCATCTAGTTCCAACCCCCCTGCTGTGGGTCCATCATGGTCTGATCCTTGCTCTCCCAGCCAGTGACCGAGCCCCTCGCCCTGCTGACTTTGGCCAAGTGCTGCTCTCGGGACGTGTCTGCTCAACCCTTCTTCTCAGAGTCTAGACCAGCTCACATCACATCCCATAGTGACAGAAGTCTCAAAGTTGTGTTCTGGTAGAATTAACCCTGCAAAGACCAATGGAGCACACAGCATGGATCAGCCTTATCAGAAGAGGAGCCAACTCAACTCTAGGTAAAACAGCTTTCTGAGGGGGTTGCACCCAGTTGCCTTTATTGGTATGAGGTGGGAGGTAGTTGAGTCCTGTTTGGGGCACATCATGTGTTATCGTCTTATGGAAAGAATGGATTTATCAAGATCAAAAGCAGTCTTGATGAGAGCAGCTGGGAAGGCTGGTCAGGAGCTGTGAGACGTGCGTGGGGTTATGGTTACCAGACGCGCTCTCCCTCCACTACAATCTGGTACCGGGCAGCCCAGCCCCTTCCACCCCAGTCTGCCTTTGGGTCAGCTCCGAACCCTCAGCCTGACTCATCCTCCCAGCTTTGCCAAGAAAACCCCATCCCTTCAGCCCCAGCATCCCCCAGAGAAGCCCCTCGGTGCCGGATGGTGACGGTACGTCTTTCATCTCGCTTGGCCCAGCAGGCCACAAATTCCTGCTCCTTTGCAAGGAGGGCGAACGAGGGAGGGAGCCACTTGCTCAGTGCCCCTTTGCTCAGGAGGCAGCTCCCTGTGTCACACGGATCAGCCAGTTCATTGCATTGGAACACGTTTTGCGGCTCACCCAGCTGGGGGCTGGACATCAGCCAGGGTCCATCCATGCCTCCGTGGGAAGGCAAGATGGGAAGACATGGTGAAGGCACACTCTGGGCTTTGTTGTCTTCGTGGGAATTTGTCTCGCTTTCCCTTTCCTTCTTTTCTTTTTTGGGGAGGATATTTTAAGCCATAAGGATGCCATTTTTACTTTTCTATGGTTCACAAAGGTCAGTGGCTGTGAGCTGATGGCATCTGTCCCATCCTCACTGCTGCCTTGCCAAAGCTACCAGCACACACAGCACAAACGCCTTCTCCTTGAGAACTTTTGCAGGAGAAGATCAGTTTGGCTGGCAGAGGCCAGGACTGCCTCGGAGATGGGCTGTGCTCCTCCCCAACAAATCATGTTGGCAGGGATGCTGGCAGCATCCTCTGTGGCTCCGTGGGATTTTCAGTGCTGACCCAGCCTGGTTTCCCTCCCACCTCGCTTCACTTTGAGATTGAACTCCCTGGGTGAATGCCTCGAAGAGGAGGAGATGCATCACGCGCCTGCTGATGGATGGATGTGTGTTTACCTTGGCCTTCCCTGCCGCGTGGCCGCAGATAATTATCAGAGTGATGAATTCATCTGCATGGGGACCCCCAAATCACGGGGGCAGAGGGGAGGTATCTATTATAGTGGTTTGGCACAAGAAGAAGAAATAACAGAGAGGAGACAGGCAGTGGTTGCACATCAAAGCTGGGTCTCTGATTTCCTAGCCTATCTCCTAGATTTCATCTGGCCGTGGCGAAACCGCAGGCACAAGTGAGCGGTCTTGTGCAGTCGAGGCTCGTGCCTGTCTGCAGGGAGAAAGGGGAATTTCCTAATTCCAGCTCTGCTGGGCATGTTATATTCTTCCTCTCCTACCCCGCCAGGGATGTTTTCATCACAGGATGCAGAGCCTTGCTGCAATCACACACTACACTTTGGCTCCAGGTCTGCACGCTACTGCAGGGAAACGTGGCAGGGCACTTGGCATCGGATCACATGCAATGCCCAGGCGGGATCATTCCCGGCTCCATCCTGCCATGGTGCTGGGCTGGGGCTGCTCTACATCTCCTGTGGAGAGAGTGGAAGATCTGAGACCTCAGCCACGGCTCTTCATGCCGCTATGGGATGGTCTTGGGGGCTTGCACAGACTGATGGTGGAGCAGGATGGAAGGCTGCGTGGGAGACGCTGGAAAACCCCCTGGAGAAAGTCTCTTCCCTGTAAGGTTTCTTTGCAATGGACACCAGGAGGTTAACCTGGACTCTGGGTCCTTCTTCCCCTACACCATCTGGAACACACTGCCATCTCTTTCCTGCCTCCAGGACAGCTGGGGAGGGGCTCTTGATCAGGGAGTGCAGGGACAGAACGAGGGGAATGGTTTTCACATGAAAGAGGGGAGATGGAGATGAGATCTTAGGAAGAAATGTTTTACTGTGAGGATGGGGAGGTCCTGGCCCAGGTTGCCCAGAGCAGTGGTGGCTGCTCCATCCCTGGAGGTGTTCAAGGCCAGGTTGGATGGGGCTTGGAGCCCCTGATCGAATGGGAGGTGTCCCTGCCCATGGAACTGGATGGACTATAAGATCCTTTCCAACGCAAACCATTCTAGGATTCTATGATAACTCTTTTGCAGGATCAAGCAACCCAACACAGTGCAGGATGTTCACAGAGGGACACCATGGGCACCCATGGGTGGTTTGGTCCTAAAGATGCAAGTAGAGCATTTACAAAGAGGTGTGGACCCTTGTTTCTGGTTGAGTGTTCTATCAACTTTAAAACAAGCTTCTTTTTATATCTATAGCCAAGGAACCCAAAACTATACCAGCATCCCAAGTGGTCTAACAGAGAACCTCTTGCCTTGGTTTCTCCTGACCGGCATGGCCCTGGGGCTGTCAGAGAAGCAAACTCTTCATCACCTTGTCCCTTACCACTGACTATCTGAAAAATCAGCAAATACACCTGGACCTTCTGGAGGTCAACTGGGTGGCATGACAGCAAGAAGAAAAAAGCTAAAAAAAAGGAGTTGCATTTGTTCTTCCCCACATCCTGAAAGCTTTCAAAGCGTTCTCCGCAAAGGGAAACCTTTTGCCAGCATTGTGCATTGCTGCCTCACGTTTCTCTTGAACTTTGGTCCTCCTTTAATCTATGCCACAGTGACCTCCAGGGCAAAGAATGTTGCTGATTCCTGATGGAAGCTGCTCTGAAAACCTTTCAGCTCCATCCCAGGTCATTGTTCTATATCCTGTCACCCTCGTTGTCCCCAGGGCAAGGGCAGATGCATACAAGTCGCCCTCTGGCAGGACCAGTGCTCCCATTTCCATCCCTACAGGCTGCAGCAAAGCGATCGTGCAGATGGGTTATAAAATTAGCCTCGTCCCCATCGCTCATAGCCCCACAAAGAGCCACGATGAACTTTCAGCTATTTGTCTGTTTGCTTGTTTTGGCAAGAGGAAAAAGGGTCACATTGAAGTTCGGGTAAATGTATCCTGAGTCCTTCATCTCACATTGTGGCTCCGACTGGAAAAGCCGTTCCCCGCTTCCGTCCCTTACCAGTTAACAGCATGTTTAATGCGGGAAAGGCAGTTGGACGGCACAAGGCTCCGGCCACGTGTTAAGCATTATTGCTGCATTTTATTAATAGCCTTGCTCTTGGGCAATGTTGCTGGGCTATCCGAGATGGATCCAGGGATCAGGGTTTGGGGGAGCATGTGTCCGGCTCTTTCGGGGGGATCTGCTTTTGGAGGCTCTCCCTGCAGTGAGAGTTTCTTCGAGGTGATGGTAGTTCAGCCAGTAACTCCTTGCCCCCAGGGTGTCAGGCTGGGGGACAGCATAAGCCCACAAGCACCAGAGCAGGCAAGGATGGAAGCTTTCCACCTTTTTGGAAATTCAGGAGCAGGGAGAAGAAAGCAAAGGGCGTTTATGCAAGCAAGGAGAGTGCATGTGTCGTCTACGTTACAGCCATCCAGACCCTCGTTTCCAGGAAAGCTTATTTCTCACCCCAGCCTCCCCAGGCCCCTTTTCATTGGAAATGACAACTAATCTGCGTGTAATAATCTCAGCTGGCGCTTTCCTGGAAGAAGCTTTGCCGTCCCACCCTTTCGCTACCCTTCCCCACCCCATAGTGCTCATATCTAGGGGCTGGAAAACAAGGAGCGACTGAGAGAGCTGCGGTTGTTTAGCCTGGAGCAGAGGAGGCTGAGAGGAGAATTTATTGCTTTCTGCAACTACCTGAAACGAGGTTGTGGAGAGGTGTTCTTCTCCCAAGTGAGAGGTGATAGAACAAGAGGGAATGGCCTCAAGCTGCATTAGGGGAAGTTTAGATTGGACATTAGGGAAAATTTCTTCCCTGAAAGGGTTCTCAGGCACTGGCAGAGGCTGCCCAGGGAGGTGGTGGAGTCCTCATCCCTGGAGGTGTTTAAAAAGCAGATAGATGAGGTGCTTGGGGACATGATTTAGTAGTAGACAGGTACGGTTGGAGGTGATGATCTCTAAGGTCTTTCTCAATCTAATGATGATTCTATGATTCTGTCTCCACCTCTGTTGGCTCTTTCAAGACCTCTCCAGATCATCTGTTTCACATGAAGCTGTTCGCTTGCAGCCCAGCGTCCTTCTCAGCTGGAGCTAGACAGGTTTTAGCAGAAGGGGATGTGATACTGGACATTAGGACTGGGGTCTGGTTGACATTCCCCCCTCCCCCCCCCGGCCGTATTATTTTGCTCAGATCCAGATTTATTCACCCCCAGAGTCAAGCATCATAGGCAGCAGTAAATCTGTGTTTGCATTCGAGTTGAAGGGCATCAAAGAGGCCAAGGAAGACAAATGCTGTGTTAGAGACCTTAATTTAACTAGCAGGACAGTTCTAGGTTTGGATACAGGATCTCTGCTCTGAGAACATCCTTAAAGGGCTAAAGTGGTTCCTGCTCTGTCTCCAAAACTTGGAGACAAAACTTCAATTTTAAGCTTCTTCAAAGCATCTGCAGATGAGGCAAAGTCATCCAAGTAGGACAAAATCATCTAAATTACATAAACTTGCCCTGAACTGGAGGAATCATGGTTATTATCACTGGTCTTGAACCCTACAGGCACCTGTGAAGAAATGGGGAGATAAATTTGATCCAATAAATCTCTATAGACTAGTTTTGGGTGGATTTACTCATTCTGTATTTGTGTGTTACGAGTCCAGAGAAGAGCAAAGAAGCTGGTGAAGGGGCTGGAGAACAGGCCTTATGAGGAACAGCTGAGAGAGCTGGGGGTGTTTATCCTGGAGAAGAGGAGGCTGAGGGGAGACCTCATTGCTCTCTCCAACTGCCTGAAAGGAGGTTGCGGAGAGGAGGGAGCTGGGCTCTTCTCCCAAGTGACAGGGGACAGGACGAGAGGGAATGGCCTCAAGCTCCACCAGGGGAGGTTCAGGCTGGACATCAGGAAAAGATTTTTCACAGAAAGGGTCATTGGTCCCTGGCAGAGGCTGCCCAGGGAGGGGGTTGAGTCACCTTCCCTGGAGGGGTTTAAGGGACGGATGGATGAGGTGCTGAGGGACATGGTTTAGTATTTGTTGGGAACGGTTGGACTCGATGATCCAGTAGGTCTCTTCCAACCTGGTGATTCTATGATTCTATGTTAAACCAAAGTGTCCATGTTCTGTAGACTTGACCAGAAAAGTGGGAATTCAGCCTTGAGGAAAGCATCAGTGCAAATAAAAGCAGACAATACAAGGCTCGTACAAACGAGCACTCTGTAAGTCTTGATGAACACATGCATCCCCTTCCCCCAGAACCCAGGAGTGACCACACTGCATCTCTTGTCTGCTCATCCATCCTCCAGGGGAGGACACGCACCCCAGCATGGTACCACCGGCTTGCCCAAGGCCATGGATGGCCATTGTGATCCAGACAATGGTCACAGAGCATGAATGGAAAATGCTCTCCCGTGTTGGGCTGACAACTGGCTCTCTGTTCCCCAGCACATTCTCAGCTCCTGGGTGAATGGAGACTCCCACCCTAGACAATCCTCACATAGATCTTCCTGCTGGCTGCATTTCTTTTTCTTACTGCTCCTGAATAATTCATAGAATCATGGAGTGGTTTGGGTTGGAAGGGACCTCAAAGCCCATCCAGTCCCACCCCTGCCATGGGCAGGGACACCTCCCACTGGATCAGGGGCTCCAAGCCTCATCCAACCTGGCCTTGAACCCCTCCAGGGATGGGGCAGCCACCCCTGCTCTGGGCAACCTGGGCCAGGGCCTCCCCACCCTCATCGTGAAGAATTTCTTCCTAATGTCTAATCTGAATATTTCCCCGTCCAATTCACTACATTAAAAACAGAGAGGGAAAATACCCTTTTACAGCCTTATTTACTGGTTGCTCGTGAAGAGTTCCCCATGATGCCTTCTTATAAGAGCACAGGAAGGAAACAGAGAGGAAGAGAAGCTCTCTGCTCTGCCCAGGCTGTTGGATGATGCTCACGCAAGGCTTGTGTTTGCCTGAAACACTCTCAGCCCCCTCTTACAGTGGCGAGAGCACAAATTCACCCTGAATTCATAGAGGACAGCGGAGTTTAGCATTTTCACACACCACCCTTTGCATATTGTCAAGAAACAGGGTATTAGTTGGGGAATAGATATGTCGTGGGGATTTTATATGATTACAGGAGCTCAGGGTGAGGTTATTTCCTAGCTGATGCCAACTCAGAAGTGTTTTAGGCTCTGTCCCCTCCTTATCCAGTCTCCAAATCCTGTATCTGCCTGCCCCTGCGTTGCATCCCGTGGTGGCGCAGAGCAGAGAGCAACCGTGGGAGAGGAGCTGTAAAGAAAATAATCTGGCCTGTTTCTCTGCACGAGTGCCAGGAGGAAGGAGATCCAAGTCCTCTTCCAGCAAGCCCCTCCATGTCCACAGCTCGCTGGCCATGCCATTCCAGTTTGGACACTGGTGTGGTCTGGTTTGACTGGATCAGGGGGCAGAAGGGGCTTGGGGAAAGTGGTAGGAAGGCAGGATCTTTTGCATGGCAAAAGCTGTGAATTGCCAGACCCCTTTTCTCAGTTTTTCTAATTATTTTTGTTTTAAAAGCACTTTTGAGGAATATCCAAACACAGAAAACTTTAGCCTAAAAGGAATTTTATCCAAAGAATTTACGAGCGACTTAAAAAGAGAAGGCAATGAGAAGAAACTGAAAGCCAGATGTAACTACAGCTTTAGAAGGCTTGTAGTTTAGCTTCGGATTTTGTTGATGCTCTGACTGGGAGCTGTTGAGTTTCTGCTGTGTCTGTGATTGGACGTTGAGGCAACTGTGACCCTGTGATCACTTCTTTCCTGGTCATCACATCTGTGATCACATCTTTAAAAGGGAGAATCTGAGCTTCTCATTAAACTCTTGCTTTTAGATGATGGAATGAGAAAGAGCAGCAGGAATCGGCAGAAATGTGAAGATCCTGGACCTGGGAGCTTCAAAACACCCCAAGCAGCAGGAACCTGCTTCTCTTGAAGGGCCATCATGGAGGCTTGGCTCCAGAAATTAGTCAATAGAAACAGGTAAGCAATGCCTCTCATGTTGGACTTCAAAACACACTCAGGTAGTTGGAGAGAGCAATGAGGTCTCCCCTCAGCCTCCTCTTCTCCAGGCTAAACACCCCCAGCTCTCTCAGCTGCTCCTCGTAAGGGCTGTTTTCCAGCACTTAGCATCCTCTGCTGCCCCTTCTCCTTTGCTCTGAAGGAGAATGTGGCACCTTGGTAGTGTCCTTGGCTAAGGTGGGGCTGCTGGTGCCTAAGCTGGGGGAGAGCAGCCTCCTCCCCTCTCGCCTGCCCCATATCCCAAGCAGCACCAGGCCCTGGTGCTCTCCAGTGTGTTTAACTTCCCCCTGTGTTTTGCCAGAGGCTGTTATTAAAAAATAAGGCTCTGCCTCTTTATCATTCCTCTGAGCGTCTGTCTGATGTCATTCTGTCTGGCAACCCAGCGATCAAAAGGAGCTCCCCTGGGAGAAATTTCTCAAACAAACAGCCAGTGAGAAAAAAAATAATACCCCATTAAGTATAATAAAATACAAACCCCTCAGAATCTCACTGATAAATGAAAAATCAGAGTAACGTAGACTCTGAACACAGAATCTTGCCTCCTACCCTTCACCCAGAGCAGGGATGTAGGGTGCCCTGTGCTTATTTGGGTGATCTAGTGAGACCGCTCCTCGAAACCTGGGTTCAGTTCTGGGCCCCTCACCACAAGAAGGATGTTGAGGCTCTGGAGCGAGTCCAGAGAAGAGCAACAAAGCTGGTGAAGGGGCTGGAGAACAAGAGGAGCAGCTGAGAGAGCTGGGGGTGTTTAGCCTGGAGAAGAGGAGGCTGAGGGGAGACCTCATTGCTCTCTACAACTACCTGAAAGGAGGTTGTGGAGAGGAGGGAGCTGGGCTCTTCTCCCAAGTGACAGGGGACAGGACGAGAAGGAATGGCCTCAAGCTCCACTAGGGGAGGTTTAGGCTGAACATTAGGAAAATATTTTTCATGGAAAGGGTCACTGGGCACTGGCAGAGGCTGCCCAGGGAGGGGGTTGAGTCCCTTTCCCTGGAGGGGTTTAAGGGACGGGTGGATGAGGTGCTGAGGGACATGGGTTAGTGATTGATGAGAATGGTTGGACTCGATATTCCAGTGCGTCTTTTCCAACCTGGTGATTTTATGATTCTATGGTTATCCCAGACGGAAGCTACTGCAGAATCTGAGAGCACGAGGCTTGAGTCCAGGATCCCATGGTGTGCACATTTTAGCCAGCAGCATCTACAATCATCACTCCTGCCTGTGCAGAGCCTTCATGTGGCACACAGGGACCTGCAGACCAAGCAGGTTTTGTTCTTGGCATTAATGAGGCTGCACCATGAATCCTGGATTCAGTTTGGGCTCCTCACTCCAAGAAGGATATTGAGAGGTTGGAGCGTGTCCAGAGAAGGGAACAGAGCTGGGGAAGGGGCTGGAGAACCAGGGTTATGAGAGACGTCTGAGGGACCTGGGGTTGATTAGCCTGGAGAAAAGGAGTCTAAGAGGAGACCTCATCACTGTCTACAAGTGCCTGAAAGGAGGTTGCAGTGAGGTGGGTGCTGGGCTCTTCTAGCAAGTAACAAGTGATAGGATGAGAGGCAACGGCCTCAAGTTGCACCAGGGCAGGTTCAGACTGGATATTAAGGAAAAATTCTTCACTGAAAGGATTCTCAGTCACTGGCAGAGGCTGCCCAGGGCAGTGGTTGAGTCCATGTCCCTGGAGGGATTTAAAAGACAGGCAGATGAGGTGCTCAGGGAGCTGGTTTAGCAGTGAACAGGTGCAGCTGGACTTGATGATCTCAAAGGTCTTTTCCAACCAAACGGTTCAATGATTCTGTCATTAACATTTTTAAGCAGATTGGAATTGCCCTTGTATGAGGCATATGGATCCTGCAAAACAAATTCTGGCTCCTCTCCTCCGTATTCATTACCTTTTGCAGGTTGCAGAGGTGACAAACAACCTGTTCCAAACCCCTGTGAGCCCCTGGGATGTAGGCTTCTAGGTTTGGCAGCTCTGATTTCTCTTTGAGTCCAGCACCGGCAGAGCCCTAAGAGACTTGCTTTTCAAATTGGGTAAGATGAAAGGAGTTTAATGCAACCTGATGCAAAGCTTCATCCCTCCCCAGACTGGGGAAAGAGTCCCCTAAACACCAAAACACTTCACAGACACATTTACCAAAGAAAAAGAATCAAGCAGTGGCTTGACTCTGGACTTGGAAAAGAAAGATAGGAGAATGGGGTTTAATCTGTTAAAGCAGAGCATTTGAAGAGGAGCTGTCACAGAAGACTCATAGAATCATAGAATAACCAGGTTGGAAAAGACTCACCGGATCATCAAGTCCAACCATTCCTATCAAACACTAAACCATGTCCCTCAGCACCTCATCCACATGCGCCTTAAACCCCTCCAGGGAAGATGAATCAACCCCTTCCCTGGGCAGCCTCTGCCAGTGCCCAATGACCCTTTCCCTGAAAATTTTTTTCCTAATGTCCAGCCTGAACCTCCCCTGGTGGAGCTTGAGGCCATTCCCTCTCGTCCTGTCCCTTGGGAGAAGAGCCCAGCTCCCTCCTCTCCACAACCTCCTTTCAGGTAGTTGTAGAGAGCAATGAGGTCTCCCCTCAGCCTCCTCTTCTCCAGGATAAAGGCGTATGAGCTGCTGGAAAGCCACCCATTTGCACTGGATCCCAGCTGAATTATCTTGGATCCAAACCTCACACATCTGTAGCTCTGAGCCTCTGTTCTGAGCTGCTGCTCCTTGGAGCGCTTGGCAGAGGTGACTCCTCTTTGCAAGCCTCCTTCCCTCTTGCCTTGCAAATCTCTCTGCCATTTTCTTCCCTCCTACAGGGAGGTTTCAGGACTCTCAGCAGAGCCCCTTTCCTCGTTTTCCCTGACAAACCCACCTGCTCTTTCCAGCTTTGCCAGGAATCTTCCCACCAGCAGCTCTGCTATTAAAATCCAGGTCCATTTCCATTGAAGAGACCTGAAGCAGGGAGCAGAGCTGGCCCTTGCTGACAGCCTGAGGCTGGGGAGAGCATCCCACAGCCCCAGAATGAGGCGTCGGTGGTTTCTTTGTGGTTTCACAGGGTCATTATGCAAGGCTGAGATGAAATCCAGCGCAGAAGCTTCCCAAGGAGAAGCTCCAGCAAAAGTGGGAGAGGACGTCAAGAAGTACCTCCAGCTCAATAGGTCTTTAACACAATATTTAAGCTGAAAGAGGGAAGATTGGGATGAGATCTTAGTTTTGCAGTGAGGGTGGGGAGGCCTTGGCCTGGGTTGCCCAGAGCAGAGGTGGCTGCCCCATCCCTGGAGGGGTTCAAGACCGTGTTGGATGGGGCTTGGAGCCCCTGATCCAGTGGGAGGTGGTGGAATTGGATGGGCATTGAGGACCCTTCCAACCTAAAGCACTCTTATGATTTTAGGGTTCCAATATAGCAGGATTGTACCAAATGCATCCCAGCTGCCTGCAGGCCCTCAGCCCTGCTCCAGGGCTGTCGTGGTGGGGCTGGTGTCTCATGGGTCAGGGTGGTGCAGCAGACACAAGATACAAGTACACCCTTTCTGTTTTTTTCCCAGGGTGTGAAACTCTTAAGAGATTCCTGGGAAATTTCTCTTTTTTCCTGCTGCTTGAGGCCAGTTTCCTTCCTTGCAGATTGCAGGGTCCCAGGCATTAAAACAGCAATGTGCCAGCTAGAATTTACTGTCCCAGCCATGTCATGGGGCATCTCTGCTTCACACCTTCCCAAGACAGCACTGAGCATCCCTAGAAAGCATCTGTTTCCTTTGCAGTGAGAGGGGAAACTGAGGCACAGACCTGACCCGTCCTTTTCCTTCAAAGAAGGAGACCTTCTCCAGAACCTGTACATGATCTGAAGAGAAGGGGTGAATGGGATTTGGGGGCATGTCTGTGGCCAGGATCAGAGCAGATGTGACACTGGCTGCATCAGCAAACCTAGTTCAAGCTAAACCAGTCCATGCATTTATGTGTTCACTGTGGGAACAGAGCAGCATGGGTAAATGACAAGTTTTGGCACACTTCTGCTCCACTTCCAGTTGCTTGTCACTGCCTCAGTTTCCCCTTGAAGATTTTCTCTGGCTCGTCCTCCACTGTGAAATCCTGCACAAGTCATAGAATCACGGAGTGGTTTAGGATGGAAGGGACCTCAAATCCATCCAGTCCCACCCCTGCCATGGGCAGGGACACCTCCCACTGGATCAGGGGCTCCAAGCCCCATCCAACCTGGCCTTGAACCCCTCCAGGGATGGGGCAGCCACCCCTGCTCTGGGCAACCTGGGCCAGGGCCTCCCCACCCTCACAGAAAAACATTTCTTCCTAAGAGCTCATCTCAATCTCCCCTCTTTCAGATGAAAACCATTCTCCCTCATCCTGTCTGTGCCCTCCCTGATCCAGCGCCCCTCCCCAGCTTTCCTAGAGCTCCTTTCAGCACTGGAATCTGCTCTAAGGTCTCCTCGGAGTCTCCTCTTCTCCTGGCTGAGCAACCCCAACTCTCTCAGCTTGTCCTGGTATGGGAAGTCTCCTTTTTCAGCTCTCTTAGGTGTGACCCTCACCCCACAGGCCCCACATGAACCCTTTTGGGTCTCTCTTAAAGGGGCTGGTGTCTCTCACGCTTGGCTGGGCGAGCTGCAAGGTTTTTCAATCATCTGCTAATGGTAGGAAAGCAACTTTTATTCCCTGTCTCCCCTGGTCTTGGCAGGAAAGGTGGAATGTGGATGGGGAGAGGAGCAGCCACCTTTCGGGCCAACAGCTGCTTTGGGGGGTGGGTTAGATAAATGGGCAGGATTTCCAAATAGCCCTGCACATCCTGGCCAGAAGACTTCAGGGGAGCACTGGAATGGCTGACTCTGATAACACCGCATCCATCTCGGGTGATCCCAGCTGGGGAATCCACTACAAAGACGCTTTTTGGCAGCTTAGGACGGCAAAGGAGATGGCAGAGATAAAACCAGGTCAGCTGGCTTTGGGAAGAGCTGAAACGCAGAGGGATCTCCTCCAAGGCATCTTTTGCTGCTTTTGGATGCTAGAGCTGTCCCTGTGGGAGGAACCAACCCTGCTTCAATGCACACGAGGCAAGATCAAGGTGTGTTTTTTTCCCACTGCGTTCAAGGGGGAGCGAGGTACAGCCCCAGCTCATGCAAGGAGGACGCAGCAGGCTCAGGGATTAAACTTCCCAGGTGCTTTCCCATCAACCTGTTGCTGTTACTCACTTTCCTTGGTGGTGATGGAACACCTGAGGAGCATCAGAGCCACCCAGATGCATTCATCAAAAGGAGGTGTAAGCCAGAATGAAGGAATCGCAGTAGACAGGCTGGAGAAGAGCCACTATGGACACATGGACCAACTCTGCTCCCCACCTGGCAGTGCAGGACCTTCTCCAAATGATTTTCCAGCCACAAGCACCTCTGGACTGACCACTGCTGGGTGGGTGGACAACCTCACAGAGCGAGAGGAGATCTTGTGAGAAGTTTGGATTGCTTCTTGTCCCCTTTCTCCTATCCCTTCCAGCCACCCCCTCCCTGCTTCCCACCCACCCTCCCAACTTTATGTGCAGTGGGAAAGGAAACGGCCCCCGGGGAAACAGGCTGGGCTTGAATTTCCATCTGGGCACTGTCTAACACAGCCCCGGGAACTGCCAGGCATGTGAAGATCTTCCACTCTCCAAAATCAAAGCAAGGCAAAAGCCATCTCTCCTTTTTCCCTCTTGCCAAGGGCTAGAAATCCCATTGAGATCCAAAGCGTATCATTCCAACAGGAGATTTACACTGGGGAAAGGGGCAGAATTGGTTATTTGATGATTGGGTTGGGGTTTTTTGTTTTTTTTTTAGAAGCTCTTAATATCTCCCTTCCCTCTTTCTCTCTACAGCACAAATCCCCTTTCCAACACATGCACGAGAGCAGAGCTGAACCGGTCGCACAGCAAACAGGTGATAAATCACAAGGCAATTGATTCAAACTATTCCAGGGAATGGGAAACACATGGACGGTCTTTCTAATTAACTGTTTGATATGGCTGCAGTGAGGTTGGGTGTAGTTTCCAATGTTTTGCATTTGGCTTGTCTCAGCCCTCTCCATGGTAACTGGAGTTTACCGGAAAGTGAGAAAATCCTGCATTCGAGAGAGCTAAAGTGCCTGGGTACAGCTCAGCTCCACCACAATAAAAAGGCAGAAAAAAAAAGTAAATACGGTGTTTCCTCTGTGGGAACGTTCCCTGCTCTTTCTCGTTCCAGCTGGAAAAAAAACAAAAGAAAAGAAAAGGTCCTTCAGCTTTATCTGTAAATCTCCACTTTTTGGTAGGCAACAGAGCACTCAGGCCTGTTGTCCTCCAAGACAGACACTGAGGTTTGGAGGTCAGAGTGAAGTCCCTCTGTCAGCTCTCCCACCCATACATAGAAACAGAGACTGCTTTGGGTTGGAAGGGACCTTTATGGGTCATCCAGTCCAACCTCCCTGTAGGAACATCTTTAACTCAATCAGGTGGCTCAGACCCCCATCCAACCTGACCTTGAACGTTCTCAGGGATGGGGCCTCCACTACACCCTGGGCAACTGAGGCCAGAGTTTCACTACCCTCAGCCTGCTCCGAGCTCCATCCAGCCTGGCTTTGAACCCCTCCAGGGATGGGGCAGCCACCCCTGCTCCGGGCAACCTGGGCCAGGGCCTCCCCACCCTCACAGTGAAACATTTCTTCCTAATATCTCATCTCAATCTCGCCTCTTTCAGCTTAGAAGGTGCATATCTCATGCAAGACACGTCTACAGGTTTCTTTTGAGTGATCTTACTCCCAGGTGGCACTGTTGGGGCCTGGGGTTGCACAGTGCTACCCACAGCAGGGTGGAGGGGGATCAGGGCAGGCATTGCACATGTTTGGCCATTTATGCTATCAAAGTAACCGAGCCTTCTAATTCATGGTTATTTTGCAGCAAACTCAAGACTTGGAAATGATGTGAGGCTCTATTGAGGACACTTAACTGCTCCAAGAGGTGGTTCGTGGTTTGGAAGAGTAGCAAACCCAGCCCTGCAGGACATGCAAAGACACAAAACACACTTGCTTCTCCCATGGGCGACAGGAGCTGAGCAGGTACCCATGGGACAAACCTCAGTAGGCATCCTACTGCCTGAAAGGGGAGTTGGTCACCGCGCCAGCACCGAAACCGGGGTGTAGCTGACCTGGAGGAGTTAGAGGTGTCCCAGGGCACAAGGACCCAGGGAGGTGGTTGAGTCACCTTCCCTGGAGGTGTTTAAAGGACGGGTGGACGAGGTGCTGAGGGACATAGTTTAGTGTTTGATAGGAATGGTTGGACTTGATGATCGAGTGGGTCTCTTCCAACCTGGTAATTCTATGATTCTATGACCGGGTGCTGTGATAGCTGCCAAAAAGGGTTTGGAAGTAACAGGCAGGCAGGGAAGGGTGGTCTGGGGAGGAGAGGGATCTGCCAGGGCCACCTGGGTCACTCTGGACCTGGGTAGCAATATCCCCTGGGGACCCTCACCCAAAACCTGCTCAAGCCTAACACATCCTGCGGACATCTCCAGTGTAGCCAACACATTAAAATGTAATTTAAAAAGGAATAGAGGTTTAATCCATCTGTGTTTGAATGCAGTCTTTTCCCATATCCTGCTTTTGACACGTCCTCCCAGCTGGGGCATCGCACCTCGCTCTGTAACACGGACAAAGCTGCTGCAGCTGGGGAAGGGAGCGCAACGCAGGCACCGGGCAGCAAACAAGTTTGGGATGTTAATATTTTACTTTTTATTGGCTTTTCTTTTTTCCTTTTTCCTCCCCATTTTACCCTTTCTGCACCACGACTCCCTGGGGATCGGTTGGAACATCTGGCCAAGCCACTTCTGGTTCCATTTATTGGCAGATAATTTATTTGCGGATCAGCAGGGAAAAGTGCCCCAACCATGGACTGGAGGCAGAGTGGTGACCCTTGGGTGACGCTTGCTTCAACATGGGTTCGTTAGGTGTTTAGGGCCTGATCCAGATGCAAGAAAGTCAAACGCAGATCTCCCCCTATCCAAGGCCGTTAGATCTTTGTCCAAAAAAACTGGGGGAAAATTAGTCAAATAACTGCTCCTTGAATATCATTACATGTTATTCATTCTCTGGGAGCATTTTAAAACATTATTCACTCCTTGTGCATATTATTAAAGTGGGTCCCACTCAAAGAAGGAAATTAAATTGTAGAAAACAATATTTCTCTCTGTCTTTTTGCTCTTTTTCCTCACGATCCCTCTCTTCCCATCTTTCTTCTCAACCATCTGCAAGTTCAGGGTAAGGCAGAAGCACCCCGGATCCCAGCGAGTGAGCAGGATAATCATGGAATGCTTTGGGTTGGAAGGGACTTCAAAGCTCATCCAGTCCTATGGGCAGGGACACCTCCCACTGGATCCAGTTGCTCCAAGCCCCATCCAGCCTGGCCTTGAACACCCCCAGGGATGGGGCAGCCACCACTGCTCTGGGCTACCTGGGACAGGGCATCCCATCTCTTACAGGAAAACATTTCTCCTCAAGATCTCATCTCAATCTCTCCTCTTTTAGCTCAAGACTGTTCCCCCTCATCTCATCCCTGCCCTCCCTGATCAAGAGCCCCTCCCCAGCTTTCTCCTCTCAGCACTGGAAGCTGCTCTAAGGTCTCCTCAGAGCCTTCTCTTCTCCAGGCTGAACAACCCCAACTCTTAGCCTGTCCTCATAGCAGAGATGCTCCAGCCCTCAGATCATCTCTGTGGCCTCCTCTGGGCCTGTTCCAACAGTTCCATCCCCTTCTTATGTTGGGGATTCCAGAGTGGACACAGGGCTCCAAGTGGGGTCTCACCAGAGTGTAGTAAAGGGGCAGAGTCCTCTCCCTCATCTTGCTGGTCCCTCTGCTTTGGGTGCAGCCCAGGACATAGTTTGGCTTTCTGGGCTGCGAGCGCACGTTGCCGGCTCATGTTGAGCTTCTCCTCTCCCAGCACCCCAAGTCCTTCTCCTCAGAGCTGCTCTCAATCACATCAACCCTCAGCACCCCGAGTCCTTCTCCTCAGAGCTGCTCTCAATCACATCAACCCCCAGCCTGTAATGAAACAATGGATTACCCTGACCCAGGTGCAGAACCTTGTACTTGGCCTTGTTGAACCTCATGAGCTTCACACAGCCCCACTTCTCCAGCTTCTCCTGGTTGTTCTGGATGCCATCCCATCCTTCTGGCATGACAACTGCACCACTCAGCTTGATGTCATCTGTAAAACTGCTGAGGGTGCCCTCGATCTCGCTGTCTGTATCATCAATGAAAATATAACAGCACCGGTCCCAGTACAGACCCTGAGGGACACCACATGTCACGGATCTCCATCTGGACATGGATCTGTTGACCACCACTAATGCTGGGTTGGGCTTCTAGATCCGTGCTTTCACAGCACCTTTCGCTCAACACATTGCATCTGAAAGGTGTCAGCAGCCTAATACTCCCCTGTCAGCAGACTCTTGGAAGCTCTCTTAAGCCCTTCCAATGGCCATGGATCACATTCAACTGCTGTTCCCCATGCTTGGCTAAAATTATCCAGCTTTCAAAAATATAAATGAGTTTTCTTTTTTTGCCTTGCACAATCAAAAAGCGTGGGCTTGTTTTTCTTTGAATCAAACTCCAGAGGCGTTTTCCAAGGAGACATTTTGGAAAAAATAATGAAAATTTCGCAAATTTTGCAGCCAAAAGCAATTGACCTTTTGCCCCAGGGAGGAGTTTCATTTATTTCTGGCATTGCCATGCATACCAGTGGTCAACCCTGTCATACACGTGGCTGATTGAAGTGTATAAAATGAAATAGGATTCTTTGCATGGGCTTTTAGGAACAACACGTTGTTCTTTACCGCTGGGCACATGAATGCAGAAACTCCTGCTTCAGTGCACGGCACAAGGTAGAGCAACAAATCCTGCTGGTTTTCCAGTGCCCGTGGACCATCAGGACCCAGGAGCTGGCAGCTGATCCCATCCTGGTGGCTGAGAATCTTCTCAGCACTTCCAAAACACCGTGAAAAAAAGCAAATTCCTCCATTCCTGGACAGGGCTTGGGGACTGATCATCATTTTTATGGACTCAGCCTTTGTGCCAGCCTCCTGTGTGCACGTCTCAAGCAGCTTTGTCAAGCTGTTCACATCCCACTAGGCTGTTATTTGCCACCCTACTATTACGTGTCCCCAGCCATGGCCAGAGCAGAATCCTTTGTTGAATCACTGGTGGAAATGCTTTTTCCTGACATATCCCATGCAGATGGATCTGCCCAGGCTAGTGGTGGAGCCTCCATCCCTGGAGGGGTTCAAAAAACATGTAACCATTCCACTTTAAGACATGGTTTAGTAGGCACGATGGAGTTGGACTAACTTGATGATCTTAGATGGCTTTTCCAACCTAAATGATTCTATGATTCTATGAGGTGGGAGACACCTCTCCTACCAGGAGCTCTTTCTGGTCTATTAAGACCCTGCAGAAATGCACAGATGGATTTGAATCCAGCCCAAGTAGCTTTCAACAGAGAGCACAAATGGCTTTGGCTTGTGCCCATGAGATGCTGGAGGACAGCAGGAACTGCCACCTTCTTGGTTTCACTCGTGAGATTTCCTTTCCACCTGCACAGCCTGACATCAGATCTCACAGCTCTGTCTCTCACGAGGGATTTTCAGCTGTAATGAGATCAGCTTCTCCTGCTTATGACCAAATCCAAATGACAAAAAAAAAAAAAAAAAAAAAAAAAAGATAGAAAGAAATTCAAGCCAGAAACGAAATCGTCATATACTTTCCTAGCTTGGTAGGGCTTCAGGATGAGGCTCAGCCTTGCTGCCCTTTGCCATTCACTCTCGATGAGGAAGGAACCGGGATGAAGAGGCTGTTTAGAGACACCAGCTTTTTCATCAGATATCCACCCTTACTGATGGATATTTCTTTGGAAAGAGAGTGAGCTCTAAATAATGACCAGTGTTGACTTCTGCAGTTTCTTTGAACTCTCTATCTTGCTGGCCTCATGAAGGATTTACTCATTTCTGGTGAAATAATTGGGAACTGAGGCAGGAGAACCAACTCTGGTCTGGAGGGATGACTGGGGCTGCTGCCCACTCTCACACTGACTGTGACCTTAGTCATGTCCTCTTATCCCCCTTGTCTCCATAAAATATGGCCCATGATGCTCATGGAGATGCTGCCATTTCCAGCCCATGGGAAGCCAAGGATTAGTAATTTTAAAGACAGTAGCCGCAGTGATATTTTCCTCGCAGGCTCTTTCGGTGTTCCTGCATTTCTAAATCCTTCACCCTTTAAATTTCTTGGGAAAGCATCTGGTTTCCAGCTCTGGGTCTCTCCAATCTGTCATTTTACACAAATATACAAACATTTTTTTTTTTTTTTGGATGATGGATTAGGGCTGCACTTTGGCTTGGATTACACAGCCCAGACTGCAAGAGGGGCTTGGAAGTTGTGAAGATTTCACATTTGCTTACTGCCAGCAGAACAGGAGAGACGTACATGCTGGGAAACACAGAGTCTGGCTCATTTACACTGCTCCAGCATCATCCCCTATAACACTGCACACTCAGTTAATTCACCTAAAGGACATCATTGCCCGCTGCCTCCTCTGCACAAAGAGATGGACCTTACAGGGATTTACACGTCCTCTGGATGAGGGGAGGTTGTAGCAAGGTAGGTGCTGGTCTCTTCTCCCAAGTAAAAGTGGTAAGACAAGAGGAAATGACCAGTTGAAGTTTAGATTGGATATTATGAAAAATTTCTTTTCCAAAAGAGTGGTGAAGCCCTGGCAGAGGCTGCCCAGGGCAGTGGTGGAGTCACCAGCCCTGGAGGGGTTCAAAAAGCGTGTAGACGTGGCACTTGGGGACATGGTTTAGTAGCTGCAATGGGGTTGGGCTGATGGTTGGGCTGGATGAGTTTAGAGAGCTTTACCAACCTTAACGATTCTATGATTCTATGACCTGGTCCTGGCCCTCAGGACCACAACTCCCATAGACCCCGTGCCTAAATCCCTATAATAATCCTGCATCCAGGCCACTGAAGCTCCCTGCAAGTCCACTCTGCCCTCCTGGAGCGGTGCAAAGCCAACTTAGCGCATGCACTAATTGCTTCCACAGCAGAAAGCACCCTTGCATCCATTTCCCAGCATCTCCATCCTCCACGTCCTAGGGATTTGTTTCAGACAAGCCCTTTGCAGTGAGGACGGGAGCCTTGCCTGGAGGTCCCAGCAGACGGGTGAGAACAACCTGTAGTTTGTCTCCCAAAATGAGTGGAAGGGCTGCTGCACTGGGTCCCAGGACCTTTTGCCTTGCACATGAGAAAGCTTCACTTGGAAAATTATTAGCAAGCTCTGCAGTGATTTTCTGCTGATTTACCAGCCGGAGACGTAAATCAGCACTTGTCAGGGGCTTGAGTTACGTGCCTGTGCCGGAGAGCGATGGAGCCAGCTGCCAGGAGGAATTACCAAGCAGCAAACTTGAGTCTGAAATCGTTGGTTTAAGCCTCAGAGTGAGCTAAAATATTCAGGTGATTTATACCGGAGGGGACAGCTTTATGTCCTTTTCAGCTGAATTCCCAGGTCCTGCCAATAAAGACCTGCAAAACCTCCTGGGTTTAATCTCACACTGGAGAAGGGACATCACCAATTTAATGAATTTAGGCTCTGAGCTCACAAGTTTGATGAGATTATGGGTGAAGGCCTGCCCTCGGTGGGAGATTTTGCCCAATTCTTCTGCCAAGCAACGTTTTCCCCAGCATATGCTGCCCATCAGTTTTCCTTATCCCACCTTTTACTTCTATTTTAGCTTCTGCTCTCGACTGACACCCACAAAGAACCTCAGTGCATGGATGCTGCAGTGATGAGCAAGAGGCGCGATTTGGCTTTTCAGCAAAGCAGAGCCAAGTCTGTTAGGGAAAGGACATCCCGCATCCCTCATCCAGCACGTAGAGCGAATAATTAAGGTGCCAGCAGATGGTGCTCAATAATTTGCAGCATCCTTGCTGGGATGAAGTGGTCCCTTCCCAGCAGAAGGCTCGCAAAGCATTTGTTGCACTGAAAATACGGCGGCAAGCAGAGCAAGGTGAGTTTATTGCAACGTGCTAACTTCATTTCAAACGCATCGAGGCATTAACAAGGAAAGGACCTTTTTATTGCAGCCCAACACAAGCTCCTCACACCCTGATCCTGCTGCTTGTTTGCATCACCAGGGCTTTGTTTGTTCAGAAAACATAGAGGGGAGGGAAAAATAACATGAAAAAAGACATTGCAATTCACTTTCAAAGGAATCTCTTGGTGCCCTGGGAAGATAAAACTCCTAATCATATTATTCACTTAATCTCCCTTGGCTGTTCCACTTCCATCCCTAAACTGCTGGAGCTTTGGTTTTTCTGATGTGCTAATGGAAACGTATGAAACACGATGGTTCGGATCAGCAAGTGACTTCAGAGGCAGGAGTTGAGTGTTTTCCTTTCTTCTCATCCCATGGTTCACATGATCTTGCTTTCCTGGATGTCCCTTTGCCTGGGACACCTGCACACGTGTCCCTGTCCCTGCTTCCTCCTTGCTTCCCAGAACCAGCTCCTTGCACACCTCCTCCCTGATTGTCCTGAGGTCCCACAATTCCACCCGTGGCACTGAATCCCTTCACTGCTCCAGCCTCAAGTGAGCATTTCACAACTTGTAGATGTTGCAGGAAGGCACCAGTGATAACAAATCCTCCTCTAGACCCAGACCTCCTCTGGAATCCAGGCCCAGGGACTCGATACCGGCCCTGTGGGCACCCAACCCTCGAAGGATGCTCCAGCCTATGAAGTGCCGTGCGATAAAAAATTCCTTAGAGGAGGAATGCATGATCATTTTGGACAGGGCTGGTGCCCAGCCTGCCAGGAACAACAGTGTTGTCCCAGGGGAGCAGTATCATTAGCTCGTTTCCCATCAGCGCAGGGAGCAGTTGGTTTTGATGCAAGCAAAGAGTTTGCAGCGCCAAGAACCTAGGGAAGAAGGTGAGATAGGGCAGCGTGGGGCATCCCAGGAGCATCCCAGGTGCATCCCAACCCCGGCGAGACCAGCGTCCCACAGCATGGGCAGCAGGTGCAGGGATGGACGCAGGAAACTGTTTATAGGGCTTAGGAAAAGCTGAGGTTTCTGGCAGGTTCCTGAGACATTTGGTTTGGCCCAGAGCTCCCCTGCTGTATAAATTGTGGAATTAGAGTCAAACATGAAACCGGAGCAATAGGCCAAAGGCAGAGCTGGCAGCTAGTGGGAGGCGATTTTTTTCTCTGTGTGAATGTGGCCAAGCCAGGTCGTTCAAAGAGAGAAAGATGAGAAGGAGGGGAAACAAAAGAAAGTGGAGCCCAGCAAGAAGGGGATGGAAATAACCCCCAAAGGAAGAGAAATGAAGCAGCAAGGGATTGGAGATGTTCATCAAAGGCTGCATAGCAGGAAGCATCTGCAAAGCAAGGCAGTCCAGGGCATGGGGAAAGCCAGCACTTCCCTGGGGACCATCTCCCAGGTGTGGTGGCACCTGTACTTGGTGACACCAGGCACTGTTCCACTCTTTCCGAGGCCTCAGCTCTCCTGCCACACAAGCACGAGGGTGTTTCTCCACCAATGTCTGATTATTACTGTTTTTGCTCGAGATGCAGTTCTGCTTTTCAAGATCAGGACCGTGCACTGGGTTGACCTCCAGCGTTTTACGGCCGTGTGGTTTGGATTAGCTGACTCATTGTTTATGGCAGGCGTTTCACGGCCGTTTGGTGGGGCCGAGACACACGCAAAAAAAAAAAAAAATCAGCTGTGCTGGGCACGGAGGGAGATTTTGTCTGCAAAGCATCAATGTGTTGTGAGATAGGCAGGGAAGCAGAGTTTTCCTGGGAGTCTTGGAGAAACCCGTGATTTTTCATAAAGCATTTCTTATGTGCCACAGATTGCACCCAGGACAGGGAGGAGAAACATACTGCCAGTGTCAGAAACCTTATCTCCATCCTCCCAACTTTTGTTTTCCTCTAACCAATTATCCAGACGTGCTGGAGATAGAAGTCAGATGTGGTTTGAATAGATGTGAGGAATTCAAGCAGGGAAAATCATACCATGTGGAGGAAGCAGGAATTTGAGAACAAAGTCATTCAGCACTGACATTGCCTCCTTCTGCTCATAGTTATCTACCAAGGAGCCCATCCTTTCCCATCCTTTAATCAGACAACCCCAAGCTCAGTGGTGGAGTATCTGGGGATACTCCTCAGCAACCCAGGCTCTCCTCTTGTAGAGGCCAAACATGGCATCCAGTCATACTTCTTGGTGGTGCCATCATCACTGTCCATGATCAGATGACAGAATCATAGAATCATAGAATCATGGAATGGTTTGGGTGGGAAAGGACCCCAAAGCCCATCCAATTCCAACCCCTGCCACAGGCAGGGACACCTCCCACTGGATCAAGCGCTCCAAGCCCCATCCAACCTGGCCTTGAACACCTCCAGGGATGGGGCTGCTCCCCATGATCGTCCCCATGTCAGATGCTCTCCTGGTGCAGTCGCTCCATGAGGCCAGGTGGGGTTTTGCTGAATGAACCCACTCCTCGTCTGCAACAAGCAGGAACCGGAGAAGGTCAGGTGCATGTCCAGATGTCCACAGGGTCTGCGAGTGCTCAGATTTCAGGTTACTTCTGGCCTCAACTGCATCCCTGTTAAAACTTGCAGGAGGTTCCATTGACTTCACCATGCTCCTGGCTTGCAAAACACCAGAAGACTCAACAAATGCAGCTGCTGTCAGCAATTCTCCTGAAACCTGCTGGCACGAGGCTTCTCAATAACCAAGGATGCTGTTGTCTCCATGCACTGCTGTACCCCACGCCTTGCTCTCGCTCCTTCCGTCTGCTCACATGCGAACATGCAGCAGCAAATCCAGCATCGCTGGTGAGTGGATACTGGCACAGAGTGAGTAATTTGGCAGAGCCTGGACAGCTGCCAAAGCCCACATTGGTGATTCCACGATCTAACTTGATTTAGCCGGACGGAGTGCAGTTGCGTGCAGCTTGCCCCAAGGCCAAGGCTTGGCTTTAGTGTGGGACTTGAGCAGTGACTTTTCCTGGTTCTGGCTGCAGAAAGGGACATCCTGTACTCATTGTCCCAGATGAAAACTTGCTCCATTTACGAACAGAGGATATTTTTCAGCTCCCAAGCCTGCAACCTTGCTCTTGCTTTTTAATCCTCAGAACACATGATCCTTCAAAAGACTTGGGTGTGAGCTGGAAATGGCAGACGTGAATGTAGCTCCAGGATTCTAACCTCTCTGCACTTTGGACCTGTCTGAATCCCAAGTTTGGGTTCAGCTCTTGACAGAAACGAGGGCAAAATAGCAATATTCAGATCAGACCGTAGGCTCTGAGCTGCAATGCAGAGTTTATAGAATCATAGAATCACCAGGTTGGAAAAGACCCATCAGATCATTGAGTCCAACCATTCCTATCAGTCACTAACCCATGTCCCTCAGCACCTCGTCCACCCGTTCCTTAAACACTTCCAGGGAAGGTGACTCAACCCCCTCCCTGGGCAGCCTCTGCCAGTGCTCAATCACCATTTCTGTGGAAAATTATTTCCTAATGCCAAGCCTGAACCTCCCCTGGCGGAGCTTGAGGCCATTCCCTCTCATCCTGTCCCCTGTCACTTGGGAGAAGAGCTCAGTTCCCTCCTCTCCACAACCTCCCTTCACGTAGTTGTAGAGAGCAATGAGGTCTCCCCTCAGCCTCCTCTTCTCCAGGCTAAACACCCCCAGCTCTCTCAGCCGCTCCTCTTGTTCTTCAGCCCCTTCCCCAGCTTTGTTGCTCTTCTCTGGACTCGCTCCAGAGCCTCAACATCCTTCTTGTGGTGAGGGGCCCAGAACTGAACCCAGGATTCGAGGAGCGGTCTCACCAGTGCCGAGTCCAGCGGGAGAACCTCCCTGGACCCGCTGGCCACACTGTTTCTGATCCAAGCCAAGATGCCATTGGCCTTCTTGGCCACCTGGGCCACTGCTGACTCATAGTCAGTCACTGTCAACCAAGCTGACAAGTTGTTCCCAGTAATGTTCCTTCCTGCAAACCAGCTACGAGTCCTGGTCCCAAACAAAGAGGTTGGCAGCACTCCGAGTCCTGGAGCACCACGTTGTTTCTTCCACCACGCTCATCCCTCTCTGAGGGAGCAGCTCTGCCTGCCCTGTGCCTCCTCTGCCATTTGCCACCCCAGAGACAGAGCTGCCCCTGTGCTCGATGATGCCTCCTGCACACTGAGCTCCTTTGTTAGGTCTGCTTGGGCTTTGCTGTCGGTGCTTAGCAACTCATAAATGCAAGGTGTGAAGCAAGATGCATAGTGTTAAAAAGCACAAGGGAGAGACCTTTGGGTCATCTTGATGTTCTTGACCCCTCTGCCACCACTCCAAGCTGCTCCTTGCTCTCAGCAGACAATATCCCATTGATGGCTTGAGGAGCTGATGCCAATGGAGAGGGTTGCCCTGACGCTTTGCCGTGTCGCGGGGTCCTGATCCGCCCTTGCAAATGCCTCGCACAATGCACAGACTGTGTATATCGGCGCATCGCAGCATCCATACAATCTCGCTGGATGCACAAAGAGGGTCTCAAGGCAGCAGGGTACGAGCGTTCCTTTCTCAGGGCAATGAACGGCACTGATTTATTCCCTTTTCTCACTGGAAACAAAATGCCCTTTAAAAATAAAGCGAAAGAGCTGAACTGGCTGTGCCTTGGCCGGTCCCCCGCTGCGTGGCCTTTGCTGTAGGGTGCCCTGCCCGTGCTGATAACCTCGGCTCACGCTCACCCAGGCCCTTGGGAGAAGGGAATTAGCACTTCATATTTCTAACAGACGAGTCAGGAGCGAGCGCCCGGCTGGCTGGCATCCAGACTGCTGCTGTCTGTGCCGAAATTCCTCTTGCTTTTCGCCAGCGGACCCAGTTGGGTTTCATCTGAGCTCTTTTCCCTGGAGAGGTGCCGGCATCGCCATTGGTAGGGTCACCCCTGGGTCTGCCCAGGAGCTGCTGTTAGCAGGTGGTGAAAGAGAATGTGAGACGTAGGGATCAGGCCTTGTAAAAGGTTGAGTGAAACGCTGAGGAGAGCTGGACCTCACCACAAGAAGGATGTCGAGACTCTGGAGCGAGTCCAGAGAAGAGCAACGAAGCTGGTGAGGGGGCTGGAGAACAGGCCTTATGAGGAGCGGCTGAGAGAGCTGGGGGTGTTTAGCCTGGAGAAGAGGAGGCTGAGGGGAGACCTCATTGCTCTCTGCAACTACCTGAAAGGAGGTTGTGGAGAGGAGGGAGCTGGGCTCTTCTCCCAAGGGACAGGGCACAGGATGAGAGGGAATGGCCTCAAGCTCCACCAGGGGAGGTTTAGTCTGGACATTAAGAAAATATTTTTCATGGAAAGGGTCACTGGGCACTGGCAGAGGCTGCCCAGGGAGGGCGTTGAGTCACCTTCCCTGGAGGGGTTTAAGGGACGGGTGGACGAGGTGCTGAGGGACATGGTTTAGTGACTGATGGAAATGGTTGGAATCGATGATCCAGTGGGTCTTTTCCAACCTGGTGATTCTATGATTCTATGAAATCACTACATGAGCCATGAAACACTGGCAAGGCCTCCAAGGGGGAGCTCCTGTTTAGGGCTCCATCATCCAGCACAAACCTGAGGGTCATAGAATCATAGAATCATGGAATGGTTTGAGTTGGAAGGGACCTCAAAGCCCATCCAGTCCCACCACCCCCTGCCATGGGCAGGAACACCTCCCACTGGACCAGGGACTCCAAGCCCCATCCAAGCTGGCCTTGAACCCCTCCAGGGATGGGGCAGCCACCCCTGCTCTGGACAACCTGGGCCAGGGTCTCCCCACCCTCACAGTCGTGCAGAGACTTTGTTCTGCTCAGAGCTGGGTGGTTGTTTGCTGACACTTTGTTTTTAGTCTTACATCCACATTATTTTTACATAAGCCTCTTTCCCAAACAAGGCCCATAAAACCTCCAGGCGATGTCCCCTTTCCCTGCCCCTTCTTCCCCAAGTAAATATTTTTAGGTCTCATAAACAGAAGCCATTAAGCACTCAAGAGTGAAAATCAATGCTCCACTGTAGGGGCAAGCCACGTTCTGCTCCATCCAGAGATGCTTAAAACACAACCCCAGACTGTGTGTTTGATAGGAATGGTGGGACTCGATCATCCAGTGGGTCCCTTCCAACCTGGTGATTCTATGATTCTGTGATTCTACACCCCTACTTTAGCACCTCTATATGGACCCCACGTCGTGGATTTGCAACCCAACAAATGCTCAAGCCAACCCCTGCTTCCCTCCTTCATGGGGACCTGGGAGGAGGTGAAGCTTTACAAAGCAGGCGCTAAACTAGGATTATGTCAAAGTGAACCCAAAGGACTGAGCTGGCCTGAGCTCACTGGGTTGCAGCATCCCCACGATGTCACACGGCTTGGCAAACTCTCAGCCTTGTCATTCAATCTCTCAGCCTTTTGCCAGATGCTGCGCAGGAGATGCTGTAGCCAAGGATGCTTTGCTGACTCTTGGACCTGGCGCTGCCTGGATCCCACGCTGGTGAGATGCTGTCTTTCTGCTTAGATGTCGTGGGGAGAAAATAAAGCTCATGAATTCTACAGTTTTAAACCCCAGTGGGAATCTCCTTTGATTCAGCCTCTTCTCTCTCCCTCAGCTCTCCTTCTGCCTTAGCTAGCACCAAAGGACATCTCTCCACTGTTCCATCCCAGCTTTGATCACACAATCCCCACTGCCTTCACCCAATTTCCCTAAAATTGATGGAAAATTCACACTCCCCCTCTTTTTTACCAAGTAAAAACATTGAGATTTGGGGAAATCTGAGCAGCCAGACTGTTTCTCTTTGCTTTGCTGGAGGCCAGCACCCCTGGTTTTATACAAATTGCACAAGGAGATAAATAACTTGCCCACAAGGATCGTTTGGAGCAGCCCTGGGAGAGACGCCATCGGGTTCCCGGGTCTCGGCGTTCGCCTCAGGTTGCACAATGAGCAGGAAGGCTGGGATTGCACCGATGAGTGCAAGATGTCCTCGGGAAAGGAGACATCCAGAAAAGGCTGGAGGAAGTCAACAGTTCCAGGAAAGGACACTGGGATAGGCTTTGATGAGAGCCAATGTGATGTTGGCTTGGATGCCAGAGTCCTTTGAAGAAGCAAGGGGCTGAGGATGTGGTTTTGGGACAGCAAGTGGCTTTCGCTGGGTGGTTGGGGCTGTTTACTCAGTCCGGCTCTGGGCTGAGGGACTCACAGTGGCCTTGTAGAGTTGGATTTAGCAGGACAAGGTCTAGAGACACAGGCTGGGGAGGGGGCTTAGTGGCACGGCTTAAATGGGCTGAGATCAGAGCTGGGCTCCCGTCCAAGGTTCAAGGCAAGGCATAACTCTGAATTTCTCAAGCTACCCAAGCCTCCTGGGTTTGCAGCTTTGCAGCCTCCTGAGATCAGATTCCCATGATGCATTCCCAGCGGCAGAAACAGAAAACTTCCCAAAAGGGCCAACATCCCAGCTGCTGAGCTGCCTCCTTCTCAGGCTATTTGTGGTATTTGGATTTCTGAAGAAAGCAGCAAACGTGGAATAATTTCTCCCTACTCTGAGGCTCCTGTTTCCTTCTTCCCTGGGGAACCTCCCTTCTGAGGCTGAATCATCCAACCACACGTGATGGTGGCTCTTCCCACCATCCTGTCCCACAGAGCCTCCTGCTGGGAAACCACCTATTGCCATCAGACACAATCAGGCCCCTGCTACCTTCATCCACAGGACATTTATAGGGTTTGTTGGGATGTGGCTTGTGGGATGTAGGATGAGGTGTATTTCTTGAGCTCCCCTGCTTTCATCCCAGTTTCTGGTTCTATGTCTAGAAGATCTCCATTAATATTTCTTTCCATCCTGCCTCTCTCCAACATCCCCACTTTCACCTTTATAGGCAAACAGCCTTGTCTAGGAGGACTTGTGGATGTTGCTTTCCAAAGGGAAAGGGATGCTGAGCACCTTTTATTAGCCAGTCCCAACAGCTGATTCTTCAAGGATCATTGCCCCTCTCATCCACCTTCCCAACCCTGAGATCATAGAACCATAGAATCACCAGATGGGAAAAGACCCACTGGATCATCGAGTCCAACTATTCGTATCAAACACTAACCCATGTCCCTCAGCACCTCGTCCACCCGTCCCTGAAACCCCTCCAGGGAAGGTGACTCAACCCCCTCCCTGGGCAGCCTCTGCCAGGGACCAATGACCCTTTCTGTGAAAAATTTTTTCCTAATGTCCAGCCTGAACCTCCCCTGGCGGAGCTTGAGGCCATTCCCTCTCGTCCTGTTCCCTGTCACTTGGGAGAAGAGCCCAGCTCCCTCCTCTCCACAACCTCCTTTCAGGGAGTTGTAGAGAGCAATGAGGTCTCCCCTCAGCCTCCTCTTCTCCAGGCTGAACACCCCCAGCTCTCTCAGCTGCTCCTCTTGTTCTCCAGCCCCTTCCCCAGCTTCGTTGCTCTTCTCTGGACTCGCTCCAGAGCCTCAACATCCTTCTTGTGGTGAGGGGCCCAGAACTGAACACAGGATTCGAGGTGCGGTCTCACCAGTGCTGAGTACAGAGGGAGAAGAACCTTCCTGGACCTGCTGGCCACACCGTTTCTGATCCAAGCCAGGATGCCATTGGCCTTCTTGGCCACCTGGGCCACTGCTGGCTCATGTTCAGTTGCTGTCAACCAACACCCCTCACCACTGGGTATAAATGGTGGTAACATCAATTGAGAATGACATGCTTGTGCTTCCTTTGCAATAAAATACATATTATACCCACCTGCCGCATTCATTTTCCTCTCACTGCTCTTTATTTTATTTACCCTCCAATTCAAGGACCACCAAAAGCTCTCCTTGCGCAGCAGTGAGCTGTGGCTTGGGGTTTGCTGTCCCTGAAACAAGGTGATGTCAGGCCTGGGGGGAGATGTCAGATTGCCCCGGGTCGTAATAAAACCACACGCATTCATTTTCCTGTCAAATCAGCTTTAAACAAGCCCGATGTGAGTAAACACGGAAGCACAGATTGCAAAGGCTGTACAAACACTCCCAGCTAACCAGTTTATACTCAGCAGATGTTAATGTTTAGCAGGCAGGGATGTGCCAAGAGGGTTGTCTTCCACAGTGGGTGAGTAGGGAGAGTTAGGTAGATGAGACCTTCTGGGTGGGTGAGACCCGTGGAGCAGCAGGCGGTCAAATGCAGGAGGCAGGGATGCAGCCTGGAGCATCCCTGAAACCTTCGAACGAGCCTGGTACCTCCTATTCAGCCCCAGCATGCAGCTCAAGTAATCTCTGGGATGTGCCGGGATGGATATCCCCTCTGCTCCGGGATTTTAGGAGGGTTTGCCAGTCAGGGATGTTTAGAATCCGTAGGAGCCGAGCTGCAGCACGTGTAGGAAAGAAGCCGTGATCCTGGAATAATGTTATCTTAGCAAATGGTTTTGTTATGGTTGTCGGATTCCTTGAGGAACATTTCTTCATCTAGCAAAGCAGCAATCTCAACGCTGAGGGAAGTTTTTCATTATCGGCTCCAAGGAGCTTGGAGATGAGGGATTAGGGAAAAAGGCAAAGAAATCCACTGTTGCGGGAAAGAAAAATAGGGGATCTCTCTTCAGTGAGATATGAAAATGCCTTGGAGATACTGGCTGCATCCAGACATGAAAGCAGAGAGCAAAAACCCATGAAGGGGGTGACCAGATGTGGGCTATGAGCAGCTGCCAGCATTGCTTTAGCAAAGAAAATCTAACAAAAAAGAGAAACTCCACACCTGAGACAACTCCCCTCCTCCCATTTCTTCATTTTGCCATATTCCTTGCCTTGTTTTTCTCAATATTTTGAGCAACTCCCCAAATGTTTCTACTTGGAGAAGCACAATATTGGCTCCCTGTGTATCCCAAACACAGTTACAGGCTGGGCAGAGCGTGGATTGAGAGCAGCCCTGAGGAGAAGGACTTGAGGTGCTTGAAGAGGAGAAGCACCACATGAGCTGACAATGGGCACTCGCAGCCCAGAAACCAACCGTATCCTGGGCTGCATCCAGAGCAGTGGGAGCAGGAGAGCAAGGGAGGGGATTCTGCTCCTCTGCTCCGCTCTGTGAGACCCACCTGGAGCCCTGAGTCCAGCTCTGGAGTCCCCAGTATAAGAAGGAGATGGAACTGTTGGAACAGGTCCAGAGGAGGCTGCAAAGATGATCCAAGGGCTGGAGCACCTCCCATACGAGGACAGGCTGAGAGAGTTGGGGTTGTTCAGCGTGGAGAAAAGAAGGCTCCAGGGAGACCTTAGAGCAGCTCTCAGTGCTGAAAGGGGCTCCAGGAAAGCTGGGGAGGGGCTCTGGATCAGGGAGTGCAGAGATGAGATGAGGGGGAACCGTTTTCAGCTGAAAGAAGGGAGATTGAGATGAGATCTTATGAAGAAAAGTTTTGCTGTGAGGGTGGGGAGAGGATGGGACTGAATGCACTTTGAGGTCCCTTCCAACTCAAACCATTCCGTTATTTTCTGATATGTAACACAGGGCACCAGAGTCTCCAGCCTGCACGGCACAGACAGAACCAGGACCTGCAGCCTGGCAGGCAAAATTCAGTGCATTAAGACTGCGGGAGCATCTTGGGTTGCACCCACCAGCTCAGTATTTTTATTCTGCTTATACAACAGGACCTGCTTTATTCGGAAGCCACCCACAGAAACTGAAGTTGATCCTGGGACAAAAGTGAAGCAGCAGAGTGAAGGAGTGGGGCAAGAGAAGAGTCTTACATATCTCCTGCAGCCAGAGGGACTCTGATGTGGCAAACAATGTGAGTTCTTGCTAATTCCCCTTTGTCTAGTGCAAAACGCCTTCCACGTCTCTTCCTCGCCCTTGGCTTGAGTGCAGATGGAGCCTCTGCAGCCCAGATTGGAGCAAGAGCTCAAGATTCCTTCCAGCTCCAGAGGTCATTTGGCCCAGCACCCTGCAGCCATGGGAGAAGAGAGGGTAGATATAAAAGCAACCCAGTCTGAGGGATGAAGAAGTCCTTTGGAGAAGACTAAAAGGTGCAGGAAAGCATGGAGGAGTGGAAATAGAAGCATGTGGGAAGCAGAACCAGAAGGTCCCACCACAAGTGCAAATATAAGCACTGAAATATCACGCCAGTGCTCCGTCAAGGATTTATCCCCAAGGCTTTGGACTCATTACCTAGAATAAGGAGGATTTAGGACCTTTTTCCTAGACGTCTCTGCTTGCCTCTCTCCCACCCCACCTCATCTGTCCCACCACCTTGTTTGGCTTATCGACACGTTCAGCCCCGACGCTCCATGCCACGAGGGGAATGTTGTCAGGGGGTTTTATCTCCTTCCCACTCCAGTTTTATCAGTTATTTATTTATTTGGGTTTATTGCTTTCCTTGTTCGTTTTGTCATTTTGTTTACTCAATCCCCAAGGCTGCTGAAACGAGGCACTGAAAAAGAAAATATAGGACAAATAATGATTATTTGCATGTTCTCTGGCACAAGCCAAGAAACCATCCTCCAGGGAGAGGGTGGGATTCGCCTCTGTTTGTTTCTTCAGAAGCGATATTAAAAAGGAAAAATGTGAAAAGGCGAGTGGAAGAGTTAACCCTTGCAGGCACCACGTCTTCACACCACAGAGGGGGCTGAAAGCTCCCAGGAGTGAGGAGGAGAAAGAGGATGAATCAAAAACAGGTTCCCTGGTGCTTTTGGCTTCCCACCAGCAGCAAAAATGCAGGAAGAGGAGTCTTGGAGAAAAACCCTGCAATCTGGTACCTGGGGCAAAGCAAAGGCCAGGGCTATTTTTTTTCTCGCTCCTCCCTCCAAAAAAAAAAAAATACCCCTCTGATGGTAATTTTTAGGAGTGAATCCCAGTTGGATCTGGTGGATAATTTCTAGGTCTGGGTGTGGAGGTGTGGGGCTCTCATCTGGCACGTGGGATGCTCAGCATCACCCCGGGGGCTAAGGAGCCCCTGCACCAGCTCCTGGGTGGCTCAGGAGAAAACACCTACATGCTCATCCCTTTAGACCAACTCATCGGCTTTGCAACAAAACTAATGTGCCTTTTCTTTACAGAAAGGAGGACAAAACCACTGACTCACACACACACAATGTGCTAATTAGAGCAGATTTTCAGGTCCAAGTAGGAGCAGGGCCCCGAGGACCTGGGCTGCTTCCAGCACCCCTTTGACTGTGTTAGAAAATAAAATCCCTAAAGCCTTTCTAATTGCATTTGCAAAGGAAGGAAGGATAGAAGGAAGAAAGGAAGGAAGGAATTTAAGAGGAAAGATTGAGATGAGATCTTAGGAGGAATGTTTTCCTGAGAGGGTGGTGATGCAGTAGCCCAGGTTGCCCAGAGCAGTGGTGGCTGCCCCATCCCTGGAGGTGTTCAAGGCCAGGTTGGATGGGGCTTGAAGCCCCTGATCCAGTAGGAGGTGTCCCAGTTGGAACTGGATGAGCTTTGAGGTCCCTTCCAACCCAAACCATTCCATGATTCTATAATTCTATCAATTATTCAGCATCATTTATACTGAAAGTGCTTGGGTTTTTTTTAATTAGCAGCTTAAATGATTTAAAATGACATGCTTCCCATTTTCTTCACCATGTCAGATCCCTGCTCCGGAAAAAAATGATCCGAAGGGCTGGAAGGAGGACACATGCCTCTTATCACTTCTGTTTCTCCACTTCAAAAGCAGAAAATAATAAATGTCAAAGGTTAGGAGCCAAAGATTTCCTTCTCAAAAAGACACACATTCCAAATGGTTTTATACAGCGCAAAACAACCTCACTGTGAGCAATCTGGATGGGATTTTCCTTCTTGTGACCTTTTGGGCAGCTGGGTTTTACCGTTGCCTCTAGGGATGGGGTAGCACAGCAGGCACAGACTCACGGAGGGGCTCCAGCTCCTGTGATGTTCCAGGGAAGAAAAGAAGCTCAAAACCCTGGGATTCAGTTGGGATAACAGCTGCTTTGCATTAGCATCTCCCTCTTGAGGCTTCCCTTGTTTTGCTTCTTTCTCCTTGTTTCCTTTTCTCTCTGCTTGCTCCTTTTTCTCCTGCCTGTAGGAGACAAGAACACAGCCCAGGTTCTCCATGTCTTTCAGTGCCCGTTTTCCTCCGTGTTTGTTTTTCCATGTAATGTATCCTCACCTCCAAAGGAAGTGTTGAAGCCAGGGGGTTAATGGGCAACTTGGGAAAACTCTGATCAAGGCCTTACCTCGCCCCAGTGATCCTGCACGACCTCGAGGAAGACCCCTAAACCCAGATCACACCTCCCCCTAAAGACTGGAAGTACCTAAAGATGGATGAAGACATGTCCTCTAGTCTCCTTAATTTCCCTTAACATCAAGCATGGGAATATTGGACTTTTTTCCCAAGAGGAAGCTGAGAGGAGACCTCATTGCTCTCTCCAGCTACCTGATAGGAGGTTGTGGAGAGGAGGGAGCTGGGCTCTTCTCCCAGGTGACAGGGGACAGGACGAGAGGGAATGGCCTCAAGCTCCGCCAGGGGAGGTTCAGGCTGAACATTAGGAAAAATTTTTTCATGGAAAGGCTCACTGGGCACTGGCAGAGACTGCCCAGGGAGGGGGTTGAGTCACCTTCCCTGGAGGGGTTTAAGGGATGGGTGGATGAGGCGCTGAGGGACATGGTTTAGTGTTTGATGGGAATGGTTGGACTCGATGATCCAGTGGGTCTGTTCCCACCTGGTGATTCTATGATTCTATGATTTTTGAGGATGCCCAGATAGGTGAGGCTTGGGTAGACTCAGTCTGCTTTTTAGCCATCGTCTCGCTGCACCTTCGCTTGTCGAGATGTCCTTCCCCTGCTTCTCATGCCTGTGTTTCTATACCATATGGGTCTTCTAGACAACATATGTCATCAAGAACACAGAGAGCCTCCATCATCTCTGTCATGATACTGAGGTCCCTGTAGAATCACAGAATGGTTTGGGTTGGAAGGGACCTCAAAGCCCATCCAGTCCCACCCCTGCCATGGGCAGGGACACCTCCCACTGGATCAGGGGCTCCAAGCCCCATCCAGCCTGGCCTTGAACCCCTCCAGGGATGGGGCAGCCACCCCTGCTCTGTGCAACCTGGGCCAGGGCCTCCCCACCCTCACAGCAAAACATTTCTCCCCAAGATCTCATCTCAATCTCCCCTCTTTCAGATGAAAACTGTTCCTCCTCATCCTTTCCCTGTGCTCCCTGATCCAGAGCCCTTCCCCAGCTTTTCTGGAGCCCCTTTAAGCACTGGAAGCTGCTCTGATGTTTCCTCAAAGTCTTCTCTTCTCCAGGCTGAACAACCCTGACTCTCAGCCTGTCCTCAGAGCAGAGGTGCTCCAGCCCTTTGTGGCCTCCTCTGGACCTGTTCCAACATTTCCATGTCCTTCTTATATTGAAGACTCCAGAACTGGACACTGGGCTCCAGGCGAGGTCTCACAAAAGCAGAGAAGCCCCTCGCTCAGGAATCATGCGTTCCCAGAGCCTGCACTTTGAAACTATTCCAGACAATATAGAACAGCAGAAAAGGCCGAAGCAAGAAAAAGGAAGCCTGTTCTGTGATGTGGGGAAGGATATATTTAGGCTATTTTCTCAACTCTCTACACCCTGAAGGCTTTGACTCACCCTCGATGTAAACTTGCATCCTGTGTGTGAAGTTTACAGGCTGTACTGAGCAGGGAGGTGCTGAAGTGCCGCTTAAAATTAAGAATATGCTTAAGGGCTAAGAAAAATGGGCGGTATTTAAGCGTGAATAGCAATTAAGCACTGAATTTGACAGACTTAGAGAGTTGGGGTTGTTCAGCCTGGAGAATAGGTCTCCGAGGAGACCTTAGAGCAGCTTCCAGTGCTAAAAGGGGCTCTAGGAAAGCTGAGGAGGGTCTGTATATAAACATATGGAGTGATGGGATGAGGGGGAACAGCTTTAAATAGGAGAGGGACAGGTTTAGTCTAGATATAAGGAAGAATTTCTTCATTAGGAGAGTTGGTGAGGCCCTGGAACAGCTTGTCTAGGGAAGTGGTGGCTGCCCCATCCCTGGACGGGTTCAAGGCCAGGATGGATGGGGCTTGGAGCCCCTGATCCAGTGGGAGGTGTTGGAATTAGATGATCTTTAAGGCCCCTTCCAACTCAAACCACTCTAGGATTCTATTAAATGTGGCTCTGGGTGCCTCAGTGGCTCCAGGTCAGAGCATATTGCTTGGGGATCTCCAGCTGTGCCCGATGCTCCGGCCACCTGAAAGTGTCTCGGATGCTGTCAAATCCCCCTGCTCGAATTTTTCATTTTAGAGCAAAAAGCAGCTGTTACTGTAAATAATTGCCCATATACCTCAGTTACACAGCGTTGTTCCTTCCACGACTCCAAAACACTTTTCCTTGAGGGTTTATATTCCCAGCGCTGTCAATCCAACACCTCTCACCAGCGCTAAATTAATTTTCGAGGAGGAGGGGGGTGGCAAAGAAATGCTTTAAGAAATAAATAATTAAGCCATGTTAAATAACCATTTGGGAGAGCATCTACCTCCCGGGTTTGCTTGGCTGCACTTGATATTAATTAAGCTAAATCCAAATACAGCACCTTCCCCAGGAGTCGGCTGGAAAGCTCTCACCGCTCGCCCCGTGACTGCAGTTTCCAAGGGTTTTACCTAGTTAAGGATCATAATCTTTAACAGCTGCCTGATTTACTCAGCTCACTCCCTCAGAGATGCTAATGATGGACACCGTCTTTCTGTTCTTTCTCTCATCACTTCTTCAAGGATTATGCATTTCTAGGAGGGAAAAGATGAGATGGAGACCTCCAAAAAGAGAACATTCCACTCCTTCCACCGGTCAATGAGGTGGAAGCTTGCTTGCCATAAATCCATGAGATCTACTTCCCAGATTAGCATTGGCCAGACAAATTTGGCACCGACTGCACTGTATAATTAGGAAAAAATATTAAAATGAAAGAAAAAACAGCAGAAATGCTTGTGGGAATGTGTCAGATTGCTGGCTGGAGAGAATGGCGGGGGGGAAGTTTAGTCTGCTGCAAGGAGCCAGCAAGGGTCGGCATCACCAGGGGGGTTGGCATCACTCCTCAATATCCTGTGATACTGAGGTGCTGGAGCTCAGCTCCATCATCTCCTGGCTGTGGAAAAGCTGTGTGGGCTTTCTACAAGCACCGGCCCCAGGTTAGGCTCAGTGACACATCCTCAGAGCCACAGAATGGGAATAAAGCCTTTTCTGCTTGGAGAACAAGCAGAACCAGCACAGCCCATCACTGGCGCCGGGAGGGGTGCTGGGGAAAGGCAGGGAGAGGAGACAAGGGCTCTCATCCCTGCTGCACATCGTCATCACTTTTTACATCCCTGCTTTCGCATCAACATCCCCGTTTTCCCCTTTGCAGGTTTTTTTTATAACCCGGGGAGATCTTTTCTGTGGCGTGTTTGTCTGTGGCGTGTTTATCGGTTAGATCCGTTTGTTCAGTTCACATCTGGTTCTGCTTTTGTCTCTTGGCAAAACATCATCATCATCATCACAACAACAACAACAATAATAATAATAATAATCATAGCAAAGCAGCATCCCAGTAGCAGATAGCAGATCCGCAGCCACGTCAAAGCCCTTGACCAGAAAGAGAGTGCTGCCGCCCCTCTCCATGGTTTCTCTCCCTAATGTTACACTTCAGGTAACCCCTTTTTTTAAGAAAAAAAACCTAACATTTTTTTCCAGCTTCTTAGGTTTCAGCTTAAGACAAATGAAAACAAACAGGTTTGCAGGCAGTCCCAGATGCAGGATCAGGTTTTCGGTTCATAAAGGCAATTCCGTACGCGTTGCCCAAGGATCTTCAATCCTCAGGCTCAGCCAGGGATGGGGTTGGAGCAAAGCACTCGGCGGTTTGGCTGGGGCAGTACGTGACCTTCATTCCCAGCAAATCCCCTTGCGTATTAAATCATTTAGAGAGTTTTGCACTTGTTAGACATGTTGCCACGAGAGCTTAAGAGGCTGGAGATCTCAGTGTCCCATTGTGGACACCAGCCATGCCTTATGCTGCTATGCCATGGGGATAGATTCAATTTTCATTCCATTTTTACTATCTAAATGTAAGAAAATATATATTAGGTCGGAGCAGAGGTCCCTTCAATCCAGCATCTTTTTCCAAAAGTGGCAGAAAGCTGATACTGGGGAAGTGCACAAGAACAGGGCCAAGAACATGGATGGGAGACTAAAATCAGAGAATCAGAGAATGAGAGAATCACTTAGTAGTTTGGGTTGGAAGGGACCTCAAAGATCATCCAGTTCCAACCCCTCTGCCATGGGCAGGGACACCTCCCACTGGATCAGGGGCTCCAAACCCCATCCAACCTGCCCTTGAGCACCTCCAGGGATGGGGCAGCCACCCCTGCTCTGGGCAACCTGGGCCAGGGCCTCCCCACCCTCATCGTGAAGAAATTCCTCCTTGTGTCCAGTCTAAATCTGCCCCTCTCCAGTTTATACCCATTGTCCCTCATCCTATCACCACAAGCCTTTGTGAACAGTCCCTCCCGAGCTTTCTTGTAGCCCCTCCAGGTACTGGAAGGTCACTCAAAGGTCTCCTCAGAGCCTTCTCTTCTCCAGGCTGAACAACCCCAACTCTCTCAGCCTGTCATCGTATGGGAGGTGCTCCAGCCCTCAAATCATCCTTGTAGCCTCCTCTGGATCTGTTCCACCAGCTCTGTGTCCTTCTTATGTTGAGGATTCCAGAACTGGACACAGGACTCCAGATGAGGTCTCACAAGAGAGGAACAGAGGGGCAGAATCACTTCCCTCAACCTGCTGGCCACGTTCTTTGGATGCAGCCCAGGACGTGGTTGGCTTCTGGGCTGCAAGTACACGTTGCCAGCTCATGTCGAGCTTTTCATCGACCAGCACCCCATGTCCTTCTCTGCAGAGCTGCTCTCAGTCACTGGGTGAAGGAAATACATTTGTTCCAGCAGAGGACTTGGGTCCATGGAGACTCCTGAGCACAATCCATGGCCCAAAGGAACGAGCCTCATGCCCATCACTCTGCCCCTTTCAATTCCTTGCCTGTTTCTAACCCTGTTGCAACCACTGCAAAGCTGAGCTTTCAAAGCTGTGGGTTTCCTTCACGTTTAGTAGAGCCAGAGGATGCAGGTGCTTTCCCAACAGGGAAAGGTAGCTGGCTCAGCCTTCTATTAGACATCAAAGAATCCAAAAAGGATGATGAATCCACAATGAAGGGAAGCAGAACACAAAATCTTTCAGCGTCAGAAAACCAGGAAACATGAGAGCTGTCAGTGGCAGCATCTCCTGACACTGGGAAAAGCCACCCCTTCCCCTTGGACACAGCATACGATGCTCCACATCATTTCTCCTTCACTAGGAGCCCTTTCCTGCAGCTTCTGGCATGATGTGGATGCAGAACATCATCTGTGTGACACCCGGTCCCAGGTGTCGGTGTTTGGCTCAGCCCCATAACTCCACAACTTTCCTGCAGCAAAACCCTCTGAACAAGCAGCCCTGACTTGGCTAAACACCAGCCTTCCTTGTGTGGGTTTCTTGATTCTTTTCTTCCTCACCAGGTAAATACTTGGAGTTTGTGTGGGGGTTTTGTGTCTCTGGGTGATTTTTAAGGGCATCTAGTTAAAAATGTGGCTGGTACCTGGTGCTGGAGGACCAAGGTGCTCGGTTTTGCTTAGGTTTCTTCTCCTGAAAACATATCCAAAGGGAAAGGTATGGTGTGGGTTATTGTGCCAAGTGGAAATCTCCTTCTCTGTTCCTAATACAGCTGTTTGCCCCTAGAGCCCTTGCAACATGGGATTTATCAGAGTGGAGACTGAACTTTCTTGTGGGGAGAGGTACAGGTACAGCTCCCTGTAGAAGCTCCCAAGGGGTAAGGTGCTCGATCAGGTCTGTTTGTCTCTTTATAGCAATTTAAAGCAAAGCAAGTTTATACTCTAATAAAATACATTAAGCTTGCCAAATCATTGCAGCATGGCAGGAAAAAGAATTGCGTTTGCTAGGGGGAAATAACGTACCAGGCAGTCTGCTAAGAGCCAGGGTGACATCAGGCATCCCTGAGCAGATGTTCTATTCAAAGGAAAGGGGTTAGCTCACCACTGGCACTGATGTAGCCGGGAAAGAGGGTTCTGACTCAGGGAGGGCGTGTTGGGAACCAGCAGGAGGAACGGGCACTGTTTTCTGGGCACCCAGCAACCCCGCAGCCACGCCAGGTGAGCTCAGCTCTAACGCTAACCTCGCTTTTCCTGGCCCTTCCAGAGGTGATAGGAAAAGGAAGGAGGCTTTGCCCGTGTGTAGAGGTGATTCCAGAATAGCACATCGGGAAGGGATGGTCCAGAACTCAGTTGTTCCAGGATGTGAGAGCACTGTTCTGGTTTATATTAAACCATTTAACCCTGTATCTCTGTTATGCTACAAAAGAGCCTCCTGTTTCTAGGCTAAAGCAAAGACAAATCCACCCCTGGGCTCCTTTAAGCTGGACTTTTTGCCCGTAATAAATCCTGTACCAGAAGGAAGCCATAATATTCCAAATAAAAGCAAAGTCTTTCAATATTTTTATCTTTCTGTTAATGAGTTGAGGCTTCAAAGAGACTGGGATTGCGATAAGACAATAAATGCTCTGCAGCCACCAGCTAAATGATGTAGGTACAACCATATCCCCCAAGGAACCAGGTGTAACTTTAAATACAGTTTTATTTTGGGTTTGCTATTGATGCACAAACAGCAGAGATCAAGGTTTAGTATACATGGTATACACAAAGCAGCCAGTACGATCGGCATCTCCGTCCTCTTGCTGCGCACTCAGCAAAAGAACCACAATAGAAGAAATCCCTCCTGCCCCATCCTTTCCCTCCCCCTCAACAAGGGTGACAATTAATTTCTTAGTGGCTTGGAAACTGCCTGTGGGATGGCAAGACAGTAAAGGGCAGCTCCTTGGAGCTCCATCCCCAAATGAGAGCGTGGTGGGCACTTGGCTAGGCAGGAAAACCCTCTGGAATCGGATGATACGTTCATGGGAATGGAGACCTGGAAGGGATTTCCTAGAACATTAAATCCTGTCCCCTGCTGCGCAGAGCAACCACAACATCTGCTCCTGGCTCTGTGGAGCAGTGTGGAGACTCAAAATATTGTTGTGCTCAAAGAGGCGTTGCATAAATCCAGGGAGGGTGGGTCCACAAACCTCATCATGAGGAGTTTGCTGAGCTGGTGGGAAGGTCTAGCGAGGAAACCGTTGTGCTACTGCAGACCTGTGTCTTGTGACCTTTCGTGCCTTGCCCACAGCTGGAGACCTTTTTGGAGCAGACCAGAGGGCACAAGGAGTTTCCACACTGCACCTGCATGGGACTGAGTGAGCAAGGTGGGCTCCAAGCCTCAATTAGTGGAGATGGCATCTTTTGCCAACCCATAATGAGTGTCTCATCCCTTTCTGCCGCTCCAGATAACAGCACGGCTCAACCCAGAGACCCTGGCTTGCTCACAGTCCCAGCTTGTTAATCAAGAGGCACCTTCATCAGTGGAAAAGCAAAAAGTCAAATGGTTCCTGATGGTGGGATCTCAGCAAGAGACCTAAATGATGCATTAGAGGGTTGTTGGGGAGAGAGAGGGATGCAAGAGCTACAGCAGCCTCCAATCACCACTTGGCACCATGCTTTGTAATCACAGGTACCAAATGAACCCTTGTACCAAACCCTGGAGGGGGAAGCTGCTGTAGATGCTCTGCAGCAGCAAGAGGCCCGACCCCTACTCTTTCCCTGTGCACCTGAACCCCCATTAAGCCCCTTTCCCCCAGAAAAAGCCAAGACCCAAATTCATATTGATCTCCTGCAACTCAAAAGCGATGCTGGAATGTCATCCCAGCTCCACCAAAGTTTGGATCTGGCTTTCCTAGGGGGTTTAATGCGGAAGAAAAAGAAGAGAATGGTTTGAGTTGGAAGGGACCTTAAAGATCATCCAATTCCATCCCTGTGCCGTGGCAGGTACCCCTCCCACTGGATCAGGCTGCTCGAAGAACCCAGCCTGGCCCAAGGGTTGGAGGGCAGAGAGCACTGGGGTGTCTGAGCACCGCATTCTGGTCCCATGAAGCAGCGAGCACCATTTCCAGAGCAGAGTCAAGTACCAGCGACTCGTGGGGCTGCATCCGACCCCGTATGGCACCGTGCCGCGGTACTACAGTACAGTTGCTTCTTGCTGTTTTGGAACGACAGCTCAAATCTCAGGTCTGTAGTTATTCCTTTTAGCCCTGAAAACTCCAGGCAGGTGATTTACTGCCTGCCCTGGACCGGGGCATAAAGGAGCATCCAGTTTCACACTGGATACTGGCACAGCCCCATCCCAAAGCACCGTAGGAAAACCTCAACCAGGTGAAAGCCCACTGGGAATAACACCATCCCCACCATGCAAGGGTTACATCCATCAAGGTGGGAGGAAGGAGGTTAAAAAAAAAATACAGAGTTAAGCACCATAAAATCTACACTGGTCAGGTCATAAACATGAGGAGAAAACGAAAATAAAGCCACCACCTTCCAGCCTGGTCCAGTGACACTACTGGGCTCTCCAGGCTGCAAAGTCATTGGAGACATCAGGACCAACACCTCATGGCACCGGTGGCTGGACAGTAAAATTTGCTGTCGTTGCATTGTAAATGCTTTTGGTCCCATTTAACACTAGTGTTGGGGGAGTCTGGGGAGGGCAGAGGTAGGGTTGGCCCTGGGAAGACCAGGGAGGCTTCAACTGTGCAATTTGGAGGCATCTCCCTGCCCATCCTTGGATCCATTCTAGACAGCCATCCTCTTGTTTCCTCCTCAACTCCCAAGCTCCACCAGCCGGTGTCCGTGTCATTTGGCAGCTTCGAGGTAGATGTTCGTTCCCGCTCTGTCTCTGAGCGACCTGGTCGGTAAATTCCCTCTGACCTGGGTGTGTGGGTCGTGCGTGCTCTGTCCCCACACCCAGATCCCTTTTTTTTTTTGCTTCCCCCACCCTGTTTGATATGTGCTATGGACATTCCCTCTCCCAGCCCCTGGCTGCTGCTCGGCTGCATCCAGCCTGAGGGACACTGTGCCCTTCCTCGGAAACACCTTTTGACCTGCTCAGCACGGCCTCAAGGTGCAAAAATCCAGCTCCTGGGGCTTCCTCCGAAAATTGCAACTCTCCCTGGGCAGCGAGCGCCCGGCTGGCACCGCACACTTCAGCGCCCGTCTCTTGAAACCCTGCCCGCAGCTCTTGGAGCAGGGAGACCACGGTCCCGCTTCCCAGAGCGGGCACGGCTCCCCGCAGAGCCGCACATCGGCCGGGCGCTGTGCCGCATCGCACTCAGCGGCTGGTTGGCCGTAGGAGTCGCGACAAGCCACCGAGCGCTTCTGCAAGCCATCCCCACAGGTGACGGAGCAAGCCTCCCAACCGCCTGCCGCCCACTTGTAGGAGGGACGTTTGTAGCTCGGTCTCCCGCTGTCCAAGCGGTTGGACAGGCTGAGGACGCTGTTGTTGAGGTCCGGTGGGGTCTTGCCCTCCTTTTTGTATGGCAACTTGTCCTCTTTGCTCTCCTTGGGGAGGTAGAAGGAGTAGCGTACCCGAGGAGGGGTCATCTTCCCCACAGAGAGCACCTCCAGAGTCAGGGGTTCCTGGATGGGCTTGAAGGCTTGGATGCTCTCAACGGCGGTGCCGGTGCCGCTGTACCGCAGGACGCTGCCCTTCACCATCAGGTCCCTCTCCACGGCCGAGACGATGAAGTGGCCATTCAGCAGGTACTTGCCCTGCCCGTTCTTCAGTGCTAGGTAGTTGTCGTCGCTGATCAGCCCTTTGTAGCCCCGTTGCCTGATGTCGATGTTGGAGGCGCCCGCAGGGATGACCACCACGAAGTTGTAGCCGTGCCTGGAAGATAAGAGCAAGCAGGACAGGCCATCAGGCAAGGGGACCATCTAGCTATGACGTGGCCTTAGCCCAAAGCTTTGTAGCCAGAGCCCTGAGATCACAGAATCATAGAATCACCAGGTTGGAAAAGACCCATCGGATCATCGAGTCCAACCATTCCTATCAAACACTAAACCATGTCCCTCAGTGCCTCATCCTCTTGTCCCTTAAACACCTCCAGGGAAGGTGACTCAACCCCCTCCCTGGGCAGTCTCTGCCAGTGCCCAGTGACCCTTTCCGTGAAACTTTTTTTCCTAATGTTAGGACTAAACCTCCCCTGGCGGAGCTTGAGGCCATTCCCTCTCGTCCTGTCCCCTGTCACTTGGGAGAAGAGCCCAGCTCCCTCCTCTCCACAACCTCCTTTCAGGTAGTTGTAGAGAGCAATGAGGTCTCCCCTCAGCCTCTTCTTCTCCATGCTTACTACTTATTTCTTACTACTGCTACCGTTGTTTCCTCCTACCCATGAAGATCACTTTGAATCTCCTCCCTGTGCTGAATTTTGTCTAGGCTGAGATTACACACGTCTGAGAAGATGCTTCAGCTCCTCTGGCTCAACAGCACAAATAATGGAGATAACTCCATCAGCAGAAACTGATAGCATGTTAGGCACGTCCTGCTTCTCCTTCAGAGCTAGCTCAGGTACGCGTGGTGATGTATGTTAGCAGAAGGACACTTTGCTCAGGATGGACTTAGCCCCCACTACCATCTCTATGACCTTCCTGCATCCACCTCAAAGAGCAGAGCTGGGAAAGAAGAAAGAGCACATGGTCATCTAACACTCACATGGGTTTGGTGAACAACCCGGAGACCTTCTTGCAGCTCTTGTTGTCTCCTCCGCACACGCTGCATTTGTCAAACTTCTTTTTGGAGCCCAGCTTCCCATCACAACCCGCTTTGATGCATTTGCCCTGGACGCAGATTGAGGTGGAGTCTGGGGAGCAAGGGGTGCCATCCACAACCTGCGCGAGGGTAAGAAAACAAGCTGCTTCATTTCCCTGCACCACCAACAAACCCCACAGCTGCGAACATCCACCTCGGGGCTACCCAAATCCATCCACCAGGTCCTGAGGAGTCACCCTTTGCTCAAGCTCTAATTTGCAGTTGGGATTTGTAGGGTCTCTGAGAAGAGACCGCATCCCTTCTCTGCTACATCTACTTATTTTTCTGCCTTTTCCATTGCAGCAGTATGAAGAGGACAGGCTGCACTGGGGACACGGCTAACACCACCCCACTTGGTTCTGTGTGTGGCCACCTGCCGTGTCTGGCACGTGCATCACTTCCCCAGCGCTGTAATTATTATCCTCTATTTCAGAACTATCCTCTATATCAGAACCACTACAAACCCAGAGGAAGACCTTTCACAGCCCAACTCCAGCCCTGAAATACATCAGCGGACGTGTACATGCTGATTCATACCCTCCTACAACCTCATCCAACATCAGCTTCCCACCAGGCAATGAAAATGCCTTCATTTCCAGGGGCGCTGGAGTCATCCTGCAGCCCAGACGCTGGGGATCCCTCACCAACCTTGGGTGCCAGCACGTAGAAGTAGCCGGTGCCATTAGCTCGGCAGATGAGTTTGCATTTGTCCCGGGGTGAGACACCGGAGTATTTGGGGACCCAGGAGACAGAGGCGGTGAGGCGGTTGGTGCTGTGGCTGTAGCCGTTGAAAGCTTCACACTGCTCCTCGCGGAAGCTCTTCCCTGGCACTGGAAAAAAGAAAAAAAAAAGGAGACATATATGGGATTGGGGACCAACCTGGACCTCCAGCACTGGTTTTACAGAGTTGTTATGCACTCAACCACAAGGAGGGTGAGCTCCAGCCCCTTACCTGCAGCAGAGCAGGGCTCCAGGTTGCAGGAGCGGTACTTGACGCGGATGCCCTCGCAGTAGGAGCCGCCGTTGGCTGGCACCGGGTTGGTGCACTCGCGCCTGGCCAGCTGCACCCCACCGCCGCACGTCCGCGAGCACTGCCCGTAGGGCGCCCACTTCCCCCAGCCACCATCCACCTGCGGGAATCAGAGTCGTGGGATCATTAAGGCTGGAAAAGATTAAGCTCATCCAGTCCAACCATCACTTCCACCCCACTGTGCTGACTAAACCATGTCCCAAAGATCCACATCTACACTGGTTTTGAACCCCACGAGGGATGGAGACCCAACCACCTCCCCAGGCAGCCTCTGCCACTGCTTCACCACTCCTTCAGTAAAGAAATTTTTCCTAATATCCAATCTAAACCTCCTCTGGTGCAACTTGAGGCCATTTCCTCCTATCCTATCACTTGTTACTTGGGAGGAGAGACCAACATCTTCCTTGCTCCAACCTCCTTTCAGGGCGTTGTAGAGAACAACACGGCAGGGTGAGATGCTGCACCCTCTTCACTGCTGGCTCCGTCTCAAGCTGGGGATCTATGGACTTGGAGCCATCCCCTGACAAGCAAAATCTCTCCTGCCTGTCCCAAAATGATGAAGCGGAGCAGCAGCATCCATCCCTCCTCGACAAATATGCAGTATTTAAGAGACCCTCCATCTCTTTTCACAACAGCATTCCGCCACCAGGTTCCCTGGAGCCAGAAGGCAGAGGATTGCTCAGCCAGGAATGGGATGATGGGAAAACTGGGTGGAAAATCTGTTGCCTGGCCGGGCCCAGAGAGTGGTGGGAAATGGAGTTAATTCCAGCTGAAGGCCAGTTACAAGTGGTGTCCCCAGGGCTCAGTGCTGGGTCCAGCCCTGTTCAATGTCTTTATCAATGACCTGGATGAAGGCATCGAGTGCACCCTTAGCAAGTTTGTGGATGACTCTAAGTAAGATGGAAGCATGGATCGGCTGGAGGGTCGGGAGGCTCCAAAGGGATCTGAACAGGCTGGACTGCTGGGCTGAGACCAATGGCATGAGGTTTAACAAGGCCACATGCTGGGTCCTGCACTTGGGGCACAACAACCCTGAGCAGCTCCAGACTAGGAGAAGTCTGGCTGGAAAGCTGCCAGGAGGAGAAGGACCTGGGGGTGTTGGTTGACAGCGACTGAACATGAACCAGCAGTGGCCCAGGTGGCCAAGAAGGCCAATGACATCTTGGCTTGGATCAGAAATGCCATGACCAGCAGGGCCAGGGAGGTTCTTCTCCCTCTGGACTCAGCACTGGTGAGACCGCACCTCGAATCCTGTGTTCAGTTCTGGGCCCCTCACCACAAGAAGGATGTTGAGGCTCTGGAGCGAGTCCAGAGAAGAGCAACAAAGCTGGTGAAGGGGCTGGAGAACAGGCCTTATGAGGAGCGACTGGGAGAGCTGGGGGCGTTTATCCTGGAGAAGAGGAGGCTGAGGGGAGACCTCATTGCTCTCTCCAACTCCCTGATAAGAGGTTGTGGAGAGGAGGGAGCTGGGCTCTTCTCTTGTGTCTTTTCCAACCTGGTGACTCTGTGATTCTGTGACCACGCGGAGCAGTTTTGGGGCTCATGGCGCAGGTACTCACCCTGTACTTACTGATGTTGTGCCTCTCAACGCAGACACCCTTCAGGCAGAAGCGTCCCTCGCCGCAGCTGGTGCCGTCTGCCCAGGGGAAGTGCCGGGTCTGGCAGACGATCTGCCCGCGCGCCTTGCCCGTGCACCACAGCTTGGCACAGAACTGCATGTACGGGCAGGGCTTGGAGCCCACGCCAAACGCCAGCTCGCACTGCTGGTTCAGGCTGTAGCTCGTCCCCGGCAGGTCTTCGGGCAGTGGGATAGGCTTGGCCGGCTGGTCCAGCAAGCAGTCTCCTGCAAGAGCAGGGATTGGGGGGTTTACTGGGTGCCTGGGGAGTTGTAGGGACCAGCACAGGGAGAGAGAACAGTGGTGGCTGCTGGTAATTTGGTTAAAGCTATCCCAGCCACGTGCCACCAGTGGGATCGTGTCCTACCCTGGAGATGCCCTCGATGTTGGCCACATCCAGGACCCAAGAGACTCCATCTCTTGGTCACACTGACCTACTGGCAGCCTTGGGTTAGGTTCTATGGACACTCTGGTGCTGAGGAAGCCTGGCTGGTGCAAAGCCATGACCAAATTTTTAGGAAAAAAATTTCATGGAAAGGGTCATTGAGTACTTGAACAGGCTGCCCAGGGAGGTGGTTGAGTCTCCTTCCCTGGAGGGATTTAAGGGACAAGTGGATGAGGCACTGAGGGACATGGTTTAGTGTTTGATAGGAATGGTTGGACTCGATGATCCAATGGGTCTTTTCCAACCTGGTGATTCTATGAAACTCTCTATGTTCTAGTTTGCTCATAGAGTTGCTCTACAGCCCATCAGCCTCTCCCAGTAACCAACCCCAGGGACAGATCCTACTTCTGCAGGGTAGGGACACAGGTAAGACGGTGAGGGGTGCGAGGGGCCTCACCGTGGCCGCTGTCGAGGAAGTCTGTGATGATGGCAGCGCTGCAGGCTGACCAGGGGTTGGCACGGTCGATCTGAATGAGGGTCGGGGACATCATGTGGTTGGTCTTCAGCCGGCCAAAGACCTCCTCGCAGGCCTTCACGTTGTCATGGGGCATGTTGAAGACATGGCCTGGGGGGGAAATGTTGGGGGACAGCCATGAATAACCCCCCTTGGAATGAAGATTAGGGTCCCCGCAACTGCTTGCGATGGGGGAAACTGAGGCACAGAGTGGGGCAGAGGATTACACAGGCTGTGTGGAGCCCAGGAGGCACCCGGGGAAGGATGATGCTTGCAGGCCCAGCACACACAAGCCACCCTGCCAGTGGTATCCCTGAGCCAGAGCACTTTCTGACACACCATCCAGGCTGTGTGGCCATCGGTGGAAAAGAAGGAAAAAGAAATTGCAAAGAGAAGGAGATCCAGCACTCGACCACCCCCACCCGTCCTCCTCCTCCTGCAGAGCACCACAAGTGTCTCCGGGGGTAGGCGTGCCCTCTGCCTGTTATTTCAGGACTCCTGAATCCTGGAAACCCAGCTGAGGTAGCAACCACAACAGCAAAGCTGTCTCAGCGGCTCTTTCCCACCCAGCTTGGGGGAGGAGGGGGATGTGTGTCTCATGCCCCAGGGTGGAATTTCCCCATCACCAGATACCGGTTGTTGTCTGGTCTTCCGGAGGTGGAAACAGAGGTTATTTTGAACCTCGCCAGCTCCTGGCATTCCTCCCAAGAGGAAGGATGAGGAGAGCCGGGAGCCAGGGCTCAGTGCTGGGTCCAGCCCTGTTAAACGTCTTTATCAATGACCTGGATGAGGGGATCTAATGTACCCTTAGCAAGTTTGCAGATGATCTGCTGGAGGGTAGGGAGGCTCCAAAGGGGTCTGACCAGACAGGACCGCTGGGTTGAGACCAACGGGATGAGGTTTAACAAGGCCAAATGCGAGGTCCTGCACTTGGGGCACAACAACCCTGAGCAGCTCCAGACTAGGAGAAGTCTGGCTGGAAAGCTGCCTGGAGGAGAAAGTTTAGTATTTGATAGGAATGTTTGGACTCGATGATCCGGTGGGTCTTTTCCAACCTATGATTCTTACCAAGCTCGTGGGCGGTGGTGAAAGCCGAGGGGAGCCCATCGTCCTCGATGACGGAGCAGCTGCGCTTGGGGTCGCACATGGTTCCCACATCTGCCATCCCCAGCGTGTCGCAGGTGGTGGCACCGCACAGGTCCTGCAAGGCACAGAGGGAAGGGGTGAATCCCAGGGCCAGGATGGGTATCACGGTTCCCATCCCTACCCCGTCCCCGGTGTCCCATGGTGAGCTGATCCAAGGCTGATCCCAGAGGGATGGGGACCACACCAGGCTATGGAGACAGGAAACCTCACCCTGCCACGGACCGGGCTGCAAGGACATGTTTCCATTTATCCCTGGCACCGGGGATGCTTTTTGTGCGTAGCATCCTCTTGTGCCTCTAGCAACAAACAGCTCCTCTGGCCAGGGTGGAGCTGGTTTTGGCACGGAGGGTCAGCCTGGCTCCAGGCGGGTGGACAGGAAGGCACCTGGCCTTGGGCTCGCAGCTGAGCCTTTTCTCAACCTCATTTCTCAGCTTCTTCCTAAAAGCAAGAAGCCCCTGGGCTCGATCCAGACGTTCCCAAGGCTAAGGGAAACGCTCCTGACTCGCCAAGACAATTTGCAGCTCTGCCTTGAGGAGCAACCAAGGAGGAGGAACCAGCCCAGCCTTCCACTCCCAGCAGAAGGGCTGCTGGACTTCACATAGATGCAGCCGGGATGGCGGACGGGAAGGGTTCCATCATAGGTAGATCTTCAGCATCCAAAGGTGCTCATGCCAATGAAAATTCGCTGTTTGAACAGCCTGGCCTTGTCCTCAGATGCCCCTTCCCCTGCTGGAGTCTCTGGGTGGCTTGGGAGGGCTCGTGCATCATCCCCATCCCTCGGTGCTGTCCCAGCGGGCTGCAGGGGAGCCCACACAGGGGGCAGGGAGCAGCTCTCCACATGAAAAGAAAACGTAAAGGACCCGCCAGGCACTCCCATGCTATAAATAAGCGTGATTCATGCTGAGCGCTCGCCCAGCCAAAGCGCCTGGGTTGCTCGAAATCTCGTACGAGCGGCTCTGCCAACATTTCCAGTGAGGTTTCCAAGCAGAAGGCATTCCCGCTCAGGCAGGTTCAGCCGTGAGTAAATAACAGTCCCGATGACTTCAGAGAGCTCCGGCCAGGGCTGCGATGGCTTTAACAGGAGACCTGCGGCTACAAAACCTGGAGGCGCAGACGAGACCATGATTTCTGGAGAGGCAAGGAGGAGAAACGCCTGGGTCTGGGTCGGCTGTCGTGGCTGGTGGAAAATCCCATCATGCAAACAAGTTCAGCTCTCTGCTCTGTGACAGTTTTCCTTGTCGGCTGGGACCCAGGTGCCTCCCTGATCCCAACATGCATTAATGCCGATGGGGACAAGGAGGTGACAACCCTGCAACCCTGGTAGCAGGGCCACCACCAGAAAGCACAGGGTGAGTAACAGGGCCGGCAAGTCCCAGTGCACCGTCCCCTGTCCCAAAATGCCACCGTGAGCCAGTGCCATCGCCACGCTGAGCGAACCCAGGGATGCAACTTGCCCAAGCCCTCCTGCCCGTGCTCTCCCAGGGCTGGGGCCGTGGGGTGAAGGTGGGTGGAGGAGGTCGCAACATCACAAGGAAGAGGCGGCCGCTCGCGGCTCTTTGAAGAGTTTCCTGGCTGGCGCGGTGAGCTTTTGGCTCCCAGCCCAACACCTGCCCCACTGACACACTGACCCACTTCTTGCTCTGAACCTCGCCTGCCGGCTGCAGGGACACACAAACGAGTGGCTCCTAAGAGGGTTTTCCCCAACCCACCAGCCACAGCCTTCTAGGGGCAGCATCTCTAAGCTCTAATGAGGGGTCTGGACCCCACAAACCCACCTTCTCCTGCCTTGCTGAGGGTCTGGCCAGCCCAGGAGGCAGGCAATGCAAGGATGGAGATACAGAGGGGACCAGAGAGAAATGCAAGAGATTTAAAGTGAGAAAGCATCATGCAGAGGCCCAGCAGACCGCTTGGTGCTCAAGGAGCTGCAAGAAACCTGCTACCTGCACCTCCAGGGCTTTCCTGCCAGCCTGGCCTTCAGCTGCGGGCTCTTCCAAGGCTTTTCTTTCTCCCCTCACAAACTTCTTGAGATGTTCTGCAGGTCAGTTGGGTGCAGGTCAGTTGTGTTTAATTCACCTACTCGGAGACCTGGTCATAAGCACTCTTGCAGCCCTGGAGGTTTCCCATGTGCTTCCAAAGCAACCCCGAAAGCTGAGCCTTCAGCTACAGAGCACAGATTTCCAAACTCCAGATGTTTCTTGGTGGGATGTCCCTTTGGCTTTACAGCAGGCCATCCGGTGGGACATCAATGTTCAGGGTTGGTGGGAAGCGTGGTCAAGCCCTTGGCCGTTTCCAAAAGGCAGGAGCGTGGTTGGAGGCTTGATGCTCTGCAGGACCCTCCAACAAGCACCAGCTCAGGTAGGAAGGTGAAGGTCTTGTGGCTTTGGTTGCTGGTAGATCTGCAACCACCATCTGAGCAGGACCCACCTCTCCAAAGGCAAATCCACAGTCCAGCACGATCGATGTCGGGAGAGCTCAAAGCCGAGTGAGAAAGGACAAGCCCCATTCATCAGCGACTCGTTGACACGACTGGAAATTGCCTATCAACTGGGCTTGGGATGAAATTTAAGTCAGGGGCTTATGTAACAGCTTTTTGGCAGGGAGATAAGCTCCAAGGTGTCAGGGGACCACAGATGGATGCACTCAAGGACAGCAGATGTCTCCTCGATCGTGTTCCTTTGCACCGAGCTTGCTTGGGGAGTTTAGGAATGGATGGTTTAGCAATGTGTAAAAAATGCAGCCCGGCTGCGATCTGCAGCTTTCGAATTGCTACAACTGAATCCATCCCACGTGTGGCTCCAGTGACCTCACTGGGTTTCCACCAGAGATGGAGCTGGCTCATCCCCGCAGGAGTGTCAGCAGGCATCCTTCTCTTTGCAGCCACCCCGTGCACAGTTGGACTCGATGATCCTGTGGGTCTTTTCCAACCTAGTGATTCTGTGTGTGCAGAAGCAGCTCCAGCAGGCTGGGGTTCAACCCTGCCTGTGCTCCAGAAAGGATTTACAGCCGGCTGGAGGACACGGTCCCTGCCCGGGATGGAGGGAACAGGGAGAATGGGTGGGATGAGGTCTCACACGTCCTGCACAGCATCGATCCTGGTCCGAGCCAGCATCAGCCAGTGCTGATCCCAGCCTAGGGGCAGATCCGAGCTGGATGCTGGATCCTTCCCATCCATGAGTGTCTGACCTGGAAAGATGTTGTGGGAATGGTTTCCCTGCTGTTGAGGGGAGTTCCCAACCTGTCCCTAATCCAAAGACATCTGGGCAGGGATGGGGAAAGGAGAAAATGCAAGTTGCTCTTGCAGCCAGGGTGAACGTGACTGTCCCCTTCAAACGGGGCTCATCCTCCTCCCCTCCCATCAGCAACCTGGGAGCACGGGCACCACACCAACCTCAACGCTGAGACAGGAGCATGGGGAAAAGGAGAAGCATGTCATAGAATTATAGAATGGGTTGGGTTGGAAGAGACCTCAAAGCTCCTCCAGTTCCACAAGCAGGGACACCTCCCACTGGATCAGGGGCTCCAAGCCCCATCCAACCTGGCCTTGAACACCTCCAGGGATGGGGCAACCTGGGCCAGGGCCTCCCCACCCTCATTGTGAAGAATTTCTTCCACTGGGGAGAGGCTCTGGGAGCAGTATCACCACTTCGGTGTCACTCAGTTTTATCAGAATGGGAGGATGGTGAGCTCATGCTGGCACAGCAATTGCCCCACGTTGCCTCTCCCACCGCAGGGACGCAGCCAGCATCCCCTCATCAAGAGCTGCAAGCACTGGCTGCATCTCTGCTGCTTTTGCTTCCAGCCCTGAGCCAGGTCCTCGTGGAAGAGAAGTCCAGGTTCTCAGGAGGACCATGACCCAGGGGAAGCGGGGAGATTGTTCCTTGGCAGGTGGCACCGTGAGCCCTTTCCAAGCCAGCGAGGGGGAATTGGGGCCACGCTCAGCACTTCTGGGCTCAGCCCCCTGTGTTCCAGGGTGGTGGCTGCTGCATGAGGCACCCATTGCCAAAGGTCCTGCCAGCCGGGAGGGTATGGAGCTGCAGGTTTATGCTTGTGGGGTCAACCTGCCTCTACACCCCTCCTGGCCTCATTTACCCCCTGGCAGAGCTTTCTCCAGGCTGCTGGCCAAATCCTGCTCAGAGGACAGGGGGGACTGGCTCCAGCAGGCTTGCTCCATCCCAGAGTGGAGGATCCCCTGGGAAAGGGGGATCAGCCACAAGTGCAGCCTCCTCTCGTGCGCACCTGAGGTTGGGTACGAGTGTCAGGGGACCTAGCACGGTGCAGGGTTCCTTTTGCCCAGGGAGGGGGTTGAATCACCATCCCTGGAGGTGTTTAAAGGACGGGTGGATGAGGTGCTGAGGGACATGGTTTAGTGATTGATGGGAATGGTTGGACTCGATGATCCAGTGGGTCCTTTCCAACCAACCTAGTGATGATTCTATGAAGGTGGCGACAGCCCCTCGGGGTCATCCCCCCTGCACCCACCTGCTTGGTGAAGAGGATGGCCGTGTCCCAGTACTCGGGGTGCTTGTCGCTGACCTTGTTCCATTTCTTCTGCCAGGCACAGAAGTTGCGGAGGGTGAGGGCAGCGTTGCCCGTCACCTTGGGCCCCTTATCCTCCTGCCCGATGAGGAGGAACTTGACCACGGCGATCTGGATGGGGTTTCGGATGCTGGGGTGCTTGTAGAGCCGTGCGGCCGTGGCCATGAGGGTGAGCAGGTAATGCTGGAGGTCATCGCCGTGGAACTTCACCATCGACTCGTCGGCCACCACCAAGGTCTCCACGTACCGCGGGACCGAGGCGAAACGCTTCGCCCGACCCCTTTTCCCCCCAGATCTCCCCCGGTACTTGTCCAGCGCCTGCAGGACCCCCGGGGTGAGCGCGGACCCCACCGCGCACCGCGATGCTCCAGCCCCGACGGGGCGGACGGGGCTGCGGCGCTGCAGGCGGTGGGGTCCCCCTGTGCCCCCCGACACCGGGCTGATGGTGTACTCGGCCCCCCGGTACCCGAAAGCCCCTCGGAGCCCCCCGCACAGGCTCAGGGCGGCGAAGGATTCCCCGTCACCGTTGACATCCCCCGAGTAGAAGCAGCGGCGGAGGGCGGGGAGGGGGCGAGGGGAGCCCGGGGGGACCCCCAGGTGGTGGGAGGCGAAGGCGGGGGCGATGAAGTGGGCGTCGGGGGAGAGGTGGAGGTAGAAGTCTTCCCCGAAAGCCGAGAGCTGGAACACCACCGCCTGGCCCCCTCGGGGGCTGCCGTCGAAGTAGGGGCGCCCGTTGATGTCCGGCTCCAAGCGGAGGGGGGTGACCAGGGCGCTGTCGCCTTGGGGACCCCCCGAGGGCAGGCTCAGCCCCGGGGAGCCCAGCAGCAGCAGCGGCAGCAGCGGCAGCATCGTCCGAGGGGCTCAGGCCGGCGGCATCGGGGGAGCCGGGGAGGGGGCGAAGCAGGACCCGGCCCCCCCCTTCCTCCTCCTCCTCCTCCTTCTCCTCCTCCTCCTCTTTCTCAAGGTCTCCGGGCCGTTCCTGCCCCGCGGCTACCTGGAGAGGGGGGCTGCCGGCGTTTATAGGAGGAGGGAGAGGAGCGGGGGGGCGGCGGGGCTCGGCTGCAGCCACTCCGGAGCGAGGGGACGGCGGAGCGGCCGCTGCCACCGCCTCCCGGGGAGGGACCGCGATGGGGGGCACGGGGGGAGCGGGAGAGCCTCCTCCCGGCGTGCCCGGGGGGGGTTCCTGCATCCCTCCGAGGATGCGCCCCACTGCCGGGCTCCATCCTGCTCCTCCTGGAGTCCCCAGGGGGGAATCCTGCATCTCTCCGAGGGATGCGCCCCTCTGCCGGGCTCCATCCTGCTCCTCCTGGAGTTCCCAGAGGGGAATCCTGCATCCCTCCGAGGATGCGCCCCTCTGCCGGGCTCCATCCTGCTCCTCCTGGAGTCCCCAGGGGGGAATCCTGCATCTCTCCGAGGGATGCGCCCCTCTGCCGGGCTCCATCCTGCTCTCCTGGATTCCTCAGAGGAGGATCCTGCATCCCTCCGAGGGATGCGCCCCTCTGCCGGACTCCATCCTGCTCCTCCTCCCGGGGTCTCCAGAGGGGGATCCTGCATCTCTCTGAGTGATGCACCCCTCTGGTGTGCTCCATCCTGTTCATGGGCAGGATGGAGCTCTCTGGGGCTGCCACCATGTCCCCAGGATGGCATCATGATGTGGGAGGATGATACCCTCCTCCTGGGGTCCCAAAAAGGGGATCCTGCATCCCTCTGAGGGATGCACCCCTCTGCCAAGCTCCATCCTGCTGGGTCTTCTTCAAGGAGGAGGATGGAGCTCTGTGGTCCTGGGAGGCGATAAATCCACAAGGACGGGATGCTGACAGGGACAGGGGCGCACAGGGGAGGTGAAAGGTTGTCTGCTCCCTTCCAGTCCAACCCCTGCCAAAGCAGGGTCACCTGCCACAGGTAGGACAGGATGGCATCCAGAAGGGTTTGGCTCTCTCCAGAGAAGAAGGCTCCGCACCCTCCCTGGGCAGCTTGTGCCAGGGCCCCGTCATCCTCACAGGAAGGAAGTTTCTCCTCATGTTCAGGTGGATCTTCCCAGGCTTCAGTTTGTGCCCGCTGCCTCCTGTCCTGTCGCTGGGCACCGCTGGAAAACATCTGCCCTGCTCCTCCTCTTAGGCATTAGTGAGCATCAATGGGACCCCCTCTCCGTCTACTCTTCTCCAGGCTATATTGACCCAGGTCTCAGTCTCTTCTCCTAAGAGAGATCCTCCAGTCCCCTCCTCATCTCCATGGCCCCCACTGGACTCTCTCCAGTCGTTCCTTGTCTTTCCTGAGCTGGGTAGCCCAGACTCCAGCTGGGGCCTCACTAGGGCAGAGCAGCAGAACCTCCTTTGCCCTGCTGACCACACTCTATGAATTCCAGGGAGCCTTTGGCCTTCTGGACACATTGCTGGGTCATCACCAACGACTTCAGCAGAGTAAAGAACCTGAGGGTTCAGCGCTCAGACATCTTCTATTAGATATTGATGTGTTTATCCCAGCCCAGGTGAGTCCAACGCTGAGATCCGGGCAGAGTCCCTCCTGTCGCCCCAACAGCTCTACCTTCCACGCTTCCAAACCAAGGGTACCCTGGTGTTCTTCTCCCCAGGGGCCAGCTTTAAGTGCATCTCTTGCTACCCCACCCCGGTGCAGTGGCTCCAAACACCACCCAAAGGAGCTATTTCCACTTCTCAGAAAGATCTCGGCCTCCCTGCCTCCCCAAGGCTACCAAAGGTAAGTGTTAATACCCATAATATCCCCTCCTCTGAGACCCTGGGACATGCTTTATGGATGATATGAGAATCTCCCTGTGCCCACCAAATCATCAGAACAGCGTTTGGGACCAGGGAAGATGTGGGACAGTTATTGAGAGGTAGAAAGATCTCATGGTGGGTGGGATTTTTTGGAGCAGGGCAGCTAAAAGGACAGCGATGGAGAGTCCTCAGCAGCCATCAGTGACCAAAGAGTAGATTTATTCCCAGCAATAAGCACTTCTACATCAGGATGGGCTGTGCCGGGGGTGCCCAACGGGTCTCTGTGTCCACACGAGTGGGAAGGAAGGTCTCAGCAATGCTCCCCAGCTACTGCTGGGCATCCAAGTCCTGCATGTCCTCACAGCCCACGCTCTTTCTAGCACTGCAGGGTGGTGTAGCTGTAAAATTAAGTCCTTCTCATAGATAAGCTGTTTTTTAAGTCATTTCAAGCCCCCACAAAGGCTGCAACCATGAGCATCTCAAGGTGCCGGGAGGGATCTTCTCCTTCCCACAGCACTGCCCCGTTCCACAGGACAGTTTATCCCAGAGACCACAGCAGCAACCAAGGTGGCACATGGACTCAAAGCATCCAGCTCTGGGCTGACCCCGTGGCTCCCAGGGACATTTTGTGAGTGAAGCTTATTTCTAGAGCCATGCTGTGTTCCTGAGCAGGATGGGGAGGCTGTTGTGCTTTCATAGAATCACCAGGTTGGAAAAGACCCACTGGATCATTGCGTCCAACCATTCCTATCAAACCCATGTCCATCAGCACCTCGTCCACCTGTCCCTTAAACCCCTCCAGGGAAGGCAACTCAACCCCCTCCCTGGGCAGCCTCTGCCAGGGACCAATCACCCTTTCTGTGAAAAATTTTTTCCTAATGTCCAGCCTGAACCTCCCCTGGTGCAGCTTGAGGCCATTCCCTCTCGTCCTGTCCCCTGTCACTTGGGAGAAGAGCCCAGCTCCCTCCTCTCCACAACCTCCTTTCAGGGAGTTGTAGAGAGCAATGAGGTCTCCCCTCAGCCTCCTCTTCTCCAGGCTGAACACCCCCAGCTCTCTCAGCTGCTCCTCATAAGGCCTGTTCTCCAGCCCCTTCACCAGCTTCGTTGCTTTTCTCTGGACTCGCTCCAGAGCCTCAACATCCTTCTTGTGGTGAGGGGCCCAGAACTGAACACAGGATTCGAGGTTTGGTCTCACCAGTGCCGAGTCCAGAGGGAGAAGAACCTCCCTGGACCTGCTGGCCACGCCGTGTCTGATCCAAGCCAAGATGCCACTGGCCTTCTTGGCCACCTGGGCCACTGCCGGCTCATGGTCAGGCATGTTTCTCCTGTCCTCACCTCCACTCTGTTTGCTCTGTGTGGCTTCATGTGTTCAGCGCTGGGGAAAGACCCAGCAGAAGGGGCTGCAGGCTGGCACGGAGGCTGAGCTGCAAGGAGCTCGGGGGGTCTCTGCCCTGCAGAGATACCAGTGAGGAGCAGATGGGAACGGGAGCAGAAAAGTCCCGGCGTGTGCCATAAGAGCTTCTTGGCTCCGGGTACCCCAGCCTAGAGGTCATCAAGCCGTGGTTAGTCATCACTGCCGGGGGATGTCCAGCCACTACGTCTGGCAGATCTTCTCCAGCAGCAGAGGATGAGTCAAACCAAACTGGCAGGACTTTACCTCCAGTGTGGAGAACATCTGACTGTCTCCTGATGCAGAAACGCAGGCAGAAAATGTGAATGTTTTGGCTGAGACTCACTCCATCCCATCAGACACTGGGTTTCAGCTAGAGTTGCTCTGTCCCAGGATGGTGCCAGCATCTTTGGGGTCGAAGTGAAGGGATAGGTCAGCTGGCTGCTCTCTCACAGCATCCCTTCTCCTCACTCTCTCTCTAAACATGTGAGAGTCACCTACGCAAAGACAGAGCTTTGTTCACAAGCCGCATTGTCTGCTGCCTTCCTTTTCCTTCCCTAAGTGAGCAGAAAAGCTGATGGGTAGATGGAGCATATCTTGTCACCCTTTACAGGCAGCTCCAGGGGCTGCTGGTGCATCTCAGAGCACTTCGGACGAGAAGGGAGGTGTATTTTTATTTTCTTTCTCCTCTGGCTCAAGGACATAATGCGATTCCCCCAGTCTCTGTCACTAGAGAGGACCCAGACAAAGCCCTTGAGCCGTCCCAGGGTTGTGGTGTCTGCTCAGGGCGCTTCTATCTGGGCGGCACGTCCCTCTCGACCAGGGTGGGAATGTCTCCGTCGTGTCTCCTGCCAACACGAAGAGGCAGATTAGAGCAGTTGGCCGCAAGAGGGGAGGTTCAGGGCCAAGAGAGAGCAGGCAGGTCCAGTTGAGGACTTCCCGGCAGTTGCTTGCACCCCACAGCCCTTTAAAGGAGTGGGAAGGAGCTGGTCCAAGATAACAGCTTGGTCTCACACGGCTTGTCTTTCCAGGTATTTGGGGCTGAATCTCTCTGTAGTTTGCCCGGATTCAATGGAAATAGGCTGGATAAAGGAGACCACACAGTAAGTAGGGAATGGAGATGGAAGATGCCTTTGGACCTTACCGAACTGCTATGGATAAATTATGTATAAGGTAAATTTGTCTCCTACTTTGATTTTTGCCTAGAAACAACTTTAACTCGTCTCTCACAGGTCTGATCATGAAATATCAGTGTGAGCTGGTCTGCAGTGTAGACCCTCCTTCTCCCATCTTCCCCATGCTTCATCCCAAGCTCCTCCGGGGAGTGACGACAAGTTATTATCTTCCTTCTTTTTCATCATTGTGATGCCAAGGCTGGGAATTTAGAAAAAAAAGAAAAGAAAAAAATATACAAAACACCCCAAACCTCACCTGTCTCCTGGATGTCCCAGTTCACAAAATCAATATTTTAAACAGAACATCTGATAGCTCTGCACCGAAGACAGAGGGGAGAGGTTGTAGGCAGGGAAAAGCTGGCGCCGCAAGCAGATCATTTGTCTTCAGCTGAAAGGTTGGCAGATCCGAGGCCTGGGCTCTCACCTAGAAGTTCAGACTGTGCTCTCCCAGCTCCCCACCACATGGGCAGGAAGGAGGATCCTCTCCAGGGACCAAAGATGAGTCAAAAAGTGAGTTGTCAGGAAGCTTTCCAGGAAAGAGAGGCTTGGAGGAAAAAAAAAACCAACCTATCTAGGTCTAGGTAGGGTCCTTGAGGGAGAGATACAGAAGAAACCTGAGCATGTGGAGATCTTTGTAACCTAAAACCAGCCCCGTCCTTGGGCCAGGAAGATGCTGAAGTCAATCAGATTTATTCTGGATCAGAGGATAGTGACTGGATATGGGGAGGATGCTCCACCTTGGGTTTACTAGGCAGTCCTTACAGTTCCGTGCAGCTTCACCTGCCTGGTGAGAGAAGAGGATTGGTGCTTCAAATACCTTCAGGCACGCATCTATGTGCAAGAGAACAAAAATCAAATCGACCTGCTTCCCCCCATGCACAGGAGAAAGATGCTGTGCCCTGTCTCCTTGCTCCTGGAGCAGGAGCATCTCTGCTGCCTTCTCGCATGGTCCAGACGCATCACGTCACCTCCGGCATCTGGCAGGGATTCAACATGGGAATATTGGAGCATGTTGAATAAACAGTGGAGCTTGGGTTTGCCTCAGTTCCAGCTGGCATTGCAGGTCCTGGGGTTGCTGATGGTTCATATACCTTGAGAGCACCCAAAATTCCCCTCTCTGTTCACCTCCCTTGGTATTTAAGGCTCTCTCCTGTTTAAAGGAAGATAGAAGCAGCTTTCTTCCAGGATGCTCTCAAACAATAAGTGGAAATTTAGAGGAGAAAAACAATGGTCCCATGTATCCCCCCAAACCCAGTATCACATGTTTTTTATCATTCATAAACACCTCCAGCCTGAAGATTCCTGACCCAGGACTACACGGCTCTGTGTCCTTCCCACCTGCCTGAGACAGGGCTCACGTTTGATTAATTAGCTTGATGTGATGCTGCTGCTAGAAATACATGAACCAAAGACACATAAAGACACTGAGCTTGTAAAAGAGCAAAACTGCTGATCCGGGTAAGCCCGAAAGGCTGAAAATTGATGCACATCTGGAATAAACCTGAGGTGAGGGCGACTCAACCCAGCAGCTGCTGAGGATGCTCGTCCCTCAGGCAAACCATGAAGTTCATTTGTTTTCATCAGCCCATAAACCTTGCGACACTGAACGGAGAGGGATCCATATGTGGGGTTTTTTTCTTTCTTAGAGAGGAATATTTTCGTTGTAACTTGCTGTATTTCCTTAGCACTGGTTAAGGGCTGATTCGCGGGAAAAGCAGGTCAGACCTGGAGGTTTTTATCTCCAGCTCGGACACGGCTTGGCAAGAGGCATGGGGAAGGACCAGGTGATCCCTGGAGGCTCTTCCCATTTATGTCCTGGTCTCAGGACACCTTGCAAGCCTCAAAACCCAACCAGGAAGCCGAGAAGCAGCTCCTCAAGGAGCACAAAGCCTGGGAGGAGGATGCAGAGCTGGAGATAGGATTTAGTCCTTGATTTTGGAAAGGCGTAAAGGCTTTTGCTTCCCTTACAGCCGCACCTGCACTCAGCTGGAGCTCCAAACCCACCCTGAAACACGGTTGCCCTCTGGTGACCCTTTCTCCCTCTGCAGATCAAGGTATGAAATGCATTTGGATGCAATGAATGGCATCACAAATCAACGTGCAGTTGAAAACAGAGAGTAAATACGGAGGTGCCTTAAGATGCTTCAGCGATTTAAGCTGGAGTCCTTTCAAATCAAATCAAAGTTAAATTACAACCATGGCTCTTCGCTCTTGATGCGTCTGCATCCATGGCACCAAGAATTTTCCGAGCCAGGATAAATCAAGACCCAGCCTGGCTGTTCCTGCCCTTTCCGATAAAACCTGAAGAAATCTGATTTCTCTGCATTTCAGGGAGCTGGCAGGAATGCCAGTTTTTCCCCAGCATCCCTCTCAGTTGGTGCACGGTCTCCAGAGATGGATTGATGCGCCAGGGAGGTCAAACCTGCTTTTTTTTTTTTTATGGGATGCCGAGGGGTTTGAGCTACCAAATGCAAAATATCTGCCACTTGTAAGGCAGGGTGGCCCTCTCGTGGCTCATGCAGCTGGACTTTGAGGCTGCAATTATAGACTTAAAGTCAGACGGCGCGTTTTGCTATTTAATTCACTTGTAGATCGCGCTCACTCCGAATCAAGCCCTAATCTCTGTCTCCCTGAACCTCCCTTGCTAAACTAAGATGGTTTTACTGAGGAAAACCCAGCAGGACGCAAGAGCAGGGCCATGATTTAAAGCTCAGCTGCTTTTCTGGGAGAAATTCCATCCCATCTGCTTCCTCTAAGAGGAAAACTGATGGAATTGCTTACATTGACATCAGATGGGGGTATTTTTTTTGCTGCAGGGCCCCTCCAGGTCCTTGTTGCTGCTGCAGGGTCTGCTCGGTGGCAGCAAACTCACAGGAGTGGATTTAAGAGTTTCTCACAGTGTAAGGAGGCACTGACATCTAGTGGTAAAGGGGTTTTTTTTTTGAGATTGTAGCTGCTTTGTTGAGCGCTCAAATCATTTTCCCTGGGCGGAAGGCAAAGCAAACAGGAGAGTGGATAAAACACCAGCCTGGCACTAGAAATTGGATGCAAGCGTGTTTGCAGGGCGAGGAGGGACCAGCAGAGCATCCCAGAGACCCTTGAAGTGGGACAATCTCGCTCTGAAGGAGCAGGAACAGCAAACACAGCAGGGACCACATCCTAGCAGCCCAAAGACCCCTGAGAGATAGGTTCTAGGGGCAGGAGAGCTGGGCTTTGCCCTCCCAGGTGGGTCCAGGAGGGAGCTGCCTGGCTTTGCAGAGCTGACAGGCAGAGGGGAGCAGGGCAAATAAGCTGCTTGACCCCCAAAGGATACATAAATCACACTGATGATGGAGCTAATGGCTTTCCTATGCCCAGACAGCCCCATAGAAATGAAAGCCGAAGATCCAGGTGCCAGGTAAGCCTTGGTGGCAGTGTGTCCTCCAAGAAAAAAAGCCTTGGGATGCAGGGAGGAGGCGCAGAGGGGCAGCCAGGTGAGGTTTTGCTGTCTCCAACAAGCCTTGGAGCTGGTTCATAACAAGCCCAGCGAGGCTCATATAGGCTACGAGGAATTCCAGCTACTGTTTGCAGAGCACAGCCACTAATGAAAACCAGCAGTGCCTTCAAGCTAAGATGCAGGCATGCCCTTCAAGATCAAAGATGCAGCTTGGAGAGCGGAAAGCCGGGAATAAATTGCATCTTGTTGGAGAGACGTGCCCCAGGTGTCGCCTGCAGCCTTACCTGTCCTAGCTCAGAGCAGCGGCACCACCTCTCCTTGCCCACCTAACACCTGGCAGAGCAAAGCCTGGAGGGATTGTGGGATGGAGAGATGCTGGGATGGAGGGATGGTGGGATGGAGGGATGGTGGGATGGAGAGATGGTGGGATGGAGGGATGGTGGGATGGAGGGATGGTGGGATGGAGGGATGGTGGGATGGAGAGATGGTGGGATGGAGGGATGGTGGGATGGAGGGATGGTGGGATGGAAAGATGGTGGGATGGAGGGATGGTGGGATGGAGGGATGGTGGGATGGAGAGATGGTGGGATGGAGAGATGCTGGGATGGAGGGATGGTGGGATGGAGAGATGGTGGGATGGAGAAATGGTGGGATGGAGAGATGGTGGGATGGAGGGATGGTGGGATGGAGAGATGGTGGGATGGAGGGATGGTGGGATGGAGAGATGGTGGGATGGAGAGATGGTGGGATGGAGAGATGGTTGGGTGGAGGGATGGAGAGATGGTAGGATGGTGGGATGGTGGGATGTAGAGATGGTGGGATGGAGAGATGGTGGGATGGAGAGATGCTGGGATGCATCCCTGTGCAGGCATCATCCATGGGGTTTGGGGCTGGAGGAGGCCAAGCCAGTGCTCGCTTTGGGCTTCTGATCCTGCCTCCGAGATTTTCAGCTGATTTTAAAACACAGACTATGGTTTAGGATTTTTTTTCACAGCCCAGCAAACCCACCCTGGCCATGAAGAAGAAGCTGCTCCAGCTGCAGGTCCCTGCCAGGAGAACAGAGCAGCCAAGGCGGTGGGTGTCGGAGTCCACTCGATACGCAGCCCTGGAGAGATGTCCCAGCCCAAACCACACCGTGCCTGGGATTGCTGGGGGGGTTAATTATGATTTCCTCCCTTCCTAGGGTCACAAAAACAACACTTTAAAAAAAGGGAGTAACCAGAGCCTTGGCCCCTGGGCAGTGCTGCTATTTAGAGCCAGCGCTCTGTGTTTACTATATAGGTAGGGATGTGGCTTTTAAGTGGAGATAATAATAGAGAGGCAGATGTAAATACATCCCCACAGAAAGGGAGAGCAGCCTTTAACCCTGTGTCCCGCTCTCAGCCGTGGCCAGATTCTGGTTTCCCAGGAATCCTGAGGTGCTTTTCCATTCCAGGTCTTTTTAGCATCACGCTAAGGGGGAAAACAAGCTCACAAAGGGACGAGTTGTTCCTTGAGCTTGTATACACGGCAAGGTTTAGAGCACAAAACCAGTCCTGACCGTGTGCTGCTCCCCATGAAAGGCTAAAAACCAGGGTATGAGGTAGGATGGGATCCACTCCCTCTCAGATTACAGCGAGGACATCCTGAGATGTCTCAGTGTGGCGCATTCCAGAGGCCAGGAATCTCGTGAACTAGTGGAGAAGGAGGAAAGAAGGAGCAACGTGTAAGGAAAGAAGGAGTAACGTCCCTTTCTCCATCATCCCTGGAGCCGAGTGGGTTCCCAGCCAGGGACAGCATCTGGCTGCCCATCTCCTCAGCTTTGCTACCCCTGAGTATGAGACAGGAGCTACCTGGTTTTACAGCTCCTAAGGGATTTTCACTTATCATAGAATCACAGAATAACCAGGTTGGAAGAGGCCCACCGGATCATCGAGTCCAACCATTCCCATCAATCACTAACCCACGTCCCTCAGCACCTCGTCCACCCGTCCCTTAAACACCTCCAGGGAAGGGGACTCAACCCCCTCCCTGGGCAGCCTCTGCCAGGGCCCAGTGACCCTTTCTGTGAAATATTTCTTCCTGATGTCCAGCCTAAATCTCCCCTGCTGGAGCTTGAGGCCATTCCCTCTCGTCCTGTCCCCTGTCCCTTGGGAGAAGAGCCCAGCTCCCTCCTCTCCACAACCTCCCTTCAGGTAGTTGTAGAGAGCAATGAGGTCTCCCCTCAGCCTCCTCTTCTCCAGGCTGAACCCCCCCAGCTCTCTCAGCTGCTCCTCCTGTTCTCCAGCCCCTTCACCAGCTTCATTGCTCTTCTCTGGACGTCACTAGGACAGAAAGATGATCTGCTTATTCGAAAAACATGCAGATATAAAAGATCGTATAGTTAATAGTTCTCCAAGGTTTTGTACCTTCTTCTTACAACATGAGGGGTAAAAAAAAAGCCCTTAATCTGAAAAGGGGTGATCTGGGGTTTCAATGGAAAAGTCGTGCATCCTACCCCCTCAAAAAGCGACAGGAGGAGCTGGCTGCACTGTTCTGCTCTCATAGGTATTTTCCACCAGGCTGATTTAGCCCGCTGCCTTATTCCAGCTGGATGAAACCCCATGTGGACCCAGCTGTTGGTTCAGGGCACGGAAACCTCCTTGTAGTTGCTACTGTTGGAGCTTTTCCCTGGGGCCCAAAGCCCTCCCTGTCCCTGGAGACACAAAGGAGAAGGGAAAGTGGGGTGAAACTTCTGGAGGCACCTTCTGCTTTGCGGCTTGAGATGCTTCTGCTTTGACATCTCCACCTGGCCGGTGTCCCCTGCTTTCCAGCAGTGAAGGGATGTGGGAAAGGGGAGAGGAATCAGCTTCTGGAGCAATTACTCTTGCAGCGGGGAGACAGGGGTGAGAATCGAGGCAATTCTTCCCATAGGGGTGGGGGAAATCAAGGCGATTCCTTTCTATACTCAGGGGATGGAGGAGAAATTGGGGCTCAGAGGACCAGGCAACCTCCCTAGATATTCCCCTGGCCGATGCACTAGGGATGGTCGGACTTATAGAATCCTAGAATCACCAGGTTGGAAAAGACCCCCAGGATCATCGAGTCCAACCATTCCCATCAAACACTAAACCATGTCCTTCAATTCCTCCCAGAGTGGGGGAAAGGGGGAAGAATCAGTCCCTGGGGAAATTCCTTTCCCCGGTGGGGAGATGGGGCGGAATTGGGCGATTCCCCCCGAGGTGGGGGGAGAGGGAACCGGGTGCCAAACCCCAGCCCCGAGGGCAGGATCAGGCCCCCGGGTTAATGAAGGGGTTAACGCTGGAGCGCAACAGGCTGCAGTTGACACTTGGAGGCAGGCGGGGCTCCCGGCGTCTGATTGGCCTCAAACCCCATCCAAAAGTGGGCTGGGTTTTTTTTTTCGGTTTTTTTTTCCTTGGAGTTTTTTGTTCTTTTTTTTTTTTCTTTTTTTCTTCTTATTCTTCTTTTTTTCCTTCTTTTTTCCCTATCTTTTCTTCTTTTTCTTTTTTCCTCTTTTTTCTTTTTTCCTCTTTTTTCCTCTTTTTTCTTCTTTTTTCCTTCTTTTTCCCTATCTTTTTTCTATTTTTTCTTTTTTCCTTTTTTCCTTTTTCTTTTTTCTTTTTCTTTTTCTTTTTCCTTTTTTCTTTTTTATTTTTTTTCCTCCTTTTACTTTTTTCTTCTTTTGCCTTCTTTTTTCCTCTTTTTCTTCTTTTTTCCTTCATTTTTCTTCTTTTTTCTTTTTTCCTCTTTCTTTTCTTCTTTTTTCCTTTTTCCTTTTTCCTTCTATGCTTTCCTCTTCTTTCTTCTTTTTTTTCTCTTTTTTCTTCTCCTTCTTCTTCTTTTTTCTCTCCTCCTTCTTTTTCTCCTTCTTTCTTTTTTCCCTCTTCTTCTTTCATTTTTTTCTCCTTCTTCTTCTTTCTTTTTTTTCTCTTTTTCTTCTTCTTCTTCTTCCTTTCCTTTCCCCTCCTTCTTCTTCATCTTTCCCCCCCCCTTCTCCGCCTCCCCCAGCCTCCGTCTGGCAGGGGAGGGGACCTTGTTTGGGGGGGGTGGGGGTGGGGGGGTGGGTGGGTGTGAGCGGCGAGGGCTCAAAAATAAACCTCTTATGTCAAAGCCGGGGCGGGGGGGGGGGGGGGGGGGGGGCGAGGGGGTATAAATAGCGCGGGGAGCGTTGGGGCCACCGGGGCGAGCGATGGGGCTGCTGGGGGGCGGCCTCCCGGCGCCCATCCCGCTGCTGCTGCTCTGCCACGCCTGGGGATGCTTCACCGGAGCCGCCAGCCCCGGAGCCGCCGTCCCCCCCGGCGGGGACCCCTCCGGCCGCCCCCCGGCCCGGCCCCGCCGCGCCCCGCGCCTCGTCTCGCAGCCGCGGTTCGTGGAGGCGCTGCTGGTGGCCGATGCCTCCATGGTGCGGTTCTACGGGGACGACGTGGAGGTAAGGGCTCGCCCTACGGACCCGACAGCCCTCCCTATCCCCCTCCATCCCTCCTTCTTCCCCCTCCATCCCTTCGTCTTCCCCCCGCATCCTTCCTTTTTCTCCCTCCATCCCTCCTTTTTCTCCCTACATCCATCCTTTCCCCCCCCCCCCCGCATCCCTCCATCCTTCTGTTCCCTACGTCCCCTCTGCAACCTCTCACCTTACTCCTCCATCCCCTCCTTGCCCCTCTGTGCCCTGTCACCCCTCCATCCCTCCTTTTCTCTCCCCTCCATCCCTCCTTCTTTCCCCCCTCCGTCCCTCCTTCTTTCCCCCTTCCATCCCTCCTTCTTCTCACCCTCCATCCCTCCTTTTCCCCCTGCCATCCTTCCATTCCCTCCATCCCCTCTGTGCCCTCTCACCTTGCCCCTCCGTCCCCTCCTTGCCCCTCCATGCCCTGTCACCCCTCCATCCCTCCTTCTTTCCCCCCTCCATCCTTCCTTCTTTCCCCCTCCATCCCTCCTTCTTTCCCCCCTCCATCCCTTTTTTCACCCTCCATCCCTCCTTTTTCCTCTGCCCTTGCATCCCTCTGTCTCCTCCATCCCTCTGTCCTCTCCGTCCCCTCCATCCTTCTGTCCCTTCCATCCCCTCCATCCCTCTTTCCCCTCTGATGCCTCTCACCTTGTCCCTGTGTTCTCTCCTTGCCCCCCTGTGCCCTGTCACCCCTCCATCCCTCCTTTTTTCTGCTCCTTCCATCCCTCCTTTTTTCTGCTCCTTCCATCCCTCCTTTTTTCCCCCTTCCACTCCTCCGTCCCTTCCATCCCTCTGTCCCTCCATCTCCTCCATCCCTTCCATCCCTCCATTTCCATCTGTCCCCATCCCCGCTGCCTCTCCACCTCCTCCCACCTCTTCTTCTCCATCCCCTCCTGTCCCCCCCTCGCTGTGTCCCAGCCTGCTGGCTCTGCCACCCCCCCCTGCAGGGACAAGGGGTCCCGGGACATCAGGGACCACCTCGGATGAGCGAGTAGAGAGCTGGGGGCAGCGCAGGGGGGACCTTGGCTCTGTCCCCACCTTCCCTTGCCATAAATTCCTGGGGCAGAGGCTGCAGAGGGTTCAGTCAGTGTTTGGAACCCTTCCCCAGACCCACCATCCAGCCCAGGTGGCTGCACAGGACGGACACCGTGATGTCCCCCCAGTCCGGTGTCCCCGTAGATGAGGGTCAGAGTGGGTTTAGTGCCTTTCTTCCTCCAAGGAAAGCGCTGAGCTTTATCCCTTGCAGATAGGGAGCTGGAGCCAGCCAGTAAATAACAGAGCAACGCGCAGTCCGGCTCCTGAGCCACCTGTTAGCAGCTGCACAGATGCAGGAGCTGCACAGATGCACTGCCAAAAACTCTCTTCCCTCCTCCAAGGGGCTCAGGCTATGGAATCTCTGCCCGTGGCCAGGCTTTGCAGAGACCCCAGGAGCGGAGATCCTGGTCTCTCAGCCCCCCCAGCACCCATCTCCAGGGCTGCTGACCCGTATCTTTCATGCGCACGGGATCATTTTCCGTGTCTCTTTGAAGACCAGCTCCCCGCTGCCACCCTCCCTGCAGTTGTTTGGGTCCTCGGGTCCAAATTCAGGGCAGAATGGTCTGAAATGCGCTTGAGTCTTTGCGAGGCATCGAAGATGCTGGTCGTGTGCGTGGGCTGGTTGGGTTGGGGGCTCTTAGAGGAGTCCTGGAGGCTGGGGAGCACTCAGGCAGCTGAATCCAGGGACTGTGCTTTGGCAGCCTGGCTTTGCCATTTCTACCCGCTTTATCTTCCCCTGGGGGCTTCATCCAGCTTCTCCACTCCTAATAAATTATCGTTTTAATTCCAGCCCTGCTCCGGTGGGGCCGGACCATGAGAAATGCTAAACCTTGGAGCTCCAGCTGATTTCAGCTGCTCAGTATCACTCAGGTTTCGCCCCTTGCTTGGTTTTGCTTGCACGCCACCAAGCCAGGTAGCAGAGGGTCAAGGAGTGATGGATGCTGTGCTTGGAGACAGCTCCTCCTGAGCTCACAGTAGTCAAAAATAGAGTTTGCAGCAGAGTAACCTGAATTTTTAAGCCACAGGCGTGTAAAAAGTGGTGGAAATTACTCCCTCAGTGATGCAAACCTTCCCCAAGAGAACAGGGGGAACGCTCTACTGCTTCTTCTGCAGCCAGCAGGTCACTCAAGTGGCTTTAAAGCAAACCTGGAGGTCTGTCTCCTGCTACAAAAAAGGTGATGTACATTGGGGGCAAATCCTGGTAACGGCCAGCTTGAGCTGGGGAAAAAAAGCAATAACCCTCTAGGTAAATGAGCACAGTGGCAGCTCTTGGAGGCAGAAAGCTGTGGAGCTGCAGGTAGATGCTACCAAGAGCTGAGACACCAGCTCTGAGGGTGGGTGATGCTGCCTGGTGGGTACGTGCCAGCTCCCTCAGTCCTCGGGGAGTTTCCAGTCTGCTTGGCTCCATCATCTCCTCTTTGTCCCCCAAGAAAATACCTTCGCATCACCTCTCAGGGTGTTTCTTGATGGGGAGGAAGCCTTTAATGATCTTATAGCAATAGCCTATTAAAGTATTTAGGAGGAAGCTTCTCCCAGCTCTGGTGCAGCAATGGAAAAAAAAAGCCACCTGCTGGGTTTCTGTGTCTTTTGTTCTCAGCAACAAAACTGCAAGGAGAAGCACGGTTGCTGCTAACCCAGGACAACAAGCAGCTACCTTGCTTCGCCCTAAAAAGCTACATTTTATGAGCCAAAAAAAAAAAAAAAAAGCGATGGCTTGCTCATGCTGGTGAGATGTGAGAGAGCTGAGAAGGAGATGCCCAGGGAGCAGCAGTGTTGAGTCAGAAGAAACCGTATTGATGTAGTGACTTTTCCTGCAACCACACTTAAATTACTAAATATTTATTGAAGGTCACAACGTTGCTGGCATTCCCAGTTATCTCCTTGCATAAGCTGTAGGAGCTCAAGTAGAAGAGAGTCATCATAAGATGCCCTCCAGCGCTGCAAGTTATAGTCAATGTCATACTGCTATAAGGAAAATGATATTAATGATTTATTTCTAACCGATCTCAGCTGTTCTAGCTCAGCTGTTAATGTAATTTAGATAACAAGAGCCTAATTTTTCCTCCCTCCACGCTCATGTATGTAAGCCAGGAAATAATTAAATGAGAGCAGAACCAGACGTGAAATTTGGGGGTTAATCAGTCTTCTGGCTTGGTGCTCGCAGGAGATGAGGGGGCATCAGCAGCAGGACAGGGCTGAGCACCGTGAGGGGCTTGGCAGGATGAGACCTGCAGTGAGATTAGGACAAGCCCCTCTCTACAGGGATGAGTGTGAGTTATCCTTCATATTTTTTTCCTGCAGAGGACCCAAAATGCTTGGGGGGGGGGGGGGGGTGGGAAAGGCGGTGAGCATCACAAATTGGATTAAGGAGGGGAAACTGAGGCAGAAGGCAGGGTAGGGGCTTTTCCTTCTGATGTGCAGGAGAAAGGGCATTTGGGCTGAGCACCTGCGGCGCAGCCTGCACTTGAGGAGATGCTCTGCAAGTCTCAGGGGATGTTTTCTGAGACACTTAAAGCAACAAGCGGTTACAGAAACCGGCCGCGGCGTCCCCAGCCAGCTGGCAGCAGAACTGGATTCCTGCGGTGGGATTTCTCCAGTCTCTCAGAGCAGATGAGACACGTTTCCAAGCTTCCCTCTGCAAACATGATGGCTGCGATCCCTCTTTTTTTCCTCTTCCTTGCTCTTGCAAGCGAGGAATCTGCCATCCTCGAGTCCAAGAGCTGGCAAGGACCGAGGAGCACGGCAAAATCAGATTAAGGCGGGATTCCTTGCCTGACTTCTGTGGCTTTTCCAGGCAGATTTATGAGGTTTTGGGGAGCGCTGTTGCAATCCCTTCCCTCAAGTGCTAGAGCACTGGGCCCTGCAGGGGTCCCACTGCCAGCTCTCCCATACCTGGATCAAAGTGACCTTGGAGATAAATCCAAAGCCACCCTGGAGCCTCAGGTCCCCTCGTGTCCGGCTCCTGGGCTCGTTTCAGGATATTTTGCAGCTTGAATGGATGAGTTTGCTTAATCCCTTGACAAAAGGAGCTGGCCCCTCCTGAGCCCATCCCAGAGGCAGCCGGGATGGGATTAAAGGAGATGTTTGCAAAGCAAAAGGGGGACGTGGGGCTGATGTTGCCATCCGGCAGCATTGCTGGTGCTTTTCCTTTGGGATTTGTGACCCCGAGCCTGCATCCGCTTGGATGCAAGGGCTCAGAGGACCAGGCAACCTTCCTAGATATTCCCCTGGCCAATGCACTAGGGATGGTTGGACTCGTAGAATCATAGAATCACCAGGTTGGAAGAGACCCACCGGATCATCGAGTCCCACCATTCCTATCAAACACTAAACCATGATCCAATGGGTCCTTTCCAATCTAGCGATTCTATGATTCCCCGCGATGCTAAACAGCTGCTGTGTTTCAGTGCTGGCGTGGTGACCACTGATTATCCAGGGCTCCGGTATGAAAGCTGCAGCGCGGAGGGGAGCCAGTTCCCACCAAAGCAGCCCACGAGCAATCGCCAACTGCAGCGCTCTCGGGATGCTCTCAGGATGGGGCTTTGCTTTGCGTTCATCCGCACCTGCAGAGAGGTGGTGGCTGCCCTGTGCGTGCCTCAGTTTCCCCTGAAAACATCCATCACGGAGAGAAAGGGGAAAAAAACGAAGTGGCAAACAATAAAGAGATGGGCCAGAGAGCTGGGAAAGCAGGAGGGCAGCCGGGCACACACCCTTGTGCCCCGTTTCCCTTGGCTGCTGCCCACATTTTCAGCAGGGAATTCATGGCTTGGGCTTCAACCAGCAGGAGGAGGCTGGCAGGTTGGCTGCAGCAAGTATCAGAGCTGAGAGCCAGTGCAGACATCGCTTTGCGGGAGAGAAACAGGCTGGGATATGTTTTTACCAGTTGTTTTCTAAAAGCTGGGCAGCCATCGCATCTGACCCCGTGTTTGCTTCCTTCCATCTGTCTGCGCTTCAGAAATCTCAGCGTTTCTTTTCATCCCCCCGGCTCTCCCTACAGAAATGTTGGCTCCTAGGGAGAAAGGAGCTGGTGGGGAGGAATAAATAAACCAAATTTACAGCCCCAGGTCGCGTTGAGCATTCATCTCCACGAGCTGGGAAGTAAGTTGGAGGGAGGCGAGTCGTGCTCCCTGCTATCCTCCTGCACTGGGTGGGTCCGGAGATATGAGATCATGATGTGCATACCACAATAATAGTTAGTGGCTGTGGAAGAGCTGTTTCTCTCCCCCCCTTAAAAATAATGAATAAAATAAAAACCCAAACAAAACAGTTTGGGGGTTTCTGCAGGCTTCGGCTTCTGAGCGGTTCCCATGAAGGAGAATGTAAGCTGAGGTTTTGCAAGAGCCTGTAGCAGAAAGCAAAATCCTTCAACGTGGTCAGGCTAAAACCAAACCATTTCAGTTGCTTATGGTTTGATTTCAACCTAACCCTCTGCATGTGCTGTTTGCCTGCATTGGGCGATGCTGGTGGTTCCTTAAGTGCCTGGCTTGGGGATCTTCCAAGGGATATTGGAGCTGTTGTAATGCAAGTGTCAAAAAAAGGCTGATTCTTCCCCCTCATTGGGGGTGGAGGGGGGAATGAGTAGAACTTGGTCTTCTTGAGAGCAGAGGGAGCCAACGATTACAGCTGTGGAAAAAAAACAGGTAGGAGGGCTTGGGGGGCATCACTCGGAACTGGAAATGGCAGGGAAGCACTTTGCAAAGATGCAGAAACCAGCCTGTTTGCACCTCTGGGCTCCCCAAACCAGAGCCCGTGGCTGCCCCACATCTGGTCCCAATACCCACAGCCTCATCCCACTGGGGAGGAAACCCCAGGGAAGGCAGGTTCCCTCCTGGGTGGTTCATCAAGCCAGAACCTGCTTGAAAAGGTACAGTGAGGATGGGCTGAGTGGGATTTAAATCCTCCAATTGTTGGTCAAAAGCACTCAGTCCGCATCTCCTGAGCTTTGGGGATCCTGTAATTTACTTTTGGCCCCAGGTCCAACTCCTTGGCTGAGCCGAGGAGCTGCAGGTGGATTGCTGCTCTCCCTGGTCCATCCAAAACCCATCTGACTCCCACACGAACCAGGGATGGGTATAAATAGACACCAGATGGTGCAACAAGTGAATTTGACCTTTTAATCTGCACTAAATAGCTGCTTGTTCGGTTCTCTTTCCATCTTCACTTTCCAGATGAAGGGAAGGTGGACAGATGTTTTCCAAGTTCCTGCTGCTCAAAGAGATTCTTGGCTGGATGCAGCCCTGAGGATGGGAGGGTTGGTGTCCCAGGGCATTTGCAGCAGGGACTGAGAGCTCCCAGGTAACAACTGGCAGGGTGGAGACAATCCTGGAGTGAATTAGAAATGATGGGGCAGTATTTGCTTCCTTGGAAGTGTGAGATGTTGCTCCAGCCCAGAGCATCCTTCTAGAGCTTCACACATGTCATTTTAGGAAGGCTTTCTGATACTTTTAGGAAGGTTCCCAAGTGAGCTAAACAATTCTCCTGATCCCTTGGAGCAACCGTTCACGGCGATCTTGCCTGGGTTTCTTGACTCGGCAGTGATTTCTCTGTGACATTTGTTGCGTGCTTTGGGCTGGGATGCAAGTCATCTCATGTAGATCTGGCCAGTCGAAATAAACCAGTTTATTCAGTGCTCCCATCGTCTTTACTAGGGCCTGTCCTGCAATAATGAGCCAGGGAGGACTCGAGATACATCTTCCAGAAGCAAGACATCTGTTTGCGAGGAGCTGCCAGCAGTGGGATAAAACATGGCAAAATAATCAAAAATAGCCACTATGGCCCTGGGCAAGTGGCTCTTGGTGCAGCAAACACACTGTGGCTGTGAGATCCCGCTAAACACAGAATCATTGAATCATAGAATGACAAAGTTGGAAAAGACCCACCGGATCATCAACTCCAACCATTCCCATCAAACACTCCCCTGGTGGAGCTTGAGACCATTCTTTCTCTTCCTGTCCCCTGTCTCTTGGGAGAAGAGCCCAGCTCCCTCCTCTCCACAACCTCCCTTCAGGTAGTTGGAGAGAGCAATGAGGTCTCCCCTCAGCCTCCTCTTCTCCAGGCTAAACACCCCCAGCTCTCTCAGCCGCTCCTCTTGTTCTCCAGCCCCTTCCCCAGCTTCGTTGCTCTTCTCTGGACTCGCTCCAGAGCCTCAACATCCTTCTTGTGGTGAGGGGCCCAGAACTGAACACAGGATTCGAGGAGCGGTCTCACCAGTGCTGAGTCCAGAGGGAGAAGAACCTTCCTGGACCTGCTGGCCACGCCGTGTCTGATCCAAGCCAGGATGCCATTGGCCTTCTTGGCCACCTGGGCCACTGCTGGCTCATGGTCAGTCGCTGTCAACATCTCCCTCATTTGCTAAGAAAACAGCATTTTGTGCATGACTGTCCCAGCAGCATCGTGATGGATGAGTGCAAGGAGCTGGCTCCATTTGAGAAATGGGTATTTGAGGTGAAACAGCCGTCAAGAGGGCTCCCACCGAGCCCTTCCAGTTTAATTAAGCAGTGTCGATGAAGTGAGACTGTGGAGTGTAATTTGTCTGGGGAGGAGAGAAGCCACTTTCTCTTTCCCAACATGATATTGTGTAATAGCTGCATTTTTTCCCCTGGCTCCGGGACTATGAGTGGGTGCCAAGCAGAAGAGGAATTTTGATGCTCCGATAAGATGTTTACATCAGCCTAAACACTGCTGGCGCGTTTGACATATTAAGTAATCCCTGGTCATCCCAGTCACCCGAGCAGGGGATGCTGCTGGATGAAGGCTCAGCTGTCAAAGTGCTTTGGTTCTCATTTGTTGCTGAGGATGTTGGGTTAAAACTCTACCACCCACCACGGGCAGGAGTTTTACAGGAATGCAGGGGTGGTTTTGCACCAGTGAGATCATAGAATCGTAGACTCATCAGGTTAGAAGAGACCCACCGGATCATCGAGTCCAACCATGATGATATGTGATCCAATGAGATGATGTGTGTGAGGTGGTTCCTGCCCCAGGGCAGTGAGAACAGGGTTAATGCTTCAGGAATATGCAAGGGCACTCACCTGAGGTTTTCTCCAAGGGTTTCTGGGTGCAAAGGGTTCATGGCAGGTGGGACATGGCGGCTGGAGAAGGGGACGCAGGGGTGGCCTGTTCTGTCCGTCCATCCAGCCGGAACAGGGTGTCACATACTTTTCTGTCAGCGGTCCATCAACCCAGGTGGCTGCCTGAGTCCGTCTGGCTGTGGTCGGCATCCTAAATGAAGCTGATTTCTCCTTCCCTAATCAAACAATCAATCACATGGCAAAGGTTTCATAGAATCACAGAATCACCACAGGTTGGAAAAGACCCACTGGATCATCAAGTCCAACCACTCCTATCAATCACTAAACCATGTCCCTCAGCACCTCATCCACCCGTTCCCTTAAACACCTCCAGGGAAGGTGACTCAACCCCCTCCTTGGGCAGCCTCTGCCAGCCCTCAGGAAAATTTTTTTCCTAATGTCCAACCTAAACCTCCCCTGGCAGAGCTTGAGGCCATTCCCTCTCGTCCTGTCCCCTGTCACTTGGGAGAAGAGCCCAGCTCCCTCCTCTCCACAACCTCCTTTCAGGTAGTTGGAGAGAACAATGAGGTCTCCCCTCAGCCTCTCTTCTCCAAAACTTGACCTGCCCCTCTCTCTTCTCCTCCCAGAACCATGTCCTGACCCTGATGTCCATGGCAGCTCGCATCTACAAGCACCCCAGCCTGAAGAACTCAATCAACCTGGTAGTGGTGAAGGTGCTGGTGGTGGGCGAGGAGGCAGAGGGGCCGGAGGTGTCTGACAACGGAGGGCTCACCTTGCGTAACTTCTGTAGCTGGCAGCAGAAGTTCAACCCCCCGAGCGACCGGCACCCAGAGCACTACGACACCGCCATCCTGCTGACGAGACAGGTCTGAAGGGTCTCCTGGGGATGCTTTGTGGAGGAAAGAGGTTGAGATGTCCCCTGGAGGGAGAGGAGGGATCCCCCACCAGGGAAAGGACAGAGCTTGAAGTGATGTGGGGTGGGAGGGGGTTGCCTTTGGGGTGCAGAGCCCTGGTGGGTTGCCCGACTCTGCTCAAAAATGTTGAGGCTGCCCGATGCGAGACCCCCTTCACCACACCTCACCCTGGTGCCCCTCACAAACAGGACTTCTGTGGCCACGAAAGCTGCGACACGCTGGGAGTGGCAGATATCGGCACCATGTGCGACCGCAACAAAAGCTGCTCGGTGATCGAGGACGAGGGCCTGCAGGCAGCCTACACCCTGGCTCATGAACTGGGTAATTCATCTCTTCCCAAGGGGGTTCTGCTTTTTCAGTCCACCGTGGCCAACCTCACTGCTGGGAGGGGATGTGGGGCAGCCCAGCACCCGCTTCTCCCATCTGGGTCCCACCAAGCCTAGGGCATCACCAAGGAGCTTCAGGCACTGGCAGGAGCTGGTTTGCACCAGCAAACGTGCTTAGAAGTCTCTGAGTTGATGTGAATCAGTGCATTTGCCTGATGTGAAGAGCTAAAGCACAGGACCAAGCACTTCCCCCCCTTGGTTTGCTGCTCTTAGAGATGCGCTAATTTGGGCTGCTCTGCCCTGCGTGCACCATTGAGATCCAGCAGGCACGTTACTTTGTTGTTTATTACTTCTGATTTATCAAAGCAAATAGCTTTGGCAGCTGAAAGAATTGCTTGATGACTTAAGATGCTCCCCGTCCCCTCTGCAGCAGAGCTGGGGCTGGGAGGCTGAGCTCACCGGTGCTCTCTGCTCCCCAGGCCACGTGCTCAGCATGCCCCATGATGACTCCAAGACCTGCGAGCGGCTCTTTGGGCCCCTTGGCAAGCACCATATGATGGCCCCTCGTTTCATCCACTTGAACAAGACCCAGCCCTGGTCCCCTTGCAGTGCCATGTATCTCACTGAGTTCCTGGATGGAGGGCACGGTAAGGAACCTCATCGTTCAATTATCCTTAATTGCTTGGGCTCTTTGCAGTGCCTCGAGAGGTGTTGGGGGTGAAGGGTGTGCAAATCACTGACAGAGAGAGGTTTGGGGTGCAACCCAAGGCATCAAGCCTGGATGCCTCCCTGCCTTGCCCAGGCGACTGCTTGCTGGATGCTCCGGCCGATCCCCTCGCCCTCCCTGCCGAGCTGCCCGGCCGAGGAGCCCTCTACAGCCTGGACCAGCAATGCCAGCAGATCTTCGGCAAGGACTTCCAGCACTGCCCCAACACCACGGAGGAGGACATCTGCGCCCAGCTCTGGTGCAGGACCAGCAGTGGGGAGCCCCTTTGCCACACCAAGAACGGCAGCTTGCCGTGGGCGGATGGCACCCCTTGCAAAACTGGGGGGCTGTGCTGGGACGGCCGCTGTGTGCCACAGGACACCCTGAAACCACAGGTAAGTGGGAGGATCACGGACAGATGGGCTGGGGCTCAACCCTTTGGGATTCCTAAAGCTCTCACCCGTCTCCTGGGTTTGCCTGATTTGTTTTCTGGATGTCTCTCCTTAGAATCATAGAATCACATGGTTGGAAAAGACCCATCGGATCATCGAGTCCAACCATTCCCATCAAACACTAACCCATGTCCCTCAGCACCTCGTCCACCCGTCCCTTAAACCCCTCCAGGGAAGGTGACTCAACCACCTCCCTGGGCAGACTCTGCGAGTGCCCAATGACCCTTTCCATGAAGTATTTTTTCCTAATGTCCAGCTTGAACCTCCTCTGGTGGAGCTTGAGTCCATTCCCTGTCGTCCTGTCCCCTGTCCCTTGGGAGAAGAGCCCAGCTCCCTCCTCTCCACAACCTCCTTTCAGGTAGTTGTAGAGAACAATGAGGTCTCCCCTCAGACCCCTCTTCTCCAAGCTCAACACCCCCAGCTCTCTCAGCAGCACCTTTTGTTAATCTTTATTACTTGTAGACAAACGCTGCAGTGCCCTTCGCCAAGGCATGGGCTGGTCTGAACCAGAGTGAGCAGCCACAGCTCTGCAATTAAATCACAGCTTTTTGCCCTGCCAGGGGAATTAGTGGTGATTTCTGAGTCAGTCAGCAAAGTACTTAAACCCAAGCTTGACTTTAAGCACCAGTGGCAGTCAGTAATAACTTCACGTGATGTATGTGCTTAAGTGCTTTCTGGACCAAAAAGAGAAGCTAGGGGCGGATTATAGCCCAGCTTGCTCTGGGACTGAGCAACCAGGGAGGGATGGACGGGTTTGATGATGGATCTAACAGCTTCTCATGGCCTCTCGCAGCCGGCGGTGGATGGTGGTTGGGGCCCGTGGAGCCCCTGGGGCTCCTGCTCGCGGACCTGCGGTGGCGGCGTGCAGTTCTCGTCCCGTCACTGCGACAACCCCAAGCCCCAGCACGGCGGCAAGTACTGCGAGGGCCAGCGCGCCAAGTACCAGTCGTGCCACACCGATGAGTGCCCGCCCGGGGGTAAGCCCAGCTCTGCCAAGCCACGCGGCCGCACAGCAGAAGGATCTGATGCCCGAGTGCACGCTCACCTCCTACCCCCAGTTTCTGCACGAGTTGCTCCACTCTTCCTTGATTAGTCATGTTTTAGGGGGCAATAGCTTTCTGCTGGGTGTTGTGATCCCTCCAGCTGGGTGCAATGTGCACGTCCTCCTCTGCTTACAAGCTCACTGCATGCTCCCGCTATCATAGAATCACTAGGTTGGAAAAGACCTCTTGGATCATCGAGTCCAACCATTCCTATCTGCCACTAAACCATGTCCCTGAGCATCTCGTCCACCCGTCTTTTAAACCCCTCCAGAGAAGGTGACTCAACCCCCTCCCTGGGCAGCCTCTACCAGTGCCCAATGACCCTTTCTGTGAAAATATTTTTCCTGATGTTCAGTCTGAACCTCCCCTGGTGGAGCTTAAGGTGATTCCCCCTTGTCCTGTCCCCTGTCACTTGGGAGAAGAGCCCAGCTCCCTCTTCTCCACAACCTCCTTTCAGGTAGTTGTAGAGAGCAATAAGGTCTCCTCTCAGTCTCCTCTTCTCCAGGCTATCCTTGGCTCACACCTGCATCTCCACGATGGCTGAGGAGGACAGCAGTTCCTGCCATTGTCTGAGTCACTTTTCACCTTTCCTTGCAGGGAAAAGCTTTCGGGAGCAGCAGTGTGAGAAGTACAACAGCTACAACTTCACGGATCTGGAAGGGAATCGCCTGGAGTGGGTTCCGAAGTACGCGGGGGTGTCACCCCGAGACCGATGCAAGCTTTTCTGCCGAGCCAGAGGGAGGAGCGAATTTAAAGTCTTTGAGGCCAAAGTAAGGTTCCTGGTGATGCTCAGTGCCCCTTTTTACCTCATTTTAGATCAAACACCCTAATTGCTCCTCTGCATCCCCCCCTTTCCTAGGTGATTGATGGGACGCTGTGTGGACCGGAGACCCTCTCCATCTGTGTCCACGGGCAGTGCATCAAGGCTGGTTGTGATCACGTAGTCGGGTCCTCCAAGAAGCTGGACAAGTGTGGGGTGTGCGGTGGCAACGGCTCTACCTGCAGGAAAATATCCGGCTCGCTCAACCGATCCAAGTAAGGGGAGAAGGAGTTTGCGGAGATCATAGAATCATAGAATGGCTTGAGTTGGAAGTGACTTTAAAGGCCATCTAATTCCAACCCCCTGCCCTGGTCAGGGACACCTCCCTCTGGATCAGGGGCTCCAAGCCCCATCCAACCTGGCTTTGAACACCTCCAGGGATGGGGCAGCCACCTAGGTCATGTAAAGCCACTTTGCTTTCTTTGCCGAGAGCATTGCACCTCGCTGCAGACCTTGTCTGCACCAGCCAGACTCGAGGAGTTCTTGGCTTCTCCTCTGAGCTTCGACCTGGGCTCGCAGCCATGCAAACACCCGCAGCCGGGTGGCCTTGCAACAGCTTGGTCTCCTCCCCAGACTTAGGCGAAGTTTATATCGGGGCAACAATATGCAAGCCAAGCAAAGAGTATTTCCTAAAATAATAGCTGGTGATGACACCGATGCTGGGCTCAGTGTGTCACTACTAATAAATCTGCAGCCTCGAGGAGTTTACAATAGGGCCATGAAGGTGATCAGAGAGAGGGCTGGAGCACCTTCTACATGAGGACAGGCTGGGGTTGTCCAGCCTGGAGGAGAGAAGGCTGCGGGGAGACTTAGAGCAGCTTCCAGTGCTGAAAGGGGCTCCAGGAAAGCTGGGGAGCGGGTCTTGATCAGGGAGGGCAGAGGAGGACAAGGGGGAATGACTTTCAGCTGAAAGAGGGGAGATTGAGATGAGATCTTGGGAAGGAATGTTTTGCTGTGAGGGTGGGGAGGCCCTGGCCCAGGTTGCCCAGAGCAGGGGTGGCTGCCCCATCCCTGGAGGGGTTCAAGGCCAGGTTGGATGGGGCTTGGAGCCCCTGATCCAGTGGGAGGTGTCCCTGCCCATGGCAGGGGGTGGGACTGGATGGGCTTTGAGGTCCCTTCCAACCCAAGAAATTCTATGATCTTGCCCCAATGCAGAGTTGGACACATTTTGAAGGCTGATGTGGGTTTTAAGAAGTTCATTAAGTTTTCCCTGAGCTTGGAGGCGAATTTCAGGCATGTGACACGGGCATCGAGGCAGCTGCTTCCCTCACCCAAGATCTCTGTTGCTTTGCCAAAGAGCTGATTTAAGGCTTTTGTTGAAAAGATCGTAACAAGAGGCCAACGCGTCCAATTCCATGCAGCGAGGTGACTCACGCAGTCAAATTAGATTTCCTAAATGGTTTCCTTCCAGGGAGCCAGCAGAAATGGGGCTTCCACTCTCCTATGAATTGTTTGTGGTCGACTAAAGAGAGATTAGTGTGGTAGCTACAGCCAAGAAGAGATCCCATTAAGATCAGGGTTGGGGAGGTCAGGGTGACTGAGAGCAGGATTTGACCCAAAGGCTTTGTTCCAAAATTCTCTAAACCTAATTAATTACTCACTGCAGCATAAACTGTGGGGACGCATGGAAAACAATCCTGCCAGCCCCACAGTGTGAATCACGCCAGGGTGGCATTTTATTATAGACGCAAATAATTACCTTAGTGCGGGGTGCTGAGGGCTCCAGTTCCAAAGCCTTCCTGATGATGTCCCAGGAGCTGTGGTGTTCCAGGGATGGGCTCTGGCTGGCTTTGCAGGCTACAGACTAGGAGAAGCCTGGCTGGAAAGCTGCCTGGAGGAGAGGGACCTGGGGGTGTTGGTTGACAGCGACTGACCATGAGCCAGCAGTGGCCCTGGTGGCCAAGAAGGCCAATGGCATCCTGGCTTGTATCAGAAACGGCGTGGCCAGCAGGTCCAGGGAGGTTCTTCTCCCTCTGGACTCAGCACTGGTGAGACCGCACCTCGAGTACTTGTTCAGTTCTGGGCCCCTCACCACAAGGAGGATGTTGAGGCTCTGGAGCGAGTCCAGAGAAGAGCAACGAAGCTGGGGAAGGGGCTGGAGAACAAATCTTATGAGGAGCGGCTGAGAGAGCTGGGGGTGTTTAGCCTGGAGAAGAGGAGGCTGAGGGGAGACCTCATTGCTCTCTACAACTACCTGAAAGGAGGTTGTGGAGGGGAGGGAGCTGGGCTCTTCTCCCAAGGGACAGGGGACAGGACGAGAGGGAATGGCCTTAAGTTCTGCCAGGGGAGGTTTAGGCTGGACATTAGGAAAAAAATTTTCACGGAAAGGGTGATTGGGCACTGGCAGAGGCTGCCCAGGGAGGGGGTTGAGTCACCTTCCCTGGAGGGATTTAAGGGACGTGATTGATGGAATGGTTGGACTTGATGACCTAGTGGGTCCTTTTCAACCTGGTGATTCTATGAATATGGCCCATGCCCTCCAACAAGTGTTGTTCGACATCGCGGTGGTGTTCGCAAAACCCTCCCAAAGATGAGTCTGGGGTGCAGAGACACTCGCTCATGGAGCAGTTTTGCTGCCACAGTATGTGCTGTCTTCTTGAAAAGGTCTTCTAGGAAAGGCATTTGAGTTTGTATCAAGCCATGTGCAATGAGATGTCTGTGGGGTTAACTGTTTAACTGCTGGTGTCCTTTTAGCAGCAACGTCTGGCCAATGTGCATATTCTCTGTGTGTACGATGCCAGCAACATGCAGACTCTCTCCTGTTCTGCTGTCCTAGATGTATCACCTACAGCTGATGCAATCCTTCAGCATCACTGAGAAGAGCCGGGCTTTTAGTCCCAAACACTTCAAAAGAAAAGGAGTAAGGGGAGTTTCCCACCGCAGCTGGTTACCGTGGAGCTGTTTGTTTGACTGCATCGTTCACTTTTGCATTTAATTCAGTCAAAATCTTCCAGGCAGGCACACATCTGGCACAACTCAGGATTTCCAGCTCTTGAGTGCTCTGTGTAATGGCTTCATAGCCACAATCCCACTTGTCAAGTGCCGTCCTCTGCGTGCGTCTCCTCTCAATATGTAACCGTGTCCCTTTGCCCCACACAGATACGGGTACAATGACATTGTCACCATCCCTGCCGGGGCAACCAACATCGACATCAAACAGCGCAGCCACCGAGGGGTCCGTCACGATGGGAATTACCTCGCTCTGAAGACCCTTGAGGGCAAGTACCTGCTGAACGGGGACTTTGCCATCTCGGCCATGGAGCAAGACATCCTCGTTAAGGGGACTATCCTGAAATACAGCGGCTCCATGACGACCTTGGAGAGGCTGCAGAGCTTCCAGCAGCTCCCAGAGCCCCTGACTGTCCAGCTGCTGACCTTTGCCGGTGCAACCTACCCACCGAAAGTCAAGTACACCTTCTTCATCCCGAAGGATGTCCCTTTCAGCAAGCAGAAAGGCAAAGAGAAGAAGTCAGCCAACGTCATCCAACCGATGCTGACTTCCCAGTGGGTCCTGGGCGACTGGTCCGAGTGCTCCAAAACGTGTGGCTCCGGCTGGCAGAGGCGGACGGTGGATTGCCGGGACGTGGAGGGTCAAACCTCCTCTGCTTGCGACAGAACCCTCAAGCCGGAGGACCTCAAGCCCTGTGGAGACATCCCTTGCCCTCTCTGGCGCCTGGGTCCCTGGTCCCCCTGCTCCCAAACTTGTGGCGAGGGTGTGCGGACACGCAATGCTTCTTGCATTGATTATGCCGGTAAAATCACCTCCCCGGAGAAGTGTAGCTCGCCAGGGCCACCAACAGCCACCACCTCCTGCATGCTGCGACAGTGCTGAGCTGGGATGGGACAGGCTCCACGCCGGCAATGCCGGGGCAGAGGATGCTGCGGGCTCGCTTGCCAGATGAATAACCACTCTCCAGCGGTTCATCCCCACCCCATCGATGTCTACCTCAGAGTGGGGCATTAACAGCGGCGAAACGGGGAGGAATCACTTCTTTGCCTTTCTTTCTTCCTTTCTTGCTGGCTGACAGCTCGCAGGCAAGTTGTAATTTAAGGGGAAAAATAAGAGTAACCATAGGGTGTTTCCAAAGAGTTGTTAAACGTAGTTGCAGGCTCTGTTTGTAATTTTTGCTGGGGGTTCTTGCTGGAAAAAAAAAAATGCGGGGCTGCCTTTGCCATCGCTGCATCCCAGCTGCAGGCTGAGGAGGTCCAGGATGGCTGGTTTTGCTGATAAAATCGAGATCGCTTTGCAAAAGTCTTGGATCAGGTTGCCGTCCCCTCCCTGCCGCGGCGTGGGTGTCCTAGAGCACAAGGAGCGCTGTGGGGTTAGCTTGGGGGATAACAGCAGGATGGAACCGAGGGCTGGGTCCTGGCACGCGGCGGGTAGGAGGACAGCGAGATGGTCATGGTGGTTTCTGCCAGATTTATTATTTATGAGGTGAAAAAACTCTGCCTCCAAACACCCTCAGCATCTGCAATTATTCCCAGGGCTGCAACCCCATGCCTTGGTTTCCCCAGCTACCAAACCGAGGCTTAATTATACCTGATCTGGCTCGCAGGGCTGCTGCGAGGTTTAATTAATTGATAATTCTGTAGTGCCCTGCGTGTGAAGTGCCTTCTGCGATACCCCATGCACCCTCGGAGCGGGCACTTGGATGTGCCAGCCTTTTCCTCTCCCGTCCTTGGCTTTCAGCCCCCTGCGTGTTCATTTTATCAGCTCCGCTTTAATTTTTGGAGCTGATTTGGCTCGCAGCAGGGATGAGCCCAACATCTGCAGATGCCGAGCTTCTCCCCAGCCCACAATGGTGACCAGGGAAGCTTTTCACTTGTGTTTTCCTGGCTTATATGAAGATGCTTGGACCTGCTGCTGGGCTCCAGCCTTGCTTGAGCAATTCTGGGTTTTAAACAGAGCCCGGCAAGGCTGGAGTTCTTTTTTCCTGACAGAGAAGAGCCAGGGTCCCTCTCCCCAGCCCTCAACCCCCTCCCTGGGTGATACAACAACCATAGGTAGTGGGAATTCAGTGCTGCCTCCCTCGGTGCAGGGTTGTCTTCTGAAACAGGATCACTGAAATTTGGTAACTGGCAACACAGATTCTGGAGCTATCTTGATAGAATAAGCATGGGCACCCTCTGGCCCCAGCGTAGGTGGCTGCCCAGGCCCTGAACTTTCCCCTTTTCAAAGCAATCGCCATCCATCTGCTGGCAGCAGCCAATGCCTGGGGAGCAGGGATGGAATTTGGGAAGGCTTTGCCATCACTGAATGAGCGATTTGGCTCTTCCAGGCTCCTCGCGGTGCCCCTTGCTGCTTCCCTGGGGGCGCCTGTACCCAGCCTTAGGTCCCCTTTTGGCAGCAATACATTGAATTTCCAGCGGGAACAGCCTGTTTCTCATAGGAAGGGGAGAAGAGCTGGAGGAAGAGGACTTGGATTTGTGTTGTCTGAGTTTCCCTGTTTCCAATTGCAGAGCAAACTCTTATTCTTTTCTCTCTTGCCGGAGCTAAGCTCCCATCAGACCCTTTTCTCCCTGGGTCTGGGTTGGGACTGTGGGGTGAGTTGCCCCCCAGAGTTGTGCCAGAAACCCCATGACACTCAGCTTTTATCTCCTGTAGGTGATTCCTATTGAAACCAAGGGGGCTACAGCCAAGCTCTGAGAATACCGAGGGCTTAGCTCCTTTTATTTAGGAAAGGAAAAAACATAAAGGCCAGCTGCAGGGTTTGGATGTGGAGCTGTTTGGGCTGTGGTTCAGACCTACCTTCGGGCAATGTTCTGCGTCTGCTAATTAATCTCCAGGAATTTAAGCCCTCTCTCCCTCTAACAAATAGCTGGATGCTATAGTCATGTAGCCTTGCAGGGTTATTTTCTTTTTTCCTCTTTGAGTCTGCGAGGGTTTTAACTCAAAGGCCAGCGCGTGTTTCCTCTCCAGCATTTTAAGCAGCATTTAGGATAGGTCAGAAATCTCAGGCTGAGACAGTGCCAAGGAAAACGTCTGTATTTATCACACAGGAGTCGTGCGCGCCAAGGGGCTCTTCCAGTTTGGTTTTTTTTTATATTCACTGTGCGGTTGCTTAGCTGGAGCTTCCTAGATGCAAAAATCTCCCTGCCACAGGCAAATCCTGCTGCTTTTCCAGCCAGGGGGAGGATGGGGACCTCGCTAGAGCGGGGTGACTGCAGTGACGATGCTCGGTTGAGGTGTGGGGTCTGGGTGGGATGCAAAGTGGGATTCCTGCCCTCACCTTCCTGTAGATGCACGTAGCCTTTTCGCTGATGTAAGTCAAAGAGGTTATGTATTAGGATATATATATGTGTATATATATGTTTCCCTTCAGTGAAGGAATGTAGCAATGTACTGAGCCTCTTGTGTTAGGTATTTATTATAAATTTCTGGTTTGTTTTGTACAGTAGCTGTCTGGAAAGGAGACGATGAAACAAAAACGAAAAAAAAAAAAAGGAAACAACAAAAAAAAAGACTCTCTGTGTTTTGATGTGCTGCTCCCACCTCCTCGCTCCAAAACCTGCAGTGGGGTTGGAGAAGGGACATCTCTGCTCGTTTAACCACACGATGTGTGGCTGGTGTCTCCCCCTCATCCCTGGTGCATCCAGATCAGGGTGTGATTTCCAGCCGAGCTGCGTAAGCATAACAAACCCAACCCAAATCAGGCTTTGGACTTTCATTTTAAGGGGGTGGGCAATTATAATTTTCTGGGGTTTAGCCTTTTGTTTGTATTTGGTTTTAACTTTGAAAACAGTCTGTTTGTGAGTCTGCCTTTGCCCCTTCAATAAAGGATTTCCTGCCTCTTATCTCTTTGAATTTGTTTCTATTTGCCTTTTTCTCAGGATACATGGGGTTTTTTTATCTCTGTCCCATAAGCCATACTATAAATCTCCCTTTTCCCTTATTCAGTTATAAATAAGTGGTTAACTCAGTTTTGAGATGCTAAACCAGAATGTGACATGACAGAGTAAACAAAACCCAGGGAGCAAAAGTTATTCCCCAGCAATTTTGACTCACCAGGTGAAGTGCTTAGGGATCTGGTTTAGCAGTGGACAGGTATGGCTGGATTGATGATCTCAAGGGTCTTTTCCAACCAAGCAATTCTGTGATTCTACGATCTCTATTTTGTGAGCCCCTGCCTCCTCTCTATGTGTACAGAGATGTAGAGAATTCTACTTACTAGGAGAACATTCAGCCTTTACAGAGCTTGAACAGAGGGGACGCTGGTTTCTTCCCTTAATCATAGGATCATAGAATCACCAGGTTGGAAAAGACCCATCGGATCATCAAGTCCAACCATTCCTATAAAATACTAAACTATGTCCACCTGTCCCTTAAACACCTCCAGTGAAGGTGACACAACCCTCTCCCTGCACGATACAACAACCATAGGTAGTGGGAATTCAGCGCTGCCTCCCTCGGTGCAGGGTTGTCTTCTGAAACAGGATCGCTGAAATTTGGTATCGGGCAACACAGATTTTGGAGCTATCTTGATAGAATAAGCATGGCTCATAACAAGGTCACTTGGGTCAAACAGGCTTTGCTGTGAGATCATAGAATCGTAGAATCATAGAATCATCAGGTTGGTAGAGACCCAACGGATCACTGAGTCCAACCATTCCCATCAATCACGAAACCACGTCCCTTAGCACCTTGTCCACCCATCCCTTAAACACTTCCAGGGAAGGTGAATCAACCCCCTCCCTGTGCCCTCTGCCAGTGCCCAATCACGCTTTCCATGAAAACTTTTTTCCTAATGTCCAGCCTAAATCTCCCCTGGCGGAGCTTGAGGACATTCCCTCTCATCCTGTCCCCTGTCACTTGGGAGAAGAGCCCAGCTCCCTCCTCTCCACAACCTCCTCTCAGGTAGTTGCAGAGAGCAATGAGGTCTCCCCTCAGCCTCCTCTTCTCCAGGCTAAACACCCGCAGCTCTCTCATCCATTCCTCATAAGGCTTGTTCTCCAGCTCCTTCCCCAGCTTTATCGCTCTTCTCTGGACTTGCTCCAGGTCCAAGGTGAAAGCACAGCCTTCTGTTGAATAGCAGCTGTGGTTGAATTTCTGTGTATTGGTGATTTCCATCTACCCATGGGCTTGAAAAGAATGCTCCTACAGCCAAGCAGAGGCTACCCACTAGAGCTCCAAGGGAAAGGGTTAACCTCTTGCTGAGGGACGTGTCACTGCATTAATGGGCATAGCAACGCATGCCACCCTATTTATAACCAGGTGTGACATTCATTTCAGACGATTTCTCTTGGCACTCATACAGCCAAGTCCTGGGTTTCAGCTCATTAAGGCTGAGCCTACCCCTTTCTTTTTTGTCATCACTGGGTTTGTTTAGAATAACTGGAATTTCAAACAATGCCAAAGGCTTCAAGATATTACTGAGAAGGAAAAAAAGCCCTTAATTAATTGTAGTAATGTAAACATCAGAATTTACCTTCAAAATAAACTTTATGGGGGCTTCTCTGACACTGTATCCATGATGGTTAATCAGAGACAAGGGGGACCACCAGGCAGAGAGATGTATCTTCGTGGTTCCATCAAGGGGAAATTATTCGGGTCAACCTATTATATTTTATTGGCGTGTTTCCTCATCTACAGCACTCTCAGAGGACGTATGATGTCACAGGCTCCTTGCCCATGCAGGAGCATCATCTGGTACCTGTTGAAATAGTGGTTTGCTCCTTTGTTCCTGAGCCTCCTCCCATCAAGGGCTGGGCTCTCCACATCTCCAACCCCAATTGTTCCTGGATAACTGCTCCCCCTTGTCATTGTTTTTCAGTTTAACAGCTTTTCCCTCTCTCTTTTTTTTGTTTTTACCCTCCTGTGCATTTGTAGGCAGGAGTTGCACTGTCTTCCAGGCTCGTTTCACTAAACTTGGTGAGCCAGGCTCTATAGACTCAGGTTATCAAATCTGAACTTACTGTCCCCAGACAGAAGTGATCACAGCATCCCAACAAGCTCACACCAGCACGTGGTACTCCAGCCAGGAGCCAGGAATCCTTCCTTACTCCTGATGGAAACATCCTTCCTGACATGTCCTAGGACCATGATGTCTCTTTTCTGCCATTATCTTCTGCTCAGCTCACCCATCCCAGTCTTATGACCCTCCTACTTTTCCAGCTCTCTCTTCCTCCATACAGATAACTGTTAAATTCATCCTCAGTTGCCCAAGCAAGTGGTCTGGTTCCCAGAGCTCCTGGACGACAGCATTTCATCTGGGCTGAGACCAACAGCAGGAGGTTTAACACGGCCAAATGCCGGGTCCTGCACTTGGGGCAAAACAACCCTGAGACTAGAAGAAGCCTGGCTGGAAACTGCCTGGAGGAGAAGGACCTGGGGATGTTGGTTGACAGCGACTGAACATGAGCCAGCAGTGGCCCAGGTGGCCAAGAAGGCCAATGGCATCTTGGCTTGGATCAGAAAAGGTGTGACCAGCAGGTCCAGGGAGGTTCTTCTCCCTCTGTACTCGGCACTGGTGAGACAGCTCCTCGAATCCTGTGTTCAGTTCTGGGCCCCTCACCACAAGGAGGATGTTGAGGCTCTGGAGCGAGTCCAGAGAAGAGCAACGAAGCTGGTGAAGGAGCTGGAGAACAAGAGGAGCAGCTGAGAGAGCTGGAGGTGTTTAGCCTGGAGAAGAGGAGGCTGAGGGGAGACCTCATTGCTCTCTACAACTACCTGAAAGGAGGTTGTGGAGAGGAGGGAGCTGGGCTCTTCTCCCAAGTGACAGGGGACAGGACGAGAGGGAATGGACTCAAGCTCCTCCAGGGGAGGTTCAAGCTGTACACTAGGAAAAGATTTTTCATGGAAAGGGTCACTGGGCACTGGCAGAGGCTGCCCAGGGAGGGGGTTGAGTCACCTTCCCTGGAGGGGTTTAAGGGATGGGTGGACGAGGTGCTGAGGAACATGGGTTAGTGATTGATAGGAATGGTTGGACTCGATGATCTGGTGGGTCTTTTCCAACCTGGTGATTCTATGATTCTGAGGGACCCTTGCAATTCAGAGCATGTAGAAAACTGGCCCCTTTCCTATCAACTGGACTGCTTTAACCGCTGGCACTGCACTTGCTGACGACCAGGCAAAGTGCTCCCACGTCTGGAGAAGACATTAACCCAAAACCCACCTGATGCCAGGAGAAAATTAGGGACTGCTAAAGAGAGACATCAGCAGGATTGAGCTACGTTAACCAAGCCCTGGAGACTTCAACAGAAGGAGGAAGAGGAGGAGAGGGCTCCCACAAAGGGTGCTGAATTAAGGAGCAGGCAGTGGGTACTCCAGAGTGGGAGAAAAGAGATTTTCCCTCCAGAGTTGCTGAGCTCAGGGTGGGGAGGGGAAGGCTGTGCACAAGAGGTGTCATTTACTTTCAGTGTTAATGGATGCATCCTGCCAGGAGCAGGAAAGCAGGTTCCTAACAGCATGGGATCTGCTCCAAGAGCCGCTGAAGCGAAGGAAAATGTATCCCACAGGCTGCAAAAAGAGGCTAAACCAGCCTCCAGCCTGCAATTGCATGTTCTGGTTGCTTGAAAGGGGTTAGCAAGGGAGAGATTCAGGTATTAAAGTGAGGTGCCAGACCACACGGACGGACAGCAGACGTGGCTGGGTGTCTTCTGAGTGGATGGGAAACCACAATTTCTCTTCAGGCAGACAAAGGAGGCTTTAAGGGGACAGCACAGCCTCTGGTCGTGTCTGAGGGACCCCCTTCCTCGCAGCAGCTGCTGGCAGTGTGCCCTGAAAGCGAGGTAGGACCACTCTGCTAAGCATCCTTGGATCCAGCAGCTTGCATCCCATTTAAAAGCCAAAGGTGGAGGCTACAAGTCACCCTTTGAAAGCTTTCTCCTCATTTTCCCACCAGTGTTTTAGACCCATCAGATTCCAGCTGGTTCAGCCACGGGACCCTGCAGGTCCCTATAAATGAGTGCAGGCTTGCTCTCTATAGATGCACTGATAATATTTACCACTGAATTAGTCAGAGTTTCTGTCCGTGTTGCTCCATCGATGTCCATGAATCGAGATGTTATAAAATGTGCGTATGAGCAAATGCCCTCACCAGGAGTCAGTATTTTGGCAATTCATCATGACACCTCATCCCACTCCACAGCAAAAGCAAACCACAATAAAGGCTGACCTGGTAGCTTAGGAAACCCAAGCAGGTGCAAATCAATGCAGCTCGCTCCCAGATTTACTCCAGCAAATGATGTGGCTCCAGGAATTGCTGGAGAACCTCGTCAGGTACCGAGGGCTAATAAATTGTTATTAATAAAACAGCCTCTTCTGGTGGAATGGGAAGGAATTCATATCTGAGTCAGGCTGGGAAGGCTCATGTGCTCCTCTGTGCGATGTGCAGAGCGCTCCGCATCCCAAACCTACTGGCTTCCCACACCAAAATGCCCCTCTGTTAATTGGAAACCTAACGAGCCGCACAGAGACAGCAGCCAGGAGTGGGTGTATTGCACAGGAGGTTGTAAAGAAGTGGTGGAAAGAGGAAGAGATGAAATAAAGGGCTTTTTAAAACAGGGATGGGTTTGAATTGCTGTAGACATGATTTTCGGGGGAAAGCAATGCATGGCATGGGCTAGATCCTGCCTTCTGCGAGGCAACTCACTTTCCTATCAGGGAAACGCTATTGATTTGGAGGCAAATCCAACTTGATTTGTCCCAGCCAAGCATCCCGTGCTCAGCTCTGCTCCAGGAGAAGCCTGGGCATCTCAGTCAGCTCCCAGCAGCCGTACCCCTGGCCTGACTCCGGGGATGTGCTCTATCCTCGGAGCATTTATGTGCCCTAAAAAAGAAAGTGGCTTCTTTCCAGGCCATGCGGAGCAGGTTTAAATGCTATTGGTTTAAATGTTTTACTTGGAAGGTTGAGTTATTTTGCTAAAGCATATCGAGGACATAGACCACAATGACTTTTGCTGTCATCCAGCTATGAATTTGAGAGTCTGGACCTTATTTCCCTCCCATGCAAACCTCATGACCAGCTCAGCGCAAGTCTCAAGCAGGATATGACTGTGGGTCATAAAAATCACTTGATCCACAACAGTTTGGCCAGAAAACACGCCTGGCTCCACACTTTTTGGAGCACGATTTTGAAGGTAAGGGATGGCAGCTCTAGTTGTTTTTTTTTAATTAATCCTCTGTGATTCGGGAGGTGCCATGGGTAGGAGCAGACTTTTCCTTGCCTTGCACCTTGTGTCTTATTAAAGCAAGAGCAACCTGTGCACACGAGAAATGTGCTGAAACCGGTGCTAATTCACTCCTGCTTTGCCCAGGGGTAGATCACAACAGCAGGCAGTCGTGCATCAGGGTTGCAATACAGCTCCCTGCAAATAAAAAACCAATAAGCAGCAGAGAGTCCAACCCTTGAGATTGCTGGGGCTCCGCTTCTCTCCCCAGTTTTGCAAGGAATCATCTAAAAAAGTCCCAGAGTTTTATGACAAAGCAGGGCGTTCAGCCTAGAGTTTATATTTAGCAAAGCAGTGCTATCCAGGGGCCAGTTTTTAATTTTTTTTGCTGCTGATTAACAATTTTTGGACGGCAGGCTTTCAGTCTGTTTCTTGCTTCAATATACTGAGTGCTCATTGCAAGAAAAAACTCAACGCAACAACAATAACAAAAAAAACCCCACTTTAAAAGAAGTCATGGAGCAAATGGCTGCGCTAATCACATCGAATTAAGCTGTGCTTACCCTGAGTCAGAACAGATTTGGACCAAATTACAGGAGTGGATTAATTAGATACTAGTTAACTCTATATTTGATGAGGATGGATGCAGACTGGAGCAGTGCAGTTTGCACAGTCCAGGTCTCGGGCGTGCGGGCACTGGAGCATCAGGGCTTGAGATGCGGGGATGCTCTATCCTGACCCTGGGACAGATGCACTGAGGGGGTGGTGGGATTAATGGGATACAGGATCTCAGCCCCGGGGGTGCACCAGAGCTCTGGGCAGGGGGAGGTGGGATGCACAGGGTGCAGCCACCGGAGCACTGGGGGCCTGGGATGCATGGGGTGCAGGCACAGGAGCCCCAGGAGGGTGGGGTGCATGGGGTGCAGGCTCCGTAGCCCCAGGAGTTTGGGATGCATGAGGTGCAGGCACTGGAGCCCCAAGGGCTGGGATGCATGGGATGCTCAGTCCTGAGCCCTGGCAGGGTGGGTTGCATGAGGTGCACTGGATCACCGTGAGGTTGGGAGGAACAGGGTGCAGGACCTGGAGCCCCAAGGATTGGGGATGCACAGGGTGCAGGCACTGGAGCCCTGGAGGATTGGGATAATCCGTCCTGAGCCCCGGGAGTTTGGGATGCATTGGGATGCACGAGGTGCAAGTGCTGGAGCCCCAAGAGTTGGAAGGCACAGGGTGCTCCATCCCAAGCCCCAGGAGGGTGGGGTGCATGGGTGCAGGCTCCGTAGCCCCAGGAGTTTGGGATGCATGAGGTGCAGGCACTGGAGCCCCAAGGGCTGGGATGCAAGGGGTGCTCAGTCCTGAGCCTTGGCAGGGTGGGATGCATGAGGTGCACTGGATCACCGTGGGGTTGGGAGGAACAGGGTGCAAGACCTGGAGCCCCAAGGGTTGGGATGCACGGGGTGCAGGCACTGGAGCCCTGGAGGATTGGGATACTCCGTCCTGAGCCCCGGGAGTTTGGGATGCATTGGGATGCATTGGGATGCACGAGGTACAAGCGCTGGAGCCCCAAGAGTTGGAAGGCACAGGGTGCTCCATCCCAAGCCCCAGGAAGTTGGGATGCATGGGGTGCAGGCATCGGAGCCCTAAGGGTTGGGATGCACGGGGTGCTCAGTCCTGAGCCCCGGGGGGATAGGATGCACAGGACACAGGCATCCAATTACTGTGGGGTCGGGATGAACAGGGTGAAAGCACTGGAGCCCCAAGGATTGGGAGGCACGGGATGCTCCGTCCTGAGCTCCAGGAGGGTGGGAAGCACGAGGTGGCGGCACTGGAGCCCCAAGGGTTGGGATGAATGAGGTGCAAGCACCGGATCACCGTGGGGTTGGGATGCGTAGGGTGCAGGCACTGGAGCCCCAAGGGCTGGGAGGCACAGGGGGCTCCGTCCTGAGCCCCGGGAGGTTGGGATGCACGAGGTACAGGCACCGGAGCCCCGGGGGTTTGGAATGCAGTCCCCGCCCCGGGAGCGCACGCACGGGAGTAGCGTGTGTGCGGTTTGGATGCACTGGATGCAGGCACCAAAGCCCCGTGGGGGGTCGGGATGAACCCAGTGCATGGTCCTGGCCCAGCACCGAGGTGCCAGGTGCTCAATCCTTGCCCCGGGGGTGCAGCCACCGGAGCCCCCTGGGCTTCGGGGCACACGGAACATCGCAGCCGGCGGGCATTAGGACCGCGCACTCACCCCGCACTGCGCATGCGCTCCCCCCCCCCCCCCCCCCCCCCCCCCCCGCGGTGCATTGTGGGACACAAACAGAGCGCCCGGCCGCTCGCTCTGCCGGGAATCCCCTCCTGGAAGAGAGCGGGGAGGCCCCGCCGCCGCGGTGCATTGTGGGACACAGGCACTAAGCACCCGGCCCGCGCGACAACCCCTCCCCACCACTGGCCCCGCCCCCCCCGCGGTGCATTATGGGACACAAATTAAGCGCCCTCCGCCCCGCGCGCTCCACTGGCCCCTCCCCTTTAGCCACGCCCCCTCCCCTCCGCCGCGGTGCATTGTGGGACACAAACAAAGAGCGCCCTATTGGCCCGTCCCCTTGGCCACGCCCCCACCTCTCCGCCGCGGTGCATTGTGGGACACACTAGCGGCCGGCGGCGAGCGCGCCCTATTGGCCCCTCCCCTCCCTTTTGGCCATGCCCCCTTCCCTCCCCGCCGCGGTGCATTGTGGGACACAAATAAACCTCCCGAGCCGCTCGCGCGCGCTCTCTCTCCCTCTCTGCTGGGACCCCCCCCACCTCCCACCCTCCGGCCCCGCCCCCTTCGCCGCGGTGCATTGTGGGACACAAACAAAGTGCCCGGGCGGGCGGCGCGGCGCGCGGCCTCTCGCTCCGGCCCCTCCCCTCGCGCGCGCCGCCCCGCTCCCCCCCCCTCCCCGCCCCCGGGGGGGTCGCGCGCCTGAGGGGGAGGCGGCGGCCGCGTCGCCTTCCTCCTCCTCCTCGTCGCCCTCCGCCGCCTCCCGCCCCCCGCCGTCATGGCCCCGGCAGGACCCCGCCGTGGCCACAGATAGGGGGCTTCGGCCTCCCGCCCGCGCCGGACCGCGCCGAGCGCAGGTAACGGGGGACGGGCCTGGGGGGCGGGGAGGCGCGGGTTGCCCTCAGGGTGAGGGGGTAGGGAGGCTCCGCACCTGCATATTCCGCTCTGTGCAGGCGGGTTCCGCTGGGGGAGGGTCTGGGGTGAAGAGATGTCCCACCCCCACATGTGTGTGTACCCCACGTGTGCCTGTGTGTCCCCTCCTCGGGCCTGTGTCTGCTCCCCGGGACCGTGTTCCCCTCCCCCTGCGAGTGTGTGAGTCCCGTGCCTGTCTGTTTCCCCTCCCAGGGGACTGTGCCCGCACTCCAGGGGACAGTGTGTGTTGTTCCCCGTGCCTGACTGTGCCACCCTGCCCCCCCGAGGGACTATGTCCCCCTCAAGGGACCGTGTTGTCACCTCCCCCCGAGGGTCTCTGTGTGTGTCCCATCTGAGGGACTGTGTGTGTGTATATCCCAAGGGACAATATTATGCTCCCACCCTCTGAGGGACAGTGTTGTGTGTGTCCCACCCCCTTCCCCCGAGGAACAGTGTTGTGTGTGGTGTCCCCGAGGGACAGTGTTGTCGTCGTCCCCCCTTCTTCTGATGGACAGTGCTGTGTGCCCCCCCCTCCTTCTGAGGGACAGTGCTGTGTGTGTCCCCCCTCCTTCTGAGGGACAAGTGCTGTGTGTCCCCCCCCTTCTTCTGAGGACAGTGCTGTGTGTCCCCCCCTTCTTCTGAGGGACAGTGCTGTGTGTCCCCCCCTTCTTCTGAGGGACAGTGCTGTGTGTCCCCCCCCTCCTTCTGAGGGACAGTGCTGTGTGTCCCCCCCCTCCTTCTGAGGGACAGTGCTGTGTGTCCCCCCCCTCCTTCTGAGGGACAGTGCTGTGTGTCCCCCCCCTCCTTCTGAGGGACAGTGCTGTGTGTCCCCCCCCTCCTTCTGAGGGACAGTGCTGTGTGTCCCCCCCCTCCTTCTGAGGGACAGTGCTGTGTGTCCCCCCCCTCCTTCTGAGGGACAGTGCTGTGTGTCCCCCCCCTCCTTCTGAGGGACAGTGCTGTGTGTCCCCCCCCTCCTTCTGAGGGACAGTGCTGTGTGTCCCCCCCCTCCTTCTGAGGGACAGTGCTGTGTGTCCCCCCCCTCCTTCTGAGGGACAGTGCTGTGTGTCCCCCCCCTCCTTCTGAGGGACAGTGCTGTGTGTGTCCCCCCTTCTTCTGAGGATAGTGCTGTGTGTGTGTGTCCCCTTCTTCTGAGGACAGTGCTGTGTGGTCCCTCCTCCTTCTTCTGAGGACAGTGCTGTGTGTCCCCCCTTCTTCTGAGGGACAGTGTTATGTGTCCCTCTCAAGAGACCATGTTGTCCCCCCTCTGAGGGACTGTGTGTGTCCCCAAGGGGGCGTGTTGTGTCCCCCTCCCCCGAGGAACCATGTTTCCCCTCATGTCCTTCTGTGTCTGCCCTCAAGGGACTGTGTCCACCCTTCTCCAGGGGAGCCCTGTGTGTTCCCCCCTCCAGGAACCCTGTTCACTCCCCCCACACGTGCGTTCCCCTCCAACGAGGCAGGGTGTGTATCCACCCCCCTAGGGGTCATGTCCCACCCCCCGAGGGTCCATGCTCCCCTCACCCCCAGGCACCGTGGACCCACCCCTGCATGTGTGTGTTCGAGGAGCTGCGTCTGTCGTCCTTGTCCCCCGAGGGACCCTGTCCACCCCCTCACGTGTCCTCTCCCTTCCTCCGAGGGACAATATGTCCCCCTCCCTTCCACTCAGGAACCACATACTCTTTCCCCCTGACTTGTCTCCGTCCCCTGAGAGGGACCGTGTGTCCCTGTCCACCGAGGGACCACGTACCCTTTACACCCTACTCTGTCTCCCCGCGTGCCCCGAGGGATCCTGTTGCTCCCCCCTCGCACGTGTTTTCCCCCTTGTCACAACCCAGACCCACGAGGCACACGCTCGTGTCCGGCCCTGACGTGGTGTGGGGGGAAGTAGAATTCGTTTGTGTGGCGATCTGGAGGCCAATAAGGTCACCTCCTGGGTGAATACCAAAACAGTATTTATTTCTGGCTCCAGCAAGCATAAACACACCAAGATACCGGAGTGCACAAAGACACAGGGGGGTGCAACCACCCAAAGTTACAGAAATGAATCCCCGAAAACAACCCAAGTCCCTAGGATCCGATCACCATGAGGTAATGGGGGGGAGAGAGGGGGAAAGAAATCATCACATCGAAGGCAATGGATGATCTCGGGAACACGTGGTCCAGGCCGATCCGATCGAAGTGTGTGAGTGAGAGCAGCATGGAGGTGAGACCCCGACTCCTCCCTTCCGAGCCCTTTTATCTCGGTGTGTTTGGCGGGCTCCGGAAGCCTGCGGGGTGCAGGGGGGGGGGGTAGCGGGGCAGCAGCAACGGCTGCATCCCCTCCCCCCCGCCACAGCCAGCTCTGGGGCTCGACTTCACCCCAGCGAGGGAGAGCTGTGCCTGCTCCTGCTCTGCCTCCCGCTGAACCACTGACAAGCTGGTGCCGCGAGCGGGTAGCCCTCAGACAAAATGTTTAAGGCAAATAGATAAACGTAGTCTGACTTCGCACCCCTCCCCCCCCCGAGGGACCGTGTGTCCCCCCTCGTACCTATCCGTGTCCCCACGCAGGGACCCTGTCATCGGCATTCCTGCGCGTGTCCCCTCCCTATCCCATCAAAGACCCTGGCCACCGCCTCTGCACGTGTGCCCCCCCCACCCCCCACCCCGCCCGGTCCTCCAGGGGCCGTGTCCCCCCCTCCTCTCCACCGAGGAACTGTGTACCCTTTCCCACCTGCTGTTTCCTCCTGTCTCGAGGGACTGTGTGTCTCTCCCCAACCCCCACTGGGACGTGTCCCCCTCCCCCGAGGGACTGTGTCGCCCCCACCTTCTGTGAGGGACTGTGTGCGCCCCAGGCAGGTTCCCGGGGCAGGGAGGGATCCCCCTCTCTGTTCAGTCCCGGGGGGTGTGGGGGGGTGCAGCTCCCACTGGGCGGTGTTTCCGCATCCTGAGGTTTTCAGCAAGTGCGCCCGGCTGCCGGGGCACACGGAGCATGGAGTTTTGGGGAGGGGGGAGGAGCTGTGTTGTAGCTTGCATCCCAGCAGGATACCTGCTGCCTCCCTTTTCCAGTGCAGGCTTATGAGAGGAGAAGAGGGATTCCCACTAGCTGTTAGGCAGAGCTGCTCTCCCTTTGTTGTTTTTCCCTCCAACACCCCTTTTTGCATATTCTTTACTGCCCATCTGCTAGGGTCTGCTGTGCCGCCTCTGCTCACACCCATGTCCACGCGCAATGAGGATGTCGTAGTGCTCATCTGCCAAGATCTGTTACGTGTTTCTCTGCTCTCCTTCCATGTATGCGGGGTTGTTTTCCTATACGCAAACATAAACACTGGCAGATGCTTGGTGGGGGGGGATACAGTCGCCTTTTTGCTTGCCAAGAGCCTGTTGCCTCCCTTCAGATGCACAGGGCAAGGTGCCGCTGCTTTCCAAAATCTACTCCACTTCTCTCCACCTACATGTGTGCTGGGGAGCAACTCCATGCTTGACCACCACAGCTTTTTAAATACATGCACCCCAGGAGGCCCCTTCCTCTTTGTGGAAAGCTGCAGAGGTTTTTTTTCCGCCCAAACAGACATCCAGATATCTTCCACCAAAGCCTAAAGGATGACTGCTCCAGCCCAGCTCCTTTGTGCGGTGGAGCTTATGCTCTACATATCTGTGCACCCGCCAGGGTGATCCCGCTGACTTGCCTGCCAGAAGCTGGTGCATCCCACATTGTGCATGTTTGTACACATCAGGAGAGGCGCAGGTGGCGCTTCACCGGCAGCCTTTGGGAGGCAGGCATTTCTCCTCCCTGCTTCCAGGGAGGTTTCCACTGCTTGTCCTTTCATGTCCTGCACGTTCCCACAGACACCCAGCGGCAGCTGTTCCAGTGCCTGCCCCCAGACTGTAGTGCTTCCTTGCGACACGTGCCAGAGAGGTCACCCATTCTTACCAATTTCTTGTTTCTTCATGGCTGCCTGTTACATCTTTCATGACTGTGACTTTCAGCCCCTTTTCTTCACATACCTTGATACTGCAGTGTGATACAGTCAGGTTAAGCTTACTGTGTTTTTTTTACTTCAACTTTTAGTTTTTCGACTCTGAGCAGTCTGCCAGAGTAAAATGAAGTAGTCTGCGTGCTTCCTAGGTATCTGCAGGTCCCAAGCTGAAAACCACAGGTCTGAAATTAATTCACTTTCTCTTTTACACTGATATTTGTAATTTTTGCAGCCCAGGATCTGTTCTGATGTTTGCAGAAGTCTCCTGCTTTCACCATTTTCCTCACGCGAGGTCCTAGATTTGCCATCCCCATGTGGGGAATTTCTCAGGTTTCCCAGTTAAGTTTGCCCCCGCTTTCTCTCTCTTTGCTTCTGCCTGATGTGAGCCTTGTCCTTTCCCCCTTTTTAATTTATATTTTATTTATCCTTGGGGGTCTTTAGTGCACTCAGCTTTTACTGAGGTAGAGGTTGCCTAGCTCACCTTCTGAGTTCAGTTCCAGCTCCTAGCTGTGTGTTTTTGTAGACCAAGTGACGTGTTGTTTATCATGTGCTGGGCACACCTGCAGCCTTGCTCTGCGGACCCTGCAAGGTGACACTACCGTGGGAAAAGCCTCAGTACAGACAGGTCACTGACTGGCATCCAAGAGTCTCTTAGGGTATTCTGAGTGCGATGTGATTTTCTTCTGTCATTGGAGTCTCTCACTTCAGCTTGATGCCTGTGTGTAACGCACATCCAAGGTGTGATGCACCTTGAGACCTTGCCTGAGTTTAAGTGCGTCTATTTAAGGAGATGGAGCTGAACAAGTGTTAACCTGCTAGCTTAGACACAGCCCTACCGGTATAAATGCCTCCATTGATGTAGAACTGTTTATACCAGAAACCAGTTACAGTGCTCTAAGTGTCTCTCCCCAGGGACTACTTCTGTTTAAACAGCTGTTTTTAATCCGAAACTTTAATTGGTGTGAACACTCTAAGCAGTCCCTTTCCAGGGGAAGGGAATTTCCAGCCCTACTTCAGTCTCCCCAGGTGGATGTTGCACGGATGCTGACTTGTCAGGAGGGAGGATTGTGCTCGCTTTCCCACACAGAAGGTTTCACGCTGGTTTTGTTTACAGGGTGAGAGAATTCCTGTCCTTGTGATTGTGAGGTTTGGAGTGGGGCAGTGTCCTTATATATTTCTTCTCTAATACGTAAGAGAAGTAGTCAGCAAGTGAAACTGAATCCTTGCCATGTTTGTTGCAACCGGAGGTTAATCATAAACTCTGGCAACTTTTAAAAGGGGTGGTTTCCTTCTGTGGTGTCTGTAGCAAGTGTGCGCTGTTTGGAGGGTCTGGTCAGCTGTTTGCTAAGAGGATCAAAAGCAAATACAGCTTCCCCCATGTGTGAAGTTGCACAAGCGTCTGAATGTTATTTTTGGTTGTATCCTGTGACTCGCTTGAAGGAGGCTTTTTATTTTTGTCCCTCTTGTGAATGGATGTGTGATGCCTGTGCTGTGAGGTGAACAGTGTGTGACTGGTTGCTGATAAGGAGGAAGTCTTGGGGAATTTGGGCTTGTATTGGTTGCTTCACATCTGGCGTTTTCCATCTGGTAAATGTCTTTTTCAATGGGATTTGAGAGCATTTGAGCATATTTCTGTGAGATGATCTGGTGATATCTGTACTCTCACTCATTTTAGGTATTGTCATTCACTTGCATAAAAGAGAAGCAAGTGAAACTGTGACCAAGCAATGATACTTCTGCTGGTGCCTGACGAGGAAGGAGATGTCCCTTGACGTAGAAGGGATTGTCTGTTGACATTCTTCTAACTCGCCTGGATATAAGTAGGTTGTCCCCGCTCAGATTATGCAACCATGCAGACAGCCAGACTTCAGGAATTCCAAATACTTCAATGTGTCAAGTGCTGACTTCTAAATTAAATGCTACGGTTGCTGAGCGTGTTCACAGTCTGTCGCTTGAAATATGACATCAATCTTGGAATTCAATGTGGCTGAAAAGGGGCAGCATCTTAATTGCATGTTTCTTTGAAAAAGTGGTGCATGAGATGGCAGGAACAAAACTGGATGAGAGAGGTGCCTCCACCTGCGATAGCGTGATGTGGAAGTAGGTGGTTAGCATTTCAGCAGTTAAAAGCAGGAAAAAAAGGACTGAAAACCGGTTTACGTAAGAAGTTGAAACGTCTCTTGGTGGCTGCTGCTGTTGCCTTGAAAGTTGCAGTTTACAGCATATAGATCTAATTAAATTGTTGTGTACTTATTGCTCAGTAAACAGAGGAGTCCATTACTCTTAACTTGCCTTGGAGATGAAATTGAATCTTCTAATGGTTTCACTGGATGAAAACAAATGCCTAGTACTGCTTTGTAAAAGGTGCCTAAATGAAATGGTGGTGATAGGGAACAAACTGCAAACCTGATAAAATGGTATTCTCGTGTGTGGATGGGAAGAAAGGAATTGTAAATGCTTGGCATTTCATTTAATTCTTACATTCCACTTAATCAAGTTAAGTAAGTGACTTAACCTGTGTGTTATTTGTAGATAGTGTGTTTTTAATGTATTGCCGTTTAGAGCTGGGGAAATAATTATTTGGCATGACGGGATTCACCGGAGGATGTGCATGATGGGATAATCAGGACTGCAGAATATGTTGGAGCTCAGCATGTGGTCTGTGGCAGTGGCCAGAAGTAAGTCATTAGGGGGAACGTGGGAGAGCTTACATAGATGGCTCAGTCGTCATTCCCTAGTGCATCTGCCGAAGATGGAGGGTTGGGATGTGGCCTGGGCTGGAGGGTACGTGCTGGCATTTGTGCTTAATGGTGCCTGTTGGACCTGTCGTGTGTGGCTTTGCCTGCACCCCTTGAACAGTTTGTACCTGTAGCTTCTGCAGTACACGTGCAATGAATTCTGCAAAACCAATTTCCTGGCTTTTTCATTGCTTTTGTTTTAAACTCGATGAACGGTAGTCTCACTGAATGCCTCCTAGTTTTTATAGTATGAGAAAGGATAGGGAATCTGAATGGTAGTCTCATTGAATGCCTCCTAGTTTTTATAGTATGAGAAAGGATAAGGAATCTTTCTCCAGTCGCCACCTCATTTGCAGTTTTATACCCCTGTGTTCTCAGCTCTCTCTTCCAAGTTTTTTTTGTTTTCCAAGCTGTATTGTCCCAGTCTCTTTCGTACATCTGCTTGCAGAGGCTGTTTGGCATAACATTGTTTTTGTTCTTTGAGCTCTTCTGTGTTGTTTTGAAGTAATTTGACCACAACATTTATGTGCTTGCTTTACCCAAGAAGGCTTGAATAAGGGCAGGTTTTTCAGAGCATTAAGAGCTGCTTTCTAATAAAAGGATACTGTGTAGCTCATCTGTGGTTACTCGCATGTGTCATGTCTTATATGCAAAAGTACAAATGAACATTATAATTATAGTGGAATTGTAGCTGTTTTAGTGGAAATACAGATTCTCAAAAAAATCTTGGTTTATAAATCTAGCTACAGATGGTAGTTGATTCGGCATTTTGTATTTGGGTATTACCAAGAGTGCTTTTTGGGAAAGCTGCAATTATGGTGGGTATTTGTCAGCATTCAATCTCCTGGCAGATTTTGAAAGCATGAAGATGTCATGTCCCGTGGAGACCCAAGAGCCCCAGAAATCACTACTGGGTTTAGAAATAACTAGTGATCCAAGGGGCAAGTTGGTTCACTGTTAAAAACAGGTATTTGGAGCTCCCTGGGTCTGATGGTTTCTGCAGTTTTCTTTGAGCATCTTGGATTTTTAAGTGGATGAATCCCTCTGTTAAGAAAGAGCCATGCTGGGAAGTATCTGTGAAGTGTTAGTAAAGGTGCTAGAGGTTTAAAAAAACCCGCAAAACTCTCCTTATACCCAGTCTGAACCATGGATATCGTTCTGCTAGTCCCAGACTGGCTGTACAGGGGGAGAAAGTCAGAAAGTCCATGTAGTTCCTGCTCACCTGGTAACATGATATGTGGATAAATACCAACATTTTTAGGTTTTGGGGCCAAGAAGGAACTCCTTTTAGGCATTTCAGTTTATCTGCATAAATGAGTCATTAGGAAAATAAAGAGTACACATAGTGCTAAAAGGGTGATGACACAACCACATTCCTGCCTTGCTTAAACTTGTTCGGGATTCTTTATAGCTGTTTCCGTTTCAAAGGTGGCTGCTTGTTTATGTGTCTGTGACACGTTGATTAGCTGGCCTCGGTCCATGCTGTCTGGATTAGGGATACCTTTTTGCCTCTTCAGATTGTACACAATGTGGGACTTGGCCTTGATCTCTCCGCTTTGCTCTTTAAGCAGGTTTTCCTGTGGTGTTGCTAGCCAGTGCAGGCTTCCAGTACTTCAGGCGTTAGTGGGGTCAGCGTTCTTCAAGGAGATGCAAGATTTGCGTTGGACTTCAGAAGAGAATTGTAGTTAACATGGATTTCATTAAGGTGTAACACTTCTTTGCTAATCTGGAATACAAGTGAGAGAAGGAAAGCTGTCATTTTTTTGTAATAAACCTGAATCCTTCAAACAACAGATTGGTTGACATGTAAGCTTTGTGCCAAGCCAGTGAAAACTAGCACTTAGTTGAATTTGGCTGTTACAAGCCTAATGATTGCGATATGTGGTTACAGTCACTTGTTTCTGTGAAATCAGGAGACAGGTATGTCATTTCCAAGTGACAAAAATGAAAGCCTTGTGCACAGTGAGATAGGAGGCACAGCTTGGGGTGGTACCAGAGGGAGGGATTCCTCAGTGTGGTTGCTGCTGGAAGCTCTTATCGTATAAGGCACCTGATTAGGCCCTCATTTTTCCTTGTAGGAAATGAAGAAGGAACTTCTCCAAGCATGGTTTACACTGTGCTATCAGTTAAAATGATCTCTGCAATGGACCCTCTTCTGTCTGAAAACAGGAGCTGCGTGCCCTTTCCTCTCTTCAAAGCCAGGCAATAGGACTGGGTGTGATTCTGTAAACAGGCACACACGTGTGTGAGGGAAGCACAGACAATCCTGGTTTTTCCCCTTTTGACTCCTTCATGGATCTAATGCAGTAGTGCTACCAAGAAAATCTTGAACTGACTAGAATATTTTGGCATACAGATGCAATGAAAATGCCATTTTTTCTTGACATTTCTTTCACGTGGTACCACCAAAAAAGAGCTTGGAGCTTTTTGCTTTTGTTAGTGATTCAGGAGGTTGGCTTGAGTACTCTTTTTGATGTAGGTCTTCCATAAGTTTGTGTTGATGTGCTTGCAGAGCTTTTGAAAATGATGACTGAAATGCTATGGGTAGCCATGGTAAAACAAGAAACAATAGCTTTCTGGAGTAAGTGTAGACTAGGAGGTTGCTGCCACGTGACAAAAACACTTAATGGATTTTTTTTGGCAATTTGCAGCACTTAGAAAGGAGTTGAATGTTCTGTTTGTTGGGTTTTTTGTCATTCATTTGCATTGCTTTTCAAGACTGAAGAATATAAAACTGAAGTCTCACTGTCTATTACACCGAATGGGACATAGTCATGTAATGGCTTGTCTGGGCTGAGAAATTTGGGGAAAATTTAACCTGAATTTTCACAGTGAAAGTATAAAGAAGGCATTTAGATCCCACAAAAATTATGCATGAATACTGTTGTGGAAAGAGTGGTTAAATTTGAATATAAGCCTCAGGGATGTGGCACGTGTCTCTCCAGTATAATCTGATTGCGTTTTGTGGGGTTTACGTGCATGGGGATACAAGGAGAACTGTGAATTCACTTGTTGCTTTAGTAAAAAAGAAAATATGGAGATTTGCTCGTATGTTGGCAGCAGAAGTGTCTCTAGCATGCGCTTTCAGGGTTTAACCATGGTTAAACCAGCAATCTGATAGTTTGTATGCTTTTTCAGAGTACTGCTGGAAAACAGGCACTGCGGGGCGGTGAATCTGTTGTGAAATATCTCAATACAGTATATCTAGTGAAGTTCACCTATTTTTATTATGAGAATAAATGTAATTCAGTATTTAACGAGAGCTTGTAGCCATTACTGCTTGTACTGTTAAATGAGCTTCAGTTCTGAGTACTATCTGAAGATTTACTTTTATGTGTTATATGGAACACTAAAGTGAGATTCCTACAGTGGAAAGTTCAAAGTGCTGAAGGCTGGGAGGTGGCATTTATCTAGTTTGCCTATTCAACTATGTGAAAGCTGTATTAGGCACATAAAGTTTATACTTTGCACTGCAGCTTCAAAAAGGCAACAAGTAAAATCTGGGTCCTTTGTAGTAGTGAATGGCAACATTCTGTTCTGTGAAAAAGCTGACTTCAAATGATCACACCAGAACTTGAAATGTCATGGCTAGGGAGAGCAAGACAGGGGCAAGGCTGTGGAAATGTGTGGAGTTTCTTGCATGTTGTTAGGAATAAAGAGTAGCCAAATCAATGTACTTGATTGCATTCAAATGGTGCAGTTACTGTTTTAAGTTCTCCTCAGATAGCTCTTAAAGAGTTCAAGTGTTGCACGAGACATAGAGTTTGTTGGAGCTAGCGGACCTCTTTTACATAGGAAGGTACAGAGTCATTTAAGAAAATGAAGTCTGTTGTCTTTGTGTGTCTGCAAATGGTTTCAAGAAGCATCTTCTCTTCCAGCTGTTGCATAAGAAGTCAGTGGTGTCAGACCCACAATTTACATGTGGAACACACTACTGCACTGCCCTGATTATTGTAATCTCTTCTGTTAATTAGATCCTGAGATTAAGCACTGTCTTGCTTTTCAGTGTACTTAATGTGTGCCCTATCAGGTCTAGTTAGCACATGTTTCTAGCTGAAATATCTGGGTAAGTCAGATGCTCTGAAAAGATCTAAGCATAGTTTACTTAAAGGCACATTAAGGGGGAGCCATGCGGAGAAGAGAAGCACACCAAAAAACCCTCTTGAGAACCTTTCTGGAGGTTAAATAGATACTGGAAAACATTGGGGGGAAAATGAGATGTTAAAATAGGCTGGTGGTTCTGTGGGCCTTTCAGTTTGCTGTTCAATTTAATTTAATAGTACAGAGATCTGGCTCCAATGTCTCTTTTAACTAATTAGCTTCCAGATGATAGCTTAAGTCTTTTACTAGCTCCCTAGTACATCTTGTCGAGTTTTTAAGTTCATAGTGTTGGACTTCCTGTGAATTCCATTCTATTCCTAGGACACCAGTTCTCTGTCTCTTGTTTTTATGTGTTGTGCAGACGATACACGTTAACCTCTTCATCAGCATTTTTTGAGCCAGTGTCTCTAGGGAACCACTCAAGAGATCGTTGCTAAAACGAATCCTCATGGCAGTTCACAGGTAAATTCTTTAACGTGACATTTCACATCCAGGAATTGCTTTTCAGCTGGCTCCTTAGCTGCAGCTTGTCTATTCATCTCCTTGTTTTCTCTAATAACTGTATGTCATGCTAGTCAAACATTTTAGTGATGTTCTCATCATATGTGGCATTTCCTTTTTTCCTGAAACATACGTTATCAAGTCAGTTGGACATACTTCAGCTTCAGTAAACACAGGTGGTGTCCTGTTTTCTGTTTTCTTTTTCTTCCTTCTTTTCTTCAGGTTGTTTTCAGTTAGCCACACTTGTGCAGCTTTATACAAACACATATAATTGTGTATCTTTGAGAGATGAAAACTTCTCTTTGTTTTTAAATAATCAGAGCTTCTGTAGGAAATATTTGAGAGATGAATTAACATGGTGTTAATGTTGCCAAACTCTTATTTTGTGGCACACGCCTGCCAGAAGGCCTTTGAACAGTCCTGCCTCTTTTCCTGGTACATTAGCACCTTTACCTGGAGGATTAAAATACCAGTTTGTGTGTTTGTAATCACAGCAGCGTCTGATGGAAACGTATTCAGATTGACTTCTAATAAGAGGTGCGCTGGCATGTTTTATACACCTACAACGTGATCTTTAATCTTGAAGCTTTATCTAGACTAGGAGTTGTTGCTATGCTTTAATCTCCTTGCTGTATTAATCTGGCACGCTCGGTGCCTGCATGCAGAGCTCTCAGTTATATGCCAGTGGTTCCCAAGCCTTTTTGGTTACGAGCTGTTGTCAGCTCTCAGCTTCTCCCTTCAGTCAGAAGGGTCTGCTCTTGGCAATTGCCATTTACAGTGCAGTACAGACTCGTTTCTGTTGCCCAGAAGCCAATGGCACCATTTAGCAGGTTAAATTTTGTGATGCATGACCTGACTCCTAACTCTGTAACACTTCCACGGTTAATACTTCCCTGATTTATCTTTGGATTGATTGTCTGCCGCAGAGCTGCCTCATGACAGCTGTGAGTTTGTCAGCTGCAGAGACTAAAACTCTCATTTGTCTCTTACGTGCCCAAGATATAAGCGGTATGCAGTTCCTACAACAGTAGTTAAAAAGAAGAGTGTACAGCAGGGTTAAATTCTCTTGCGGGTTTGAGATTGACCAGAAGAAAGTCTTGGAGGCCGCTTCCTGTAGGCCAAATATACTGGATGATAAGGGAGACGAATAAATCCACAAGTGTCACATTCACGAGGAAATGACCAGCCAGAGTTGCAGGAGAGTCCGCTGCAAGTAAGTGGCTGCTGGTGAAGTTAATGAATGTGGCCTTGGCAACTGTAATCTGTTACAGTCAGGCAGATGATTTCTTAATTCTACCAAATGCAGGGGTTAGAAACGCTCCTTTCTGAGTTCCAGGACATGCTTAGGGTTTCAAACAGATACAGTCTGCGCAATACACGCTGGAGGATCCATCAGTCCCACCTGGCAGGTTCCCTGTCTTGCTGTCTTCCATCACTGGGCAATTTTCAAAGGGTTGTGGAGACACTTCTCAACAGATCCGGCATGGTTGGGGTACACGCATTTCCATCCTCTCTGCTGTGTGCTGCGCTCCAATGTAGACTCCTCGTTAGTCTATAATACTTCTGCCTGTCAGCCTGCACCCAGGCTCTCTATCTTTAGTATCTCCTGCCATGCTCTCAGAACATGACTGCTGAATTTTTACATCAGTCGTCTTTGTCTCCATGCAAATGACTAATCAGGAAAACAAAACAAATCCTAGAGACTCGGTGTATGTAGAAACAGCAACTCCTGGAAAATAGCAATGGTTTAACAAATGGTTTACAGCTTTGTCTTTATGATCTCATGGTACCAGAACAGCAGATCTGTGATATGTTTTATGTCAGTTTGAACATTGTAACTTAAAAGTAGTAGACGTGTTCCCTTCTTTCATTACAGTAGATATTGCTGTTTTATGCAGCAAGCAGTCTTGTAGCATGAGGAAGACTTTGGTCCTCTCACTGGAATCAGTACACTTTTTACTTGGAGCTTTATACTTTAGAACCAGTGCAACTGAGACATTTGGAACTAAGCAATTATTTCTGATTTATTCTTGGTCTGTGTTGCTTTTACACGGGGTATTGTGTTGTTTGTGGTGTAAAAAAAAAAAAAAAGAAAAAAGGTTCTGCAAAACCAAGGAGAATATAGAAGAGCAAGCTTGAGGTACCATTGATCTTTAGGTGAACAGAATCAAAACCAAACAGCAGGAATGTGCAAAAGTGTGTTTTGGAGAGCAGTGCCTCTCCCTGTCCTGCCTTGCAGTGGACATTTGGTAATGTGTTCTTACTAGGATCTCTAAGAAGATCTTTGGCTTCATGCAGGCCCGTTCAGTTCTGCTCAGATCAGCTCTGAGCCAAGACAGCTGCACTAAGTGGCTGTTTGGTGCCCTGCGTGCCGGGTGGGCGCTGGCGGTTGAGGGATGGGGCTGCTGGAGTTTGGAGATTGCCAGCCAGGAGCACTCTCTCTTTGGTCACAACTGTGGCACCCACTTCAAGGTGATGAATGAGGATGACTAAATGGTTTTGATGAGCAGGTGCTGGGCTCATCGTGACAAAAGCCGAGGAGAGAGATGAGAAATTTTGTAACTGTTTTTAGGAATTTGCAGAGAAATGGAAGCTCTTTCATCAACCTCAGACCTGGTACATATCAGTTCCCTTAGCGCTGTATGAGCCACGTGTTCCAGCATGTGGAGAGCTCGAGTTCAGGGCATTCAGCAGCAGCACTGCTTTCTGACCAAAGCTTACACCTTAATGCTAATAACACCTATTCTGAAAGCTGGAATAGGTAAATTTTTTTTGCTATCCTTTGTATGTAAATACACTTCAAGAAGTTCAGTTAGATGCAGTTCTTCAAAAAAACACAACTGTGATTTAAGGCACAGTTGTCAAAAACAGTTCCTGGGTTTTATATGGTGATAAGTGGTTGAGGGCCACGGCTTATGAAAGAGAGGGAGTATCAGCTCCCTCTGGACTCAACACCCAGGTGAGGTTTCAGTCATGGAAACTAGTCTAAGACAGTCTGTATTCTTCTGTGAGGGGAAAGAACTGTGTTGTTACTGCAACAATTGCACCATGAACTTCCCCTTAAAATGTACATACGCTTTCGAGCTTTATGCTTTCAGAAGTATTATGTTGCAGCTGCCCTACTGTCTCAATTTACAATAAAGCCATTTTGTAGACTAAATTGCTGGTTTTGACATCCCTAAACTTGTCTCAATGCTTTCACCAGTTCTGAGAATTAAAATGCACCTACCAGACTTGTCATGCAAATCCACTTTTCCGTCATCTGAGGTGTTCTTTTCCTCTCCACATTAATGGTTAATGTTTTCAGTAGCAGTGATAATGTGAGTCAGTGGTGTAACTGTTAGGACTTCACCATGCCCTCATGTGTACTCTGTCTTCTCATGGCATGTTACAGTTTTGGGGAAACATAAGATATGTGTTAGGAATATGAAACAGGTATTTCATGGACTCTCTGGGCCTTCCTAGTTGCTAAGTAATCATTAATATTTTGGAAAAGGAGCTGTTGGATGCTTTTTCTCCTTGTCCTTAGCAGATAAACACTATTCCTGTCTGTCAGAGAACTTAGAGTAAAGGAATAATGTGTGGGTTTGCACCTGCCTGTTTCCTGTACCACAAAGGTTTCCCTTAGTTGGTACCAGGCAAATAATGTTATAGTGGACCCCGACACAGCTCAGGATTTCCAGGGGCACGGGTCTCTTCAGCAATTTTTTGTGGAGGGTTGCAGTCTCAGTGCTTTGACTTTGTAAATCTCAGCTGCTATCGCAGTCATGAGGAAGTTGGCTAGACCCTTACAGATTCATTTAAAATTGAGGGAGCTTATTGCCACAATGCAGTTTTCACAAGTGTTAAACAATTATAGAGGTCTCAGTGCACAGAATTAATCTTTCATCTGAAAATTATGTATGCTTTGCACACAGACCTGGATCAGTCAGCATTATTCGTGTGCACTTACTCATTTGATACAGTAGCTGCTTCCTGACTGTGTTTTGGTCTGCCTCTCTGAAGCTTAACTCTCTGAAATACTGCCTGTCACTCTTCTGTGGTAGCTTCTGCTGGTCTCTATTGAAAATTCAGGAAGGTCTTCTTTTGGAGAGCCTTTTTAGCAGCAGCAGTTTTTCAGAGGAAGAGGTGGCTGTGAAGCAGTTTGCTACTCTAGCGGGCCTGGAAAGTAAATTAAGTGGTGAACATAGGAACAAACTTGTGCACGAGTACAGAGAAGCTGCCACTTACTCTTTGCGAGCCGTGCTAATGGTAGATGGAGTCAGTGGCCTCAAAAGGCTCTGGCACATGAACTTGTTAAAAGTGGTGTGCCAAAGCCCCCATTTTTACAAAATAAATGCTCTTATCTTATCAAATGCAGTGCTGGAGTATGTGTGAAAAGCAAAACGTTCTTTTATAGGCCTTCTACTGTGAAAGGGAACATTACTGCTAGTAATATATTGATGTATTATAATATCTGAAGTCTTCCACATGCTATGTTGAATTACTCTGCCATTAAATCTATGAAGTGGAGTTCTCTGGAGTTCTCTTGCTGTCAGGGATTCCTTCCTGGGCAGTCGCAGGACTGTCCAGCCTGCAGCTTGAGAACCCTGTCTAAGAGCAACCTCCCCCATACAAACTCTTTAAAACAGAGAATACCTGAAAGTTTTCTTTCTCTTTGAAGCTGTGAGGAAAGGGACACAGGAGCAATTTCTGTGTCTGAGGTTAGTCTGGTGAGAGTAACTTGGAGGATACAAGTCCGGTTCCTGAACTGAGAGACCAAGGACCAGGTCAGCCCCAGCACTGAATGCTCTTGTGTTTTTGTGGAGTACAGTGTCACCTCAGCCTCCATTTATGGCCTGCATCTCAGCATCTATTTCAGGTTTTAACCTAACGGTGTTTACAAAGTAGCTAGGTTAACACTGGCTCCTTTGTGGGCTTGCAGTTTGAAGTGTGCTGTCCTAGAGGAAATTGAAGTTGTGAAACACTGCATACTTATCTGGATGGTTCATTTCCCTGGTCCAGTCACCCACTGCAGCTAAAGGTTACAGGTTTGCATTCCATGGATTCCAGTACGAGAAAGTGAATGCTGCACATTGACGTAATTTTGAGCAAAGAAACCTTGTGTTTGCTTTGTTTTCATAAATACCATCAGGCTTGGCAGTGGTAGACTGCGTTCAAACTAGTTTTACTGACCTAACTTAAAGTATGGCTTTAAACAAGGTTTAGAAAGTGCTGTTGATTCGTTTGAAATGAGAACAGTTTGGCAGCTCCAGCCAGGAGTTTTTTGCAAGTGGAGCAAGGCAAGATTTTCAGTGGGCGATAGAACCTTTTATTAGGCCAGCTGGTGCTGGAGAAAACAGATGTATGTTTAGATAGAGAAGTGTTTCAAGTCTGAAATAGAAATAGCAAACTTGAAATTAAGTACACAGTAAGAGCAGTTGTTCTAATTCAATTATAAACATGATTATACTAAGTAGTTAGACAGTTTGAGGAAGCAAGGGGTGCTGGTACCTGTAGTGAGGTGTTTTTTCCCCTCTGTCTCAGAGCAGCGAGTTATTATCCATTAAAGGAATAGTTTGAGATGAGATATGTTGCCAAAGTTATCAGATTAGTACTTCTGCTAAGGGTGTAGCTGTACATCATTCCTAGATCAGTTGTTTGAGGACTTTCCAGGTCATACAGAAGGTGTTGTTGTTTCTGGGCTGGTGCTGCTGTTTCTGGGCTGGTGCTGTGCCCAGTGCCCAAGGAGTGGTCTGGTTTAGAAATGAATTTCCATAAAGATCACTGTAGGGAGTTGATTGGCCACATGTTGCCTATTGCTTGTGAGAATTGAAGGGTAAGTGGGCCCAAGGATGGGAATTTCCTAAGCTTTTTGGGCACTAGAGTCAATGTGACATTCATGTATCTGAAGTCTGATGGGTTTAGTATTCAGAAAAGTTAGTGGTTTTGTGACGGTTGGTAAGTTGCCATGGGTCAGGATACAGAGGTTAAGAGTGGGTGGTGGTTTTGTGGTGCTAAAAAATTATTCACTTCTGTTATAAAATGATGTAGCTAAGTGAGAAAATGGATGTGCACAGCTTTGTGAGTTGGATTCACCCTTCCAGACAGGAAGGTGTTGATTATTGTAGGCGCTGTGTTTCAAAACCAGTGATTTGAACCATAACGTTAGGCAGAGGGTGAATAAGGAGCTAACTTCAGGGTGTGTGGAAGTCAGCAGGTCACATAAGCAGTATTTTTCAGTTCTATTAAGTTTATTTTCCATTTATACAAAAGTGGACGCTTCACCTTTACTATTTCTAAGCACAGAAACTTGACATGTGTTTAATCATTGTCCCAAAATACTGGGTGTGAATTAGTAAATGCTGTTAAAACTTGGGTTTTGGTAGCCCTGAAACAGTAAGAATGAGCTAATTCACTTTGAAATGCTTAAAGGTCAGGTCTATGTGACTGCTGCTGGGGTTGGAAAAATAAAAGAACTAATTTTCAAATGAATTGGACAAAGTCTGTTTGGTACAGTAGCAGTTACTTTCAGGTTGGTTTTGACTGTTAGTGGAGAAAGTTCTCTTTGCCCTGGATGTCCTGAAGTGCTTGCATTTTAATTCTCACCTTGTCTGGGGGGTCTGCGCTTTGGCAAGGTGGCGAATCCCCATACGTTTCCAGTGTAGGAATGCATGCTGGAAAAAAACATTCTCCTAAACTGTGTCTGCAGCAAACTTAAATACAACTCATTAAATACAGGCTGAAATGTCCTGCTGAGAATATTTTTTAGACTTTTGGAAGTGTCTTAAAACTTGGCACCGTATTTCTCTGGATCTTTGCAATACTCTAAAGTGTTGTGGGCCAAGAGCGTAAGCTTGTGCGTGGCGATGGTAGGGCGGAGGGAGGAAAAGCAAGCCGTGTTTGTCCCTGCTTACAGAATCACTGATGGTTTGTGGCTCAAAGATGAACAGCTTTGGTTGATTCACCTTCCCTGGAGGTGTTTAAGGCATGGGTGGATGAGGTGCTAAGGGTCATGGTTTAGTGTTTGATAGGAATGGTTGGACTCGATGATCATGGTTTAGTGTTTGATAGGAATGGTTGGACTCAATGATCCGGTGGGTCTCTTCCAACCTGGTTATTCTATGATTCTATGAACTTTTCCACCTCCAGCCCACTTATCACTGAGTTTATGTGTGCACCTTGATCTCCCCACCCCAGACACTCCCAAGGTACTGTGTATATTTATTTATATTTAGTCCATGGTTCTTCCTCACTTACATGTGTAGCGCTCCATACCTTGTGGTCTGACAGCTGCTGTCAGTGGTGAGACGTGACAGAATGTCACTGCAAAATGGTGATGATCTGGAGAAGTTAGACCTGAAGTGAGTTTGTAATGCTGTACCCTTTACACTCTTCCATCACTGTGACTTAGTGCAGCTGTAGAAGTGCCCTGTGCCACTGAAAGATTAACAAAGAGAATTCTTTATAACCATTTTATAACCTGGCTGAGCTTTAGCTGCTTTTCATGTGGAAAACATTTTCATATTGTTTAAATTACCTTCTAAAAATATTTGATGTTTTTACTACCTTATTAACTGACCTTGTTCCCCTTCCTCAATCCACCCCTTTGGTTTTTCTGAAAATAGCAGGCATGTGCATCCATCCTTTGTGAACACTGAAGCTGGTGTAGGAGCCACTTGTTCAAGTGGTGATGTTGGGGCAGTGAGGCAGAAGGTTGTTTTACAGAAGGGGCTTGACAGAGCGATATCCCACATTGATGGCAGGCACGCTGCTCCTGTAATAAATTTAAATCCATTTATTGCACATCACTGACTTCCGCTATTTTATTTGAAATTCTATAACAAGATCAAGGTCAAGGAAGCAAAAGATGAAAGGAGAAGGGGAAAGAAGCCAGAAGAGGGGAGAGGCAGTCAGGAAGGGGGAAGGAGGACAAGGAATGGTTCAGAGCAGAGTTTGAAGGAGGTGAGCAGAACAGAGCTCTCTGTCTTAGACTGGAGAGATGAGTGTTACTCTGCTTCTTCAGATGAACAGAGAAGGAAAATGGGTTAGTCTTCTGGGCGTGGAAGAGTTAGGGGCAGTGCTTAGATTTTCCTCCTTGTTTATAATTAAGTATTGATACTATTTCTAAAGGCCAGATATACCGTTGATAGTCCTTGTAAATGAATTATTCTTTTTGTAGCCAGTTGCTGAATAGAAGTACTTCTGGACTTCTGATGTGCCAAGGAATTGCTGCAGCGACTGGGAATTCAGAAGGAAGGGTATCCCAAGGCCATTTTAGAATATGCTGTTACAAGATTTTACTGTAGTGTTTTGGTCTGAGATCAATTAAAGATGCTTTTCATTTGATTCCTGCCGGAGAACAAAGAGTCTGGAACTTCAGATCCCTCTGGAGGTCAATATGTTTTTTTTCACTGAAGGGAGTGTTTTGCTTGCGCTTAACTTCTTCCTCTGCAGCAGTGTGAAATTTCATTTTAAACCCAAATGGCCCTTATAGTTTCACTCAGACTTTATGTATATATATTGTTAAGTGTTAGTTAATCTGTTCTCTCAAACAGAGATTTTTTCCTCTGTCTGAAAGGGTTTGCAGTATCAAAAGTGAAATCGTAAGAACAAGGAGCAGCCAAGTGTAAATGTCTGTGGAAGAAGGTAGGCTCTGACAGCTGCCATATCAATATGTGCTGAGACTGAGGAGGTTTGTGGTGGGTTGTTCCAAACATGCAGTGCTCTCTGGATCTGTGAAGCTCCACGTGAGCAATTTGCAAGCGTGGTGTGTTTTTTGCATATGCGTAAGGGAAAAGAGAAGGGTGATGTGAAGAAGCTGCCTGACTCTGGGAAATAATCAAACCCAATTATGTTGTTGATGTTTCACCCTAGTGAAGCTGGTGGTTATATTTCCGTATTGTGTTAATTCCAGGTCATGTGGAGCACAGAATACTTTTCATTGAAGTTTGAGAGGGTGAAACATGGTGGCTTAGGTTTCCTTTACAATTAAATAATTGAAATAACTGGAGCAAACCCAGGAACTGATTTTCCTTGTTTGGAGATGCTCCAGTCTCTGTGAGTAGAGGCAGCCTTGGTGGCCACTGAAGCTTCTCTGCAGGGACAGAGAATGCCCGGGCAACCTGCACCTAGCCTGACGCAGCATCTCTCCCCTCCATACTGCAGAAGGAGGGAATTGTCAACCAGCTTCATCTGCCTCATGTCAGAGGCATTTAGTATCTAGATATTGCGGCAGCCTTAACCCTTGCACACAGTGTGGGCCACACACTCCCTTCTGCTTTAGCACCCTGCACTGAAAACACGATTTGCTCCCACGCATAGTAGAGAGCCCTTCCTCAAGAAGGCAGTTCGCTGTTTCTTAGAAGGAAGAAGTTGCCCTCCTTGTGTTATTTATCACATATATAAAATCAATTTTTGTGCATTTTCTTTAAACCTAAACTTTCCTTGGAGGTTTATAACCCATTGAGTTTTTGAAGGAATTTTCAATAACTTCTCATCCTAGTCCTAAACTGTTATTAAAAGCAGCTTTAGGCGAACAGAACCTGTGATATAGCAGGAGAGCAGAGCTATTGCCAACTTTTGTTTTATGTTTACTAGCTTGAACTCTGAAAACTCATGCAGTAAATTCTCTAAAGCTTTTCTGATATTAAATGCATTCTCTGGAAGGTCTGATTGCTCCTGCACACTTGTACGTGGACCCACGGTAATGTCTGTTCCACTTAAAGGAAACGTTGGACAAAGTCTGTCAGGTTTAAGAACCATGAGCATTAGTTTCCTGAGGCCAGAAAGAAAAATTACAGGTTTCTTACACAGATAATAGTTAAGAAAGTGCTTTCTTTTTCGTGTTACAGGCATCTCTACAGTGTTAGGAATTTGTTTTATTGGGCAGTAGTAGAAATGTGGAAGGTGGTATCAGTGGTAGACTGTAAATCATTTGGTCTGTGTTTTTGAAAATCACAGGTAGGTAACTGAGTTTCTGTTAGAGTTAGTCCATTGCTCAGTCTGGATCCTGTTAAAAAATGATCCTGGAGAACCCTGGTGGTCATACTGAGGCTTTTAATCGTGAAGCCACTTCACTTTTGCTTTTGGAGATGGAAATGACAATTTTCCTCTTTTTTTTTTTTTTTTTTTCCATTTTTTTTTTTAGGATAACTGATCTCTCGTATGTGGAAAGAAAGCAGAAAGGTGAAAAAATGGGTGTTAAAACATTCACTCATAATTCTCCTGCTCACAGTCAGGAGATGCTGGGAAAGCTGAACATGCTCCGCAACGATGGACATTTTTGTGATATCACCATCCGTGTCCAGGACAAAATCTTCAGGGCGCACAAGGTGGTTTTGGCAGCCTGCAGCGACTTCTTCCGCTCCAAACTTGTTGGCCAAGCAGAAGATGAGAGCAAGAGTGTGTTAGACCTGCACCATGTGACAGTGACTGGGTTTATACCTCTCCTGGAATATGCTTACACAGCAACGTTGTCTATTAATACAGAAAACATTATTGATGTGTTAGCTGCTGCCAGCTACATGCAGATGTTCAGCGTTGCTAGCACATGCTCGGAATTCATGAAGTCCAGCATTTTGTGGAATACGCCCAACAGCCAGCAGGAGAAGGTGCTGGATGCGGGACAGGAGAACAATGCAAACTGCAACTTTACTTCGCGAGACGGCAGCCTTTCTCCAGTTTCTTCCGAGTGCAGCGGAGTGGAAAGAACCATTCCTGTGTGCCGAGAGTCGCGACGAAAGCGCAAAAGCTACATCGTGATGTCTCCAGAGAGCCCTCTTAAGTGTAACACACAAACCAGTTCCCCCCAAGTGCTGAATCCTTCAACTTCTTACCCTGAGTCCAGAAATCAGCCTGTGGACTCGTCCTTAGCTTTTCCCTGGACTTTTCCTTTTGGAATTGATCGAAGACTTCAGGCTGAGAAAGTGAAGCAGGCTGAGAACTCTAGGACTTTGGAAATGCCTGGGCCCTCTGAGTCCAACAGACGCATTGCAGATTATGTGACTTGTGAGAGCACAAAAGCCAATTCTCCCCTCGTGATTGAAGAAGACGTGCGTGTCAAAGTGGAAAGGTTAAGCGACGAGGAAGTTCACGAGGAAGTGTCGCAGCCTGTTAGCGCATCCCAGAGCTCTCTGAGCGACCAACAGACGGTCCCAGGAAGCGAGCAAGTGCAGGAAGATCTCTTGATCAGCCCACAGTCTTCCTCTATAGGTATGGCCATTTCTGGGTTTAGATATCTGTACAGATAGGATGTGTGTGCACTTGTGATTTTGTTGGAGGAAGTCTGCTTCATGTTTTCTCATGCGTTACTTTTGTGAAACTGCATTTTGTTTCTTTTTTTATGAAGTACTACCTATAAACTCCTGGTGGGGAGATAGGACTTGGAGCTCTTTAAACAACTGTGCATAGGGAGCTAAGAAAGGTAAGGGAGAGATCGATAACCCCTTTTTATCTCCAGTTGCTTGACTGGGGAAAATAATTGTGGTTTCAGTAGTGCCAAAATGCATGATCTCAGCTGAGCTGCCATGCTAAATTTAAGACTTGTCTGTGGTCACAGAGGGATAGAATGATCCTTTGCATCAGATACAAAATCTTGTACAATCATGACAGCCTTTGTAAGAAGATTTGCAAAATAAGTGGTGCAGCACTGTCATCTTAATGCCCCAGACGCAAACAAAACCCCACAGTCATAATATTGCGAATCTTTCCATTTCTGTGGGATCTGGTTCTCGAATTGCTTCTTCAAATACTGCCAGATGCTGAGAGTAACCTTTTTTCCATGAAAGATAATTTGAAGCCAGTTTTGGGTTCTTCTAGTAGTCTGTGGTTTATTAATAGCTAATACTTGAAGAGTACTGAAGCAATCCTCTTTGCATTGGATGGCTTTTAGTAAGTCAGAAGATAGCAGGGTTGCGATATTTCTAGTTTAATAACCAAATTTTTGCCAAAGTCAGCTCTTTTGCTTTCAGTTAAGTGGCTTGACCTGTGCTCAACAGAGTTTGTTTACTGAAAGATTTTTAATAAAGCCTGTTTTGTTCGAAGACTGTAAGAACGGTGAATGTGCTGGCCTGCTTCATTCAAGTAATGTATATGTGAAAGGCGGCTTCAGTTATTTAAATAAACTACAATAAAGTAAATAAAAGTAGTCTAGTAGCCTGGGGATAAACTCCAGGTTGCAGATGAGAAGCATCTGGGAGGTTTCAGAGGACATCTCTTGGAACTGGAAATATCAGAAAAATCGCATCCTCAAAAGAGACTTGAATGAATTGGGACATGGGAATGTGAGTCTGTGACTGAGTCATAGAGGGAGGTGCCACTGTGTGCTGTAAAATCTCCTTTTCTAGAGGAGTCTGAGTGTTAATCAAAAAAATCACCTCAAAACATACTCCTGTAGTCAAGCACCTTGCTGAATTCTGCTCTTGCTTTAGCCGGTTGCATGAAATGATTTCTTTTAACAGGCGACTTCGCACATCCCTCTCAGAAACCTCTCTGATTTGAAGCCATGTGATGTTTTGGGAAAGCTTTCCATTTTCTGTTTCCTATTCTAGGTTTTGTATCACTGAGATCATGTACCTGACTGCTTGTATGGCATGAGGGCAGGGGATCCTAGGCTTCAGTGATTATAATGATTAAAATTAATGTCTGTAATTGAGGATATTTGTACAGCATGTTCTTCCTTAAGGCAGCTACGGAGAGGAAGAAAAATACGCTTGCCTTGAACCTGCAAAGTACAAAACTGTTCTTTGTCCTTGAATATGTTTGAATTAATATTTAGTAGTCTTTGCATAACGTTATTAGCTGACCTCATAATAGATTTTATTCGCATTTTGCTATAAAGAGAAATAGTGCTCTTGCTTCTTAGCACAGTTCACAGGTACCTAATATGTGATAAGGCAGGCTTTGTATGTAGAAAACACTTTTTACATCCCAAAGCTGTATTTCCTTATGCAGTAATATAGCCTGCTGTAAATGGAGACAGCAAAATATGTTAGAGTACAGCTTCCTCTTCACTGAATGTATTTTCCTTGTATAATTGCATATATTTATCTCAGTGTTTTATAGTGCATTTATAAAATCGTTCCTGACTCTGTCTGATATTGCAAAAAGCTCTTATTCATTCATTGAGCAATTCCAAAAATTGTTCATTTGCAATTTGTTATATTTGGAAGCACTTTGTAATACGGAAGGAGGCATGAAACAGGGCCTTGATAAATAAGTCATTATGGTCACAACAGTAGCTGTGTCTGAGAAGAGGTTTTCATAACTTATTAACACTGTTTTCATTTGAGAGGTGAAGGCAGAAAATTAAACCACAGAGCAATTGGACTTATTTATCAGTAGACTTATGAAAGATATGAAAGAAAGATAAATCAAAATGGGTCTAACTTCTGTAATGTTATAGATTGCATAGTTGTTGAATTTCACAGAATTTGTTGGCTCACAACTAAAGAATTGTGATTGCCCTGGTGTTATTGTGAAACTGCTGGAGATGAGAGTTTCCTCCCACCACTGCCCCATAATGTAAGGTCACGTTAAGGCAATAATCTTTCCCTTCAGTATGGTTTTGTAGAACATGCGCTCCTTGATAGGGACAGCCTCCTTTGGAACCAGTACTCTCAATCTGTTTGATAAAATAAGCACGTTTTCTTCTTCTCTTTCCATGTCTTGATTCCTTCTCTTTTGTTTTCCATTTTGTCTGACACTTGTCACGGGAGACCTAATGATACCGGATTTTCCTACTGTGCTTTGGAGAAGGGGTCCCAAATTCAGGTTGCTCACGTGCCATGCTCTTAGAAAGCAGAATTATTTTTGTGACAGGGGCAAGAACAAGTCCTAGCAATGTCCTAAGCTTTGTTTGTTCTCAAGGTGCAAGTGCAGGGAGAGAAACTTTATTTGCTCCTCTGTTCCTATGTCAGGTGGATTCAGTTGTAGAGACCCACAGGCTGCTTGAGTGTCCAGAGAAGTTCAAGTGATGCTTAGTGTTCAGTCTCAACAGAGGGAAAAGGAGGCAAAACAGAATGACTTCTGCACCACTTCCCAATGACTTTTCATGCTACTGATCACGCATATGTCCTGGTTTGAGAGTCCCTGTTTTTGAGAGGAATGACAGCAATTCTGGTCCTTTTAAAACCTGGCAGAGTTCATTTGTTCATCTTTATCATCTCCCATTGCATCCATAACCATCAAAGGAAACGGAGGTATGCAAGGAGATTCAGTCTGCTCTCTACACACAGCTTAAAGAGGGCATGAAGCGAAGCATGGCTTATTTAAATGGTTAGACTTAACCACACAGAGGATGTTTATCAAGGGCTGTGGTTGGACAGTGGGTGGGTACCAGCTCTTCAATTTATTTCAGCACCATATTGCCAACTTCCCCCCCAGTACAGTGACATCAGGCCAAAATAACCTTGCTTAATGTGCCTGAACAGGGATTGAACCAAGTGGTGATGAGGGAGGCCTGTCTGAGCAACAGCCATGTCAGGTGAATGAAGTCATAGCTATGTTTTAGTGCTGAATTTACCTTTGATTCTTTTTCCAAAACCCACTTGAGCTATGTTTGCTTTAACGTTGGTGCACGGAACAAAGCTGTGGAATGGTTTTGTGTGTTAAATTTCTCTTGCAAACAGGTGTTTGATCTCTTTTGGGTTGCATTTCCAGTTTCTCAGAGGGCTCTTTCTGTATCAGCATCTTATCAGTAAATGAAGGCATTATCAAGGAATGTGTATATATATAAGGATGTAATGTAGTATAGCAGCATTGAACTGCTTGGGAAGATGTCTTGGGAATTGATAAAAATAGTCCTTTTGGGTGAAGGTAACATTTCTGCTTTACAGTGTCAGTACTGGCTGTGGTTTGAGAACTCTGTATTTAATCACAGATTCTTTCCATTTTCCAGGTGTGCCAAGTATTTGCCCTTTGAGCTGTCCTTTTACTAAATAATGTGCAGAGGAGAAGCCGATTTGGAACACGTTGCTTCCGAGTTTTTAAAATTATTTTCCTATGACAATTCTAGTATCTTCTAACCCAGGAACTGGATTTGTTAAAGAGAGCTTTATGTGTATTTACCTGTCCCCCAAACCCTTTTTGAACACTTATTGGCATTAAACTGCCCTTTTTTCTCTGCCTAGGCTCAATAGATGAGGGGGTTACGGAGGGATTGCCCACACTCCAAAGTACCTCCAGCACTAACGCTCACGCAGATGATGACGATCGGTACGTACCAATGTAGTGTGCAAACTCTTCTGCAGCAAGTGCTTTGCTGTAATTAACCTACCCAGCCTTAATCCCGGAATGCTGAGTTGTTCCTACATCTCTTCCTCTCTGTTGATCAAAGTACAATCAATGCCTGAGGGTTCAGAAGCTTTGGAAGAATGTAGGTGATGAAAATTGCTTACCTTGTTGCCTTTCATTTACTGTCTATTTCCAGACAATGCTGCTGAAGAAAGATACTGATTTTTTTGCTGTTTCTTCATCACAGCTCTTTATTAATAGCTCAAAATTAATCTTCACTGTGAAACAGATGTGGTAGTTTTATGCATGATAAAGCTTCAAAAGCAACAAACTGAAAAGGAGGTACCCGGTCTTGTCTTTAGCAGGCTTTGCTACTAACATAAACCACCGAGCAGCCTTACATTTTGTCTTCCAAGCTTCCTGCATGGAGCTTCTTACCAAGATGTTCCGTCCCTTTACAAGCAAAATTATTGGCAAGGTAGCTTTTGCCTGCTGTTTTGTTAGACAAGCAGGTCTGAGGAAGAAGTGTGAACCTTTGGGAGTCATTCCAGAAACTGTGTCAAGTGAAACTCCCTGTAGAGATAACCATCAAAAGCATTTTCATAGCTCTTGAAATCTTCCCTGCCATTTCCATCTAAAATCTATCCCATTGTGGGATTAGATCTGAAGGGAAAATAACTGCCTAGATAAGACTTTGTGTATGACAGAAGATTTTATCTATACACTAACAAACCTCAGTATAAAAATAATACCCAGCACTCGCAGTTTGAATTGATAGTAGGAGCACATGTTGCATTAGAACTAATCCAGGTCTTTAAAGCTATAATTCTAAAGTCAAGTGGCATTTTCAGCAGTAGATTATTTCAGCGATTTCCTATAAAATTGCAGAGCCTCAGTACAAACTGCATAGAAAATTCAAAATACATAAACCCCTTTAAACACACTGAAAATTCACACTGAAAGATCTCTTCCGTGCAGAGAAGGGAAGAATATTCGCCTTAGTTTATGCCCAAGTTTGAAAATAATTAGTCTCAGAGTAACAGAAGCATCAGCAAAATGAACAAGATTTTGCACATTGTTTCCGTAACAATAAGGGAATTAATAGTTAAGGGAGTTTATGAGAATTTTAGACTTAAGAACTAAAATTTTCAACCAAGTGATTTATTTTATAAATTAAAACGAAAGTGCCAAGACTGTACTTACTCTGTGAATCGATTCAATGTGTAAAATGCATTCAAGTCCTAAGAAATTTTCATTTACATTTATGCGTGATTATGCCTGTCAGGAGGGGATGGTGCATTCAGATACGCTGTGACAGCCCTTTGAGCACTGAACTTTTAAATTCCCATTTCAAGCACTGGATGGGCACATCGCAAAAAAAATCTGACCTGTCATTCACTGTGCAGCAATTTATGCACAAGAGCTCTGCGTGCACAGAACTCCAAATAATTTAAAACATCTATCTCTAGCTGAACCAAATGAAAACATGGTCAATAAATCATACAGATACAGAAAACTTCTCTTGCTTTTTGTTTACTGTTTCTTTTAGTGCACCATTAGTTTAAGTCCAGGTTGTACATCAGTTTATTAATAGCAATTCTCAAATTGTCAAAATCAGTTGAGTGGACAGTGCAAATGTATATTTAAAAAATATACTTTTTAGTAAGTATATATTATACTTATGTTCTTAAAATAAAGCAAGAGACGACTCCATCTCAGGGTCTGTCACTATTATGTCCTTAGCCCTGTGGAAACAAGCATAAATATTTCAAAATTTAAAATGTCTTGTGTTGCGTTTCTGTCTTAAATAATTAACATCATTAATTGGTCCTCCTCCATAATCAATGTTTCATAAACAGCAGGTCACAGGTAATTGTCAGTTTAATAGACACACAGGAGTCTGTTAAGTATTGGAACTACTGTTTCACTGTGAGAAGTCTGATGTATTCTTTCTCTATATTTCTCATTTGGATTGTACTAACATTGCTAACGTGAATCTGTCGTTCAGCCTTGGCTGGTTTAATGATGTCTGTGTCAGCCTGTGGCTGTGTTTAAAAAGGAGTTGCGAAGGCACAGTTATAAAGGATCTCTCTAATCCATTATAATGAGAACCTCCATTTTTCTAAACTAATTGTTATTTGTAAATAGAGAACATTTCCAGGCTCACTGAGCACTTCCCATTTATCGGAGTTTAGTTCTACATAGTTAAGTATATATAAGCTCTTGGTGAAAAAATTGCAAGTAGAATATTTTAGCGCTACAGTTGAAAACATTTTAAGCCTATCTCTTTACCTAGTCATTACAGAAATTCTCTGAGATGTTAGACAAATCTCAACTGTAATGCCACTTATCACAAATTGCCAAATCTAGAGAAATTGAAAAATCTAGTATGTATGGGAAAAAGAAGGAAGTGAGAGAAGTTATGATTGTTTCACATGTAATTTCTTCATTGTGCCCTGGCCCACAGTTGTCACCAATATGCATTTCAGCCTGCTTGCAGCGTAAGGATGGAGAAGGACATGCCTGTCACTGGTAGCTGGAGGGCCTCATTTTATCTGCTTTAACCAGCCTTTCTCATTGTGAAGGTTTTATATAGGAAAAGAAATTGTAAGTATTTTTAGAAAGCCTTAGGAGTTTTTTGCATTTTTGCCTCTTCACAGTCCCCTAACACGGGAATGAGAGAATGAGGACCTAAGAAACATGTTACCAGGAGATGAAGTTCTCTGTAAAGCAAGTGGAATGTTGTTGCAAAACACAAATGTAGTTCTACGCACTGCATGTGTACATCCAAGAGCATAACTGTGAAAATTGAAATTGTGAATTCTCCAGTCAGCTGAGCACAAGGAAACCTTTTCTGCAGGTTTGCCCCTTAGCCAGACTGCGTGATATTTGCCAGGTAGCAGATAAGGGGCAGGTTGTCCATCCTGGGCTTAAACCAGTTTGGCTGTTTGTTTATTAGGCTGCTAAAGCCCTGGGAATTCTATGCTTTATGCTTTTTTGCTTTTGGATGACAGACCTGTCTGTTCATCTGGGTTGAGGGAGTTTTCACTGGTAAACTGGAAATTGCATGACCATACCAACTTCAGAGATAAAACCAATGTTTCCACACCCAAGTAGAGTCAAATGTGTTCTTTACCATAGTGATCTGCTTACAAAGAGGGACGGGAGTGCCAGTTCATCAGGAATTTGGCTAGACAAATCAGAGCCTATGTTTAAAAATGCCCTCATTTATGTCAGATGCATTTGGTAAACCGGCTGCAGGCTTTTTTAGACCCATAAGTGAGTCTAGATTTTGCCAGGCCTAGGACATGAGCTAGTAACTTCTCTCATGTGAAAATCAACAAATCTGTCAGCATCTGTCTTCTCCATGCCTCCCTAGGACCCTACTGTGTACAAAAAGAAGTGAATGACAATAAGACCTCTCCCTTAGAGCAAATATTATTCCAGTTCCATGTGAGACCAGAAATCCTTATTAGTTTTGTGACTGATTGATACTAAATGCCTGTAGACCCTTGTCTCATGTATATTGAGAGATGCCTAGTGCTCTCTCTCCAGATAAACTTTACTCCTGAAACTGTTGCCACTGAGACCTATCTCTGTACTCAGAATTTAGATCTCCAGCTCTCATAGTTGTGTTGATGTCCATTTCCAGAGCAGAGAAAGACAATAAAGATATTGATTTTGAAGATGTGATTCTAGTTCTTGTCCTCCTGTGCTAATCTGGTCTGGATCTTTTGTATGATGCAGAAGAGAATGTATTTGTGCAAAGTGCACATTAGAAGTCCTCAAATTCAGCCTAACCATGAAACCAACCATCTGGGCTGGAGATAGAAGCAGATCAGCAAATGGATTTGTTCAGTTAGGGAGGCTTTCTATGTATAACAGGAGTCATCGGGTTTTTTCCTCAATACATTTCAGGCATTACAGTTCAGTAGAACTATTAATTGCATTGTTCAGACCATGGAATAGTCAGGGTCACAGCAGTCCCCTGCTGCCAGTGACGTCTGATCTGCCATCAGGCTGTGAGCAAGCTGAAATGTCTATTTCAACAAAAAATAGAAACTTTAATGCTCAGAAAAGGGGAGCCCCGGGTAAGTACAAACTCCCATCATTATTATTTTGTACCAGCCAGATTTGTTTTTATTTCACTCTGCCCTTTAGTGAAGCGAGTTCCTTGCCAGAGGACTCGGATTATAACACTGTAGTTCCCTTAAACAGTTTGCAGCTAGAGGCTATGTAGGAGCAATTAGTCAGTTTTAAATAAATTGCTTTGAAAGTTAAATTGTTGCGTTATTACAGTCTGTGAGCTGCTTTTTAAATACAGCGCTCAAGCTATTCTCATAGAGTCAATTGAATCAGACAAGGAGCAAGTATTGATAAATTAGATTATTATTTTAAACATAGAAACATGTAATTGTAGATACTAATGATTTTTCATTGAACCTGGACTGAAGGGAATATGAATCGGCTTGAATTTCATTTGTAAATATCATTGAAGCTGCAAAATACTCTTTTTGCTTTCCAATTTGCTCAGTTCTTTAAATTCTTCCTCAGGACCTCTGTGCTGATTGTAAATCATCGATACGCTTGAGAAAATGCCCATGCTTGGAAAATAAAGTTCAGTTTGCTGCTGGTGCTGAGACCTGTTGCCCAAAGAAACAGAAATTGGAGGTTATTCTCTGATTCTGTTCAGAGGGCAAAGTTAGTGGCTCTAAGATTTCAGGTGCAGGTTGCTGTAGATGCAGATCTTAACAGAAATGCAAAAAGTCAGTCTTTTTCTTCTTAGACAAATGTGTTCAAGATTCTGATTTCCATGGGCAAGACTTCTTATTTTTTCCCTCTAGCTTGCTTGTAAATCAGTGAATTTTTTCTTTCTAGTTTGGAGAACGTTCAGTATCCCTACCAACTCTACATTGCTCCTTCTACCAGCAGCACAGAGAGACCCAGCCCAAACGGTCCAGACAGACCTTTTCAGTGTCCAACCTGTGGGGTCCGGTTCACTCGCATTCAGAACTTAAAACAACACATGCTTATCCACTCAGGTAAGACACCTTACTGCATCCAAGAATTACTAATTTCTAGACTCGCAGAGGTTTGCTCACTATGCTCAAATGTAATAATGCAGTTCTTTTTTAATCACCTGCCAAGTGCTTGTGTAATGATTTCAGAGAGATTGGGTAGAGGTATGTCTCATTGAATGCTTGTTTTGATACCTCAGATCTGATTGAGAGCTCTAGTCATGGGTGATTAGCATTTGTGTGGACTGAAAAAAACCTGATTGCTCTAACTCATCAGAATAAACCACTTTCATGATAAAGGTTGGATATGAAATAACGTATACTTGGCTTTTTTATTATACAAAAGAAGTAATTTAGATTGAAATTTTTCCTCTTGCATGTTGTAATTGTCTGCTGTGTTTTAGAGGAGACCCACAGCCAATTTTGGAGGGATTGCAGGACAACTGAATTGGTTTGATAATCAGTTTAGCTACCAGATATAGTACAGGTAGCAAAAGGTTTGTTGAATGCCTCCTCTGAGTCTCAGTCCCCAAGCCGTTGCATTCGTTTTGATTTGTAACTTAAGTATGAACTCCTAATATCTTTGCTGTCGGTGTTTTTGAAGACTTGTCAGCGCTACCTGGCACTAGCATTGGCAGTTGAGTGAATGAAGGGACTGTTGAAGGGCTGTTGCAGTTGAGCACTGAGCCTGATGGTTTGGCGTCTCCTGGTCTGAGCTTGACTCCTACCTCAGGCAAACGCTGCACTGGATCTGGGCAGAGCAACCACAATTGTCAAGATGTCAGCAATTATTTCTCAAATCCCTTCCAGTAAAATGACCATACTGTGTTTAGGCCAGCACTAATAATCTGTGTTTAATGTTTCAAACAGCAAACTTTGTGGGCATATTTGGCATGAAGTTATCCCTAGCTCGTTGCTAAAGCCTGAATTCACAGGAAACTGGCTTCACCAAAGCATCTAGGGCTGACCTGTTGACTGGTAACCCCTGAGCAAAGTTGGGAGAGGTTTGAATCACTGTTCTCGCATAATCAGCCCAGAGAAGAAACTCTCAAAACTTGTAAATGTTGAAAATGTTTTCACACAAGCAAAATGTCTGAAGAGGTTTTCCTCAAACTGTCAGAGGAAATAGATGCCCTTGGACAGTACGAAAGTGTGAAAAGTTTTAGGTCCACAAGACGATATCCTAGGGTATTAACTTGTTTTCACATGCTTAACGAGGAGTTTCAGTGTAACCTTAACTACAGCTTTCTCTGTATAAAAGCCCCAATTAAGAGTTCAGCTCCTGCTTTGAACATAAGGAAAGCAGAGTGAAAGACGGTGGAATTAACAGCCTGGTCTGATGCACATTCAGCCTTTTGAAAAAACCTTTTTTATTCCTTGACAGCCTCATTATGAATAGAGCTCCATATTCCAGATTCTTGGCCTCCTGTTTGCATTTCCACACTTTGTGGAGTTCAGACTTTATATTAAATCTTTGCTTTTTGATGATCCAGTCTTTTATGTTGTAATAGTTCTGTTTGGGTGTGATTGCGTACTCTCAGCCATTGCAACTTGCAGAGTTCCTATGTTTTAAGGGTTTTATTAGTGCCTGTAATAAATGAAAAATAAACTAGCAACAGAATATCTAAATTAATACAAGAAAAAAATGAGAGGCATGAACTTAAATGTCTTAGAGAGGTATCTGTCCTGCAAAGTTGCCGACAATTCTTGTATAGAAAGGTTCCCACGCACTGTAAAGGCTGCTACTTCACCCTTTTATCATCGTTCCTGCTGCGTTACAGGGGCATCCTTGTGAACACAGTCCCCCTGCCAGACCACTGCTCTGAGGCGAAAGGCAGCCAGAAAAAGCCATTGCAATTAAGGGTAGTCTGATAATTGCATTGTTGGGAACCAGTCTGGTACAAGAATCTCCTGAGATCAAAGGAGTTCAAAGATGGTTAGAGGTGACTGCTGCATCGGATACTTTTTGGCTGTCGCTTAGGATCTTAACCGTAGTATAATCCGTGGAGGCTTATGTTCATTTCAGACTGTTGGGAGGAAGATGTGTAAGCGTTATGGGCAGGTCACATTACTATGGAATTTGTTGGCCGTTGGTTCTGAGAAAGTGTAGCTCTATTCTAATTGTTCCTGCTGTTTTACAGTTAACTGGAGAATTTCTTCCTAGAGCAGTGCCTTGCTGTGAGTGGCCGCAGCTGCTGTCCTTTTGCTGTTAGAAATCTGGAAGGGTTTTGCCAGTGACCTCTCATTACGAAAGGTGAATGTTTTTTGCTCTCTCTTCTGCAGGCATTAAACCATTTCAGTGTGACCGCTGTGGGAAAAAGTTCACCCGAGCTTACTCGCTAAAGATGCATCGCCTGAAGCACGAAGGTAAACGCTGTTTCCGGTGCCAGATATGTAGTGCCACTTTCACTTCCTTCGGGGAATATAAACACCACATGCGGGTTTCCCGGCATATTATCCGCAAGCCTCGGATTTACGAGTGCAAAACATGTGGCGCCATGTTCACCAACTCTGGAAATTTAATCGTTCACCTGAGGAGCTTGAACCATGAAGCGTCAGAGCTAGCAAACTACTTCCAGAGCAGGTGAGGTGCACAGCAAAAACCTAACAGGGAAACTTGCTTTTTTTTTTTTTTTTCCTCCTAAATCATCTTTTCCTGCTTTCAGGGCAGCCTGCTGTGCCTCTCATCAGGTTGCCAGCTAATTCCAGACAAATTCATTCTTGTGCCACTATCTGTTTTATCTGGTCTGTCTTACAGCATGTAAGCTATATAGGAGGGCACTGAAGAATCGAGTGATATGCAGATGCTGCTTCTGGGCTACTAAATATCTCTTTTCCATAGTATCTGTGGACAGGCTGGTGGTGTTAAGCCACAGTGTTCTATGCCGTAGTGTCTGTGGAGTTTGTTATCCAAACCTTGTACCTAGCCTGTTCGCTTACACAGAGAATAGATCTGTGACTTTGTTTTAAGTACTTGCTGGATGGTGGATATTGTGGGAAGATTGCATAATTCCATACCTTCTGTTTTCATTTTCTAGGTAACAATTTACTAAATGATCAGGCTCATAGAGTTGAAATAGTAAGGGCCAGTTGGACGTTCCTGGTCTGTCGGGGCACAAGAGACTTGGCAAATCTCACAAATGCACTTCACTAAAGACTATTAAAAGGGTTCAGATCCATCAGGCTAACACTTGTGCTCTCATTTTGAAAGAAATGTTTGTAAGTGTTGGAATTTGATAGAAAAATACAAAAGTGGCTGAGGGCAATTGGAGGGAGATAGATCTGTCAGCTCTTAAATCTATAGAGGGTGCTGCTTGGTGCATTCAAGTCATCTGTCTTGAGAAATGCAGAAGCAATGTATTGTAAATGTTACGGCATCTACAGTACCGTCCCTCGTGATTTCTAGAAGTTGTTTTTTCACTACAAAACGTTTCAGCGTTTTGCACTCTTTGTGATTATCTCAGAATTGACGTAGGATGAAAAAATTGCAAAACAAACCAGGAAAGCCAATCACTGTTTTTCCAACAAAATATTGTTTAAAAGTACAAGTGCTTCATACCTGTGGGTTTACACAGTTCTTGTTCTTAGCACTTGTGCCAAAAGTAGAGCGAAAACTCTTAAGGAATGATGCTGTGATTGTGGTCATCAAATTAAAGTCAGATTAGAGTATATGATTCCTGTTGTCTATAGCCCCTCCTTTAGTTTGACTTGATAAACCCTAGGCTTAGCGTTGTTGATGGCAAATTTGGATTTGAAGCAGTGAATGCTCCTGTTATTAAAGAAAATTACTGCTTTTAAATGGATTACAAGCACAATACCTAATCTTGTTTCAAGTACAAACTGGCATGTCTAGTGCTGAAAGTTTGTAAAGAAATGTTATTTTGCCGATGTGCTCATGATCTGAAGAACTGTCGGAGGGTTTGGTAGATTTTCTTTGGACACACTCAGCCATCATCTGGTCAGAGTAAGTTACAGAACTGTTGTCCAGAAGGGACTGGCACAGGAAGGAAATGCAATACCAGTATTTTCACGACACATCAACGTCACCAAACACCACTGTGGTCGGCAGCCTCAGCAGAACCCTTGCCTCCTCGCCTTGTGCTTCTCTTTACAGCCTGTCTGCTCAGAGGAGTGCTGCTGCTGGTCCTTGGATCTTATCTCGCTGGTGGAAAAGGCCCACGCCTCTGCCAGTGCTGAACTCATGTCTGTTTCTGGTTTTAAAGGTTGAGCGCTCCCTTTTTTCAGTGAGGTTTTCAGTGCCATATGACCTTCCAGACATTAACTTTCATTCTCATCAAGGTGATACAATCTAAATAATAACAAGTTGCTGCGTAGGAAATACGATTGCACAACAATGCAAAGTAGATGCTTTTGGATAAATTCTCTCTGTTTAAATGAGCGCCAGGCTATAGTGCTTTGTGAAGTATAGTCACCATGATGATCTTAGAGCAATGTGAAACGAGTGTCTTTGTTCTCTATGCGATGCATATGTAGCTTGTGTGATGTAACTGATAGAAAGAAACTGATACCACTGATGTTTGTGTGAGAAATGACATTTCTCTTCTGTCCTTTGCCCCTCTTCTAGTGACTTCCTAGTACCGGACTACTTAAACCAGGAACAAGAGGAGACCCTCGGGCAGTATGAGCTAGGGGAGCATGGCTTTGAAAGCAACTCTTCTGTCCAAATGCCTGTCATTTCGCAGGTCTCGTCAACTCAGAATTGTGAAAGCACTTTCCCCTTGGGGTCTCTGGGTGGGTTGGCAGAGAAGGAAGAAGATGTGCCAGAGCAGCCAAAGACTAACGCCACTGCTGAGGCAGCTGCAGGTGACCCTCCGAAACCAGAGCTGTCATCGATTACTATTGAATAATTCATGGTTTGATTTAATTTTTGTTCTTTGGAAAGTGCCTGTGTTTGGTCCTGTACATTTTAATTTAATTTTTTTAAACGAAAGTGGGGAGATTTTCCCTTTTTACTTTGTAACCTACGCTTTAAACAAAAAACTGCAACAGATGTTACATTATTTTTCATGACTGAATGATCACTTCTGTGAAAATATTTAAGACTGAATGCACAAAAAGATCTTGTCAGAACATCATGGAAGCTGTGATACACTTCTAAAGAAGAACAGCTGATTCAGATCACTTTAACTGTTTCTTCTTCCACAGTTAGAGCAGCTCATTAAGGTTCTCTTGCTTCTGCAGACCCTCTGTTTCAGGCAAAGAAATCAGAGGAAACCTTTTTAAAAGGACAAACAAAAGGATGCATTGGAAATCATTATAGAACAGTTGTGACTAGTTTTGAGTGGATGCTTTAATCTTCTGCATACAAAAATTACACTTCCTATCTCTGTGCCTGCTGTTTTTCAAAGCGCTTACTGTAACTCTTTTCTTGGAGACTGTAAGCATTTTTGAAACTAACAGTCACACGCTCTTTAGAAATGCATTGTCCCTTTTCATCTCAGATGAATCTGTTTGGACAAACCAAGTGATGTCATACCAGGTATTCCTACTTATTATAGTCCAGTCCTTTTAGAAACCACTTGATCAAATAACCAGTCCAGATTTGCTCATCTGAGGTTAGGCGTGGAAATGCCTTATGGTGCATAATGAATCGAGAGTGATAGGGAATTGAGAATGCCAGGGATACCCATGCAAGCCTGACAAACCTCTCATGACTGTGTCTTGCTGTAGAAGGGGAACAACATATGAAAATGAAGGTTTTCCCAAGCTGAAATTCTTAAATCATGGCCAGATTGTTTGCAGTTCTGGTCACCTCCCCCTATCATATATACTGTATTTTTACTGATCTCCAAAAGCTAGCTAGAGGGAGTTTACAGATGGGGAAAAATGAGCTCTTTTGTGCATTATTGCACATTTTTTTGTTTATACATATGCATGTATATTTTCTGAGATTTTTATTAGTCTGTTTTGGACAAAACAAGCAATTTATTCTCTTCAGAGGCCAACTTTCTGACCCAACAAGGGGTTGTTTACAAAAAGCCTATATAGCAATGATGAGCTTTTCCTGTTCAAAACATTTTCAATCCTTGCCTACTCGGTTTATTAAAGGCCATTACTCCAGCTACGTACACAGCTCAAGTAAGCAATAAATGGAAAGGTCTGCAATTTCATTTTTCCATATTTAGAAAAAGCTGCAAACTTAGGGTGTGGGATTTTCAGAGCAGTGAGCCTTGTTTTGTCAAGGCTGTTTGGGCTATAGCACTGCTTTGAAACCTAAATTACGAGATCTGTTAGGAGGTTTGTGGTGTTTCTTATTGCTTCTGAAGTTAACTCAGTGTTTGATGCCAAATGCTTATTGCCTACAGATGACATGCTGAGTGAGTAGGTATTGCTTGATCTTAGTATTCCGAAGGCATGACACGCTCCCGTTAGTTTTGAATCTTGGTTTTTTTAAATTGTTGGGGTTTGTCCGGGTTTTGTTTTATGCAAATGTGGGGAAGAAATGAAACCAATAGAGAAAGGCTGCTCTTGAAGGAACAGAAGACACAAAAGTTGTATTATATTGCAAGATCCATTTGTATTCGGTTAGCTTAGGCAGCTCTGGTAGTCTGTGGGTCTGAGTTATTTCTACTAATAGCCAGCTTTTTTAGGAAAAGAAGTTTATTGCCCTTTGGAAAGAGCTTAAAGGGTTTCAGTGACTTTAACAATTTTTCTCTGTCGTGTTTTAAGTAAAAAAAAAAATACAGATTTTAGTTAAATAGAGCTAAAACAGTTGAGAACTAAGTCCTTTCCAAGTTACTGGTATGAAGTTTCTCCTCCATATCCAAAGGGTGTTCTAGAATCATGCTGCAAATTAGTTTTCTGCTGCAATTCAGTCTTGTATGTCTACCTTTGTAAGTTGTCTTATAAGGTCTTGAAGGAGAGATTCCTGCTTTGAGATGCTGTACTGTGAATTAGTCCAGTGTCTGCTGATGGGCTGAATTTAAAGACCAATTCTCTTCCGCTTCCAATTTCTATAACTGGGAAACCAGTGAGAGAAGAAAAAGCATTTTGCTGAGTTTTATCCTGAATTATAGGGCTATGACACTGAAGTCAAATACATTATTTTCTTTTTATTTTTCCTGATAAGTGTTACTCCACTTTGCAGGTTTATTAGAATCCTCTGTGATTCGTATAGGAAAAAGTACTTACACAGAAACATATTTTCAGACTGTAACAATAAAAGGTGGTTAAATAGAGTCAGACACAATCTTCTGTTAGAACCTGATAATTTTCTCCCATTGGCTATTTTGCTAAGCAGTTTGTCAGTATGGGGATGTGCAAATACAGAATAGACATATCTGGATTTTAGATTTTTAAGACTTAAAATTTTGTGTCAGAAGGCAAACTATGTTCTGAATGCCAAAGAGAAGAGGGAAGAAAAGTTAAAAAGACTTTGTAACTCTAGTCTGTTCTTCCTTGAAAAAGAAAGTGTCATTAACTGCTAACACCTTGGCACAAGGCAAGTCCTGGGTTTCTTTGTTCAGTGCACTATTACACATTATCCTTTCAACCCTGTAATCTCTGTGTAACATCTTTTAGTTCTTACTTTTCAGTTTGATTCAGCTGCAGGAATAATAGAGTTCTTACAGGATTTTTTGTGTTTATTTGGTTTAGATTGGGTATACTTGTTAATTTTCCTCTTGGTAATTGTTTCTTGTTAGTATCTCTTTTCTCTGTGGAAGTGAGCACAGGTTAAATACAAATATTTTTTTATATCCACTCCCTAACTTGTTGGAAGTGTTTGGTTCTTTGAAACACTAGTGTTCTTTACGGGAGGGACGTGAAAACATAAGACAATCTATTGCTAATATGTTTAGATTCCAAACAGAGCTAGATAGAAATCTAAGTAAGATGGAAGAAACTTTAAATACTTTTGGGATTAAACTTAAATTTCTTTCAGTACATTATCAGAGGGATTTGAGCTCTGGACTGCATTTCCTCTTTTCTTTCTTTTCCCCTTCCCCTTCAATTATTTCATTAGGATTTAGATTTCTGCTTAACAAGGATCACAGAATAGTTGAGATTGGAGGGAGCTCTGGAGGTCATCTCTTCAGCCCTCATACTCTAAGCAGAGCCAGCAAGAACAGACTGCTCAGTCCAGTCAGATTTTGAATATCTGCAAAGATGGAGAGTCCCCAACTTCACTGGGAAACTTATTCCAGTGTTTGATTGCCATCACCGTAAAAAAGGTTTTAGTATGTTAAGATGGGACTTCTTGTATTTCTCTTTGTGCCCACCAACAGAAGTCTGACTCCATCTTCTTTACACCCTTCTATCTGGTAGTTCTAATGTTGATAAGATCCCTATAAACCTTCTCTTCTCCAGGCAAAACAGTTTGACCTCTCTCTGCTGGTCTGGCAGATGCTCTGGTCCTTCCATCGCCTTCCAGGTTGGTTGTTCAGAATTTCTTCTAAATAGCTACATGTACCTGCACAACCCATTGCAGCAGTTCTTGCATCGATGAGTAGTCTCTAAATTCATTCAGAAAGTTATTTGAGTGTTGCTTTTGCATATCCTTTTCCCATTTGGCACCAGTTTTGCACTCAGTGGAAAATCCTTTCCTCACTCATTTATTTTGCAAGCAGAGTGCCTTCACTGCCACAGGACTTGTAAGGTTCTGCCAGGTGCAAGGGACCTGAATTCTTGGAGTCTGTGCAGGGTCTTTACTCCTTGCATATTGTGTAGAGCAGTACTTCTGATGGGAACAATGCAAAAAGAAGGCATAGGGGGTTTTTTTTTTCTGACTTAACATGATGTTTTGGGAGAGGGGGAAAAAATTGGCAGCTTCCTATTTCCCTGCAGAGAAAAAGAAGTGAAGTTTTAACTTTGTGGGAGATTTGGCCAAGTTGTAAGGGTTTGTTCTGTTTTTTTTGGTGCAGACACATAGCACAACGCCCCTGGAAATCCATGGGGATGCCTACACACTCAGCAAATTTAGCTCCCTGTCAGAACTGGTTGTCACTGTTCCTACACCACGTTACAAAAAGACGTGTGTTCCTGATGGTTTGTATGTCTTACTACAGTTTGCGTTCAGTTGTCAGGCTCGCAGATACTATGGTTAAGTCTCTCATACTGAGAGATTAGTAGACTAGGTTGTTATTGAAAATGGTTCTGGGTTCATGTGTATCTTGAGTCTAAAAGGTGTGAATTTAAACTTTTTTAAAAAGTAATAGCTGCCAATGCAGTAAAATATATTTTGTAAGACTATGATCCCTATATGTTCCTTACGGGATAAAATTTTATTGTTTTTAAGCTATGGTTTAAAGTTTTTGTATGAGGGCTTCAGTCACTTCTTGGTTGTCGGCATTCCACTCCAGCCCCAGAACTAAGAGCTGCTGGTCTCTCTCTGAGACAAACCGTGAAGCATTTTATATGCAAATAGAATGGGAGTTTTGCACGCCCTGCAGGGATGGAGAAAATGCAAATGCAGGAGCACCTGTTGCTCCTATATCCACTGCAACTTCCACACCATCAGAATATGGAAAACAGCTAATTTTCATTCAGATTGATTAAGTTTGAGTTTTGCTTACAAGGTACAACCCAGTTTTGGAGGGTTCTCATCTCCAGTTATGGACGTACTATAATTCCATAGCATCTCGATGACAGATAGGAGGGTTCAAGGCCAGACAGTGCCTCGGCCACATCAGAGGTCTCCAGTAAATAGAGTCGGTTCCACGTGCTTGAGGGAATATGCTATAAAAACCCAAATGTGAATGTTTTTACTGCAGCAGTACTTCTGCTCTGGATTTTTGTTAACTCAATGTGGGCTATCACGATAATTCAGTGTCCCGCAGAACTCAACTACAAACCTGGTTGCACTAAAAAAAAAAAAAAGCCGAATCAGTTTCTGGTGCTGCCAGCCTGTGTGGCAACTGTACCTACAGTCTTCCTGAGGGTTCCTGAAGTCCCCAGAGGAGTGATTTCGTTTCACCATTCGTTTAGCTGATGCATGCTTTTGATATTCTGACTTCTCGCCCTTGCTACACAAAGTTCTTGAGCAGCTTCTTTGCCCTGTTCCTGCAGTGCCTTCGCTCTAGGTGCTGCCCTGTGATGACACCCCGCAGAGGGAAAAGAGTAAGCTGGAGGAAAAAAAAAATGTGAATTAAATTATTGTTGGGCTTCTTTGTGCATTTTAGTAACAGTGAAACCCCCTTAACTGTGCCAGTCTCCGGTCACCAGCCGTATATCCAGTTGTCATCTCATCCACAGTACAGCTTCTCTTGTTGATGCTGGCCACAGCTAGATTACTTGGCATGTTTATTGACTTAACAGAATTGGTTTTCGGTTTTGGTTTTGTTTTTTAATGTATACGATGTTTAAATACACTTCACATTTTATATAATACTATCTGGCTATTAGTATTTTTCAGGAAGCATAGTTCTTGGTGGCTATATATATTTTTGTGACTTTTTTTGTAAACTAAGTGCCGTTTCAACGTTACAATCATTTTTAGAGTTATTGTAATCAATGTGAATACCATGTTTTTTCAAATCTGTTCTGAGCCTGTAGTGTTTGCTTTGTGATCATATGTGTAATGTATATATTCTGTATAGTTACATTGTATTGAAATACTAGCTTGTTTGATATAAGAAAAGTATGTATTGGGTACCTTTTTGCTAGCCTGGTTGTTTAATCTTTAAAAAAAAATGTTCTAAAATACAAAAAAAAAATCTCCAAACTGGTCCCATTATAGGTCAAAATTAAGGGGGGAGAAAAACTAGTTTTGAGTGTCTTTGGATAGAAACACGAAGCTAAGATTTTTCATTAAAATATTAATGTTTTATGGAGTATATCTTTGCCTGTGTCGTTATTTAACTGGAACGGAGTGTCTTACAGTTTAAAAGTCCAGCTTTAACCTCGTGTAAGAAGGTGCAACCCTTGCTAGAGCCACGTTTCTGTATAACTTTTGCTTATAAATAGTCTCAAAATTGTTGAGTATGTGGAGAGCTCACAGTTGCTGAAGCTGTCGTTGGGAGGAAGGTAGTGTAAAACTAAATAAGTGTTAATAAATGATTGGAGAAGTTCAAGAGTATTAAGTATAAAGTACACATTCCTGTTTAAATTTCCATTGTATATTACATTTCCTTTTGTTTAATGTTCTATTTTAGGCTGTATTCTGCAAAAGTGATGGGGCCACCTTTTGAATGGGGTTTTATTGATGGAAAGCCAGCCAAGAATGAGGCTAATTGAATTAGTCAAAGCAGAAGATGTTTAAAAAGGACAGTAGGCAGAGTCATCGTGGTTGCAGCTGTGAGCCTCAAAGTAGTCATGAAACAGCCTAGAGTCATGGGACGTTAAAATACATCTCTGCCTTTTCTGGCAACCCTTGCCATTAAATTAATTCGCCTTCTACAGCCCCACCTGTCTGCGGAGCTGGAATGCTGGCTGGAGCAACACCTAGCTAGGGCACAGGTAGGAAAATAGAAGTGTTGTAACTGCTTGGCTGATATTATTTTAACTCTGCCTGTATAAACAGCAGGCAGGCTGGCATGATTAATACACTAGCAGTCAGATTATGTTCAGCATCTGATGTGGGAGTGAAAACAAAAATGGAAGAGCATTCCATGGTGCAGAATGAGCAGCCACAATGTACCCTGCATGGGAAGCGTTGAGAGTTCCTGAATTCAGAGTTTGTGTTTTCCTGAGGACCTTGCGTATCGGCAGAAGTATTTGATCAAAGGCGTAATTGGAAGGGGGAACATACCTGGTAGAGGCTTTGGAGAGAATGACAGTTTAAGATGGAAAGGCTTTGACTGTGCTGGTCTCCCGCAAGAGCCAGACTTCTGCTTCTTTGAAGGCAGACAGACCTGGTTAGGAGCATGCAGTGATGCTTAGCAGACCAGCGCAAATCTAAAGCCTGTATGAACACATGCTATCGTAAAGCCGAGGCAGGGCTGCTAAAAGGCACCTTTGATGGATGCTGAGGTTCGGGCAGATTTTTCCACAGCACAACCATATATTTAAGTTTAGTATGAAACATCCTTAACAAAGCAAGTGTGCACTATTGAAATTTTCCTGTGGCTTCCTTATAGTATTTAAGCATTTTATTCCTGACAGTAATGAAGTACCATTTCTTTTGCACAGATGAAAGTGACTGAGCTGAGATTCAACTCGTGGCTCCCAAGAATGTAGTAGAGCAAGAAACAGTTCTCCCAGGGCTTACTGCACCATTCCAACGTATGTGATGTCCTGGTGAAAATGAAGCTGCTAAGAGAAACCTGGCTTGTATTATGCACAAAGCGCTTCACAAGCTGTTTGTGCTTGCAGCATCTCCAGAGTACTCGGCATAACTCTGTCATCACCAATCTTAGAGCAGAGAGCACTGTGAGCAAGCGGAGCAGGGTAAATATGTACATGCTAGAGCCTCAGTTGCAGCTCAAAGATGTGTTGGTTTCAGTCATCCTCATTTTTTGATCTGTGAAAACTTCTATCAGAGGAAACGACTTTTCAAGAGCAGATTTACACTTGCTGATAGCTGCCCTGATTTTTCTTAGATGCCTTTCACAAATCCTTTAGCAATGGGCAGCAGATGTGCAGAGTGAAAACCTGGCGTTTGAAAATCACACTGAAGGCTTGAGTTAACTGCCTTTGACCACGAGTTGCTCACAAAGCCTCCTGGTGGAGATTAGAGAGCAACTCATGGGGGCATCTCTCTGTGTGTCTCACCTGAATCTTTTCCTGTGATGGCTGAAATTCAAAGTTCTATCCAAATTTTGAGGCTAACGACCTAGGTGCGTTGCTTGAGTATGTGTTAATTTGTGTGGCTGTGCACTATCACTGACTCTTGGATACTCCCCCATTTTGAATCAAGTGATTGGATTGAAGTGGGATTATCTTTGAGAATACATCCGCTGCATCTGGCTAAACTATATTCAGAGCCTTCTGTATGTCTGCCTAAAGCTGGATGCTCAAGCCCTGTGTTTTGTAATACTCCCATCGTTTCAGAGATAACAGTTTTTTCTCACAAAGTACTGCTTGTTCCCCCATGCACGCACGCGCACACAACACACAATCTGCATGTGCTCATTCAGAAGGAATTTTGAACAACGAATCTACAAAAACATCGATTGACCAACTCTTTCCTTACTGCTTCCCTACAGAAACAGCTGGTATTACTGTCTTTTTGTTGGTTAATTCTCTTCCTAACCTAAACTTCCAACAGGAGTCTTGCTTCCCTTTTCTCTTGGCCCTTACAGACTTGACTGGAGTGAAAAGCAGAGCCGCAGCTCCCTGTGACCCTGTGCTCCTCATCTCCACTTCTCCTCAGAGAGACAGGACTTGTGGACAAGATATTGATTGTAAGGAAGCAGATATGTTTTGTGGACTTGAGAGGGTTTTTTTGGGAGGGCAGTAGAGTTGATGGAACCTCTGTATTTTTTTCTCTTCAATTTTTATTTTGTGTGTGACAATTTTCAGACTATTTCTGAGAGGGAAAAAAAACCCAAACCAAACCCAACATCATCAGCTACCAATAGATTGCTGTTAAGTGTAAAGGACCATTAAGTAAGTATGGGCAGCAAACCAAAGCACAGTCCTTAATGATATGAGCTTTATGAGAGTGGCCGACAGACCTGGGATTGTTTAGCCTGGAGAAGAGGAGGCTGAGGGGAGACCTCATTGCTCTCTGCTGCTCCTGAAAGGAGGTTGTAGCAAGGTGGGTGCTGGTCTCTGCTCCCAAGTGACAGGTGATGGGATAAGAAGAAATGGCCTCAAGTTGCACCAGAGGAGGTTTAGATTGGATATTAAAAAAAATTGCCTCACTCAAAGGGTTGCCTGGCACTGTCAGAGGCTGCCCAGGGCAGTGATGGAGTCTCCATCCCTGGATGGATTTAAAAGACAGGTTGATGAGGTGCTCAGAGGTCTGGTTTATAGTGGACAGATACGGTTGGACTTGATGATCAGAAAAGTCTTTTTCAACCAAACAATTCTATGTTTTGTTTCTTAAAGCATTTAAGTGTAGCTTTCAAACTACCTTGGGCTCAAGGTAACAGGGAGAATGCCTCTGGCATCTATGCCTCTAGAAAGACTGAAAGCTAACAGTGAAACGGCTTATCTGGATTCTCCCAGGTGAGTCCAGCTCTGAGTCGAGGGGGAATAACCAGCAGTGCTGGGAGAGGGGTGGGGAAGCCACGATGCATTTGTGGGTTGGTGGAGGGAGGTGACTCTCAATGCCAGGATCATTTCTGTGCACAGAAGTGAAGAGAACGTTGTGACACACATGCAAAGAATGATCCCACGAGGCTTGATGCTCTGTTACCAAATAGTGACAATACTCTGATTTCAGAAAAGCGAGGTAAATTATGATCCCACTCTGCTTAGACATAGCCTGCCTTTCCAGAAACGTGTTTAAATCGCATCTTAAGAGCTTACCCTGTTTGTGAACTCTCCTTTTGCCGTTGTTTCTCTGACTCAGCACAGTGTATTTTATAGCCTGTGTATTACTGGGGTGCACAGAGAGCTGGTTTTGGAGCCTTTATTTGCATAAACAGACCTTTGCACTGTGTAAAAACTGGAAAGAAAAGACACCAAAGCACAGGACTAATGGGGAACAGAGCTCAGAAAACCAAAACATCTCTCCAGGGTTGGACTTCATCTTCCCACAATGTAAACGAAAAAAATAACAAAAATCCTAACAGACCCTTTTATGTAACTTCACTGTCGCAGCGATCGCTTTCAGGGTTGACGTGATTGCAATTATAAACAACAGTTATGCAACTGCCTCCTTGATTGAATTGAAATTAATACAGAGGAAGAAAGAGCCAAACAAAAAGAAATGGCTTTGGGTTCACTCGTTATGTTTTATATAAATCAAAAAAATGCTCAGGTCTGCCTCTTTTTTAGAAGAGAGTGCAAGCCTGGGATGAAAAATCTCCTTGAAGCACAGGCAAAGTGAATTGCTTTTAAAACTCTGTTTGTGTTAGAGGCTGAATTTAGTTTATCTTCTAAGACTCGCAGCTCATTTTTTTTTAATCTAACAGTGAAGTAATTCAATATATTAATTTTGCTCCAGCTCCTTCTAATTTAAAACTCTTAAAAACCTGTTTTACAATAGGTATTGTGATTCCAGTGTCACCCATTTATAACACCTTTGGAAAAGGTGCGTGTATATGTGTGTGCATACACTTTATTTCCTCCACTCGCTGTCTGGCAGGCGTTAAGATGTTTGTGAGTGGAACTGAAGACAAGGTGGTTGCTATCTCGGAGAGAGATGCTTCCTTAGAGCGGGTACCAGTCAGTAGTTCCTGAATTCACATAAAGAAAGGGGAATTCTGAGTCTGGTGAGCTGTGCTGGCAAACCCTGAGTCCTGCCTGTATTGCACAGGAGTTGTGCCCAGTTCGTCTCCTGTGATCGGTCTGAGACAGGCAGGGATACACTTACTGTTTATCACCATTAATGCTTTTGTGTGAGCATGGGCTGGAATGAATTTGCCACTGTGAAGCAGATGGATAAATCAATGCCAGGGTGGATCTCTTATCAAAGGAATATCAAAGGTTTTTCTGTTTCTCCAGAATATCTCCAGCTGATTCAAGGAAGAACACATCCAAGAAGAGATGGAAAATGATATTTAAATGTGTAGTTTCTCTGCTCCTTCTCACCTTTTCCACCCTGATTCCACCCTTTTCTACAGATAAGCCTCAACCTTGTTGCTTCCAGTGAGAGAGAGGGAAGCAAATTTTGGAGACCCAAGATGGATTTGCTGCACGTCCCCTGACGTGTGCTCGTGTGAGTCATCCCAGGAGTTCACCACCCTGTGTGCGACAGGTTCAGTGAGCGAAGTGCCAAAGGAAACCTGCAGAACAGAGCGGGCTCGCTATTCGTACGCATGTACTCGGCTGTGGTGAGCTCTTGTGCTGGGTTCCTACCAGGTTTGCGTAAGTAGTCGTTGGACGGATGGCTTCATCCCCAGTAGCCTTGTTGTTGAGGAAATAAAAAGCTGATCTTGAAGCTACCTACCTTAGCTTTGAGCTTCCAAAGGCTACTTGTTTACACTTGTGTTTCATGAGCCAGAGACTCAATGTTGAACTGATACTTGGTGTGCTGTGAGGTGACATCTAAGGTGGCCAGCAGGTCGAGGGAGGTGATTCTGCCCCTCTGTTCCTCTCTTGCGAGACCTCATCTGGAGCGTTGTGTCCAGTTCTGGAATCCTCAACATAAGAAGGAGATGGAGCTGTTGGAACGGGTCCAGAGGAGGCTACAAGGATGATTATTGGAGGGCTGGAGCACCTCCCGTACGAGCACAGGCTGAGAGAGTTGGGCTTGTTCAGCCTGGAGAAGAGAAGGTTCCAAGTGACCTTCCAGTACCTGGAGGGGCTACAAGAAAGCTAGGGAGGAACTGTATACAAAGGCTTGGAGTGGTGGGATGAGGGGCAATGGGTATAAAATGGAGAGGGGCAGATTTAGGCTAGACATAAGGAGGAATTTCTTCACGATGAGGGTGGGGAGGCCCTGGAACAGGTTGCCCAGGGAAGCTGTGGCTGCCCCATCCCTGGAGGGGCTCAAGGCCAGGTTGGATGGGGCTTGGAACCGCTGTCCCAGTGGGAGGTGTCCCTGCCCATGGCAGGGGTGGAACTGGATGGGTTCTAAGGTGCCTTCCAACCCAAACTATTCTATGATTCTAAGAAGAGTGCGGTCTGTGTAGCCAGCTCGTCCTTGCATGCCTTTCCTGCTTCCTTCCTCCAGTCTGTTGCTGTGGATTCTAAGGAAGTAAGGGAAAAGTGAAAGCTCACATGGCCTTTGACATCTCTCCAAGCCAGAAATAAAGCCCTGGGAGGTTAAATTTTATGTTTTGCTCATGGAGACATGAAAAGAATTAGAGGAGCTTGATGTATAGTGTGTCTAGGCAGCTGTGATGGGTGCTTTATTAAAGTCTGCAGCAATCGAGCTAACAGAAACCAGAGCTTTTCCCTGTAGCTCTATGAAACCCTTTAAAAAGTGATGGATGCTTTTGCTGCAGGAGTGGAGGGAAATCAGTAGGTTAGGTCAAACTGCACAACATGATAACCAGAACAATTAATAGCTCTTAATGTGGAATAGCAAGTTCTTGGCTGCTCAAATAGTACATTATCCAAGACAGACTGTCTTTAAAGCATGGCTCTCATCAAAAGAGTGGCCACAGAGCCTGTGCTACAATAAAGCTGCTCCATGGAGATGATCCTTTTTGCTGGCTGTGATGTCTTAAGTAGTTTTTTTGCTACTGGTTTTGCCCCTGTGTCTGCAGCTTTAGGAGAAGGAGCTGGATTTCTTTCTTTCCAGAACTGGCAGCCGAATTGTTCGCTGGACTCTGGTGGCACCGGTGCCTTTTCCCCATCAGTTACCATTTGTGCAAATTCACTGAATCAGCTGCAGAGCTGTAACTGGGCACGATCTGGTTTTGTCTTTATTGCTAGCGATGATGCCAGAAAGCCTGCAGCTTGAATTCCCATCTCAAAGTGGGTTTGCAGGACCCGTGTTCTGAAAAAGCCTTTCTTTTGTTTGCTGTCCAGAGACTCTGAGCTGGATGTTGGGAGAGACAAAGAACCTAACAGCACAGAATGCAACTTGCTTGAAATACCAGGGGCAAATTTTCCTCTTCTTGAGAGCCTTGGCTGTTTCAATCCCTTAATTAACCCAAGAGATTCCATTTTCTAGGTGTCTGCTGTGGATCAGGCAGCTACTTATCTGTCCTCTTTCTTAAAGCCAGAGAAGGGGGCATCAAACCTCAGCAGGAAGAGGGACGAATTAAACCACTGCAGGAGGAATCAAAGAGGAGGCGGCAATTCCTGCTGAACAAATGTCACTTTTACCAGGGTATAAAAACCAGCCTCGTGGATCTTCTTGCTGTCTCAATGCAGGGGCTGGAGGCATGAGGCTGTGCTCCCTCTCCTCAGCTTAGTGTTTTATGCAGTGCTCTCTCTTACTATGACTTTCTTTTACCCAGAGCTCAGCCACAGCATTGCAGAGTTTCTCATGTTGTCAGACTAGCCCAGAAGTGTTCTAGCTCGCTTACAGACTGAGGTCCTTACACCCGTAATGTTTTTTATACAGCTGCATAAAATTCATTACTGTGTTTTTCATCAGGGATGTCAAGCACGTCCTCTTTTCTCATTAGAGCTAACTTTGTTCTTAAACTCCTGAAGGGAGGCAGAGGGAATGAAGAAGTGGAGTTTTAGTTTTCTAAAAGCGTCTTGAAAAGAAAATTACTGGATTATTGTAATTATCCCCAAAGCAAGAATATAAACCCTGTAACATTGGAAGCTAATTTTCACTGCAACTTTTTAATTTAGAAAGTAACTTCCATTCCAAGTCGTTAGTTCAGTTTGGAAAGACAGGCTTTTTCCATTTTGACAAAATACCTCTGTGATTTTGAAACATCCCCCTGAAAAAATGCCTCCAGTTTTTTTTCTCTGACATACCTTGCTATTAAAGGTTTCCTTCCTGACTTGGAAGACGAGGTAATTTCAGCTCATTAACATTTTTCACCCAGAGGACTCGGTTCCCCGCAGGACTCTGGCTCAGCCCTCTGGCAGAAGAAGGAAGCCAGCACTCCCTTACTTGCATTCAAGTCATGTTTGGTAGTTTGGCTTTGGGGCAGAGGGGGTTTTGTTGGAGCTTTGAAGAGCAGAAAACAAACCCTTAATTCCCCTTGTGAAAACCGAAAGGAACTGAGCTGGAAGATAGCAGCTCATGGCAAAAGTGAATTGAGAAGGGCAGGTATTTGCAGTCTTCTTTCAACCATCGCCTTAATCATGGAGCAAAATGCATGCCCTCCTTGTTCTAATTATAGAAAACAAATATGATATCATTAGAGCCGGAGAGAGGCTGGACTTAGCAAAATGCATATTGGCAGAGTCTAAAATCCTGCCCTGGAAGAGCACCCGTAACAAAGCAATCTGCTTAATTGCCCCCGGGTCCAGCAGCCTTGAGTGAGAAAAAACAGATTTTTGTGAAGTAAAACCAATTCTGCTATTACCTTTCCAGTCCATAAACAAAGAAGTTACATCTCTGCGTAACCTTGTGGTGAATGAATGTCAAGTCTTTAAGCCAGGTCTGAATTTAGCTTGTGTTTTTTTATCTCCAGAGGTGTTTCATTAGCTCAATTACCAGTGACATGTTCCACTACTGAAAAAACTCAGCCAACCTAAATCCCTCTCCCAGTGGAATCCAATTAACCTATTACACCCCCTTCCTTTCCTCCCAGTGCCTCATGACTTGTTCGCAGCCACACCTTTTAAAGAAGATTGAAGTAAACTACCTGAGATAACAAAGTGAGTAACAATTGAGGTGTTTATACTTGATTTTTTTGGTTCAGCTGGGCTTGGGTGTATGCTGATATTGTTTAAGAAGTGCGAGCCTGTGATTTTATGATGGTGGCCAGTGCGAGTTCCCACCAACCCACCACCTGAGCAAGTGCCCTGATGTCCCCATCTGTCACAGATGGGCAGCGATCCTCAGTAACATGGGGTAAAGTTGTTAAACGTGAGGATGGTTGGTAGATAGCAACTGAATGTAAGCCAGCAGTGGCCCAGGTGGCCAAGAAGGCCAATGGCATCTTGGCTTGGATCAGAAACGGCGTGGCCAGCAGATCCAGGGAGGTTCTTCTCCCTCTGGACTCGGCACTGGTGAGACCGCACCTTGAATCCTGTGTTCAGTTCTGGGCCCCTCACCACAAGGAGGATGTTGATGCTCTGGAGCGAGTGCAGAGAAGAGCAACAAAGCTGGTGAAGGGGCTGGAGAACAAGAGGAGCAGCTGAGAGAGCTGGGGGTGTTTAGCCTGGAGAAGAGGAGTCTGAGAGGAGACCTCATTGCTCTCTCCAACTACCTGAAAGGAGGTTGTGGAGAGGAGGGAGCTGGGCTCTTCTCTCAAGTGACAGGGGACAGGATGAGAGGGAATGGCCTCAAGCTCCACCAAGGGAGGTTCAGACTTGACATTAGGAAAAAAATTTTCACAGAAAAGGTCGTTGGGCACTGTCAGAGGCTGCCCAGGGAGGGGGTTGAGTCACCTTCCCTGGAGGGGTTTAAGGGACAGGTGGATGAGGTGCTGAGGGTTTAGTGTTTGATAGGAATGGTTGGACTCCATGATCTGGTGGATCCTTTCCAACCTGATAATTCTATGATTATATTATGCGAAACGCTCTGTAACTGCAGAGACCACCCAAGGACATCACTGGTGGTGTGAACATGCTCACTAACAATTTGGTTTGCTTATACGATCATCAGATCCCGGTTAAGCATTGTTTTGAAGGTGGTTGATGTCCCTGGGTGTTAAACCGGCTTCCTGCTCGGGGCTGAGTGTTGCCCTAGATCCATTAATGTTTTGGCAGCAGTGCTTCCTCACTGCTGTTGTCAAGACAGCGAGATGCTGAAGTCATCAGCAGAGCACATAACCCTGAATGGATGGGTTGGATTAATGACCTACTTTAACATATGAGCCTTGCACAAGGCTGACCTGCTCCCCACGACCCGCTCTGAGACCTCAAGCAGCACAAGACATTTCAAAGCATCCCATGCACTGTCCTGGTCATTCGTTGAAGTCTTTGCAAGCAAGACTTTCTGTCAGCTGGGGTCAGGAGCTACGATTTGGAAACCCCGAGTGCGTGATTTGGCTACATCCTGGCCTTGAAAACACACAAAAACATCTTGATTTTTTTTCATCACATCTACAATCCACGTCCTGAAGAGCTCGTGCTCCCTGTGAATTAGTGCTGGGATTAGTAATGGAATTTTGCCTGCTTGTGTGCTTAAATAAGCTCTCAGCCTGGGCTGAGATTTAGGCTGCGGTAGTTGCTGTTGTGCTGCTAGCAGGCAGTTTTTAAAATAGTTCTGTTTTGGTCTTATAAGCATTTTCCTGCAAACGTGACTACAACAAATTAGAAGTAAAACTTCAAGAGGAGCATAAATGTTCTGTTGAGGAACAACCAGCCCTGGGGGACTGATCAGAACAGGTTACGGCAGAAATGTGCGGCTACACTCCATAAACTGAGCAATACAGTAAAAGACAGAGAGAAAAACCCAGTCTCTTCCACTAAGGATGCTCTGTGAATTTTATGGGTCTTGGGTCAGCATGATCCAACTCTCTGCGTCCCAAGCGAAGCAAGTTTTGGAAGTGATGCTACAAATGGCACCATAAAGATTCATATCTTTGTTGGGTTTTACTTTTTATTGTGGTAGGACTGAGTAGTGGGAGGTGTCCCTGCCCATGGCAGGGGGGTTAGAACTGGATGATCTTTAAGGTCCCTTCCAACTCAAACCATTCTGTGATTCCATGAAACACATTTCCTAAAAACCTGGTGCGTGGACTGAGAGTGGTGACTGTCCAAAATGAGTCAGTGCGTGATGTGGGATAGACTAGAAAACCAGGCATCTGCCTTGGGAAGGCTGACAGGTTCTGGATGGGAGTTGGGATGAGTGCCAACATGGTGCTTTGGGGGAACAACACGGGCAGATCCTCCAGACTGCTGCGTGCCTGTTTTTGCAGACATGTGTGCTTTTGTGCTGCTCGCTGAGTGATAAAACAGGATGAGTGCCCTGTAACGTGGGAAGGCAGCGATGAAGCTGTGCTTAACTGAAAAGTCAATACAGAGAGAACTAGTCTGGTCAGGTTTTCCTCAGATAATTAGCTACATATTCTTTTCATATAACATCTCTCTAAAACCTATTTTGGCTTTTCGACTCTTCATTCCCTTTTCCTCCCCTAAGCTGAGCATCCATCCTTCCTGTCTTTGGCCACCTAAAGCCCATTCTCAACAGGGTCCCAGTGGCCTTCAGACAAAGCGCATCCCTCCCTGCTTCCCTTGTCATCGAGAACAGCAGCTTCTCCACCAGCATCCTCCTTGGCCAGCCTCCAGGCAGCTCAGAACTGCTGGCGGAGCTTCTGTGGTTTCTCCTCCGAGGTGTCTGGCTTTTACGTAGCGATGGACCCAATCCCAACCCTGACCTAAGCCTGCCTAGAGGTGCTTTCCCCATCGCAGCCAGGCTGAGATGCTCATAGGTGTCCGTCTGGTTAAAAACACACATGAACCCTGTCCTTTGGTGCTTGCGCTGTTTGAAACCCCTACACTTGTGTGGCTTTAGCCTATTTCTTCATTGAACGCTCTCTGTTCTTGGAGATGTTTGGTTTCTGCCTCTCCCCTTAAGAGGTCAAGTGCTTCCATGGGTGGTTAGCCTGTAGTTTTCCATGCACCCAGGCTACTCCATGCACAAGTGAATTTGTTCTGTGATAATACAGCAGAGGAGGCAAAACCACAAGTAAATCAGAATGAGTTTTTTTCCCACTTTTAATAACAGTTTATTCTTCTGTAAGTGCATGTAAAGCACATGCCCTGTTCCCCCAGCCAAGGAGCCTGACAGCTTGTCAGCAAGAACTACCATAGGTCTAGAGTGACTGATTTATACAAGTAAAAGCACACGTGCCAAGACCTGGCAGCAGCTTGATCCTTCTCTTTTTTTTTTTTTAACAACTTGGCAACCCTCTCTCTTTTCCTTCATCCAAACTTTTGCCTTTTATAGTCTTTGAATAATGCTTTTTTTTTTTTTTTTTAAATGTATGTAGCAGCTTCCCCTCCCTCCTCTTTCAGCCATTTGCTCTCCTTATCTGAATTGGGTACGGGACAGGAGATCTTGGCTTCAAGCAGGCTCTTGACTGGGTAGGCACAATCACAAACCCAATTACACATGGACTTGTGTTTGTCTGCATGGAAATGGTTGCATCAGGGTTTCATACCCCTTTCTTGCCTGTGCTGTGATATTTCCATGCTCATGTGCTTGTGCTAAAACTCACCTTCCTTTGTAGGAGCTGCACGTACATGAGCTCGCACTAGTGCAATCATGTTTATTAACATTACTGCTCATGTGGAACACTCATTTATGGAATTACACAAATTTTACTGCATATCCAAGCAGGAATTCTTGCCCGTGTGTGTACACAAACACCCTGCGTAATCATGCGACCCCCATTGTAGGTTCAAACTTGATTATGTCTGAGGGTTTCCTGATTAGCTCTAGCTCCCTGGAGCCTGTAGTCGGGTCTGGGCTCACACACAGCTGTGCAGCCACGCGGTTTCTCAGACACAAGCATCCTTAGGCACAGACAGCCTCTCACACATAAGCTTATAGATTTATGATTTGTTGTGAGAGTGGAAAACAGCTGCTGCAGGCTAATCAAGCACAGAAGAAGATTTAATGCAAAATATTGAAAAACACTGTCTGGTAGGAGGGTGAAATTCTTAAAAAACATGCTGGTCGCATGGCACCAGGCCAGTGCAAGAGGTTTTGCACCTGGCCATGATAAACCTCAACGGCTGCTTTGGAGAAGACACCTTCACCCTTAGGGGGCTGTCAGACACGGGTGAATATTCCCATTGGGTTTGGCCCTGTGGGTGAGCTACATACACCTGAGACTGTGGTTTTTCAGGGGCATGGGAGAAGAGCTGCTTAGCATGGGCTGGTAGGAAAGAAGAGCAGGCCAACTGGAGCACAAGCTTTGCAGCACGTTGGCAGAGCAGGTTGAAGTTCTTGCTACTGGCTCACTTCTACCTGTCTCTGTGGACAAGCGGAAAGTCTGTCTCTCCAGGGCTGTCAGTTCAGCACCTTCCACCAGCTCCGCTAAGGCTGCAAGGGCTTGGAAATAATTAACGGCAAAGGAAAGAATTTCATCTCAGGTTTCTGCTGACTGACGACACAGGCAGTTTGTGATGCCACAAGAAGCTCAGGCTGGGATTAGTTCTGTGTAACTCCCAACGCTGCTGCTTGGCAGCTTAGTGACTGTGTTGGAAGTGACTGAACTAGATTAATACCTCGCGGATTTGAACTATAAACTTCCACGAGTTTGGATTTGCGAGGCTTGGCTTAGCTGGGTGCAGACAAGATCTGAGGCACTCACAGCATCCTCCGCTCCCTTTCCCGGTGCTGGTAGGTGGGAGATGCTAGCACAGCTCTCCCCTTTCTCAGCCGGCAGTATGAACACACTCACCATCTCCAAAGGTGAAGCCACAAAGGCTTGGCTGTGAAAATAGTGCAGGATCAGCCTTCAGTGTCCTTCCCATGAAACCCTGGCTCGGTGGCCTCAATGGGTCTAGAAAATGCAGCAAGTGGCTCCTGCCTCCTTGAGAAAATATAATACCTGAGCAAGGCGTTCAGATCTTGCAGTGAAAGGACATGTGTTTTGTTCCTGTTTGCTCTTGCTCTGCTGCAGGACACGAGAGTCTCCTGCGCCGGCTGGGTTTAGCTGCAAGAAGAGATTGCTGGTTTGCTTGTGGGTTTAGTCCCTGTTACTCACCTGCAAACGTGCACCCTTCTTTCTGTTTGGAGACTGGCTGAACCAGCAAGTCAGTCCTCTCTGCAGCCTGTGGTGAGCCGAGGGACAAGGTTTTATGAAAAGCAGAGCTGATTGTGTGTGTGCCCCTCTGCACAATCTTCAGCCAGCAGCTTACACTCAGTTATTCCCAGATCTGTCCCACGCACACGTGCTGTGAATCCCCCTCTATCTTTGCGATGCATTTTGAGGTCATCGGGTGACCGGTGCTGTTCAATCTGTTCTTTGCAGCGGCACATCTACAAATTGGTAAACCAACAGCCCCCTGACTCGTGGCTGATGGGTATCGCTCTGCCCAGGAGCCCCCGTGCCCTTTCCTGGTGGGTAGACAGCCCTGGGTGGCATAAAGTACACACTGTAATCCACCGTCTGGGGACTTGAGAAGCATCTGTTCTTTCCAGATGTTCAGTCATCTCGTTGTTTGTTAGGTTTGAGGGCAGGAACCCCCCTCAGATATGTGAGGCACTCGCTGTTCTCAGATGTCCAGGAGAACGTGTGGGGTGGAAAACTGCCTTTGTGTGACGACAGCAAGGAACAGAGGCAGAAGTTTCATGCTTTTTGGAGAACACTTGAAAGGCCTTTGAGCTCTGGCTGATCTCCATTGTTCGTGTGCTTTCCAGCAGTAGAACGAGAGAGGAAGAATGGAAAGAGGCAAGAGAGCAGAGCTGAGAATTAGAACTGGAAGCCTTTCCTGTGCTCAGGCGAGCTTGGCAGAATCCATCGTGGCAAATGGACACAACAGAATCCAGGCTTAAACTTGGCTCACAGCTTAGACCCAGCAGAGCCTCCTTAGATCTGCAGGAGCTTTGTGAGTAGATGAATGCATTTCAGGCAGCCTCCCTGAACCAGATGCAAGTGCAGCTGTTGAATTCAGCTGCGGAACAGGGCAGAGGGTAGTGTTGCCCAAATCTGAGGCCTTTTTGCGCACAGACATTTTGTGGTTTTGATTTTTCTACAGAATTATTTTCTTCTTTCGCTGTCGATCACACAAGACTGATGGAATAACACATCCTTTGCAAGCTTCGAGCCATTAATATAGGTGAGCTGAGACACAAAGCTGTGAAATGACATGGACAGAGATGCCAGTAAATGTTTAGCAGAGCTGTGTATTGATGAGCTGATGGCTGGAGAAGAGAAGGCTCCAGGGAGACCTTAGAGCAGCTTCCAGCGCTGAAAGGGGCTCCAGGAAAGCTGGGGAGGGGCTCTGGATCAGGGAGAGGACAAGGGGGGACAGTTTCCAGGTGAAGGAGGGTAGATTGAGATGAGATCTTAGGAAGAAATGTTTTGCTGTGAGGGTGGGGAGGCCCTGGCCCAGGTTGCCCAGAGCAGGGGTGGCTGCCCCATCCCTGGAGGGGTCCAAGGCCAGGTTGGATGGGGCTTGGAGCCCCTGATCCAGTGGGAGGTGTCCCTGCCCATGGCAGGGGTGGGACTGGATGGGCTTTGAGCTCCCTTCCAACACAAACTATTCCATGATTCTGTGATTGTATCTGAAATACACTGAATTCCACATTAAACTCCAATCCCTTCCTCTCCATTTTAGCACTGTAAGGGCCATTTGCAGAGTGCATTTTTGGACTGTCTGTGTCACATCCAAGCTTATGGGTGGGCAGTTTGAGGTGCAGGTTTTTCCCATCTGAGTTTCTGATGGAGGTATTTCTAAGTGCGACGACACCCCAAAAAAATGTGACTTGAGTAGCAGAGGTAGAATAGAGACACTTGAGTTAGTAGGGGCTGTACAGGTTCATCCAGGTGCAGAGTAGAGCAAGGCTGGAACATTGGCTAGAACAGTGCCAGAAAGAGCTGTCCCTTCAGGATATCCCTCCCATGTCTGTCCGCTGAGGGAAAACACTGTGTGGCTCCCAAACCTTCCTACTCAATGCTTGTTCTCTTTCCTCTGCAACAGCAGAAAAGCTTTGTTCAAAAAAAAAAATACAAAAAAAAAAGTAATTTTCAAGATTTCGAATGTTTTGTTCCTGACAGTGAGTCAATGACTTTTCCAGTCCCTCCCCCACAATAAACAAGTGCAAACTGAGTGTGGTCCAGAGGAAAATGTGAGTTACACATGTCCTGGCTACATGCTTCTCCGGTACCAATGATAACCATATGGTGGCTTTCAGACCCCCACTCTGCAACAAGAAGTGTTAGCAAGGATCAGTGCAAGCTCCTGCAGGGTTCATGCATGACCTATCTCTGCCTGCGTGTGCCCAGCAAATGCCTCCACAACCCGGTGTGGTTTTAGTGCCTGGTTTTGTGGTTCGATTTCACCTAAGCTGAGGAGGGTTGGGCTAATGAGCCTGGTTGAGAAGCTCCTTAGGAACCCTCATGTAGCAAACTCTCATCACTGAGCTTGCAGCTCATGTTGCACTTCTCTGCTCCAGGATTTTGCTAGGGAGAAGGAATCATGCTGCTCATCTCTGCACCTTTCTGTTTGAGCACATAAACTGTAGTTTCTGCTCTGGGAAAGGAAATCAGAGGGGGCTGGGGAAGGGCCAGGCAGGCTTTGGGCTAGTTGCAAGGTTTAGGGACAAACCTAGGACAATAGGTACCTTAAAATTCTGTCATCTCATTCAGGATGCTGACAGTACCTACCATCACCAGCTACAACAGCCCATCAACTGCTTGCCAGGTTTGAGGACTGTCGAGAAAACAACCCTGTCCCAAAAAACAGTGCAGGAACCACAATGGACAGCAGTGTCACCCCATTGCACCCCTGCACGATGTGGTTTGCACACCATGCATGCAGCTCCCCATCAAGCATCATCATCATCATCACCATTTCCTGCAGAGTAATAGGAAAGCTGAAGCCCAGATATCCCAGAAGACATTATTCCCATCAGGTACCTAAATACCTTGGCAGATTTGGTCACGGCAGAATCACAGAATGGAAAAGACCCATTGGATCATAGAGTCCAACCATTCCCATCAATCACTAACCCATGTCCCTCAGCATCTCGTCCATCCATCCCTTAATCCCCTCCAGGGAAGGTGACTCAACCCCCTCCCTGGGCAGCCTCTACCAGGGACCAATGTCCCTTTCTGTGAAAATTTTTTCCTAATGTTCAGCCTGAGCCTCCCCTGGTGGAGCTTGAGGCCATTCCCTCTCGTCCTGTCCCCTGTCACTTGGGAGAAGAGCCCAGCTCCCTCCTCTCCACAACCTCCTTTCAGGTAGTTGTAGAGAAGGAAAAGGAAAAAAAAAAAAGGAATTATTTCAGAGCCCTCTCGCTTTGAGGCTGGTGTCTTAGTTTCCCTCGCAGCGTGCAAGATTTCTCCTTGCACGGTTTCCCATCCCTCTTTGTAAACAGCTCATGCAAGCTCTCCATCTCTCTCACACCTGTATTTCTGCTTCCTTATTTTGAGCTACTAAGGGAGCAAAGAGGAGGCTCGTTGATTATTCCCTAGCGTAAAATCTCAGCTAGGTAACCTTTATTAAAGCTAAGCTAAATACACAGCAAACATAAGCTTTACTCAGGCAGCAGTTCACAGGAACTTGGCAGGGCCCTGTCTGCACTTCAGAATCCTTGTCCTTTTCCTAGATGAAAGCCCTGCAGAAGGATTTGTTTTTCAGACAGAAGGCAAGCCAAGTTGGTGATTTCATCCCAAGGCAGGCTGTGTCAAGCTGGTCCTATTCAAACACGCAGGAAATCAGCTTTGGAGCTCATTCAGAAGCGAGGATGGAGAGTGGGGGTAGGAAGGGGGGCCCTGAGGAGGATGAGATCTCAGATTCTGAAGCCGAGCTCGAAACGAGCAGGGAGGATACCTGCTGTCAGCGTAGAGCTGCAGGGACCTGTCCTTCACCCTTTGAAGGATGAACTGGCAAAGATTCAAACAGCATTTCTTGATTTCCAGCTCTTCCGAGAAGCTGCCCCATCTCTGTCCCCGTGGCGCCCTGCGAGGGCCACGATCTGGTGGGCAAAGGCAAAAACGCCCCTCATCCCAGTGTATTTTTTTCTGTTTAAAGCAATCATTGCCTGATTAAAGCAGTTTAAATGGAGATTGCTGAGGAGAGAAAGATCTCTTGCTCTGAACATGGGAGAAGGGAGTGGATAAGAGGCCCTTGCAAACTCATTCTTTACAAGCTCATCTAATGGTCTTCTCTTCATCACTTGCAGAGCAGCTGCCAAACACCAGGGGTGGGGGGGGGCTATGGGTGGCAGAATTCAGCACGCTTGTTCTTAATTCTGCTACAAAATCACTGCGATCTTTGGATGGTCCCTTCCCAGGCACCGAGAGAAGCGCAGCGGAGAAAAATCTGACATAATGACATCGGCTGCATTTCTGCAGCTGCAAACGTGCCTGTTGATCAGCAAAACTCCCCCTCTAAGAGCCTCCATCGCAGCATTTCAAATGGAGAAATCACACGGGAAACTAGGGAGAGAAACCTGCTTGGGATGTCTGGGTGGGTGTGTAATTCTCCATCCCTAAAAAACATCTGCAGGGGCTTCTGAGCAAGGCAGGGAATTTGCTGCCCTGCTAGGAAAACCTCAGACTTGCCCCTTTGCACTTATTCTGTCTAAAGCAGGACTTCAAGGACTCCAGTCCTTCCTTTCTATAAAATTGCTTTCACGGATCCAGACTTCAGTGGTTTTAAACTCAAGCAGTTTCTGATGTGAATAATACCAACAAAATGTTTGCAGCTTGGCCTGGAGGATGGGAAAAACGCAGACAGCGAAATCCAAGGCAGTTTCTTAATGTCGATGCTCATTAAGTACTTTTTAACATTAGTGGCTGGTGCTGGAATCTGCCCACGCAGGCTTGAGGCTGAGGAAACATTATTTGAACACATCTGCTCCAAGAGATACTGTCAGACTTGGGGAGCATCTTGTGGTAATTAGGGGAATTCATTTCCTTATTTAATCCAGTTGAGTTTTTCCCGGATTTTTGTTGTTGTTGTTTGTGGGATCCTTTAAAATTTTCTTTTCTGCATTTTAATTCACTGACTGAAGGGCTCCCAGGTGCTGTGAAGTCCCTGTGTCCACATGGCACCCTCCTGCCTGTTGCAAAGCACCTGGTAAAGCTTGCTCAGAAGTATTTTGGAAGTAAAGGAAGAGAAACTTGTAGCCATGAGCTCAAAATACAACACAGACCTGCAGACACTAATTGCCTTTCCTCTTTCCTGTCCCTGCCATATCTTTTTCCAGCCACCATATGTTGGTCTGCTCTCCTACAAGCCCCTACAAGACCCCAGAGTCAGGGTTAGAGCAGACCAAGTCGACCTGACTCTCGTGTCCCAAATGGTGCCCTGAACAACTCCTGATGCCATGGGCAGGGACTCTTCCCACTGGATCAGGGGCTCCAAGCCCCATCCAACCTGCCCTTGAACCCCTCCAGGGATGGGGCAGCCACAACTCCCCTGGGCAACATATTCCAGAGCCTCCCCACTCTCGTGGTGAAGAAATTCCTCCCCATGCCTAGTCTAAATCTGCCCCTTTCCAGTTTATACCCATTGTCCCCAGTCCTATCACCACCAGCCTTTGTATACAGCCCCTCCCCAGCTTTCTTGTAGCCGCTTCAGGTACTGGAAGCTGCTCTAAGGTCTCCTCAAAACCTTCTCTTCTCCAGGCTGAACAACCCCAGCTCTCTCAGCCTGTCCTCCTACAGAAGGTGCTCCAGCCCTCTGATCATCCTTGTAGCCTCCTCCGGACTCGTTCCAACAGCTCCATGTCCTTCTTATGTTTAGGATTCCAGAACTGGACACGATCCTCCAGATGAGGTCTCACCAGAGAGGAATGGAGGGGCAGGATCTCCTCCCTTGACCTGCTGGCCACACTTCTTCTGATGCAGTTCCATTACAAAATGTTTTGAAGAAGAGGACAGTTTCAAGTCCCTGACATTTCTTTTGAAAGAGGGGTCTCTAATATTAATTTTTCATTGTTTTTAATTGAAAGCTTATTCTGCAGAGCTCTTTTGATGTCAAGTTTGAAATCCTGTGCCTTTAGTTTCCATCCTGACTCTTTCATGTGTTTAAATCAGTACATTTCCAAATAAGGTTTTTGCGTGCTCTCTGTACTCACTCCTGAACCTTAATGCTTTTCGTAGCGCTGAGCAGTGACAGGGTTATGTTAACCTCCCTGCTTCGCTAGGCACGTTTGTTCCCTCAAGATCAACACAGCAGCTGGAGACGCTGACATCTGAAACGGTGCTGGCTCTCTTCATGGCACAGACTTTCTCTCTGGGCTCTGTGGATTGCACGGAGCATCTTGCAACAAGCACAGGCCAGAAAAGCAGGTGCTCGAGGATGATGAACCCATCGCTAGGGAAGTATAAGCGCTTGGGCAGCCACTGCCCTCTGAGACACAGCTGCGTGGGAAGGCAGGAGCTTGCCAGCAGCTGAGAAGCTGCTTGGCATCGGCTTTTGAGTTCGCATGGGAAGGGTGCAAATCCTGGACCACGGCCACCTAAAGGTCCCCGCAGAGCAGGGATCTAACCCTGGCATCGGAGCTGCAGCACAGGGGAACAGTGTGACTTGCACAGGGCCAGGAGCCAAAACCAGGCAGCGTGACTCCCAGTTCAGCTGGCTGACTGGGCATCTGGGAGCAGTTTTGTTTGGCGTGGAGGAAGCTGCTTGGGCAGCTGGCTGGGTTGTGTGGAGTTCGTGGTGGGAACAAGGTGGGTTCACTTCAGGCCAGGCTTGGTTTGACCCAAATCTGCCACCTGGCTGGGTTTAGATGCTTCTTCTCTGGGGAGGACAGCTGGCTGACCTTGTCCTCTGCTTGGTGAGCTGCTGTGGCCCCTCCTGGGGAATAAGAAGTTTGAAGGAGAGGAGCTCTAAACAGGAGTATGGTTTTGCAGGAGATGGATGTTGGAGAGCCTGGCTGCAATTCCTCTGCGTCAGATCCAGGAGAAGAAGCTGTGATGCTTTCAGGATCCTGTGGTTTGGAACATGCAGGAAAATCAAGGTGGAAAGCGAGTGGTACAGCATGATGCTAAAGTACAAATATTTGAATTGAGGGGGGGCGGAATAAAGCTGTGCAGTGACTGCATTTCTACCTAACCACGCTCTGGGCAGTGCTGAGCCGGGGAACGCTGCTGGGAGAGAAGACAAGGGTACATCTGGTTTAGTTTTTGAGAACCCCCCTCACTTTGAGAAAGCAAAGGTCATCCAGAAAAAGCCCGAATTGAGGCCAGGAACTAAGAAACTTGCAAAAGTAATGCAGATTTCCCCCCTCTCCTTGGTTTCCCTTTCTAGCCTGACCACCTGCTAGAGACCTTCCTTGGGTGGCCAGGGACCTAGAAGTCCTCTCCTTTCCCTGAAACAGGACAGATAACAACAAATGGCTGGCTTGAAGAACTGAAGCTTTTATTGGAGCAGCTCCGTTCTGCAGCCGGATGAACATGCTGGGAGGACAATATGATCAAAAGGTGCCCTAAGTGCTGGGAAGAGACAGCTGACGTGAAAGCAGGGGGAAGAATTTACTCTGTAAGTAGTTTAAGGTGCCTGGGAGGTGGGCTGGGAGGGCGAGGAAGCTGCTTTATTCCGTGCTTCTTTTCCTGCGCCACCATCGTGTTAGTGCTGAGATCGGAGTAGTTTTAATTTCATTCCTAATTTTATGCGCTGTGCACACATCATAAAAATCAGCGATGTGGTTGCCCAGAGGAGACGAAAGCTGCTTACCTGATGTGTACGGTGAATAACAATGAGAATCAAGTTGTGTTTTTCAGAACCGTTTCTGCAGTTCTAGATGGATGAAACTCAGCCACAGAACAGTGGATTTCCTTAAGATGAGTCTGATTTTAGCACCTATATTCTCAATATTCCTATGACTCTCCCATTTGTTTTCCTCAGCCTTTGGAAACCAAATGCTCCGAGGTGACTGTCCTGCGTCTTAGTTTTGAAATAAGGAAGTTTATGACCCAGACATATGAAATTTGGCAGCTTCCCCTGTGTGAGCTGATGGGAGGGATGGTTATCAGGGGGTCTCTGGTCTCTCAGGGGAGCCTGTGGATTCCTGGGTGTATCCTACGTGTGACGTGACTCCTGGAGAGACATCCCGGGACAGGGGGAATGGGAGCTGTGTCCACGGGGCTGTGTTTTCCGGAGTCATTTTTGTTGTTTGATACGAAGAAATGAGTGGTTGTCATGGTTACTGGCCTCTCCTTCCTGGTCTTGCCAACTCTCTTCTCTGGAGCCTCGGGCTTGGAGCAGGATTCAGTGTTTCTCTCCTGTTGAGATCGAACTCCGATCCAGGCACCTTGGATTTCACGTGTGCCTGCTTCATCAGGCTGGTGTGATGTTTATGTGCCCTTGGAGACCTCAATAGCCTTTGGTGCTCCTGTCTTCCTCCTGATTCCAAGAACAGGAAAGAAGGAAGCGCAATAAAAACAACCTACAGGTGTGCTTAGGGATGTAGCTCTGTGTTTGCAAGGTGGGCAGAGGTGTAGGGTGTCTAGGGGAGCGGTGGGGTCGTGGATCACTGTACCATAGAACAGAATCATGGAATCACTAGGTTGGAAGAGACTCACCAGATCATCGAGTCCAACCATTCCTATCAAACACTAACCCATGTCCCTCAGCACCTCGTCCACCCGTCCCTTAAACCCCTCCAGGGAAGGTGACTCAACCCCCTCCCTGGGCAGCCTCTGCCAGTGCCCAATGACACTTTCTGTGAAAATTTTTTTCCTAATGTCAAGTCTGAACCTCCCCTGGCGGAGCTTGAGGCCATTCCCTCTCGTCCTGTCCCCTGTCACTTGGGAGAAGAGCCCAGCTCCCTCCCCTCCACAACCTCCTTTCAGGTAGTTGGAGAGAGCAATGAGGTCTCCCCTCAGCCTCCTCTTCTCCAGGCTAAACACCCCCAGCTCTCTCAGCCGCTCCTCATCAGGCCTGTTCTCCAGCCCCTTCACCAGCTTTGTTGCTCTTCTCTGGACTCGCTCCAGAGCCTCAACATCCTTCTTGTGGTGAGGGGCCCAGAACTGAACACAGGATTCGAGGTGCGGTCTCACCAGTGCCGAGTCCAGAGGGAGAAGAACCTCCCTGGACCTGCTGGCCACACCGTTTCTGATCCAAGCCAAGATGCCATTGGCCTTCTTGGCCACCTGGGCCACTGCTGGCTCATGTTCAGTTGTAGTCAACCAGCACCCCCAGGTCCTTCTCCCCCAGGCATCTCTCCAGCCAGACTTCTAGTCTAGATCTGCTCAGGGTTGTTGTGCCCCAAGTGCAGGACCCGGCATTTGGCCTTGTTAAACCTTATCCCGTTGGTCTCAGCCCATGGATCCAGCCTGTTCAGATCCCTTTGGAGCCTCCCGACCCTCCAGCAGATCCACACTTCCACCCAACTTAGTGTCATCTGCAAACATACTTAGGGCATCCAGGTCATTGATAAAGACACTGAACAGGGCTGGACCCAGCACTGAGCCCTGGGGAACCCCACTTGTCACTGGCCTCCAGCTGGAGTTAACTCCATTTCCCACCACTCTCTGGGCCCAGCCAGCAAACCAGTTTTCCACCCAGGAGATCATTTGCCTGTCCAGCCCAGAGGCCGACAGTGTCTGAAGCAGAATGCTGTGAGAAACTGGGTCAAGTTTCCCAGGCATGGGGAAAGATTTAAGGGATAGGCAAAGCTCTATCTTCTCTCTCATTCTTGTTTCTTGTGTCCAAACCACCACACATCTTAATGATGAAGTGACCTGAACCACGGAGGTCAGTCTTTGAAAATCTTCAGGCTCAAATCTGACCTTTCTCCCCCTTTAGTCTTTCTTTTTTTCCCCTCAATGTCGGTAGAAGAAGCTTGAGTGAGAGGTGAACACGTTAAGGAGGAGTCTGTTCAGGTTGGGTTTGAGCTGAATTTGGCTGGTGTCGCTTTAGAGCTTGAACTGAGCTCTGAGAAAGGGCTCGTGCGAGCGGCGCCGAGTCCCATGCCCAAGGGGATGGCATCAAGCCATGCGGGAGAAATACTTGGAGCAGGAGGAAGGTGAAGAGTCTCAAAGGAAACATGAGGTCATTTCCCTCTTAACGTAGCACATTTCAGAGATATTTTAACAATTATTCAATATCTAAATCTGCAGGCCATTATGGGGTTTGGCAATGCGTTATTTTATAGCCCAGTAAATGGGAGCCTGTCTGTGCTAACAGGTCGAATCCCTGGGCTACAATAAAGGTTGCTATCACTTGGCGAGTGACAACTTGCCTCTTTTGAGATGAGATCAATGACATTTGCCATTTATGGCAGTTATTCTTCCAATTAAAATGACGAAGTTGCAAGGAATCCACTTTTGCTTTCTTCATTTGAAACTTTCAAAGTAATAATCACTTCCAAAAGTCTGGGAATGAGGGGCAGGGGAACCTCTCCGCAGAGCAAGCCAAAAGTTACGACATAGCTTTGGCTTCAGGCACCCGGGCTGCCGCTAAGCCCGTTCGTAGCCCATGCTGGGACATCTGGTCCATCTCATGGTGGAGGATCAGCCTGAACAGCCGGGTAGAGGACTCTGATCCCAACAGCCCAGACTCTGGGGGCTGAGCAGCTGCCTGGTGTTCTCGGCAGAGCTGGGAGCTGCAGCTCTCCAGACTCTCCTGGGGAAAGAGCTCAGCTTGCAAGGTCTGCAAGGTGGCATCCTCCATCCCCCTCCCGGCTCCTGAGTGGCTTGAGCACCTCTGAGCAGAGCACAGGACCTGCAGGTTGCCTGGGCTTCCCCAGCCCTCCAAAAGGGGTCCTGGAGAGGTCGTGGTTTAGTGTTTGATAGGAATGGTTGGACTCGATGATCCGATGGGTCTCTTCCAACCTGGTGATTCTATGATTCTATGATTCTATGGCGTGCACCTGTACAGGGACCTTGTGGTGAGGACAGTGATCCCATTCTACTTGCTAGCTCTGTAGCTGGAGATGTTGGCCAGTATTGCTCTGCCTTGCTTACAGGCTTGAAAACAAGCTTGGTCTCTCATTCTTTGGATTAATTGACCTGCCCATGAGTTTTCAGGGAGCTGAAAGAGGGGAGATTGTGATGGATCTTAGGAAGAAACGTTTTGTTGTGGGGGTGGGGAGGCCCTGGAACAGGTTTCCCAGAGCAGTGGTGGCTGCTCCATCCCTGGAGGGGTTCAAGGCCAGGTTGGATGGGGCTTGGAGCCCCTGATCCAGTGGGAGGTGTCCCTGCCTATGGCAGGGGTGGAACTGGATGGGCTTTGAGGTCCCTTCTAACCCAAACCATTCCATGATTCTCTGATCTCTTTTTTTTTGCACCCCTCCTTCGTTCTCCAGAAAACCAGACCATTTCTCTCTAGCTGCTATCTGGAAGCTTATTTGGAGTAGTAGACACCAAGCAACTCCTGGCTTTCCTGCTAACTAACCTTGTTCCCTCTGAAGATGGAGAGCGAATCAACTGCGCCTGCTTTAAGGGTTATCAGTGAACAGCGTCACGGGAGCGTAAAGGCATTAGTCATTTAATTAACATTAATAGGGCAATTATTGTCTTAATAAAATGACTGATTATGACATTGAAGTTGTATTTGAGATTTAACAGCTGCAGCTGCCTGACTGAATTGTATGTTTGTTAATCCTCAAGGAGGGTGTTCTGTTTCACTGAGTGATGTTTATTTAACATGCAATAAGTGTCTTAGTGAATCTCTATTGAAGGCATATGTGGAAGCCTTAATTTGAAGCATTACAGCAGAGAGTGAGACTGTTCAATTCATAAAATCCTATTTAAACACTGTGAGCTCTGAACTCCAGCCAGTGCCAAAGCAAACTGTCTCCTTGCAATCCCTGTGCCAGATGTTGCATGTGGGGTATGCCAAAGGTCCAAAGAAAATAAGGTCTGAAGGGAACAGTTTGGCCATTGAATCTCCAATCCAGCCTATATAAAGGGGTTTCGTTTCCATTCAGGAAATACAAACCTCTTCTATATGGATCCCGTTCAAAGTGTGTTTGCTGAGCAATTCTTCCCCACAGCAGCGATTCTTGGTATTGCCTACGCCTGGGAGCAGAACCTAGAGCTGGTGGGAAGGTTTAGGGGATGCCCTTAACCCCCTCTCTAAGTTTCTAAGGAAGGGAGAGTAAATCAGAGGCATCTCTGGGTGTTGGTGAAGCTCCAACTCATGCCTAGACTGGTATGAGGCACCCCAGATGGTGTTCTGGGTCGGACAGGAGGTGAAGTTTTAGCCTCATCTTATATTTCTTGTGTGTCCTACAATTTCATGTAACTGGCTGCCCTGGCTCGTCATGCCAGGCACTCGAGAGTGTTGGAGAATTAACCTTTGGGAGGCTGAGGTGGTGACCTGGAGAGCCTGACTTCACCCTGAACCTGGCCTCTTTCTCTCTGGGTGCCTCTGTACGGTATTTTGCAGGTAGATGCGTGTTCATTTTGTGTGTGTTCAGAGACAGTTGGATGTGAACCAGGTGTGAACTGGCACCCTGTAGCCGTGGTGACCTCAGTTGGGAGGTGGGATCCTACAGTGCTGATTTAATGCAGCCACAGGACTTCCAGTTGGCTCAGACATGGTCATAGAGCATGTATAGACGTGACACGGGTTGTATCTTGAGCTTCTCAGAGTTTTGTGGCAATTCAGCTCCAAATCCAAATTTGTGAGCTCTGATGCCAACCCTCTGAGGACCAGGACATGTGCTTAGCTTTCCTTCCACCTATCATAGAATAGAATCATAGAATCACTAGGTTGGAAAGGACCCACTGGATCATCGAGTCCAACCATTCCCATCCATCACTAAAACCATGTCCCTGAGCACCTCATCCACCCATATTTTAAACACCTCCAGGGACCCTTCCTGCTGGCTGAGGGAAGAATGAGCAGCCCTGGCAGCCTTCACTGTGTGAGCTGTGTTTATTTTGGGTGAAATGCAGTAATTAGAGAGGGACCGATGCTTGAGGCTCCTGGGAGCCATTCCCAGCTCCACACTGCTTCCTCAGGTGAGGAAACATCATCTCTGAGAAACACGCTTGCTGGGGAGGAATCTTCCATGTGTCTGTATGAGGTCATCTGCCATAATGTGATATCTTACATGTTTTCCCATTACATAGCGGGTTCTGAAGTATTGTCCTGTCTCACAGAAGGAAAAGGCAGAGAGGATCACTCGAGGCTGTTTGACAAGGCAGCTGGCATAGAAGCTGTCTCTTGTCCAAGAGAGGTTATTCAGATCCTGCATAGGCAAGACTGTCTTCTCCCTCGTCCGTGGCTTCTAATATGCACATGGTTGGACTCGATGATCCAGTGGGTCCTTTCCAACCTAGTGGTCCTATGATTCCTTCAATCTGGTGTAAGGTATGGATGAAACATCTTCCTGAGCTCTCTTTGCTGCTCTGACCCACGTCCCTAGCCTAGGTGCCAGCAAAGGGCAGGGTGCTGGGCTCTGATCCCTTAACATCTTCGCTTGGGGTGGGAATTCAGCTCCACACATCCCATGTGCTGCATGGGCCAGAGACCTCGCTGCTCTTGGCTAGCGATTTGCCTTTCCTTGCTTGTTGCCTCTTCAGGGCAGCAAGCCAAGGCCCATAGGCATGACCAAAACATGGGATGAATATTCCAAGTGGCTTGACCTATAGGAACAAGCACATGCGGGAGGGAATGAGTTCATCTCCTCCGTGCTCTTGGCCATGGCAGGGCTGTTCCTATATTCCCCTGCATGCTGCAACTGGGCAATAAGCTGGTTGCAGAGGGAATCTTCTGTCTTTCCCTGGAAGAAGAGATTCATCTGCACCTTCCTCCTGGGAGCAGCCCTTGGTAGGCAGCTGAAATTTTCCTTTTCCTCTCATCCCATGACTGCTAGGGAATATGCCGTCCCTCGCATTGTCCAGAATAATTCCATTGTCCACAGGATGAGTGTGTTTCAATATCTTTAGGCTGGCTGTTCCCTTCCTTGAGCCTTTCAGCTGCTCTCTCCCAAGTTGTGGTGCCTCCAGCCCTTGATTTCTCTTGTTCTTGGAATCACAGGATTTTGCAAATGGCTTGTAGGAATTTCCACATCTCAAATGAAGCAAAGAGCATCTCTGCTCCTTCCCTGCCTCTGCCCCAGACCCGGTGACCAAGGCTGTAGTCGTGCTGTGGACCATGCAGCCCCTCTAAATCAATAATGGAATAAAAGTGAAGTGGATTCTCACAACCCTGGTTTCAAAATCGTCTCAATCCGGCATCTAACCTAGTCTCCAGTCCTCTCAATCCCATTAAAAAAAAAAAACCAAACAAAACACCTAAATGCACAAAAAAATACAGAAGCTTAACAACAGAAGAAGTTCTAAGTACATTTTATCCCTGTAAACCTTTGCCCAAAGAGATGAGGTGAAATCGCTGCCAGCTCATTCGCCACGAGGTGGATTGAGCCATGTAAAAGGCATGTGGTGAAAGGTGAAAGGAGACCCTGTCATGTTAAAAATCTCTCGGATTTCTGGCACAGAGGTGTGGGGAGAAGGGTGACTGAGAACTATGTTTGGGGTTTGAGAGGTTTCTTTTCTGATGGGAATCGGTGTGTTTCACTTGCTCTCCTCTGCTTTCTCTTTCCAGCTCCAAAAACTCTTCACTCCTCCGTGTGCTTGCCCAGGGCTATTGTATATGACTGTTTAAACAGTGTTTAAACAGCCCTAAGCCTGTTTATTTACTAAAGCTATAAATTACCTTGAAATCAGAATTCATCACCCTGTAAATACCTTGTTTTAACAGGCAGCCTGGCTCTGCTGGGATGACAAGAGTAACGGACCGACTGGCTGCTCTGCTGAGGCTCTGTCAGGGGTGAGTGTCCTTGCATGGGCAATTGCTGCCTTCCCTGAGATCCAGGCAAGCTTGGAGGCTGATTTCTCTCTGTGGATTCATCTATGAGGGTATTGGAGAATGCAGCAGCCAGTGCTGGTCTCTGATGGATGAACCGTGTGTTCGAGTGATCTAGTGCTTGCTGAGATTTGCTAGGAAACTAATGATCTGTCTAGTCCAGTGTCTTCCAGGCATTAGTAGTTGTGTCCAAAAGAAAGCATGAGAGAGGCTGATATTAATCAAGGAATGAGCTTTTCCTAGTGGAGTATTCTCCCTCACCCCAGCTAGTAAGGCTGAAACCTGTGTCTTAATAACACCAGCAGCATCCTGAACAGAGGATGCTGGGGGGTTACTGGGGAGGTTTCCTCAATGAAGAGGTTTTCTAAGGCGTCGGACTTCGTAAGTACCTGGAAGAATTTGTCTGAAAACACGTAAACATCATGCTTTCACTACGTGAAGTGTAAATTCCATATCACATAACTTCTGTCACTGTTTGGGCCTGAAGGTTGAACCAGTCACAATTAAAAGCCACCAAAGTGACTGCTGGAAACTGACTGCCTTCTGCTGTCCTGGCTGGGTTCCATAGGCTCTGAGTTTTCCTGTGGATGCTGAAGTTTTTTCTCTTGAAGCTGCTCCTCACCTCAGACTGAGTGTGGTCCTGGCAACCCAGAGCCCGAATGCTGCTGTATGAGCTGTGTTCATCAGGGTGACTCATTTTGGCAGGTTTGGTAGCAACTGTTAATCATCTGACGTACCTGTACTGCCCTGCGTAAGCTATCGCCTCTGCAAATTTCTGGAACCACAAAAACTGGAGATGGGAAAGTTCTGAGATCATCCAACTTCTCCATTTTCCCCCTTTGAGAGAAGTCTTGTTCCCCACATTGGATTTTCCTGTCCTGGGTCCAGTTTTAAGTGACTCAAGCAACAGGGTTTTCCTTGTTTCCCTTGGGAGCCTGGCAGATTTCTCACCATGAGAGATGTTTTCCTAATCCTCCACCTGATCTGTTCCTCTCCTTGATTCCAGCCTCAAACTGAGAGAGTGGTCAGCAAAAAGCTACAGTGGGTTAGTGCTCATCAGATTGCTTGATTACTGGTTAACTCTTTCTGGGTCGCTTTGATGCATGTTCTGAACAAAAAGGATCTTGAAAGAGGGGAGGTTGAGATGAGATCTCAGAAAGAAACGTTCTTCTGTGAGGGTGGGGGGGGCCTGGAACAGGTTGCCCAGAGCAGTGGTGGCTGCCCCATCCCTGGAGGGGTTCCAGGCCAGGCTGGATGGGGCTTGGAGCCCCTGATCCAGTGGGAGGTGTCCCTGCCCATAGCAGGGGTGGGGCTGGATGGGCTTTGAGGTCCCTTCCAACCCAAACCATTCTGCAATTCAATGTTATGGTGCCACAGTGGTGACTCTTGTCTCAAAGACTGACAAGTACGTGACTACCAAGAGCTGTGATCCTCCATGCAAATTACTGGTTTGTAGAAGGTTTTCCACTGGAGAGGACAAGCATACCTGCAACAGGTGGAAGGTTGCCCCTGAAACACTGAACTGCATGGCAAAGTGGACATGTGGTGATCCCTGTTTTTATTTTAGGCTTCGCTTGTGCCTAGCCCTTGGTCAAGAAGCTTGGTTTGTCTTCAGAAGCTGAGGTTATTCTCATGGATTGCTTTCCTTGCTTATCCTGTCTGTCCTACTAATGCTGTGTAACCAGTAGCTTGACTGTAGTGCTAAAGTAATTCTTAAAACAGTCTGCTAAATAGATCGGTCATGACCGGATAAAGCCATTTTCCATGAAAAATGAGTTGGGTCAGACCTTGGATACACTGTCAAGCGGAGCCCGCACAAGAAGGAGGAAAAATATGTTTAAAGTGTGGCTGTGCAAGGGACAAAACTAGAAGTAAGTCCAGTGGTCCCTCACTAACATGATTCCAGAAATATTTAGGGCAGGGTGGAAACTTAATAGTGGTTAAGAGGTCTGTGGTACTGTAATAATTCATGCAATGGGAATCTTTGTGGGTTTTTTCTCTCAGGTCACTTGGGAAGCTGTTTCATGGCTTATCCGGATTGAGCAGAGGGGTCTTCAGGTCTTGTTCTCTACTCTGGCTTGATGGGACACAGGGAGTGATGATGTATTCACACTTCTACCAGGGAAATAGAATCATAGAATCATAGAATCATAGACTCTCCAGGTTGGAAGAGACCCACTGGATCATCGAGTCCAACCATTCCTATCAAACACTAAACCATGTCCCTCAGCACCTCGTCCACCCGTCCCTTAAACACCTCCAGGGAAGGTGGTTAGTGGCTCTGTGCTCCTGTCACGACCCTGTGCCACACACCAGTCCTTCAAATATCTGGGTGCAAAGGCAGGAACCGCTGTTTTCTTGGGAAAGAGGAGTTTCTCTGCTCTGATGAGCACTGTGACCGTGCTGGCAGGGCAAAGCCCAAGAACATGACTAATGATAACATAAAAAAACACCTTCCACACAGCCTGATTCACCCGATCCTTGCACAGATTCAGCCTTTCCTCCAGGAATGGTTGATAATGCAGAGCACACAGCTGAGATCACCCTTCTGGCAAGTGCCTGCTGTGGTATGAGACCCAGTCATCTGGCAGCACGGTGCTTACTGCAGTCTCCAAGGCAACCCTCCATGCTGTTCTTCTTTGGAAGCTCTGTGTGTTCATAAAGAAGCTGTCATCCTTCTTACAGTAAGTGCAGCAGATGTGAAAGATTTTACCTGTGCCAATAACTCTAGACCAGGAGGCTGTTGCTCTAAGGAACAAATGCTGCCTTGGGTGGCTTCCTGCTGTGTCTGTCCACTCGCTGTGTCATAAAATTCTGTTCTCTCCTGCTGTTACCCTCTCTGCAAGCTCCACGAGCCTGCTGCTCTCAGTGTTCATGCGGCGCTGTGCTTGCATGAAGAGGCTGGGATGCAGCACCACGTGGCGAGTCCCAAGGTGGATTTGCCAGTCCTGCAGTTGTTTGCTCTTGGTAGGGAAACAACAGAGCTGCAGCTCACAGTTACGTCCCGCTTCTCTGAGCTTCTCTTGAGCAGAAGCTGTTGGTTGTGTGGCTCTAGAGGAACAGCCAACTCTCTATTTTAGATGCAAAACAAGGCCAAATGCCGGGTCCTGTACTTGGGGCACAACAACCCTGAGCAGCTCCAGACTAGGAGAAGTCTGGCTGGAAAGCTGCCTGGAGGAGAAGGTCCTGGGGGTGCTGGTTGACAGCTACTGACCATGAGCCATCAGTGGCCCAGGTGGCCAAGAAGGCCAATGGCATCCTGGCCTGGATCAGAAACGGTGTGACCAGCAGGTCCAGGGAGGTTCTTCTCCCTCTGGACTCGGCACTGGTGAGACCGCACCTCGAATCCTGTGTTCAGTTCTGGGCCCCTCACCACAAGAAGGATGTTGAGGCTCTGGAGCGAGTCCAGAGAAGAGCAACGAAGCTGGGGAAGGGGCTGGAGAACAAGAGGAGCAGCTGAGAGAGCTGGGGGTGTTTAGCCTGGAGAAGAGGAGGCTGAGGGGAGACCTCATTGCTCTCTCCAACTACCTGAAAGGAGGTTGTGGAGAGGAGGGAGCTGGGCTCTTCTCCCAAGTGACAGGGGACAGGACGAGAGGGAATGGCCTCAAGCTCCACCAAGGGAGGTTCAGACTTGACATTAGGAAAAATTTTTCACAGAAAGTGTCATTGGGCACTGTCAGAGGCTGCCCAGGGAGGGAGTTGAATCACCTTCTCTGGAGGTGTTTAAGGGACGGGTGGACGAGGTGCTGAGGGACATGGTTTAGTGTTTGATAGGAATGGTTGGACTCGATGATCCAGTGGGTTTTTTCCAACCTGGTGATTCTATGATTCTACGTTCAACCTGACAGTTCAGAGGGGCAATTACCTGCCTCTGTGTCCCATAAAGAAGTCCTCTGGATGGCTCCAAGAGGCTGTAAATCAAGTAGGATGGATGCTTTGTCTTCTGACCAGCTCTAATAGATGCTGAGTGCTAGGTAGGAAGGAGCTTTATTGGTGCGACGCTCACCTCTGCTAAAGCTCAGTCTGGGACTGCAAGGCTCGAGGCTTGTTTTCTGCCTCCTGCAGCTCACTGGGGGCTGCTCTTATCTTTCCTTTTCAGGTTCATCATTTCAGGTACTGCAGAAAAAGGGGTCTGGGGCTGTGCTGTGTTGTGGTGAGCAAGTCTCCCTGTGCTCTTTGTGGGAAGAACCCCTGGCTAGACTGTGTATTGACCCGAGACCAGAGGGCTTTGTCCAGCTTCTTCCACTTACAAAGGGGCATTTAACCTACGTTCTTGAGCTTGGGGTCATCTGTGTGTAGGGAGAGACTCCTGTCTCTTTGGAGAAAGCCAAAGCCCCTGTCTCAGATAGGCTGAGCCCTCCCACAGCTGGAGTTAGCTGAGGTGACAGTAAGAGCTGGCTTAGCTGAAGCATCTCGTGTTCCCCATGGGTGACACTGTGCTCCTGAATTATAAAAGCTCTGTCACTCTTGTCCCCCACCGTGAGCCCTGGGAGGGAAAGCACTGGGTTAGGTGCAAGCTCTGGTTCACTACGCAGGTGGTTTGCTTGCCAGCTCCGTGTCGAGTGGCGGCGGCTGCGAACATGCTCCTCTGGAGATTTCCTCCTGCTTTTCTGTCAAAGTCTGTGCTCCTGGAGCTGGCAGAGCCTCCACCCAGCGCACCTCACTCCCTGCTTTGCTCTCCTGGCCCTGGGTTTCTCCTGAGATGCCAGCCAGGATGCTGGCATGTGCTTTCCAGGAATTCCTCAGTGGTTGCCGTGCCTACAAATAGTGTCACTTGATATTTCCCAAGGGACCAAGGGACGGAGGGGAGGAAAGGTATTTCCCTCTTGCTATCAGGGTGACACTGCGATGCTCAGGAGGTGGGAGCTGGTTTTTCCAGCGTGTCCAGCATCTGGGTTTGGAGAGGGAGGGGGGAACCCGCCCTCCTAGGCTGCAGGGCCCCAGTTCATCGGAACAATCTAGACTGGAGTTGCTGGGCAGAGAAACCAAGAGCGGCTGAGGCACCCAGCACTCGGAGTGAGCCTCCAGCTGTGATAAGATAAGAGTTGTGAGGTAGAAAGCCTGCCTAGTGGATTGAGATCATCGCTGTTGAAGGATGTTATTGAGACAGTCCATTTACAATCCTGGCTGCCGTGCTGGATTTAGATTTTTCTTTCTTTCCCTGTTCATCTCCCCATCAGCGAGCTGGGGAATACGTGTGGGAAAACAAATCAGCAGGCAGACAGTGGCATGTGAAGTGATTCTCCCTGCTGGCACAGATGCGATTGCAAAGCAATAATACAAGTGGTGATTTGAAGGCCAAAGATAACTTGCTGCTTTCTTGCTTGCAAGCCCTAAAATGGTTTGGAGGAAGGAGGTGAGAGCTGGACCCTACTAGTTGGTGAGGGATGTCGGATGCTGCTCAGCTGCTTTTTTATCTAATTGATTTTCTCAAAGCTCGTGAGCAGTGGGGACAGGCAAGTGTTACAGCACACGACAGCCTGAGCTGATGCTTTACTGGCGGGCAAGCACGTGTGTTTGTGCCAACGGCTCTTATCTCCCAGATAAGACAAACCCGAATAGGTCTGTAGAGGTTTCCTATCCTTCAGCTGTACTTGGACAACATGCAGGCTCTCCATCCCCGACGGGTTTGCTGTGCCGGGCAAGAAGGAAGCAAGGTGTCCTCCAAACCTCGCCACGCTCAGTTGCAGGAGCGAGCAAGCTGCTGGTATAAAGGATGTAAAGAATATAGCCCAGTGTTCTGGGCAGTAAAGAATAGAGCCCAGTATTCACACAGACCAGAGCTGGTTTGTGCGAGCGCAAAGAGAGCTGCTGGCAGAAGGGTGAGCCAAGAGGGAGTGAGGGAGCTGGGGACTCGCGGTGTGCATCCACGCAGAAGGACAGGAGGCAGGGGAGTGGGGCTCGGCCAAGCAGAAGGAGACCTGGCACGAGACCCGGGGCTGGGAGGGTGGCAGGCGCTGTGCCTCGTGTCATCAAGGGAATTGCAGCCTGGGCACAGAGCAGAGCAGGGTGCAGCTGCTGCATCCATTAATCGTGGCCAGGGGGCATAAAGAGTATTTCTGTATAGCTTAACTGCAGCCGTGGGTCAGTCTGGTGCCCTGCAGGGCGTCTCTGAGCAAGGCTGAGCCTTAATGCCTTTTCTGGAGACAACTGAGAGCTCTGAGGTGACGAAGAGTAGGGGAGAGTGCTTCATGTACCCTGGATCAATTAATCTTTGATCCCAAAAGGGCTTTTTAAGCACCCAAGGCTTCTGTGGGTGTGAAACTGCCTGCAGTAGTGTGTGGCATCCAAGAGAGAGGGGTCGATGAAGAGGATGGTCCGTGTACCTCCGGGCACAGATGCAGCCCCCTAGCCTGGTCCCCTTGCTGTGCACGTCCATGGGAGCAGCTGGGCTGCCCGAGAAGGCTTTCCAAGCAATTGTGTGGGATGTTTTCCTTTGATTCATCAGCTGTAATTCTTCCCAAAGACCTGGCGTACTTTCCTGGTGGTTTGCCTCCTGCAAGTCATCTCTTCCCACTTGGGATGGGCTGCTTGGGATGATGACCTGCAGGCAGCCTTGCCTGGGGTCACTTCCATGGGATGAAGCCCTTCCTGCCCCCTTGGAGGTATCCAGAGAGCTCCCAATGCATGAAATCCTCCCGGCTCCCCATTCCCTGACCCCACTGTTTGTGTTGGCATCCTGGGGTGAGAGGTTGCCCCCAGTGACTGCATTGGGTCCCCTCATCTCTTTACTTTTCTCACAGTTTCTAAGACGACCGATGCAACGAGATGCAAATGCCAGACCCTCTAATATTCTGTGTGCCTGGGGCCAAGCCCAATTCAACTCCACCTCCAAGCTGCTGCTGGATTGTACAAGCCCCTGGTGTCGCCTCTTCTCAATGTGACTGTTAACAGTTCCCATCCTTGATTCCGTGGTGTTTCATAGAATCATAGAATCACTGGATCATCGAGTCCAACCATTCCCATCACTGGCAGGTTTCACTCCTACCAGCATAAAACCAGGGCTGGGTTTACATTCCCAAAGTCCCATGGTATCAGAAATGCACCGCGCTGAAACAAAATGCAATATTTGAGGGCTGACAACTGGTTTGTTCTAACGAGAAATGTAAAGGGCTGTTTCCCCCACTGCCTCTGGGTGCCAAGGAGGAGGTGGAAGAGTTTTGGAAATGCAGGTGGACTGGGAGGGAGAAAAAAAAATCCAGTGGGCTGCTGACCATCTGTGAACTCTTTGATTTGGCCCCTTAGCCTGAGAGATGGGACTTTCCAGGCTGATTCAGAGCTGCTTTTCCCCGAAAGTGCCTCATTTAGGCACCTTACAGGCAGGCCAGCTGCTGGAGCTGCCAGGCTCCGTTCCTCATCCCGCGCTGCCTACACTAGTTTCCCTTCCCTGCCCACTCACTCCTTCTCTCTCCTCTTGGCTCCCTCCTCTCTGGCCCTCAGGGAGAGGGGTTTGAGGCTTGTAGCTTGCTGACTTGTGCCTTCATTGCTTCCCTGGACCTTCTTCTTGGTGGTGCCTCAGGAGCAAGCGTGCCTTGGCCAAGGGAGACATCTAGTGGGGTCTGAACTCAAGGACCTGGCGTTGAGGTTTTTTCCAACCTAATTTCTCACATTTTTGTTTATTTATTTTATCATCCTGGTTTCTGTAGGAGCAGGAGCTGATGTTTCCAAGTTGTATTGATTTCCTGGGGGCAAAGCAGAGTTTTGATGGGCCAGTTCATTGGGTGCTTCTTTCTCTCCTGGAGCTGAGTGAACCTTCCCAAGGAGTTCTTGGTTCCACAGACACTCTCTAGAAGTGCTGCCCCTCCAATGAGGAGGTGTTTTCTGTCTTAATCTTGTGTCATGACAAGACGTGTTTGGTCTTTGGGAAACTCCCAGGTGGTCTTCTGTGTGCTGATGGAAGGATTTTGCCCTCACTGGAGAGCATCAGAGAGGAACACGCCTGCGTGATAGCAAAAGGACCTCTTAGTTTTGGATGCATCCAGGCCTCCCAGCTTCCCTGAGGCAGGGCAAATCTTTAACTTCATGGTTTGCCTCTTTCTGAGATCCTGTTCTCAGCACTCCTCCTCCTCTTCTCACTCTCCCAGGAGCCAGCAGGAGTAGCTGGGAAGAAATCACTTGAGGGAAAAGACTTCTGTGTCCTCGTGCGCTGCCGGGGAACGGTGCAATTTGTTTTGGGGAGAAATCACGGAGCCTGGAGGTCTCTGGTCCTACAAGGTGCCTCCTAGAAGGAAGCAAAGAAGCTTAGCTGTTATCTTTTCCTTTCTAGTAGGGGGGTGTATAGATGCATCCATTCCTGCACCACAAAGCCTGAGTGTGGAGGGAGAAACATCGAGCAAGAGGGTGTACGCAGAGGGCCAGTTCAACAGTGCCCTTAAATAACTTTGATAACTTGATCCAGAGTATTTCTGTTGAATAGAGAAAGCGCAATTCCTCCTGGAAGAGGGAAGAAGCTGGCTCTACAACGACTGCTCTACCGCAAAGCTTTGCAAGGACTCGGTGCGTTACATTAGTGTGATAACTGCTTTGGTGAATTGGTCAGAGCCTCCACTGCTTATATTTGTGCCTTGTTTGGAATGATATTTTTATCCATACCCATTCTTGTCCTTTTCCAAGACCACGAGAGCTGTGAACAGCCGTAACAGGACTACACTCTTGCACTTCTACACAGGCAAGGGCTGCTGTGCCCATGGAAGCCAAAGTGCCTCCCTTGCACCTGCTGGACAATGAGGCTTGGGAAGAAAGACCCACGTCAACACCATAATCCAGGGTACCAGAGCAAATCGAAGTGCTGTGCTGCTTCATTACTTCTCTCCTGGCTCCTGGACCAGCCAGAAGGTTTTAGACACTCCTACTATTGTCTTGAATTAGCTGGGAAGGAGTCACAGCTCCGTGTTGGTGCATACCAGTCCTTGGGAGAGGGTGGCACAAAAGCTGGGCAAGCGAGGGAACCAAAGCAGTTATCGCATCATTGTAAAGCACTGAGTCATAGAATCATAGAATCACCAGGTTGGAGAAGACCCACTGGATCATCGAGTCCAACCATTCCTATCAAACACTAACCCATGTCCTTCAGCACCTCATCCACCTGTCCCTTAAGCCCCTCCAGGGATGGTGACCCAACCACCTCCCTGGGCAGCCTGTTTGCAGTCCTTGCAAAGCTTTGGGGTAGAGCAGTTGTTGTAGAGCCAGGTTCTCCCTCCTTCCTGGAGGAATTCTGCTCTCTCTCTATTCAACAGAAATACTCTGGATCAAGTTCTCAAACCCCAGAGGCAGATTTAAGGGCGCTGGCCTTCTTCTGACAAGGGGAAGGTGACACTGGAGTCATAGCTGAGCCATCCATTAATGTTCTCTGCTCTTCTGACCTCTTCTTCGATATCATCTTTGCCAAACTGGAGACCTCGAGAGCCACAATCCAAACAAGCCTCCTCTTGAGTTACAGGCGCAGTAAACACACATCCAAAGCAATGCCAAGAGCGAGCATCTTGTCTCTGTTCACCTCCCTCACGCACCAGATGATGTTACACGAGGCTCTCAATCGATCCCCTCCAGCTGGGTCGATGTTCCAAGGCTGTGGTGGTGGGAGGAAGGAGCCCTTCATCACAAGTTCACGGAGAGGTTGCTCAGAGCAGAAGGGATTGCAGTCTTCCCGGGTAATCGGATCCCGGTTGTGTCTGCATGTTTGGGGCATAAAGGAAACGTGCTGGCAGAAGCAAGGATGATTTTGTGGCCTCAGCCAAAAAGGCTTTTAAGAAATCCCCCATCAATAATTCAGGGCAGATGATGCTTGGTGTAGAGCCGATCTCTGAGAAGCACTGCTGATGTCTGGCCAAGGCATGGTTTAGTGTTTGCTAGGTATGGTTGGACTCGATGATCCGGTGGGTCTCTTCCAACCTGGTGATTCTATGATTCTAAGGTGGGATGAGTCTGCTGGGCTGGAGGGATGACTCCTACAGGTTTCCAGGTGGAAAGCTGCCTCAGAAACTGCACAGTGTGACACTTGGCTTCAGTCCTGGGTCTCCCTGGGCTCTGGAAATGCTGGAGCTTGGCTGTTTTGTTGAGGATGATGCCCCAGGCCATGCGGTGGAGTGGCCACACATGGGAGGCTTAAAGCCTTCTCCTTTGTGGAGCTCAGCCCCCCACCGGGCAGCTGTGCCTCAGGTTTCCCAGGTCAGGAACACTCGCTCAGCTGCTCGTGAAGAACCACACAGCCAGAGTAGTAGAAAATATCCCAATTTATTACAGCATCTCCACTTCATAGAGAGTTTTACAAAACAATGTATTTACAGGCAAGGAAGGGGCTAACTAAACTGGGTTGGAGTGCGCTCTTCTAGGACAAGGGACAGGGTACACAGAGAAAAAAAGAAATGAAATCAGCACATTCACGAGTCACACTGCTGCATTTTTCATTATAGAAGTAAGAAGGGTCTGGATGGTGCGGGGACAAGCAGGAACATGGTCAGCAGGGCTCCCTGCTCCTGCAGCGAGGGAGAGGAAGGCGTCGAGTGTAGCACAGCCCCACGCGGAAGGAGCTCAGAGGATGGGTCAGCAAAACCACAGCACAGCATGAAGGCACAGGGCCAGGTCTCGCTGGGGGATGACCAAAACGCTGTGTCCCTCAGAGTAAGGGACGGCTTCTTGCAGCCAAACCTCTCTCTTCCAGACCCACAGTCCTTGATGTGATGCGGCCAGATGCTCAGCCAGAGGATGGAAGGAGGAGAGCGCAGTGTGGGACAACACCAAGGGAGGGTCCCCCCAAAACCATGGTAAGAACTTCTCCTCCCACCCAGGACTTGAAGACTGGAGAAAGAGGTGCGGACGGCAGTTGGAAAACAAGTGATGGAGGTTAGAATATATTCTGAAACTTTGCTATTGTCTCAATAAAGTTTGCCTCTAAACACACAAAGTGTTTTTCTTTTTTTTTTTCTTTTTTTTTTTTTTCCTCTTTCATTTAATTTATTGTGTATTTTAATATGTGTCTGGGATGGGAGCTGTGCTAGCTCACCCCAAAGGGAAATTTCTTCTACTCCAAACATTGATTCCAAAGTTGAGCTGTGGGAACGCTAAGGGCTAAACTCGGCCATCGGCTCTGACAAGTCCCAGGCACTCGTGGCGAGGTAGAGGGAGGGTTGAAGAAGTTCACAGTAGAGGCTTTGCACTGCCGGGAGGCAACGACAACCCCGAGCATCCCTGGGGCGCCCTCCAGCCGGCTGTGTCCAAGAGGTGTCTGTGTCCACACAGGGTGAGCGTGTCCCTAAAGGCCGGTCTGCACTTTGATCCAGTCTCGCAGGCTGGTGAGGCGGGTGTAGACTCCCGGCTTGTTTCTTTGCGCGCAGCCATTGCCCCAGCTCACGACGCCAGCCAGGAACATCCGACTGCTGGGCTCCACGCTGACCAGGGGCCCCCCGGAGTCTCCCTGCGCAGACAAACGATGTAAGCACCGACCCAGCACACTGACCCAATGCAAAAATCACAAAAACCGAGCCTTGAGAAGAGAAGGCTGAGAGGAGACCTCATTGCTCTCTCCAACTACCTGAAAGGAGGTTGTGGAGAGGAGGGAGCTGGGCTCTTCTCCCAAGTGACAGGGGACAGGACGAGAGGGAATGGCCTCAAGCTCCACCTGGGGAGATTCAGGCTGGACATTAGGAAAAAATTTTTCACAGAAAGGGTCATTGTTCCCTGGCAGAGGCTGCCCAGGGAGGGGGTTGAGTCACCTTCCCTGGAGGGGTTTAAGGGACGGGTGGATGAGGTGCTGAGGGTTAGTGTTTGATAGGAATAGTTGGACTCAATGATCTGGTGGGTCTTTTCCAACCTGGTGATTCTGTGATTCTGTGAAAAGACCCACCGCATCATCGAGTCCAACCATTCCCATCAATCACTAAAGCATGTCCCTCAGCACCTCATCCATCCATCCCTTAAACCCCTCCAGGGAAGGTGACTCAACCCCCTCCCTGGACAGCCTGTTCCAGTGCTCAATGACCCTTTCTGTGAAATTCTTTTTTCTAATGTCCAGCCTAAACCTCCCCTGGCAGAGCCTGAGGCCATTCCCTCTTGACCTGTCAAATCTAGATGACCAATCTCATGATTCTATTATTCTAAGAAATAATCAGTAACTCCACAGAATTCGTTTTGGGAGTACATCACCTGGCTGTGCAGCTTCCTGAATCAAGAAAAAAATGGTATGCATACCTGATAAAAATATTTAAGTACAGCAACAAGAGTCACAGTGCCAGAATAAAAATCTAAAAACGTGGTCTATTGTTACACTGTTCTACCTCATGAGGTGGTTTTTGAGTCTAAGCCGGCTGAACATGAGCCAGCAGTGGCCCAGGTGGCCAAGAAGACCCGTGGCATCTTGGCTTGGATCAGTAACAGGGTGGGCAACAGAAGAAAAGTGATTGTGCTGCTGTACTCAGCATGGGTGAGGCTGCACCTTGAATCCTGGGTTCAGTTTTGGGCCCCTCACTACAAGAAGGATGTTGAGGGGCAGGAGAAGGGGCTGGAGAACCAGGGTTATGAGAGGCGGCTGAGGGAACTGGGGCTGTTTTGCCTGGAGAAGAGGAGGCTGAGGGGAGACCCCATCACTGCCTACAATTGCCTGAAAGGACGTTGTAGAGAGGATGGTTGCTGGGCTCTTCTCCCAAGTAACAAGTGATAGGATGAGAGGGAATAGTCTCAAGGTGTGCCAGGGGAGGTTTAGACTGGATATTAGGAAAAGGTTCTTCACTGAGAGGATTCTCAGGCACTGGCAGGGGCTGCCCAGGGCAGTGGTGGAGTCCCCATCCCTGAAGGGATTTACAGGACCAGCAGACAAGGTGCTCAGGGATCTGGTTTAGTAGTGGACAGGTACGGTTGGACCCAACGATCTCAAAGGTCTTTTCCAACCTAATGGTTCTATGATTCTATAAGCCACGTGTTGGTGGTCGACAGTCTGAGACTGTCATGGATCAACACAATTTGCTGCTCACACCCAATTCCAAGTTGTCCAAATCAAGGAGAAGCCATTTAGATCTATTGTATATCGAAGTGTGGAAGTGCTGGAATAAAAAAAGGCTGAACAAAGGGTTTATTGTGGCTCTGCCTAACAGCAGCGACCCCGAGTGCTGCCGCTGGCGTACCTGGCAGGCGTCCACGCCGCCGGTCAGGATCCCCACACACATCATACGCGGTGTCAGCTGGTCGGTCAGCAGCTGGTTGCACACCGTCTGGTTGATGACCCGGATTTCTGCTTTCTGCAAGATGGAGGCTCCTCTGCCTGCAAGGAAGGAGGAGAGGCGTAAGTACAAGCACACAGCATTTTTAAGCAGCATTTCCCTCCCCTGCACGCTCCATTCGGGCTCTGAACGACTGGCTAATTGCCAGATATATTCCCATTGCAACAACCTGCTTGTTTGTAATACTGGTTTTCCATTAACTTCATATGCTCCCACAGGAATCCCGTTTGATTCCAGCCTCAAGGCAAGCTAATACATTTAAATCATATGCAGCCTGCTCCCCTTTTCCCTAAAGCCACATGTGAAAAGAAGACAATGAGAGCACTTGCCTCCTTCTGAGGTGGCTCCCCATCCAGTCACCCACAGGTCCTTGCCCACGGCAAAGTTGTGGGTGGCATCGGGCAGGCAGATGGGCTGGATGACAGAGGAGAAGGCGACAGGGGTCTGCAGCTCCACCACGGCGATGTCGTAGTCATAGGTGTAGTCGTTGAAGTAGGGGTGGGAGATGACGCGCTTGATCTTGCGTGTTTGCACTTTGGGGTCATTGCGGTTGCCTTGGTCGGTCAGACCCAGGTAGGCTGTCCACAGGCTGGGGTCTGAGTATCTGCACCAGTCACCAAACACAGATGTGAGTCATAGAATCATAGACTCTCCAGGTTGGAAGAGACCCACTGGATCATCGAGTCCAACCATTCCTATCAAACACTAAACCATGTCCCTCAGCGCCTTGTCCACCTGTGCCTTAAACCCCTCCAGGGAAGGTGACTCAACTCCCTCCCTGGGCAGCCTCTGCCAGTGCCCAATGACCCTTTCTGTGAAAAATTTTTTCCTAATGTTCAGCCTGAACCTCCCCTGGTGGAGCTTGAGGCCATTCCCTCTTGTCCTGTCCCCTGTCCCTTGGGAGAAGAGCCCAGCTCCCTCCTCTCCACAACCTCCTTTCAGGGAGTTGTAGAGAGCAATGAGGTCTCCCCTCAGCCTCCTCTTCACCAGGCTAAACACCCCCAGCTCTCTCAGCCGCTCCTCTTAAGGCCTGTTCTCCAGCCCCTTCACCAGCTTTGTCTCTCTTGTCTGGACTCGCTCCAGAGCCCTCTGCTATCTTAAACAGTTCCCTCAAGAAATGACCGTAGAAATTGCTTTTTGCTATTCAGAGAACTGTCTGAAAATGTAATCACAACCAGCAGGGTGTCCTGCCCGTCCCCAACGTGGCTCCCACCTACTTGGTGCCCTGTAGCTCCACGAAACAATGCGCAGCGGACACCAGCCAGCGTTCTGAGACCAGCGAGGCTCCGCAGATGTGACCCTGGCCCTTGACGTGGAGGCTGACCTGCCACGGCCATTCTCCCACGTCCGAGTCCTGCCCACCGACGATCCGGGACTTCCTGATGTAGGAGCGGATCCCACAGTCTGGGGTGGGGAAAAGGGGCACTTGGTTATGTGAGTTTGCATCCAGCTCCTCCTCTTTGTTCCCCTGGGATGTCTCCCACAGAACAAATACCCTGCCACCCGTGTCAGGGATGGCTGATGCCATCAGCACAGGAGCACAAATGCTAGATTTGCTAAAATATTTACTGGTCAAGTCCATAAATGTGCAGACAAAGCCCTGAATTATCTGTGCAAGCCTTCTCAAATCACACAGACATGAAGCGTGCTGCTGAAGAGCAGAGCTGGGCTCTCTTCAGATCCCAGGAAAGCCCAGGGGCTCTCTCCACCACGCTCTAGGATTTCTATAAGGAGCCCAGGCAGAAACCCACATCCCCTCTTCCCTGGGGCACTCACTGCAGTTGTCCTCATCAGAGTTGTCATCGCAGTCCTGCTCCCCGTCGCACTCTGGGTTCTGCTTGCTGACGCAGCGCCCATTGCGGCATTTGTAGGTGTATTCCTTGCAGGGGACAGTCGTGTGGGTCGCTGTGGGCAGGACAGAGGGAGAAGGGTCACTCTGGGGACGTCATTCACCTCTCCTGCCCAAACCTAGCATGTTGCCAACCCATGAAAGAGCACCCATTGACGAGGAAAACCATAAAAGGTCTCATATGGGGTTCCCCTCCGCAGCCCATCCTCACCAGTGCTGCAGCTGCCCTCGTCGCTGCCGTCCCTGCAGTTATCTTTGCCGTCACACTGCTGCGCGCCGGGAATGCACTTCCCGTTGTTGCACTTGAAGGTGTCATTTGCACAGCCTGGAAGAAAAGTCACTCCTGAGTGACAGCAGGGCACAAATGCCACAGCTCCTCCAGCACACAGCTACGCCCATCTCCCTTCCCTCCAACCCAAGGAAAGCCTCCGCAGCTCCAACACACCGGCACCTATTTCCTGCATCCCCAATCTTCTCCAAATTGCACATCACAAAATCATAGAATGGTTTGGGTTGGAAGGGACCTCAAAGCCCATCCAGTTCCACCCCGTGCCACGGGCAGGGACATCTCCCACTGGATCAGGGGCTCCAAGCCCTGGTGATGCCCACCACCACTGATTTATTGAGCCCTTTCTTTCCCAAAAGCCCAGGTTTCCTACACCTCTGCTCATCCTCATTTCCCTCCTCCCAGCTCTCACTCGGGGCATGAGGAAGCTGCCATGCCTGCAAATAGTGCCACGTTGAGTCCCTGGCCCTCCCACCGGCGGGCTGAGCTACTCACTGCACTGCAGCTCGTCGCTGTTGTCACCGCAGTCGTTCACGTTGTCACAGACCCAAAACTTGGGCTTGCACCAGCCATTCTGGCACCTGAACTGCTGGTCGGTGCAGGCTGAAAAAAGGGAGGGCAAGAAATCAGAGAAGGGACCTGAAAAGGCACCAGCGACCCTCTGCCATCGCATCTATCTCAGTGCCATGGGAACAGCAAGGCAGCTCTCCCGGTGGGTGTGCAAGCCCTGGGGAACAAGCGTGGCAGAATACAGCACAGCAGCTGGGGGCCATATAAATACAGAACAGCCTTAGAGAACAAAACTGGTTGGAGAACCGCAACGTCTTAGACAAATAAGGCTCAATCTCATGTTACCCACAGAGCAGGACAGACAGAGAACCATAGAATCATAGAACCACTAGGTTGGAAAGGACCCACCGGATCATCGAGTCCAACCATTCCCATCAATCACTAAACCATGTCCCTCAGCACCTTGTCCACCTGTCCCTTAAACCCCTCCAGGGAAGGTGACTCAACCCCCTCCCTGGGCAGCCTCTGCCAGTGCCCAGTGACCCTTTCTCTGAAAAATTCCATCCTGATGTCCAGTCTGAACCTCCCCTGGTGGAGCTTGAGGCCATTCCCTCTCGTCCTGTCCCCTGTCACCTGGGAGAAGAGCCCAGCTCCCTCCTCTCCACAACCTCCTTTCAGGTAGTTGGAGAGAGCAATGAGGTCTCCCCTCAGCCTCCTCTTCTCCAGGCTAAACACCCCCAGCTCTCTCAGCTGCTCCTCTTGTTCTCCAGCCCCTTCACCAGCTTCGTTGCTCTTCTCTGGACTCGCTCCAGAGCCTCAACATCCTTCTTGTGGTGAGGAGCCCAGAACTGAACACAGGATTCGAGGTGCGGTCTCACCAGTGCCGAGTCCAGAGGGAGAAGAACCTCCCTGGACCTGCTGGCCACGCCGTTTCTGATCCAAGCCAGGATGCCATTGGCCTTCTTGGCCACCTGGGCCACTGCTGGCTCATGTTCAGTTGCTGTCAACCAACACCCCCAGGTCATTATTATGTAGGAGATAGCTCAAAATCCAAGAGGTAAACGTGTTGTCCAAAGAATGAACTCCTATGAATGACAGGGTTTTCCAGACACACTCCTCAATTCCTGCCCTGTTTGGCAACAACACAGCCCTTTCTAGCAGCCAGCTCAGCCAGGAACAGCAAAACCCACAATAGCCTTTAATGGAAATACACATTCACAGCTGGGAGAAACTGGAAACAGAGGGAGAAGAACTGGAAAAGGAGGGAGATCCCACTGCCAGAGGGATAGACTAGCAGGAATCCATGGCGCTCACACTGGGAAAGGATCCCACATTGATCATAGAATAGAATCACAGCATGGTTTGGGTTGGAAGGGAACTCAAAGTCCATCCAGTCCCACCCCTGCCATGGGCAGGGACACCTCCCACTGGATGAGGGACTCCAAGCCCCATCCAACCTGGCCTTGAACCCCTCCAGGGATGGGGCAGCCACCACTGCTCTGGGCATCCATGCTGGTGTCAGGAACAAGCCCAGAGCAACCACTGGTGGCCACCACAGAGCGGGGAGGCCCTTCTCCAGACAAGGCAAAAGAAAAAGGCTTACTGCAGGATCGCTCGTCGCTGCCATCTACACAGTCCAGCCACCCATCGCAGCGCATGCTTCTTTCAATGCAGCGGCCGGTGTTGCAGGTAAACTTGCCAGGGCAGGCTGGGAGTGGGTAAAGGGATAAAACAATGTGTGAGCCTTCACACCCCTCTATGTCCCCTTGCCAAAGCACACAACGTTCTCTGAGCCTCCACACAGCATCCACCTTTTCCTCAGAACAGGAATAAAAGGAAGCCTGCAGGAAAATAAGACAGGCTCCTGTTCCCCTGGAAAAGCGTACTTCCCAATTTATGTGGCAGCATAAGTGGAGGAAGGAGACCCTCCAGACCTCAGATACATCACTTCTACCCCCCAGCCCCAGGGTTTCAACTCACGATCACTGGAGTCGTAGGACAGGTACTCAGCGAAGAAGCCAGTGTCCGTGTAGGACTGGTCTGAGTGGAACCGGACCTCGATTTTGTTGGTGTTACTCGCCACCACAAACTGGGTGAGCTCCCCACAGTACCTGCAGGGAGAGGAAGCAAAGATGAGTGGAGTGTTGTAGGTCAGTGCTGAGCAAACTTTCTTCCATCCTTGCCCATGGGCACAAAGGGCCACCTCTCACACCCAGAGAGCGGGTGGGAGAAGAGAGAGTCGGTTGGATTCCAGCAGGAGCTGCTGGACCAAGGTCTGCACTGGAAAGATGAATTTTGCTCCTGTTGGCAGATGTTTGGGGCCAGTTGCAAATGCCAAGTCATGACCTTGGAAACAATTGGGTTTGAGTTGATCCAAATCCCTGCCTGACACGGTGATACCTCTGAACTCAGATCATAAAATCATAGAATCACCAGGTTGGAAAAAACCCTCTAGTCTTGTTCCCTAGAGCCCAGCTCCCTCCTCTCCACAACCTCCCTTCAGGTAGTTGTAGAGAGCAATGAGGTCTCCCCTCAGCCTCCTCTTCTCCAGGTTAAACAACCCCAGCTCTCTCAGCCGCTCCTCATAAGATGCACCGCGTCTCTGGATCTGTGGAGGCTCTAAAGCCACAAGATGCTCTCCCAGCACTGGAATCACACAGGCTCCACTGCAGAACCCAGCCAGGGCCACAGACACACGTCCTGACTTTGAAACCCTCCCTCTTCATGGAAGAGTCAGCTCCCTTGCCCAGGGCACTGTCAAACAGCCCTGCTCACTTCCCCTAGGCAGCGCAAGCTGGTTCTTTGGCCCAGCTTACATTTAGTGGCAAACACTAAATGTAATAGTAAATGCATCACAGAACATGATGCAATCACCCTAGCAATAGAGATTTGCTCATTGCAGCAAAACCACAGCAGATGTTCCTGCCCTTTGGCATGCAAGGCATTGCCGTGCGATGCTCCCTGGTGTTTAGGGAGGATCCAGTTCCATCACGCAGTAAACCAAAGGTCCAACCCCCAGAACCACGCCTGCTGCTCCCCTCCCACCGCGGGACATTGGGCTACAAGGGGAGGTCACATCCCATCGCCCTCCTGCCTCATCCCATCCTCAAACCCACTGGCACATTTGTTCCCACAGCAAGTTTAAGGAAGGCAGGAGGAGCCACAGAGCTAAACGCAGCCCTTTGCATCCCAAGGGCCAAAGCCACAGGCAGCAGAGCATCTGACACCTACTTCGTGCTGTTGACCTGCACGTAGTCCTTGGTGCAGGAGCTGACTGGGATCGAGGGCTCTAGCACGAAGAACATGTTGAAACGCACCTTCACGTTCTTTATAGAGGGAACCTGCAAAAGGAGGCAGAGTCAGTGGCATGCTGTTTTCTGGAGCACGGAAAACAGGAAAGTTTTGTGGGAAAAGGGTTTGGAAGGAGGACAGAAGACAATTGGAAAGGAATCCAGCAGAAGGACGAACACCTTCCTGAGAAGCCACTACTGCTCACTCTGTCCTTTAGCTGGGCTTGCTGGCCCCAAGACAAATAGGCGCAGAGAGCAGGGCTGAAGCCTGACCCCTCTCAGAAGTGCCTGTTTGCCAGAGCACAAGGTTTCCCCCCCCACCAGTTTTCACAGAATCACCAGGTTGGAAGAGACCCACCAGATCATCGAGTCCAATCATTCCTATCAAATACTAACCCATGCCCCTCAGCACCTCATCCACCCGTCCCTTAAACCCCTCCAGGGAAGGTGACTCAACCCCCTCCCTGGGCAGCCTCTGCCAGTGCCCAATGACCCTTCCTGTGAAAAATGTTTCCTAATGTTCAGCCTGAACCTCCCCTGGTGGAGCTTGAGGCCATTCCCTCTCGTCCTGTCCCCTGTCACTTGGGAGAAGAGCCCAGCTCCCTCCTCTCCACAACCTCCTTTCAGGGAGTTGTAGAGAACAATGAGGTCTCTCCTCAGCCTCCTCTTCTCCAGGCTAAACACCCCCAGCTCTGCCAGCTGTTCCTCATAAGGCCAGTTTTGCCAGCAGGTGACCTGCCTGTCCCAAAGCCCACGCCGTGTAGTGCTTTTTGTGTAGCGCTCTGATCACTAGGAGCAACAGTAAGCACCACACAGGGTTTGGGCCCCTCACAGCCTCTTCTGCCTTTAGCTCCAGCTCCTAAAGCCTCCCTGCAGTCACAGCAGACTCTAGGTCTCCAGGTAGCACCTGCTGTAACCTGCCTGCACCGTGTCCTGCATAATCCAGCCCATTTGACAGGTGAATTGAGGCAAAGAGAGGACCTGATCTCACCTCGATGTTCCAGACACAGTCCATGGCAGGTGGGTAGTGTGCTGGGTAATAGGGAGTCATGAAGGTGCCGCTTGATCCTTTCAGTGTCCCGCCACAAGCTAGAAGACAAGCAAGAAGACAAAAAACAGGTTAGAGATACAAAGGGACTTGGTTTTCCCAAGCCTTAGCTGGCTATTGCCTGGGGCAGGATGGGAGGCAGATGCAACAGTCTAACAAGGTTAAATCAATCTCTGGAGAGAGCAGCTGTGCTCCAAGGCTTGGAGAGAACCCAGGAGCTCAATTAGGTGCTTCCCGCATATATCAGCCTGCATGTCTAATACAACAGAATTCTTTATCTTGCTCTCCTCAAGGGACATCATTAGAGCAGCCAAGTGCACCACAGGCAAGGCAAGCTCCAGGAGCCAAGACGTGATGTAGTTCCAGGTCTCCCAGTCCTGGAAACAGCCCTGGCCAACTGACTGCAGCCACAGCTGCACCTACGTCCTCAAGGAGAGATGAGGGGAACTGAGCCAAAGCCTCTGCTCACCTTTCATCTTCGGGAGCTGGAAGAACTCAGCCTTAAAGCCGGGGAATCTCCCCTCCTTGTTGGTAACCAATGTGACGAGCATGACATTCTGGGAGGACAGGAAGGTCAGGTTGTAGGAAGGGGCATAATTCCCACAGAGCCTAGGAAGTAAAGGGCAAAATCTGTTAGACATGACTGCATGGAGAGCTTCAAGCAGCAGAGATCACCTCTGAGCCGGGACAGGAGCTCAGTTACCAGCAGAACTTCTCAGTATCATGATGTGGTGCTGTACCGAAAACACTCAAACACCTACCTGACCAAAGCGTGGGGCTCCACGGGGCTGAGAGAGTCGTACACCTTGATGTAGTCACTCCCATCCGTGCACTGCTCCAGCTCCAGTGTCTTGAAGGTCAGGCTGATGATGGAGTTGGCGTCTGCCCTCAGTGCCCAGTAGCAGAGCGCGTTGTTGGGGTACGGGCTGTTGGGGAAGCCCGGCGTGGTGAAACTGGTGATCTCCCCTTCCTTGGCGTGGAGGGCAAAGATGCAGCTATCTGCCCAGGAGAGCAGGGAAGGGTTAACAAGGCAAATGAGGAGGTTCTACTTGTAATTCCTCCTGCCTGCAGGTTGTCCCCAGGCAGACACCTCTTGCAGGACGCACCGTTGCTTATTAGCATCCATCTACAAAACGAGGCACTGGGGAAGGACACCCGAGGCACTGGGGAAGGACACCCAGGGCCACCCATCACCAGATAATGGCAAGGCCACCTCCAAACCAGCTCCAAGCAGCATGTGGAGGTCTACCCTGCATTTAGAGCATCCCCACTCAAGCCCTTCCCCACCCAACAAGGGAAACTGCCACCCTAAAGAGATCTGGGGATGCACAGAGGCTGTTATGAGACTGAAGAACTGTACTTACTGTCCCGAGAGGAGTAGGCTATGCTGGGGTCAACAGCTGCAGGAGAAAACAGAGGTGGTGTCATCCTTTGGGCTGTAGAAAGTCCCTGGGTGCAAAGCTGATCCCTGGGACCCACTTTGATTTGGCCTTGGGCTCTGGGGAGGTGAGCAATCGAGCTTTTCCTCTGCAGGGTTCTCCCCTGTCCCCCTGCAGGTGGGCTCAGAGAGGAACGCAGGGTGTTCAAGCTAAGGGGAGTGGGTCTGCATGGTCCATCAAAGCAGTGCCACGAAAGCCGGGTCTGTAACTCAGCCTTCGAGCAGTCCCTGCAGCCAAAAGCACGCAAGCTGCGGCTGGCAGCTCATCCCTCCAGCAAAAAGCTCCCCCTAGGTCCCACGCAGACCCCTGGGGACGGCAAAGCCAGCACTCACGGAAAGCGACGACCGACTCCACCTTCAGCATGGGGTTTCGCAGGCGAGGGTTCAAGCTCTGGACCAGGTTCTGCTTGTTGGCCATCGCCCTGTCCAGATTCTGCTCCTGGTACTTGGGGACAAGGAACTCTGACCAGTAGTAGGCAATGACGCTGCCTTCGCTGCCGGGGAAGGGCGATTACAGGGTGAGAACAAGGAAGCTCAAGGAGCAGCGGAAGCAGGGGCCAAGCTACTTGGTGAGCCATTTTTGGAGGATATCCATGGGGAAGGGAGAGCCTCAATGACAAGTTAAGCAAACTGCACCCAGCAAAGGTCCCTGCCGGCCCAGGGAGTCCCTTTGGAAGATGCCAGCCACCACGCACTGAAGCGCCCAGGGCTATACCACCCAAGACACTCCCCATAGTGCACAGTGATGAGGACTGGCAGAAAACAATATGCATTTTCAGGTTGCTCTTTGCTGCCCACCCTTCACTGTGTGTCCCAGGGTGGCTACTGAGGCACCTCCATCCCCAGCAGCCTGGGAATGAGCGACAAAGCTGGTGAGGGAGCTGGAGAACTAGTCTTATGAGGAATGGCTGAGGGAGCTGGGGTTGTTTAGCCTGGAGAAGAGGAGGCTGAGGGGAGACCTCATTATTCTCTACAACTACCAACAAGGAGGTTGTGCAGAAGAAGGAGCTGTGCTCTTCTCCCAAGTGACAGGGAACAGGACGAGAGGGAATGGCCTCAAGCTCCGCCAGGGGAGGTTCAGGCTGGACATTAGGAAAAAATATTTCATGGAAAGGGTCATTTGGCACTGGAACAGGGAGGTGGTTGAGTCACTTTCCCTGTAGGTGTTTAAGGCATGGGTGGACGAGGTGCTGAGGGATATAGTTTAGTGATTGATGGGAATGGTTGGACTGGATGATCCAGTGGGTCTTTTCCAACCTGGTGATTCTATGATTCTATAAAGCTGCGTGACATCCCAGCATCACCCTTAGCATCCCAGACAGTTCTCAGACAGCCAACACTCACCTGAATGCAGTTATCACTGTCTCCTTGTGGTAAGGGCCAATACTTGCATGGTTCCTGTAGATCTCTTCTACCTGAAAGGTTTAAAGAAGGGTTTGCAGCACGTCTACAAGTGAGGAAGGGGAAAGGCTGAAGACAGATTGTGGGAAATCAGGTCACATACCCAGCATCCCTGGCTGTGGGAATTTGTAGGGGCCAAAGAGAGGAAGAGGGAGAGTTGAGAGTCCCAGAAGAGCTCAGACCTACACATCACTGCCTGTTCTGCCTCAGCTCACCCTGCTCTTCCCTAGGGGAAGCACGACAAGTCCCTATATCTGAGAGGAAAGGCAAGACCAGCCACGGAGAGGAGACCCTGTGGCACTGGGCTGGAGCTGTGATGCCAAGCACAGACCTCTGCCCCCAGCTCAGGGTGTCACAGCAGGGAGAGCCAAGCAGAGCAAGAAAGCTCCAAACAGACTCATATGTAAGATCCACACAGCCACGAGGCAGGAGGAAAAAGTCTTGCTTGCAGAGGGATGGGTGCAAGAAAGCTCTTACCGTGCTCTTCACCTTCTTGGCCAGCATGATGAAGTCTGGAGAGCTGGAGTTCTCATAAGCATCAAGGAATTCCCAGTTCAGAACCCGTAAGTGGCCATTGAAAACCTTCCGGACGGGAACGTTCCTGTCTGAAAGGCAGGTCAGAGGCAGAAAGGGCAGTCAGGGCTGGGACAGAGCATGGCAGGTCCCCACTAACAGTATCCAGGGCAGAGGGGTGGAAATGCCATTCCCTCCACGTCCTGGAGCCTTCCCAGAGCTAGGGGGGCACAGGTGAGCAACAGAGGATAACAAAGCTTTTCCACGTGGATACCCTAGATGCCACCACCCACCAGACGTCACACTCACATTTGAAGTGCCAAACCAAGAGGCCGGTGATGAGGGAGACGAGCAGGAAAACAACGATCAGGACAGTGATGACCACCCGCCGCTTTGGGCCACGCTTCTCCATCTTCTTGGAGTTCATGGCAGGGAGGAACTCCAACCCTTCCTCCATGTCCTGGGAGAGGAGAGAAGGCAGGATGGTGGGAAGGCCAGTCCCAAAGGTCCAACCACAACACAGTCTAGAGCAGAGCGGCACCTCCTCATCACTGAGAGCTCAAGGCACGTCTTGGCATCGGTGGCTCCACAGACCCTACAGGCTTTGCCTTTGCTTTTCCACACATATCTAATTCCTTTTTGGACCTAATCAATCAGCTCATGAGAAGCATGGGGTGAGTCCACAGGTCACAAGCCTACAACCTCTGAGATCTGTGCCTGCCAGCAGATGAAACTGTAGAGAAAACGTCACGCGTACAAAGCACTGGCTGGGTGGCAGGCGTCACCCGCAGCTCGTGGGGCAGAGATGCTATAAATAGCATTCCTATCAAAGAAGAAACCAAGCTACTTCCTCCCTTTGCATTCACACAGCTCTCTGTTCACCTCTGGGGCCAGCGCAGCACTCCTGTAATTCTGCTTAGCATCTCCCATTCAGTAAATACCGATTAAAAGAAATCAATAATAAGGTGAGGTGAGAACACAGATGGCAACCCCGCAGCCCACGGCTTGGCAGACTCTCAGGACAAGATGCGTTGGCTAATGAAGAGAAGCCACCCAGGAATGAGGAATGATGCCTGCAGCTCTCACTGCTGTCCCTGCCCCATGCCAGCCTGGGGTGACGAAGAGGAAGGGTGATAAATAGGAAGCTCTCCATCGCGGTGCTGCATCAGCTGCACAACCCTCTGTGCCCAGGGCTTCACCTTCAGCTTGGCCGCCCTCCGTCCTTGCCCTGCTCGCCTACCTGCGCCTCCAGCCCGGGGCTGCACTCCTCGCTGTTTGCAGAGGATGCTGCGCAGACCAGAGCATCCTCAGTTTGAGCAGATTCTGGGGACCCAGATCTGCAGTCACTACCCCAGCACTTCCTCTCCTCCCCAGGGCTGGCCAAGCGACGTCAGGAGCACAGACCACATCTGCTTTCTTCGTGAGCCTCCCCTCAGGCTGGAGAGCTGCCTGGAGGAGAAGGACCTGGGGGTGTTGGTTGACAGCAACTGAACATGAGCCAGCAGTGGCCCAGGTGGCCAAGAAGGCCAATGGCATCTTGGCTTGGATTGGAAACGGCGTGGCCAGCAGGGCCAGGGAGGTTCTTCTCCCTCTGGACTCGGCACTGGTGAGACCGCTCCTTGAATCCTGTGTTCAGTTCTGGGCCCCACACCACAAGAAGGATGTTGAGGCTCTGGAGCGAGTCCAGAGAAGAGCAACGAAGCTGGTGAAGGGGCTGGAGAACAAGAGGAGCAGCTGAGAGAGCTGGGGGTGTTTAGCCTGGAGAAGAGGAGGCTGAGGGGAGACCTCATTGCTCTCTCCAACTACCTGAAGGGAGGTTGTAGAGAGGAGGATAATGGCCTCTAGTCCCAAGTGACAGGGGACAGGATGACAGGGAATGAACTCAAGCCGAACCAGGGGAGGTTCAGGCTGAAAATTATGAAAAAAAAAATTTCACAGGAAAGGTCACTGGGCACTGGCAGAGGCTGCTCAGGGAGGGCGTTGAGTCACCTTCCCTGGAGGGGTTTAAGGAATGGGTGGACGAGGTGCTGACGGACATGGTTTAATGACTGATGAGAATGTTTGGACTCAATGATGCAGTGGGTCTTTTCCAACCTGGTGATTCTATGATTCTATGAAGTGCTCTCTGCCTGCTGCAAACTGCTTAAAATACGCAGATCCCTCCCTCGCCTGCCTTCCCATTGTCCCTGTTCCCCAGTCTTACTGGGCACCCAGCAGCTTCCTGGGCAGCAGCGCGGGGCTCCCAAAGATGACACAACACCAAGTGCCAGCCAGCACAAAGCCACCGCTTCCTGGGCAGCGGCACGGGGATCCGGATGACAGCAAGGATGCCACAACACATTTGTGCTGACCTGCACAAATTCACCACATTCAAACGCATTCCTGCGCTCCCGGAAGGGGTAACGTTGTCCCACAAACATGATGCCAGGTCACATGATGACTGACACAAACAGGACACTAATGGCTGGGGATAATTTGATGCAAATGGCATCAACCCCTCCAAGTCAAGAAAACCAACCAGCTAAGGGCAGCCTTTTGACAGAGGGACCTCTGAGCCCCTGTGCTCTCGTGATGAGCCATCCTCGCTGCACATCCCGATGGCTTCATGGTCTTATCATTCACAAGCCTCCCAGCTCCTCCTTGCACCATAGATTCATAGAATAACCAGATTAGAAAAGACCCACCGGATCATCGAGTCCAACCATTCCCACCAAACACTAACCCATGTCCCTCAGCACCTCATCCAATTGTCCCTTAAACCCCTCCAGGGAAGGTGACTCAACCCCCTCCCTGGGCAGCCTCTCCCAGTGCCCAATGACACTTTCTGTGAAATTTTTTTTCCTAATGTCCAGCCTGAACCTCCCCTGGTGGAGCTTGAGGCCATTCCCTCTCGTCCTGTCCCCTGTCACTTGGGAGAAGAGCTCAGCTCCCTCCTCTCCACAACCTCCTTTCAGGTAGTTGGAGAGAGCAATGAGGTCTCCCCTCAGCCTCCTCTTCTCCAGGCTGAAAAACCCCAGCTCCTTTTGCCCTTTTCTTCACCCAGCCTCTGCCCTCTCCTCCCACCCTCCACACCTCCCCAGAGCCTCTCCTCCCTGCGGTATTTGCCTGGGGCACTTTACAAAAGAAAGGGAGGTGGCAGGGAGGCACCTGAGCCTGCATTTTTGTATGGGACTCTCTAAGTTTAATCCTCTGCAAACACTTACTGCTAGGTCACCAGGGCCCGAGCAACCTACCAGTTTCATACCATCTGTCCACAGAACAGTTTGAATTGATCATTCGACAGCTCTTGGCGAAGGAAACCTCCGTGATTATTTATCATTCAAGGTTGTGCAAAAAGAAACCAACAGGAAACCCACCTGCTCCAAGGTGCCAGGCTTTTTCTCTCACCAACATCCAAGAAACAAAAGACTTAGCAGAGCCACAGACAACAACCCCATGGGTGATGCACTGATTCTCAACCCACTTCAACAAACACAGAATCATAGAATGGTTTGGGTTGGAAGGGACCCTGAAGTCCATCCCATCCCAACCCTCTGCCATGGACGGGGACTGCATCAGGGGGCTCACATATGGGATCAACTTGAAACCGTAAGCCAAGAAAACTTCAAAACAGAAGACACAAAATAAGGTTTGAATGCATACAGACATCCTAAATCAAGAAACTCTTCAATCAATGTCAGGAGGGCCCAAAATTCAAGGCGCTACCTCTAAAACAGCCATTTGGCTCCCATCAGTTTCCAAATCGTGCAAGAAATACCCCCAAACCAGGTAAAGAGAAGGAAGCGGCCACAAATCTTGCAAGAATCTCCCTTCTCCCACCACGGGGCTGCTTGCAGCATCAAGCCTTTCCAAGACTTCGGATACGTCGCCACTGCTAGCAGAAAAAATAGTATTCAATTCTTTTCTAATGTCTGCAGGAGCCTGTGAAAAGAAACAACCTGAGGGTCTGAAATTATCTCTATAATCATGGAAGCAGCTTTCCCAGACTACCTGGGGCCAGCGAGGAAGACACACCTGCCCACAGCTCGTGGCAGGAATACAGCATCTCTGTGTTCTAAGAAATAATTTTTGTACACATGCTGTTAAATCCTGGGCTGAATAACACACTCCCCTGGCAGCTGGAACTCAAGTAGATGGTATTTCTTCCTTGAAAGAGGAGGGATTGCACACTTCTTGCAGGAGAGACATCATGTTACGGGGGACTAGTAGCAGCGAAATGTCACAATAGCAAAATAGCTATGAGGAAAGCAAAGAAAATCCTATTTTCCAGCAGCAAATCCTTCAGCTAGGAGTACCTTCAGCCCTCTGCAGAATTCCCAAGATCCAGTTTCACCAGACTGCCAGGAAAAAATGGGGCTCAGCTACATTGAGGAGACAGCGCTGGAGCCAACACCTTGTGCTTGCCAGACCGCACAACCCTGTGGCTGGTGCATTTTAACATCCTCTTTGAGCTGTGTCTTTGCAGTGAGAAAACTCTTGGAGGGGAGCAACAAATCCCTGTGAGGAGATCCAAAGGCAAACACAGCTCCCCCAGCCTCCGACACACACAGATGAGCGCCTGCAGCCGCAGCGTGAAGGTTAGACAAGAAAACTCACCAGCTGACCTTCCTTCAGACTATTTCTCTGCTTTTCTTGGGGAAAAAAGGATCAAAGGTGGGGTGCTCTGCGGGGATTTTCATTATTACTCCTGTACAAGATGCAGAAGCAGTCCCTGATGCTGTTACTTTCCAGAAGTCACCCAGTGATTAGAGGCAGATATGGCCTGGATTCGAAGAGGTTTCCCCCCAAGTCTGTATTCCAGATCTTGTCTTCTTTCACCCTCATACCTCGTGTCCATCATTACATTCCCCAGCCAACTCTGACACTGGTGGGAAGCTGCTTTGAAGAGCTGTCGCGTGGTGCAGCCTCAGTCAGCAACACTGATCCCTGCAAACCATCTTCTCCCGAGGAGACAAAGGCTCTGAAGCATCCCCCAAGCACTGCAGGAATGCCAAGCTGGGTCATGCTGGGAAGACTGCAGACAAGCCCTGACCTCTGAGTAAGACACTGACTCTTCCCTGCCCACACTCGGCTTAAAAATCACTCATTTGACCTTGGTACCAGAGTTGTCTGGGCCAGAGAGCACTGCTCAGCCTCCGCTCCCTCGCTGTGCTGCACAAGCCCCCTGCTCCCATTCCTCCCTGTCTGGGAAAAACACCTCCTCTGGATGGTCACCATCCTCCCAGCTTGGAAGAAACCACACGGAATCAAAAGCAAGGTCGTAGTTAAAGCAAGAGAAAGATAACTATGCTTTTAATCTCCTTTAGCTGGTGGTTGCTGCACGTTCCCCTCGCAGGTACATGGCAAAACAGGTGTGAGCCGGGGAGGATCTGAATGCTGCTCCTGCTCTCACCTTGTCCATGATCCCCCGAGAAAGAGTCTCCAGCCCAAAGTGACTCAAGGCCTGACTCTCTCACCCTTCTCGAGGAAACTACTCCAATAAACATTACTAACAGAAAACCTTCCTTGATATTCTCTCTGCCTTAGTCACAGGGTCAGTTACTTCCTCGTGCTTCTCCTCGCTTGGCCCTCCCCGTCATAGCAGGACCCAAGGTTTTCTGATAGAAAAGCTACAAGTGAATGGGTCACAGAATCATAGAATCACCAGGTTGGAAAAGACCCACCAGATCATCGAATCCAACCATGACCAGAAAGTCAGAAAGTCAGAAAGTCGGAAAGTCAGAAAGATGTTGCCTCATTTCTTCCCCGCCTCGGTTTACCCTGGATTACCGACTCCACGAGGAGCCATGGAAAAGAAACATGCACAGATTTATATGGCACTTGGAGGTCTCCTGCATGTAACCGCCCCGTGCAGAGAAGTCCTGCGCAGAAGCAAATTCTCCCACTCCTCCTCTGTAAGCCAGCTACACGATTTATTTTTAGCCGTACTCTGTCAGACTGGACAAACCAGATGCAAAAGTGACTAATTCTGTCAGCAGGAAATCACAGAATCATTAAGGTTGGAAAAGACCTCTATGCTCATCCAGTACAACCGTCAGCCCAGCCCCACCGTGCCTGCTAAACCATGTCCCAAAATGCAATGTCTACATGGTTTTTGAACCCCTCCAGGGATGGAGACTCCACCACTGCCCTGGGCAGCCCTTTCTACTGCTTCACCAGTCTCAATACAGAATTTTTTCCTAATAGCCAATCTAAACCTCACCTGGTGCAACTCGAGGCCATTTCCTTTCGTCCTGCCCCTTGATATTTGGGAGCAGAGCCCAGCGCCCACCTCACCACATCCTCCTTTCAAGAGCTGCAGAGAGCGATGAGGTCTCCCCTCAGCCTCCTCTTCTCCAGACTAAACATCCTGAGGTCTCTCAGCCACCCCCAGAACCCCTGTTCTCCAGCTCCTTCCCCAGCTATATTCCCTTCTCTGGACTTGCTCCAGCCCCTCGAGGTTCTTCTTGGAATGAGGGGCCCAGAACTGAACCCAGGATTCAAGGTGTGGCCTCACCAATGCCAAGTCCAAGAGGACAATCCCTTCCCTGCTCCTGCTGCCCACCCCATGGCTGATCCAAGCCAGGATGCTGCTGGCCTTCTTGGCCACTTGGGCCACTCCTGGCTTATGTTCAGTAACTGTCGACCAGCACCCTCAGGTCCTTTTCCACCGGGCACTCTTCCCCAAGTCTGCGGTGCCGCATGGGGCTGTTGTGACCCAAGTGCAGGACCTGTAGGATGTCATACAACTGGCCTTGGCCCATTGATCCAGCAGGCACGGGGAGGTGGTGGGACCTGCCACAGTCAACCCTGTACTGGTGATGCTTACCAGAGAGGCTAGGACTAGCCACAGAGTACACGTCTCCACTAAGAAGATTTCTGGGATGTTTACAAACTGGGGTCCAGCTGGGATCAGCAATGGCCTCACGCTCTGCCAGGGGAGGTTCAGGCTGGACAGTAAGAAAAAAATTTTCACAGAAAGGGTCACTGGGCACTGGCAGAGGCTGCTCAGGGAGGGGGTGGAGTCACCTTCCCTGGAGGTGTTTAAGGGACGGGTGGATGAGGCACTGAGGGACATGGGTTAGTGATTGATGGGAACAGTTGGACCTGATGATCTGGTGGGTCCTCTCCAACCTAGTGATTCTATGATTCCCACCGAGACTGATTTTTGGCCTGTTTGGCAGTTCCAGCAAGAGAGCTTGATGTGGCCCGGGCATCAAAAGCCCTCACTGCTCCCCTCTTCTCCAAAACAGGTGCCCCATCTCTCACTCTGTGCCCGCAGCGGGTTCACTGGACCCCGACCCATAGGAGGACTGGGCTCCTGGCCATGAGTTCCTCATCACTGCTGCTTAATTTGTTTGTCCAGCACAAGGTGGCTATGAAATTCAGCAGCTTCCCTGTCTGTCCGTCACATTCCAGCCCCAGCTGGCCTGCTCGGGGCCAAAGCTCCACAGACCACAGGTGGTAAGAGCAGGTGTGCAACTCTGCGAAACACCTGCTGTCTGGCACTAACGTACATAGCCAAGGAAAGGAACCCACAAAATATAAACGTGGAGGTGGCCTGGGGAGGTCTCAGGTGAAGCAGAGTCATCAAACTATGTGGTTAGACCCTTGGCAGGTAATTACACCCTCCAGATCCCAGCCTGTGTATCCAAGAGGTGATTCCCATCTCCCCTTTTCCAGCCACACCTGCCTCAGGTAGGATCAAGAAAAACTGTAACTAAAACATTTTTTCCCCCAATATTGGACACTTCTAAGGTTTAGCTGAACAGGGCGATGGGCCACCTGGTCTAGACTGTGCTTTTCTCCAGAACGGTTAGACCAAATAATGAGGTCCCTCCAAACCCGGTATTCTATGATTCTATGACATATCATGTGAGAAATACGAGGAATTAAATCCATAGACTCATTGACCAGCCTAGGAGACTGCTAGCAGTCCAGGCTCAGAACTTGGGACACTCCAGCCTTTGACACCTACAGAGCAGGCTTCTGCAGCGCAGGACGAGCTGATAAAGTTGTGTGTTCAAACTTGATGTACTGAAAGACAATCCCAGCTTTGAGGCACTGGCATAAGGGGAAACAGCCTTCCCATAAGGAAAAGCAAAAAGGTCTGACTGCTCTTGACGCATGGTGGGCAGCTTCACCAGGCAGCTCATCCACAGCTACACAACTCTTGATAACAGGGACACCTCCCACTGGATCAGGGGCTCCAAGCCCCATCCAACCTGGCCCTGAACCCCTCCAGGGATGCGGCAGCCACAGCTTCCCTGGGCAACCTGGGCCAGGGCCTCCTCACCCTCACAGCAAAACATTTCTTCCTAAAATTCCATCTCAATCTCCCCTCTTGCAGCTCCAAACCATTCCCCGTCATCCTATCCCTGCCCTCCCTGATCAAGAGGAAAGCTCCCCAGCTTTCCTGGAGCCCCTTTTAGTACTGGAAGCTGCTGTAAGCCCCCCTGGAGTCTCGAGGCTGAAGAAGACCAACTCTCAGCCTGTCCTCATATGGGAGGCTTCTCCAGCCCTCGGATCATCTCTGTGCCCTCCTCTAGACCCATTCCAAAAGCTCCACGTCCTTCCAGTGCTGAGGACTCCAGAACTGAATCCAGATGAGGCCTCATGAGAGCAGAGCAGAGGGGCAGAATGCCCTCCCTCACTCTGCTGGCCACACTGCTTTGGATGTAAGGATAATCTCACTTTCCTTCTTATTCTTAGTAAGGAAATACATGGAACATCACACATACGAGCTATGTTTCCATAAGGCATATTAGCACTGTGTTGCCCCTACATGGGCAGTAAAGAACTGAGGAAACTTTCCCAGCGTGTTATTTTTCATTTTCAGTTCCTTATTAAGGTCAATGACACTATAAAATGATGGCATCCGAACTAGCGAGGGAATACAGAGCAGGAAATAAGGGACACGGAGTCCTCCAGACCGTCTGCCTTCCAGGCACGGAAGGCAAAGGCAACAGTGAAAGACACAAGTCACACACACCTATTTCACACACCAACTTCAAGCTCAGTCCTCTGCAGCATTCAATTGCCTTGTGACCATCCTGAGTCATACGAGAAACCAAATTCCTTTAGGTTTATTACCGAAGAAACTGAAGTTAATGTTTGCACAGGACAGCACGGGCTTGGCCCACTGCCTGGCAATGAATCATAGAATCACAGAATCACCAGGTTGGAAAGGACCCACTGGATCATCGAGTCCAACCATTCCCCATCAATCACTAAACCACGTCCCTCAGCACCTCATCCACCTGTCCCTTAAATCCCTCCAGGGAAGGTGACTCAACTCCCTCCCTGAGCAGCCTCTGCCAGTGCCCAGTGACCCTTTCCATGAAGAATTTTTTCCAAATGACCAGCCTGAACCTCCCCTGGCGGAGCTTGAGGCCATTCCCTCTCGTCCTGTCCCCTGTCACTTGGGAGAAGAGCCCAGCTCCCTCCTCTTATAGGCTTATCACTGCAGCTGTGTCACGCAAGACAGCAGCTCGGGACGGGCGACCACGCTTCTGATTGTGTTTCTGATGCAGCAGAGCATTTTACATATAAGACAGCAATTCTTGGGGAGAAGTCGGAAATAAAGCTGCCTTACGGGTCTGATGGCCCTGAGAAGGCCATGGAGATGATCCAAGGGCTGGAGAACCTCCTGTAGGAGGACAGGCTGAGAGAGTTGGAGTTGTTCAGCCTGGAGAAGAGAAGGGTGCAGGGAGACCTTAGAGCAGCTTCCAGCCCTGACAGAGCTCCAGGAAAGCTGGGTAGCTTTCCTCTTGATCAGGAAGGCACGGAGACAACAAGTGGAAATGGTTTGGAGCTGAAAGAGGGGGGAGTGAGATGAGATCTTAGGAAGAAATGTTTTGCTCTGAGGGTGGGGAGGCCCTGGCCCAGGTTGCCCAGAGCAGGGGTGGCTGCCCCATCCCTGGAGGGGTTCAAGGGCAGGTTGGATGGGGCTTGGAGCCCCTGATCCAGTGGGAGGTGTCCCTGCCCATGGCAGGGGTGGGACTGGATGGGCTTTGAGCTCCCTTCCAACCCAAACTATGGTTCTATACGTGTAGCTACGAGCAATGAAATTCCTCCTTAAAACCTACCAGGAAAGAAGCGTGCCACCACTGCAAACAGCTTACTTAAAACACTCTTACGTTTTTCCTGGTACAGAAAGTACTGTCTGTGCAATAAAAACGCCCTCCAGCAGCCTAAGAAAAACAGCTGCGCCCCAGACCTCGATGAAACACTCCACTCTCATCATGACATCTCGCCCACGCTCTTGACCGAGTCTTATAGCTTTGAGGTGCATCTGGGTCACAACTTTTGGATGTCTAGAGTCAACAGCAGAGGAAACATCAACATCTCTGACCCGGTGAAGCATTTGTCTGGCGAGCCCATGTCTATTAGCTGCTCACTCCTCCACCCAAGTCTATCACCCAGATATCATGGTGCATTCACCCCGGCAGCCTTTGGATGGAAACAGCAAGGCTAGAACCTTTGGTCTGATACCTTCGCCGTAGCCAGGCCCTCGAAACCGCTTTTGCTGCTCCCTCAAATGCTTTTACAAAGTGATCTTTTGTTTGCTGAGCAAAGGTCTGGCGCACTCATGATGAGCCTCAGCCTTTTTCTCACCGTGCCTTCCTTATCCCTGTTTGCTTTTGGCACCAACAGCAGCAAAACTGGCCTGAGCAGCAGCCGATCCACCAACCACTACCTGAGAGAAAAGCTCTTTCCAAGGAAGAGGAGTAGCTTCTCTTCACTGTGCCCAGGAAGCACGGCAGCTCCTTCTCCGTCGCAGGAGGAGACACGGTCATTGCAAAACCACTCATCATATTTACAGGGAGCCAAGTCCAACAACTGTTGGCCCATGAGGGACAAACTCCTCAGGCTCTTTACTTCCAGGAGAGAAGGTGCTGCCTTCAGGGAAGTCCTCCTGGATCAGCTCAGCTCCTCTTGGACTGGCACAGAGGGAAAATTCTTGCTGTCAGCCAGCTTGCTGAGCAGTCTAATACGAGTAAATCCTTTGCCGCTGCCACATAACAACTTCTGCAGCCTCAGAGACCCACATCTGACAGCCTGCAGGTGAGCTTCTACCATAAAACCCCAGTTTTGAAAAGGCTCTGAGGCACAGAATGGGGGCTGGAGGTGGAACCCACAAACACCAGTCCCTGCCCAACCCTCAGCCTTGAAGACACACACAGAAAATCACGACTGTGGGTGAAGCTCGCTCCCATTTCAAAGCACGTTGATAACACACCGGTTAATAGACAAAGCGCCAGAGCCCTCGGTTAAACTCAGACCTTCTGTTGGCTTGAACAGGTTTAGTTAGATCTGTTGCTAAACAACACGGCCCCACGCACTCTCAACAGTTCTTCCCTGCACAATTTAACTACACTCACAGCTCCAGTGCTGAGCTTAAACCGAAATCAAACCTGTCAGCGAGATGGTAGCACAGATATCAACCTGTTGCATTCCTAGTTTTTCTTTTCCTGCTCGGCTGGGCTCGGCAGCATCCCCCAGATGGGTTCTCCTGCCCCTGCTTGATGGTGGAGGTGGAGCAGGAATCTCCCAAGCTTCTCAAGAGATCCAGAGCTGCCCCAGCCGATCGTGACCCAAGGCTCAAAGGAACCAGAGCGAGCGAAGGACAAGGCAGCTTGGCGAAAGCAGAGCCCCACCGCCCTCCCAGCTGCTCTCACCTGAGGCTGGGCGCTGTACCTCATGCCAACCCCGTCGGCCGCGGTGCCCCGCTCCATGGCGAGGGCGGCTCTGGCTCAGGCTGCCATGGCGTGGGTGCTGCTTGCCTGGGCTCCGTGCCCAACCCCTCCTCTTCGTGCTCCTGGCAGGTGCGGCAAGACGGAAACACGCTGTGGGTCCCCGAACGCTCCCGCGTCCGGCAGCAGCTCCCGCCTCTCCCACGTCACAGGCGCTCGTGGGAAAATCGAGGAGAACATCGGGCCCCAAAAAACGTGCCCCAAAACCCCACGCAAACTCCGACACCATCCAGAGACCCTTTTGCCACATGCTTTGTTTTAATAAATAAAACCAGAAAAGCTTCTACCACCACTAGCCCCCCTGCAGTTGGCAGGAGGGTTTGCTGGCACTCGTGGACACAGCAGTTTCCAGGGCAAATCCTTATGTTCTCAAGATCTCCTTCCTTTTCCAGAGACAACTACCGTGCTATGAAATCCTGCTGCAGAGTTTGCGCAGGCACTTTAGCCCCAGAGACAAGACTGGTGTTCCCCAAAACATTTGGTACACAGAGTCATAGAATCACCAGGTTGGAAAAGACTCCTTGGATCACTGAGTCCAACTATTCCTATCAAATACTAAACCACATCCCTCAGCATCTCGTCCACCTGTCCCTTAAACACCTCCAAGGGGCTGCCAAAATAAAATATTCCCTTTATCCCAGCCTGAAACCTGCTCTCAGCGAGGCTGCAGCATTTCAGGAACGAGCCACTTCTTACCAAACAGAGGAGCCCAGATGCAAAATGAGCAGCACAGCAGAAACTGCACATGTATTCAAATCTGGCTCTCACAGTCACGTATCGACCATATGGTCTAATATTAAATACTGCCTGCAGAGAAGAGGACCAGCAGCAAAGCCCTGGGTTCTGAGAATACTCAAAAGCAGGTTTGAAAGAAGGCTTTTCACGCTGAAATCTGCATCACTGACATAGTGTTTTAATCCATTATTTTCCCATTCTTGGAAAGATGACTCCCCACACCCCTCCAATATTTAGATTTCTCACATTCAAGAATAAGGGAAGGTTAATGGTTGGACTCAATGATCCAGTGGGTCCGTTCCAATCTAGTGACTCTATGATTCTATGATTAAAGAAAGCTGGACCAACATCGTCTTTCTTGGAAAGCAGCTTCACTTCTCTGCCTTACAGGTGATAGTCCACATGGCCATCAATCTCTTTGAAAGCTGAACTGGCCACCTCGATTCTGATCTGAACCCCTTTACACCAACTACATCCAGTTCTGAAACTGATTTTTTCCACACTGGAAGGTTTTCATCTCCCAGAAAGTTGTTTATAGGGTAACAGGGGTTGCCCACTGCTTCTGGGTCACCTTCGTGTCCCCTTGTTCTAAAATGCCTCTTGCAGAGCAGACTTTGTATCCCTTCTGCTGGTGTTTCTTGGGGGGAAAAAAAGAGATGATATCCTGTCTCTGATCCTGCTCTTTCCTCTTTAGGTGAAAACTAAAGCAGATGTGGTCATTGCAAAACCATTCATCATATTTATAGGGAGCCAAGTCCAACAACTGCTGGCCCATGGGGGATAAACTCCTCAGGCTTTTTACTTCCAGGAGAGAAGGTGCTGCCTTCAGGGAAGTCCTCCTTGATCTGCTGTGTTCTTACAGAAGTACCACCGCTTGCCAGCTACCAGAATCCCACCTGCTAGCAGGAAGTATCTCTGGATTTAAGGTATTCCCCTTCAAAAAGTGCCTTTGTTAGTCAGCCTGGTGAAACCACCCAGCTGATGTCAGGAGCTGCTCTCAGCTCTCCAGCTGATGCCCTGCCCAGCGCTCCACTTTTCCAGCCACTCCCTGCCTGGCTGACTGTAGGTGCTCCAGCCTGACTTCATACCCCTGTCAAACACCATATTTTAGGTATAAAGCTGAACCACTGCCTTTTGCCTCTGTAAATTCCTCCTCTTCTGCATATCAACCCATCTCCCGCAGGCGGGTGCCAGGCGAGCTCCAGGATGTGGCTTTAGCAAACACGTTGCTGTTGGGTTAATGGTTGGACTGGAGGACCTTAGAGGTCTTTTCCAACCTTAACGATTCTATAAGGAGATAGAGAGATGCAGGATGGCTCTTTGAGGCTGAAAGTGTCTCCTGCAAGGATCCACGGCTCTTGGTTTCACAACGAGCTGCGAACGCCCAGGGTTACCTGCCATTCAAGCCACTGACATTGGGACAAACTAATTCATCAGCCCAAGTGGCTCTTCAAGCAAGGGGGAGAGAGAAAGCAATATTGCGTGAAAAAGCAAATATACATAGCTGGGAGGCTGCTGCTCTAGAGCCTCAAGGATAAGATTCCCGTTCTGGAGCACAGTGATGTGTCTGGTGGCTGAGCCCCAAACCCTCACAGAATCCCATCAGCGAGCTGCCATCTGCTTTCTCTCCAGTTTGGTGAAGGATGCTAAGCCCAGTCGAGGCGCTACGAGGAAAGCTGAAAGGCCAGGCCACTTACCCCGGTGTGGTGGCAGAACTCAGGTGGAAAACAAGCCTCTGTTTGTCCCCAAATCCTCGGCTAGAAGCTGTCACCTCCTCCCGACCTTGTCTCTTGGTCTCAGTGTGGCCACAGCAGCATCACGGGAGCAGAGATCCAAGGTGTAACACGCCTGGAAATGGGAGAACCAAGCCGGTCTTTGTCAGATGTGAGAGCTGGAAGAGTTCAGCAGCTGGATTCCCAGTAGAACCGCAGAGGAGCCAGGGCTGGAGCAGCAGGCAGAGCTCTCCCAGCCCCGGGAAAGGGCATCCAAGGGAACAGGGAGCTGCTCACACACGGGAGGGAAGAGCCTTACGGCCAAGGCAGCTCCTGGGGATGCCAGCGTCCAGCAGGCAGGCAGGGACAAAGGCTCCGATCCCGCAGAGCTCGGTTTGCAGCCGGGCTCCGCAATTCAAACCCGGGCAGCGCCTCCCACCCGGATTCCTGCCAGACAGCCCGAAACCAGCCCCATCGCCGCGGGCAGCACAGGCCTCCGATCCGGTCCGGCAGCTTCGGCAGCGATACGAGAGATGGGGAGAGATAAAACCCCCGCGGGGTGTCCTGTTACTTTGCATTCCAAAGGGTGAAACGCGAGGCTGATTCAATGGGAGGAGAGGGAAACGTCACCCGGGAGGCCTGCGGGGCCCAGCTGGAGCTGCAGCCCCGGAGCAGAGTGAACAGGGGCCTGGGCCGCAGAGTCATGGAATCCCCCGCTTGGAAAAGACCCAGCGGATCCTCCAGTCCAACCATTCCTATCAGTCACTAACCCATGTCCCTCAGCGCCTCATCCACCCGTCCCTTAAACCCCTCCAGGGAAGGGGACTCAACCCCCTCCCTGGGCAGCCTCTGCCAGGGACCAATGTGAAATATTTTTTCCTAATGTTCAGCCTGACCCTCCCCTGGTGGAGCTTGAGGCCATTCCCTCTCGTCCTGTCCCCTGTCACTTGGGAGAAGAGCCCAGCTCCCTCCTCTCCACAACCTCCTTTCAGGTAGTTGTAGAGAGCAATGAGGTCTCCCCTCAGCCTCCTCTTCTCCAGGCTAAACACCCCCAGCTCTCTCAGTCGCTCCTCATAAGGTTTGTTCTCCAGCCCCTTCACCAGCTTCGTTGCTCTTCTCTGGACTCGCTCTAGAGCCTGAAAGCTGTTCAGGTGTGTTTTGGGTGGGAACTTCTCCTTGGATCTCAAAATGCTGCCCTCAAAAGCTCTGGAGTGAGAGCCCTGCTTCCAAAACGTGACTTGGGGCACGGATCACAAGGAGCTTTGCCCTCCTGAGATCAACACAACAAAGGACCCTCCTGCCCAGCTCCATCCTGTGGAAGGTTTGGACATGAGCGACAGGAAAGGGACGCGACCATTTGCCACCAGCTTGCCAGGAGAAAGGCTGCCCTCAGCCCAAAACACCTCCCAGACAGCTCTGACAGCTTTCCAAATTAAAGGGTTTCCTCTCCAGTCCCTCTGTTGCTCGTGGAACTCCAAAGGGAATCCAAAGCCCTAGGAAGCACATCATAGATTGGAAGCTTGCTCCTCAGACTGTGCTATTACCTGGGTCTCCTGACCTCCTCTGTGGCTTGTAAAAACAGAAAATCTCTTTTTTGCAAGCTGTGAATCAGCGACAGCAGTGTTCGCCAGCCAAACGCTGAGTGCAGCCGAGTGGACGGGCTTGACTGCCCGGTTTCTGGCACCGGGTATTTTGAAACCCGGCCGCACGCTCGGGCACACCCAGGATTCAAAGTCAGTTAAGGTCTGTCTGCCTAAGAAGCTGCAGAAGTGTAAGCTGAGGCCGTGACTTTGCTGGCAAGAGAGATACAGACAATGTCTTGGAATTACCCATTTCTCTTTGGTTTGTTACCAAAGTAGAGATGACTCACGTTCACCTTCCCAGCCACCTTATTTTCCATGAAAAATAGAAGTTCAGGCTTTATGTTGGCATTACCCAAGCTGCTTACAAGCAAAGAAAAAAAGATACCGCTTTGACATCTCACTTACTGCCCTTGTGTCCCTCCTTTTGTCGGTGCAGAGGTCAGAGGGATGTGTCACGGGGTTCTTTGCTGGTTTATGGTCCAGCTCCCACTGTTGTCCAGACAACTGATTGCCTGATGTTCTTCCAGCTGTCCCTCTGTTGGGTTATGGCCAGACCGCATACGCTGCTGCCTTGCCCACCCTAAAGCAGAAACCCAGCTGCGAACTCTCCCACGGAGTTCAGTCTGTCAGAGGTGAAAGACAATACCTGCTCTCCTAGGTGATGCTGGCCTCCTGGGATGAGGTGGCAGGCTGGATGAGACACCCTGCTGGCTGGATCAAGCTTGCAGACCTGCTCTAGTCCATTCTCCACCCCAAAAGTAGGATTGCTGCCTATAACGTTTGTCTGGAAACTCCCCCCTCCCAATAAGATCTATTATAGCATCAAGACATCCTTACTTTCTGTGAGTTTTCATCACATCCAACCTAGATCTCCGTCACGGCGTGAAAACTGGGAAGTTCTCACTTATTTCCTATGGTTCTTCTACCAGTTCTCTGCGCTCAGAGATTTGTTGCTGGCTCACAAGTTCTTGTAGGGAAAAGGCTGTGCCTGGGCTGGAGGAGAGACCTCATATTCCTTCCACCACCTGCCTCACCTTGCAACCCACCTGAGAGAAGAGAGAGCTTCTCTTGAATAATCAGTGAGCTGCAAACAGAGGTTCCTAACCAAGTAGTTGTTGCTCTCTGGGACACTTGGCTTGTATCATTAAAAAAAGCAGGGGAAACATAAACAGGGATTAAATCCAGCCCTACTGTAAACTTCTCAACGAAATGGCTAAAATCCAGGCATGTGGATGTAGCCAATGAAAGGTTTCTCCCTGTGAGAAGAGCTCCTGGGTTTGCTGGCTCTGAATACAGTTCCCTTTCAGCATGCTCGCCTCTCCACAACAGCAGCCGAACAATAAAAATGGAATAAATCCTATCAGCCAGACACAAACTCAGCTTTCTAATCACAAAGGATGCAGCCCCCTGAGTGGGGGCTTTCTTGCTTGGTCCCAGCTATCTAAAAACACAGTTTCGTTGCAATAGGTGCTAATTTTGTGACAACGAAGCACTTTGGGCTTTAAGAGAAGTCCCCAGCTGGGCACATTAACACCTCCCCGCCTGCCCAGCTGTCCCAGCCCAGTGAAGTTTATGATTTTTGATAAACTATCAGCTTCCCACACAAAACATTGTGACAATAAAACTGCCTTGCTCTTTGCTTTTCCCCAGCTTTAAAAACTGCAGAGCCATTATAAGGGCCAACCAAAGTTACTGCACTTCCAGTAGAGGAACATTGCTAAACACAAGCCTGGGTCCATGGCTTACCAAGTTATTCCTTCTTATTTAAGCTACTCGGGCTACCTCAGCTATGAAACGGAACTTATTTCCTTACACAAGCAAAGCAGTGCAAAGGGAGATCAGTAATTCAGAACACTATAGTGACTCAAGGGCTTTTAACTCGTGGAATGGTTTGGGTTGGAAGGGAGCTCAAAGCCCATCCAGCCCCACCCCTGCCCTGGGCAGGGAAACCTCCCACTGGATCAGGGGCTCCAAGCCCCATCCAACCTGCCCTTGAACCCCTCCAGGGATGGGGCAGCCACCACTGCTCTGGACAACAAGGGCCAGGGCCTCCCCACCCTCACAGCAAAACATTTCTCCCCAAGATTTCATCTCACTCTCCCCTCTTTCAGCTCCAAACCTTTCCCTCTCATCCTACCCCTGCCCACCCTGATCTAGAGCCCCCACCCAGCTTTCCTGGAGCTCTGTCAGGGCTGGAAGCTGCTCTAAGGTCTCTCCAGCCTTCTCTTCTTCGGGCTGAACAACTCCAGCTCAGCTTGCCCTCCTACAGGAGGTTCTCCAGCCCTCGCATCATCTCAATGGCCTCCACTGGACTTGATGATGCTAAGTTCGTATTCAAACAGCTCCATCAGCTACAGTGATGCTCCCCTGAAGCTTCTATCAAGTCAATGAATATATCAAGAATGGTCCAAGGTAGCACTAAGGATCCCCTTTGATGTACATCTGACCTATCCCAGTAGCTTTGATTCAAGATCAGGCTGAGCTAAATTGCTTGCTAGGGGGCAATGGTATTAAACCTCATTCATTCTGGAGCCAGTTTCCACCTAAGACACAAAACCAGGTTCTTTCCCCACAGCTCTACCCTCAGCCCTTGGCACGACATCTACTGTGACTTTGCTGCAGCTTCTGCGGCTCAGGTTCACCACGTGAAAAACAAGCATTAAGGCATTTGTATTTACCTAAGAACTGCACCAGTGACTTCAAGGCATTTGGAAAAGGAAGAGCAACCATTACAAACATGCAGGTTGATGTCCAATTAACTGCTTGCTTCTGAAAAGGAACACTTGAAGTAACCCCAAGGTGAGTTCATTGGGTTACGAGGGCACCCTGCCGAGGCACAGAAATGGAGATTGCCACCTGGAGTTAAATAAAGGCGAGCAATTCTAAAAATAAAGGTTAGGAGGCTCCAAACAGCCTTTGGCAGTTCGTGTAGCACGCTTGGTTTCTGGACACAATGACGACACAATATTCTTTTGCTGGAAATAAACACCTACCCCACAGTTTTCAAGAAATAATTGGGGCTCTTGGATAACTCCAGTGAGCAGCTCACCGCGAGGAAAACAGGCTGTGCTTCCATTTCTTAATTAAAAAAGGTAACAGCAACGACGCATCAGACTGAAAGCCCCTTTAGTTTCAGGCAAGACAAATGGCAAATGGGTCATATCAGTGTAATACTTACCCTAGGAGAGAATCTCCCCTGCACGCCTGCTCCCCTGGGCAGCTCTGACTGCGGCGCTCAGCCCCAACAGCTTCCAGCCTCCCGCGCAAGAGGACACGGGAGCAAACACCACCTGGAACACAGTCTGGAAAATCCACCTTCACCCAGCCCCAGCACAGCCCAAGTCCCTCTCTACCCTTCAGCTCATTGCAAAGAAGGAAAAGTTACTTATTAAAAACACGGGCTCATTATTTGCAGTAGCTTAAGGGTTATTTTTCAACCAGCATGGATGCAACCCATCAGCCAGGCAGCAGCTGAACCTGCACTTTGTTCCTGAAAGTTGAGTGTAAACAGGTACGATTTAATCTGGCGTTTGAAAGGAGCCCACACAGCAACTCGTGCTCTTTCCCTAAAGATCACCCACTTCAAACAATCAGGCTTCAGCAAAGCAGCGTGGAAATCAAAGGTTGCTGACAGGTTAACAACAGGATTAGCAAAGGTAGGTATGGAAGGAAGGAGATGGCATTGACCTGAGCCGCAAGACCCTAAAAACTCAGCAGCTGGAACAATCAGACACACTGAACTCATGGCATCAGATGGTTTCTTGTCCTTAATACTGCCAGAGCCTCCTGTGTCTGGTGACAAGTTCACGGTTACCTGTAGGAGGATTCACAGAAATGTGAAGGACACCACACTGGAACCACCTTTCAGCGCGTGACTGAGGGGTTTGACATGGAAGAACTTTCTTCATTAGGAACCGAACTAACGCAGCAAGATTATCTTGATTAGGTTTTGAATTTAGAGGGTCTTTCACGTAAGCAAAACCAGGCAGTGACGTGTCTCTTTCATTTCTAATTTTAGCATCACAACTAAAAGGACTTAAGAATGTCCTCACCTCCCTCCCAGACCTTTCTGCTGGACGCGTCCGTCCAACTCAGTTCTTTAAAGAGGTTGCATTCAGCGAGGGGGAGGGGGAACTGGGAGCAAACCACATTTTCAAATAAATAAACCCCATTTCAGTCTTTTTTTTTTAAGTACCACCTTACAAAGAAGATTCCCATTCCAAGAGCAGCTGGTGAGTTCACTGGCTGGAGCGTGTATGGAGAAGGGAGCAGAGCTCGGGAAGGGGCTGGAGCCCAGGGGCTCTGGCAGCAGCTGAGGGACCTGGGGCTGCTCAGTCTGGAGGAGGCTGAGGGGAGTCCTCATCGCTCTCTGCAGCTCCTGAAAGGAGGTTGTGGTGAGGTCTTCTTTCAAGTAAGAAGTCATAAGAAGAGAGGAAATGGCCTCGAGTTGGGCTAGGGCAGGTGTAAATGGGATATTAGGAAAAATTTCTTCACTTCCCTGAAAGGGTTTCTCAGGCTTGGCAGAGGCTGCCCAGAGCTGTGGTGGAATCCCAGCCCTGGTGGGATTTAAAAGACGTGTAGATGAGGTGCTCAGGGATCTGGTTTAGCAGTGAACAAGTATGGTTGGACTCAATGATTGCAAAGGTCTTTTCTAATCAAATGATAACATGAGATGGACAACCTCTTAACGCTTGACAAGCTAGACAATTGCTATACACAAAGCCGCACGCTGTACAAAACTGAAAGGAGCTACAGGGCTTTCTGCACTTTTATTCTTCTCCTGGTACAACATGTTTTCTGATCTCTTCCCAAGAAAGCTTCAAAATTCTGTCAGAACAGCCATGAATTCATCTCCAGTATGTGCAAAATTCAAACAAATTTACATAAAGAGATAAAATTGCAAAGGTAAAAACAAAACTAAAGGCCAGGATCATGGGTTAAAATAATTCTTCTGCATCCAAGGGAATAGTTCAGGTATAGCTGAAAACACGTTCCAAACTTATCAAACAAGCTACAGTCTTCTTTCACTGATAAAAAGGTTTATTTGTTGAGGAATACTAGAGGATCGTCCCAGGGAACACTTCCTTTTTGTTTTCCAGTGTATTCCCATCTACTGACAGACTTGTTCACACAATGACTTCTGTTACCTCCTCCACTTCTCGCTCTTCCCCACGGTTCCTAGCTATTTTACAGCAAAAACCGTCCTGACTCATGGAAGTGGTTCAAAAGAAGTTTGAGCTCAGAGATAGGGGAGGAAATATTTAAAAAGTTGATAAATAGTTTACTGAATGTATTAAGGATCTACTTCCAGGCTATGTTACAAAATCTGATGTCTGAGTCACCATCCTAATTCATCCCATATAAAAGTAGTGACAGAGAGGCTCCAGCAAAATGAGGCAGCTTCTTCATGACTTCAAAATCTAAATCACCCTTTCCAGGCAAGTTTCCCTTGTTAAGGAAGGCCTAAGATCAACTGCTTCGGCTATAACTCAAAATGCACTGAAACGATATTCACAAAAAGCCCTTTGGATCAGAACAGAGCCAAGAAGCAGAAGACATTTCTTAACCAATCAATGCCACAGCATTTGGCTTTACAGATCTGGACTGCAAAAATTTTGGTTTGTAGGTACAGGATCGTTTGCTGCTGAATTTCTACCTAGACATGCCACAATGCTGACTCCAGACAAGCAACGTGACAGAATCCAGTCTGATCCCTGCCGTGACTGTGATTAGGCAGCCTTGGGTGGTTGGATGGAGGATGACCAAGGGGCTCAGGTTCTGCAAAAACGATCCGTTTTCAAATCATTGCTCATAGCTGATCTTGAGTCTGTTTTGGAGATGGAGCTGTTGTCACAACCACAGTGGAAACCGCTTTATTAGAGCCAGACACTGTTCCCTGCTGGAGATGGGAGGCTGGTACTGTTTGAATCCGCACCTGTGTGAAATGAAAAGAAACAAAACTCAGCTCATGTCAAGAACAATCCAGTGACACATCACATTTGCATCCTACTCTGTTTCTGCTGCCAATCAAAATTCAGTTATATGAACAAGATCAAGCACCAAAACACATCGAGAACAGAATCTGTCAGAAGATCACTCGATCCACTGTTCACGACAATGGCAAGAGATGTCAAGATTAGAAAAATGAGTTTGAATAAAACCCTACATGCCATCTGCTTTTACAAGTTTTCAGAAGGACTTGGATCCATCCGATACCCCACTTGTACAGCCTTGTTACTGGCAGCTCTCAATGCAAATTAACTCTTTGGAATTACAGAATATTTAAATTTCCAGACAGAAAGATGGATATGCAAAGAAACAATGTGATTTCGTCAAGAAACAGTAGCCCACAAAAGCCAAAGTACAAAGCACTCCAGAAAGAGCAAAGCATACAGAAACAGTCTTTCAAGCAGCTGGGAATATTTCCTGACAGGATTTTTGGGTTTACATTCATCATACTATCAGGGTTTCAAAATCCTGGATGGAGGGAAGGTGAAGGAGTTGAAGCACTGCATGTGCTTAATGCAAACACCACAGCTGAGTGGCGCCCCTGTGCTTTATAGGGAACCACATGTATCAAGCGTAAAGCTGTCAGGGAGGCATTAAGTCATAAAAAAGCAAACAATATTATCATTCTAGATGCCCTTACCTGTGTGGCCTGGCCTTGCTGCTGCAGCTGCTGCAGTTGCTGTGCAGTCAGAAAACTCACTGGCTTGTTCCCAGCGATCAGTTTTGTTCCTGCTGGCATTGTAGTCAGGATGATATTTCTGCCTAATCCACTGATGCTGAGAAAATAGAATTGTTGGAAGGTTAGTAAACAGCAGAGCGGGAGAGGACTTTCAGGTTCACAAATGGTTTTTCTGTTGCTAGGAGATTAAAGTTACTTATCTAACTTATTAATGATCCTAAATAGCGGGTTTTTTTTCCCCTCATAAAACTGGCAAATACACAAGTTTATGCCAACATTTATCACTATGATAAAGAATTGCTTTATCACACAAATTAATCCCCCTAATTCTGGCCCATGCACATCACCGGGCTGGGTCTGATCAGATCTGAACACTTCTTAAGGAACACAGCAAATAGTCAGGCACAGTGCTCTGCCTTCAAATATCAACTACAGGAGACACTACCAGAATTCATGGAAGAATAAACAAAAGGACTTCAATATCTGAATGCCAGAGGCGTGCCAACAAGGCAGTTAGCACTTCCCTGCTTTCTCTAATGGAGAGATGACCTCAGATTACACATTTTTAAGGTATGTCAGCAGATTAACTCTTGCTTGAACACACAGAACTAACCTAATAGCTGCTTCGAGGCAAAAAACGTTTTTTTCTTCAGTGTATTTGCTAGAACTTATATCTCAGCGTAGATACACACCAGACACTGTATTCATACATAAGATTATTGCAGCTATCAACGGGCTGCAGGTCTATTCTGCTCCCTGCTTGCCAGCTCCCCAGGAATCTATGGAACTCAGGCCTTTCTCAGCTTATTGCTAAAGCAAAACTACCAGACGCAAAGTACTCACTTGGCCCCGAGGTTGCCCTTGATGATGGGGGCTGTCACCACACTCTTGCCTTTCACCGGCTGGCTGATCACTGACAGCGGCACCGTTATTCGTGCTGGCAGTTTACCCTGAAGAAGTTGAAGAACACATGAGGAGCCGCGGGGAGTTCAGCAGAGAAACTGCTTGACAACATGCAATTACTACTCAGCTTGCTTTTCAGGAGCTCTGGGAATAGAAACCAACAGCAGCTTTGCTGATGAAAACTGTGCTCCATTTCAGGCTCATCAAAATTCACCTCCATCTCATTCACTTCACAGCTGCCTCCGCCCTGAAAACTCGCATCATCTTTGCACCACAGCATTTTTCTGGGAAGGATCATTGCATCCCTCCATGACTTTTATCCTTAGAAAGCTATGCTGATGTCAATTAGCCTACTCAATTTTCACAATAAAGAACCCTCAGCTTTGGGCATTAAAATTGCATTAAACAGGGAATTCTGTACAAAAGTTAATCCCTAACAAGGGTTCCAAATTCTGACACCATTCCAAAGGAGATTATTTCAGAGGTGCGGGGCAAGACGCTGAGCTGTACAAGGCAGAACTTCAGATAAGCAAAGTTTATTTCATTCACTCACAACAGGAGGTAAGGGAAGACATATCTGATTTTTCTGGTTATTCAGCAGGTAGCTACAATAACAACACCATGAAACGAGTTGCAGATCCACATCCTGCTGTACTTAACTGGAGCCTTTGTGGACGTGAAGCAAAGTTTTCAGACTTCAGTGTATTTCAGCATTCCCTTCCTCACCCCCCTCCAGAAGAAGCTTAGCGTTACTTACTGCCTGGGATGTGGATACCACTGTGGTGCTGACTGGTACCTGCCGCACAGCAGTGGCTCCTGTGCCTATCGTTATGGGAGTCCCAGTGGCTCCTGAGGCCACAGCAACTGCTTTTGACACTGTGGCGCTCATGGTTGGTAATGAGACAGCCGAGGTATGGGCCGTGCCGGCCACGCTCACTGCCGAGGAAGAGGGGACTTGCTTGGCATGAGTAGCTACAGCAATAGTCTGCCCAGCTTTGGGTGGCATCACCCCCAGCCCCTGCACGATTCTTATAGTCGCAGCCGGCTTGGCCTCCGTGGATGCCACCGTGGTTACAGCTTTGCTCTTTTGATCTGCCACAGTCATGCCCAGAGCAGGCATCAGTCGGAAAGCAGAGCCGCTCGGCTCCGCAGTCTTTATGTCAGGAGTCACTTTAACCACCGTGTTCCCAGCTGGGCTGGAAGAAGCAGAAGTAGCCGTGCTAGTCTTGGCTGGAGAATCAGCAGTCTGGACAGGATTGGACGTCACGTGCAAAGTTGCCGAGATGCCTTTCCCACTAGCACCGCTTCCCGCAGCGGCTGTGAACAGGTCCTGAGTCAGTTTGACAGTCGTGACTTGAGATTTGGCCAGCGTGGCCATCATGTCTGGGGTGATGCGCAGCACAGTCTGTCCTTTCGCATCTGTGGTGATGGAAGACGGGGGCAGGCGCAACACATCCTTCCCTTGGATCCGAAAATTGGTCGCTGTGAGTGGGATGCCACTTCCAGGCTGGGTCTTCATGCCAAGTTGTCCTGTAATAGCCACCTGGAAGAGATCAGAGAATGGCTGTATCAGACCAGGACACGGTCCAAGTCACAGTAAAACTTGCCAACAGGATGCTTGTTCCCACTAGAATTGAAGCAGCATAATGCTAGCATTCGATACACTGCTGAAACCAGTTTTGCTTGCATATCAGATGACATTCCCAAAACCATATAAAGTATGAAGTACTGTGGAGCTGCTTTGTCAAACAAGATGAATGAAATCAACACCTGAAGATGGTTAACTTGGGACCAACACATCTCATCTTCAAGGAACCATGAAGCTCATCCAGTTCCAACCCCCTTAGGATGGGCAGGGACACTTCCCACCATATCAGGCTGTCCAAGCCCCATCCAACCTGGCCTTGAACACCTCCAGGGATGGGGCAGCCACACCTGTTCCAGTGCCTCACCACTCTCATGGTGAAGAAATTCTTATGCCTTGCTTAAATCTGCTCCTCTCCACTTTATACCCATTGCCCCTCGTCGTATCAGACGAATGCTAGAAGTCAGAGCTACTCCACCATTTCCCTGCAGTCAAACCCACCTGAGGAAGCACTTCGGTCTGCGTGGACGTAGCTGGAACCTGTATGTGAAAACAGGGCTCAAATATACCACACTAGCAACTGCATGAACCTGTACGGTCCGTAACTCATACAGCATTGCAGCTCGCTAGTTTTCACTGCCTTTTCACATCTACGTACCACACCTGTCACCACAAACAGGAAACAACTGGGTCATGGAGCCCAGTTTGTTGTCTCTCCCTCTTTCTCACCTGCTTGATGATGTTTTGGCCAGCTACGTTCTGGATGACGGTGGTAGAGGAGGTGCTTGTAGCAGAACTGCCTGGAGAGCTGGTTCCTGGCTTTACAGCAGGACTGGCTGCTGCAGACAGTCCTGTCACAGTGATGCCCGCCTGTCCTGCCACGGAGCTTCCTGGTCTTTGCACCTGCACTGGGCTGGATTGAGCTTTCACTGGCAGAGTCATCACAGCCTACAACAAGATACAGAGGCAGCCTGTGAGCAGGCTAACACAATAGTAACATACTAATCATTCACAGAATCATAGAATTATCAGGTTGGAAGAGACCCACCAGATCATCGAGTCCAACCATTCCTATCAAACACTAAACCATGTCTCCCAGCGTCTCATCCACCCATCCCTTAAACACCTCCAGGGAAGGTAGCCTCTGCCAGTGCCCAGTGACCCTTTCTGTGAAAATTTTTTTCCTAACGTTCAGCCTGAACATCCCCTGGCAGAGCTTGAGTCCATTCCCTCTCATCCTGTCCCCTGTCCCTTGGGAGAAGAGCCCAGCACCCTTCTCTCCACAATTTCCTTTCAGGTAGTTGTAGAGAGCAATGAGGTCTCCCCTCAGCCTCCTCTTCTCCAGGCTAAACACTATTTGTCTCATGCCTTGTAGCTCACAAGCTCTATGGACTTTTTACTGTAAGACACAATTTAATGATGCCACATAAGCAGGCAACAGGGAGCAAAAAAGGAGCACTGAGCAACATTATTCATACACAAATGATTCTGTGCTCCTGCTCTGCAGTTACTGCATGTTTCAAGTGAGCAAGTCATCCCTGTGCGCGATATCAAAATAATACAACCATAACATCACAGGATAATTTGGGTTGGAAGGAACCTTGAAGATCATCTAGTTCCAACCCCGCCAGCATGGGCAGGGACACCTCCCACTGGATCAGGGGCTCCAAGCCCCATCCAACCTGGCCTTGAACCCCTCCAGGGATGGGGCAGCCACAACTTCCCTGGGCAACCTGTTCCACTGCCTCCCCACTTTCATGGTGAATAAATTCTTAAGCCTAGCTTAAATCTGCTCCTCTACAGTTTATACCTATTCTCCTTCATCCTATCAGACGAATGCTAGAAGTCAGAGCTACTCCACCATTTCCCTGCAGCGAAACCCACCTGAGGAAGCACTTTGGTCTGCGTGGATGTAGCTGGAACACGGATTTGAGGCACCGTCGTGGGTTGCTGCTGCTGCTGCGTTACCACTGCGGCCTGCTGTGACACGGCTGGCAGGTTGGACTGGGCAGTGACCACCCGGACCTGCGGGAGCCCCGAGGAGGTGGTGTGACTTACCACCCGGGTGGGAGGCGGCTGCGGCCCCACCTGTGCCTGTGAACTCTGAGCCGTGGAAAGCAGCGTCCCGAGCTGTGGCATGGTAGGGGATGATACCAGAAGAACACTACAGAAAAAACGAAGCCAGTAGGTCAAAGATGTAGGAAATGAGGGAAAGAACCAGTTATATTCACAAGCATTGTATGAGACAGAAGTACCTCTGGCTGGGTTTTGCTGGCTCTGATCCAGTGCTAGAAACACTCTTGCTAACCACAGACACTGGCGGGGGTGAAATAGGTGTTGCTGGCAATGCCTGTGCAGTTGGCGTCACTGGAGTCACAGGAGTTGGTGGCATGCTGGAGTCACTAAGGCTCAGCTGGCTGGGTTCTGATGTGCCGCTGGGCAGCGCCTTCACAGAACTCTCCTTGCTACTGGACTTCTGCAAAGAAACCACATCGACCATGAAGGGCTCCACAAAACCTGGGTTTCGTTAGCCTGGAGAAGCGGGGCCTGCGGGGAGACCTCATTGCTCTCTATACCACCTGAAAGGAGGTTGTGGAAAGGAGGGAGCTGGGCTCTTCTCCCAAGTGACAGGGGACAGGACGAGAGGGAATGGCCTCAAGTTCTACCAGGGGAGGTTCAGGCTGAACATTAGGAAAAAAATTTTCACAGAAAGGGTCACTGGGCACTGGCAGAGGCTGCCCAGGGAGGGGGTTGAGTCACCTTCCCTGGAGGGGTTTAAGGGACGGGTGGACGAGGTGCTGAGGGACATGGGTTAGTGATCAGTAGGAATGGTTGGACTCGATGATCCGGTGGGTCTTTTCCAACCTGGGGATTCTATGATTGCTACGCTTCGGAGAGTGGGCTGAGCTCTTTAGGCAGAGTTCCGTACGGTTACAAACAATGCTTCGGTGCCAAGTCCTGAAGTCACAGATGAGTAACTGCTTTCCCCAGCTGCAGCCACAAGCGGGTTGGTGTGTTTGGCTGCTGCTCTTCTCAGGAAAGTTCATCTCAGCAGCAACCAACATTCAAAACTTGCAGATTTCTACCTTGGTTAATTTGCCAACAGTAACAACTTCAGAGACATCCAATAACGACAACAAAAAGACATCCAAATGCTGACAGCTTCAGCACAGCAATGGGAGAATTGAAGGCATATTACACACTCTGCTACGGATTAACCTCAAACTAGACCTGAAAGATCATCCCTAAGATGGGGAGCACAGGTGAATTCCACTGACTCTCCTGCTGAGATCAACGAGGATAACAGTGGAAAGCCAGGAGGGGCAGAAGTTCCCTCTTTCTGTCTTTATTTTGTGCACTGGTGCTAGACCAACATTGACATTCATATACGTAATAAACTGATAACTCAAATAGGTGGTAATTTGCATCAGTCACTATTATACATAATTTATGGATGAAGCCCAAACCTCCTTCCCCATCCCAAAAGCACAAGGAAATTTACCATTTTAGCTGGAGGTTTTGGCTTCTGCTGCAGAGCTTTCTTGGCCTTCACTGCAGCAGCTTGAGCCTGGTGGATCCGTTCTGCAAATACAAATTAATGGTTAGAGCTTCTGAACACAAGGAAATGGGTTTAGGAAAGAGGCCAATTCAGAACTGCGAGTTCATCTTCTGACAATAAATCTAACATAGATTGTCATGAAATCCTGCGAAGAAAATAGCAAGTAAAATCAGCCAAAAAAGCTAAAACAAAGAGATGCAAGATATGAATGTACACAGACACCCGGAGTTCTTGTGCACAACGTGCTATTTTCTAACAAATACTTCTAACTGACCCTGCTCTGCAAGACTGGATTTAAGTGCCAATGGGCTAACATTAGCTAACTGACTACGCCAACAAATTAATGCTCATTCTCAAGTTGGACCAAAGCTCAAGAGCATGGAAAGTGAAAAACCAGAAGAGATTTATATAATCGCTTTAAATTCATAACACCAAGCCAGGCTTACCAAACTCTTCCTCACTCCTGTCCCGGTGCAGGTAGATCCACAACTTGCGTCCGATATCGTATTTCACACAGGGATCTTTCTCATAATGTAGCCGATCCAAAGCACCACTAACAACAGCATTAACCTGAAAGTTCAGAATTTACAGAATTACAAGATGCTCCTGGCTGGGCTGGACAAAGGTCATGAACAGAAAAGTAATCCTACTTGGCATAAAACCTCAGTAAGCTGCTAGAAACCTTCAGTGGAGTAAGAACTGACTGAGAGCAGACATTGCAGCACAGGATGCTGTTTGGATTAAACAGAGCTTCCACCAAAGCTGAGGGCTCTGAAAACTGACTCTTTCTGACTCTACAAAACGAGCAGATATCAACGCTGTGTAAATTCTGTGGCTTTTCTAACTGTTTCTTCATCATTCAGAGTTTGGCGCAGATTTGCAGCAGCTCACGGAGTAGAACATAGCTCTCATTGCTAGTCAGAGCGGCATAAAAACTTACTGGACTGCAGCCACTGAATGCTGCCCGGATCTGTGCGGTGCATCTTTAAGAGAATCTGTTTGAGGCCAGACATGACAACCAACTTACTTGAGCACTTGTGACATGGGGAGCTAGGAACTGGGAATCTTTAAGCAGCTCACAGATTTCAGCACGAGTTCCTTCGCCATTAGGAAGGCGAGCAGCAGCATCACGAACTGAAATACAAAATTACAGGTTAAAACTTCCAGCCGTGACTAGGTAACTGAATTCAGGTGCTTCAGCAGATACATCTTGGTATTGCTTTCTTATTTCTGCCCTCATGGTTGCTCACTGAAAGCCAGACCCCATGATCCCTCAGAGATGAGCAGAGATTATAAAGGATTATTTTAAAATACATCAACTGTGCTTGGTGCCAGGAGTGATGACTTTGGGGAACAGCACAGAACACCAGAATGACTTTGCAATTTCTCAACTTCACGACTCTGTACTTAAACCACCCCTCTTTGTTTTCAGGGTTATCTGAGCCTTAGCTCTAGCCAGGCCCCACAGAATCTCTGCTGTGTTTCCCCTTTCGTCTCAGGCCAACAAGCAATGCACAGATGCCATTTTTTGTAGTTATTCTTGCTCCCAGCATTCCATCACCTCTGTTCCACAGGATATATTTCTTCTTCATATAACCACAGAATAATCCGGTGGGTCTCTTCCAACCTGGTTATTCTATGATTCTTCGCTTACGTCATCCCAGTCTACCCACCTTTTCCCTTTATAAAGCCTAGGCCTAAAGTCATTTCTTAGGAGGTTTTTTTAGAAACACTTTTTTGGCCATCACTTTACCGAGGGACAAGATGGTGACATAGGCTGGTCTGTCTGAGCGCAGGAGAGAATGCTCTCGGGCTTTGTTTAATGAGGTTTCCTTGTCAAACACTCCCTTCACAGGACCCACAACTGACTCAAAGCCATGCATACGAAAAGTGAAAGCTTTGTGGGGCTGGCTGTAACGGTAACGTTCCTGTATTTGGAAACAAGAGGATTGAATTTAGCAGGAGACATAGAGCAAAATCTTAAGGCTTGTGCTATAAGTTATTATCATTCTCTAGAGAAAGGGTTTTTAAACTAGAGATTAAAATACTGTATAAACTTATTTTGGATGAAGACAAGCACAAACTACTCCAAGCAGAACATAAAGTACCATCTAACCGAAGTGTGCAGCTGCAATACCTCAGGATAATTGTTAAGCAGCTGCACAGACTAGAGCGGTGCCAGAGACAGACCTCCTGCCCAGCAAACTGCCCTTCCCCCAAAGCCCCTTCTTCCTCCTCTAATCTGGCAAAAGGGGTATTTCCAAAATCCAAGCTGGATATTCTACCACACACACAGCACATGTAGCCAGGGGGAAGAATCATGATCATGTTTTTACCCCCTGAAACAAACTTGCATCTAGAACAGAGAAGGTACTCAAGTGTATGGGTGACCTTATTGCCACTGGTCTTCTGCCTGTACTCGTACATGCCCCAAAAATAGAGACGAGTTATCCTCGTGTGCTGGGGGATGGCAGAGGAGATAGAAAGGTCAGCACTACCAATTTCAATTAATTTTGCTCAATACAGATGTTTCTGAAGTAAGCAGCTAGGCTGTATTGTTAGCAAGTTTTATGAAAGGCCAAAATACCTGCTCCAAGGCAGAAGAAACATATGAATTCTTTACAGTACGAAAGTTTGTATAAAGTATAAAGCTGCCACCCCATACCAATCACCTTCAACGGCCATCAACTGTTTCAACACGTGTGTTTAAAATTAAGAAGATTCTCTCCTTACCTGCTCCTGAAACACACGTTTCTCCTCTCCAGTGCTAGGTCGGACTACGTAGTCAGTCCTTCTGAAACAAAGGTTCATTATCAGTTCTGAGCAACACCAAGCACACAACAGTCCCAAAGAACATCCCAAAGCTCAGTCACCTCACCTTTCTGCAAATTATTCTGAACAGATTCTGAAAGCATTTGATTATATAAGAAAGTCCTGCAGGGATCCTAAAATATGCCCTGTACACTACCTGAAGGTCAGCTAGGACTGTAAATACATAAATAACCATGACATAAGTTAGATTACAGGTTTGCTTTGATAAAATATGTGAATGTGGAGAAAAATCAGCTGGCTTTGTGAAGTCTAGTTACTGCATCTATAAAACAGAGTCTCAAGTTCCCTCCTGCCCCACAATGTAAAATCTTTTTATTTTAAGCAACCCATCATTCAGGCTTGGAGGCGCAAGGACCAAGCTTCACAGCTTTAGCACACACTATAAAAACTTTCAAGCAGTATTATATATTACACTTACACCCTGGGCATTGGTGTCGTAGCATCTGAACTGTCTTCGTTTTCCTATAGAAAATCAGAGAAGCGTCAGTGCTGGATATAACTCGGTCAGCTTTTGTGCTGCTAGAAGGTGATTTCTTTTTCTAACTCACTTTGAAAAATGTCTGGTCTTTGGTCTCCAACCAGAGCTGAAAGAGTGCTGCCAGTTCCTTTTCATGATCTTGGTAAGAACCTAGTTCAAGAAATTAGGAAAAATGGGAACAGGAGGGCCTTTATTTGTTATGAAACCGGGTACTTGCACTTCCCGGTCATCCTCTACACCCTTCCCAGCTCTACGCATCACCAGTCCCAAGGCACCTTCCACACTTCCCAGATGCTCCAGCTTCAACACCTGAGCACATTCAGGCTCAGAACAATGCTAAAACGTGGTCAGTCCCCTATGCTGGTCTGCAGGACGGCGCGTCAACTCCTGGCCCAGCAGGCAAGGCTCTGTTCAAAGTACAGCCACCCGATATTTACAGACCATTCCCACCCTCCAAGTAATCCCAGCCATCAAGTCCCTGAGCTTCTGCTTGCTCCAAAATAACCTCCACCAGAGGGGAGCTGAAAGGGACCAGGAGAATAGCTTTCTGACTCCAAATCTCTGCCAGCTTAAGCCTGCAAATACAATTGCTAGAATCACTATGGCAAATTCTGCCTAGCAGCTAAATGAATTAACATAAACAAAGAAATCTAATTCACTCAGCATAAGCCTGGGCACATGGACTGCCAATTTACTCTCTGGTTTCCCCCTTTTAAAAAGGAGAACAGTATCACTTCTCTCCACAGAGAAGCTAAATTCATTTATAGTTGTAATAACTAACAATTATTCTGAATAATTGGAAGGCAGCCTCTACAGAAGGGAAAATATGAAGCTGTTCAGACAGATCTGAAGGGTGAGATAAACACGGTTTGGTCTGGAACACAGAGAAATACAGCCCAGGGCCTTTGCTCACTTATTCCCTGCTGCTGCTGCTGCTGACATCTTGTGAAAACCCAAATCCAAACCATTTCTGTGCCCAGCTAAAAGACAAGAAAAGGCCTAACTAATTAACAGCTCTGTCTGTCCCTCTCTCTAGGCTGCAGTAAGCTGAAAAAAGTGTTGGAGAAAACAACAAACCTTTCCTGTAGCAGAAGTCACAGAAAGGCACAAGATACTCACCAAGCAATTTCCACTGCTGAGTTTTTTCCTTGAATTCAACAAAAGGTGAGAAGCTGGAAGGAATATCTACAACGAAAAATGTCCACGTCAGAGACATCACACAATTGTCCAACCCCCAGAATCCTACTGCTGTAGTGCAACTGTTGAATTAGACTCATTACAGAAGAAAAAAGACTTTAAGTGATTATGTAAGCACCCCTCTAAGTTTATGCTTTACTGAATGGTGGCTATTCTGGGCTCATGGGGAGGGAACACAGAATTGACAGTATTCACCAGCATCGTAGGAACATAACAAATCTATGCTGCAAAGGCCACTATGATCTAACATTATCTCTCCCTTTACAACTTCCCACTAAGCACATGAGAACCATAGAATAATCTAGCTTGAAGGGAACGTTGAAGCTTTGCTGGTCTAAGCCCCAGGTCAACACTGGGCCAACTTGATGTTTCCAGTGGAACATTCAGGGCATCATCTAGTTTATTTTTTATTATCTCTGAAGACAACCACAACGCCTTCACACTAGGAAGAGTCCGATTTCTTCCTGCCTCAAAAATCTTGCCTGAAGCGCATAATCTAAACAGGAGAAACTGCCTGTCTAGAGGCAATTTCACACACATCTTCACTTACACTGGAATCAAGCTGAGTCTAATCTACTATCCACATGCAAAACAAGTCTACTGCAATCAAGTCAGCCATAAAGCCTATAATAGAAATGCTGACAAGAATACAATGACTTGTTGTAGTGATAAATTAGAAGTTGATTTGAGCTACAACATAAATAAGCCCTGTACAAGAACGATTAGTGTTTTTAACAGCCATCCTTACCTCTGCTGTCGCCTGTCAGGTACTGCAAGGCAGGCAAAACCAGTTCAGACCAGTTAGGGGCAAAGGAGAACCAGTTATTTAGTGCACTGGCAGGAGAAGATTGCCAATCTAGGACTTTATCTTCAAGCTGAAGAGGAAAATGAAACATTCTATTAAAGACCTCATGCTTTAAACTGTGACATACCCAGAGGAAAAAAAGGTCCTAGATACACGGAAAATAAAATTGTCTGACTTTTCAAGTAACCATAAGGTGATATTTCAGACAATAGACACCAAAAAGAGCAAATCCCCTTCCCTACCATCTCAGGCTTTAATACGTAGCACATATCCATCACCTAAAGAACAGGTATGGAAAGGACTTACAGATTCAACTACCTCAATTCACGCAATATGTGAAAATCAGAATGTGTTACACACTCCCAAAGGGAGGAGTGTAATCTACATTTTGATATAACTTACAGCAGGACAACTCTGGGGAAAAGTCACCATTACAGAGCTCCAAAACCCTCTAATGTCACTTTCTGCTAATATTCCTAAATAAGTGCTTCCTTACCACAGAGAGAGTAGCAGGTCCTTCCAGGAACAGGATCTCCAAAAGAAGGAATAAGAAGCTGGAAGATATTTCATTTATCCCAAGGCACGGCTTCACATCTTCAAGAGGTCTTCAGATGAAAGAGACCATAAACAGAGTAAGTTCCCTGAGTAAACAGTCACCAAAGACAAACACCACACACTTCACATCCCCCAAACTGTACAAAACCAAAGCCAACGGCCTCTGTGTGCACTTTCCAGTTTCAGGCAGCAGCAGAAATTTCACAACAGCAGCTCACAGCTAAGATGCTTCACCCCACCAACAGTGAAAGAACCAGACCCAGCAAAGGCAGAGCTGGCTGCACAGCTCTGCAAACATCCCACACATATCTAAAAATCTGTGCTGCAATATCTGTTGCTCTCTCCACCTGTGCAAGGGTTCAGAGCCCTTTGAAGCACTTACTCATCTTTGACAGATGACAGAGGGATGGGAGAATGATCCTGAGACATTGATGGGATTCCATCTGCATTGCTAAAAGAGTCAGCCAAATCTTCTACCTCAGATTTAATCATCTTCAGCTTTTTTTTCTTCTTATCGTCCTTTTCCTTCACCTTTTTCTTGAGGGTTGCCAGGTCATATAAGGCTTTATATATGACAAAAGTGAAGAAGAATGAGCAAAACTTCTTACTATATTTCATTGAGAATCAGAGACTCAGACACATTTAAACATATATTCAGAAATGTGGGTATGTGCACACCCGTTCATCACCGGCTCATCCCATCCTCCCAGTCATTTCCATCAACTTTTATTTTTCTCCTTAAAGTTTTAATAGAAAACTTCTAGTTTTTAAACCAAGGTACATGAAATTAGAAAGGCCAAGGTGACTGCTTAGAGCAGATAGAAATTAACTTCCATTAACGGGTTGGAAGCACCTTCAGTGGAAAGTGGAGCTGTCTGTGAACAACTGAGATGGAACAGCTCACAACCCCGGAGCAGTCAGCCAGCTCTGGGAAGAAAAAAGGGACATAATCTATCCAGATCACCTTTATCCATAGCGTCTCACACATGTGGGATTCCCTATATTCATGCCGTGCACAAGTACCATGTCCAAGCCACTGACCTGCCAAGGAACCTTTCCTGCCAACGTTAACTCGAGTCATAATGTCCTCAAGAGTCAGGTCCGTTGTCACCAGGTCAGGGTGGTCCTACACAGGGCAACGGGAGAGAAATCAGAATTGGGAAAGGACTGCGTTAAGGAGGCAACAGGGATTCAGAAGATGACCCAAGCATTGAAATGTCCCAACTAATCTGGGATTAGTTTATAAAGTTATTAACTGCAATGCAAGTCGGGAAGCCGCCTAACACCGAAATCCAAAATTCTGTCTCTCCAAAACACATCACTAAAATTACAAAATCCTAAACAGATCAACATAGACAGGAGTTGCATATACACGCTCACATTTAAATACAGGTTATGAGAAAGGGCTGAAGGGTGAGTGCACACACACAAAAACAGTGACCCAGCAACGCCCTGAACTTTACAGCTAACAGACAGAAGACTAATAGATAAAACACAGCCCTAGCCCCCAGACTTAACATCTTACCGGCTGACGTTTTCGCTTCTCACGGTGCTTCCTCAACATCATCTTCAAATCACTTTCCCCAAGTTCTATTTTGTCTGCAATGAAAAATGTTCAGAGATTATTTCCATTTTTCCACAGCTGTTACATGACACACTTCTAAGAACACCTTTTTCTACCTGTTCCCACGTTCAACATTCTACAAATAACCAAACTTTCCTTATTTGAATTTGATTCTTTTACACAACCAACTTATTTCACTACTGTTTTCCTTGGGCCATCAGATTTCATTGCTGAAGCAAGTATGGAAGTGAAGAGAGAACCAGCTGTGCTGCACAAAGGGTTTGCAGGCTCGATTGCAGTAATCTCCAGAGGGATTCCCTTGGCACCTACACCACACTATTTGGTCTATGGCAATGCTTCAGCCATTAAAGGCAAAATATAACAGAGAAATCAGTGGTATTACACAAACTGTAGATCCCTGTGCTAAAATACTAGCCTTCCAAGGAGGAAAAGATTAAATAAACTGGCAAAAGCGCCAACTGATTTTTGGGATGGCAAAGATGAAGCACCACAAGATTCGCCACCAAACAGATATTCAAGTTGATTCTAATTCTTGCAAGGTCTCAAAGTAATTCTCACCCCAAAATCCACATTAACCCTTAGCCTGGTTCTCACCTGCTGTTTTCATGTCCAAAGTTGACAACGTGGGGATCACTCTCAGGGGAACTGGTGGACTTGGACAGCGTGCTGGAGAACTTGGAGGCCAGGAGCTTAGATCTAAAACAAACACACAAATAAACAGTCCTGCAAGACTCAGCACAAATCTACAGAATTCTGTTCTGCCGTGTTCATTAGAGCACAGTTAATAAAACCGGAGTCCAGTTTCCATTCTTCTATCAAAGACGCTGTCCTCACATCAAAAATAATCTTTCCCCATTCCCACGTCCAGTGTTCAGCTCAGTCCAAGGCATTACCTTCCTCATCAGACGACAAGGTGGTGTCTCCACACTCCTCTTTCACCTCCCTCAGAATCTTCAAGTAGCGCCGATGCACTCGCCTGTCTCGTTCCTCTGCGTCGTATGTTGGTGGGACGTGCTTTCTCCTCAGGGTCATATCAGGGCCTCCCTTCCGAGCTAACTCCAGCAAGTGCTGGAAGCAGAGATACGTGTGACACGAGCTGTCTCAGCCACAGCTCTGAACGGACAAGCTCCATGCACACACTTCCAGCAAGTTTAATGTTTGGAGTTGATGCCGTAAGCATCTCCATTCTTTATAAAATAACTCTTCCCAAGTATCAGTAAGTGCCACAGATGTGGTTTTAAACCCAGCATTTTAGATCACCATGTAAAGTGGAGGAAAGCAAGGATGGACACAATAAGACATTTGTGCACCTTCATCTCCACATCCAACACCACACTGCTGTTTTATGTGGGCTGTTGAGAGGGAACTAACCACTGTTCTGAGACACCTGTGCATTTTCTGTGCCCAGTATGTAATACAAACATGGAAGACTGTCTCTCCTGAAGAAAACATTTTACCCCTTACAGCTACAGAAGAATTTACCTCCTACACAATTCTGGATTCTTCTGCCCCTATTATAAAGGCAGACTTGCCTCTTCATCCACACATCCCACATACTTCAATGCCTAATCTTGATAAAATACTAAGCGAGCAAGGATTAGCAACGAACACGTTTTAGTTGTCAGCCAAGAAGAGTATCCATAGAGGAAGAGTTCATCAGGGATTTACATAACCAGAACTGCTTGTGTATCTATTCTACACCAGTATCCAATGAAGCTGGGCAATCCACACAACTATGTGTTTAGCAACCTTTCCTCTTTCACAGTGACAGAAATGGCAGAAAATGAAGGCAGAATAACTTGTTGAAAGGACAGCAAGATGTAAAGTGGTAAATGCAGGAAAGGATGGCAAGGTGGGCAGGGAAAAAATACACTATGCAGAAGTGGGAGCTATCAGAGCTTCATAATCTGAAGATTGCAAACATGTTTCCAGTGTTCTCATCTTATAAGGGCCACTGGAAAATTGGAAATACAACAATCATTAAAGGAAAGACCTCTGAGAATTGTGAATGGCAAGGCGCATCATTATAGAACACAAGAAAGCCATGACCACATCCCGCAGACACTCACATTGCGCGATGAGAGGATCTGCTTGAGCAGTCGGTAGAAGTACTGCTGCTGAGAGCTCAAATAGCGTTTGTACTGGGACTTGAAACAGAGCTGCCGGTACTTCACAACCTCTGGATTGAAGTGTCCATCTGTAAGAGAAAAGCAAAAGCCCCTCGAGTTTTCATCAATGCTAGATGAGAACTTAACTCCCAAAAGCCACAGACGTTTATTACACTCACTGACCTCGGAAGAGTTTCTGGGCGATGTGCAGTGGATTACCGAAACGGAAGTTTTCACCACTGAACAACATGGAGATGAGTTTGTTCTGATGCTCTCGGTTGTTTTCAGGAAAGTGAGGCAGGAATTTCTTCAGGTGTTCTCGCTGCGCTTCCGTCAGCACCTCCTGCCATGTAGACAGGCTGATGACTTCAAAGAAGATCTCAGGCTAAAGAAAGCGAAAAATAGGGAAGAAAATGCATACGCATCCTTGGCGGTTTTCTAGCCCTGAAGGTTTTCTGCGGTTAAATAACACAAGTGATGGGACAGTGTCTCACCAAGTGCAGAAAACAGAGTAAAGAGGAAAGGTGAGGAAATTAATGACACTACTGGCAACAAGAAATTAAATTCAAACCTTGTTCTTAGAGGCATTTTTGAAATCAGAGAGATTGTTATCCAGAAAATCAACATAACAGATTGGTTTAAAAAGATGCTTTCCCAAGATTAATCAAAGCCTTCTGGACAGTCAGAAACATTTCCCTTCCTTTTTTGGTTTGCTCTGTAAGCCCCACAAAGGCAGTCAAACATGATTTTGTCAAGGCTCTGAAAAGGTGAGGTAGCTGGGCACTACTCACGTCCTCCAGAAGGTCCTCAGGCAGGCTCACCCGGGTGGTACCCAGCATGCAGTCCTCCATGATGCGTGTCCCATGTCCATCCCCACAGGGTCCCAGCTCCAGCGGATCCGTAAGCATGTGATCCAGGGAATCCATCCCTCACCCTTTCCTGCACAAAAGCAGCAAAGCTCTCAACAACCCTGAATCCCAAACTCAGGTACATTTCCAGGTGAGTAATGACTGAGACACTGTGTTCACTGATGTGGTGGTTCATTCACAGGCTACCATGAGATATAAAAGATCACAGAATCATGAAATGGTTTGGGTTGGAAGGGACGTCAAAGCCCATCCAGTTCCACCCTCTGCCATGGGCAGGGACACCTCCCAGTGGATCAGGGACTCTAAGCCCCATCCAACCTCGCCTTGAACCCCTCCAGGGATGGGGCAGCCACAGCTTCCCTGGGAAACCTGGGCCAGGGCCTCCCCAATCTCATAGTGAAGAAATTCCTCCATAGGTCTAGTCTAAATCTGCCCCTCTCCATTGCCCCTCGTCGCCTTTGTCAACAGCCCCTCCACAGCTTTCTTGTAGCCCCCTCAGGCACTGAAAGGTCGCTATAAGGTCTCCTTGGGGCCTTCCCTTCTCCAGGCTGAACAACCCCAACTCTCTCATCCTGTCCTCGTATGGAAGGTGCTCCAGCCCTCATATCATCTTTATAGCCTCCTCTGGACCCATTCCAACAGCTCCAAGTCCTTCTTATGTTAGCCTGGAGAAGAGGAGACTGAGGGGAGACCTCATTGCTCTCTCCAACTACCTGAAAGGAGGTTGTGGAGAGGAGGGAGCTGGGCTCTTCTCCCAAGTGACAGGGGACGGGACGAGAGGAATGGCCTCAAACTCCGCCAGGGGAGGTTCAGGCTGGACATTAGGAAAAAATTTTTCATAGAAAGGGTCATTGGGGGCTGGAACAGGCTACCCAGGGAGGGGGTTGAGTCACCTTCCCTGGAGGGGTTTAAGGGACGGGTGGATGAGGTGCTGAGGGACATGGTTTAGTGATTGATAGGAACGGTTGGACTCGATGATCCGGTGGGTCTCTTCCAACCTGGTTATTCTATGATTCTATGAACTAGACACAATACTCCAGATGAGGTCTCACAAGAGAGGAATAGAGGGGCAGAATCACCTCCTTCGCCCTGCTGGCCATGCTGCTTTGGATGCAGCCCAGGTCACGGTTGGTTTCTGGGCTGTGAGCGCACGTTGCCGGCTCATGTGGAGCTTCTCATCCCCAGCACCCCAAGTCCTCCTCAGGGCAGCTCTCAATCACATCATCCCCAGCCTGTACTGAAACCAGGGATTGCCCCGACCCAGGTGTAGGGCTTTGCCCTTGGCCTTGCTGAACCCCACGAGGTTCCCACAGCCCCTTCTCCAGCCTGTCCTCTGGATGACATCCCGTCCTTGTGGCGGGGCGACTGCCCCGCTCCGCTTGGTGTCACCGGCGAACTCTGAGGGTGCCCTCGATCTCTCGCCTATAGCACCGAGGGAGGTATTAACCGGCACCAGTGCCAGCACGTAGCCCTGAGGGGCCTCGGCCCTGGGAGCCCCACTCCCCACAGCCCGCGCGCGGAGGGAACCGCACCAACCACGCGGACAACCCCTGAAACTACCCCCAAAGCGCATCTCCTACCCGCTCCGCCGGCTCCGGGCGGGACTCGGGCTCGGGGCCGGCGCCTGGGGATCTGGGCCCGGCGGGGCCGCGGGAGGCCGCGCGGCGGCAAGGCCCGAACCGGGCCCGCGCGCACGGACCCGGAAGCGGCGCCACCCGCGCATGCGCGCTGCCAGCGAGGCCCTCCCCGCACACCTGCCCCCGCTCCCTCGCTCTCACCACGCCCCCCGATTTTGCTCGGTCTCTCTGGCCACGCCCCTCGCTCTAGACTCGGCCCCGCTCTGCTCCGCCTCCACTCTGCCCCCGCCCCCAGATCTGACCACGCCCCTTGCTTTCTCTGAGTCCGCCCCACTCTTCCAGTCAATCATTATCAAGCCACGCCCCCTAGCTTTGGCCACGCCCCTCACTCTGACCCCGCCCTCTCATTGCGCTCAACTCCTCAGGCCCCGCCCACTCTCAGGCCCCCGCCCATTGCTCTGGCCACGCCCCTTCGCTCATACCCCCGCACTTCTTTCTAGCCCCGCCCCTTCACTCTGGCCACGCCCCCTGGCCTCGCTCACCTCCCCCTCAGGCCCCGCCCCTTGGCTCCGGCCACCCCCCCCCCCCGCTCTGCCCCCGCCCCCCAGTCACCTACAACGGGTTCTTTGGTTTTTTTCCTATAAAAGAGGAAAATGTTTATTGTTTGTGTTGTTACACGATGAGCACGGGGAGGGCACGGACACAGGGGCACAGCAGCATGGGGTGAGGGCCGAGCTCAGCCGATTGCGGCCCCAAAGGCCGCTCAGGAGCCCCGAGCAGGCCCTGAGGAGGCTCCTTGGGGGACGGATCTTTGGGTTGCTCTGGTTGAGAAACATCAACAGCAGCGAATCCTGCGTCTTCTGCACTGCAGAAACGGGGGGGAAATCCATGCAAACGTGCCTCGGGTTTGTGCGATCGCTGCTCCTTGCTGGGGAAAGGCACCGCGATTCCCAGGGATGCTTCATTGTTAAACTCGAGCAGCATCACTCACGTAGAAACATCAATAAGGAAGATTTGAGTTCCAAGAGGTCATTGTTTCTAGGAACACCTTGTGGTGTTCCAGCTTTCACTGGTACAAGTGTCCATCCTGTGATCCTTTCCATCAAAGGTGAATAGAACAATCAATTTGCAGGTTAATACCCTCTTCAGTGGTACAGGTAGCGAGATCGAGGGCACCCTCAGAGAGTTCACAGGTGACACCAAGCGGAATGGGGCAGTCGCCCCGCCACAAGGATGGGATGTCATCCAGAGGAACCTGGACAGGCTGGAGAAGGGGCTGTGGGAACCTCGTGGGGTTCAGCAAGGCCAAGGGCAAAGCCCTACACCCTGGTTTCAGTACAAGCTGGGGATGATGTGATTGAGAGCTGCCCTGAGGAGAAGGACTTGGGTGCTGGGGATGAGAAGCTCCGCATGAGCCAGCAACGTGCGCTCACAGCCCAGAAACAAACCGTGACCTGGGCTGCATCCAAAGCAGCGTGGCCAGCAGGGCAAGGGAGAGCATTCTACCCCTCTGTTCCTCTCTCATGAGACCTCATCTGGAGTCCTGTGTCCAGTTCTGGAATCCTCAACATAAGAAGGAGATGGAGCTGTTGGAATGGGTCCAGAGGAGGCTACAAGGATGATCTGAGGGCTGGAGCACCTTCCGTATGAGGACAGGCTGAGAGAGCTGGGGTTGTTCAGCCTGGAGAACAGAGGGCTACTAGGAGAGCTTACAGCGACTCTCCAGTACCCAAAGGGTCTACAAGAAAGCTGTGGAAGGGCTGTTTACAAAGACTTGTGGTGATAGGACGAGGGGCAAAGGGGGATAAACTGGAGAGGGGCAGATTTAGACTGGACATATGGAGGAATTTCTTCACTATGAGATTGGGGAGGCCCTGGCCCAGGTTTCCCAGGGAAGCTGTGGCTGCCCCATCCCTGGAGGGGTTCCAGGCCAGGTTGGATGGGGCTTGGAGCCCCTGATCCACTGGGAGGTGTCCCTGCCAATGGCAGGGGGCTTGGAACTGGATGATCTTTAAGGTCTCTTCTGACCCAAACTATTCTGTGAGTCTATGATTCTATTTTCAAACCCCACATCTGCAATATCACCGAAGACAAAAAGTTTGATGTTCATCTATACAGGCTGCAGGCCTTTTAAGACTTAAAACTGTAGGGCAGCATCCACCTGGAATATCCCATTTCCAAGTCTCCTATTTCCTATTCCTCATACAATTTTGACTTGTTATCAAACCCTCTAGCAGCCAAGGCAAATCTCCCTTCTCTTCTCCCACACCAAAAAGGTGACAGCACCCAACATCATAATTGATTTGCCCTCAGCAACACAACTTCAAGGGAATTAGTGGGAACTGCAGTCGCTTTGGCAGTGCTGCTGAAGTCGATGGGCTGCCAAATCCATTGAATTGAAAGACACCCCCCACCAAATGGGAGCTCTGGTCCTCATTAACTGACCCATCTCGTTAATGCCCCAGTACAGCACGAGAAGCCAAATCCCGAGAACACATTAATCCACTTGTTGGCAAGTCACTTCAAAGCCACCTGAAAACAGTTCTGAGCTGGCTGCTGTTTTCGGTCTGATTTATTTTACCACGCACAGTGACTATTTCCACACCATATTAACAGATATGTTAATTACCAAAGCAACACGAGGCTTTGCCTGCAAGGAAGTGGACTTTCTCTTGTCCAGTCCGAGTGTGAAATACTCTCATGTCTAGGAGCTCCATAAGGCCCGATACCACAACCTATAAAATCTGTAGCGCTTACTCACACAGGTAACCCTCATCTGAACCTGTGGGAGGACTTGTGCAAATAGTCCTACATTAGACAAGCAGCACAAGAGAAAATGAATCAAAAAACCCTCTTCCAGTTCTTCAGTCTCAGGGGCCATTAAGAGAATACATCCTTCTTTGCTTTTGTTTTATAAATAAATGTATCCTGGAATGCGTAGACATTCTGGGATTAGTTTTCAAGCAGAGAGAAAGGAGGATTAGACATACACAGTATATCCCATCGAGAGGCAACAGAATTGTGGTCCTATTCTTGCAAGTACCAGAATATATTAAATAACCCACCAGACTTGTGAAGGAGAATTATGTAAGAAAAGAAAAAAAAAACACTGCCTGAAAAGATAAACCTTCTCTTACCCCTTTTCCTGGTCCCTAAAATTAACACAAATTCTGTCCACAGACCAGGCCTACCAAAGCAGGCAACCCTCACAGACGGCTTTCTGCGTCCCGTAAGCAGTGGTCCACGAGCATGGTGCTTGTCTGTCCCACAAGGAACTATCCAAAGGAATTACAGTGCATTGTTAACAAAGTATTTGGAAATCAGAGCAACAACTCTCCATCCAGTCTTCAAGGGAGAAACACATCCACTTGGAGGCAGCAGAGACGACTACCCTGCATCTTCCCCGAGGTGTGCTCCTGTACCTTTGCTTTCTCCTGGCACAACAATTTAGATCACAGATCAGGCTATACTGAGCCTTCTGTGTTTCCAGGCAAAAAGGCCATTTTCCCTGCAACCACTGGAGGGGGAAAAGGGATAACAGCATCTCCGTTCTACTGTCACATGCTACCATGATTTGGATCAGTTTATTCCAGACAACATGGGTTTAAGACTGAGCTATCCCTTCTTTCTGGAACTGCTTGGTAAAATAGGGCAGGGCAGACAGCATGTAAACACTTCCGAAGGGTTGGAAAAATAATAATTTAATGGACTGCTTCGGCACATCTTCACAGCTTCATTGTTAAGTCCATCCCTGCATACGTGGGCAGGAGCCACTGCTTTGCTCCTGCTCTGTTTCTCCAGGCAGTCTGCTTGCATTGAGCTGGTTTATTCCCTTTCACTTCAGCTGCTGAAATCAAGACCCCAGAAGCACGTTCTGGCAATTTACATGACGTTTTCCCATTTAATGGCTCCTCTTTAAAATATAAACACAACCTAATCTGCAAGTTCGCCGTCAGGCAGGCAAGCTTGCCCCCATACAATTGAAATAAGAAGTTGTTTACTGGAGACACTTCCAAAAAGGAAAAATAAGGGTCAGCAGACATGCCAAAAATGAAGTCCAGAGCTAGCAGAGGTTTCATTTCTCCTCTCGTTCTTTTCGTTCAAAGCTGCATAAAATGGCACCCCAAGAAGGATTTTGAGGGTACTTCATGGTCACTGGGGACTTAAACCCACTTAAAGCATTAACAAGAGCTCTGAGATTTTAGTTGAAGTTAAGTGAGCCTTTACTTTAAAACAAACTGAGCTCTGGGGTAGCCACACATCTCGGCTTTTGGGGAGAGGTAACAAGTACAAGCGAGTGACACCACAAGGCTTCTTCATTCATGTTCTGTGGAGAAAGTTCTTGGTTTAGAGATGTGCACTTCACTGCCACCATTCCCATTGGTGGTTGTAGTGATTATGTACTGGGTGGTTTGCTGCTGATTGCTTGTTTGCGATTCCAAGGTATCCGTGTGGGCTGGTGGCTGGGAAACGCCGACCGGCACCTCGCTGGAGAGCGAAGAGTTTTGTTTGACGTCCAGATCAGGCTGACCTTCAGATATCACGTAGTGAGTCTGCATGGGGAATATAAAACATTAAGTAATAATTGTTGCATCCTCTGTAACGTTTCTGTTCCAACAGTCTGTAACTTTTCTGTGGCTGTGCTGGAAGGCATTTCTGTAGGAACAAGGTGTTTTGAATTTCATTTGTATTTCACTTAAATGAATTTGAGAGCAACATAATCCTTGTCCTTTGGTTTGAACTACATTAGGCTACTTTACATTTGGTTAACTTACAAATAGTTAAAATAATTAAACAATTAACATAACAGTACAAATTGAAATGGCAATTTTTAACCCAACCATTTTGAAAGTTGTTTTCATTTTCCACTTGTTCTAGCTGAAGCTGCATTTCCAGTGTCCAATACCAATGCAGTACAACAGCCTGCCTCCTGACACTGGACTGCTCACGAGGTAAGATAGCACTGACTCTCCTTATTTTGTCATCCTGCAGATAAGAGGAAGCTATCAAAATGTTTCTAGAAACTGTTCTGATATTTGATTAAATGCATACAGCTTAGTCATAAATATTTCTAATACTAATTGATACCACTAAGTCATCCTTGTCCTGCAAATGTGACCGAGTGAACAGTTTCAATTCGAAAGAGCTGTCCGTGCAGAGGCCAGACGGTGCTGGCCTTGCAAATGGCCAGATGCAGAACACTCTGATCACCATGTAGATGAATATGATGCTACTTCAAGGAAAGAAACCAGATCTTTTCCTTGAAAGCATAAGATTACGTTCTGCCTTTTGTAACCTGGAGTTTACAACATTCCTAGTTTTAAACAGTAGCACTTTTCTCCTTTGCTTATACCACAACACATCATATCATTTCTTATTTGCTTTGCCTACAGATTCTGCCCAGTGTGGAACTCATGACAATTGTTAAAGAAAGCAAATAATGCCCTTTCAGACTATACATCCTGGACCCTCTTTTGGCACACCAAAACCCTCTACTCTCTACCCCAGTTATCAATTTGGCACTCCTTTAACCTTCAAACTGAGGGCTTTAAGCCTGATGCGTTATTCTGGATGGAAAAAAGGTCCGTGATTGTTTCCTTACCTGAGTAACTGCTTTCACTTGCCCTGTGTTGACAGTGGTGACCGGGGTACCCACAGCGGTCTCTGTGATCACGTACTGGCCTTGGGGAATGGTCATCATCTGAATCTCGGATGCTAAAAAATGGAAATAGGAGAATCAAGACGTTCAGTAAGACACAAAGACCCCCTTGAAAGATAATGTCTTATGTCAGTAAGATTTGAAGCCTGAAACGGTGGCTGTTGAATAGAAATTCAGGTACTGTGAAGCCTTGTAAAACCCTACAGGTCTTGATGGAATTATGCCAGATAAGAAATCATTTCATGTCACCCTCATCTTCTGTAAGGTTCTTTCAGGCATCTCTCCAAATTTGAACAAGCTGCTATGCAACACATGGATTCCTGCTAAATACAAGTTCTTTGGAATAAAGGAGACCTGTCTGTCCTGCCCAGAACACGTATTGGATAATTACAGACCTACAGAAGAAAAGCTAGGACAACCATTGTCGTTTGTATAAAACCATTTATCTTCTTAGACCTCTATGAATATTAATCATGAAGCTTAATAAGCTCAGAAAATACTATCCCAGTCAGTAGCTGGAGGAATGTAGCTCTTATTAGTCCCCCATATGAGTCCTCTAGTGAGAGCTATGCTACTTACAATAACTCCGAAACGAGTTCCATGTGCTGGGAAGATACGTGTGCTGAACTGGAGCCCCTTGCTGCTGCTGCTGGAGGGCTTGGTTTGGTGTAGATGTATTTGTCTGCATCTGCGAGGGGCTGAGTTCCTGCTGAGGCTGTTGTGAGGAGGGACTCAAAGGCTGAGCTCCCACCTAGGGGAAAAAAAGGTAAGTGTTCCCAGTGTACTTGGGATCGCAGCCCTCTACTGTTACAAACATCCTGCTTATTAAGGGAAAACACAGGTGTAGGCAGTGGATCCTGTAGCTTATTGAGCATTAGAACCACAAAGCTCCTCCTTCTACAACTTGCTTCACTCTACAGTTGCGTAAGCAGAGATCAGGAAACAGAAACGGAGACACTGCTCACCAAAGGTTACAGAGTGAGTCTGTGGCAGAGAGCTGAGACAAAAGGCTAAATACCCAACAGCACGAGCAGCTGAACCTCAAATATTTGAGGGATGCCAGTTTCCATGTATCCTTTCAGCTGACCAACTTTATTTAAGCTGCAAATTTGTCAGTTCCCAAACCGTTAATCTCTATCTTGTATACAAAAAACCCAACCCAGAGCAAAACATCCCCATACACCCTAGGAACATCTGGGAGCTACCTGATGATCTGAGATGTTCATGTGACAGTTACTGCATGTGTGGCCCTTTACATGACACAGAAAAGATCATAGAATCATAGAATAACCAGGTTGGAAGAGACCCACCGGATCATCACGTCCAACCATTCCTATCAGTCACTAACCCATGTCCCTCAGCACCTCATCCACCAGTGCCTTAAACCCCTCCAGGGAAGGAGACTCAATCCCCTCCCTGGGCAGCCTCTGCCACTGCCCAATGACCCTTTCCGTGAAAAATATTTTCCTAATGTCCAGCCTAAACCTCCCCCGGTGGAGCTTGAGGCCATTCCCTCTTGTCCTGTCCCTCGTCACTTAGGAGAAGAGCCCAGCTCCCTCCTCTCCACAACGTCCTTTCAGGGAGTTGTAGAGAGCAATGAGGTCTCCCCTCAGCCTCCTCTTCTCCAGGCTAAACACCCCCAGCTCTCTCAGCCGCTCCTCATAAGGCCTGTTCTCCAGCCCCCTCACCAGCTTCGTTGCTCTTCTCTGGACTCGCTCCAGAGCCACAACATCCTTCTTGTGGTGAGGGGCCAGAACTGAACACAGGATTCGAGCTGTGGTCTCACCAGTGCTGAGTACAGAGGGAGAAGAACTTCCCTGGACCTGCTGGCGATGCCGTTTCTGATGATCTTCTGCATCATCAGTACATGCAATACACCAGCAGAGCAGACTGGTGGGGCAAACGTGTCCTGCAAGAGAAGAACGCGGTACCTGCGAAGATGGCTGAGCGGCTGGCGATGGCTCTGTGACCTGGATGTGCTGCACCTGGATGGCATGCTGGGTGTACGTCTGGGGGTCATGCAGCTGCCCAACGTCCACTGTGGAGTGCTGGGACTGGTGAGGTGAGGTAGCCTGGAGAAAAAAAAATCACAGCAAAGGTGTAGACTTCACATTTTTTGCAGAAGGAGCCATGTAAACCCCCTCTGTGCTATGAAGTCCGGAACAATGAAGTATTAGTGAGGCCATGAGCACTCCTTGTTCAAGGCTATGTTTACTCTCTTTGCACTCCTGGATCTGAAAACCATGATTAGTGTCAGTCACTGGACCACCCTCCTTTGTGAGCATCTTTCTGTAAAATGTACACATCCTCAATGTCTGCATATCCAGTACCGTAGCTTGACGTAGCTCTGTATCAAGACTAGAGCTCTGTCTACTTTTTTGAGCAAAACCTACTAATGATACCAACTGGAGTAAGTTAATTAAGTCTCAGATCTTGATAATATCAGTATTAGCTGCAGGAATCAGTATTCATGCCTTGGTATCATTAGAACAGCCATAGTCAATATTAGCTGGAGCCATTGGTTAGGCCTTCATTAACCAAATTCATAAGCTAATTTGTAATGAGGGTTCGGAAAGAACATGGAATTTCAGAATCAAATACAAATATGTGGTTGTTTCAGCTTTACCCAGTGGGTAACAGATTTGATGGTGATTTCTTACAGCTGCCCAAGTTATTTTCCTCAGCTCAGTTACTCTAGTTATACTCTGTTTTCATTTTTAGGAGCTGTTGAGCATCACAGAGAATGAATATTCTAATAGATCATATGAAGGGAAAAAGCGAGGGCTTTCCGTACTTCCAAATTTTGGCTGTGGCTCACTGAGAACAAGGAAGTACAAATTAGCCTTCTCAACTGCAAAATGGGTCACCCACTGACCCACTTTCCCAGTTGCTGGAAAACCTTCCTAGAGCAGACTCGAGCGAAGGGGCCCAGATGGGTAGAACTAAATTAGGACTGTATTGTATGTCTCCAGCAAGCTGATCAAGACTTGCAGGACTATTTATGGTCAGCACGTGATGCTTACAGTGGGAACAGCTGGGCATTATCAATCACTTTATCTGTAAAAATGGTCTGCACCACTTTTTGTAACTATTCCTTAACCAGCTTGCCAGCAGTACAGCCCCAAGAAAGCGCAGAGTCAAAAGCACATCAAGCCCGGCAGCAGGTTACTCACCTGGGCCACTTGAACGACCTGCAGCTGTATGTGCTGGGGCTGCTGCAAACCGGTTGTGGCCTGTGACACAGGGATGTACTGGATTCGCTGGTAATCTCCCTGGGGAGTTCGATAGTCCGTTGTGAGGGTCTGGGATATCTCCGTCATCGCTTGTGTCAGTAAATCTGTGGTCTGAGCAAGTAGAGAGATACACACCATCACCACCTATTGTCTACTGGACTGGATCCTTTTGCAGGGCTGTTGTTCTTCCACTGATGCTGCATCTACACTGACACCACTGGGCCCAGTCATTTATTTCCACAAGCTGAATGCGTAGAGGGGGTGGGGTCAAAAGCGATCACCAAGGATCGCCCAGAAGGATTGCTCTCTTCTGTCTAGATGCTGGCCAGGACCATTAAGGGCTAACTTAACATACAACAATAATAATACAGTGATTTTAATCTTTGCGCTTAACAGTATTGTATTTACCATCAAACCTCCTGCATTTATACAGAGCCGACTTGATTTCCAAGTGAAAAAGTGCTTCTTGGATGCATTCCACCTTTCCCCCTCACCTACCAGAGTGTTACTTTCCTCGATAACTCTATTTCTAAAGTGTGTAAAGACATTTAGCACCAAACAAACCAGGTTTTATGAAAACAACAGCATCCTGATTGCATCTGCCCATTTTCAAGCAAAATGGTCCAGTTTTAGTCTTCAAATAGGAAGTTTTGAACTGCAGCTATTAAGATTTTTAAAACTACGCGGCCTCCTAGCACCACTGAAAGACACAAGACTGATTTTCTAGTCTCATCTTGCACCTCTGTAGCAACTGATGCATTAAAAGCGGAGAGATCAGCCGCTGGAGGTACACATCACTTGGTTCTGTGCTGTCCAAAGGATTTAAGAAAGATTTTGACTCCTCTGAATAGTTTGGTCCCCAGTCATTGTCCAGCATGTCCTCTTGAACCCAAGGACTGCAAGCACCTCAGGAGAGCAGTCCCAGAGAAAATCCCTGGGCTGCATATTCCGGAGTTAATCAGGCATGTGTGGAAGAATTATGTGGAGTCAGTAGCATATGGGTCTGAATCAAAGAAGGGAACGGAGCAGGAAAAAAGACACCTTCTCAGAGCTCAAAAAAGAGAAATGCATAGCTCCTGGCAGAGCAAAACTACAACACACAGATTCAGGAACAGAAGTGATCTCAAATAATGTCTTAACACACACTTTACAATACTGTCTGCTACATAAACACTGAGACTACTGCATCAGAGGGCTTCTGTCCTGCTTGTTTCCCTCCGCTGGCCTGATCTAACATGTTTTGAACCCTTACCACGACGGTCTCTCCAGTAGCGCTGTCGGTGGTTAGAACAGCAGGAGTGGAACTGATGACCGCAGCGGCCAGTGGGGCATGGATGGCGTTAGGGTGCTGGGCAAACTCTGGATGCTTCTTGCGAATATGCTGGACCATCTTTGTCTGCAGAGAGATGTAAAAGAGCATTAGAAAGATGCTCAGCAACCGCTTCAGGTAAACTGCAACCAGACAGCCCTGCGGACTGCAGCTTTTAAGATTCCCTCGGTAAGGCAGCATCAAGATTCACACTATGGATGCTCTGGTCAGCAAGAAGGTGACAAGGATCACAAATTTGCTGCTAATTCGAGCAATCCAACACAGAGACATTGCCTCCATTGTCACAATCTGTAAGCCTTTTACCCTAACACAGGCCTTATGAGGAACAGCTGAGAGAGCTGAGGGTGTTTAGCCTGGAGAAGAGGAGCCTGTGGGGAGACCTCATTGCTCTCTACAACTACCTGAAAGGAGGTTGTGGAGAGGAGGGAGCTGGACTCTTCTCCCAAGTGACAGGGGACAGGATGAGAGGGAATGGCCTCAAGCTCCACTAGGGGAGGTTCAGGCTGGACATTAGGAAAAAATTTTCACAGAAAGGGTCACTGGACACTGGACACTGGCAGAGGCTGCCCAGGGAGGGGTTGAGTCACTTTCCCTGGAGGGGTTTAAGGGACGGGTGGACGAGGTGCTGAGGGACATGTTTTAGTGTTTGATAGGAACGGTTGGACTCGATGATCCGGTGGGTCTCTCCCAACCTGGTGATTCTATGATTCTACGATTCTAAGTATTTTGGGGACCTTTTCCAGGTCACTGTTTCTACATTTCATTTCCTTACTCCTCTCCCTCATTGCTGCCAGTGAGCAGCTTCCAAGCTTTTCCATTTGTGGCCACGCTCTGATAACATTTCCATTTTTTTCTTTCAAGCTCATGCCCTCTACTTAGGGAACCTTTTTTGCCACAAAATGAGCAGGCTGTGGCTGTTTTATCAGCACGCAGCATGAAATCAGTGCTCTGACTCAGCCTAAAAGAGCCCTGCTGGCGGAATGACAGAGGCCAGAGACCGTGGTGGAAGAGGATCAGCAGGGAGAGGCTGTGTTCTCAGGCTCTGGAACAGCCCCGTACCTTACTGCTGTACTGCTTGGAACAGTGCGGACAGCAGACCGGAGGGGTGGCTATAGTGCCTGTCAGCTGGGTGTGGGTGCTCAGCATGGGATCTGGCTCTCCCGGACCCGCAGGGCGCAGTTTCCGGATGCTTGGAGGTAGCTCAGCACCAGGATGGTTCTTCAGGATGTGCGCTTTGCGTTTACTGGCACTCTTGTACACCTGCAGGGTAAAGATTTGGAATGAAAATGGTGTAAACATGATGTCAGCACGGGAAATATCAGCGGCATGGTTTAGTATTTGACAGGAACGATTGGACTCAATGATCCAGTTGGTCTCTTCCAACCTGAAGAGATAATAATAATAAAGAAAGAGCTGCCTGTTACCTTTGCCTGGAAGGTTTGCACGTTGCTTTAGACAATATGTTTAGTTAAATCCCCAAACAATGACAACATGGTGCATGCAACTAGCCTCCAAAAGCAACTCCTCGTGCAGCATGCAGACACCATTTGAGAACACGGTGCATGCCACAAAAAACCATAAAGGTAAGAGGAAAACCTTTTTTGCCAGATACTTGAAAGTCAAATCAGAGAAGCCACCAATCTCCCAAGCTGCAATTTGCCCAATGTTTGTTTGTCACAAGGGCTGACGCCTCCGCTCTCACACAAGGCATCAGACTGTTTTAATAACCTTCAGTGATCAACATATTTTTTAGTTCTTTTTAGGGACATGAAACAAGTCTTCTGCAATTTATATAAAACTATTTGTTTTTTTCCCCTTTAAACAAATGGAAGGAGGCATCACAGAATGATGTACTGAGGATAAGAACAGGCAGTCAAAACACACTCCCTGGTAACTAACAGCCTATATGCATTAAAAGCAAAAGCTAGGGAGTAAAAACAGGAACCCAAAAGCAGCCCAGAAATGGCTTCAGGCTTCACTGAACACTGGGAATCACTGGCATGTGACTAAGTAAGCAGCTTAAACTAAAAGGAGTTAAAGACTAACCTTTAGAAGCAATACAGAAACCAAAATACATCAGTGCTCATGAATTACAGATAGGATACTCAATTCTGGGTTGCTAAGGGTGGGTGACTGCTAGCTGGATCACAGAACTGAAGTTTTACCAACTCCAAAGACAGCAGAAAAGGAGAACTACAGTTTTCAGTTAGCGTTAGGCTGCCTTGGCCTAAGCACATTTTGTCTTTCTTTCTTTTGGATAGTGCTGCAGAAGAGTTGCTGGCAGACACCTCAAAAAAAGCTCCAAACCCTGCCAGATGTTTCTTTGCTAAGAAAAATTGGTTGCATAAAGGTGTAGGACGAAGCTACCCTCCAAGGGGTGACTTCCTTACAAACCTTATCACAGTACTGACAGAAGTAATCTCTGTTGGGTTTGATGATGGGCAATGTGAGTTCTGGCACCTCTTCTATTTTCATGTCTGGATGTCTCTTTGATAAATGATTCACCTTAGGAGAAAGCAAAAAAAAAGAGAACAAGAGAGCATATTAAGAAGGAAGCCAAGCATTTTCTTCTTTTCCTGGACATGGATAACAGCCAAACCAAACCTGTAATGAGCCTAGCCAGCAGCACCGGAAGCATTTGCTGCTGCAAGGGTTATTTGTGCACTCCCAGGCAGCTGAAGGTAATTGCTAGATCACATTTACAGTTTCTTTAATCAAAATAAGAGGAGGAAGGTTAAAATAGCTTGCCAGAATTCTCCTGCAGCTCAGGGTGAAGTAATGTGAAGGACCCACGCCCAGGGAGGCCTTTGCTAGCAGAGATAACAACCCTCATGAAATGTTTGCAAATAAGATCTCTTGCTGCATAAATCTCTACACAGCAGCAGTGACAGGGCACAGCCAGGAGAGGCCCCTTGAGGAGGAGGAGAAACAGAAAACCAGGAAAGACAATCAGGAAAACTGAGCCAGTGAGGCCGAGCTAGGCAATACATTAATCTCGTGTTCTGCTAAACACATCAATCAGCATTCGTGTGGCGATGTGGTAGTGACAGCCATACAACAAACTACACAGACATACACGTCTGCTGAAAAGACAAGGCACATTATTTTCTAAAAAAAGATATATAATCTCAACTCAGCTACAAAATTCTCCCAGTTTCACAGCATCCCTGTGTTCCAACCATTGGAATTCCAACTTTTTTTTCCTTAACTATTCATCAAAATTGAGTAGAGAAGATGCAAGGGGTGCTACAGCACACAGCCACTCACCAACATCCCCCTCCGGCGGAAACCCATCATACAGAGGCGGCACTTGAACATGAAGCTTTCATAGTCAGTGGAAGCTATCCGAGGTTTGAATGTCTTTGAGCGGCTGATTCGATCAGCTTTCTTGGCCTCCCTCTCCGGGTTGTGCATCCTCTGCATGTGCTCTCGCAGTTTGTCTTTCCTCTAGGCAAAGAGCAAATCGGGGAGAAAAATATCAGCACCGCTTACCTGTTACAAGGAGAAGCCACTCCGTAAGTTCTTTGGAGATCTTGCTCCAGCTTTTCCTCTCTAGTGAGACAGAGTTGCACACTCAGTGTTGGAACCTCAATAGAAACCCTTTGGACTGAGGTTTATCCTTCAAACTAAGATGAGGTTGCTCAGCTACAAAAGCAAGAGCCAAAGTAATGCTAACTTAGCAGCATCCATAAGAACTAACCCCTCTGCTCTGGCTTTTCTTTGGAATTATCTAAAGCGTTAACACTCAACCCTGTACACCCGGAAACTCACATCAAATAATGCTCTTGGCTGAGGAGTCCCTCATGTCCTACAACAGCACAGAATCCACTGGCCAGATACAATCCAGCCTTGCTGGCACACACTGTCTAGAATGTGCTGCTTCGCCTGCAAATACCTTGTAAGAAACCAGGTGACAAGGAGCAGGCTGCAGCTGCCACAGTTTACCTGGCTCACAGCCTGCTCCATCTGGAAAGGCATCTGGTTGTCATGTGTGGACAAGATGTATCGCATGGACGCTAGCACCCTGTTGGCAGGGTCGTCTTTTCTGTCCTTTTTAAAAACGGGCATGTTACCCTTCTTCCAGTCACCAGGGACTTCTCCTGATTGCCATGACTTTTCAAATATCACGGAAACTGGCTTGGCAACCACATCTGCCAATTCCCTCAGGACTCTGGGATGCATCTCATCAAGTCCCATAGACTTATATATGTCCAGGTTCTTCAGGTGGTCACGAACCTGATTCTCCGCTGCAGTGGGAGGGGGTTTATCCCCCTGGTCACCATCTTGCTGTCCCATGACCCAGGAGGGGTCAGAAGAGCAGTTACTGGTGAAGACTGAGGCAAAAAAGTTGTTGAGTACCTCAGCCTTCTCCTTGTCTGTTGATATGAGGTCACCATTCCCAACCATCAGTGGCGGTACGTTCCCTTTGACTTTCCTCTTTTGATTGATGTACCTGTAGAAGCTGTTCTTGTTAGTCTTTACTTCCCTTGCCAAGTTCAGCTCCACCTGCGCCTTGACCTTCCTGACTTCATCCCTCCATAACTGGGCAGTGTCCCTATACACGTCCCAGGTTCCCCGTCCCTGCTTGCTCTGCCTGTGTAGTTCCCTCTTCTTCTTTAGTTTAACCAGCAGGTCTCGACTCAGCCATGCCGATCTCTTCCCTTCCCTGCCTGATTTTCTACACACGGGGACTGAGCACTCTGGCACTTTATGGAAAGCATCCTTGAATATTTTCCAGCTCTGTTCTCGAAGTACCACTTTCCTGAAATTTAGTGTCCTGACTATACTCCTCACCTGTCCCATGTCCCTCTGGACCTTGAACTCCACCAGTGTGTGATCACTGCAGCCCAGGCTGCCTCCTATGCTAATATTGCTGATGAGTTCACTTGTATTGGTGACCATAAGCTCCAGTATTGCATCTCCTCAGGTGGGGGGTCTCTCTCAGCCAGACTAACAAGCTATCCTCAATGCACTCCAGGAGTCTCTTGGATTGCCTACAGCTTGCCGTGCTACTTTTCCAGCATATGCTGGGGTGGTTGAAGTCCCTGAATAGGATAAGAGCTTGTGAGCATGAAGCCTCCTGTAGCTGAAGGAAGAAGACTTCATCAGTTGCTTCTCCTTGATCGGATGGCCTGTGGTATACACCAGCCACAAGGTTGTTGTTGGTTCTTCTGTCCTTAATTTTGACCCACAAGCTCTCAACCTGTTTGTGGCTACTCTTCAAAGACAGCTCTTCACAATCTATCCCTTTCCTCTGATAGAGAGCAACACCTCCACCCCTCCTTCCTGGTCTGTCCCTTCTGAACAGCCTGTAGCTGTTGACAGCCACACCCCAGTCATGGGATCAGTCCCACCACGTTTCCGTGATGGCAACTAGATCATAGCTTTCTAGTAGCATGGTAGCGTCCAGCTTCTCCTGCCTGTTACCTAAGCAGGATATCCACTGATATCCACTGACATAGGCACGAAGTTTTCTCAACTCAACTGATGAAAGCAATACAACCCAAGCACCTGGCAACCGAGCTGTATAATGACCTGGCTCTTAATGAGAAGATGAAACTTCCTTTGCTATTCAGTGATGAGAAATAAGATCTGATAGATGAGACGTGCTGTTACAGCAGAGCACGCTGGGGTGGATCTTGCCCCTCGTCCATCAGAAATGAGTGCCATAGCAAGGCAAAGCAGTGCATGCAACAGGCAGGCACACCTAGCATGTTTACACACGTTAGCTTCTTCCACCTTTGAGAACATGAGTTTCTCAGCTTGAGGAGAGTAAAGAATGGTGTTCTCCACCTCCATCAGGAATGATCCAGCCAAGAGCCATCTTACTTTGAACTGCTTGCCACATGTGGAGCACAGGAAGTCTTTGCGGTCTGAGTGTCGCAACATATGGAGTCGTAGCTTGTCAGGACGGCAGAAAGCCTTGTCACATTCCGTACACTGGTAAATCTTTTCTGAATGGAAACTGCGTACGTGTTTCTTGACCTAGAATCACAGAATCACAGAATTGTTTAGGTTGCAAAAGACTTTTAAGATCATGGAGTCCAACTATAAACCTAACACTGCCAAATCCACCACTAAACCATGTCCCTAAGTGCCACATCTACAGGCAAATGGAATTTATTCACAGGAGAAGAGTGCTGCTTTGGGCTAAGGCAGAACATTGTCTCTGACTTTTCAGCTAAGCCTGACAGTTCTCACCAGAGCAATGGGCCTTCAGTGTGTAGAGGCCACTGCTACTTATTCCTGTGTAAATCAAGGCCATCTCAGAGCTGGTGGCCAAGGGGAGTCACACCTGCTGGGAGGAGAGGGTAGGACAAGTGACCGAGCCTGGCCAATGATGTATTCCGTGCCATACATGTCATACTCAGTATAAAACCTTAGAGATCACAGGAGTCAGCTCTCTTCTTCCATGGCTGATGTTCAGGGAGGACCTCGCTTGTCTGTCTGCCCCTGAACCCTTCCACATCTCCTGAATTCAGATCCTGGATCCAGATCCTGGATCCAGTTCCTCAGTCCAGCCTGAGACGTTCCCTGTGGCTGCCATGCAGCATCCTATACACATAATATTAAAAAGAAAAAAATAACATATCTTTCTTCTATAATAGTTGTTGCATTAAAGCTGTTTCAGTGTTAGTTTCCAACCCACAAATCTCTCCCTTGTCTCCACTTTCCTTTTCCTGAGAGGGATTGGGATTAACAGCTGCCCAGCTTTGCTACTGACCTGTCCAGGATGGGGAATAAACCCGGACAACTGGTAAATCTTTTCTGACTGAAAACTGCATATGTGTTTCTTGCTCTAGAATTGCAGATCATAGAAAAAAGGAATTTATTCAAAAGAGAAGAGTGTGCAGTGAAATTGCCTAGGAAAAACTCTTAGTGAAAAGGATAAAAAAAGAAAGGGAAAAAGTTCTAAGAGTTCTCTAATCTTCTTTGTCTTAAAAAGTACTTTATCAGAACCGTCAATATCTTGGCAATGGTTTCTGTAAAACCATAATATCTTTGTTATCCATCTGATGGACAATTTGATTTCCCCAAGACTGATTCTCGAAGGCATCAGCTACTGCACAGTTGAACATCTAATGGGCAGCAAAAGGCCATGATGTACCAGTTTCATCGAACGTCCGTGACTTAACACTTTCATCTGAGGTTCATTATCTTTACTTCATTGATAACAAATCTAAATGTAGGGACTAACTCTTTTCAGCCAGAGAGAATGAGCTTGCAATTACAGCTGGCAAAAAACTCATCAATACAACAACTTCGACAAAGAAGCATTTGCACACCATTGAGACTAACCTTGACCTATTCAACCATCTAGTGGGCTTTTTTCCCCCAATAAAGTATTTAATGAGGCTTGACATTTGAAATCCAAGCATTACTCAAGAAATGGATCTGTAGTGAAATTGTTACTGACCACACATGGAACAAGTTGGTATCTTTATCTGCTCCATATAGAAGTATTTAAGCAGGCAGCAGCCTACGGTGACCACACTTGACTGTTCACATACTACCAAATGAAAAAAATCACCTTTAAATTCCAAAATAGAGCTGAACAGCCAGGAAAAAAAAAGTGGGATCCTCCTCTGAGTGGCTCACTTTCACAGGAATGTTTATGGGGAAACAGACGCACAACATTTCTGAATTAATATTTTTCCTGGTTCAACACTTGTGGAAGACAAAGGGTTTTGCCAGGATGGAATTCTATTAGTAAATCACTTTCTCCCATCCTTTTCTCTTTAGCCTATCAGATAGTCTATCAGTTCCTATTACTTGATATAAACTCGATTTCTACATTTCAATTTCAGGCAGGCAGCTCAGCAAGACACATCAACCTCTTTGTCCCTGTGAATAATGAACATGTACCTGGTACAGCTTAGTATTTTTCTCACTGAACATCGAAACAGCATCCTTAAATTCTATTAACGATCTTCTGCAATGGCTCCTCGCACTGCACAAAGTAATTACATCACTCACTACTCCAGTGCGACCTCTCCTAAGCAGTGTGCAGAGAAAAGGAGGAATAAAGCACTGAGCTGAAGCCCAGAGGGGAAGTCATGAAGCAGAGTATCCTGATCTGTTCTGGCATTTCTGCAAGGTGCTCAAACGAATTATCCTGACAAAAACTGTCAAGGCACTAAAAGATATTCGGATCATGTAAAACCACCATTTTTTTTTGGTTCAGAGTTTTAATGACAAAGGACAAGGTGTATTCAAATTCAAGCTGCATACAGCAAGAGACAATTCCTTCTTGTGCCACGGATCTGTATCAAAAGCAGTCAGGAGCTCTGCTTTAGGCATTTCCGAGGGCTGAGGGGCCACCCCTCCACTGTACAGTGCCTTCCAATGCCAGATTCAGGTACCTCATCTCATGATCTGGTGGAAAGAGGACTTCAGTTGCATAAGACAACATCTAGCAATGCTAGGTCCCTCTTCCATTTTGATTTCCAACTGGTACGGACCCCTTTCTTTTGTGAGAACGAACCAGCATGCTGTGTTATACAGGAGGAGTAATGAAAGATCCATAAACAGGGCACTTGCAAGAGTGCTGGAGATGGCAGCGCTTCAAATCAGTACAGCATCTCACCTGGATAAAATCCGGAAAGCGTTTTTTGCAGGTAGGGCAGGTGAAATAGCCATCGTTGACATGGATGGCCACGTGATCTTTAAGTAGGTCCAAGCGGTCAAAGGACTCGGGACAGAAAATGCAGGAGTATGTTTTCTGGTCCATGTGGAACTTCATGTGGCTCTCGAGAGCGCCGCTGTTGATGAAGCCCTTGTTGCAGATGTCACAAGTCAGAGGGCAGTTCCCTTCCCGTCCGTGAAACCGCAAATGCTGATCCAGTTTGTCCTTCTCACGGAAGGCCTTCCCACACTGCAGGCATTTGAACGGGCGGAAAGATTTCCGTATGAACAGGTGCTGAAGAGCTGCGTTCTGGAAGAAACATCAAAGACACTATTGGCTTTTATTGCTATAAATAGATTCCACATCCAAATATTTTCAAGATTAAATATACCAGATGATCAGTAAGCCTAAGCTTCAAAAAAATGCTTTTGTTTAACAGATACTGTCCTCATTTTACAGGAGGGGAAGCTGTGCCAGGCAGAAGTTAAGGGACAAATCTGCACTTCCACGCCCAGTTAGGAGAACACAATGTGGGAATTCCCTCCCCGGTCCTTATTTTCTATTGATTTAGCTAACTTTTGTCTTTAGCCTGACATTCTTCTGTAAAATAAAACTAAGCCCTCTCCAAAGCACTGACCTGAGCCTGAGAAAGGCTGCAATTCCACTTGATTTACAGAGAGTGGGTCAAAAATTCAGCCACCAGATAAAGGAAGGACAAGCTAATACCCCATCTTCATGCAGCAGCAGGGCTTATGATATCCCACAGCTCTTTACAAAATCAGCTTCTGCACCAAAGATCACCAGAGGTGTGCAGCAGTGGTTTAGCATTGCCTGGAAAACTTCTGGTGAAACACACATTCAATCTTTATTATCACAAAGAAGACAGAGTTTCAAAACACGACAGGAGGGGCAGAATGGCAGGTTTAGGTAAGGACTTGTGAGCAATTGGCTTGTCTTTTCCACTTAGCACATAACATGTGCAAGAGCCTCAAAACGAAGTAGAAAGATGAAAGACGAAACACACTGGTGCTAAATCAAGAGGAATTCTGATAGATTTTGTTGTCTACTCAAAGGGTAGTTGATGTTACGGAGTCAAACCTGAAACTCCTTTGCTTGATATTGTAAGAAACTAAGAACATTATGAATTGAGCACAATGTGGGTTGTGCAAATATTTGTTTTAAAATTTAATATACTGGGCTGCAATTCTTTTTCTCCAACCCTGCCATGCACAATTTCTCTCCTCAGTCCCTGCTTTGCTTGGTGTGTGCTTTCCTTCAGTCTGCCTTTTCTATAAAATTTCCTCCCCTTCCCCTTCAGATCGATGTTCCAGAGCCAACCCAGCCTGCTGGAGGGACACAAGCTGCTGGATGTGTTGCTTGAAGGAAGAGGCGAGTGTGCCCTGCACTTGTGTTTCAATGTTGGATGAGAATGTCTGTGTTGGGTAGTTGCAAAGCTGGAGGTCAATCGTACCTCCGCATGCAGCAAACCCCACAGCATGGATCACCCATGCTGTGCTCTCAAGGTGTGCTGCAATACTGCTATTTCTCTACAAGAAGCCCAACAAATACTTAGTCTTCTCCAAAATAAGATCTATATATCAGCAGTTATTGATGCCTTCTCTTTTTAGATGTCACACACAGCTCCTACGTCACAACAGTTAAATAAATGGCACTAGAACATAGCTGGCACCTCCACTTGCACACATTCTCCATGAGATACTTTCAAGACTTTCCTGGTGTCTTCTCTCCTTTTCTTCTGGTAATGTCAGGGCTCAGGTTTGCTGCGTCCCTTAAGTGTGCACCAGCAGCTGTCACCGAGGAAGTAAAGTCAGAAGTTCTTCGGCTGGAATGAGGGAACAGCTGGGGAATACTGTGAAATGCTATGGTAGGGATTAGATTAGTGAATTTGGATGATCCTTTTCACCATCTGAACTGCAGAGGGAAACCTACGCTTTCATTCCAGAAAAAGGAACATGAGAACAACTGTTTTGCTGTGAAACAGCTAAGTGTCCTACAGGAGCCCCAGATGGGCCCTCCCATGGCTTGTCATAATCTCTATTCTCCATTTGACATGTGGAGAAGTGGAGGCAATGGGAAATACAGGGATGCGCTGTAAGTCACACTGTGAGCTGGAAAGGTAGATGTGTGCTGTGTGAAAATTAACAAGTTGCTTGGAGTCAGGAGTGTATAATTTTCCTCTTAACTACTGTTCTTAGCTGCACTGTTACCACGTTTTGCTGTCTGTGACCCACAACAGCCTAAGGAGTAAGGCAGAGGGCCAGACCTCTCAACCAGGGAAACCAACATGGTCCCACTGTCTCAAAGACTGCAGAAAGGTGAAACCTTTTACTGCTCTTTGGTTAGAAAAACTATCCACAATGAAAACAGAAACAGAGAACTAAGTGTTGTCTCATTAACTGACAACACTGATCTCATGCAAATCCTCCAGCACTCTAAGATGGACATTATAGTACTTCATTCAAGCTTCACCCCTATAATATTCACCTCAAATTTGCAATTAATTATTATGAAAAGAACCAGAAGAGTGCACATTGCTACTCAGATAACACTTGGTTCTGGACTCTGCTTGTTTAAAGAACATGACACGTATGATGCGAGGTCAATCAGGAAACACCAAACGGAAGCTGGACAAAACAGCATGGAAGGCATGTTACGTACCAGTCAGTTAGATACAGCAGAAAGGCAACAAAACAAAAAACCAAACCAAACCTACCTGCAGCTCCAGCTGAGCAGGCAGCATTGGGGGAGAGAAAAATACTTGTGTTATGCAGTGGACTTTAAAACAGAAGCTTTGACTGCAGCAACAGTCACGCTTCTGCGGGTCAGTATGAGGGCAGCTCTTTTAGCTGGAGTTTACTCTTTACTTAGGCAAAACTCCTTGGAGGTTTTTGCCTCAGGAAACACTAAGCAGATCTTCAAGGTTTACCCTGTAGTTAATAACTGCCCAAGGGAGTTAAAGGCCAAAGATAAAAACCACAGATAATCTTGAAGGTGTTTTGTGACCTTTCATGTTTTCTGAGAGCTGATTAATAATGATGTAATGCGTACTACAGAGCCACGGTGAGGATGAAACACTTTTAGCAGAAGGAAACAGGGCAGGATGACAACAGAGCAAATATTGCAAGAGTGGAAAAGTTAAGGAGTAGGGATTTTTTTTTAAACTCATTTTGTTTATACTCTTTGTTATACAACTGTTTGCCTTTCCTTCAGCACGAAAAAAATGTGCTTTCCAAATCGTATCCCTGGCACTTGCATCCTCTGGGTAAAGTGCTCACCTACACAAAGGACGTTTTAAGATCAGGTTTGTATGCAAAAGATAAAAACAATTTGGAAATGCGGATGTTTCTAGGATCAGCCCATAGACACTGCCCAGAACTGAATTAAACACAAATATTCGTTTTGGCTGTGGACCAAACATCCCTCTAATCTGTTGCCAGAGTAGTTGGAGGGAAGGTGCATCTCTTTCCAGCACTAAGGACACGACTGCCACATTCAAGGTCTGATCTCCAAGGTAACTCCACAGGGTCTAAAGCAGATGCTGAAGAATGAACTGATCCTACCAGGACTTGAGCCCTGGGGCGCCAGAGATCAGTGCTTCCAGCTGGAATGAAAGCACTCACAGAGCATCACTGCCGTAAACCTTAAAAGACTTGAAGACATTCACAAAGAATTACTGGTTGTGAAAATTAAATCCTACTTTAGTAATAAGGAGGAAGTAGAGCTACACAGGCCTCCGGATCATAATCAAGAGTCAAGACTCCCGCCTGTTCTTTGGAAGTGAATGATGTACTACACATCTCCAAACCAAACATTTGCTTGCTTATATCATTAAGTGCATGTTGCTGTAAGAAGGTGCTGCGAATGGTTGAACTGAACGAGCACTCATAGGGTGCAAGGGCTTCCTGTGATTTTTCAGTGTTTAAAAAAACAGTACTTGCTAGTTTACTCTTATCCCAGGTTCTCTTTGCTCACAGTCTGATGCAATACAAAACAGCACTGTGCAGCCATCCCTCTGCCATTCTGCCAGCACCCCTAGCTCAAAACATCTCCAGGACTTTGCTGAACATGAGCTGTCAGATGCATGGGAAATTTGGGAGATTTGGGATACAAACATGTCACTGAGGACTAAACCACCACTGCATTCCTCTTAGTTGTGATCCATTTGTGATGAATTTCCAGGTAACAAAAGCTGAGTCACAAGACAAAGAAGCAATTTCAGTATTTTCATCCCTTTTTTCCCACATTTACTGTTTTAAGATCTTGAGTTCACATCTTGGGTTCAAACGTTCGTGGAAACAGGCAACACTTTCTCTTCCAATCACACCCAGGTCTTAAATTGCTACTGAGGAAGCTGTGGCGTATGGTAAGCAGTAAATATCCATGCTCTTTACTGTCAAAACCTCTGCATCTGTCTTTGTGCTCTGTCACCCACCCTTCAATGCATTCAGCAAAAATCCTCCAAGCTTTTAACATATGAAAATCAAATTACTGGTAGGAATTTGTCATTGAGAGAGTGCAAGCATTTTACATGGTTGAAACTTCTGCAGCCTTAATGAGCCCAAGACAAATTCTTCCTTCAAGATATGCCGCAGCATTTATGGGAGTAACAGCACTGCTGGTCACACACACATTGTTATAAACCTAGAGCAATATTTGGCTCAGCATCTTCCTGTATGGAACAGTTACTCAACTCTTTTCTAATCCTTTCTCATCCCCTAAAAATGAAGTCTTTCCCCAATTGCAGCTGTTCCTTTCTGTAATCAAAATTTTACACATGGAAGAGAAAGAAAAAGATTTTAGGCTAAATAATCCAATCTCACAGTTACATGGCTTGAAGGATTATTTGCTTGAATCGTTTCCCTCCCACACATAGTTGGGAAAAAACAGCTCACTCAGCTGACACAAAGCTCAGGCTCAAAGTATTTGCTGTCAGTACACAAAGGTCTTAGCACCTGTTTCAATCTCACAAAGACAGGCAGGTTTTTCTTCCCCAAGAAAGTACTTTATCACTAAATATCATCATCATCATCCACTACGTGGATCTAAACTGAGGTTCTCTTTGGCAACTATTTGTAAGACTAGAGTTCTGAGAGACGCAGATGGTGCTGTGAGCAAGTCATTACTCTGCCACAGCACCATGATTCAGCCGGCTGCTCGAAGCATTCCTGCTTGCCAGCTTGGATGGACTGCATTTCTGTGAAAGAATTACTGTGCTGGAATTGAATCAGCTCCAATCGGTGATCAGCATTTATGAGATACTAGTTCTTTACATGAGATTTGTCTTCCTCTCAGTGCAAAGCAAATTGCTAGGAATGAGATGCTTTATTGAGGATTTGGAAACGGACACAATAGTGAGAGAAAGAGACCAGCTGGTCCTGCAGGCAGAGCCAGCATTTTCTGGGCTACAGCAAATGGAGAGGGTGAGAGAAGCCACGATCCACCATCCTCTTTGCTTACCCTGATACGCTTTGCTCGCCTCATGTCATCTGCTGTCATGGTGCTCTGCGTAGGCACCGTGCTCTCATCATGCTGCGGCTGGATTTGTAGTGGGTGATTTTCTGACTGCTGCTCCAGTGCCGACTGCGTCTCTGATGGCACTGGAGTCTGTTCCTGCTGCTCCAACCCATTCAGTGTGGCTTGTCCGGCCTCATCAAACTGCCCCTTGCTGGAAAAATGCAGCAAGTCCTGAAATCGCAAACCATACAACCAGTGATTATTCCCCCCACCCACTGAAAAATGCTTTGATAATACTCAGCAGACAACATGATTTCTACATATTTTATCAGAAGCTGTAAATGAAAGATGTCTATGCTAACGCTTTCTTGCTTTGTTCCACTGATGCTCTCAGCAGATCACCTCCACCTACAGCAACAACATTCACAGCTGTAGGAAGGAGACTCTTGGCCATCGTAATGTGCGATCAGACACAGACAATTTAAACGACCCTGCTGTGAAAAGCCGAGCAAGTTCTTCTGCACCTGTGACCCTCCCGCTGCTTTAACCAAAGGTGCCGTAGGCTGCCCTGTGAGCAATATTATGACCACAGTGATTGGCACAGACCAGGGAAAGCAGAGAATTTCTGTCTCATTGAAACTGTTGTCACTTTGAACCATTATCACATTATGCAGTGTCCTGTCCTCTCCTCTCTAACAAACTGGCTGAAGTGCTGAACTGCAGAGTGACAAACGAGGTGATGATACTGTGCACTGTGTTCTGCTATCCAGTTTCCAGGCTCTGCATGCTTTCACCTACCCAGCAGCATACATCACCTACACTAGGAGGACAGGCTGAGGGAGCTGGGGCTGTTCAGCCTGGAGAAGAGAAGGCTCTGAGGAGACCTTATAGTGACCTTCCAGTACCTAAAGGGGCTACAAGAAAGCTGGGGAGGGGCTGTTTACAAAGGCTTGGAGTGATAGGATGAGGGGCAATGGGGATAAACTGGAGAGGAGCAGATTTAGACTAGACATAAGGAGGAATTTCTTCACCACGAGAATGGTGAGACCCTGGCCCTGGTTGTCCAGGGAAGAGGTGGCTGCCCCATCCCTGGAGGTGTTCAAGGACAAGTTGGATGGGGCTTGGAGCCCCTGATCCAGTGGGAAGTGTCCCTGCCCATCACAGGGGGGTTGGAACTGGATGATCTCTAAGGTCTCTTCCAACTCAAACCATTTTATGATTTATCACACAAAGCTCCTCCTCTTTTGCATTAGCATGAAAGAAGAGGGAGAGTGTTTGGAGCAGGGAGGACATGCCAAAAATCTACATTATTTTGGTATAAGTTCAGTAACTCCTCCAAGAAAAAAAAAAAAGACATAGATCCTTAGTTGACATCACTTAATGCAACCAAGGAAACTGAAAAGCATGAGCTAGGAAACAGAGCACCATAAGTACATGAGCTCAAGGCAGGTATTGTCAGAGCACAAAAACAGCATGGGAGAAGAAAGTCAAGGAGGTGCCAGGAGCGCAGCTGTTACAAACCGGGACTGCTTACCAGGGAGACACTTAGCAGAGCAACACGCCAGCCGAATGTCCAGTCCTGGTTTAAGTGGCAAGTTTCCACACTCGCTGTGCTCACAGCATCTCAAGTCTCAAGTTCTCAGGCAGATGAACTCGTGCCTAGTCACGAGCAAAGCAGGCAAACCTCCAAAGGCCTGGGACACAACCACAGCCCTGCTCTGCTGCATAGAGAGATGTGAACTAGCTTCAGGCCACACTCCAAGTTGGCAGGATGGGAGCCACCACCAGTCCAGAGGCCATTCAGACACATTGAGATGGGTCAAAGCCCAGTAAGCTCTGTCTCGCTGGAGTGAAGAGTTTGGGAACAGCATTATGCTTACTTCTCTAAATGCAGCTGGCTTCTGTCAGGTCAGCTTGCAAAGAGAGTGATCTTACAACTGTCTGCATTTAATGCAACGTTCAGGGCAATGCTGTGTGCTCTGAAAATGAGCAGCAAGCACTCATAATAGACAACATATACATTCCTCCCTCTGAGTCAGCACCAAACTGTGACCCAGCGCGGTGCCAGAGGAAAATTACCGCTCCAGATATCAACTTTCAGCAAAGTCATAAAACAGAGCGACCGATCCACTGTGACACCTTTCATAAAAGGACTTGGTGGCAACTTAAGCATGGTCAGCAAAAAGAATTCAGCATTTCATTCATGTAAGTACATCACATTAGGGCCCTACAGAACACAACCTACAGCCACAAGCAAAAGAACATTTTGCAATAAGCATGCCTACAGGAGGCCTTTCAGTTAATATTAACAAGTTAGAAAGAATCATAGCTCAAACTGATTTAATTCTACCAGCAACAGTTGTAAGACGAGACTCTGACGTCACGTTCCAGAAAGGACAAATAGGAACCTAAATTCCCATTACAGTTTTACTGCCTAAATTACTTCTGTGATGTTGCTAAACTGCTGCAATAACCTATCTCACTGCTAAGTGCTTGGAGATGAAAGTTGCTGTAGAAATGCAAGTGATTTTGCAGTTTTTATAGAAGCTAAGTAGTGTGCTCTCCTGGCAGAGAATCACAGCTGCAAACCCAAGAATTATTTGAGTATCAATCCACAGCACACCTGCAATTTGCACTGATGCCCCAAATTCTTTTAGTCAAGAATTTATGCCCCACGTGATTAATTTTTTTATCTCCTCCCCATCCCCCAAAATATACCTGCGTCCCTTCTTCACACTTTTCCCCATTTTCACTGGTTACTTCCATACGCATGAATTTGGGAGGGCGCCCCGGGCGTCTGCCTGGTCCAAACCTCCTCTTTCCTCGCCCGCGACCTCGGCCTCTGGCTCTGCAGAATACATAGTGCTCCAGGTTAGATAAAAAAGATGGACTGGGAATCTCCACTGATTTTATGTTTTCCTTCTCTGCATTGCTATTTGCCCATTCAACTCTGTAACAAAGACCTGCAGTAAATAATAAAACCCGAAGAAATTCTGGAAGCAAACAAAAGGGACCTGGCTGGTATCTATTTTGTGCTCTATGAGAAACCAAAGTCCGGAACGCATCACAATTCATTTCACTGATCATGAGACCAAGAGGACTCCTGGCTTCTAGCAAGTCCTCTGCCATGGCAACTCTCCTACTTCCAATACCCTGGTGTATGGTGTGCTGGAAAGCATTTTCAGGAGGATGGAAAAAACACACGTGAAAAACAATTGAAAACCTGAAGCCGCAACATCCCTGCCCAACAAGGCCTTTACCATGGATGTCAGGCAATAAACTGAAGAGAACCATTTTCTGTGTCAAAACAAAGAAAACAGAATGCAGCCACTTGCTAAGTTTCCAGAAAAAGGCACCAGTACCTTCTGCTCGCTGATGGATGTTTGTGGATTCAGCTTTTAATAGACCAGGATAAAATACCTTGCCAGCCCAGAGAGGTGCCAAAGCACTCGAAGTTTTGTTCTCCGAGCTCTGTATCTACAAACATCCAAGAAGCATCATTATTTCAATATTGTGGTACTGAAACGATATTTTAAGCCATTGTCAAAAATCCAAAAGCGAACCAAAAAAATCTCATGTTTTCCTGAGATATTTATTTCTCTCAAACTGCTTCTTTTGCAAAGTCTCTTGCATCCACCAGCTTCCTGGTGCCATATTCTTACCTTCTGGTGCTGAGCTACTCCCTCACAGGTACCAAAGTCGGCCAGTGAGATCTGTGGGGCAGAAACCCTCCTTTCTGCCAGTTTGGGAAGCACCACAGTGACACACAGACAAAACTAAAGCTCCCAGTACCTGCTGAAGAAGTCCAGCTTCTCATCGTGGGAGTTGAGGTGCTGCTGAAGTTGCTCTGAGCTCATGAAACGACGATTGCACTCATAACACGGCCAGTTCTTCTCTTGCTCTCTGAGAACTATGTTCAATTGGAAATGTCAATAACACCATTTCAGTCACCACCAATTAAACGCCTCATTTTTAACCCAAGGCATTCTGTCCTCTGTGGGCTGTATTTCTCCCCTGAAGGTTAGAGGGACTGAGGAACATCCAGCACTGTTCCACTGAGCTTTGCTTTCATCCCCTTTGCGCTGTGGCATGGCCACAGCCCATTGCAGAAAGACAGAAAGGTCGCTAGGGACAGTTCACACGGATTACGTACTCTGCTTGCAATTCAGGGAGCTTTTGAAATGTACCCTTGTATGGAAGGACACCTAGAAGACTCTGTCAGTGGCATAAATTAGGAGAGGTCAAGAGAAATTTCTCAATGCAAAGCAGCAGCATATCGGTTTACGACAGGCTCAACATTTGACATCAAGTACTGAAACATGCCTCTCTCCAGCAGCAATGGAACGCTTCCCAGAATCTAAACTGGAATGTCATACTGTAATATTAGCATGAGAAGACTTAGCAGAAATAAGTCCAAATAATGCGATCTAGATTTGGTTTAACTTGCCTTAATCTAACAGAAATCTGGGAGCACTGTACAGGCCATTCACTTGTGACTAAGAGGCACAACACCCAGCCACCCTCACAGTGCAAACACCAAGAGCAGAAGAGCCCGTTACCCTTCCTTTCCTCCTCAGATATGTCATGGATCTTCTGGTTCACAAACTCTGCGTACGAGGCAGCGTACCACACCTGCAGCAGGAACACAAGGTTATAGAGCACTTAAATGGAATCAGAACTACAGGGAATTTGTTTGAGAATGTTTTTAACCTATACATTTACTTCACTCGCTTTAACACTGACTCCTATTGCTCCTTTCCTCTTCAATAACAAAACCTATGGAGACCAATATGTCCCTACTGAGGAATAAAAGAGCTTCGCTCAGAAAGCATATCCTTTTAATTTTAAGGTATAGCCTCCTAATATGAATGTTAATCTCACACATGGCTACCAGTGCCTGTACAGGAAATAAGATAAATCTCTTTAGACCCAACTGTACAATTGTGAAGGATGGATGTCGGCAGAATACTGTTACTTGCTGTACCAAGAGGAATGGAAAGGTTTTAACTTGAGAGATTTCCCATTTCTTTCCTGCGCTCTTTACATAGACAACAAGCACCACCGTCCACAGAGACCCATTTGAAATGTTTCTGGTCTTCTGAAGGATTGAAGAAATATGGTCCTGCTTCCCAAAACAAAGAGCTGATGCACTGCAGCATGTTGAATCTGCCTTCATTATACGTGGGATTTAGGAGGCCATCAGCAGAGAGGACCACAGGAGGCAGAAAGACAAAGTCCATTAAAATCAGATTTTTACATTTAGCTGAGAATTTTTGCATCATCTTATCCTACTGTTTGATTAAAAACATTCAATTTTAGAAGAGGCTTCTTAAAGAAGGCATGAACAGATTTTCAGCATGAATCCTGGGCAAGTTTAAACTTGCAGGGGGCCGCAGGTGTTGTCACAGCATGCTAAGTGGCATTTCTAACACCTTCAGAGACTCACTAACGGGAGCATGTTACGGTGCAGGCACCTCCCTAGCTATATGAAGAGGAGAGCCTGGAGCTCCAGTGCTACTCACCTGTTGAGTCAGGCAGAAGTTCTCTGCTTTAACTGCCCCTCCCAGTTCAGTCTTTGAACAAAAACTGTATGAAAGCCCTACCTCCACTCAGTGAGCAAAACACTCTACAGAACACAGGTAATTAGCTTTAAATTATCAAACAGATTTTACCCTAAAAGACACTACTAACACATGAAGCAAGAAACACAGTGCTTCTGCAGGCAGGTCTACAGATTTAATTGAAGTCTGATTTCAAATTCATTTAAAAACTGTTGAGAAAATTATGTTTGGATACACTTAAAAGGGGTTAACAAGGTTTCTAGCGATTCAGCTTAAATTAAGGACTGATTCTGGGGAAAGGGAAAAAAGAATCCTACTTTTAAAAATCAACAAGTCTGTAAGTGAGCTTTTGCCTGGGTTTAGCTAAGTGTATTTAAAATAGGTTTTTTTTACACTGTTGAAAATTACATCCAAGAAAAGATTTGAAGAACAATTTCCTGATATCAGCCTATTTTGGTTAAACCCAGTTCCCCAAAAGATGTTGAAAATAAAGGTCAACTCAGCCAGCCACACTGCTTTGAGCTCGAAGTAATCAATACATTTTCAGAGGGAACAAAATGTAACTCACAGGACAGTCATAATATCCTTTATCATTTTCCACATGCAAAGCCTCAAAAGTTCCAGGAGAGGCAGGCAAACTGAGAGACCACATTCACTTAAGGGGCCTGAAAACAAGTGAAGGGCACACAGGACTAACGGGGAAGGGCACTCCGAACTAAGTGAATAAGATCGCTGCAATAAAAATTAGATTGCATCAGCAAAACACATGCAGTGTAAAGAATGACAGTGACAGACGAATCATTTACATACTTTTATTTTAAACTGTCTCATTTTATGCCTGAGCCAAAGCTCATTTGAAATCCCTAGGTTAGTGGCTAACTGCTTACTGACTGCAGTGACATTTGATTCAGGCCATCATGTGCTTTATCGGAGAAAAAAAGACCTAAAACTATTTACAGCAGTCATTTCTGGCACTTGGAGATGCACTTATTACTTAGCAACTCCAAGATTCGATTTCATCAGTAATAAAACGAGTCACGAAACACGGGTGATGCCATACCTTGAGCTCCTGCTTGGGCTCCACATTCTTAATGGTTGTGTAATAAATGTGGTGGCCATACTGATAGGCAACCAGGTTCTGCTCCAAATGATTTTGAGCTGGACGCACAAACATCATCCAGTTACAAAGAGCTTCGCTGGAAAGTTCAAACCACAGATCCTCTTGCAAATCTCTGTCTTTTCTGTCACCCTTATCAAGGGACACCTGTAGCAAAACCCAATTACATGTGACTGAAACTGCCTGGCACCAGGTTCAAAGGAATCTAAGTTTCTAAAGTACTGTGACCATGCAGCTTTTATATTAGGAAAGCAATGAAGACATCACTAATTTTCTCTTTGCTAATGAGAACCTGAAACAGTAAGCAGTTAGAAAAATCCTTAACAAATGGTAGAGATTTAATTATGGAGACACAACAGCCCTTTCCATGGCTTTCAAGGTCAGGAAGCATTCATTACAAGGGTCAGGATCTAACATGTGGCTATAAACGAGGCACAAAAAGCTGTAGCTTTAGCAGGCTATATTGCACCAGTTGGAAGGTATTTCCAAGTGACAGACCCACTTCTCCTTTCATTTCTGACTCGTCATACTGTCTTAAGCTGGAAGTAGCATTTCCTCTGCTGAACTTCTTGTGGGTTACTGAATCTGCCTGTGGTCACAACTTCATTGCCACTAACTATCAGAGACCAGCAGTCCTAAGACTGTGGACCTAATCTCCAGCAAATAAAAGACCAATTTCTATAAAGAAACCAGTAAATAAGTGGATAGAAGTGAGTCAAGTCCATTATACCTCACGCCTACAACTTGGCATGAGGAAGGGAAGAAACAAAAAAATCTCCTCCCTACATCTTGTCGAGGAGGGAAAGGGGAAGAGAATATTCTTAATTGAAGTTACAGCATGACACAAAGTAATGGCTACAACGCATCCTCAGAAGGGGCTGCTATTTTTATGTCCAAATGCTGCTTCAGCCCATGTGAGAGTGATTCACAGCACTAAACGCTACGCAACCTGTATATCATAACCCCATAGTGCCAGTATGCTCCCCACGATTGTGTCTTCATGAATAACGGTAGATCACAAGCCAAAGCAATCTGGGTGTTTCTGAGAAGTAACACAAAAACACCTCTTGTGAAATAACTGATCACAGCAAAGCAACAAATACATGAAAACCAAAGCTTAAGCGCAAATCGATCTCTCATGCACACCTCTCTTACCTTCAAGTGGATGTAGCAGTCTTTGAGTTCAGTTTGTCGAACAAGGGGTCCTTCCACAGGTCCAAACTGTGTGCGTTTTGGGATGCGCCTTTTGGAGAAGACACCTCCCAAAAACCTGTCTATATAGAGCACCAAGGGGAGGCTGGCTCTCGCCCTGGTCAGCACAGGCCGGTTTGGGATTGGATGCAAAGGTCCGTGTTTTGGGCACACTGAGGGATGTGCATTATTACACTCTTCACACCCTACAACACCAAGTCAGAGAGGATACGACTGTCAGGCAGACACTCACGCACCAGCTCAGAAGAGACAGCCTTATCTCTCTCTAAACGTCTTTGGCTCAGCAATGGGAATGTTTATTCCGATAGACTGTCTAGAGTTTAAAACATTAGAGAGGGCAGCCTCCTGCAAAATGAAGAACAAAGCAGCTCAGAGACTCCACCTGAGACAGAATCTTGCCTTTTCAGTAAAGCAGCCCGACAGGAGTCTGCATTTCTGGATACAAAGAGGTTTATTTATTACTGATAAAATCTGAATGGTTTTGACTCTATTTACTAGACTCCTAATGGAGAGGAAAGAAGAAAGGGGAGGGCAGCTAAAACACTACATACTACTTCATACACTTACACAAATCATTGGGATCAAAGGGTCGAGGTGGATCTGGATCCCATTCATCCATGTCAGTGTCTTCCCCATCTTCATCTTCGTCTTCATCATCATCATCTTCCTCTTTTGTTTCCATCCTTTCCATTTGGTTCTGTAGAGGTCCTAAAGGGTCGGAACCATCCATTCCCTCCATAGGAGGTAACACCTGGTTATGCACCGGTAACGACGCCTGAGGAGAGAAATCACAACGAACAAACAGATCCACAAGGTAAAAGACTCTTTCAAGGACGAGCAATGAAGGTTCTTACTAGTCTGCCCTTTCTGCTTCCTTTGGTAATGGGAAGAAGGACAAGGGAAAGTAAAGTGGCTTGAAAAACGATTGCTGAGGGATGTTTCGCATCGCTGCTGCTGACAGTCTCACTCAGGACAGCTCTGTCACTACCCAGCTCTGCCCTGACAAGGACTGACTTCTCAGGAGAAGGAAAGAATATCAGAGAAGTTCTGGATCCTCACAGAAGGCCTGAAACAAAGTCCAAGCTCTGTGGAAATTCTCTAAAGCCTAAGGCCATGTTTTAACTTCTGGACAAGTGAGAGAATCCTGCACTTTGAAGATGATCTTTTCTCTCCTGTTGTACAATCAAACACACAATCCCAGAGCACACACAGAGATCAACAAGGGATGAGACAACACCGGGACCAGATATAAACCATGGGATGTGGAGGATACCTGGGGGCATCGTATTCTTTCACTGATTTTAAAGTTTACCCCTTTTAGTCCCTACAAAAGAAGGCAAAACATTAATTGAAGTGCACTGCAGAGAGTAGTCCATCACCCACGCGGGTTTCTCAGGTAGAGAACAAGAAATACTACACACAGTAAAGCTGTCTTAAAGAACTGGCAAAGAGACCCAGTGGATGCTGGTCGTATGTGACAGTCAGCATCACACCTTCTGTTAACTCTGCTTGTCAAAGCTGAGAAGAGCATTTTAAGGGGGTTGCTCAAGACAGAACAATCTGCAGACCAGGTGTCTCTGTTTATTAAACACATGATCTCTCCTAAAAAAACCCCACACGTTCCATGGTGAGACTACGAAAGACAGTACAAATCTGTGCTACAGGCTTCTCACATCTCCTCCCGCATCACTCAGACGTGTTTTTGAAGACAATGGAGCAATGAAATCGGTGTAGTTGTACATTTAAAAGAAAAGGGTGCCTGGCAACTTACTCTATCTGCTTGTGGACCCTGCTCCAGAGCCATTTGCTGGGGGCAATCGGCAATGTTGCCGAGCACGGACAGGTTGGTGGGATTCATGCTCTGAGCAGCAGCAGGCAAGAGCACAGTTACCTAAAATTATAGGCACTCATTTTAGCACTGCATCATTTCTGTCAGTCATTTACATATGGGCAGTGCCCTGCATGCAAAGCTCCCGGGAGTCCTGCACTAGGTCAGAAACTGCAGCAGTCCAATGATTTGGTATTTTTCATCAGGGACGATGGACTTGGACAAAACCTGCAGATCCAGCAATAAGGGGTTCAAATCTCAGTCTAGACTTTGCGGCTTTTGAATCTCCTGCCTCCCACCTTTGGCTTTAAATGAGGGTCCTATCCAGCTAGGGTTCAAACTGCACTTCATGCAGATGTGACGAGCTCTTCAGCTCTTGGTAAAACCAGTGATTTGGGGTCTTTTTCTCTTCTACCATGAAATTTATCTTTAAGGGAAAAGGTAAAGTGGGAAAAAGAAACATCTCCTCTTTTGGCCTATCTTTCTTTTTCTCAAGCCAATCAAGATCCATTACAACACCAAGATGGTGCATTGACCTTGCTGGAAGATCAAGCGCTCTAAGGAGAGGATTCCAACAATTATTTTATTCTCACATTATTTGGTCACATCATGCATTTTCAGTTATTTCCAAGCTCTTTTTTATTTTTTTTTGTATAGTAACGGGAAAATTAATGCATCTTACTGTACTGCGCCTATCCATTCAACAATAAAACACAGCAGAAATAAGATCCTAGGAATCACCTTTCCTGTCTCTTGTTTCCTGCTTATCTATGCAGGAATTTGCACTGTTATCCTGCATGGCTTTTCATCCCTCTCTGAAGTTGACATCATGTGTCTTCCAGTTTGTGCCCCTGACTGTTAAACAGCTTTTATGCTAAAATTAAGTCCCCTGCCCCTCTACAGAGTGTTTAATAAATATCAGACATAACTGAGAACAGGGTTGTGCCAGAAGTGAAGGAGCAGACAAGAAAATCCATAACATAAGCAGACAGCCAATCTTAAAACTTCAAATCAAGTTGTTTTGTTTAAAGATGTATTAAGTGTAATTTATGAAACTGCTTAAAAAATACAGCAAAGAGACTTCAGGGAACAGTGTGACAGTGAGGAGGAAACTGCCAAGATGACAGCTGAACCAATCTGTCTGGTATTGATAGTTCTGATGCCAAGTGGCAACAGAAAAGCATCATTATCAAATGGCAGACCTCCAGGTCTGCCAGAAATGAGGTTCACACAAGCTTGTGTCTGTTGGTATCTCATATTAGCATTTCCTACCACTAATCACACTTCAAGTGTCTCCTTGCCTTCACTTCCATGTCAGACACTGCAAGGAATATAGGCATTATTTTTTTAAGATAAAGTTTCTTTTGAAAGACAAGAGGAGCTTTAGTTAACATTTGTTGTCAGTTCATGGATGTCCCACACAAAATGCTGATGTAAAAACCCCTGCAAAAGCAGGAGCTGCCATAATGAGGGACTAATCGCTCACAAGCTGATGATCATCTCTGCTGGAGCTGCTGTCAGCGAGTGCTGGGAGGGAAAATGGGCTGAGGACACACGGACACGTCCTGGTGCCCTGATACTCAACACGGGACAGTAACAGCACGGCCACCTCTGCTGTCAGTGTCATTTGCACGGCATGCATTTTAATTAGATCTTAGATTTATTTGCTAAATGGGCTTTTAGACAATTAAATAGGACTTTTTGGCCTCTTAACACAATGAAATTGACGTGGCAAAAAACTCCAGAATAACACTCCAAACGCCTCCAGAGAACTGGAAGAAAACAGGTGACACCTTTACTGTGTCTGTCACACCATTTCCTGCCCGTACCTCAACAATTTCGAGCGCCTCCTTCTAGCGAGGAGAAAAATTCTTTTTCAGTGCACATTCAGCCCATCTCTCTGCCAATAAGCACGAATTTTAATGATGGCGTTAGTGATGCTTCAGATCTAACATGTCAATGCGCACACGCCATTAAAGATTCACCAAGCAGTAATGATTTTAAGTCTCTGTGACAAGTAGAGAATGTGAACTGGAGATCTGAAAGCACCTAAACCTCATCACCACACTGCAGTCCCCAAGGCACCAGGAAAAGTGAACCACACAACCTTCCCATCCATGACAGATGAAAAAATACAAATCATCAAAACTTCATAACCACAGGCTCAAATTTTGTTCTGTTCCTCACTCGCTTCACATTGGCAGGCGCATCAGACCTGGGATGCTCTCGTAAGGTACAGGAGCCAGTAACCGGTCCCTTTAGGACCTCTGCAGGTTTTACAATGAAATTTCCTGTGAAGTTTCTGGTAAATCTAGAGTTTGATCCAAGCTTTCTGTCCCTTGACAGTCTTTTATGAATTGGGTTGACAGAGACCTTAAAGCCCATCCAGTTCCACCCCTGCCATGGGCAGGGACACCTCCTACTGGATCAGGGGCTCCAAGCCCCATCCAACCTGGCCTTGAACACCTCTAGCGATGGGACAGAGTTTGCTGACTTAAATGACCACTGTTAAAAGATTTTTGCACTATATCTGGGGTAGTAAACTAGGATTTTTGTTGAACTTAAATTCAAAAAATAAACTCAAAGTCTCGTAAGCTTTTGTTGTCATTCATGTACAAACTGGCCAACGTAAAAGGGGTTTGTTATTGTAAGCTTTCTGCCCTTGGTCACTGAGGTGACAATAAATAAGTGAAGACTGACAAATTTAGACATAGCCGATTATGCTCCAGCACCACACCAACGTCCCTTTGCCTTCAGTAACAGCTTTACAGTTTCAGGCCCAAGGAAAATAATGTCTGTCTCTTACCTGCTGGGTGGTGGCATCCTGTTGGACGTAAGCCACTTGGGACGGATCTGTAAACAGAGTCTAGACAAAGTGAAAAAGGCTTATCAAACTGGCCTTGGGGATGTTTCCTCCCAGATCACACAGAAAACACCCTGCTACCAACAAGTGACCCAAATCTGATCCACTGCTAACTTCTAATGTGCCTATTAGCACAGTAGATTAGTTTAACTTACCCAAGGGGCCCTGCATGCAGAAAAATTAAACTAAAATTAGGTACTGCTCCATAAAAAGAGAATATATTCTTGTGGCACTTTTCATCTATGTCCTTAAAGTACTTCACAGGATTTTTTATTAAATACAGAAGCCACTTTGCCAATTGCTGACTTGATAAATTCTACAGGCTGAAAATCAGTAGTGGTATGATGATTACGTAACCCTTGAAGGCAGGGTAGAAGATAACCGTTAGCTTTATCTTTCTGCAAATTCACACCACATATGCCTGATTGATAGTTCCTCAGAAGGAAGCATGCACATCCTCTGTGTGAATCTGAGAGGGCCCGGAGGCTGGGGGTTTTAATTTCATAGAAGACACAGCACCTCCAATGTTCTTACAGTAGCCTGCAAGAGCAGCCCTGATGCATGAGCTTCCCCCTAGGAAAAGCAAGACACAAATGAAAACTAATTGTTGGCTGAGGTCAGACTTGCTTGCTTTGCCAAAACATGGAATATCTGAGCTTGTAGCAGCCTGGCTCCAACAAAACACAGCATGGCATCGCACAAATTCCATTAGCGCTTTGGTAATTTCATCTCAGTTGCATGACAGTGTCTCAATACCACACTTCATTTTTTTCACAAAATGATAGTATTCAGAGTTTTGGAGCTGTTTGGTCAGTGAGATTCCTGGGAGATACCCTCTCAGAACACCTTAACCTCTCAGAACACCTTATCCTTTCAGAAAATCTCACCAGGTAGGAATTGTTTTTATGTAACAGCTAAGAACTGCACAAGAGAGACCATGCTGCGTGAGACTATGCCAGCGCTGCTGCGGGTGTCAAGTACGTGCACTTTGTAGCATTGCTAATCCCTTCTGTCAGCAAAGACATTCTGAAACACTCTCGACACAGCGTGCCTGGTCCTCTTTTTTTATCTGCTCACACAGAGGTACAGACACATCCTGTATTAACCCCATATAAGCACGCGCTGTCAGAGACTAAACACTACTTGCTAGAATTAAGAAGAAAAAGGATTTAGCTCTATAAAATCAACAATTTATCTGAAAAGAGACTACAAAACTAGACTGAATACACTGAGATCCTCTGCAAAAAGACATGAGTTGTTGTAATTATCAATTATGAGAACCCTACTACAGAGAGACTCTTCCAGAAGACACATAGGTTGCTCTTAGCTTCTTACTGAATACAACAGAGGCAGAATTTCTGGAGAGATTATCAATGTTTTGTAAAACACCTTTGATTTAATTATAATCTCATCCATCTTCACAGAAATAACCGGCATTTCATAATTCATAGCCTCAACATCCTTTGATTACCACATTTGCACATCAGACAAATGAACAGCACAACGTCCCTGTTCAGACACGGGTAGATAAAAGTGTTAAGAGCAACTGGCTGCTATTTTCCAGTCCCAGCATTTGGCTGGTAACTAACTTTCATCTCAGACAAGATTGTTTTGTTTTCTAGGTGCCAAAATGGGGTGGGCTCAGAACCACACATGCCTGCGTAGCTTCCACGGGATGGATGTAAACGAGAGTGTGCTCTGAGGTGTCCACGGAGGTGTAGGAGGTGCCATCGGCTGTGTAGACAACCTGCTGCGAGGAACGGTCCTGCTCATCACTGTACACAATCTGTGCCACCGCCCCCCCCTCGGGGACAAAGTGCACCTGGAATAAAAGAAAACGTAGATCCTGTACTGAAACTGGAATGTTCACCGATGAGAGACAAGGTTACAAGGTGCCTTGGAAAGCTGAGAGTACCCTGTGTCCTGCTACCTAGCCAATGGTTTTGAAAACAATAAAAACTGCACTGTATGATAGACATTTAAAATCCCATTGCATTATGCTAGCAATACAAAAAACTGGACATAAACTACCATCGCTTTCTGCCCATGTCCTGCATTTTAACTCAACACTTAACTGGTATAAAGGGCACCTACCCATACTCAGTTCTTGCACTATGCTTCGAAAATGCATAAAAAAAAAAGTGAGTTGAGATTTGAATTGATGTATTTGTGTAATTTATTGGTATATTGTTTCCCTTTATTCTCATATTCCTTTCTGGATTTACGATTATTGCTTTATTCAGCCCATTCTGTAGTTTGAGGTAATGCTTTGTGTTCGATGAGCAGCTAATAGAACCTATTAACTTTGATACTGCTTCAAGCGACACTATTGCACCTTTTCTGAGGCAGCAATAGAACATGTTACATTGCTGCTCCGCAGTACATAGATGCAGCATCAATAGGAAATTCAAGTCTATAAACAGAGAAACATATAACTCAAAGCATTAAGCAATGATTCCAAGGACTACTGGAACAAGTTGATCAGAGACCTACCTTAAACAAGCCAGAATACTTAATTCCAGTGGCAATAGGAACATGTTTATCTTTTGACAGCCTTTACAGGTTGAAAACCACTTTCAGCACATGGGAAAAATAGGACAGTTAGCAATAAAACTAGTTTTAGTACCCACATTCATATTCACATAAAATGTTTTCACAGAAAATGATGCCACAGTTAGTTATTTTATTTATTTTGTTTCACCTTTTAGCTTATGCTTCCGGAGACACCTGGTACTCCCTGGTGGATGCTGAGTGCTGATTTTGTACAATAAATCCTCACGCAAACACTACAGTAAGGATGCATGGAGGGTTTCATGTTTGGAGAGCACTCTGCAAACAGTAATTAAGCTTTAGAACTGCCACGAGCCAACAAGAGTATAGTTATCCCATCGTACAGATAATGGAACACAGGCTGTTGAGAATTGCCTTCCTTTACAAATTTCAAAGCTGGAAATTACCAGGAGAGCCAGATTTTCTCAGTTTGGGGTCAAATAACAAGCAGCACCTTCTCCATAACATTTTCAAAAGAATAAACCAGTGTGCAGCCTTCTAAAGATCTTAGTGGCATCGTCTCAGGGACAGAAAGACGAGCTGCACACATCAGAATGTGACTGTATTAGTCACTAACAATTAACATTTCTCCCTTCCTCACTACCCAGATGTCTGGCTGGAAAAAATTATTCATATTACTTTCTCCAAGTTCCACCTGATTAGACTGATGTCCTCAAAATGGGCTGCCACAAACCACAGATTTTGTTAATATTCATTAATCTGAATACCCTTTCACTTTCCCACACAGCTATACATATATTTGGACACCGAAACTCCTATAGCCACTGGCTGGTTTTGCTCAGCTTGTTTCAGGTGTCTGTGCATTCACTGCTGTGGTTTGCACAGCTCACTCCCCGAAGTTTTGATCCAAAATCATCACAGATGTGTTTGTGTTTCTCCTCAAAGGAAAGCTGCATTTACAGATGGGTCGAACGGGAATGCCTGCTTGCTAAGCCCCCACAGCCAGCCCAACACAGCCTGAGCAGACACCGAACGCTCTGGAAGGCACTAGTTACCTGAGCAGTATTCTGTTCCTGCTCAGCAGAGTCAGCCCACACCTGAGGACTTTCCTCTTTTGATTCCAGCTCCTCCCTGCTGTGGTGCTCCATCGGGAGAGAGATCTACTGGTGGAATGTCTGCCTGAAGGGATTCATCTGTTCACTGTGTTACTACTTCCAGAAGATAAGGTGATCTTCAGTAACATGGCTATAGAAAGAGAAGAGATAGAGATATTAAAATGAGTGTGACACACATGGAACAGAGTTACAAGGTCCTAACATCAGCTGTTGAGCTGCCAGAGTAAAGCAGGCTGGGCTCTACAGACATGTGCATTGTCTTGTACCATGCTGTATGATACTTTCCACATCCTGTAAGGAGGAAACAAGTCAACCGTTGCTCCAATTGCACTGAAGGATCACACTGAATGCCTCCTGCACTGAAAGACTACACTGAATTCCTCCCGCTCTTCTTCCCTTGGCCACAAAATATTGTCCACATTGGCCTTCCGGCACATACAGGTCCAGAAATCAATAAATGATGCAGAAAATTGACCTTCAGCTTGCAACAAGAAAATACTACATTCAGAGATGCATTGCCAGTTTCTTAATTTGTTTGAAAGAGGTTTTGTTAGAGAAGCAGTTGGCTTTACACATACAGGCAGCTTTCACCTCACACAAAACTGCAGTCCCAGTTGGTGCCCAAGCAGCGTTACAACAGACAACTGTTAGAAAAAGAACAACGACCCTTAAACTCTAGTTCACGTGAGTCTGAAGATGCTGACAAATTGCTTCCAAGGTAGGCTTTATTCACCTCTTGCAGTTTTACTGAGGCCTCTCAATCTGCCACTGGGAATCTCCAAAGTGTAATTTACAACTCCAGTGAGTGGTTTAGTCAGTGGTTCAGCACCTTCCCAACCCTTCATCTCTAAAATCACCTTAAATCACAGGCCCAGGAATTAGCACGAGGCTGAGCCCATTTAATTTTTCAGCTAGCCCAATTAACTTGATTTTATCCCAAGTGCCTGACTGGGCTGATCCAATGCCAGTCCCCTGTCTATGCACCAGGAAGAAAGCAGAAGGCTCCTTGCTGATGCTTTCGTTCATTTGCATTTTAAATGCAAATTATTTTAGTCATAATTTATTCCCTGAAATGTTAACAGTTGGCTTGTCATTGACAAACTAAAAAAAAAGATGAGGAGGAAAAAAAAGGGAAGCAGGAACTTTCTGCTAATTTTGCCAGTAAAAAGAAAGCTCTGCAGACCCGAGCACTGACTGTATCACTGCTCCAAGCCAGAAGATCTGAATCGATGGGACAGGAAAGTCTTAGGCTCACGTCACTGAATTTCACCGTGGGGGAAAAAATCATAATACTTCCACATATACAAAGAAAAACTGTGAGAAAGATATTTCTGGGCTTTGCTAGACATGCAAGTACTGGTGACTAGAGCCTAACATTTGCTGTCTCACGCTGAGCAGCACGGTACACGTGTGCCAGGCAGTCCCTGCATAAACAGACTGAGAAGCAGTATGACGGCTGTTCTGACTTCTGTTAGACCCACACATCCTTAGGTTCTGGAATAAAGGAACAGAAATCTTGCATTAATATTATCCAGAAAAGGCACTGAGGAGAAAAGAAAAACCTACTTGCTATGGTACTAAAGACCAATTCAAGGATTTCCTCATACCTAATTCCACTCTCACTGAGCTCCATCACTCACTTCATCAGGTACATGATCATCACAGCATCTAGAACTGCTGGTGCGAAACACGACAGCATTCGTGTCACTAACGACCTGAACAACTTTTGCATAAAATTAAATGCCTGTCCTGTTTGTTTGCTTTGGTTGGTTTATCCCAAACAGGTCTTTTTCTTGACTGTCACTACTAATCAAGAGCCAATGCAGCTAATTGCGCTAACAACAGCCAGCAGTTTAATCAATTACCTAATTGCTTAGAAAAATGAAAATAAATGCTAGAGATTTCAAGTTTGGGTGTTGCTTTTTTTTTTTTTTCCATATAATTATCCTGCTAGTAATAATGCAATTAAATTAACCAGTGACTGAATTAAGTGAAGGGCATGGTTCTGGCTAATTCTACACAGTGCAACAAGTGGCAGAATGTTTTGGCTGACCTTCCCTACAAGCAGATACTGAAGGTCTGAAGGAAGATGCTGACTCACTTCTGCAGACGCATTTTGGCACAAATAACTCACAACTTGAGTGAAAAGGAGACCGGAGAGCTCAAACAAGTCTTTAATAGACAAAAATGGACATTAAGATTCATCTCTGCAAAAAAAACAGTACCAAAGAGCTGGAAGAGAAAGCAGAAGACGGTCGTTTCAAGGCTTCCCATGGTTCTAAAAGTTAGCACTAGTCTGAGATCACAAGGGAAAAAGTGAGGTTGAGCCAAATTCTGTGGCTCAGTGGTGCAGTTTCTATAAATGGCACTGTTATTGCTGTTCTTCACAGAAATGAAAAACCACCCCACTCAGCCCCGCCAACTGTGTAGCAGTAACAACCAGACAATATCAGAAGCTGAAGGATTTGCTGAGGATTTCAACTTTGGTACTTCAAAATACACCCTGGGTTCTGCCCCTCTGGCACACATTCCTACCAAAGTCTTCATCTCCGAAATCTCTCATCATTGCTATCATCACCAAAATACACAGAAAAGCACATTTCTCTGGGAATGTGGATGTGCCATGTGGGAGGAGCGGAGAGGCCACATCCCAGAGAGGTCCTAAGGCCTGGGGCACAGAGAAGAGTTGAAATTCAGCTGGCAGAAAAGCCAACAGTGAAGCAGGACCTGCAGTTAGGGTCAGGAGCTGGGAAGCATGATGTGGTCCAAAGTCATGGATATCAAAACTGCCAGGAAACACAAACACCTGAGTAAGTTTTCCAACACCGATGACAAAAAAAGACTGTAATGACTTTGCTTATTGGTCCTCCAGAGGATGCTCTCCCTCATTAATCCTGCACAATCTTGCTTTCTTCTTAAAATTCCCCTCTCAATACCCATTACAGCTGTGATGCTGACAGCCCCAGTGCGAGATTTAACGACTTCCCTGTACTCTTCCCTCGCAGAACTGTCTCGCTGCACAAGGAACCGGCAGTCATCCAGCTCAGCACAGAACCACAGTATTTTTCAAAGGAGCTGCAGAGGAATCACCGTGAGTACGTTTGAGAATGTGGCCTCTACACTAAGGGTGTCAGCAACACCAGTTTGGGAGATACAAGTAAAGAAAACACGCGTTTTCTTAAAGGGTCCAGCTAGAAGCTTTGTTGAGCTTTTTAGCAAAAATTAACATGAAACTTTGGGCACAAGTATTGCCAAACAGCTGAGATGCAAGTGAACACTCTGCTTCTCAGCTTGCTCTCCACTCGGATTAACCTATTGAATTGTTGATTTTCAGACAAGCTAAGTGCCACGGCAAGCACCTCAATGGAAATTCCGTGTGCCAAGGGACATACACATTATCATAGAATGGTCTGGGTTGGAAGGAACCTTAAATATCATCCAGTTCTAACGCCCCTGCAGTGGGCAGGGACACCTCCCACTGGATCCGGGGCTCCAAGCCACATCCAACCCCTCCAGGGATGGGGCAACCATGACTTCCCTCAGCTGCGATTCTGTCACCACCCCAATGCTTGCGCACAACCTGATATGCGGCACGCTTCTGAAAGGGAAGCAATGCCAACACGCGAGATGCTAAACCATTTACAGTGACTGTGAAGATGGCATATTCCTCCCCAAAATAGCAGTCATGCCTCACCCAGTCCACTCTGGGTGATGACACAAGCTGAAATGGCAATAGGTAAAAATATAACCCAGCATCATTCCTGTACGTCACTGGTGGGATGCAGCACGTCCGAGAAAGTGAATCAAAAGATAAGATACAATGTTACTTGAGAACCTGCAGTACTCCGATTGTTTTAAAAGAGACATATTTAAATCCAATATTGAAGTTACCCTGCACATACCAAATGGTGGTGCACATTCTGGCACACAAAATATCCCCTCCACCCGTGGGTGCTGCTCTTGAGCTGCCTATGATGTGTCCATGTTTTCCATGTTTTGGGGAGGTTTAGGCACTGGAACAGGCTGCCCAGGGAGGGGGTTGAGTCACCTTCCCTGGAGGTGTTTAAGGGGACGAGTGGTCGAGGCACTGAGGGACATGGTTTAGTGACTGACAGGAATGGTTGGACTCTATGATCCGGTGGGTCTCTTCCAACCTGGTTATTCGACGATTCTGTGATTCACAGGAAGAAGTACGCTCAGAGTTAGGAAGCGACACTTGTGTGGGGCTGTGCTTATCTCTCGGTGAGGCTTATCAGTGCAGGAACAACCCAGTGCTAACCACAACTAGAAGGCATCTAATTAGAGTCAGAATGCATTCAGCAGCCACGTAGGGCAGGACAAGCTTTCTCTGTGCACCCATAACATCCTCATCAGGCAAGTGCAAGTAAATCCACCACCTCTCCAAGACAAAATAGGTTTCAGTATGCTGTTCATGTTTACCTGCCTCTTCTCAACACCCTCTGGGGACCTGATGGTGTCAGAGACCTCTGGCCTTCCCCTCTAGTTGTTGCCTTTTATATCAAATCCAAAAATCTCATTAATGGCGAAGCATCTCCTCTGCAGCTCCCGGTGCCTGCAAAGCACCTTTATGTCATTGTCTGAACAGTTCTTCATCTTTTTTGCGATCTCACTGGAAAACCTATTTTGACTCCTGTGATACTACCCCTCTCTGCTGCTCCTGCAGCATGTGTTTTATCAGAAGCTGTATGATTAAATCAGCAGCTCTCCCCATCCACTGCATTCAGCTCCAGAGGACAAAAAAAAACACTGCTCAGGGGCAAAGCACCTCAAAGCACCTCAAGAGAAATATCCTTGCTGGCCTCAGCATCCCACAGCACTCATGCCACGGCACCTTGTAGGGGCACTTCTGACTCCTGGCACCTCAGGAACGGGAGCACTTTCAGAGAAAACCTCCAGCAACAGCAAAGTCACAGTTGTTTTGTAGTTGGCATGTAAGGATTTCTGACACAAGCTGAATATAGTGAACTCACATGGTGTTTCAAAGGAAAGCTCAGATCTGAAATTCAGACAATAGCATTGCCAAAAACCCCGGACCAACAGTAACCCTATTTTCTTGGCATACCTGCTATTAAGGAAGAAAATTTCTTTCAATGCTGCAGCTACACAAGGAGATAAACAGACAAAATCTCTGGGGACTTCATCTGCAGCAACCTCTCCAAGTCTAATTAAGGACATTTTACAGAGAAAGCACTTGAGCCAGTGGCTGCCAAACATTCATTTTTGTCCCTTCTCAGAGACAACAAGAATGGGAGAATATTAAAGCTGGGCAAGGGGAAGAATCCACCTCCCTGCTAAGGGAGCCATAAAGCCACTGCAGTATCTCAAATGAGAATCCACTTTACAATAATGGTGCATAAAACAGCTAATGTGATTTACTCCCCAGCGTAAGAGAGGCTTGCATGGAGACTGGGGTTCCCTGCAGCAATAATAGCCGGGGCTATTAGCTTAATCCTTTAAGTACTGAGCTCACTGACCACTATTCTTCACCATCAACCATATGCAAGGACAGCAAGAATTGCTACAAAAGGAGTTTTTACGACTACGGGTCTTCCTCCAGCTTTTAATATGAAAATGATTTATTATACTCAAAAGGAACATCACGTGTGTCTGCAAAAAGCTGTATCCCACACTTAAGTTAATTATCCCAGCCTGCCTAGAAGGCAGAGTCGGTGCATTTCCTGAGATCCCTTGGCAAGAGCACTCTCATTGCAGCAAGAAGGCTTCTAACCTCATTGAGGACTGAGTCACGACTGCTGTCTCCCCCTCTGCATTCTCATCCATCAAAAGCTCGTATTATTTCAAGGAACTCTGGCTTGGTGCATTTTAGCTGAATATTAACAGTCAGGTAATATATAACCACAATATTTATGTTTTACAGTGAGTTCAAAATGGAAATCATACGTAGGGCCGGGGCAGCAAGGATTATTTATTTCCACAAAAGGAAAAATGGCTTCAATTTATTTAGGCGTATAATAAAGAGAAGAGCTCAGCCAAAGGCAAACTTGCTCTTAACTCAAATTGTGCATAATTAATCGATCTATCTATAGCTTTATGGCGCATCCATCATCAAAGCAACAATGATCTGGAAGAGATCTGTCAGATTTCTAAGACCAGTCCTCTGCTACAGTGTCCCACGTGTGCCACAGTCCTTCTCCTAAAGGGATAGTGGCCCAAGCACTGAGGGTGAGAGCATTCTTTGAGGTTCTCTCACAAAGCATCAGGTAATTAGCTGTGAGTTTAAACTGTTGCTACCATGAAACACAGGAAATAATCACACCCTCAAGTGAGCTCCAAGAGGAGAGATTAGCATCCTCCAGGGGGAATGCCACTGGGCTAGAGACCTACTAGGAGATAGAGTTCCCACTTCTAGGGCATTTCTATTTATTCCTCATTCTTGTATAACCAAGCGCTTCTCATAGTATCTGTCCTTCACTCTCAGAAGGGCTAAGAGACAAATCTATTATGCTTCTGTACATGCAGTGCTCTTCTTGGTCAGCTCTCCTCCCATGTGCTCAATATCCATATATCCACTGCAGGAACTAACTTATTCCTAGCATCCTTGGCATCCCGAACGCATGACCACATTCTTCACATCGTCTTCTTCCAAATGTTTCGTACTCTGAGGTCCCTCCGATATCATTGTTTGCTATTATCACACACTACGATTCTCAGGCTCTGACCCTGTCTAATTAATTGAATTGGTATATAAATGATAGAGGGAGAAGTATGATAAAACAGGAAAACGTGTACTTAAAACTACAACATGACAAAAAAAGAAAAGAGGTTGGTACCAAAATACGTGCTATACTGCTGTGTACACAGCCTTCAAGGTGGCACTCACAGGTTTTATTGAAAGAAAACAAAACTGTACAAACACCGCCACATCGCTCCGTTTCCCTCTGGCTTCCTCTCACCATCTTTTCTGTCTCCTATCCCTTCTCCTGCTCAGGCAACTCTTCCCAAGGCTGCTGACAATTAGAGGAGGAGGAGGATGCTCCCCTTCCTGCAAGTGGATGGTGGTTGTACTTCCTCCCTCCCTATCTCGTCCTGTCACTTGTCACCTGAGAGAAGGGACCCGCACCCACATTACCACAACCTCCTTTCAGGCAGCTCACAGAATCACACGGAATGCCCAGTTGGAAAGGATCTCAAGGATCATCTGATCCAATGTTTTCAGGTGATATAGAGTCAGCCCAGCGTCCTGTCAAGCTGAGCTAATGGAGAGAAATCTATCACTTCCCTACAGAGATTATTTCAATGTTTGACTATTCTCATGGTGAAAAATTTTCTTTTGGAATCCAATTGGAATTTTCTCAAAAGCAACTTATAACCTTTACCCCTTGTCTTTTCCATGTAACTCCTTGTAAAAAAGGAGTCTTCATCCTCTTGGTAGGCAGTTGCAGATAGTGATGAGGTCTCCCCTCAGCCTCCTTTTCTCCAAGCTAAACAATCCCAGTTCCTCCAGCTGCTCCTCAGAACCCTTGGTCTCCAGCCCCTTTCCCTTCTCTGGATGTGGTATGAACTCCAGTATAAACTGGAGGGAGCAGATTTAGCCTAGACATAAGGAGGAATTTCTTCACTCTAAGAATGATGAGGCACTGGAAGAGGTTTCCCAGAGCAGGGGTGGCTGCCCCATCCCTGGGGTTGTTCAAGGCCAGGTTGGATGGGGCTTGGGCAGCCTGATCCAGTGGGAGGTGTCCCTGCCCATGGCAGGGGGGTTGGAACTGGATGGGCTTTGAGGTCCCTTCCAATCCAAACTATTCCATGATTCTATGCACTCCAGCTTCTCAATGTCCTCGTAGCGCGGGGCCCAACCTCAGCCTCAGTGCTGACTGCACGGGAAGGATAACTCCCCGGCTCTCACTGGCCACGCTGTTTCTGATACAGGCCAGGATGCCACTGACCTTCTCAGCCACTGCTGGCGCCCAAGACCCGCAGGAGCCGCTCCTCAAGGGGCGCTGAGGGCAGGGCCTGAGACAAGCACACAAACCCCTCGGGCCGCACTGAGCGACCCCTGCACCCACTGCCCCTTATATACCCTCGGCCCGGCGCCGCCAGCCAATCCGGGCCGGGGGCGCGCGCCCCCCTCCCCCGCGCGGGCCAATGGGAGGCGGGGGCGCGAGGCGCGGGGCCAATCGGGAGGCGCAGGTGGCCCCGTTCCCTTGGGTGAGCGCCCCGCGCCCCGAGGCGACCCCCCAACGCAAACGGTCACTCGGCCCCAACCACTGCGGCCCCCCGGGGGGGGACGGTGACCGGAGCTGGCGGAGAGACACTGTGCCAGGCAGGCAGAGGAGAGCGGGCAGCCTGGCAGCCGCGAGAAGGGAGGTGGTTTAACCACGGGGTGTGGGGGGCGAGCAGCCGTGTGGGATGTGGGGGGAACAAGATGGCTCCGCTACCACCTCCATCCCCCCCCGCCGCCGAGGTGCTGGGGTCCGGACTGTACCATCCAGGGAGGGGTGGATGGGGTGGAGGCAGCCCCTTCTCCCTCTGCCCGGGGCGGGTGGGGGATCCCGGCTGGGGCGGGGATGGGGGGGGGAGCGGACTGTACCTCTCCCGCGGGGGGGGGGGGGGAAACGCCCGCCCCCCCACTCCCGCGAGCGAACGGTTCGTCCCGTCCGCAGCGCTAAAGGCGCCGCCGGCCGTGGGCGCCATCTTGGGTGCGACTAAAACAACAAACGCGAAACCCCCGGCGCGGCCCCGCGGCGGCCCCGCACCGCGCTACCCTCCCGGGCCGTCCCATCGCGTTACCTGAGGGGGTCCCGTGCGGGTGCCGCGCCCCGGCCGCCGGCGCCGGCGCCGCTGCGGCCCCGAACGTCCCACCTGTCCTCACCTCACAATGGTAGCTGCAGCGCGGGGGGGGGGGAGAGGGGGGGCGGTGGCCGCCCGCGCCTCATTAGCATAATCTGCCTGGCAACCGGACGCGGAGCCGCGCGCCGATTGGCTGAGGTGCCGCCGCGCGCCGAGACGGGGCGCGAGGGTCCTCGAGAAAAACACAGCGAGGAAGGCAGGGAGGGGGAGAAAAAGGGGGGACCCCGATCTGCGGGGATGAGGGGAGGGAGACCCTTACCGGGGCCTTTACTCCAACCCCCGCCGCAGCCAATCACGGCGCCGCTCTCATCCGCGCCCCACGCGGCCAATCAGCGCGCGGCTCTCGCGGCGCCCCCTGCAGGAGGGGTGGGAGCGCGGGCCCAGGGCCCTCGGGGCAGAGTTGTCGGGGAATCGTGGGGTGGTTTGATGTGGAAGAACCTCAGACCCATCCAGTCCCACCCCCTGCCGTGGGCAGGGACACCTCCCACTGGATCAGGGTCTCCTGGAGCCCCTTTCAGCACGGGAAGCTGCTCTAAGGTCTCCTCGGAACTTTCTCCAGGCTGAGCAACCCCAACTCTTTCAGTCTGTCCTCGTACAGGACGTGCTCCACCCTCAAATCATCTCCCTGGGCTTCTCTGGAGTTGCATTCCAACAGTTCCATATCCTTCTTATGTTGGGAATTCCTGTGCAAACCTCATGAAGTTCAACACAGCCAAGGGTAAGGTCCTACACTTGGATCGGGGCAGTCCCTGATTTCGGTACTTAAGAGGAAATGATGTGATTGAGAGCAGCCCTGCAGAGAAGAATTTGGAGATGCTGGGGGATTAGAAACTCAACTTGAACCAGCAATGTGTGCTTGTAGCCCAGAAGCCAACCATGGCCAGGGCTGCATCCAAAGAAGCATGGCCAGCAGGTCAATGGAGGTGATTCTGCCCCTCTGTTCCTCTCTTGTGAGACCTCATCTGGAGTCCTGTGTCCAGTTCTGGAATCCTCAACATAAGAAGGACATGGAGCTGTTGCAACGAGTCCAGAGGTAGCTACAAAGGTGATGCAAGGGCTGGAGCACCTTCCACACAAGGACAGGCTGAGAGAGTTGGGGTTGTTCAGCCTGGAGAAGAGAGCTTCTAGGAGATCTTATAGTGACCTTCCAGTACCTGGAGGGGCTACAAGAAAGCTGGAGAGGGGCTGTTTACAAAGGCTTGGAGTAATAAGACAAAGGGCAATGGGTGTAAACTGGAGAGGAGCAGATTTATACTAGACGTAAGGAGGAATTTCTTCACTATGAGAGTGGTGAGGCCCTGGAACAGGTTGCCCAGGGAAGCTGTGGCTGCCCCATCCCTGGAGGGGTTCAAGGCCAGGCTAGATGGGGCTTGGGCAGCCTGATCCCATGGGAGGTGTCCCTGCCCATGGCAGGGGTGGGACTGGATGGGCTCTGAGTCTCTTCCAATTCAAACTATTCTATGATTTCAGAACTGGATGCAGGGCTACAAGTGAGTTCTCACCAGAGTGGAACAGAGGGGCAGAATCCCCTCCCTGCTGGCCACGCTGCTTTGGATGCAGCCCAGGTCACGGTTGGTTTCTGAGCTGCGAGCACATGTTACTCATGTAGATTATCTCATCCCCCAGTACCTGAAGTCCTTCTTTGAGGGGCAGCTCTCAACCACATAATTCCTCAGCCTGTCCTGAAACTGTGACTTGTCCCAACCACTTGTACTTGGATCAGGTTGCTGATTACCTGAAATTGGGTCAAAACCAGCATTCCAGCAGGCTTCACTATAATTTTACTTATCAACCTATAAATCAAAAGCTGAAGCAAGAGCTAGTTGCATCTGTTGAGGGACAGCCCATGAGGAAATGTCTCCAACAGGGCTCTTTCTGCCTAAAGAGACCCAGTCTGTAACATTTTTTTTCATGGTTCATGTGTTGGAGCCCTAAATGTCAGCTCAGAGAAGGATAATAATTACTATTGTTTGGATATTTAACTGATTGGTCATTCCAGTGGGGTTATTGCTGTACTTTTGTTGCTGCTCGTCTTAAAGAGGTGTTTGTATTATGGTGATATGCGAAAATACTGCTTTTCTTACTCCTTTTTTGAAATTAGCATGTGCTCAGAAAGCTGTTTGATCTAGCAGTGCAGTGAATATTTCTTTAATAAGACAATCTCTGTGTTTAGTGCCTTTTAAGTTTATTCCAAATGGCTTCATGAACTGCATGTGTGCGTGTACTCAATGAACACTGTTTCGCTAAAGTGTGGGCAGCTGCAGCCCCTGCAATGGGCCATTGTGGCCAATGACCCAGACCTTACTAATAAAGGAAAGGTAAATTTTCCTTAAAGATGACTTGCTGCTTCTACAAAAACTGGTTCTGCTCATTCTCTTCCCCAGGAGAGCAGTGAGAGGGTCAGATCTTGGGGTAGTTAAGCTTCCATCTCCACCAGGTCCGTGTTTTGAAAGTCTTTTAAATTATGAGGCACAATTGTATGTTTAAACCATAGGCAGTTGTAGTGACCTATCCATTTCATGAACATTCAACATAAAAAGCAAGATGCTAATTTTCTGGCTTGTGCTTCGTAAATTCACCTTAAATTGTTTGTCAAGAAAGAATTTTAAAACTGAAGTGAGCAGAATTAGTTCCCCAGTTACCAGAAGCTAAGGAGCTTTTCCCCTCCAAGATGCTGCTTGACTCCTCCGAATTGTGAAAGTTATGGAGTCGATTTATTCTAGCCTACAAAACCAGTTTACATTTCACTATACAATCCTAAAATGTAATTAACCAATAGCACAAGGAAATATGTAAGACCCAACAAAACTGCGTTATTTCCCTTAGGTCTTAACAGTTCTATGTATTACTTCTAAAAAAACTGTAGCGCTGTCAGTGTCGTATTTTTGTTTGGGATTCCCTAGGGTCTCCCTAACCTTTTGAAGACGTACTGACTGCGATACGAGTACACAATTGTGCCATGGTATCATATAAACGTGTAGTTCTGCACCTGGGCACCAAACAACGCTTGCCTTTGGGGCTGCTGTCCCTTCCATGCTCTGAAAGTGATTCCACAGGTTGGTTTTCTTCCCCTCCTCTTCGCTTAGACAGACCAGTGCAAGTGGCCAGTGGATGGAACAAGCTGCCAGATGCAGAAGCAGCCTGCTGGTCTGATTCATCATCTGCAGTATCTGGAGGCTGATGTAATGCCCATTGTATTTCCCACATTTGATGTGTTGTTTCTGGTGCTCCAGCACAGGCTTTGTTTTCCCAATAGCTTTGTGCAGTCAGAGAGAGAGAAGCCTTCACATTAGATTAATTTGTTTATTCCTAATCATCATAGCTGGTCCACATAAGCTACATGAAGTAATTTCCCCTTTTTGCCTGTATGACCTGGCCCGGCGCTGTAACCCTTCCCTGAATCTGCTCTTTCCCCTCACCGCCTGGCTTATCAGATCCATATCTACATCTCTGCCTTGTCTCCTTTCTGCACTGCAGTTTCAGCACAGCCTCAGATGCTGGTGTCTTGTCTTCCCTGTTTTGTCTCTTCCCTGCGGCCACTACCCAGCTCACTTTTCTGGGCTGGAACACCCTCTAACACGTGGAAGTGTGCATACTGACGTCCTGCTGGCAAGGCCCATCTCCTCCATCATTTCAGGTTCCAGCTGGAAAAAGCGCACTGCAACCCCCCATTTACTTTACTTGCAATTATCTTTGTGACCTGACTTAAGGACATGAACCTCTTCTTCCATTCCCTTTATGTCAGAAAGCCAGTGTTAGAAGCCTTTTCCTTAAACACAAATGTCCTGCACCTGGACCCCAGTCTCCTGAAGCTGCTCACCAGTCCTGTCATTCAAGCCTCCTAGAAATCTCTCCTGTTCTTCTCCTGTCCATACTTCTTTGTTTCTGGATTTGCTGGGTTGTTTGGTCTTTCCTCATGGCATGATCCCATTGTGAGAAGCATGTTGATTAAACCATGACAAAAAAAATGCTTAAGTGCTGTAAACTCATTTGAGTTATAGAAGCAGACGGTGCCTCAGTGGCCCTTCGACCTCCCAGCCTACATCTGTGCATGATAAGTAGGTACTTATGCCTCGATTTCCAAATTAAACCGTGCACAGAATTGGACTGCGTGTTGTGGTACCTGTCTGACTTCCCTTGTGCGAGGCAGCGGCTGGCTGTGATTTAGAACACCAATCTAGAAGATGGAAAAACTTCAGCGCCCTCCATGTTTCTGTTAGAATCTGCTAAATTATAATGCAACTCAAATGTAATTGCTTTACATCCTGCACAGAGAATACAAAACATGAAGGTAGCGATACAAGTTTACTGGTTTAGAGCAAGCCAGAATAAATGTAACTAAGATGGCATCATACAAATACTACAAAGTTATCCTGTTATGGGTCTCAGGGTCATTTCCCCCCTCAAAAAAGAGTTTAACTTGTGTGTGGTTTTAAGCAAGCTGAATTAATCCCCTTCAACTGCATAGTGAGGTTTGACTAAAGGAGATCTGGGTGCTTGTGTGTTTTAATAGGATCTAGCTCATCATCTCAACATTTTAATAGTAATTTTACTTGAAACTAAATGAAAAACATAACATTAGGGAAAACATTTCATCACGTACGTTTGCTATTGGCTACCATTTTGCTGTACTCACCCTAATGGCCTTTATCCCCCAATATTAAGTAAAAAATCCAGCCAATAGGTACAGCAACACAGGAGGAAACAATTGACAGCCCCTCATAGTCCTTACTGAGCACTTGGTGTTAGGAACAGGGAGCATTTCAGTTCACTGTGAAAACCCATTTAGCAAAGCCGCGCTGTTATGCAGGGAGGGGAAAAGTGAGTTCTGGCTGCAGAAATGCCTGCAGGGGAAACACTTTGCCACTCACACACCATCTCCCCAGCTCCAACGTTTAAGCCTCCTCCTGCTGCTGCTTCTGATGGTGTCTGGAGATCTCTGGGTTTAGGGGAAGACAGAAACCAACCAAGGGATTTCCATGTTTCACAAGGTTGATGCAAACTGCTTTTGCAGGCATTTACTGGGTGAGAAAGATCTTTTCCCTTCTTGTGCCTGGCTGCTTCTGGGCAGAGCTGGCTCTAAGCAAGGCAGGCGGGTGGCGATGGTGCCGGCAGATGCCCCAGTTCACGAGCATGGCAAGTACCAGAGCATGGATGCAGCAGAGTTGTTCTTTGTATTGCAGGACTTCTTAATTATTGGAGCACTTCCCAGAAACTTGCACTGGGTAGATGTAGTTCAGCTTCAAATCCAGGTCACTTACTTCTTCATCTGGGATCAGTGTTTATTTAGTACACGATTCTTCTCAGGGAAGGGTTCAGCTGTGATTAGCCTTGCAGGGCACGATGGAGAGCACTCACTGAGCTGGCTGTCCTTCCACTCAGGCTCAGGTGTCGTCTTCATCCAGTTCTGGTTGGACAGAAGTGTTGGCATTAGCAGGACATTGTTTGTGCATCAACTGCAAAGCAAACACAGAGGCTGTTTGGGTTTCCTCTCCATTAAGCAAGCTGGAATGACTCAGAAACCATTAGAAACATAGAGTCATTTGGTTGGAAAAGACCTTTGAGATAATAGAGTCCAACTGTACCTGTCCACTACTAAACCCTATCTCCGAGCACGTCATCTATCTGTCTTTTAAACACCTCCAGGGATGGTGACTCAACCACTTCCCTGCGTTGCCTGTTCCAGTGCCTGAGAACCCTTTCAGTGAAGAAATTTTTCCTGATGTCTAATCTGAACCTCCTTTGGTGCAACTTCAGGCTATTTCCCCTCATTCTATCATTTACAGTGCTTTTTGTTACTCATGCACTTGCTAGAAAGTTGAATAAATGTTGAATATTCTGTTAAAGTGAATCCTGCATCTGAGCATTATAATGAAGGCTTTAAAAAATCAACATAAAGCTTTGCAGGATTTATAGGGGTTTTAAGTCTTCTAGAAAGTTTCCCTGTCTCCAGCCCTGGGAAAGGACTTGTTATGCACAGACTTTGATAGCTGTTTTCAGAAAAGGGATGATGTGATGATGGAGTTGGTCTTACCCAGCCTCTGTCAGGATAAAAGGGATCTTCAGAGAGATTCCTCCTGCTTCTAGATACCCTGGGTAGATAAAGAAGAGAGGCAACACAGGAAAAAATTAGTGATAGATCACGGTGAATGTTTACACAGCAGCCACGTTTTTAAAAAAGCAATATATTTTATAATCTTATTTTGTGTATGTGCCAACCATAGGCTCTGTTTATCTGGGATTTTTATAGTACAAAAAAAACCTAAATCCCCTAGGCAGGAACATTCAGTCTTATATTTCAATATGGATGAAGATATATATCTGTCAGATGGTCAAGTTTTCTCCTTCCCCAGAATTAGACTTTAAGAAATCTGCCCTTCTCGTGGATGTAGGAGGTGGCAGGGGGTTTCCAGGCCACTGAGCCCTCTCAACACAGACACCACAGTACGTAACCTGAGCAGCCTTTCCCTTAAGAGAAACTAAGATCTTTGTTCTTGAAGTCTTGAATAAGAGACTAAATTTAAACATCACTTGGAAACAAGTTTTTTTTCCAAGGCCCTTTCCTACTTATTTGTTCTTGTGCCAACATTTTTATGCTGTTTAACTGGGTTTTTTTTTCTTTCCCCAGTGTTTACTCTCCTGGTGTATTTATAGACAGCAGTCATATCCTCTCCCAAAGTTTATTTTGTTAGACCAAGCAAGCTACATTTCTCTCATCTCCTCCTGTACAACACATTCCTCATCCTCCCATCTGTCTCAGTGGCTGCTGTGCTGGTGTGAGGTAACAAGATGCTTTCATCTTCTATTTTCCTCAACAGCTTTAAGAAACATTTGTTGATTTCTAAGAGTAAAAAATCTTCCTCTAGGATGTCTGTAGCTCTTATGCAAAAGTTTGGATCTTCAGGCTTGTGCGAATAACTCACCAGGTACAGCCTCATCCTTCAGCACCTGAACAGGATGAGTGAGGCTTATCTGGAGATGGCAATCAGGGTCATTCAAAGGTCCAGGCCAACAAGCAAGTTCCAGGGCGAGAGACAGGCCTGAAGTCCAGACAAGAATTCAGTCTGCAGGCTGGGATGCAGGCTGGTGAGGGCAATTTGGATTAGACAAAATCTACTAGTCTTTTACCAAGCCCAGACAGTGAGACAAGTTCAAGATCAAGCTGGAAAGTGAGATCAGAAATCCATAGCCAGATACAAATGTCCCTAAGCTGAAGGCTCACACTTGTTTAGGGTCACTCAGACAAGGAATGAGGTCCCAGAGCTCAGATGAAAAAGAGCTCCTGGCCCCATGTGTGGAGGCCATAGCAAAGCTCTCAGATCAGTCAATTTATGAGTGCACTCAGGTCCCTGGCAAGATGCTCCCTGCTGCCTGGGTGCTACAGGTACAGCTTGGTCCCTGCAGCAGCCCTGCTTTTAAGCAAAGTAGGTTGGGGTTTTCCCCTGAAGTTTTGCTTTAGAGTTTGTCTTAAACATAATGTTTCTGCTCTTATCCTATTTATTAAAATGCTGTGTTCAAAAATAAACAACTTACAGTTTTGGAGGAGGTTGCATGTTTGTTTTTTTCCTGAGGTTTGGGTCTTTACTGATGATATTTTCATGCTTTTCTTCCATTTTCTATCAACAACTGGTATGTTAGACTGCTGAAAAGAAAAGCACTGCTGAAACTTTCCCACAGGGTTCTGGGGATTTGTGGTTAAGCAGAAGTGAAACAACCTGTGCACCATCAGCAGCAGGGATATCACTATCAGCACCTCTGGCCTCGGAGCTTGCAGTGTCCAGTTGGAATGCCAGACCCTGCTGCGACAGCCGGCACCTGCAGCGCTGGGGGCTGCACTGATTCCAATGTCACTTTGGATTGCATTCCAAATCTTTTTGCAGAGCGGTTCTTTGCAGTTGGTTGTGTCCTTGGAGAGGATAGTTATCTCAGCAGAAGAGACATGTTTGCTTGAGTGACTGATTAGTTTAAAGGAGGAGATATTTTGAAACTAGACTGAGCTTGGAAGGTAAGTGTATTCCACCCACACCATAGACCTGAACGCTTTTGAGAACAACTGTCTTTGGAGCACAGTGGGTATCAAATGAAGTAAATGCATAACAAGTGCCAGGATTTGTCAGTGCATTCAGTGCTGCCTTTTCTCTACAGCAGACAAAAAGAAAACAATATCATCTGAGACAGCCATTAAGATTGAAGCCGCAGCCTCTGCCCCAGTGCAGATGGCTATGAGTGAAAAACTCCTGCTGTCAGCCAGGCAGGAAAAAAATGAGAATTTGCTGCTCGAAGGAAAAGCGTAGAGTTGCCTAGAGCAGGGAATTCTGGCAGGTCTTCTACTGCACTTCAGACAAATGACGCCGGAGGAGGGATGCATGCACTGTAGGCTACAAAGAAATAACACAGCAATCCACTTCTCCCAAATCCTTCCTTGGACAGAACATAACCTAATTATTCTGAGCTGGTCTCAATTTTTTCTTTTCGCTTTTCTTTTTCCTTGCAGGAAATGCTCCTCATTGCCAAAGCCCATGTGATGCTTCTCAGGTGCACCCAAATGTTCCTGTATTCCAGGTGTGCCCAGGCACCTGGCCAGCCTGACTGAAACGGAGGCGTTCTCTTCAAAGCAGCGGATTTACACGGTAAGGTGAGAGCATTCTTTCAAATGCACTTATGACAGTACTTAGGGATTCTCTGTTATTACAGAATTGTTCAGCTGTTGCTTTGAACTCTTGTAACCTCAGCCTGCACACAGTGGAAAAATTCAGGATTTGCTCGCCCGAGCGTGAGGCTGCAGCTCACAGTATTTCCTGCAGTTCCAGCTGAGAGCGCTTGTGCGTCCTCTGCCTTAATTTTGCAGGGACCCTTATGCAGCTTTGTTTCAAGAGCTCTGCTGTTAGAATAGAACTCGTATTTCCCAGTTACCTAAAATTGATTTGCTCAGGAAGACAGCGGGAGCTGAGGTAGGATTTGGGCTGTAAGTTTTATCAGTGGATCCTAGAATTGGACCCCGGTTCTCAAAATGCTCTGAAATTTGCCACTTAGTGAATTTGCCTGAACAATAGAGGACCACAGTGACATCAAGGGCATTTTTCAAGCAAATTTGGAGTCATTTTGATCAAGAGAGTTGCTAGCTGCAGACCCATCAATTCAGAAACAAATTTTTATACTGGAAAACCTTTTGTGCCACCATGGTAAGATTGTCTTGAAAGTTGTTATTTTAGTTGATGAGGTATTTAGGAACGCAAAGGACTGTTATTTTATACTTTTCAGATTGGTCTGATGAAGCTGAATTCATCTCCCCGGTAAGTTCTCTTTCATCCAAGAATGCCCTGATAAGTTGAATGAGCCACTTCACATCCTTGTGGTCCTCCTCAAATGCAGAAAATTGTAATGAAATCTCTCCTTCTGTGTTAATCTTCATAATGAATTCCAGAGCCTGCCTCCCTTCTCTGCTCTCTCCTCGCTAATTCCCTGCAGAACTTCTAGGAAACATGCTGGCAATGCCTGTTTTCATTTTTTCCTTCCCAAGATTGGCACTTGCACTTACCTGGTTTAATTTTGACCATTCACTGTTTCTTATAGTGCTTGCAGAAACTGTAGGAGAAAAATATTTTACAAAATACCATTTCTTTTAATACAAAGCAACTGCAACACTATGTTAAAAGTGTAATTAAGACTAAAAAACAATAGAGTATTCCTGTAACACCTGCTGGGGGCTTATCTCCTTTCACAGTCTTTCACCAGGTTTTCTCTAACAGCTGACATGTTGGTTGGTAACATAAATACAAAATAAAAAATGTATGAGAGAGTCCTCTGCCGTGCAGAACACAGACTGCTTCCACCATGAAGCACTCAATAGTGAATCACGCAATTGTTGAAAAGCTGTTGGCAAGCATTTGAGTTGAAGGCAGAAAAAAGACTTTAACGTGTGGGGTTTTTTCTTCCCTTGCTTTGAAAAAAATGTTTTCACAATGCAAGAACCTTTCATGAAGAGAAAACCTTATGCATCCTTAGATTTGTTTGATTCCTGTTTTTCACTGCTGTCCTTCTTGGCTGCTTTTTGGTAAATTATTTCCTGCCCTGGGCCAGATGCTGTTTTCATTCACAATGAAGTCACAGTACTTTGTGAGTGATATCACAGTCTTATACCAGAGCCCTTATTGTGGCTTCTCAAATTTAACCTACTGAAATACACGCTTTGTTGGTTGTTTGGGGACTTTTAGATCTAGGGGTTGATTGAAGTCAGTCTGTAACAAAAAGGAGAGAACAGAGCCCAGAGAACTTGGACAGTACACGATTTGCAGACAAACATGGAAACAAACGAAGGGCAAAAAGGAAAAGTTTGAATATTTGATATATTCTGTCTCCTCTTGTATAGATAAAGGGAAAACTTGAAATAAGACCTGTGTCATCTGTTGGTTTTCAGGTTCTGAAGTGGTATAGATATTTAATTGCTGACCCTGCCAAGGGGTCTACCCCGTGCCTGCACTGAGATGCTGTAGTTGATGCTGGATCGGCAGGTAACATTGGCTGGGGGGCCTGGGTTGGGACCTGCTCCTGTTTCACACACCACTGCGCGGGCCCCAGCTCTGCGCCCACACAGTAGAGCAAATGTACCCAAATATGAATAATTTCTAGTTCTTCAATTAGGTCACAGGTTTAGGTCCTTCTAAGCGAAGGCTAGAAACCATGCAGTTCCCTTTTCGACAAATGTCCTGGGCGTTTCACACCATTATGACACAGCTCCGTCCTCTGCCAGTATCAGGCTTATTAAAACTGTTTGTGCCAGTGTCCATGGGCACAGAAGTGAGTTCTTGTGGAGGGTTATGTAAAGGTATATTTTCCAGAAGACAGAAGAAATACAAGGAATCCAGTTGAGTTACTCAAGGCCTGATCATGCAAGTAGTGGAGCACTCTGAATTCTAAATGCAGGTTAGAGCACTTGGCATCCCCCAGGTCCGTGGAAGGCAGCAGGGCTCTGTGTGCACATGTACATGTATGTGTTTCAGCATAAACTGAACTTATGGACATAATTATAAGTGGAGGGTTTTTTTCCTTTTAGAAGTAAACTGGTAATTATGAAAAAGAAAGTGAGATAGAAAATGTTCCTTTTCAAATTGGTATGTAAGTATGGGTTTAACATCTTTGCTAAGTTGACACTTTTTTGGATAGCTTTTTTAGCCTTTCTAGTCACCAAAGGAGCTGGCAAAAGGGCCTGTCATCCAGTTATATTTTCAGGAAATATGGAAAAGGTCCTGTTAGACTTTTTAACAGAAGAGAAGGGAGATATTTATAATACCTGATAGAGTATTGATATTCCTAAATGTGCTGATATATGAGATTTTAGAAAATGTGGTCAGATTTTGTCCTCACTGTAGTCCACTGAGACTGCAGCAGGTAATACGTTGAGGAAAAATTTAGCCAAAAGCAGTTTTGAGGGAAGCTATTAAAATGCAGATTAATGAAGATGTCTGGCTGACCAGAAGAATCTGTATTCATGTGGCGAACGTTTCATTACTTATACTGCCAAGCTTTCTGAAGTATATTTTTGTATCATCATTTCCCATTTTAAATTCAGCTCATAAGTCCCAAAAGGGAATTAACTACCATCCATTTGCATTTTAAAGGGAAAATGCAAACCTCAATAGAGTGCTCTACTTAAGACTCCTTTTTATATAACTTAGCCAATGAGCTGCATCTCGGTGGAGACCTTAGGGAGTCAACCAAACGACAGAGACTGAGACAAGGCAGGAAAACCTGGACCTGGTAGAAGCCTTGTCATTTGCCTCCTAAAATGCAGAATACTCTGGTATCCTGTGAACTGGTGCTTTCATCATTGTGAGGCAAAGTGCCTTTATTGTTGGTGAGGGAAAAGGGACCTTCAACCTTTGGCAACTGGGATGGCTAGAGCTCCTCTCTCTTCTTGTGTGTATGGGAATATCATAGTGGGAAGAAGTTGTAAAATGAAAAGAGCAACTTTTAATTCAGGCCTCTGCAAGACGTGGGAGAAGACAATCAGAGTTACAGAAGTGATATGGGTTATAACAAAGATATGTCCGAGTCTGACTCATCTTCTGAGAAGATGTGATTCAGGACAGGAGCTGAGGGGGCTGTTCTCCCCCTCAGGCCGTGGGTTTGTGGTGGAAGTCGTAGGTGGCGGGTGGAAGTTGTATGTGGTCCACTCCTTCCCTTGGAGACATTGGGATTCATCTCCTACTCAGATGGTCCAGTTCCTTCCAGCTGTGCCAGCCCATATGCCTTTATTCAACTGAAACAGACTTCAAGTACACATATTTCTTCATTACTTTTTGCCAAGAGAACTATAATCTAGCTTCTTGCTGCCTTAGGAGTTGAAAGCTGTGGAAGTACTATTAGTGCTCTTTTTGTGTGGCCTCCAAAGAACCATACCTTTCAAAGGTTATAAAAAACCCAGTGCAGAATGCAAAGCCTTTCCTCATTGAGTTTATAAACAAGGAGCACTAGAGAGCACTGTCTGTACGTGGGGCATTCAATGAAGTGGTAGAGCAAGGTCTGCAAAACCAAATTCCTGTGGGTGGTTGTTCGAGAACGCTGCCGATTTCCCCTAACTCTTGAGTTGAAGGGCAGGCTGCTGACCAGCACAGGACCCTTCTACTTGCCAAGCGTGGGCTGGTGACAAGCACCCTGGGGCAAAGCCTCAGGCTCCTGCACAGCCCCCCGTGCAGCTCCCTCATCTCAGGGTGTGCATGTCAAGAAACTAAAATACATATTGCTGTGTTGACATAAGAATGATTGAGTGGTCAGGAGCCATGAGGCTTCTAATGATGATTGTAACAGGAAATGTACTTTAATATTTGTTTAAACAGAACAGCAGCCATCTATGCCGAAATCCAATTAAAGCAAGTGAGGAGGGGATTTTCTGTGGAGTTCTTTTGCTTTTAAGCACACCAGAAGATTAAGTACTTAAGAGTATCGTGCAGCTGATGGAAAACAACAGTTCCCAGTAACAGAGCTTTGTGGTATCAGACGTGATGTGTCACCTAGACATTTTAAAATTCCTCATTGTCTGTTCCTGTGTCATAAGTTACTCCTCAACACACCCTGTTGCTTGCAAACTTGAGTAACTGCACAAACAAGTGATGGGGAGGAAATAAAAGACGGCTTCCCTGTGCCATAGAAAGGCTTGTCAGCACAGGTTATTCCATGATGCCTGATGTAACAGGCACTGAATCAGACCTGATTGCAGAGGGAGGGGTAGTTTTTTTGCTGTTGAATTGCACTTATCTTCAAAGCTGCTGGAAATGATGCTACCTTTATTCAGCAGGACAAGTCCTGAGGTTTTTATATTCGATGTTGTTCATCACTGTGCCACTTGTTAAGATGATTTGGCTTTTAATCCACCAATGAATACTGAATAAAAAATTCAGTCATGAGTCAGATCTCTTCCTTTGCTTGCCAGTCATACAAGCCATTTGTATTTTCAATTTCAGTTTTCTTTTAGAGTGCAGGACGAAAATAAATTATGGGTGGAAAGAAGTTAAAATTGTTCCTCTCGAGCAACTCTCCTGCATCAGTGCTGAAGCCCTCCATTATGTATGATATCATTAATCACTCTGCTGTAATATCTGACACATGCCTTTGTGGGACAAGTTCAGATCTAATGTAAAAGCTGCAATCATACTGACTTATGTGGGGCTACAGCTAATTATAACATACTTGAATTTTCATCTTTCATGAAAGACCTCTATAAAATGCAAACCTTTCACACTCTTAAGATGAGACTGTCTGAGAGAGGCAAGCAGATGAGGCAAGAGGAGAGAAACATTGTCCAAGGATAACAGGAGAAACCTCAGCTGATACCTGTGGAAAACATGCTCAGTTGCTGCTGGTGGATTGTTTTAATTGTGTTTTTTTCCTCCTTAGGCTCTCATATAGCTTCTCCACCACAAACTCCACAGCTCAGCTTACGTAAGGTGGAATGGTTTGGTTGCCTTGGTAAATGAAGGACTGATTCTACCATCTTCAGAGACTAACGGACACTTCCATCTTCACAGGGGGACTAGAAAAGAGAAAGATAACAGTGCACCTTCAGCCCATGATAGGAGATATTATGATATGAGAGGGTGAGAATGTACTAAAAATTTTCTGCAGTTCCTCCCTCCTCCCAGAGTCTTGACTGTACCTTTATTTCTAGACTGCCAGACCCCCTGGCTTTTCAGTTCTGCATGTCAGGTTAAACATTTGCTACCATTCTCTGAAAAAGCATCAGGAATTATTCTGCCTTGAGCTCCTGCCAGTCCCCAAAGCCTCGGATCTTTCTGGAGAGAAAAAATGAGCAGCATAAATGCCCAAAACCTGATGATTAGATAAAAAGGTGGTTAAGCGCTCTTCCATTTTTGCATTTGGGATCCTAAATCTGAACATGGGCTCATTACTCTCTTGAATTATATTTTAGAGGTAATTTCCTTTCCTGGACAGTGAATCCTATAGAAGTGCAAACCTATTCCAAAAAGGACTGCTTGTATCTTTCAGACACTGCATTTGTCTTGGGTGGTCTTCCTCTTCAGAACAAATTGTCCAGTGAAATTCACTGTGATCATTGCTTTTGCCATCCATTGAGAAAATGAGAGGAGATCGTAGACCATTTTCCAGATGCTGAGATTCATAGGCAGAGCACTGCAGGAGCAGCGCATTCCTTGAGCAGCCACGCTCTTGTGCTGGCCTTAAGCATCCTCGAGGGATGCATTTCTCATTTTCCAGTGCATCGCCACCTCTTCTTTGCTGATGTGCTTCAGCACGGCAGTAATATTTCCAAACCTAAAAGAAGTGTTTGTTTTGAAGTTTGCAGTTACGGTTGAATATCTGTTAAGTGTGTGATAGGTTCCTTAACCATCTGTTACATGCTGTAGGCCAGGATCATGCTGGTTGGGGTTAACGTAGCACAAACTGCTGTTTAAATCTCCACCAAAATATCTCAATACCTGCACGAAAGCCAGCTTAGTGGCATTGTTTCAGGCGCAGAGCAAAGCAGTAGGAAATAAAGGGTCCACTTTTCCTCCCTTGCCTGCCAAGCCCTTTTAAAGATGTCTTTGAGTAGAAACAGAAAGGCTTGTTGTCCACCACTATTCACTGTGTCACTTCCTTTTCAGATCCCTGCACTGTTTTTCCTCACTCCTGCAATTACTCCTTTTATATCTGTTTTTAAGGTAGGACTCCATTTGCCATACATCTGTTCTTATTTATTTTCCATCCTTTCACTTTTATCAGCTTCATTGTGTTCCCTTAGAAACCACCTTTCCTTTTTTAAACTCCTCTGTGCTTCCCATTGTCTTCCAAGGCCTCCAAGATCTCTGCTCTTTGTCTTCCTCTGTGTATACCTTGTATCTCAACCACAGTGTTTCTTCAGCAGTTTCCTACATCTCATCGCTGCCGTCCTTTCTACACCTCCTCTACCACATGTTGCCCTTTAATTACACGTGGAAAACTGAGTTGCAAAACTGCAGGAACTCTGGACTTGCACAAGGAAAACCAGCAGCCTAACAGAGATGTCCAGTTCCACTTTCTGATGTTATTTATGGGCTTTAGAGAAGTATTTCCCAAAGGCACTTATATAGCTGGATGTTAGATCACATTTTAGTTGACTAATAAGTCTTGCATTGCTTTGTTAACAGATAAGATGTCCCGTCCTGAGCGCAGGATGGCTCATGATGTGTTGTGACAGTTAACTGTGCATCATTCAGGCAAGTTGGGCTCTGTATTTTTCAAGAAGCAACATTTAGTATTTCTTATATTGCTGAACTGTGCTGGAATGAGTTCTCTTTACTCAAGCCCACCATGTGCTGTAGTCATTTTCTAAGTGAAGTTTGCATTCTGCCTCCTAAAACCGAGGCGACTCAGCTTTACCTCTGCAAAGCTGAACTTGCACCTGTCACATAGATTTAGTACAAATCATATGACCTGCTGTTTAGATCTTCAATTAAGTTTTTTTAATTAAGACCTGCATAACATTACCATTAACAAGCTTGATCAATTTTGTACTTTAATTTGTGGAGTCTTAAGAGAATGGTGGGAATACTTAAAGATTTTCTCACTTCTCTGAACTCGTTCGCAGGTATTTGGGGGATCTCAGCACCTCAGTTTGCCAGAGATGCTGCTCCCAGTGAATTTATCTCTCACCACCTTCTCTTCACCTTTATCAAGAGTTTAACCTCTTGCTTTTTCAGGGCACATTTTTGCAATCACAAATACACTCTTTCTGTTTACGCAGGTGTGGTCTTGCAAGTGATAATGGCCAGAGATGTTCTCTTGAAACATTTCTTACAGAATAAACAGCAGCAGCTAAAGGTAAGGATGAGATTTTCAGTGCTTTATTACCGCAGATGTTCTGGGGAAAGGGCACTAAAAGCCCTGGAACCATATAAGATGAAATTCTTAGAAGGAAAAGAAAGCTGCCACCCACCTAACAGGGTTAACAATGGGAAAGGTGTTCTAGGGAATGCCGCAGCCTTGCAGCATTCACTCCAAGTGGTACTGTTGTCACAGGCAACAGCTAATACCAGTTCTAATCTGGAATATATCAACATGGTAAATTAACCACGGCCATTATGAGTGTCAGCATACCTGCCCTAGCGTAACCGGCCATTCCTGTGTTGATTAGTGCTGATCTGAAAGCCACCACCTCCAAAGCCTTTCCCTGCTGAAAGTGTTTGTTTATTTCCAACTGCCAGAATCACGTTTGCATTTTGCTGGAGCCACTTCTCAGTCTCCCTTCCTCCCACCACCCAGCAGCCACATGAATTCAGCTGCATTCAGAGCTTTTGATGAGCGCCAAGGGAAGAACAAGGTCTGGTGGCTCCGAACTGTTTTTCTGGGGATTTTTCTTCCTGGGGAATACTGATCTCTACATGGAGGGGAATCTGTTACTCTTCGAATTTCCATTTGTTGCTTGTTTTTTAGGTAGTGAACTGAGCACTGTTGGTCTTGCTTGTGCAGCTGAACATGCGTTACAGCCTCAAGACAGGCGTTCAGCTCTTTCCCGCTGGTGGATCTGCAGTGTAGTGCTAGGAGAAGGCTGTGTCACTGGAGGTGAGGCTGCAGCTGAGGTTGTACCTTGTGCTTATCCGTGAAACTGCACCGAACGTCACCAGACTGAAACTCCTTTTTGGGAAAAGGAGGATAACACTGGTGTAATCAAGGCTGTCAGTAAAAATACTCCAAAGTGAATCACGGATCTGTTTGTATGCCAGGCCTGTGGATGGCAATGCTGCTTCTTATGTTAATAGCCAATGTCCTGCCCTTAATTATTGTATCCAAACAGGCTGAGGTAGAGGAGTAGGTGTATTCAGGCCATGCTGTTGCTCCAGCACTGGCACCATGTGGCTGTGGAAATTCAGACTCTGAGGAGGGCCCTTCATGCTTTGCATGCTTCTGTATTAGACATTTGTGACGTGATTTCAAGAGCTGCTCGGTTACATGCAGCCAGCTACTTCAGTTTCTTCACTACCCCCAAGATCATGTCTTCACATACCCAAAATTAACAAGCTCTTGCTCTTTTTGCAGCCTTTTTGCCATCTTCAAACTGCATCGCCTCACAGAGGGGTCGTGAACGTTAATTCATACTCCGCAAGCACTATGTAAATATTAACTGCATTAATTTATACGGCACTTTAAATACTATATAAATTCAACCTCGAATGAAAGCCCCTATGCAGAAATTTACACAGAGCGTGTATACTTTGGCCTGTGGGAAAAAGAAAAATACTTCCTTTTATTTTAAGAAAAGGGAAAGGCTTAACTCGGAATGTCCTCAGTTATTTACTCTTGTATTCATATTGCACAATAAAATATTTACATTAAAATTGGTATCAGTTTTCAAAAGGAACTTGTTAACTCCGTTTTCCAACTGAAGACAGAAAGAAAATTATAAATGCCAGAGGACTGCAGTAAAAGAGATTTAAGGGTTTTCAAATACGATAAAAAAAGGACTATAATAAGTGACTAGTGGACCAGTCAGCTGTTTTAATTAAAACTGGGCTGCTTATTGATCTATTGTACACATTTACCCCATCTGCAGCATTTCAGCAATGTTCTCTTCAACCACTTCAGCAAATGGCGCTTGTAAAGAGGCACTAAAGAATATGGAAGCTGCGAATGGAAATGTTTTATAACTGTGACATTTTGTACAAAGATCTTTTTTAAATTTCATTTTGTTAGTAATGTGGTGGAATTAAAATAGCCTCAATGCCAATTTGGTGCAACTGGATTTAAAGCCAGAAACGTGTCCTTAAATTTAAGGGCACCAGTTATTGAAAGGAGAGGGGAGGCAGGGCCATTTCACCCCAACTCAGTGGAGATGTGACCTCTGATGGGTTCACAGAATCATGGAATGGTTCGAGTTGGAAGGGACCTCAAAGCCCATCCAGTCCCACCACCTGCCATGGGCAGGGACACCTCCCACTGGATCAGGGGCTCCAAGCCCCATCCAACCTGGCCTGGAACCCCTCCAGGGATGGGGCAGCCACCCCTGCTCTGGGCAACCTGGGTCAGGGCCTCCCCACCCTCACAGCAAAACATTTCTTCCTAACATCTCTCAGTTTCCCCTCTTTTAGCTTCAAACCGTCCCCCCTCACCCTATCCCTGCTCTCCCTGATCGAGAGCCCCTCTCCCACCCCTCCCAGCTTTCCTGGAGCCCCTTTCAGCACTGGAAGCTGCTCCAAGGTCTCCCTGGAGCCTTCTCTGGACAACCCCAACTCTCTCAGCCTGTCCTTGTACAGGAGGTTCTCCAGCCCTCGGATCATCTCTGCGGCCTCCTCTGGACTCTCTCCAACAGCTCCATGTCCTCCCTGTGCTGAGGCCTCCAGAGCTGGACTCGGGGCTCCAGGTGGGTCTCACAGATTGGGGCAGAGGGGCAGGATCCCCTCCTTTCCTGCTGTTCCCACTGCTCGGGGTGCCGCTCAGCTCACCGCTGGTTTCTGGCTGCGAGTGCCCAGTGCTATGTGGAGCTTCCCATCCCCCACTGCAAATAACTGTCTTTTACAGAAAAAAAAAAAAAAGAATTCAGCGAGCCCTCATCTGTCCTGGCTTTTATTACAAACCGAGAGGGGCCGTAGCATCCAAAGACCCTCGCGGTTCCCTTCCCGCAGGAGGGATTCGCCTCCTTCCCCTCAATTCCCTCAAGCGCCCCCGGCCCCGCACGCCGCGCCGGTTCCTATTGGCTGGGAGCGAGGAGGGGCGGGGCTTACCCCACAACGCCATCTCCCATTGGCTGGGAGCGGGGAGGGGGAGGGGCTTATCGCTCCGCGCCGCCTTTCATTGGCTGGAAGGTAGAGGAGGCGTGGCGAATGACAATTGCATTCCCATTGGCTGGGATGGAAAGAGGGGGCGCGGCACCTCGCAGCGCTCAGCGTTCCATTGGCTGGGAGCGAGCAGGGGGCGTGGCTCCCCGTTCGCCATCCTCCCTTACGATTGGCCGGCCGGTCTGCGGGCGGCGTGACGTCACGGAAGTGGAGGGCGGCGATTGGTCGCGGTGGGCGGTGGGCGGGGCTTGGCGCGGCGCGCGGCCGCGGGGGGCGCTGGGGCCGCAGTCGCGCTCGGGCGGCGGCGGCGGCGGATGGCGGCGATGGGCTCCGCGCTGCGCTTCCCGCTCCTGCTGCTCCTGGCGCTCGCCGCGCCCGCCGCCACCATCGCCGGGTACATCGAGGTGGGTGGGACACGGGGGGTGCGCGCGGGGGCGGCGGGAGCGGGGATCAGGCGAGGCTAGCCCCCCCCCCCTTTAGGAGTCGTCCTCCCCCTTTGGGGATTACCCCCCATCTCGGGGTCCTCCTATTTGGGGTTCCCCTCCTCCCATCTCAGGGTCTCCCCCATCTTGCCCCCCCCCCCCATTTCGGGGTTGTCCCCTCTTCACAGTCTCGAGGTCCCAGCCCCAATTCGGGGTTCCCTCTCTCCATCTCAGGGTTTCCCCCACTTTGGGGTTTTCCCCTTTTTCCATTTCGGGGTCTCCCCTCTCCATTTCAGAGATCGCCCCCATCCTTCCTCAGGGTTGTGTGTGTCCTTCCCCCAGCTTGGGGCTCCCTCCCTTCTCAATCTCGGGGCTCCCCCTGTGGTGAGAGGTGAAGGGTCCCCCCCAATCCTAGGGCTTCTCAATCTCGAGGCTCCCCCTGAGGTGAGGGGTAGGGGCGCCCATTGCAAGTTTCCCCCCTCTCCAACCATCCCAAGGCTCCCACTGAGGTGAGAGGTGCTCCCCAATCCCAAGGCTTCTCCATCTCGGGGCTCCCCGTGAGGCGAGGGGGTGTCACCCCCCGGGATGGGGAACACGCTCCAGCCGGGCACTCGTGCATCGTCTCATTGGGATGCTCAGCTTTGGGGTTCTCTGAGGAGCGACCTCTGCATTCCTGGCACGGTGGGAAGAGCTGAGCCTCAGATTGGTCTAGAAGCGTGTTAAGAGGGCGATTTCGTAGGGAAAAGCCTTGGCTAAGGGAATCCGTTTGGCTGCCCTCTGCTCCGTCAGTCTTCAGGTTGGGCTGTTCCCTCGTCTTCTGGAGGAAAGGATGCGTTTAAAATAGAAATGGCTTGCATGCTGCAGTTTGTTTGTCTCTACACACATATGCACGTGTGTGAATGTCTATCTCATTCGTATCTCCATCATATAATTTATATTTTCCCTATTATATCATTTATATCTCTGTATACGACCCTAATCAGAGGGGGGGATTTCCCAACTTTACCCCTAAAACCAAAACCTTCCCATAATCTCGCTGTCCAGATGACAAGATGGATGGAAAAAAAAATCCTGGCAGTTTAAGAACTTCACCCTCTAACCTCTCTATGAGGGTGAAACAACAAAACAAGGAACGAAGTGCATGCGGAGCTTCAAACGCAGCATGTGAAGAGAGTTTAATATCACCCCAGTGTTGATTGGAAAATGCCAAACGGCTACGTCTGTTTTGTATAGATTGGGGGTCATTTAGGGATGAACAAAGAGCAGTCTTGTGGCTACTTGTGAATGGCTGAATTTGACAGTTCGCAGTAAAAATTAACGAGCTCGGTTAAGCAGAACATCTCCCTCTGTGTGATGCAAAAATCTGAAGCCCTAAGCTGGCGCTAATTACCAGCTGGCAATGAGCATGGTTATTTAGTATTTTTAACGTGTCATGTGGAATTAGCCTAGTTCTCTGCCTGCTTCTCCAGGACCAGCATTCCACCTGCTTTGTACCAATCCTGTTAAATTTCTGTAAGTCAATGGAATGTGGTGATAATCTGGAAAAACTTGTGCAGAGGTTATCTTGCAAGAGAGAGGACTCCAAGCTCTGGGGGAGTCCAGCCTTGCCAAGATCAGGTTCTTGGCATCGCCGTGGTGGTTGGGGACTGTCCTGGCCGCTCTGCAGTGCCCGTGTCGAATCTGATCTCTTGCGCCTGTTTGGAAACTCCTCCGCTGTAGGTCACTTCCCTTGCCATATCCGAGAGAAATGCGGCTGCTCTTCACGTCCCGGCTGGAAGCTGCTGCTGCTGCTGCTGCTTGTGGGCATGTGTTACAAAATGCCAGGCTGGAAAACAAACCCAACTCTAATTTTATTGCGAAGTCTTGTGTCCTTCTGAAGAAGCAGATCCCAGGCGCAGGGTTGGCAGGGGGTTTGGCGTGGAAGGGAGAGCAGCGTGTCACTGCTCGGCTCCCCGGAGGGGCGTGCAGCCCCGCAGAATGGGGGTGTTGACCTCTTTGAAAAGGATTAAAATGAAACCATTTCCACCTGGGTTCTTCCCCAAAGGAGGCGATTCCTCTAGCAGGGTTGGATTTGGCGGCTGCGGGCTGGCTCCTGACCCGCATCAGTGCTGGGTTGGAGCTCCCGGCTCTCCGCGGCGCCGCGCTGGTCTCTTCAGCCATTCCTGCTGCAGAGTGGGCGTTCTTGAAAGGCACCATGGCCACGAAATGTCAACGGTGGCATTTTAATTCTTGATTTTGCTGCATCTTCTCCCATTGTCTCGTCCGTGGGGGACTGCGGCTCTCGCATCTTTATTGCTGCCGTGTTCTCTCAGGCAGAGCGTCTCGATGCAGAGCTTGGGGAGCAAGATGGTTACTGTTCCTGGTGCTGTCGGGTAATGTGATGAGAAATATGCAAGAGATTGATTGATTTAATAGCAGAGACGACGACTGCAAGTGTGCTGGAGTTAAAGACAATGCGCAGGGATGTCTGCAATTATTAGTTTAGTTGGATTGGCACGGTCCCATTAGGGGAATTTTCTTTTGCTTCATTATCTTAGCTACCAGTCCCTGTCCCTGGAACACCCGGTAATCTTCTTATCGACTACAGTTTGTTTTTCTTTCTTCCCTGCACAGAGCAAGGGGAGTGGCAGGGTTGGTTTGGGTTTTTTTTGTAAATTATTGGTACGTGAACCCTTGCATAGGGCGTTCCCAAGGGCTTGTTGCTGGTGACAGCCAGTCTCCCTTTCAGATCATCATGCGTTGGTGGCAGATAACCTTTGTCAGCCTCTTCCAAATGGGTTTGAATAGAAGAAAAAGAAATCATCGATACCCAGCAATTAATGTTTTCTTTCCATAGCGCTGTGAGTCCCAGGGTTGCGTCTGAATTCAGTGACGACTCTGTTTTGCTTGTGCTTGTGTCCCCGACAAGTTAAAACATGACACTGATGCCAATTGGATAAAGAAAATAAATCTATTCTAATTTGATCTGTATTGCAGCGATAAATGGCCTCTGCTGTGCCCTTGGGGACTTTAAAGATGCAGAGCTTATTTTTTACCACTTGACCTTTTTGTGTAACCAAATCTGAGGAGATGCAGGCTCGATATTGCTTTTTTTAATCACGTTTGGTTTTAATGGTCTTTTTCCAAAGCTCTCTGGAACGCTGATGCCTGTTACCTGTCTGGTTCAAATGACCAGCATTCAGGATGAGGAGAAACAGCAGCATGTTTTACAGCAGAACTGTGCATTTTATGTTATTGGTTTTGTATTGTATGCTTAAATCCTCACCGACATATCAGTCTTGTGCCACTTCTGCAGACCTTAGGGACTTCTAATTGCTTGCTGCATTGAACAAAGAACTCCACCTAGGGGAAATTTCCACTTCTGTGTTGAAGTCCTGGGTAGAAACAGCTCAGTAAAATTCCAGTCTTGAGCGTGTGGCCTTTAGCTTGCTTTCAGTTCCTGAAACTTCACTCCCCAGTAAATGTTAGGAAATAGACTTTCTTATGAAAGTGCTTGTATGCAATGCCTCTTCTAAGCCTCAGCAAAAGCTTCTCTGAAGCAGAGATGCCTCTAAGGAAATAAACCAAGTAGTATGGACATCTGATATTGCAGAGAGGCTCTGGAATTTCTGCTGCGTTGTCGAATGCCACAGGAAGGTAAGCTCTGCTCTTGGGAGGATTCTGCTCTCCTTTCACACGTGAGATATCACTGACCTCTCTTGAAAGTTATTTAGTTATTAGTTATTTCTACCAGGGATTAAGTGATTTTTTTTTTTTTTTGTTAGTGTGTTTGTTGCGTTGCCCGAGAGCCGCTCAAAGCCTGTTCTGTAGGTGGCTTCAGTGGGCTGTGAGCTTTATCGGTGCCTGCTGCTCCTCCTCTGGCACCTTGTAGTGCACGGAAGGGTGAGCGCAGCATCTGTTCTGCAGACTGGTTACGCTTTTCTGTAGATGTTGTTTGTAAAAATTCCTTTGCTTTTTCACTGTGTCTCTCCTTTGGAAGTGTGTGGACTCAAGTCTTTTAAAAATATCTTATTTTGACTGCAGCATCTGCTTCTGCAAATGTAGTTAAACCATACCCTGCTCTTCAATTGGAAATACATGAGGACTATACTGTCCCCAACTCTCTTTCTCCGTTAGAACAACAGAGCCTTTGCCTCTGTTTCTACACTCAGGCATTTCAGACTCCTGAGGTTTTCTGGATTGATGCAATCCTTCACATGCTCGCTGTCATGCCACTTAGGTGCAGTAAAACTTAGTGCCATTGATTTTTAGTTCATGCAGTCAGCACCTCTGAAACACGTTGTTAATTTAAGATGGCACTTGCTTGTAATTGGAATGCTTCAGATACTTGCAGTGGCCTAGAAACCCTTCTGGTAAGGCTTCTAATTCAGAGTTGTACTTGAACTTGCTAGATCACCCCTTTTTTCTCCGATAGCACTGTCTACAGCCCTAGTGGGTAGCATGTAGCGAGTTTGTCATGGCCAAGCAGCATATCCTAGCACAGGTTTTACCTTAAACGGAGTCCTTAGGGACTTCGACTTATTAACTTTGTCCTGGCCCTTCCAATAGTTTCATTTGCAATGTTTGTCAGGAGGTGCCAATAAGGCTCAGATTTGTGGGAAGGGGGAGAGGAAGCGGATTGGGTGCATTGTGCAAGCCTCAAAGTAATTCTTCTTCGACTCCATCTGTCTTCTCAGTTGGAGTTAAATATATATTTCTGACTGCTTCCTTTAAGCTATACTGCCTCTTGTGAGAACATGGAAAATGCACATATAAAAGAAGACAGAAGTTAAATTCGCCTTCTAGCACGGCCTTTAAATGGTTGATAAGTTCTCATGCTTGCCCCAGGGGCTGACTGGGTTGGTCGACTTACTGGAAGAGGCTGCCCAGAGAGTTGGCTGAGTCACCATCCCTGGAGGGATTTAAAAGACCTTAAGGTGGATGAGGTGCTCAGGGGCATGGTTTAGGGGTTGATAGGAATGGTTGGACTCCTGGAGGTCTTTTCCAACCTAGTGATTTTGTGATTCCATGTTTAAAATGCAAAACTTTGTCTCTACGTGTGTTTGTAAGTTCCAACTTAAGATGAGCGATTAAAATACTAAAATTCTACAAATGGAGTTAAACTAATCTTTCTAGCAGCAAACCACTGCACGCTTGGCTCTGTGTAATCAGGTGTCCACCTGATCAGAGGCGCATGTGGCTAAGCTGCTTGATTCCCAGCCCTTGATTTGGAAGTATTACTGTGGGTGGTTTGTATACAGCCAGTGAGGGAAAGAATGTGCTCCTTGTTTTCTGAGATGGACCCACGTAGCTATTAAATTTAGTTATGATGCGTTGTTGCATTTCATGCTGTCAGTGATAATCATGTTTTTGTATGCATTTATACATCACAGATGTTGTGATCATCACAGACTTTGGGTTCTCTCTTGATTAGCATGCTGCTCACTTTTAACTAGCGTGCAGAGTCAAATGTTGCCGCTCACTGTGATATTCAATGTTTTATGAGGAGGCTGAGGGGAGACCTTATTACTCTCTACAACTACCTGAAGGGAGGTTGTGGAGAGGAGGGAGCTGGGCTCTTCTCCCAAGTGACAGGGGACAGGACGAGAGGGAATGGCCTCAAGCTCCACCAGGGGAGATTTAGGCTTGAGATTAGGAAAAAGTTCTTCACGGAGAGGGTGGTTAGGCATTGGAACGGTCTGCCCAGGGAGGTGGTTGAGTCACCGTCCCTGGAGGTGTTTAAGGTTAGGGTAGACGAGGTGCTTAGGAGCATGATTTAGGGATTGGTGGGAATGGTTGGACTCAACGATCCAGTGGATCTCTTCCAACCTGGTGATTCTGTGATTCTGTGATTTCCATTTTTGTTGGTGACACTGGGAAGTCAAATCACGTGTTGGTTCTCGGTGCTCTGTAAGGGAGAGAACTGGAGCATGAGGCATGGCCCAGAAAGGCTTTTTTTTGCTGTTATGGACTGACCTGGTTCCTGAGCATCTACACACAGATTCATGTGTTTTGACATCAAGACTTGATCTCTCCTGGCCAAACCAGCACAGCAGTTGCGAGGGTGGCTGCTGCTGTTGGGCCACCACTGTACTGGTGCGCTGCCTATATCATTTCCACCCCCCTGACACGGACAGGGACACCTCCCACTGGATCAGCGTGCTCGAAGGTCCATCCAGCCTGGCTTTGAACACTTCCAAGGATAGGGCATCCATGACTTCTCTGGGCAACCTGGGCCAGTGCCTCACCACCACTGAAGGATTTCTTCCTAATATCTCATCTCAATCTCCCCTCTTTCACACAGATCACTGTTATGCCATGCAGTAACTTCTTCCAGAAGTGGTTTGGGGGAATTCTTAGCTCTTAAGTTTGCTGAACAGTGTGTGACTACGGAGTTGAGTTTAATCTCCTTTACCTTTCTTAGGGATTCCCCGTTTTCCTTTGCAGGTTCCATCAGTGATTTCAACTGCCAGGCTTCCCTGTGCAGACAAGCAGTAGGACAGGCGGTTGTAGCTGGACAGTCCCTCCTGTTATTAAGCAGGGTCTGAAGTTGGTATTCTGTGCAGTGCCTGAGCTTCAGAGAAGTTTACAGAGGAGACAGAATCAATAACTGTTTGGCTCGGTTAGCTTCTCTGTGTTTTGAGGCTAACTGAAAATCTTTATGAATTGATGACTTTGAGTTCAAGTTTTTCAAGTCACCAAATATGAAGGGCTTAAAAACTGCCAGGGTAAGTTAGATGCCACCTGACAAAACCCTCAAAGCCACGGAAGGTGGGAGCTGACTCCTTTCCTGGATATCTCAGAAAAGCTTCCCATGTCCTGGCTCTGGGACGAGGCTGCATTTACAGGATTTCATACAATAAGCTTCTCTCTAACAAAATTACAACAGCCAGAAGTGTGTTTTGATTCAGGACAAGGGCAGAGGGAGACAGACAAGCACTCGGGGCTGGCTGGGGCCAGGGCTCCTCAGAAACACTAGGTTGATACTTGGAGTTTCCATTTATGAGCAGTTGATCGTCATGTTCTTACTGGTGGCTTCATGGTTGAATAGAAGCAGTGTTTAACCTTGGAAGTTTCCTTACTTGTCCGGGTCTTTTTTCCTTGAACAAACATTTGCTGCTTAGGTTATGTTTTCAAATGTCTGGTGCGTTCTGAGGTTTTGGTCAGTGTTTGAGGTTTCTGATACTTGCTGCAGAGAGGTTATATGTCATAACACGGGCTTGCATTTTCAAAGTTTGAAGAACTTGAGCACTGCACCTGCGTGAAAAACTCCCCTGAAGTAGTCAGTGAGGAGACCTCAAAAATCATCTTATGATGATGATGTGAAGATGAAACAGTGGTTTTGGTAAACAGGTATTTTCCAGGGGTTGCCCGATGCTGACTTCAGTACTGAGATGCTTAAATCAAAAGCCAGACGTTTGCATTTTTAGTCTTTGGGCTTTTCTTTAAAGGCTCTTAGTTATTTTTAGCTCCAGCTCCCTACCAAAAGCTTTGTCCCCCTGGTTTTGGATTTTGGGTTGATGAATCCCACTGGTTATGATGTCATTGGGTAGTGTGAAGTGACAGCAGCAAAAAGAAAAACCTTGCCGATACCATCTGTTACAATAAACATTATGCACTCCTGTTGGATTTCAAGCGGATTTGGATTGCATATTCACAACAGAAGCTGGTCTCTGCTTAGGCGTATGGTGACCTCCAGCGTAAAGCTTTTAATCACCAAATTCTCTAGATGGTTTTGGACTTGGCATGACACGTTGCCAGGTCTGAGTTAAGCAGTAGGGGGTTTTTATCAGTGTTTAATCTTTTTCCATTCATATTGGGGCTAGTAACTTGCCAAAAATGGTCCTAGAGGAATCTACATGAATTAGAATAATTCACTACTACCAAATGCTGGTTGGCTTCCTATGCTGCTAGTCTGACAGTAATTGTGGCGTGAAACAGAGAGGAGCAGATATCCTTTAATCTGCTAAGTATTCCTCTCAAAAGATTAAATGCAAAATGTTGATTCAAACCTGTGGTTCGAGTTCCCAGTGAGTATATCGGCGTTTGAACGTGAGTCTCTCTCTGCATAATTTATCAAAGCTCTTGCTGAAGAAATTGAATTTGATGTCTGGTTCATTTTACACAGAAGGATCACACAGGCATTTAGAAAACCTGAAGAATGAAGCGGTGTCAGGATCCAAGCTGAGCACGTTAGCGTGTACGTTGGTCCTGGCCAAAGGTTAATAATCCTCGAGTGTCAGGGAGGGCAGTGCTCATGCGTGGACTAAAATGCTGCTGCTTGTCAGGAAAAAGGGAAACTTAGAAATTGTTGAGGGTGCACGTTATTGGGGAAACCAGTTATTGCTCTTCAGTGAGTGGGATGCTCGCAGCTTCCGCTTGGTCTGGTGGAATAAGGTTAAGTGCCTCTAAGTAGTTTGAGTTGCAGATTTTCAAATAACTGCTTCATTTCCAGAGTGTTTAAGTACAGCCTCACAGCCTAAGCACTGGAAATGCCAAGTGATGGAGGAGGCTTTTTTCTTGGTAGCCAGCCAAAACAGTTGCGATTTTGTGTTTGTGATGTATGTGTTAGAGCTCAGCCTTTGGACACAAATGTCCCCGGTGCTGCAGACTTGAGCAACCCGACCCAAGAGTCATCGCTGCCCAGGGTTGGAACTGGGTGGGCTTTAAGGTCCCTTCCAACCCAAACAACTCTATGATTGTCTGACTTACCTGGGTAAGAGCCAGACCCCAGAAGAGGCTGAGCGAGCTTTCGTTATGGGCTGCAAGATGAAGTTAGGATGTTTCTGTGGATGTGTGAAGCTTGGGCTTGGGACAGAGCATCATGTCACAGCAAGAGAAACTCGCTGGAGGCTTTAAAACAGGAAAAAAAAATGTTCCTGTCACTCCTGATAAATGCTGTCTTGTTCAAATTGCATCAATACTTGCTCTGCAACAAAGCTAGTCAGTATGTGGATATTCTGTTTAGGGCAACAGCCGCTTTCTCGGAAGCAATTTGCCAGTAACAAAGGCAGGAGATGAATGGGCTGCCAGAGAGCAGCCTCGGTGCAATGTAATATTTTGCGCTGCTGTATCCGTGTGCTGTCTGCTGCGGGCTTTGTGGGCTGAATCACAGCTTGCCATTTGCTTAGGTCTCTCACCTTCTGGCTCCCTGCTTATGCTTTTATCGGTCCTTACGTGTGTACAAGATAGATTTGAGTCTGCGAATAAGAACTTGCATTAGTACCAAGAGCTGAAATCTGCTACCTACGTTTGAATCTATAGTGCTATATATCGTATGTAGTGTTTTAGATAAATTAATCCTTCATTTTAAATGCTGGCGTCTTGCTTCAGAAGGTCTTTGTTTTTCAGGGTAAGAGACAAAGACATAAACATCAGCCAGCTGATCACCTCCGAGTCCTTTTGCCTTCCCTCCCTGTCCAGCAGGTCCTTCACTCAGCGTTGTGGCTCCACGGAAGACTATGGAGAAGAGCTGGATTTGCAATGTAACAGGACAGTTAAGATTGCAGGAAATCTTCTTTCGGATTTGCTTAAATGTCAAATCCACAATACAGACGAAAGACGTTTAGAAGTTGAGACTGAAATTCTTAGCTTTGCATGGAATTTTTGCACAAGAAAAATTTTTGAGCAAGCTTTTGCAACTTGCTTCATGTGAGCACTAGTGTGATGAGCAGAATACTTTTCAGGGTATAACCATATGGGGAGGCTTTCCACAGGGCATCTATAGCATGTTAATTCCCTCTTTCATTACAGGGCAGTGAATAGAATGCATCATTGTAATAGAGGCTGATGTATTTGAAGAGCATTACGGTTTTTGAAATGGCCAGTGTCATACTTGCTTAGCCGTGTGTATGCAGAAAGCAAAGCTGGTTCCTCTAGAGAGGAACATTATGGAGATACCCACAAAACTTTGGGCTGCAAGCTCCATCTGTAACGTAGAAGTGAGGAGTGCTGCATTCTAAAACTCAGTGGTCTTTTGCTTCAGGAAACACACAGATGACCCCACTTCATTTGCTTTGCTGCCCTTGGTTTCGGCTGGGCTTTTCATGTTTCCTGTCGCTGTCTTTAAAGAGTTATGCAAAAAGTTAAGTTGTTATTCCCCGTTACGTACGTGGCTTTACTGATGCTGTTCTGTTACCTCACAGTCCGTGATTATTAAGTTTATGTTGATCATACAGTTGAGGGCATAGCAAGCATTGAGCCACAGCTGGCAGCCGAGTGGAAGATGGGCTTAACGTGCATAGCTGTTTGTAGCTACACTTCAGCAGCTATTCCCCCTCTGTTGACTTGGGGATGCGTTGCCACTTACATAGTTATTCATTTAGTCTTTTTTTAAGAGGATGCTACTGACCTGCCCATGAGCTGCTTCTTGAGCTGTAACAGGGGGCTGGTAGATTTTTACTGTTAGCAGCTAGCTTGGAATACTCCGGATCAAGTAAAGCAGAGATTTTTTGTAATATTTCCCTTCTGTGCCTTGGAATATCTCTTCAGATGCATCTCTGAGCAGCATCCATCAAACAGTATGTATCTACATAACATCTAGGATGACGTTCTTCAGTGATGAAGAGGATTAAAATTGTCATTAAGCTGCAAAACACACCACGTGTCATGTAAAGTACAAAATAAAGACACAGCCAGACTGAGCATGCTGGAGTGGTACAATCTGTTGGGATGCACCAGGACGTGAATGCCTTTAACTCGAGCCAAATCTCGAATGCTCCTATTGCAGGAAGATGAAACTGGGGCCGAGTTTGCATATGGAAATGCTGGGCCTGCTGCTGTCTGCACACATGCTTTCTGCTTTCTTTTCCTGCATATGAATGGGTAGTTGGGCCTCTGCAACACTTTGGCTCCTGAGAGAAACCTAACATTGTGTGCTTAACAGCACTTGCTGGAATATTTCCTGTAGTGGTTAGAGCTAACTTTAGGAACAAACAGTGGCAGAGGGCTGTTCGTATTATTCCTGCCTCTGCTGGGCTAACATTTACATCCCTCTTATTGATAGGTAGGACTATGGAAATACAGATGACCTCTAATGGAATTGTGTGACTGCATAGTGAGTCCATTTGTCTTTACGGTCCAGGCTTTAGAACTGCCACACAGCCTTGACCCGCGTGAATTCATTCTGTGCCGCTTACCCACCTATCTGCCTCCTCAAACTCGTTTTAAGATCAGATAAAAAAAGTTCATAGCGCAGTATTCTTGGCGCCTTCTGAATGTTCCTGGCCTCTGAACACAAATTCACCTGTTACTGATGTCACTGGGGACCGTGCAGGCTGAGGCAGCCTCAAAGACAATCAAGACATAGTTTAAGGAGCTCATTTGGGCTCTCGGTGGTTTTGGTTTTCATGTGTCCAAAGAAAGGGTACGAGAATGAGCCATGTTCCTAGCTGTCTGTTGCTGTTGCATCATCAAGCTATAATTTCAGCCTGGCGCTCTCGGGTGCTGATCTGTCATGATGCGAGACATCTGGATTCATTCCATAGGGCTAATGCGCAGCAGTGATTCGCCACATTCCAGCCAGGTTAATATTTGCAGCTGAGATGCGTATGCAGCCACGATTCTGACTTTAAAAAAACCCTCAGTGGGCTGTGTCTGAGATGAACTGGTGACAATCAAACCCACCACTCCCTGGGCTTTGAGCTTTATGCAATGTTTTCATCCTTTGCCTTTGAGAAAGCTTTACTGAAACTGCTCAGCCTGTGGCTAGGAAAACGGTGAGTAGACGAGGGCATCGATGCGCAAATCCTTCTGCCCTCCCATCTCTGCCCCAGAGATGGGATTTGCATGTTAGGTCAGCATTTCCTTTGCTCTCCACGTCTGCTTGTAGGGTGAAGGAAAGTAAATCTGGTTTGTGGTGGCTGACTAGTTATTTCGTCCTTGCTTGAGCGTGTACCATGCCGGAGAAGAGCGTCTGAGCAGGATAAAAAAAGCTTCCCTGAGAAAAAGTAAATAGTCCCCCTCTTCTTCTCTCTAACAGCCCCTTCCAAAGGCGATAATAAAGATTTGTTGGAATCCTTGTGTTCAAAATGCCATATCTTTAATTTTCTCCTTGGTGCTTTTCCAGCTGGAGGGCACCTTGGTTTTAGGGGGAAACAGAAGTGGGTTTGCTGCTGAGATGGCCAGCCTGGACAAAGGGTTTAAATAAAATAAAATAAATAGCAGCGCCTTTCAGAAACTTGAATTTCCATTGAGGTGGAAAGTGCTTCAAGAAACCTTGAGGAAGGTGATATCGGTGTACACAGAGCTCATTCTTCCCACTGAAACCTGGATGAAATTGCTAACGAGCTGAAATCTCATTTTATCACAGATAAAAATCAGTTCTCGAGTTTTGTTTTATTTCCACACAGTGTGATACAATCTGATACAGCTCAGTAGAGTGGAGAGCTGTGAAACTCAGCCTATGGACATCAGGTGCTGTTGTACAACGTCCAAAGCCAGCAATAGCCTGGAAGTATTTGAGTTTCTAGGCTGGCTTTTGTTGAACTAGTTTTATTTTCTGGATCAGCAAAATCAGTAAAGGGGATCTGGACCCAGCCGGCTTTAGTCTGTGCTATAAACTACTGCTTAATTTTCTAATAGCATTAAGCAGTTATGCTAAGTAGAGATCTGTAGCTTCCCTTAAAGGAGCTGTTTAATACATCCATTAGAGTTTCAGTATGCTAGCCTAGCTATGATATGGCACTGCAACTATTAAACCCCAGCTGATAAATTAACACTTCAGAAATAAAATGCTACTAAATTAGTCACGATTGCTTTTAAAGTGTAAAAAACTGAAATCCATTAAGCAGTTACTGAGGTCCTTTCTTCACTGTCTGTGACCCTGCTGCTGACAGAACTCCAGGGGGCTTCAAAAGGCATTTTGTCATTCAGCCCCGCTCTTGTGTCACATCTGTAAATCGAGGTGTGGGGCTCTGCGGGACAGGTGCAAGTTTGCTGTTATCCTCTCCTTTGGAAGAATTATAGACTCATGGAATGGTTTGTGTTGGAAGGGACCTCACAGCCCATCCAGTCCCACCCCCTGCCAGGGGCAGGGACACCTCCCACTGCATCAGGGGCTCTAAGCTCCATCCACCCTGGCCTTGAACCCCTCCAGGGATGGGGCAGCCACCACTGTTCCAGGCAACATGTGCCAGGGCCTCCAGGAAAACATTTCTTCGTGATGTCCAGTCTAAATCTTTCCCTGTCCAATTTAAAGCTGTTCCCCCTCATCGTTGCTCCATGTCCTTGTTAGAAGTCCCTCCCCAGCTTTCCTGGAGCCCCTTTCAGTACTGGCTGCTCTATAACATCTCCTCAGGGTCTTCTCCAGGCCCTCAGATCATCTTCATGGCCTCCTGGGCGTGTTCAAACAGTTCCATATCCTCCTTTTGTTGGGGATTCCAGAACAAGACGCAGAACTCTAGGTGGAAGGAGATTGTGAGATTTGAGCCTGAATTCTGCTATGGGTCCTGGGCTCCTTCTGAGAGATGTTTAACTGTTGAGTGACAAGCTTGAAAGTAACCAGGGAACGCTCTCGCCATCTGACTTTGTGAAGTATGAGGTGTTGCTGTGAGCTACTCCACCCTTCTGCGTCTTTGCTGCTTAGGTGAGGAGTGTTCGTCATTCCTTCCCCTGTGCGCTGGCTCGCTCTCTTCCAGGTTGCCTGCAGTAGTGGAAGGGACTGGCAGCCTTTCCACGGCTTGATTGCTCTTTCCTGGGATCACAAAGAGAGAGTCGGGAGAATAAAAGACCAGTTTTTGGTGGGAATTTAAGATGGCTTTGCTAAGCTAATTCTTCCGCGCTTATTTTTTAGCCGTAAACGGTAGGAACTTTTCCTGATGAGCAGCTGGCTGAAAACTGAACTTCCTTGGGGCCACGTTTATGTTGAACTAATCTGTTTAAGAAAAAAAAATTGCATTTACTGCAGCTAAATCAACTCAGACCATCGGGATGGGAATTTTTCAACAGCAAATACAAAGATTTTTTTTTTTAAAGGTCTGATTTCTGTGCCCATAGACATGAAAGGTTCTTAAAAGATTTTGTTTTGTACACAGGCAGTGATGGAATATACTGCCTGAAGGATGCTCCATAACAAGCCATAAGCACTTCTCAGAATAAATAATAGTGGGTGGTGTGTGGGAAGGTCGTGGGGAGGTGTTTTTCGTTTGCAATCCCAATTTGCATTATTTCTTAAATATATCTAATAAGAGCTGGAGTTAAGTTAACTTTTCTGGGTACTATCTACTGCAGACTGTTCTCATAGAGCTGTAATGTATAGGAGTAATCTGTGCTTTTGACAGAGCTGTTTTAAGTATAAACATATCCTCGGTTTGGACACTGAAAACAGCAAGGCTGGTGCCTCATTTCTTTGGTAATGTGTTAATTTTGGTCTGGCTCAGCATAGCCTTGGCAGCAGCAAAGATGAAAGCAGCCCTGCAGTTCAGCTGTGCGTTTCCTCTTTTCAGAGGATGGTTGCTTGATGGTTTGCAAAGCCAAGGCGTAAAAACCTTGTTGTTTCCTCTCCCAGATTTGAAGTTTCATCTGGATTGTTTCTAGGTTAGGACTGCAGTTAATTTAGTTGGGGTTTTATCCGTTTGGGGGTGGACGGTGATCAGCGTGACCTGCAGAGCTTCAGTGCTGTTGTTCCTGTGTGCTGTCGGAAAGTCCGTGTGCAGACCAGTGCAGGACTTTAAGATGCCAAGTGAGTATTTTACTGCATTCCAGAACAGCTGCAGTCTGTGAACATAAACGGCCAACAACATCTCTAAAAGGAGGATGCTTGGGCTCATGGTTGGTTGAAACCAAACCCAAACTGCATTGCAAACTGCATTCCTCCTTGTTATCTTTCCTTTATCTTGCATTTTTTTCCCAGGTATTTTTCCTTGCTGCTTCAAATTCTTCATGCTCTGTTCAAACACACCCTTCAGTTTCCTGCTTGCTTTTTGGATCATTGTGTGTTAGGTCAATCACAACCTCTGCAGCCTTTTTACCTGGAGTCACTCAAGTGGTGGAGCTGCACGGTCAGACTGAGGAACAGCAGGTTCCTACAGCTTTTTTGGGAAGCTCCCAGTGAGCTTCACGAGATCTCTAAACAAATGTGCTGTTCCAGGGAGATGGTTTGGGTTGGGTTGGTTCCACCCCTGGAATGTTCAGTCACTTGGGGTTTGTATACGTGATATTAATAAATCATTCTTTTCTGTCAGTTTTGTCCACTTGGAAAGCCAGAGGACAAGTTCTGTTTGTGGCTTGTGAAGAGTTTTAGTCCAGAAGTTATTTTTGCTTCGAACAAATTGCTTTGAAGTGATGGAAGATTTTGTAAATGTACTTTCCTGTGTATTACGGAATCTGTGTATCCTGGTAACCACAGTGGTTATGTTCACCAACTCTTCTGTCACTGAAGTGCCTTAAGGTGGAAAGGGCTCATTACGGAACCATGTGGAGAAGTCCCTTACGAAATAGCTTATCTCAGCGCTCCTGTGTACGTGTGCTGCTGTCAGTAGAGCCTTTCTGCTGTGAACAGGGATCATTCTTATTAACTATGCTCAATAATGAATGCTGAGAGTCAAATGTTCTCTCTGATTGAGTGAAACGCTATTATATCATAGCAGTTTTTCCTACATTGTGTTTTGGATCTCCCTTCCAAGTGTCCAGGAAGGCAGAATAGCCCCATGGCCTTTTCTTTAGTAGATGTTCAGTGTACCCAAAGGTTTCTACTAAAATTTTCACTTGCTAACATAACACCTTGAATCTCTGTGGCTTAGATGCCATAAGAAGGATGTTGAGGCTCTGGAGCGAGTCTAGAGAAGAGCAATGAAGCTGGTGAGGGGCTGGAGAACAGGCCTGATGAGGAGCGGCTGAGAGAGCTGGGGGTGTTCAGCCTGGAGAAGAGGAGGCTGAGGGGAGACCTCATTGCTCTCTACAACTACCTGAAAGGAGGTTGTGGAGAGGAGGGAGCTGGGCTCTTCTCTCATGGGACGGGGGACAGGACGAGAGGGAATGGCCTCAAGCTCCGCCAGGGGAGGTTCAGGCTGGACATTAGGAAAAAATTTTTCATGGAAAGGGTCATTGGGCTCTGGCAGAGGCTGCCCAGGGAGGGGGTTGAGTTACCTTCCCTGGAGGGGTTTAAGGGACGGTTGGACGAGGTGCTGAGGGACATGGGTTAGTGATTGATGGGAATGGTTGGACTTGATGATCCGGTGGGTCTCTTCCAACCTGATTATTCTATGATTCTATGAAATAATTCATGTGGGAAAGCAGGAATGGTGACACAGATTGGAGCAATGAGGAGTGGAGGATTCCACTGGGCTGAGCCTGCTGGCAGGTGACCTCAGATGAGTTGCTTGACTTTGTGCCTGAGTTTAGCCCAGTAATAAATAGGTCCAGACTCTGTGTGCTGTGACTTAGAATCGCTCCATAAAAAAGGTACTTTAAATAGCCCCGGCGCTGAATAAGGGAAGGAAGTCTGGTGCTTTGCATGAGAATTGTTCCTATGTCCTTGTGAGGAGCTGAGCGCAGCCTGACTGATTCAGCATATTTAGACCTACCTGTGCGCTGTGTAAGGGTTATTAATGTGTAACAGTTCTGCCTCCCTCGTTTCTCACTCCTCTAATTTTAGGGTTGCTCTTCGGATGAGCTGTTCCAGTCCCAGCCATTGCACGCAAGCCTGAGTTTTGGAAGCTGGAGGCCTATCAATTAATCTGTTCTAAAGAACGCGGCTCTGGGGACAGGAACATTCGTTCAGGGAGTGTTCCAACTCAGTTATTCTGAACTTTGTCTTTCTAGGGGTAGAAAAATGAATGCCAAAGGCAACCATGTTACACAAACAACTTCGGGAAGCCAAGACTACGGTGAATCGTGGGTTTCCTGAGTTCGATCGCTGCTCCCTGAGACTGGCTCTGCCCCAGTACTGCCTGCAGTGCTGCTTTCACTGTTGGAACGTGGCAGTTGCTGAGTGCAGATGTCTGACAGGCAGATTATCTGCCCAATGACTCATGTAGACTCGGTTTATGGAGCACGATAAACTAGAGGAGGAGGGGAAATAGTCTACTACCTCATTAGTACGAATTCCAAGGGCAAAAAGGCTGCCTCTGAGTCACAGGTACTTGGAAATCTCCTCTTTTCTCTGTAGCAAGGCAGAGGAAGGTGCAAAAGCAGCAAGGAATGCTTCACGCTTCAGCAATGCTTTGCTCTGTGGAATTAAGTGGTTGCTGTTGGCACGTATGTGAGTACATGGATTACTGTTGCTGAACTTCCGAGTGTTGGCGGCTGCATGTGAGCCGTAAACAGCGACGCTCTAAATATAAACTACACCCGAGCTAGTGCTGCAGCTCCTGCATTGGTTTCCACTTTTCTGCTGGTGCAGAATCCTCAACCACAAAAGTCAATAAAGGACGAGCAGATGAGAACTCCACCCCGTCCAGCAAGTTAAAGTAAGCCAGAGACTGCTTTGCTGAGAGTTCTGCCATTTAAATTCAAACGCAAACACAGACTGGTATTATCAGCTCACACCAGATCTGCCTGCAGACAATAATTCTTCCTGTCTTGGACCTCTGCCCACGTGCATTATTGTAATTATCAGCAATTTAAAAAAAAATAAAGCAATAAAGCTAGGATGAGCTGCTGGTCTGTAGATTTACTGCCTGCTGCGTCAGGCATTCATTAGCCTTCCTGGGTTCAAGCCACCTATCTGCTGAATAAAAGCAGGAAGGGAAGCTAAGGAAAACAAAGCATGAAACACAATCTGAAGCACGAATTGAAAGCTCTGCTCGTGTTTACAAGTTATAACTCCAAAACCAGGGGAATTTTAAGTATTCTCTTCAGAAGTTCTTGTGCGTAAAGTCCCTTTGCCAGCTTCCCTTACTTTTTAATTGAAGTGTTGGTTTCCTCAATGTCAGCTTGCCATAAACCATTAATTCACAGGTGAGATTCACAGCACCGAACATGGTATTTAAGGGCTGTGTGGCACATCGAGACCCATGAAGGCTCAGCTCTACAATTCCCACCCAGCCATTCTCCTTCCAAAAGCTTCAGACTCACCTCAGCTGGCAGTGGTGGCATGTGGGACTGCAACATCTCTCCTTGATTTTTTTAATTTTCATTTTGCCAAAGGCTAGCTTCTCCTTGTGGAAGGAGAAATGCCCGTGGCTCTGTAGACAGCAGCAACGTGGGGGGTGCAGCTTCGGAGCCGTCGAGACCCTGCTCAAATACACGTACTGATGTTTCAGTTGAGGAAAGGGTGAGAAATTACAATAGTCATACATTTAAAATCGACAGCCTTAAGACTGGTAAGGATGTGAGACTCATTTTTTGTATTAAAGGAACTATTAAAACTCCTCAATAGTCTTGCAAGAGTTCAATTCATACCCCTGTACCTGTGGGTATTATACTGCCAGAGGAGGAGTTCTGGTGCTGACACCCCTGTGCTGCCCTCCAGCTGGAGTAGAAAGTAGATTTTTAAAAGAAATCTATAAAAACTTTATTAAAATTTCTTTTTTCTTTAATTCAGTAAAGGCTGGAAGCATAATTATCTGGATAAGGACTTCGCTGAACAGCGTGTTCTGCAGTTCAGGATGCGGTTCGTGAGTGTTCTGATTTAATAAGTGGTATTACTTTTGAGGGGCTTTGCTTAATTAAAACCAGACAGCACAAGTAATCTTTCAAAGTACTGCCTGGCATATTTTGTCAGTGTAGCAGCAAATCATTGTGGAGTAGTTGTAACTCTTGTGAGTGGGGAATTGTGATCCGACCTGCAGAGAATCCTTAAAGTCTGCGCATTTTCTTTTGCGGCACTGGATGCCCTCAGCAGTGTTAGTCCTTGTTGTTCTGGCCCCCGCGTCGGTGCGATTCACAATCAGAGCTTTTTCCAGCAGCTTATAAATTCTGAGAAGGTGGGGTTTCAGATTTAAAGCAATTTCGTCTTCCGTGGTTGGATCTGGCCAGGGCTGCTGCAAATGAAGCCTGTGGAGAGCAGGAGCAGTTCAGATTTTCCTATTTTTCTCTTGCTGTTCCTCAAGCCCTTCTGCCTGCTAACCAGGACCAGTGTCTCTCGTGCACGTGCCCACGGGCTGGCGTGTCCTCACCTAATGAGCTGGCTGGGAGGTTCTGTTTTTCTATAATGCATCTGCCTAGGTTTTCTTTGGAAGCAATGTGCCACATGAACGGCTCTGGCATAAATGGAAAGGGAGTCTACGATTTCTTTCTAAGCTCCCATCCAGTCTGGTTTTGCTGGAATAAAGATATTCTGGCTAATCTGATCAGGTCAGCAAGGTTACTGTAATGTTTGACCTCATGGACGATTCAGAAGGTAGTTGAACTTGATGTTTTGTGGATACTTGTGTGCTGTAAGGGAAGGCTCTTGGGAATTAATTTCTATGAAAGATAATGAACAACAACTCTTCACGAAAGAGAAGCTCTGATCGCTCTTCTATCCTGAAGCCCCCATACCAGAAGTTTTTCCTGAGCAGCATTCGACAGAGAGCACACTTGGTAAGCTACGTTGTGATCAGGTTTAACAGATCCTGGAAATACAAAACAAGGAAAATGAGTGTGTTTTCACGTGTATGCTTTTTTGAACCAGAAATGTAGCGTATCGCATACGTTTCAGAAGTAGGTGTCAAATATTTACGTAACCTAATAGGAATTTCTATTTCAGTGTTCCCAGCATTGAAGCAGAGGTGCGCTAGAGAGCAGAACGATGTAATTTCACAAAAATCCTCCCTCAAGAATGTTGTTGTGCTGTACAATGCCCAGAATCTCTCTAGCCTTGCATCCCTCCTTTGGGGTGGCGGATACTTGGAGGAGGAAAAGTGTAGAGCTCCAGCCTCTGGATGGTAAAGCTCACTGACCCAACTGCTGGAGTTGTAAAAGGTTGGAGACTTGGACAGAGACAATTCCCTCAGAGAAGAAGATTTAGAGGTTTAAATTCTGTTGGTTTAGGACCATAAATCAGACACTGTGTGACAGGGTGAGGAATTTAACTGACATTAACTGGCCAGAGATTTATGTGTTTGTTGAATCAAATACTACTTCGGTCTTGGAAAGCAAACTGGGTAACAGAATTATACCAAAAGGCAGAGCAGAATTTATCATGAAACATCTTGTAAATGCAAGTGCCAGTGAGGAAAGTAATGTTTTATATAACAATCTTTTCCCAAATAACATTCATCTTGCTTTCATGTTATGGATGTATATTAATAGGATAGTAGCTTGTAAAATACTATTCTCCAAGGATGTACGCAACTGGGTGAGCTCTCTTCTATTATGTGTGTGCTGCCCCTCCAAGCCACCAGTCTGCTTATTTAACAGATGGAATAGTTGCTCCCCAGCACTGGAAGAGGCAGCTGCTTCCATTTACGGCTGGGAAATTCCCAAAGAAAAATGTGCTGTCAGTTTGTTATCCCTCTGCGATGTAGAATGAGTGAATTCTTTGCGGTGCTGAAGCGCTTAACGAAGGACGTAGCTTTATCCCAGGCTTCGTGCTGGCTTACGTGTTCCCCAGCTCTTCTTTTGCAGAACGGTGCCTGGATGTCGACTCTCCGACCTCGGGCACCATCAGCTTGAACGATCAGCTTTTCTCTTTGTACACCACGGCAACAGAAATGGACTTTGTCCCCGAAAACTCTTGTAGGTGACTTTCTGCTCTGCTGAAGTAGTGGTGTTAAAAGGTGCAGCCTCCACTGGTGCAGATGGTATTGGCTGTGCTGTATTCTCCCATGACTGAGATAGAAATCCTACATTAAATACCTGATGCATTTGGCTGGAATGGATGCTCAGTGGTGGAAAACTGAAGCCCATTATCAAAAATCTTATCTGGCAGGTCATGGGGTTAAAGTTCCAGCTTGGGGATATCAGAGTTCATTACTTAACAGCGTGATTCAAGAGAAGATTTCTTCCATTTGATTAAACGTGATGAAATCAAGCAAGTAATTAGTCTCGTTTGTTCAGCTGTGAGTTGGGGCTTAGCATGTTCTGGTAGCTACGGCAACAGAGGTGCCTGATATGTGAGTTATTTGAGCAATCCAGGGGGAAGCAGCGATACCTCTGGCACTGTGCGAGGTGTCAGACCCGAGAGCGGCGAAAACAAACAGGAGCTCGGGGGCTCACGTCAGCGTGTGGGGTGTGGGCATGATTTCAGGAGCCTGGCATGTGTTTGAACAGGAGCTTTGCTATGAATGGATTACAGATGGATGTTCCTGTCTCTCGGGATGCAGCCTGCACCTCACCCGCCTGTGCAGTTACCTTATTCTGCTGAGTGCTTGTTAAGTTTGCTTTGAAGAGAACACATTTCAAACGCAGGCGATGCTAATGGTCTCCAAACTTCATAAAACATGCATTTTATTCTCTTTTGATGCACTGTAGTCTTCTTACAGGGGTTAGTGCTTTGTGCATACTTGATCTTGCATTTCTTTTTGTTGTTTTCAGAGTTCAGCGTGAGTCTTGGATGTAGTTGTAGTGTTGTCATAAAACAAAACTGTGTTGTGGATGGTTTCCTTGAACGTGTCAAGTCTTGTGCTCTCTGAAGAGCGGCTCTTGGTGCCAAAGTGGTGTTTGTTTGGAGAGAGATGAAAGACCCTCTTACTAAGTTTGTGTGTGTGTTTACAGAGGTAGGAAGGATCACTCTAGGTTTATCTTTTTCTTCAGAAATAATCTGGGAGCGAGGAGGGCAGTGTGAGAGCGTGGGTTTTGCTGGGTGGTACCAGTAAGCACTTGTTAGAAGCATGTATTTATGAAATTATTTGATCTCTGAAGGAACAAAGCTCTTGCACCCCTTTACCTGGGCTCGGGGTGTTTGTTGGAACACCTCTTATAAACCTGGAGTGCAGAGAGAACTGTGCCTACACTAAACTTGAAAGCATTGATGAACTTGGAAGCATTTTGTTACTGGGACACTGGTGCTGATACCTGTTACGTAGTTCAGTATTTCATTACTTTGTGATCTGTGCTAAAACTTGCTCTCATGAGCATCTCTTGGGTGAAAGGATTATGGTAAGCCACTTGTATCCCACTGTTTCTCTTAAAAGTGATGTGCGGTTGAATAGTTCTTGACACCCAGGGGATAATTTTTCTGAAGTTAAGGTGTGAATTGATGCGTTTCTGTCTGAAGTCAGTCTTATCCCTCAAGCACCAGCCATGTGTTTTTGTTACTGAACAATCCTTGGCTTTCTCAGTGTTGAAATTCCTTATCTCCAGGCAGCGATTTTGTGTGCGAAAGGGGAGGGGGAAAAGTGAGCTAATTACGATGGAGTTAATTCTTCCCTAGTATCCAGCAATGAGGAGCTGCACACAGGGGCCGTTTAGCTGAATTCCGCTCTTTCTCTTATATTTGCGCTAGGCATACGCTGACTGATAGAAGCTGATGGGGGCTGGAAGGCAAGAGGGGATGAACAGTGCCCACAATAACACGTGGTTTTTGAGTGCTTGGGACGTTGAATATCGAGGCAAGGCTGCTACCAGGAGAAAAGCAGCTATGGGGCAGCAGTGCCCCAAAGCCTCTGCGTGCTGTTTCTAGCTTGCCTTGTCCAGAGTAATTGAAACAGTTTTAATTCTCCTAAACACCTGAAAAAGCTTTTGATTTAGGCATTCATCTGGGTTTTGAGTAGTTCTGTCCTTCCCCTTCCTCTTCCCCATCCCCTTCCCCTGATGGTTATTTAGGGAGAGGGTGTTCAGCTCCCAGCATCCACTCAGTAATTTAATTTAATCCTCGTTTTCTTATTTTGGTCAGCCAGCAAGACTGCAAAAGGGGAGCCTGGCCTTGTTTTCATTGATCGGTCTGCAGTTCGACCGGAATGTGGGCTGGGTATTTTCTGCTGGTGAAGGGTGGGAAACGGACACAATGCGTGTTGGAAACCAGGGAACGTGCTGAGGGAGAGACACCAGGCTTCGAGGAGTGGGTTGCAGCAGCTGTGTTTTTCTGGTTTGGCAGAAATCATCTTTACTTGCATGCTTGGAAGAAGCTGAGGTGTTTCTACCCCTAGTATTTGAAGATCTGGGGAGAAACATGTGGCTTCCAACTCTAAGCAGGCTTCGTGCAGTTGGAATTATCCATTTCATTAATAGTAGCAGTACTAGCTTTGAGTGTAACATCACAGAGGTGCTTCTACCATAAATTATTAGTTATTTATCTTCAAATATCAATTTACATTTTTCTGACAGAGTGGTAGGCGCAGGCTTTCAGTGTGAATTACTCTTGGTTTTTGTAAGCTGTTGCTGCAATGATAAAAACAGAGTTTGGAAAAAGAAACTCCTTGCTGGTGAAAACTTGGTATGGGCTCACGGGCTTTAAGGAGTACGGTTACAAAATAAGTTTGCAAGACAGATACCTGGATTAAGCGGTATCTCTCTAGAATATGCCAGAGGGTTTCTGGTTCTGTGAGTTGTTCTGCTTTCCATCAGATAAAACAATCAACGTATTTTGGTTTTGTTTGTCTTCACAGGCGCTTGCAGCCAATGCTGGGCCAGGGCTTGCAGTGGCAGAGCCCCAAATTGCAATGTTCTGTGGGAAGCTAAATATGCATGTGAATATCCAGACTGGGAAATGGGAACCTGACACTTCTGGGACCAAGAGCTGCTTTGGAAGAAAGGAAGAGATTCTGCAGTACTGCCAGGAGGTGAGGGTTTTTTTTGTGATCCTGAATTTTCACTGCTGCTAAGGAATTGGATTCCTATTTAGCCGGTCAGTAGCAAATTAAACCTGCAGGAGACTAACCTGCATTTGACTGGCTTGGTTCCCTGAGCTGTCCTGCTGTGTTATAGCACAGGAAGAGCAGGGAAAATGCTGTGGTTGGGCTTAGGAGCTACCTCTGATTTAGATCAGCTCACACTGCCCCAGAAGGTCCTTGGCCTGTCAGTCAGAGAGGTACCTGTGTCTGTCTTGGCAGGGATTCTTTCAAACATTCTGCCTCTGAGCCAGTTAACCAGCTCTGTGTCTGTGCAAATGGCACATATTCTAATTAGAATGTGTCTGTGTCCTTATTGGTGATGTGTTCGGGTCAGCCAGAATATTAGAAAAATATTTTCGTCAAAATATTGCAAGTATTTTTAGACTCCTCACGCTTCATTGCAAAAAACCATCCCTTTTCAGCGTGCTCCAGATACTCTGTGGCATATTGGCCTTGATTAGTGTCTGTAACTGCTCCTCTGAGATGACAGGCACGTAAAGTAGCATGAGGAATTTTTTTTTTTAAATGAGAAAATGGTAGAGCACACCATGTCTGGACTAGAAAATGTTTAAAGCTGTTCTACAAGACTGATATAACTGGGGCTACACTTGGTTCACGTAGCGGAAGCCTAAATATAAGTCGGTGTCTGGACTTGAGAACTTGAGCAGGACGTAGGGATCATGTTAATACATAAGGAATGGAGCAGGCATGAGGAAACCTGAGCTAATAGCTTGACAAGTGACAGGAGAGTCTGAAGATGTTACTGAACCCTACTTGTTGGTGATTGCCCTCTTCCAGAGGGTATTGTGCTGCACCAGGCAGAATAGAACAGATAAATACTCCTTCTCCATGGCCAAGCAAAGCCAAACACCTCAGCTTAATTCCGATGAAGGCTCTTGCCCCTGGCTTCCTTCTGCTGCGAAGGAGTGGTGACACGTTCTCTTGTCTATGTGACAAACAGCTGGGGCTTTTTTATGTCTTCAGCTGTCCTAAGCTTGATCCAAAAGAGAATGCGCGTCCCTGTGCAGACTTGAGCTTGTTCCCATGTAGAGAATCAGCCTCGCTGCTTCTGCTTAGGAGCCGCTTCTTTGTCCTTTCTGGAGAGAAACCTGTCTCTGTGTCTCGTTAAACAGATGTATCCAGACCTGCAGATTACAAATGTGGTGGAAGCTAATCAGCCTGTCAGCATCGACAGCTGGTGCAAGAGGGGGAAGAAGCAGTGCAAGGACCACACTCACATCGTCGTGCCCTACAAGTGCCTGGGTGAGTGCCTGGTGTGATGTGTTCGTGTGTTCTTGTGGGAGGAACAGGATTGCCTCCTGGCATCTTCCAGAAAGAACAACCTGGTTTGTAAGGATCCTCTCCTATCAGGTTGCCATTTCTACATCCAGCTTCTTCTGAAACGTTTTTATTTCCACAACATGGAATTCTGCCTTTCTCGAACAGATCGACAGCTTGATAACAGCTGTGGTGGAATAATGGTGCCTGGCGTGGAAAAGAAATCCCCGTTCTCTTTGCAAGTCTCATAAAAACCTGAAGGCTATTGTATTTGAGTATCACAAAGACATTCAGGATTTAATACTCTGATCCTATTTTTGTGGAGCTTTAATATTTTGTTGCCTTGGAGACTTGAATGCTCAGTGTGTTCAGGCTTTCTGCTTTGGTCTTGGCAAGAGATCTCTATTCTGTTTCACTGGCTGTATTTAAACTTTGCTGTTTCAAAGAGGCCGTGCTTCTTGCAGCTGTATCCCATGTCCTCACTTTGAACTGTGAAAGAGTATGAGATAAACTGTGATGGATTTCATGGTGCTTTCCAGAATCTATCCAGCCACTTGAATCGGGTGGCGTGTTTAGCTTGTTTACCTTGTGGCTTTTGACCTGCAGGCTGGGCCTGACGTTGTGCTGCACTGCATGGGTTCTTAGTAGTAGGCTTAGTCTCAGCTGGCTGAACCTCTTTTCAGTTGTCCACCGGTTTTGTGAGGAGTCTTGTGCAATCTTGGAGAGTCTGACTGCTGGGAACATCCAGTGGGAACCAGTTTTTTTTAATTTCTGTCTGCATCTCAGGTTAGGATGGGATTTGACACGGGAGAACACAAGCAAATCTGCAACACTGTTATACATAATGCCCTCCACTAGGCAACCATAAAGCACTGTAAAAAATGAGATGTGGTGGGGACACATCCTGGGAGAAAGAGACAATTCTCTATAGATGTGGAAATTTGAGTTTGAGAAGCAACCAAACCTGGCTGATCATACTGAGGGCTCCTAATAGAAATAAGAGTGAAAGCACAATCTCTGAATTTATAAGGAGTCATCTTCTTTAGAGGTAATCCACCCATAAGCCTATGCCCATCTGAAAAATTAGCTGATCTTAGTGACACTGCTGTAAAATTTGCTAAGCATTAAACTACCCGTTAAATTTTCACAGTGTTTTTGACTTGTGTGGCCCAGCCTTCAAGGCAGCTTTGGTTTTCAGAGCTGAGTTGCAAGTCAGGAGGCCATATATGTATGAAATTCATCATTTTTAGCAGTCCCCACATTGCTTGTCAGAAATAGCTGAATGGTTTCTTTGGGTCTGTATGACTTTTTGATGATTGTGGAACTGTGTTTCTTTGTTCCCATTCCTGCTGGGTCTTCCTTGAAACATTATTGCAGGTTGGATTTTGCGCTCTTTCTTGCTGAACCTTCTCCTGCCTCCCCCACCAATGCTTTTGTGTATTTTAAATATGAAGAGGGGGAAGAGGAAAACCCATTAGCAGTGTCACTGAGCTGTAAAATGAAGGTAACAATAGGCTGATGGGATCGGGACCAGCCTGGTGAGGTGTGGACAGGCAAACTGTTGACAGTTCTGGCTGAGCTGTGAGGTGGCATGGAAACTCTTCTTATGCTGCTCTGACCTGGGAAAAGAGGAAGGTTTTTGGGTTTTTTTGGCAGCAGTGGCCATTGATAGGGGAAGGGTCCATTAATCCTGGAATCACAGGATGGTTTGGGTTGGAAGGGACATCAAAGCCCATCCAGTCCCACCCCTGCCATGGGCAGGGACACCTCCCACTGGATCAGGGGCTCCAAGCCCCATCCAACCTGGCCTTGAACCCCTCCAGGGATGGGGCAGCCACATGTAATGCGTAGTGTGTAAGGGTTTCCGATTCCTAGGTGAACAGAGAGAACCTTCCCTTTATCTTATGCTGTGGTGCTAGCATTCAGTGATTTTTGAGATAGCTGTTAATTGGCTGCTTTTTGGTACTGAGTGTTGTGACTGATCCGCTGGAGTCTTCTCTCCACAGTCCCCTAAACTACCATTTCCTGATTTTAAAGTTTAGTCAGTTTTAGCTTTTTTATCAGAAGCATTTAAACCTCTTGTGAGAAGGAAGGAGGGAAGATTATTAACTTGAAATTCTAACTGGTCTATTTTGAGGTGAGACAATAGGGAAACTATCATTCCTCTGTTGTCTCTATTGGTTTAACATGTAACTAATTGGAAAGGGCTGCTAGTTGTTTTCATTATGTTGCAATTGTCATCAGATAATCTGTCCCTAAATCTACCAAACTTATGTATGATTTGTAGAAGTGTCCATGAGCCTTTGGTGTCAGTGCTAAGGGACTGCAAAAAAAACTGGCATGCAAAATATTAAAACTGATTTTGAGAAGATGTTGTTGAAGATTGGTTGGACAAATCGTTCAGCTTCCCAGAGAGTCCATGATACGAGGCCTTTGGCTTAAAAGTTTTCCTCCAACATTAAAAGCCGCTGGTCATGTGTGCAAGGTATGTTGCTTCGAAAGAGTTGGACTGAAGGTCTTTTTCTGGTATCTCCTTATTTTGAAGGTACTGGATGTGGCGTTTAAATCTGCAAGAAAGAAAGAAAAATCTCACTTTTGAGAACATGTCATATTTTGGATTCCAGTGGCAGCGTTTGTTAGGGCTTCCGGGCTGAGAACAGCAAGTGATGCTCATATAGTTGTGACACTTATTACATGTGTGTTGGTACCAAACTGAGCTGTGGTGGAAATACAGGCTAAATAGCTTTTAAGTCCAGGTAATACGGAGTCCATAGAGCAGGTTGATTCTCTCTCTCCCAATTTTCTCAAAAGCAAATCTGATTTTAAGATTGTGCCAGGACTACATCCTGGTTGTACTCTGGTGTGGGCTGTATAGGTTTTATTTTTCCTGCCTTCAGTGTTTTGATTAGGACTGTCCCAGTCAGGGATTGTGCTGCAGTTGATCCTGAATGAAACCATCTGGAAACAAAATAAAAGAAAGCAAACAAGACTTGCTTGAATACCCAGATACTGAAAACACAGATAACACTGGTGGTATATAAAAATTTCCAGGCTGTTACAGCTCCAGACAGCATGAACCGGCTTTGGTATGATGAAGCTTATTTAGAGGTCAGTGGTTAAGGGGTTTGAAAACTTCCATATGCAGATGCAGTCTTTCCAAGGATTGTTCCACAATCAACTATTTATTGTGCTGTAAACTGTTACTTTGGTTCAGCCTTAGAGCTCACACAGTGTTGGTCCCTACTCCAGTTTTCACCTTGGAAACTCTGAGGCTCTGTTTCTCTGTGAATTTGCAGAGAAATCCCCTGGTGTGACCTGTCCTGCTGAGAATACTCCAGGTGTTTAAGGCGCTTACATCCACGTGTGATTTAAGAGAGTTCCCATATTGGCTTCGTTTCTTGTTGGAAGTTGAACATGTGTGATGGGACAAGGGAACGATGGACTTTTCTTGTTTTTTAGTGGGTGAGTTTGTTAGCGATGTCCTGCTGGTTCCAGAGAAGTGCCGATTCTTCCACAAGGAGCGGATGGACGTGTGTGAGAGCCACCAGCACTGGCACACCATGGCCAAAGAGGTAACTGGGCTGCTCTGGCAGGAATATTCATAATCCAGGGATTTTGGATCTCTCCATTTGGATGCTCGTGGTCCTGGAGCATAACAGTGCTTATCTCTGGGGTCTGTTACTCCCACGTTTGGTCTATGGGCTGGGGCAGGAGGCAATGAAAAAGCAATTTATGAGTGACTTAAAAAACCCGTGTAGATAGCTGAGTTATTCTTCACTCATGAAAGGCTGTCCTGGGTAGCTTGTCCAAGATCATATGCTAGGATGGAGCTCAGAAGTGAAATCAGGTCTCAAGGATATTACTTTAACCAAAGCCTCATCCTTCTCTACAGGGTAGAGCTGCAGTGGTCAGGATTTTTCCTATTTTGCTTGCACATTTTGCACAAATGTACCTGCAGCTGCTGGGGATTTGGTTTGGGGAGCTTGCCTGGGGACAAGCAGAGTTTCATTGTGGCTCATTAGTGGAGGTTTTACATAAGAGATGGATTATCTTCTCAGAGTAAATCTCGCCCATTGCGGGGGGGTGGTGGTTTTTTTTTTTCATCTGACTAGCAAAACTGTTCAAATTCTCTGCACCCATTTTAGCTGGGAGTAATGAAAACAAGACTGTGAGGAAATGTACGTGTTTTCCATTTTGTAGGAGCAGAAGAACAACACAATGTTCAGTTGTGATACCATTTGTAAAGATGAGGTTAAGGATGCACCAGTTAAACTTCCTGGTTTTTTAACATCTTGGCAGCAAAAACCTATCTAAATAAAGCTGTGCTAGAGGAGTTACCTTTTAATTGAGGCCAAACTTGCTAATGTCTAGCAAATTTAAAAATCACTCGCTTTCAGTGTGGTTGAAGAACTTTTCCAGACATATTTGGCTCATTTCACGTCTGTGCTGTAACAAAGCAAAGCACAGAAGGGTTCTGATGTGTAGAATAAAGCCTTTCTTACTTCATTCTTTTCTGGGACGCCACGAAGTCGTGCCATTTCCTTAGCTTGAGAGAAGTGTATAGACATAATGTCTAATCACAGTTCGCATTTGGCTTTTTCTTGAATTATCTGACTGATTTTCATCTACAGCATGTTAAAAGAATCTTGACACAAAGTCCATTTGAGCAATTATACACTTACTGCAATATAAAGTTTAATAGATAAATTTTAATAGATAAGGTTTAATGAAATGGCCAGCTCAGAAAGGCAAACAGCAGTTGTGTTTCTTTCAAGTACTCTCTCCCATGAGCTGGCATAAAACATTGAGGTATTTCTCCTGGACACAGCCAGGCTGACAAATCAGTGGCTGTTAGGGGCTGGGGGGGTTGCTACATTAACACTAAGCAGCACAGCGTGGCTTTGAGTCCGAGACTGGATTTTGCTTAAGCTACAGGTTTCAAATTCATTCTTCAATGTTGAGACTGTTGAGGTCATCTGTTGATGTTGTCTTTCTGCTGTAAAATTTAGGCCGTCGGTACCATGCTTGGGATCTATGATAGGCAAACATCAGTTTTATCCAGGCAAGAACCTGATGCTGAGCTGACATAAACGGGTTTCTCTTTCAGGCGTGTCTGACAGAAGGGATGATCCTGCACAGTTACGGCATGCTGCTGCCCTGCGGGGTTGACCAGTTCCACGGAGCAGAATACGTTTGTTGTCCTCAGACAAAGGTTGTGGATGAGGCGCTGTCCAAAGAGGAGGAGGATGAAGATGAGGATGAAGACTATGACCTTTACAAAAGGTGGGTTCTTCCTGTCGCAGATGTTAACAGTGCTGTATGTGGAGCTGCTGTTACCAATTTCATGCAGCAACTCCCTGGTGGTGAGGACTGAGAGGAGAATTTCTGCGCTTTTGAATTTCCCAAGCGTATCCTGAGCTTGAAAGAGCCTTGTGGAAGGACAGATGACTTTGCAGTGCTCCTGTTACTGGAGGAGCTGAAGAGCCCCGCTCCCTCCATCCATAGACAGTCAAAAAGATTGATTGCTACCATAGGGACCTCTCCGAGATGTGGCAGGCTTTTGCTTGCTGAAAAGAAAATGCAAGGAGATGAGAAAATGCAAGGAAACTCTGCTAAGCCAGAATGTGTTCCTGTAATAGCCGGTGTGTTTGTAACGAGGGAGGTCCTGTTGATGGGCTTGATCAATAGTTGGTATGTTTGTTTTTCCCACCTCCTTTGTTTCTAGAACCAGATGTTAGGAATTGTTATTCTGATGCAACAAAGGTTGGCTGCAAAATGATGAGCCTTATCTCACCCCCTAACCTAACCGTATCCCTTCAGTGAGTTCCCCACAGAGGCTGGTGTGGAAGAGGTCACAGGAACAGCTGTGGAGGAAGATGAGGATGAAGAAGAGGAAGAGGAAGAGGAGGAGGATGTGGTGGAAGACCGCGATTACTATTATGACAACTACAAGGTTGATGATTATAATGAAGAGACCCCCACCGAGCCTAGCAACGACAAGGTTGTCTCTGAAAAAGAAGTCAGCAGCGATATGAAATGTAAGACACATTCTAGCCTGCAGGCCTTTTCCTTCCTTGAGAGCCTTCTTGCTGGCTGTCAGTTTGTGATGGGGTTTTGATCAAGTCAATAAATGCCACTTGGAAGTTTTATTTGCCAGAGAAGTTAGCAAACAGAGGAAAGCTGATGATGCTCGTGTTTCGAGTACTGAAATTAACTCTCTGGAGCTGGGGCCATATGTTTCCAGATAAACAGCAGCGCTGCTGGCAGAACGCCCGGCGTTCGGCACATCGAACGAGCACCTCTGAAGGTGCATTGTTGAGTCAGAAAGCCGTATCTGCGTGGGCTAATTTTGGAAGATCTGTGAATTTAAAATCCTGATTTGGGGTGATTGTCTTGGATTTGGTGTTTTATACCAGTGCCTGGCTATGCTCTGCAGAATCATGGAATCACCAGGTTGGAAGAGACCCACTGGATCATAGAGGTGCCATCTGATTGTGTAAGGTTGAGGAAGATGCTGAAATAAGCTTTGCACAACCCCTTCTCTTTCATTAAAGCGAGCCAGCCAGCACAATTGGCCCAGTTTTATTATGAGTAATAAATTCTTCCTGCGGTAGCGAGATCTGCTGCATTTGTGGTAGCTTTTGTTACGCTGTGGGTGCCGTTGCGGAGGGCAGCTGCTGACTGTGGGGTGCCTGGGCGTTATACCCTGCCCTCTTCAGAGTCTGCAGAGGGGAGAGAGAATGAAATTCAATTAGCTACAGATCATTGCCAGCAGTTCTTGCATCTTTTTGGTCAGATGCCAGCATGCTGCAGATAATTTTGCTTGCTGAAACAAGGCTCAGCTCATACATGTAGAGGACTGTTACAGATCTGCAGGTGTGGAAACAGAATTGGAACAGTATGATCGGGGTGTCTGTTTGGGGGTACACAGTGTTTTTTTACCCAAAATGCTATGGACAGTTGCTGACATACGGACCATATCTGTTCTCTTGCCTCAGAATAACCCAGCTGCTTGTCTTGCCTGCTTATTGTGAGGCGGTTCACGTGTTGTGGCTACCTGAAGTTTCAATAATTAGTGTATAGATGTTTCCAAACTTGAAAACCTTGGCAGTCATGTTCCTTTTACTCAGCCTGCCATTTCACTGGCTCTTATACCTCACTTTAAGATGCGAAGCGTCTATGCAGGCGTAGTGCAGCAGAACAGAATCTTTGACTGCTTTAAACAGCCCTAATGGGATTTCTCTCCATCACGCTGATTTTATACGGTGGAGACTGTAGCGCTGGGGCGCCCGAGGCATAACGCTGTGGCATCAGCAAAATAGAGCTGTGCTGTTTCAGCCTCTAGCTAAGCAGAAATCGCTCTGGCAGATGAGAGCTCCATGTTGAGACAACTGCTGGGGTCGCCTGCTGCTGCGCGTTCGCTCCGAAGCACCACACGCAGACGCCTCGCTGACAAACTTTGTGAGGAATGCCTTTGCACTGCTAAAGATCCCCCTCCAAAACTGACAAAATCCCTCTGGTTGGTGCAGTAGCGATGCTGGGGCCAGTGCTAGTGCCTCAGAAGAGAGTGTGAACTAGAGCCACCACTGCTTTGTGTAAGTCGCTTGGCGAGGCCTGTGCTCCTCACTAGCTCATGTTCTAACCCGTCTCCACACAGCTGTCTGCTCCCAGGAGGCGATGACAGGGCCCTGCCGGGCTGTGATGCCTCGTTGGTACTTCGACCCTAACAAGAGAAAATGCATTCGCTTTATATATGGAGGCTGCGGAGGCAACAGGAACAATTTTGAGTCAGAGGAGTATTGTATGGCTGTGTGTAAAAAGATGAGTAAGTCCTGCCCCCACTGGCCTTTTTGCAGCTAGCCACTGTCTGTCTGGCGTTTGGTGTCTCCTCCTCCTTGTCTTGGTCAAGAGAGGATGCGTGTGTAGCTCATCCCGTTGGTTCTGGTGTCCGCAGCGGTTCTGTCTGTCCTTTTGCAGCAATCTCCTCTTGTCTCCACTTCTCTAGGTCGTTAGGGTGAGCTTTCCTGGGGAAAGTGGCTCTCAACATCTGCTGTCTGTGCTTGCTGTTGGGTTGCAGCTCTTGCTAAGGGCTCAGTTCTCCTCCTCCTGATCTGCAGCAGGGACCAGTGGCTGTCGTGAACCTCTTGTGAACACATAGCTTGCTTATTCCCATGAGTGGCTTTTTTCCAAACACATGGAAGGAAGCACTCGCTTTCCCCATATGTTTGACCAGTCGGTCCTGCACAACAGGCTGCTACTGGCCGTTCTCCTGGGTGTAGGCGTTTTCTTGCTATTGTATTCTGGGAAAGGATCAGAGAAGTGGTATAGAATTCAGATTCCCACTTTCAGCTCGGTTTGAAATATGAATCATGACTCAATCCCTGCATTTTTGAAAGCTTGAGGTTTTTGGCATCCGTTTCAACTGGCTTTTATGTCAGATGATAAAACTACCAAAAACATTTTAACCTCCTTATTAATCTTATTGTTGAACTCCAGCACTTCCACTTCAGCTGCCATTAAAGCCTTTTGAAAGGCTTTTTGTGTTATCTGGGGCTTGGCAGTCTGACTGTGCCAACCATAATCCTGTTTACAAAATGGGCTTCACGCAAGTGCTTTAGATTGGGCTGATCTGACTGAAGTGGTGAAATAAAAGATGCGGATGTCAGGAGCTTTTTGTACAGAAGTTTGTCCTGTTCCAGAGGGATTTGGGACTGGGAAGGGAGTTTTCTGTGTCCAGGCCTGGTCAGAAGGGCAACGGGCAGGCCTAGAATGCAGCACTGGCCTGACATTGTCTCTTGCACGCAGCGGTGATGCCTTGTGCTCTATGTTGCCATTATTTCATCAAGTAATTCTTTCCCCTTGTTCAATCCTCCTTCTGTGGTTAGAGCAAAGGTTCCTGGATTCAGGTGCCTGCTAAACTCTTACCCTGTATTCGTGCTAAAGTGCCAGGTAAATTTTTTCTGACATGTACTGTCTTTCAGTGACGCGTGGGAGGTTTTGTCCACCCAAATAACTCAAGCAGATGAAAGCTTGCTGTACCTTTCCCTTTCTGCCTTCTGTCTGCTGAAGGGCAACAACAAAGTGCATCGTGTTTGCCGTAGTTCCTTCCAGAAAGGGCTCTGGAATGTGTAGTTTCTAAAACTGTAGCACAGAAACTGGGTTCAGTGCTTCCAGAACTACGCTTTATGGAGGACATTGCCCCTGTTGTGAAATCTGCAGATGCTTCAACTTGTCAATTCTGAAATTTTATTTCTCCCTGTGTTGGATTTGAATGTCTTAAAGATACAAACCATCCTTATTGGACAAGTCAATGTGCCACACTGATCCTCCTTCTGTTGCTGTCTTGTCTAATATCATTGCCTGTTAGTCCTGCATGGTGCGTCTGGTAGGGAAGGTAGGTTTGAAGTATAAAATATTGGATAGCATTTTGTGCACATTTATTGTCAAGCTCCCTAATCATATTAATGATGTCTGGAGCCAGCTTGTCAGCAAACAGCTAATGCGCAAAATGTTGTTTAAACCATCCAAAGCCAATGTGAAAGGGAAGAGAAAACACATTCTTTGTTCTGCAATCCAAATGGTTCTGGTGCTGGAGCTGAATAATGCTTGTCCCAGAACTAATGAGAAGATTGAGAGGTGCTGGTGGTGGTTGCTGCAGTGCATGGCTGTGGTGTTGGGAGGCTGTTGCTGGTGGTGGTGTACGTTAGATTGGCAGCTTAAAAAGCCCAAACTGGACTCCTGGTAGGTGGTGGTTCGGTAAACTCAGTCTGCCAGGTTGTTAATTGTGGGGATTCTTCTCCCTACCTGTCCTTTGCAATCCAGGATCGCAATTTTCTGGACCTTTGCTTATTCTTGCTGTCTCTTTGCAGTGCCTACTGATGATGTGGATGTCTACTTTGAAACCCCGGCTGATGATAACGAGCATGCCCGCTTCCAGAAGGCAAAGGAGCAGCTGGAGGTCAGACACCACAACCGCATGGACCGAGTGAGTGTCTGTAGCTTTAGTCATTTGTGCCGCACTGCAGAGTTACTGCCCATGTTTTTTTTTTCCTGGACAAATTGATGGTGAATTGGCTTCCTTTCCAGTCGCCCACCTTCTGTGTGTCTCTTGCAATGTGACCACACTGTGGCAGTTAGATTTTTAATTTCTTCAAAGTGATGGGAGAGACGAATCACAGGGGGGACACTTGGCTTGCTGCCCAGAGGGCTTAAGTTCTAGCGTTAAGCCCCACAGCAGCTCTTTTGTGCCTTCAAAACCTGTACAGTGATCTGCCCGTGAAGGCAGGTTAGCTCACAAAGATCAGACATAAGTCTGTGTCTTGTTGATGTGATCTGTCCTTTCCTTATCCAGGTGAAAAAGGAATGGGAGGAAGCAGAACACCAAGCCGTAAATCTCCCCAAGGCAGAAAGACAGACTCTCATTCAGGTAAGAGTTGAAGGACTTCAAGAGGAAAGTTACTGGTGCTTCGCCTTCATCTTCTTGATAAACTCAGTGAGACATGCTAATATTCAAAGCCAAAAGGCGACTGAGATGGAAGAACAGCTTTCCTGTTCTGTCAACAGCTGCCTTTTAGAGGAGATTTGATTCAATTGCGTGCTTTGTTCTTAAAGCTGGAGGTGATCGGATACTGTGCCAGGTCCTGTCCTCTGCCCAGCAGCAGGAAGCTATCTCATCCTGCAAGCAGAGCCAAAAGCAGAGCCAAACTGTAACTTCAGACCTTTGGCCAGTTTTGCTCTAACTGGTGGCCTCACAGCCCTGTTCAGATTGGCCTCGACTCTCCGGACACACATTTCCTGTTCGGGCAGGCTTAGTGAAAACCACTTAGGCAGCAGATCCCGCTGGTTCGCTGCCAAAATGCCAATCCTGTGCCTTATGCGGAGAGTTCAGTCAGACTGTGAAGTTAATCAGGGATGTGCTCAGTATGGGATTGTTAGGGGCAGGCTCTTCTGGCAGTGACAACTACATGAAGTTCCCTCAAACCAATATCCGACTGAGTGGCTGACTCCAGCTTTTAAGCCCGCTTTGGATTTTATCCTGGAACATGGTCTTCTCTCTATGTTTTTCAAAGTAAGCCACTCCAAGTCCAAAAGAGTCTTCCATCATCTCTGATGAAGCCTACCAACGCTTAATGGACTCTTCTGGCTCCTTGGAAGATGTGGGTTATGGCCTTTCTAATAGAATAGATAGAGATTTGAGCTGAAGATGCACTGGTGAAAAATCCTCTCTGCAATAGCTGTGTAAATGTTTGCAAATTCAGATCGGCAGCTGAAGGCTGAAGGGATCCGTCCTGTTCCCATGTTGCAGGGTTGAGGGGAAGAGCTAAAACTGTGCCATTCAGTCAGTACAGTTTGGATCAACACAATCTTTATCTGCAAGGCCATGTGCCTTCCTCAGACCATTGAAAGGGGTTGTGAAGCAAGTTTTGAATTTGCAGAGGCGAAATCTGTGTCAACATCCGTCAGTGCCCTTCTCTCCTGCTGTAAATGCCGAGGACACGCTATGTGACAGGTTCTGTTTGTTCTAAGGGGTTACACGACTGTGAATAGGAGACCCTGATGCATGCAGACTCCTTTCTTTGTTCCAGCACTTCCAGGCAATGGTGAAATCTCTGGAGAAGGAGGCAGCAAGCGAGAAGCAGCAGCTTGTGGAAACTCACCTGGCTCGTGTGGAAGCTATGTTGAACGATCGCCGTCGGATTGCTCTGGAGAACTACCTGGCTGCCCTGCAGGCTGACCCACCGCGGGTGAGTCCTGTTGCCATGAAGTTTTACAGTAGGGCAGCACTAGGTAGGGTGGAAGGTGGGAATGAAGGTTAACCTGTGTCCTGTCGAGGCAGAAACTGGGAATAGGATCCCAGTAAAAGCTTTTTCCATTGTGGCAGTTTGTGCTGAAGGCCTAGCTGCGGGCTGCCTGATTTACTTACTTTTCTGCCTGGTTCAAACCCCCTCTGCTTTGTTTTGTGTTCATAAGCATACTGTTCTGAGCCAGACAGACTTGATTTAGAAAGGAAATATCTAAGAGGTTGGCGCAGGTGATTGATCTGTCCGGCAACAAAGCAGGCTCACATCTGAAGGGCTGTATTTCAGCAGTGAATTTTATTTGAAGCAAATGGATTTGAACTCTTCCCTTCCTCAAATCCTGCAGCCCCACCGCATCCTGCAGGCTCTGAAGCGCTACGTTCGTGCGGAGAACAAGGACCGTCTGCACACCATTCGCCATTACCAGCATGTCCTGGCAGTTGACCCAGAAAAGGCTGCACAGATGAAATCTCAGGTATAAGAAGGTTTCTGTCAAGGGAAGCATTGTTACCTAGCCCTGACTAAGCGTTATTAGCCAGTCCTCACTGTCAGGGACTTTTAGAAGCCTTGTGTCAAGTCTTTGATGGTTTACTGGATGCTATAGCAACTTCTCATACCTGTGCAGAGTCCTCCCACTCTGTACGCATACAGCCTGCCACCAGTCTGTACTATTTTCCTTTGTGTTAGAAATTGGAACTCTGGCTCATACATGAATTATTGTTGGTGACAATGGAGAGTCTAAGGGTTTAGAACTAGTTCGGTATTATTTTTTGTGTTTCCTTTGGTCGGACACCCATGAAAGTATTTGCTGGAGCCTTGGTCACCCTTGAACAGACTTCCTCACTGTGTTCCTTTCATTAGGCCTGTTCTTCAGGATGCCTGTGGTTTGGGTTTGTGGGCATTCTCTTGTTTCTCTGCAGAGTTGCTGCCTTATTTCCAAAGCATAACACATAACCCTTCCTAGGCACTCGATCATCGTTGTTAGCGTTAGCAGAAAGTCTGTTTTGGTGAGTTCGTTTTGCACCTTTGCAATATATTTTACTCCTGAACAGCCAGAAAGTAATTTTCCTTCTGCTGCGTAGGAAAATGTGAATATGCTGCTTCAGGTGGGTGTCAAATCTGACCATTGTAGTTAAAAGAGTGGTTGCAGATATCCCACAAATCTTTCAAATTGTGTCCTGATACTTGATTTTATTTCTAAAATGTTGAAAGAGGTACTGAAAGGCCTAAGATTCAAATTAAGAATGGCCTGTTGACACTGAAGGTCTGTTCGTAAGGGCATGTCCTTTCATGAGTTTGGAGAGAAGTAATTGGTGTCCCAGTTTACTGAGAAAAAAAGGCTTTGTTACCTGACTATATAACCAGTAGGTGGAAATACCTGATTTAGGAGGAAGATGGGGTGTGGAGTCTGTTGCTGTGACCTCTCTTGAGGCGTGGAGAAGTGCTGCAGGGATTTTCTAGAAGCTGACTTCACTCTTGGATGTGTCTGGTCCCGTGTTGGTCCTGGGTGCTAGCAATGTGCCTTCAGCCCTTGGCTCTCGTGTTGCTGCTGCTTCTGTGGTTCTTGTGAAGCTGTGCATCCTCAGACAGAGCAATAGCAATTGTATTTACACGCTGATGTTCAGCTCGAGATGGGGAATACGTGATAGCGTTTCCAGAGGCAGCTTAGCATATCAAACACGGCCCACCCTGACCCTTTGTTCTGATGCTGCCAAAGCCCAAGGGGGATTGCGTGAACTGTTTTCTTAAGCTAAAACCTAAACAGCCTTTAATTCATTCTGAAGGCTGCAGTGTCAACAAATCGACATGCGAGGGATGTGGGTGGTACAGTTCAATTTCCATTCGCTTTACTTTTCAGATGCACTTTAAGCTCTGCAGTCGATTCCCTTGATTGACAAGCTGCCACATGTAAAATTAAATTGCTTTCATCCTTGCTCTTAAAGGTCAGGCACACGTCAGACTGTAAAACAGGTCCATTCAGCTCCTTAGCTTTTTCCAACATTTGGGCATCCATATAAATGTTTTCTTGCTCTGTGTGATCCCTGATTATGCAGCACCCTCTTCAGGTCAGGCTTGACTTCACCAGTGAATTTAATATGCTGGGGAAAAGCGATTTGAGGTTCCGCAGCGTTTGAATTTATGTCTCTAATAAAGGGAGAGTGCTGCTGCCAGTGAGTGGGTGTAGTGGGTGTAAGACAAATGTAGTGCCACCGTTGTTCTGAAAGGCACCTTTGTTTTGAAACCAGGGTTGATAAATAATATTGTCTGCTCCCTTTGCCTCTATCTTTTCTAGGAGTTAGGAATGATAATCCATTTAATAAAGCACTTGCTTGTAGCTGCCCCAGGAAATGAATTATGACTGTATCTGGCGTGTGGGGAATACCAGCTTCGGTGTTTCCAGTGGAGAGCTGGTTACAGTGGGATTCAGCTGAATCCTCTCTCTCACCCCAACCTTTCTCCAAAATACTGGGTGTGCCGTGTACAGGTGGCCAGTTCACTGAAGCAGGATGTGTTAGAGAGCATCAGCTGGAGAGCTGGGCTAGGTGGACTCATGTCCCACTCTGTCGTGGGTCACGGCAGGTCCACCAGTAGCAGATATTTTATTAAATAAGTGAAGTGCTGGTACCAGTCAAGGGCTGACAGTCTTTGCCTGCTCTAACACGCTTTTGTGTGTTTTCAGGTGATGACACATCTCCATGTGATCGAGGAGCGGATGAATCAAAGCTTGTCTCTGCTCTACAAGGTGCCATATGTGGCCGAAGAAATCCAGGATGAGATTGGTGAGTGCCTCTGTGTGCCAGCTTCCATGCCACCCTGTCAGACTACAAGCTTTTACACGACATGAAGTGGACTTGCTCTCTCCTTTGAGGAGATTCTCTAAGCAGCAAGCACTTAGGCTTAGGTGTAGGTGCTGCGGGGCAGATCATCTCTAGGTTTGCAACAGTGCCAGTCAGAGTAGCTTGTTTGTAAGAATTTCCACTCTCCATTTAAAAATGACAGCAACAATCAGGACAGCAAAGATATCTCTCAAAGGGTGACAAAAAAATCCATAAAAATAGGCAGGCACTTTCCTGCTTTATTAGGAGTTTAATCCCATCTTGCCACATCAAACCTCTTGGCCCGTATTTGTATGTATTTCTGGGCAACGCCTTTACTGAGCCTTCCAGATGAGAGCTGGGAGCATGCAGGATGAGGTAACCTGGCAGCCCTGAGCAGTGTTCCCCTGCAGCCCTGCTTCAGCTCGGTTCAAACCATCTGCCCCTCTCTGCTCCTGCCAGGCCTCATGCCGTTTGTGTAATATTTCCTCTCATTCCTTTCAGATGAGCTGCTTCAGGAGCAACGTGCAGACATGGATCAGTTCACATCCTCCATTTCTGAATCCCAAGTGGATGTCAAAGTGAGCTCTGAGGAGAGCGAAGAAATTCCCCTGGAGGGCAAACCTTTCCGTCCTTTCCAGGTGAAAACCTTCCCAGCCTTGACTGAAACTGAAGGTATGTGGAACTGAAAAATGGGTTCACTGGCTTTAAAAACCATGGGTGCTTTCTGAGCCAGAAGGTTCAGTGAGGTGGAACAGAAAGCTCCATCCTTTTGGGTGGTTTAAGAGCAAAGCAGTTGCCCCAGCAGTGCCCCTCAGACTCTCTCTGTCCACTGGAATGAGGCAGTGCTGCTGGTAGCCAAGCTGCTGTCTTCATTTTCCAATTCCTCTCTTTACAAAGTTGTTTTATCTCTTTCCATTTTGCAGGAGTGTTAAATTGTTACTGTGTACCTTGACGCTGGAATTAATTTCCAACCAAAATGCTCTCGTGTAACATTAAGTCTTTGTGCTGTGACTGCTGGAAGGGCTGCAGGAATTCTCTTTATTTTCTTTAAATATGTATATCTCTATTTTTTTGTATCACCGGGTGTTGACAGCTGGTGTGTGTGTGTATTTATTTAAAAAACGCTTGAAGAGAGTCCTGAGCTTAAAGAAAGCTGTGGACTAAAAGCTTTTCCCAGGGTCTGAGTCAGAAATCATGCGCAAGCCTTTTTTCCTTTCTCTCTTAATCTCCTTTCTCTGCTATTTTTGTTTTTGTTTTCCCTCCTGCTAGATCCTCAGCCGGATTTGTACCATCCAATGAAAAAAGGTTGGTTCTAAGCTGCTCCCTCACAGTGCTTTCGATCACTCTCCTACCTTCTCTGTGTGTTTGATAGCTTCATTTTAGTTTCATACTCACCTTTATCTTCATTTCCCTGCTCTCATTTAGATCAGTAGCTTTTGATTTGCTTGTTTAGGCCTAGAGTTAAAGAAACTCACTGATCTGAGCACCTGATCAATTGTGTGTGTTCCTCTCTGATGGGCTCGCGAGGTCTCTCGGCGTGCAGGGAGCAGCATCTTTGGACCTCGCAGGCTCTCTGCAGCCACGCTGTCCTTCACATCGCTTCACTTTTATCAGAAACAGCGTGGCCAGCAGGTCCAGGGAGGTCTGGACTCAGCCCTGGTGAGACCGCTCCTCAAATCCTGTGTTCGGTTCTGGGCCCCTCACCACAAGAAGGATGTTGAGGCTCTGAAGAGCAACGAAGCTGGTGAGGGGGCTGGAGAACAGGCCTTGTGAGGAGCAGCTGAGAGAGCTGGGGGTGTTTATCCTGGAGAAGAGGAGGCTGAGGGGAGACCTCATTGCTCTCTCCAACTACCTGAAAGGAACTTGTGGAGAAGAGGGAGCTGGGCTCTTCTCCCAAGTGACAGGGGACAGGACGAGAGGGAATGGCCTCAAGCTCCACCAGGGGAGGTTCAGGCTGGACATCAGGAAAACTTTTTCAGAGAAAGGGTCACTGGGCACTGGCAGAGGCTGCCCAGGGAGGGGGTTGAGTCACCTTCCCTGGAGGGGTTTAAGGGACGGGTGGATGAGGTGCTGAAGGTCATAGTTTAGTGTTTGATAGGAATGGTTGGACTCGATGATCCGGTGGGTCTCTTCCGACCTGGTGATTCTATGATTCTGTGATTTTTAGCTCATTATTAATTCTGCAGTAACTCAGTGCCTGGCTCAAAAGGGGCTGCGTGGGCTCTAAGCGCGGCACAGAAATGTTGGCATTAAATGAAATCCTCAGTTAGCGATACAGCCTTGGGTAAAGATCAGGCCAGGCTGATCTGCTACCACAGGTCTGGTTCCTGAAGTAGAAGTGGAAGACTGACAATTAAAATGCTCTTGCAGGGCAGTGGTACGAGTGCTGTGGGTGGGGAGTGAACCCAGCATTTTAAGCTGCTTTGATTCCAAGTATATTGTGCAGAGTCTCAAAGGAAAGCAAAGGATTTTGCCAACAACCATTTTATATGAACATGAATAGTTTTGTAGCGTGGTGAAGGCCAGGTAGCTCGGAACTGTTCTCATATCAGCGTTTCTCTACCAGTGTAAGTCACCTTCATCTCTCCTGTGGAATAGCGTACAGCTAACTCAGTGTACTGGCTGCTCTGGAAAGAAGTGGGACAGCCTTATGTTTGGTGGGTTGGGTTTTTTAGATGACTGTTTTGTTGACTTAAAGGTGAGGAGATGTGGCTAAGGGACCTGGGATTGCTTAGGCTGGAGAAGAGGAAGCTGAATTAGAGACCTTATTGCTCTCTACAGCTGCAGTGAGGTGGGTGTTGGTCTCTTCTCCTATGTACAAAGTGATAGGATGAGAGGAAATGGACTCAAGTTGCACCAGGGGAGGTTTAGATTGGATATTAGGAAGAATTTCTTTACTGAAATTGTGATGAAGCATTGGAAGAGGCTGCTCAGGGCAGTAGTGGAGTCGCCATCTCTGGAGGTGTTAAAAAATGTGGTGCTGTGGCACTTGGGGACATGTTTTTTTCTGGCACAATGGGGTTGGGCTGACTGGGTGAACTTAGAGGTCTTTTCCAACCTTAGTGATTCTATCATAAATCTAGTCTGGGCCTCCCCATTTGGACAAATGGGAGAATTTCTGATGACCTGGGGACAGAGATCATATCACTTGCTCCTTCTCTCCCATCCCTTTCCACTGAATTTCATGAGGGCTGCCAGAGAGTTCCTGGTGTGGGGTTGATCAGGTATGGTTTTTTTTCTCCTGGGAAGTCTATAATCTAAGCTGTGCCTTTGAGCTGCATAGAGCTGGGTCTGTTATTTGTTGCCACGCTCTGTGACAAACAGCAAAGTGCAGCAGAGCAGCTGAACTCTCAGCCCTGGAGACCGTGCTGTGTTGGCTCCTGAGAATTGAATTGCGGAGCCATAGGCCAAAAGCTGACACGATAGTTCTCTAAAAAGTAGAAAACTATTTGTGGCCAATCTCTCCAGAAAATCCCCATCATTGACTTTCACAATAACATGACCTGCTTCGACAGCTGTGAGAAGTCAGACCGTGCTCAGAATCCAATTACTGTCTCCAGAGACCAGTACAGGTAAAGGGGATGCACTAAAACCCAAGATGCTGCTTTTGGGAGGAGTTGGAGTGAAACGTTCATTTCCTTGGCTTTTTCAGGCAGTAAAAGCCTGTCACTGTAAAAACTTAGCTTGGAGCCAACTAACCTTTCCTTGCATCTCATCAAAGAACACGGTGCCAGTTTCAACAGCGTTTAACATAACGTCTTGGGCAACCTGCAAGCTCAGCAGCTCGAGGAGAGGAGTGTGCAGTGACTGGCAACGTACAGCTCTAGCTGTACTTCCCTCACCTCACGCTCGTCATCAGAAGGACCCTACTGTAGGCTGGGGGCTTTGCTGTCTCCTGCTCCTGCACTGGGTATTGTGAAGGATGTGACATTGTCCCTGCTGGTGAAGGAAACCTCCCCCCAAGCTCCACCAGGGGAGGTTCAGGCTGGACATTAGGAAAAAAATTTTCATGGAAAGGGTCATTGGGCACTGGCAGAGGCTGCCCAGGGAGGGGGTTGAGTCCCCTTCCCTGGAGGTGTTTAAGGGATGGGTGGGCGAGGTGCTGAGGGACATGGTTTAATGACTGATAGGAATGGTTGGACTTGATGATCCGGTGGGTCTTTTCCAACCTGGTGATTCTATGATTCTATGAAGGAAAGCTGACATTCTCCTAACTTGCTGTGTTATGTTAGGTCTGAGTGTTTCGTATCCGACTTTTCTGTTATTGATCTGATCTATTTATAAACGCTTCAGATCAAAACAGTTTGTGCAGAACAGCTGCCTTCGTTAATTGATATTCTTCTCTTGAGCCTGTTCTAGTTTCAGCCTAGAAGTGGGCGAGTGATGTTCTGGTACAAAAGCTGGCGTCGTTCTTTGCTCCTCCCTTGCCCTGGGATTTATTGTTTCTGGGCTGGTGCCAGATACGGGACAGCAGCTCATTACAGAGCCACGTTGGGTGACCTTGAAAGTCTCATTCCTCAGGCGCTTGATGCTGCACTTGATTTGAAAAGCCTGGGTTGATGTTGGCCATGTGGTTGAAAGTGTTCCCTGCACACTGTTTCTCAGCGGAGAAGGGGGGGGTGTTTCTGTCACGGGGGTCACGGTGAGGTGGTGGTGACCTGGGGTGACACTGGCAGACAGCTCTGCGCACTCACAATTCGTGTTACGTGTTGCACTCCTAACAGCGACGCTTAATGGTATGGAATGTCTGGATTTACACGGTTGTGGTGAGTCTTGTCTGCTCCTCTCATTGCACCTCATTTCCCTCATTAACAGATCCTGCAATCACTTGTCACCGTAGCGTAGATCATCAGCTCCCCTTCTGACACAACTGCATGAAGACAGGTTAATAACCAGTGGTTTATCGCGCTAGCAACAGCAGCTCTACAGAGTAGGTGGCCCTTCTTCTGCGTCACAGAGAGGGCTGACAGTCCCTGCCTTGCTCTTTTGGTGCAGGTTCTGGCATGACCGAGCTGGATGGGCTGATCGGCGCTGAAGAAAAAGTGATTAACAGCAAAAACAAGGTGGATGAAAATGTGGTGAGCCCTCCACCTTTATTTTGTAAAGCAAAGCCTGCCGCGGACACTAATTAATAGCGGTGGCTTACTTCCATGTCTCCTTCCTGCTTACAGAATGTCAGTGTGTTCATTATCCATATGGTGTGGGGGAGTCAGTTTTCTGACTATTGTAGGCTCTTAATATACTGATTAGCATCAGAAGGGTGGGAGGGTGAGGGAAGGAGAGGGATCCAGATCTTTGGCAGCCTGAGTTGGAGAACTGGGATTTAGTAACTGCTTTCCCAAGGAGAGACCTTTTAAAATGCCTTTATTTTAGCTAGATAGCTTGCCATCGGAATGCACTGGATGCTGTTGTGTTCCATCTCTCTTCCCACTTATTTTTCATGGCAAGAAGGGCTTCACCCTCTGCAGGTGAGCGACCCAGTAGGTGTTGGCTCTGCGTGCAGTGTGAGAATTCACTAGGTTACAGCGGTGGCTGCCTTGCCTCAGTTTCCTGGGTTTAGGGGAAAAAAAGGTCAACTTCTGGGGGAGTTTCAGAGCCACAGGTTAGATACTACACGGCAGAAATGCTGTATTAAGGCACTTAGTTCTTTTGGGTCTTTAGTTTGACGTAGCGTGGACAGCCAAATGGGTGCAGCACTGCCTCAGGTGGCTTTAAAAGCTAGAGAGCATCCTACGCTGCTGAGCACAGGGGAAGGGTGGTAGGTGGTTCCAAGCCTTTGCTAGTGTTCATTTAAGGTCTTATTTGCCTTAGTGTTCCTTCTCCCAACAGTTTTGAACGGCCCCTTTCATAAAATGCTTTTGTGACTGTTTTCAGGTAATTGATGAAACCCTTGATGTGAAAGAAATGATTTTCAATGCAGAGCGTGTCGGTGGGCTGGTGGATGAGCCGGTATGTATGTGGCTACCGTGTCCAAACTCCTAAAGCTGGATTTCAGTTCCTCTGTGTTACTGAACTGGGGCTTTGGTGCCTTGACACTGCTTTGGTAGGTCAGGCAGAGTGGTTTTTCTGCATAACGATGGCAGCAGTAAACACACAGGAGGCACTGACCTGACTCTTCAGTTGCAGGAGTGTTTCGGGGGATAGGAAGCTGGTGTGGACCAATGCCTGTCAGGAACGCCTAAGTGGGGAAACAGTTTTGTGTTCATCATCCTTTGGTGAAGAATTTAGAGGTGAAATATTTCTGCTGTCAGGTGTAACCAGTCATGTCTGGTACCACAGATGGTTGAAGATCCTGTTGGTGGCCACCTTTTAGGTTTGCATTTTGCGGTGCATCTCCCGCATCCCTCTTCCTCTACTCGCTCTGTTGTTTTCCTCCCTCCAGGATAATGACAACTCCCTCCGCGATGACTTCAGTTTCAGCAGCAGCGCCCTTATTGGCCTGTTGGTGATTGCTGTTGCCATAGCTACCGTGATAGTCATCAGCTTGGTGATGCTGAGGAAGAGGCAGTATGGCACCATCAGCCATGGGATTGTGGAGGTGAGAAACAACCCCTGCTCTGTCCCCGCGGATGAAAATACTCAGCGTTGAGTCACACAATGTGTGCGTCGGGGGGTGAAGATGGCAGCAGCTGCCAAGCCATCAGCAGCTCTGCCCTGCCTGGGTGTGTCCTAACTCTGAGGATGAGGATGAACATCTTCATCGTGTGTTTGTTAGTGTGTGGGTATCAGTCATTGACGTGCCATGCTGGGACCTGTCACTTTGCAGCTGCATTTGCTTATCACAAGGAATTCAATTAGGCTTCCCTGGCTGGCTCAGGATAGGATTTAGCACTAAATGAGCTTTCCGCGATATCTTTAGCAAGGGAGTAAGTCAGTCAATTTATAGCAATTTGTCCTCCCAGCTACTGTAGCAACTCTTAAGATCGGCTGAACGCTGAGAAGTGATTTCTTCTTTCTGCTCCCAGCGTACATGTTTCTAACACCTTAATGAGCCTGGAGAGAGTGGCTTTTGCCTTTGCCCAGCCGATACGTGAAATGACCTTATGAGGAGCGTCTGAGAGAGCTGGGGGTGTTTAGCCTGGAGAAGAGGAGGCTGAGGGGAGACCTCATTGCTCTCTCCAACTCCCTGAAAGGAGGTTGTGGAGAGGAGGGAGCTGGGCTCTTCTCCCAAGTGACAGGGGACAGGACGAGAGGGAATGGCCTCAAGCTCCACCAGGGGAGGTTCAGGCTAAACATCAGGAAAACTTTTTCAGAGAAAGGGTCATTGGTCCCTGGCAGAGGCTGCCCAGGGCGGGGGTTGAGTCCCCTTCCCTGGAGGGGTTTAAGGGACGGGTGGATGAGGTGCTGCGGGACATGGTTTAGTGTTTGGTGGGAATGGTTGGACTCAATGATCTGGGGGGGTCTCTTCCAACCTGCTGATTCTATGGTTCTATGGTAACGATCTTTTTAATGAGAGAAGCAGGTCCCAAATTTGTACCGTTAGCTTGTGGACAACATCCGCAAGGCAGGATGGGGGGCAGGCAGGAGGTGTTGACACCCTAACAAGGTTTTCGTGGCTCATCTTTTTGCCTGTGTACTGCCTGCCACCGAATTTGTCCAGTGTTTGTCTGTCGGCTCTTGTTACTCGGAAATACGAGTGCAGGTAGGTCCCTCGACCAGTAACCACCTGCTCTTCCTGCAGGTTGACCCAATGCTCACCCCAGAAGAGCGGCATCTGAGCAAGATGCAAAACCACGGCTACGAGAACCCCACCTACAAATACCTGGAGCAGATGCAGATATAAAAGAGATGAAGATACAACAGCCCTGACCGGGAAAGGAGCAGGGCAGAGGGCCAAAGGGGTCCAGCGTTTTGGATCAACTACTGACCAACAGTTGCTTCGAGAGGACTTCATCTTACATTCAGAACTCCTGGATCATTAAGACTATAATTACTACTGTAGAGTTGCAATTTCCATTCTTTTAAATGGGTGAAGAGATGATAATATAACAATATGATATATAAATCTCCTTAAATGGGAAAAATGGATCTATTGCAGATATTTGACTGAGATGTAGTTTTCTTTTTTGTTTTGTTTTTTTTTTTTTTTAATGATCTGAGAAATACCAGTTCCGCTGTACTGTTGTCTGATCCAAGCTCTATATATAAAATGAGAAATGTTGATTTTTATTATTTCTGATAGACCACCTGTATATTGAGGGTCATTTGTACCAGCCCGCCTTGTCACAAAGGAGATGGTTGTGGCTCTTCAGTCATTTTGGCTTTTATATATAAAGCAGTATTCTTTTTTTTTTCCTTTCTATTTTTTTTTAAAGTGAATTTCACTGGGAGTTGCAAAGAGATTAATTTAGGAGTAGGAACTGTGACAGCATAAGCAAGGAAGCAATTGGGAATGGTAACTAACAAAAATCCTTATAATAAGAAAAAAGAAAAAAAAAAACCAAAAAAAAGCCCAAAAAGCCCCCCATCCTCATATGCCAGCGATGTGCACCCTGCTGCTTAGCAGTTCGGGCTCTAGGAATCCAGACTCCCTGGAGGCAAGGAGTGAAAAGGCTTCTAGCATCTCGTTGATAGTTATTCTAGTGGAATGTTAGACCATGATTTGTGCAAACCGGGGTCTGCACATGCCCTTTCCAGATTCAGTTCTGCTCTAGAGTTGGAAGTTCCCAGTGTTGAACTGAAATCCTCCATTCTGACCCAGTTTCCTTCAGTACTCACCTGGCATTAACAGCCCCCTCTGGCTACTACTTCTTAATTTTCCCCAGCCCTCCTGCCTCACCAACAGGGTAAGTAGTTAAAGAGACGGAGGCCTTGGTGCCTTCGCTCTCTCTGGGCGCTGTTGGGCATTGGTGTTTGCCCAGAAATGACAAATCACTGCAATAATCGGAACCTTGGGAGCTGATGAACACGGAGTTCAACGGGGAGGGAAGAGAGGGATGAGTTGGGAAGGGATACTGCCTGCTTTAAGGGAACTTGGACGCATAGGCCCCGAGAAGAACAGAAGGGGAGTTGTTCCACTTACCATCATGTCTTTGTAATGCTTGTATAGTTGGTGTTAATGCTCACGGCTTTTTTAAATCTGGAGGTTCTGGTAACCTGTGGTGTATTTTTTCTATTTTTCCTGTGACTTTTATTTTTTTTTCTTCTCCCTTCCGTGTCTCTTCCCACTATGCACAGATTTACCTGCAAACTCCTTAGTGTGGTCTGTGGGGAATGTACAAAGTTTAAACACATCAATAAACACTTTAACTTCCAGATAGTTTCTTTTCTTTATTTGCTCAAGTTCCTCCCTCCTCCCACTGTGTCCTTGCCAAACCTCTGGAGACCTTTTGTCCCCTTGCTGTCTCCTCCACCTCGGTGACAGTTGCAGGAGGGATGTGGTGGCGTTGAGAACCGATAGCCATGCCCAGAGTCTCCTGCGGCATTCCCAGATCCTCTGGGCCTGTGCAGAGAGAAGGAGGTGTGGTACTAAGGTAGTTCTACGAGAAGCCTGGCTGGAAAGCTGCCTGGAGGAGAAGGACCTGGGGGTGTTTGTTGACAGTGACTGTCCATGAGCCAGCAGTGGCCCAGGTGGCCAAGAAGGCCAATGGCATCCTGGCTTGGATCAGAAACAGCATGGCCAGCAGGTCCAGGGAGGTTCTTCTCCCTCTGTACTCGGCACTGGTGAGACCGCTCCTCGAATCCTGGGGTCAGTTCTGGGCCCCTCACCACAAGAAGGATGTTGAGGCTCCAGAGCGAGTCCAGAGAAGAGCAACGAAGCTGGGGAAGGGGCTGGAGGAGAAGAGGAGCAGCTGAGAGAGCTGGAGGTGTTTAGCCTGGAGAAGAGGAGGCTGAGGGGAGACCTCATTGCTCTCTCCAACTACCTGAAAGGAGGTTGTGGAGAGGAGGGAGCTGGGCTCTTCTCCCTAGTGACAGGGGACAGGACGAGAGGGAATGGCCTCAAGCTCCAACAGGGGAGGTTTAGGCTGGACATTAGGAAAAGCTTTTTCAGAGAAAGGGTGATTGTTCCTTGGCAGAGGCTGCCCAGGGAGGGGGTTGAGTCCCCTTCCCTGGAGGGGTTTAAGGGACGGGTGGACAAGTTGTTGAAGGACGTGGTTTAGTGATTGATGGGGATGGCTGTACTCAAGGGTCCGGTTGGTCCTTTCCAACCTAGTGGTTGTGTGATTCTATGATCTAAATTACTCTGAAGATGTGAGGAGCCTAGGGCAGTAACAGGCTATGGTTAGCATTTACTGTATCACTTGCAATGCTTTTGGTTTATGAAGGGAAATATCGGTGAGGTTTTAACTTTCTCTTCCACAACACCTAAAGCCACCAGCGTGTGCAGCTCAGCTGCCTCTGCTCCTGTATGTCATTTCTTTTCCTTCTTTGAAGTATGACCTCGAATGCAAATCCATCCTCTCTTGTGCAATGACCGCTGGGTCTTTGCTGTTTGAATGCCCGGGTAGGATCCAAGGGACAGAATTAATCTGCCTTGGCATTGATCGGAGCAGCTCCCAATAGTTCTGGATGAAGAGGAGAGAGGAGGTGGGAAGGAAATGGGAAGGCTTAGGGATTCCAAGTAGGAAACAATCGCGTGTCCTGTTTCTCCTTAAACCTGGTTCCACTGGAACTTCCATATTCTGGTTAAATTATTCAGGCTCTGCAGGGGAGAGCAGATGCTAGCCTAGAAAATGCCGTCTGTTGCCTTGTCACAACTGCTTGGGGAAGAGTTCTGATTTTCAACTGAAAATTCATTTAAATGATGCCAGAGAGAAACCTCGGTCCAGGGCTGCTTCCTGAACTGCACCCTGGGGTGGGGGGACCTGAAAGAGAAACAAACGGAGGAGGCAGCGGGTTGAATTCCAGAATCGAATTTGAGTATTAGATTTTTGCTTCAATACCTTCTATTAGTCCTACATTAGGCTGGAATCGAAGTCTGTTGGTTACCTGCTTCGGCAAAGGCTGCCAAGCGCTCGGCATTGATTCTTCAGGATGGATTTAGGCTGCAGCTTCTGAAAAGTGATGTATTCACGTGAAGATCGGTGCTAAGATGTGTTAATGATACCAGCTGTACGAACGAGGGGACACAGGGCGGTAGGGGAAGCACCACACGTTTCATCACAATAAGACACTTAAAATTATGTTTTAAGTGTCTCATCTTTAGCTTTAAAAATTATCTTTTAACAAAAACATTAGCTTTTGTTTAAACCACAGCTTGTGATTCACCCTCTTTGAGGAGGATGGCGTAAACTGGAATGACTTGGGACGTTGCTCTTTTCTGAAGGCTCATCCTCTGGAGCTCCGCGAGGCTGTGGGTCCCCAGCTTGGCTGTGGGAGCACTGGGAAGGTGCGTGACTTAGCAGATCATCTGTTTGCTGTGAGTTAGACTTCCCCAGGTGGTCCCTTTCATCTCTGGGAGAGCAGAACAGGCGGTGGTGGGGGCAGTTTTACCTGGAAATTTTCCTCCTAGCATCCTCTAAGTCCCTGTGGTCTCCATGGCAACGTGAGCCAGTCCAAATCCTTCCCGAGAGCCTGGGCTTGAGGCCACTTGAGAGGCTGAACCTCTTGAAGACCGGCTGCTTGGGACCACGAGCTCCTCAGTCTTCTCCTGGGAGCACAGATTCCCCTGGAATCCTCGTCCCTTCCTCACCTGCCCCCAGCCAACGCTGCGTGATGGGGAGCACGTTCCGCTCTGCAGCTGGCGATGCTGTGGGCGTGTGAAGAGCCTGCAGGGCAGCCCCACTTGAGACGCACCTGGGGCTTTGAACACGTTATTTGGTCTTCACTTTGAAACATTCCCTCACACCAGCTGCGTGCATCGTTGCACTTTCCAGGTATCCGTGCTTGGAGCAAGAAGGATGCGGTTTCCCCCGTGCCAGGGAGGTTGCTGCTCATATGAAGTCGGGAGACCTCCAAGGCTGCAGCGTGTCGGTGGTTTTACCAGGAGCTGCAAGGTTTATTCCATCCAGGGAGGTGGAGGAAGCTTTCCCTGTTCATTATACAAGGGACAGGGAATTTGCTTAAAGCATAAGCCGTCCAGGAATTGGCATGTCACTGTAAAGCCCAATGACCTGCAAAGGTCCCCAGTGACTTGCAATTCCCATTTCCCTACTGGGAGCTGCTGGGAAAGGTTCCCAGTGACCTGCGAGTCCCATTTCCCTACTGGGAGCTGCTGGGAAAGGTTCCCAGTGACCTGCGATTCCCATTTCCCTACTAGGAGCTGCTGGGAAGGGTCCTCAGTGACCTTTAATTCTCATTTTCCTCCCTGGGGCTGCTGGCTCGGTGCCCCCAAGCTGTGCCTATAGCTGAGAGGCCACCCCAAAGCAATCCAGTTGATCACATGATTGTTTTTTTTACGTCTTGCCTGGGGTTTTGTGGTATTTTCGGGAACGGGAGGTTGTTTTGCCTCTGGTTTATGCAGCAGGGACCGGCACAAGAACAGAGCGGAGCCGATTCTCTCGGGGTCGGCACCGCATGATCAAATGCAAGGTGAGTGAGAATGCTTTTATTCAGCGTGGTGGCTGGGCAGGGAATAATCCTTTTTGTGGAGAAAAGTAGGTTGGAGGGGACTTCTGGAGGGCATCTCGCCCACCTCCTGCTGGAAGGGCGGACGCTGAAGTCAGATCAGGTCGCTGTGTGGCTGAACATGACTCTGCCTGTTCCTGCAGCTCCCCTTCCCCTCTCCGTGGGTTTTAGGGCAGGAAAAAATTGTTGGAATTATTGTAACAGGTCAGTAGAGACTAAAGGTGAATTCTTGCTCCATCTTAACAGCCGACCACAAGGAAAACACACAATTTTTTTCTCCACTGTCCTTATCTTTCTACATCCCTGGGGAACAGGGAAAAGGGGACAGGATGAGAGGGAATGGCCTCAAGCTCCACCAGGGGAGGTTCAGGCTGGACATTAGGAAAAAATTTTTCACAGAAAGGGTCATTGGGCACTGGCAGAGGCTGCCCAGGGAGGGGGTTGAGTCACCTTCCCTGGAGGGGTTTAAGGGACGGGTGGACGAGGTGCTGAGGGACATGGTTTAGTGTTTGATAGGAATGGTTGGACTCGATGATCCGGTGGGTCTCTTCCAACCTGGTGATTTTATGATTCTTTGATTCTATGATTCTATCTATGTGCAGCGCTTTCCTCTGTGGATGCAGCTCTTGTGATGCTAAACACTATTTCTGCACCATCTGGGGAGGCTGAGCAGAGGGACGGGTCCTGGAGTCTCTTTTTACGATGCAACAGGATAATCTGCTGTACAGGCTTTGAGATCCGTGTCCTGCAAAGTCACGGCCGTGAGGTTTCAGCAGGGACTGAGGCCAAGAGGGAGGCAGCACTAGTTTCGCAGCATCTTTGGAGAGTGGGAACGTGGAAAAAAAAGACACCGCAGGCAGAGAGCCAGTCAGGTTGTGCTCTGCTGGGCGTCTCAGGTTGGTTTGTGGGTTTTCAGGGCTGAATTGGTTTTTAACACTTGGTGACAACACAAGTTTGGAGCAAGTCCCCGGAGCTCAGTCGAGTGACAGAATGGGAGCCAAACTGGGACCAGCTGGGGCTCCAGGAAAGCTGGGGAGGGGCTTTCTCCAAGGGCCTGGAGTGATAGAGTGAGAGGGAATGGCTTTAAATCAGAAGGGGAATATTTAGAACAGACATTAGGAAGAAATTCTTCAAGATGAGGGTGGTGATCCCATGGTTGCCCAGAGCAGGGGTGGCTGCCCCATCCCTGGAGGGGTTCAAGGCCAGGTTGGATGGGGCTTGGAGCCCCTGATCCAGTGGGAGGTGTCCCTGCCCATGGCAGGGGTGGAACTGGATGGGCTTTGAGGTCCCTTCCAACCCAAATCATTCCACAATTCTATGATCCTTCCTTTTTCAGGATGATGAGTCAAGAACTACAATCTCCAGCTGAGGAGAACCCTTGGTTTTTTTTTACTTTCAGGCCTATTTGCTCATGTTTATTTTAAAAAATATGGCACGCTTGTAGTTGCTGTGACCCAAAACAAGGAGTGGAGTTGATTTTTCCCCAGAAATCAGGTTTGGTGTCCAGCAGGGCATCACTGAACTAAAAATCGAGTATCACATGCTCCTGGATCCCACGGGGCATTTATTGCTGTGCTGCCCATTCACACATTTATAGAACCATAGAATAGCTTGGGTGGGAAGGGACCTTAAAGATCATCCAGTTCCAACCCTCCTGCACGGGGCAGGGACACCTCCCACTGGATCAGGCTGCTGTTCTTATATGTCTTTTAGATTAGGGGACAGTCATGCAAAGCTCCTGTCTTCGAGGTACTTGAGGTATTACTTTGGCTTGTGCTGAAGTCCTCTTCAGTCTGTACTTAGCCAGATGATGCTGAGCTGTATGCAACACTTGGATTTTATGACGTAGAGCTGAATAAAGAGGCATGACTTCACCAAAAAAAAAGAGATGGAGGTGGGTTTTTTTTTCCCTTTTAAAAACGGCAATTTTCATTTTGTCAATAGCAGGTGTCGGGCTGGAACTTCTCTCCTGCATTTGAGGGTTTCGCTATGGTTCAGGTGGTACCAGGGACAAAACTCAAGGGGGTGGTTTCATTGTTATTATTTTTCTACAATTTTTTTTAAACTATTTTAGGGCTGGTACATTATATTGTACTTAAACAGACTTAGAGTAGGTGATTCCTTGCCTTTGTCTTCTATACCTGAACCAGGTTAAAAGATATCCTGAAATTTCTAGAAGTCATCTTTTATTTTGAAGCATCTCCACTTAGCCCTGCTACCCACTGAATCACAGCAGCAAGAGGAAGCATGCAGAACTTCAAATAAGACATAAAAACACAGAATAAACGTGTTCTGTCACAACAAGAGCAGACACGGAGTTCTCCTGCCTCGCTCTCTGCCCCCTGAGAGCTGACAAACCAGCTCTGTGTTTATACAGCTCGTGTAGCTCCAACCTGGCTCAAAATATCATCCAGCTTCTATGTCAGATGAATCAAGCAACACATGAGCTCACAAGTGTCTCAGCCCCTGAGCTCAAGGGGCAATTAATCACTTAATTAACTGGGCAAACTGCTACAGACACGGCTCCAGGAACCAAGCGTAAAGCGCAGCGCCAGGCAGGCCTTGGTGGTTTTGCCATTTAAATCTCAAGTTTACTTGCACTTTGCTCCAGAACATCATCAGTTTGAACCCTACACTCAAGATAACTTAGTTTTCCTTGAGTCAGTAAAACAGCAGCCAAGCTTTTTCCAGACTTTTTTTGGAAAAACTGAGTAGATGCACAAATTTAAGCCAAGTCCTCTTCTCTGTTTGCACCTTCTGAAGGTTTCTGTAAAAAAAAAAAAGCTTCGATGCAGCATTAATTTAAGGCAGAACCGCAGCACTATGGCAGTAAAAAGGAAAAACTGAAACCCAAACAACTCACCTGAGCCCTGGCACCACTTGCTTTTTTCTGACACATTCAGATAACAGGCAAGATTTTTGGGTTGCAAAGAGAGACTCCCAGTGAGGACCAAAGAGAGCTGCACCACATCCATTTGATGCCACTAGCCCACAAAACAAAAAAAAAAACAAACCCCAAACCCAACAAAACATCTATTGTTTTCCACCCTTGCATCCCCGTGATTGCACTCACCGGGTGACAGAGCAGTTGAAGTGACAGGGGAGCAGTGGTAGCGCATCGTGAGCAGTCAGGTCAGTAAGGGGTGTATCACAAATATGCTGCAAATCACACAAAACTGGCACGTTATCCAATGGATTCAAATAAAACCGTCTTTCCACTCAACTCTCACATCCAACAGGCATCACGGATGTTTTATTTTCCAGCAGCAACGGGATGAGGGGCAGTTAAAGTCACCAGGGGAGGAGGTAGTAAAAGCAACTGCTGTTCCTTCATCATCATGGCACCTGTTAGGGAGAACTGCTCATCAAAGCCATTCCAGGGCTTAGTAGAATAGAATAGAATAGAATCACCAGGTTGGAAAAGACCCACTGGATCATGCTTGATACAACATTAATGGCTTGAGCTGCATTTCCAGCTCATCGTTGGGTCCAGCTATTCCGCACCCATCCCACAACATCCCCACGCTTGGGGATTTCTACCCAGCACACACCTGCAAACCAAGTTCTGGAGAAGGAAAGCCTTGATGATAACATTAAGCATTAGAAAAACCTTTGTGTTTATACTCATACCTCAGTATATGGAATAAGCCAGAAGTATCAGAGACAGGAGCCGGAGAGCTAAGCCCGACTGCTATCGCAGCTGGGGACTGAGTTCGACCTCAGGTTTGCTCAGCACTACAAAGACAAGAGGTTTGTCGCAGTCGGGGTAAGCCACGACATGTACAAGTTGTGGGCAAAAGAACATCTTTATTGATTTTACAGGACTTTTTATACCCCTTCTCGAGCTGCATGTTCGTGCATGGTTGATTTAGCTAGAGACCAACAGTTCATAATTGGATGACTCCTTCTCAGCTGTAACTTCATAATTGGGTGATTCCACCTGCAGCCTGGCAGCTTCCTAATCTTGTTTACTCAGCTCTTCTTGGTACCTTCTAGCTTCTCCAAGAATACACCGGCCAATGTTAAGCTCACATGCTCTGACTCCTCGAACTAGTCAAGGTTTCCCACGGAGGTTACCAGATTTTAGCAGTTGCATGCAAGATGGTTTCAAGCTTCTTTAAAGAAAACAGTAGGACAGGCAGTTACCACCTCATTGGACTCGACTTTGCTGCATGGAAGAAGTGTGGAAAGCACTGAGCACTTAACACCATGATCGGTGCGCACGTGTTCCCCAGCTGCCCATTGTGTTTCATCGCCTGGATCTTCACACCAATGCACCAACTGCGGAGGAGGAGCTGGGGAAAGCTGGTGGGCTCCATATCACTGACGTTCCTCCTGTGCCTGTCCACGTGCTCCTGAGGTCTGCTGAGGAGTGACAGAGGGCACGGACTTACCTGAAGCTACCCTCAAGGGAGAAACAAAACAAATGGCCTTCTCTTGGCAAGATGTTGACCTGGGAACTTCTTGAGGGACCAACACAGGTCCAGTGTCAATGGGGAAGAGGAGGAGAAGCTTGCTTTGTTGAACTTCAAATTGCCCTGCAGTATGAGCACGGGCTGAGCATCCAGTACAATCAAGCAGCCTAAAACCAGTCTTGGCAGGAAGAGATTGTGTGAACATCACCTCTGAGGCAGATAGATATTACTAAGCTTAAGTATAAAATACAGACTGTGATTGTTTAGGGTTTTTTAAAGTATATTTTGAAATACCTCTGCCATACCCAGAGATGTTTCCTCACCTGAAGCTGCCCCCATGTTTGTGTTTTACAAGAAGCTGCTCTGCGCTCAGGTAAGAAGCACATTGTACCTTGATTGTTGGCTGAACCACCACGAAGCTGCAGTGCTGCGCCTTCCCACATGGCCTCACTGAGCTTCTCCTCCCTCCAGCTGCAGCCAGATGGTAACCTAAAATCATACCTTGTGTTCACCAGCCAGTCAACCCAAGGCTCTCACAGCCAACTCCCCGAGGCCAAAAGCCTGTTCCTGACATTTGCCAGCAGCGTTTTGTGAAAAGGGGAAAACCTTCACCTCCCCCTTTCAGTGGTCTCGCAACCCTTGACCACTCACAGACCTAGATCTGGAAGGACAAGGGCCCCCGTTTCATCCAAACGCTTCAGCGTGCACGTGCTTTGGGTGTCTCCATCAACTCTCCAGCCTGACTGTGCAGCAGAGAACGTTTGCCATAAAAAACACCGCTTTTAGTGTTGCCGCATGGTAAAAGCCAGGAAACAAAGATAAAATGTGGGTAAGCATTACCTTGGCTCCTGGCTCACACCGTACCGCGTAGTTAAACTTTAACAACTCGCTTACGTGCCGATCAGCAAAGAGATCGCTTTCTGGTCCAGGTATTAGGAGCAGAACATGTCCCTCCAGCCATCCCAGACTATGAAAAAACAAAATCAGAATTGGAGTAGCACACACACATTGTTGCCATCTCCTAGGGGAGCATGGATAAACCACAGGAGCTTCACAAGGAATCCAAAATTCTTTCACCAAAGATCCCTCCATCAGCAAGGGAAGAGCATCAGTCATGTCTGTGTTTAGGCTGAACATTAGAAAAAACTTTTCATGGAAAGGGTCATTGGGCACTGGCAGAGGCTGCCCAGGGAGGGGGTTGAGTCACCTTCCTTGGTGGGGTTTAAGGGATGGATGGATGAGGTGCTGAGGGACATGGGTTAGTGATTGATGGGAATGGTTGGACTCGATGATCTGGTGGGTCTCTTCCAACCTGGTGACTCTATGATTCTACGATAATAATGAGGACCCCAGTAATCAACCCCACCCCGGAGAGGCAGGGATTGCTGTGGAGTGGCAGGGTCAGCTCTGTGTTCACAGCTTGCTACCAGCATGGACAGAGATGGTCTTGGGTGGACAATGCAGCCTTTCCCGAGCAGTAAATTGCTCCCTAGTCAATGAGTTTCATTGCCTCCAGGCCTTAATAGGAAAGAGCGTTTCGGGTTAAAGGCTTGTTAGAGAGGATCTCAATTCCACACACAGGCTAGGAACTGCTCTACAAATGCAATTACAGCCACAACAATATCATTTATTCTTTCTACTCTATTGACACAAGCGATGTTAGTCTATCTCAAGTACTGGCCACCTCTATCACCCGACTGGATGATGACTAATTCTGCATGGCCTGTTCAAAGAAACCTCATGCGTTACCTTTAGGCACAGCATGTGAACCCACTAAGCTTGTTAAAACACAGCCAGATGATTGCTAAGTATTTGCTCTTATTTGCATTTATTCAGGGAAAGAAGAAACATTCCTACTAAAGGTCTACACTAAGTAGAAAACCTCAGAGAGAGGGGGATTCAGCATAACTCAGATAACAACAGGGCACAAAAACCAGGCAAAAAGCAACACTAAGTGATCAAAGGGGAAAGAGATTTTTTTCCCTTTCTTCTCAAAGTGCAGCACAGAGGGTTATAACCTGTGCACTGAGCTTCCCGTTAGTGGCAGATAGTCTATAACAAGTTGACTCAATGACCCTGCTTCCCATCCCTCGAGGACTATTAATAACCAGAGCACATCACCTCCATGGAGCACGTTTGAAGTGCTCACTCCAGCCCAGGAGACCCACATCAGCCCTAGTTAAAGCAAACTTGCCCTGCTAAATCCTAGAGAAGCCTTTGCTCATGAATTCCAGCTTGTTTTACAACTCCAAATAATCATCCTGTGTGTAGATGCCAAACCTGGGAGCCCAAAACCCTGCACTCATTTCAGTTTCTTTGCTCCTCAAAGTCCAATTCTTGAAAGTTGCCAGCACAAAGCATTGAGCTGCTTCCAGCTGTGCTCCCCAAATAAGAAAATTAAATAAAATAATAAAATAGAAGTATTTGCTCACCCAGGAACCTCCTGTGGGGCTGGCAATCACAACTACTTCGAGTCAGGGTGGATTTTCTTTCCTCCTCCTTCCTGGAGTTTTGGGAGCTATGCTGATCAGCAGAGACGTGGTTACACTGAGCTGTCTTCTGCACATCTTCAGGGAGGAGCAGAGCAAAGGTCTTAAAAGATGATAATAACACTGCTTGTGTTCCCCTGGTCACCTGGCCTAGCCCTTGGTGAAGGGCAGGGCACAAGCATTTTAAGTACATAGCAATCTTCCAGCACCTGAAAGGGGCTCCAGGAAAGCTGAGGAGGGACTGTTCACAAAGGCTTGGAGTGATAGGATGAGGGACAATGGGTATAAACTGGAGAGAGGGGCAGATTTAGACTAAACATACAGAGGAATTTCTTCACCATGGGAGAGGGGAAGCCCTGGAACAGGTTACCTAGAGCAGTGGTGGCTCCTTCATCCCTGGAGGATCCCATGGGAGGTGTCCCTGCTCATGGCAGGGAAGTTGGAACTAGATGATCTTTAAGTTCCCTTCCAACCCAAACTATTCTATGATTCTATGAAACGTTAATGGTGAACTATGTGATTAATTTCTGTTCATTCACTAATCCTGCTTAATGACATCTTTCAAGTTAGGTTTTGATCTTCATAGAGATCATAGAATCACCAGGTTGGAAGAGACCCACAGGATCATCGAGTCCAACCATTCCCATCAATCACTAAACCATGTCCCTCAGTGCCTTGTCCACCCGTCCCTTAAACCCCTCCAGGGAGGGTTTCTCAACCCCCTCCCTGGGCAGCCTCTGCCAGTGCCCAATGACCCTTTCTGTGAAAATTTTTTCCTAATGTTCAGCCTAAGATGCTTCCCCTCTTGCCTTGATGCATTTCTGTAGCAAATTTATCTACCACAGACCCTCCCAGGAGGTAGGAGAGATGCACAGGGACATCTTGATGGCAGGGAGCATCTCGTTGTGCTGTTCTCCTGCAAACATAATGAAGGACCTAAAGGGGAACCCCTATACTCCACTCCTTGGACACCAGATGCAAAGTAGCCACCAAGAAGTGAAAGGTTTTGTTTCTGTCTCTGTGTTGGAGTGACCAGCCCCAGGAGGGAATAAAGTGGTTGGAGAAGGAGAAAAGTCATACCTAGACTGAGGTTGCCGCACAGCCTAGCTCTCAGAGACTCACCAAGCAGATTTGTATGTTCAACCTGGACTGGCTGAAGCCATCATCTTCCTTCCAGGGTCTCTCTCCAAGCTGACCGCTGCCCAGCAAACACCCAGGCAAGCCAAAATCCATCACACCCAGGCTGCCTCACCCACCTAACTCATCCTCCTAGCTTCCAATTCAAACCATGCAAGAAAGAAGCTACACAAGGGTGCTAATAGGAAAATCTCCACTCCTGTCTTCCATCCACAGGCCACATACCCCTCTCTCCAGGCAGATTTGGCAACATTAAGTCACATACAGTCCTGTTCTTCCAACATTCATATACTCCTCAAACCATTTTCATAGAATCACAGAAGCACCAGGTTGGAAAAGACCCACAGGATCATGGAATCCAACTATTCCCATCAATCACTAACCCATGTCCCTCAGCACCTCGTCCACCTGTCCCTTAAACCCCTCCAGGGAAGGGGACTCAACCCCCTCCCTGGGCAGCCTCTGCCAGTGCCCAATGACTCTTTTCTCTGAAAATTTTTTTCCTAATGTCCAGCCTAAACCTCCCCTGGTGGAGCTTGAGGCCATTCCCTCTCGTCCTGTCCCCTGTCCGTTGGGAGAAGAGCCCAGCTCCCTCCTCTCCACAACCTCCTTTCAGGTAGTTGGAGAGAGCAATGAGGTCTCCCCTCAGCCTCCTCTTCTCCAGGCTAAACACCCCCAGCTCTCTCAGCCGCTTCTCATATGGCCTGTTTTCCAGCCCCCTCACCAGGGTTTTTTTTTTGAATTTTGAAGCTGGCCATTGCCTTAACCTCCAATCTTAAGGACTCAAGAGATCCAGCAAGGTGATTCATTAAAGTTCTTTATTGGTGTTCACGTATGTTCTGTGCATATTAAGCTTTGTACAAAATCCCCTCCATTAACACCAGGGTGAGCGACAGCCACCAGGAGCTTAGAGTGCTGGTTTGGCTCCCTCCTACAGAGGCAAACCCAAAAACGTCCCCAAAAAACAACTAAAATCAGCCACACCGATTGGATTCTACCAGCAAACCAGTTCTGCTGCAGCATGGAAAATTAAAACATCTTCCCAGACAAGCTGGTTTGCTCTTGCTACCAAAGGGATTCACAGGAAAGGGTTTTATATCTCCTGCTGTGCTGCACCCATCAGGGTCCTGCCTCCCACGTCTGATGCTTCACCATCAAGTGCCATTGTAGTTTATCAAGACCAATTAAGAACCTCATCTCAAGAGTTCTAAGCCAGCAGAGAAGATACTTCCAGCTCGCCACAGCCTCATTTGTCGTCCGTGGGGCTCTCCGGCAGCAGGGCACCACTCTTGTTGCTTTTGCGGATGCAAACGCCGCAGTCCAGCTCCACATCGATGTCCCCAAATTTCAGCTGGCATGACTCGTTGCAGCTGCAGGAGGGACAGTGACACCAGTCAGGTATTTGCAGGCAGAGAGAGCCACCAGCTCACCCCAGCCCTCTGGGGAACTCTGCTCGAGAGCTCAACACCTTTGCAGCCAAGCTGCTTGGATGCGAGGGCAGGTAAGAGTTGGGGTTGTTCAGCCTGGAGAAGAGAAGGCTCTGGGGAGACCTTAAAGCAGCTTCCAGTGCTGAAAGGGGCTCCAGGAAAGCTGGGGAGGGACTCTGGATCAGGGAGAGCAGGGATAGGATGAGAGGGAATATTTTTCACCTGAAAGAGGGGAGATTGAGGTGAGATCTTAGGAAGAAATGTTTTGCTGTGAGGGTGGGGAGGCCCTGGCCCAGGTTGCCCAGAGCAGGGGTGGCTGCCCCATCCCTGGAGGGGTTCAAGGCCAGGTTGGATGGGGCTTGGAGCCCCTGATCCAGCGGGAGGTGTCCCTGCCCCCGTCAGGGGTGGACCTGGATGGGCTTTGAGTCCCTTCCAGCCCAAACCGATGAATCGATGATTCTATGACATCCATGGACACCCACATTTCTTAGCCCACAATACACTGGTGGCTGGATTTCCCAGGGTGGCACTGGGTCTAGGTATTCCTCTTGGTCATTTGAGCTCATGCCCAGTGCTGGGACCTCCCAAAAGCCCCTGTGCCCCACATACCAGCGAGACGCAGCAGAGTTTGCTGCCAAAATGATGAGAGCGCCCGCGTAGTGCCAGCAGAAGCACAAGGTGAGGAAGGCGAAGTTGCTGCGGTCAGTCGGGTCCCAGCCTGGTCCTCCCCATGGAGGGGACAGCACAAACCCAACCTGGTCGCAGATGCAAGAGATGTTAGACATGGACACATGTCAGGCTTTCGCACAGGCCTCTTCTCTTTTCCTCCTGATTTTAACCATCTTGCTGCAGCTGACTATGAACTAGAGGCACAACAACGCTGAGTAGCACCTGGACTGATGCTGGTAGCACTCCCAAGCACACGTGTCTCCCCTGACTGATACCGGGATGCATTTCAAGCAGAGAGGGACGCCCTACGGAGAAACCTTAGGGCTCACAGTGCAGCTCAGCATCTGCAGAGAAAGCTGGCAGCCCAGAGGGTGCAGTGCCAGGCTCTGCATTTCTCCTAAGAGCCAAAGATTTGGATTAAAACATTTCCAGATATTTCCAGTTACTTGGAACAAAAAGAGGAAGAAATCAGAAATAAGAATTGGTCAGGGGGCTGGAGAACAGGCCTTATGAGGAGCGGCTGAGAGAGCTGGGGGTGTTCAGCCTGGAGAAGAGGAGGCTGAGGGGAGACCTCATTGCTCTCTACAACTACCTGAGAGGAGGTTGTGGAGAGCAGGGAGCTGGGCTCTTCTCCCAAGGGACAGGGGACAGGACGAGAGGGAATGGCCTCAAGCTCCACCAGGGGAGGTTTAGGCAGAACATTAGGAAAAAAATTTTCACAGAAAAGAGTCATTGGTCCCTGGCAGAGGCTGCCCAGGGAGGGGGTTGCGTCCCCTTCCCTGGAGGGGTTTAAGGGACGGGTGGATGAGGTGCTGAGGGACATGGTTTAGTGACTGATAGGAGTGGTTGGACTCAATGAGCTGATGGGTCTCTTCCAACCTGGTGATTCTATGATTGTATGAATTGTGGTTTCCCATCCTTGTAGGGTCTAACTCCCATTTAATATGCAGCTTTGTCCATGCTGCACACATTACCTGTGTGCATCCCTACAACTACAGTTCTTGCACTCAGCCTTATTTCCTCCTCTTATTTACTTAAATTCCAACCAGCTTCCAATTTTAACCCCAACAGACATGCTGTAAAGGGCAGAGCAGCCCCCCTCCACTTGCCTTCCTGGGTGGGAAGCTGGCTGCTCAGGGGAGAAAGTTGGCTACGCACTGACCTGCCAGAGCCAGGAGCCCTGGACAAGGAAGGAGCTGGTCCTGAAGGTCTCCAGGATGATGTGGTCTCGGATGAACACCTCAAGGAGAGTGCAAAGGGCACCAGCAAAGATAGGCAAGGCCAGCAGGGAATAGAGGTGGTGGTCCAGCACCGCATCGCTGTAGTCATGGAAACAGAAGAGCAAACCTGCCAAGATTCACACTGCATTAGAAAAGGATGCTCTGGGATTTTTTTTTTCTAAGAAAACATCTGCAAAGTGAGACTATGCTCCAGGTCTTGCTATGATCTGCCTGGCGGGAAGAGCCAGACAGCAAACAGCCTCCTGTCATCACCTTCTCTCGGGCAGGACTGCACAAGCCCCAGTGCCAAGGTCTTCTCTGCCTGCAGAGAAGCCCCTGTGGCTGCAGAGATCACTGTGCCCCAGTCAGGACCAGAGAAGTATCAGGAGGAGCACAGTGCCGGGGACTTTCAGCTCAAGAGGTTGCAGGGAGATTCGTATCAGGGTTTGTGTCTCTGCATCCAACCAAGGTGGGGGGACAACATCTTTTTTCAATTCCATAGGGTGACAGCTGCTTGTCAGTAGGGGAAGCACCCAGCTCTAGGATCTCACGCATTCCCTGTGCACTTGGAGTATCCAGCCATGGCTGGATTCATATTTGGAGAGGAACCTTGTGACAAGGGACAGGACGAGACGGAATGGCCTCAAGCTCCACCAGGGGAGGTTCAGGCTGGACATTAGGAAACACTGAAAGGGTCATTGGGCACTGGCAGAGGCTGCCCAGGGAGGCAATTTAGTCACCTTCCCTGGAGGGGTTTAAGGGACAGGTGGACGAGGTGCTGAGGGACACGGTTTAGTGATTGATGGGAATGGTTAGACTCGATGATCTAGTGGGTCTTTTCCAACCTAGTGATTCTGTGATTCCAGGGCACCTTCAGCAAACGGCCAGTGTCGTCATGCATGTGCACGCTCTCCAGCTCTGGCTGCTTGCACGGCACCTCACCGGCCTCAGAACAGCCCAAGGGTTTGGGGCTCCAGCTCACACTGCTGACCCTCCCCTAACCCACACTCGGCGATCTCCCCAGCACCCCCTGTGATTCACCTTCGATGAACAGAGCCACCGATAGCGAGAGCCGATCTAAGCCAAGAGGCAGCTTGAGTGGAGAGTGTGAGACAACGTCCACGATGCCAGAGAGGAGGAAGAAGAGGTAGATGGTGGTGTAGTGCCAGTGGGCAAGGTCAGTCCAGCTGTGTGTCTTGGGGCTGTACAGCTGCAGGTGAGGACCAGTGGGAACAAACTGCTCGACCAATATTCCTGGGCAGAGAACAGAATGAACAAGCTTGCGGGGAAGGTTTCTTGGCAAAGGTGAAGTCATAGCGATGTTTTCCCAGAGGAAAGTCAGCAAGGACCCATCAGAGTGTGCCCCAAAATGTCCCCAAGCCCTCCCACAGCAGCCACAGACGTTCCCCACTAGAAACAGCCCCAGTCTCATATGAGAGCATGATGGAGTGTCAGTATCTATCAGGGCAGAGACTCAATCATCATCTCTTACCTGCCAGAGCAAAGAAAGCTTTGATTGCCCCTTCGAAGACTTCCACACGCTGGATCCCATTGCTTGGCTGACTCTCAGCATTGCCTTTCCGCCTGAGATACTTCAGCGGGTATCGCACAGACCACCAGAGACCAAATATGAGGAAGAAGGTGCCCCGGAGGGCACTGCCGAGGAAACTCGTTGACATTGGGCTCTCTTGCTGGACCTGCAAGGACAAACAGTGCCTGGGACCAACTCAAAGTATCCCCAAGGGAAACGGGCTTCTCGCTCGCTTAGCATCCCCAGGAAACTGCATCCCAACAGAGCGGTTGTGCATTGATGTGCCATCAGGTACAAACTAGTAATACCAGAGATGGGAACTCACCACAGCAAGGTTGCCATCGTGTACATGTGTGTATACCTATCATTAGGACCTCATCGTGCCAGAGAAAAATACATTAGTACCCAAGGAAGCACAGCAGCTCCATGCTTTTAGAAGAGGAAATATAACAAAGTTTTTGCCAATAAAAAGCAACATGACAATTATTTCCTTGGAACATAAAATCCCTTCAAACTGGATAATTACCAGGATGTGAATCCAGCCAGCCAAGGCTTTGCTGGGCCCTACAGGCTGCACAGCAGGAAGAGGTTGTAATGTATGAACTATTTCCATTTCCAAAAGAAGTCTCATACATCTTCCACACAACCTTTGTGTCACACGAAAGAGGTGACTTAAGACAACAGAAAAATTTCATTTCCAGTAGGAAGAACTCACTGGATCAACATCACCGAGCACTAGCGAGGATGGAGAGGAGCAGAGGTACTGGCAGTGCCACAGGCAAAGTTACATCCTACAAAGTATTTAAGCCCATATTCAAAGTGCTAAAAATCCCAGAGCAGCCAGCACAGAAAGGAATGATTAATGATCTAAATGCTTACAGCAGTGAGCTTCTGATGTTACCTTGGGGTGGTCTTGTTTCCTCCAGCAAGACCTCTCTCCTTGCTCTCTGCATGCATCTATCACCTGAGGAGGTCTCGCTCTTTCCCTTCTCACAGGCTTTCTGGTCCTTTTCTAGCTCAGATGTGCATGGAAGAAGGTATTACTCATCCTGAAACTACTGAACCAGCTTGCCCTTGCATCACAAATCACATCCTCGCTGTGTTTATAAATACCAAAGCAAATTGCAGGGGCTGGATGAACAACTCCAGCACGTTCTCCAAGTCCTCCCACACTAGAAAGTAATTAGATACTGCAAAATAAGAGTAGGATGTGGTGTGGCAAGCGCCTTAGGTGAGAGAGAGCTCTGCAGGACATCCCCTGCCAGGTTTTGGCTGCAGAGCTGGAATTCATAGAATCATAGAATCACCAGGTTGGAAAAGACCCACCAGATCATCGAGTCCAACCATTCCTATCAAACACTAAACCATGTCCCTCAGCATCTCATCCACCTGTCCCTTAAACCCCTCCAGGGAAGGTGACTCAACCCCCTCCCTGGGCAATTGGCTCAGCCCTGCGTGGGCAGGAGCGATGTTTGGGTGTACAGGCTATTGTCATCCACTGCATCTCCGGAACACAAGTAATAGGAAGGCTCAAAACTGTTTACACTGCGTTCAGGCTTCCTTTCAGGAGGGAAGTTACTAAACAGCCTTCAAGGCAGATGAGAAACATCCCATCCTAGGAGCTGGTTCAGGGATGGGTGATGGTTTTCTGCTCTAGTTTAGATACCTGCATTAGGGAGAGATGCTTCACACCCCACATCTTTCCTGATTATAGCCTGGACACCCAGCCCAGGGCACATCACTTCATCCACATGCTGAAATGACTAAGAACAAATGCCACTAGAGCACATTTAAGCAGCGCACAATTGCACGATAGATAACCAAATTTTACCATTGTCCTACCAGGAACGTGACTCTAAGGGCAGCAGCCTAAAGCTGGAGTCAGGAGCAGTACTCTCATCAAGATACACAGCAGGAGTGTTAATTTGACAGGCTTAATTGGAGGATAGCAGAGACATCCCAGTGCTCAGCCATTAGGAATGACAACCGACACGTCCCACCTGCAGCTCCAGATGTTGCTCCGAGCTGCACTAGCATTTCATCCAGCTTTAACCAGGGATTTATCACCCCACATCCACTGGGAATCCCTTCACCTTGGTTACCAGCAGCCCCCAAACCTCTCAGGTCCAGAGCTTTTCCTGCCATGTTCTGCCCCAACTGTCCCTCTCCCAAGAAGAGTAGCCTCACTTTTCATTTTGGTGCCAAGGACCCTTTTGTTTTGTCACCTCTCAGCAACCCAATTCATCAAGGTTTCTGGTAGTTGCCATGAGTCCCTTTTGCTTCCTAGCGCCTGGACCCAGCACTTCAGCAGCCACCATGTGTCCTGGGACATCTCCGACCTAGCAGAGATGTCCCAAACCCACCTTTTAGTCAAGCAGAAGCTTGGAGGTAGCCCACTCAAAAAAATCCACCTTCTTTTGCAAAACAGCCACTATTTTGCAGAGAAACCAAACGCGTTTCCAAGCAACAGTCCACTTGCACAGCTCATATCTGAGGTGCAGAAAAACAACATCCACACAGCCCCTCAACTACCTCAATGAGTCCAAACCTGGTACCTCTCACCTGCCAGCTTCTCCCTCCCCAATATTTGAGTCCATGTTCACATAAAAATCTGATTTAGCTCCAAGTGAGCCATAACCAGGGAAGAGAGCACAGCTGAGGAAAGACACCCAGGTTATTTATTTTTCCTGCAAGCTAGTTTGTCTGTCACAGGACTTGAAATACGAATGCAGTCAGAAGTTATTACCTGAGCTGCCCTTCTCCCTCTGCAGCTTCCAGGCTGCGATGCTTTTGCCTAATAGCCATACGGGAGCTGCCTGCTCTGCTTATGGTGCCTCTTGCTGACTGCTCACAGCTTCCCTGGGCTTGGCTCAGGAAGGATGGAATTTCTGTCCAATTTCCAGGCTCCCCCTCCACCAAAACCGTCACAGCTCCATCACCATCAATAATTTCAGTCCGGTGTGGGGACTTGTTCCCACTGATTTAGGGGGATCAGTGATGCCAGGAAGATGCTGTCCATAGGGATTCATGCGTATTCCCTACAAGCATCCTTGCGTGCAACCATCAGCATCCTAGGACAGTCAGACGGTGTGCAGAGGGTAAGCTCAGCACCTCACCACGAACACCTGGAGGGTCTTCTCTTTGTGGATCCTCCTCCATCCTTGCTACCCAGAACAGAAGAGGCACAAACTCCTCCTCCTGCCAACCTTCTGCCATGACATAGCTCCAAAAATGTAATAAAACCCCTAAAAAAAAAAGGGTTAAAGCCACAGATTGCTGGCAGGCTGCCTCCACCAGCACCAATTCTACCATCGCACTAAGCCTTTGCCTTGCATTGATGGGCTCTCCCCACCTCCCTTCTTCCCAAGCTCAAGCAACCGTGTCCTCCCATAGCACAGCTGCCCACCAATGTATTTATCTCTACCTGTGACTGCTGCCTGTCCTTCTCCCAGCTCCAGATGTGGCAGAAAGGAGCGGCTATTACTCAGGAGAGGCAGATAAAGGGAGCAGCCACTGTGGGGAGGTGGCTTTCCGACAGGATGTTTAGAGCTGAACGTCCCGCGGGCCACTTCAAGGCGCGCTGAGTCAACTGGCTTTCACAACCTGGGACACCTCCTGTCTGCTATTAAAAAAAAAAAAAAACAAAAAAAAGCCTCCCAGACTTCGACACAAAAATAAGGATGATCAGCCAATTCCATTCCCAGGACAGCTATGTTCAGTTATTACGTTGGGTTTTTGGATGAGTGGGGAAGGAGACGGGAAACAACAAGGCTATGGCATCACCCGGCATGGCCAGGCTCTGCTGACAGGGCTTTCAAGTCCCTCAACTGGGCTGCCAGGTACACAACAATCCTTTTAGGGGTTGTAACCTTATAAAAAGTACTTGTAGGCAAGAAATTTTGGGCCAGGAGCTCACAAACCCATCTCCCAGCCCAAAGCAGCCAAGAGGAGGGAGACGCCAGCCCTCCCTCCCTGAGGAGGCAGAACACAGCAACCTGTTCTCACTCCTTTTTACCCACCTGACACTTGATGCTGTCGGACACCAAACATCCAGACAATTCACTCCTGATCTGCTGCACATCACATTCCCAATGGCTGCACAGCCAGGCTTAGCATCCCACCAGCTGCTCAGGTGAGCAGTGCAAGTGCCTCAAGACAAACAAATCCCCCTAAGCCACCCCAGCAACCCCATCTCCCTCTCGAGCACCAAGCTGATGGTGCAGAAACACTGAGCCTCCAACCACCTGAGGGCCGCTAACAACCAATCAGTGCATTCACAACTGAGTATTTCTTCAGGTTGCAACCACACACACACATGACTCCTCATGCAAGCAAAAAACCCCTCCAAGCGAGGCAACAGGGTAAGCCATGCCCAGCCCTGCCAAGAGCCACACACGTGAGCCAGTGCCCCCAGGAAGCCTCAAGGCTGGAACAGCGTGGAATCACACCAGCGCAACCTCCCCAGGGTGATGGGCTGTTCTCCAGCACAGCCATAAAAGCCACCAAGCCATAGCCAGGAGCTCTTTTAAAGCCATTATCTCCCCATCAGCAGTAGGAGGAAAAGGAGAAGCTGGCAGTGCTGCGGCACCCTGCACCCATCGCTGCTCGCCTTCAGCGGTGCTCAAGGAGCAACATAGAGTCACGGAACAGTTTGGGTTGGAAGGGACCTTAAAGATCATGCAGTTCCAAACCCCCTTGCCATGGGCAGGGACACCTCCCACTGGATCAGGGGCTCCAAGCCCCATCCAACCTGGCCTTGAACATCCACAGCTTCCCCGGGCAACCTGTTCCAGGGTCTCCTCACCCTCATAGTGAAGAAATTCCTCCCTCTATCTAGTTTAAATCTGTCCCTCTCCAGTTTATAGCTATTGCCCCTCATCCTATCACCACAAGCCTTTGTAAACAGCCCCTCCCCAGCTTTCTCGTAGCCCCTTTAGGTACTGGAAGGTCCCCTCCAGGTACATCTGAGAGCTGAGCATGTATGCAAGAAGGTCCTGACACAGCAAGGAGGCGCACAGCACCAGAGGGGCTTCTAGAAACACAGGCAGCTTCACGAGCTCACAGGGCGCTACCAGGTTAAGCCCAAACACAGAGAGAAACACAACACTCATAGGAGCTCTTCCTTACAGACCCAACACTAAAAATAGCACAGCAAGAGGATCATACCCTTATCACTGGAAAAAGGGCAGCAAAACCAGCAAGGACCTCTTTGTGGGTTGTTTTTTCTTTCTGCAACCACCCTGCTCAACAAACCATCACCCCAAAAGGCAGGTTAGCACCAAGTCCCTTGCCAAGCAGGAGGATTTAAGCCCTTGGAGAAAGTGGGAAAATGCAAGCTGGGAGGGCAGCACCTGGATGGAGGGAGGAGGAAAGCAGACCCAGCTGAAAAGGATCTACTAGAGGCTGAAGGTGCCTTTCTCCATGGAGCTTAAAGAGCCAGCAAAGTGTAAAGCCCGGAGAATCATGGAATTGTTGGGACTGATAGGGATCTCAAAGCCAATCCAGCTCCTCCTCCCATGGGCAGGGACACCTCCTACTAGACCAGAGACAATTTTCAATGAAAAGGGAACTCATATTAAACCACTTGCTAGTCAGACAATGAAAAAATATGGTAGGTGCAATAAATGATTGAAGAAAGGAGGATTTGAACCTTCTAAACCATTCCCATGATAAAAATGAGGATGAAGTTGTGACAAGAGGTTGGGAACAAGAGCCTGACAAGGGGGTACCCAGAGGAAGGATGGCACCCCCCGATCATGGAGTGGGTTACTCACACACCTGCATCCTAAAATCATTGTGGGAATAAACAGAGCTCCATTACAGTCCCTTAGCTGCAAACCGCTGAAGAGTGGACTATTATGGGATTATTCCAGCACATGCCTGCCCTCCTCCTCCTCCCAGGAAGAGACTGGGGGAGGCAGATCCATATCTGACCTACTCCAGCCCCTCCACTGTTCTCAAGCTGAACTCTGGATTGAATTTGACTTTATTTTTTCTCTTTTTCTTTTTTTTTCTCAGCTGTAACTGCAATATCCTCTCCCTGCAGGTTCATCATCATCCTCGGTGTTAATGAAAAAATGTGGTAATATTTGCCTGCTTCCTGGGGGTGGTGGGAGGCACAATCTAATTAAAGGTTTGCCAGCCGCTCGAGCGCTGCAGATGGATAGTTGTTCGGGAAGTGCAAAGGATTATTATTATTATCGTTATTATGACGAATGCTAATACCGACTTTCATAAACAGGCGGCAGAGGAGGTGAAACAGGTGGTATAAGCATGGGCAGGGCTTGTTCTGCTGCCTACACCATCATTTCAGCCTTATAGAAATGTGGCTGTGAGGGATGGCAGTGGTAGATCCTATCCTTGAATGAGGAATGAGTGGCTCGTGGATAGGCTGTCCTAGGGTTCCTTGCCTTTCAAGCTGGAGAAAGAGCTGCCTGCCAAGATATGTGGGTGCTTTGAGGGGTGTTGCCTGGTTTCCTTTGCAAGAGCATCTTGCATATCACCATTGGGATGATCAGTGGCTCCTTCCTAGCTCAGATGAGCAGGTTATTTCAGGAACAGTAGTGCCCCCCACCCTTTAGCAGCACCAACCAACATCAGGCTGCGCTTACACAAGGCAAAATCCACCCTGAGACGTTGCCCAGGTCATTACAGTATTTTTAGAGCCAGCTGTGGATATGGCCACATGTCTACCCCCTAGTCTGCTCCAGTTGCATGGCTAATGGGTTCAGTGTCATAGAATCATAGAACCAAGGAGTGGTTTGGGTTAGAAGGGACCTCAAAGTCCATCCAGTTCCACCCCCTGCCATGAGCAGGGACACTTTCCACTGGATCAGGCTGCTCCAAGCCCCATCCAACTTGAACACCTCCAGGGATGGGGCAGCCACCACTTCTCAGCACAAAGACACTAGCTGATAACTGGATTTATACAGTGAAAAGCATGATTTAGGACAAGTGACTGATATTCACATTGCTGATAAAAGCAATGCTGTCTCTAGGACTGTGCTGGTATGTCTAACACAGAAGAAATAAATGTGAGGATGGTCCATGCTCCTCGCTATAGAATAAGCCATCTCTAGACCTCTTACCATGCACTCAGCAACCTTCGTGCCCTCATTTGGATACCTGGCTATTCACAGATATGTTTTTTAGCTAAAACAAACCCCTCACTTCTCATCAAGTAATGAACACCACCTGTATTTTCTTCGTTAATAACATGCTGTACCTCTCCTCCTTGGCTGACCTTCATACCTTGGGAAAGAATGTGTGCCAGAGCTGGAAAACAAATTAGCAAGTGCTATACTGGCAGTCCTGGGATGTTTGTAGGACCAGGGAGTTAATGAGGCAGACAAACTATTCCAGACACCGAGGGCTACAGAGGGGAAAAGCCTTTTTTGATCATGTTGTGACAAAGAAAATATCGAGATGAATGGAGACGCCGATGATAAAGAGCAGCAAAGAGGGCTGCGAAGAACTAAATCAACCCTCTCCCACCTCACGCTATAAAAGCGCAAGGAGCGCTTTTAAAAACCGAGGTCAGCTTTAATCTCAGATTAAATGTGCCCTGGGATGGAAACCACCTCTGACTTTTGGGAGTAGCAAGGAGGAGGCTGGCTGCAAGGTGACTGCAACCTCAGCCAGGCTGGAGTTGTGTCCCTGCAGCCCTGGCATCTGCTGCTGCCCTCAGGTGGTTGTTGGATGGGAGCAGGGAAAGGAAATAATTCAGAGCAGAGCAGGAATAATTCAGAGCAGCACGCAAGGCCTTTTTGCTGTTCAATTAAGTCGATTTCTGTCCCATGGCACTCTAGGTAACTGGGTTTGTCACCTTGCAAACAGGCTTTTTGCTGTGCATTAGGAGGTGGCAGCTTGCAAGACGCTCTGCCCGGGTTGTGTCTCATCGCAGCAGCAAGAGGAATTCGTGTAGTTTAGAAAAACTATTCCACTCGGCAGACAGAAAGAATCTGCAAAGTGATCAGTGGTTACAGCTCACGAGACCTAATCACATGGCATTTATCAGATGGATTTACAGAGATGTATTGCTCCACTGTGTAATTCTCTTCATACCGAGCTATTTGCACCTTCTGATATCCACCCCTGCAAAATAAACTGGCTCAGTGGTAGAGGTATAAGCTGGTTAGACTTCACAGAGCTGTTAATAAGCAATAAAATGCAGCTGGTAGCCCCCTCGGTCTCCACCAGGCTCTTTGCACAAGGGAATTGCTGTTAAAAGAGAAGCTCTTCTGCCTCTGGGTGTGGGCACACAGCCACAAATGCCTGGACCTGCCGGAGATGCTCTTGCATTCAGTCATGAGCACAAGCACACAAATGGGCTCCCCCTCTCCAATCCATCCATCCATCCATCCATCCATCCATCCATCCATCCATCCATCCATCCATCCATCCATCCATCCATCCATCCTTCCAGCCCCTGTGTTACCCAGCAGTGAGATGACTTCAGCCCAGAGCATCCTTCCAGCCCCAGGGTCTGAGACATGAATGGTTACAATACAGATTGCACAGGTTTTTCTTATATGTGTGTGTATATATATTGCATATATATGGGGTTTTTTTAATCCCCATACTCACTACTGGTACATTTTCCTCCTGTCTGGGAGGTGACATTTCCAGTCACTTTTGGCAAGAAATTCTCTGGCAAAGGCAGGCTAAAAACAAAATTCGTGCCTGTTTCTTCTCACTTTCCCAGCCCAGGGGTTTATTTTCAATGGAAAACTGGGACACTTTATGAATCCCTGCTGCTTAGCCATGTATCTTACAGCCCTTCAGGCTTTACAGGTCTGAGGGATGGATTTGTCTAAGCTATTATTACACACTCTATAATTTATCAGACTTAAATTTAAGGATATCAGCTCAGTGAGGATTTATATTTCACATTTATTCACTCTTTCAGCCTCTAAGTGAACATGGAAACTATTAACGAAACCCTTCTTTAGCTCAAAGCTTCAGTAATAAAATTTGGTTTGTGCACAATCAAGCCATGATGTTGCAGATTTGACATAATCTCGCTTTGAACACTCTTCTACTCTTCCTCCTTAGGATGATGCCTTGGTCTGGAGGTACACGACCTCAAGCCTGGAGGTTCCTAGTACTGAAGTCAGGAAAAAAGTCAGCTGGCCAGAGGATGCCTTCCATCATCACAGCAACACGCACAGGAACCCACAGCAACCTCATCATGTGGAATTTCTGCACTGCAAACAGTGCTGGTTCCAGAGCTGGTGATACTTGGAGGGCAGATACCACCCATGAGCTCAACACGCTCCCCAGCAGCAGAGCAGTGGAGCCTCTCTTTGCTCTTCCAAAACATAAATATTTAATTAGATTTTAATTATTTTTTTTCTTCTAGAAAACAGATTCTTCACGTATTTAGAGAAGGAGATTGCATCCTCTTCACTCTTCATCAGATCCATTTAAGAAGGCGGCTTGGGAGGTGGCATCACACTTCTGCTGCCGGACTCCGAGCCCAATGTAAGGCTCTCGGCTGCCTCTCCGGCACCTCTGGAGGCAGCTGTAACACACCAGCAATAAATCACTGTTAGCAAAACATCCGCACCAGTGCCAGACTGCTCTGGGGAGCAAAGTGCACTTGTAATGAACACACAGAGGGGAAGAAATTGTTATAAGGGTCCTAAAACTCTGGGGCCGTGGAGCTTTTTATTCTATACAAAATCTATTTGCTTGTATAGACTGGACTAGCCCTTCTGTAGCCCACATCTTGCAAACCATGCAGCAGCCCTGAGAGGCTCAGAGGCTGTAGGAGCACCCCAAAAATGGAATAAAGTCTCCTTGGAAAAGTCATACCAGGAGCTGGCAATGTCTTAGCAATCAGGCAGTGCTGTCACATCTCTGATAACTCGAGGACTGTCAACCACCTCAAAATCCTTGCACAGGAGGGGACAATGTGTCAGGCTGTCCTGGTAATGCTACGATTTTTCTATTGAATTAAAGTTTGACTGCCAGCACCCAGTGCAGAGGCACAACTGTGGAGTGAGTTCCTGGAGCAGCATTGGGGGCTTGGTTATTTGATTTCTCCACCTCAAGAGCCCGTGCTGACTCTCTTTTGCATTCTGTGCACTTGACAAATAACACACACCTTTGTCTCTGTGCCCTAGAACTGGCAGCAGTCAGGGGCTGCTTATTCAGCTGTGACTTTGGACTCCAGCACTGGCTGGGGTACATCAGCATCTCACTCCAGACATCCCCATCCCTGCCCAGATCCATGCCCCAGCCCTACCAGTAAGCGAGGGTGTAGTTTATAGCCAGGATGGCCACGGCGGCTGCCCAGTGCCAGAAAAAGCACATGGTGAGGAACATGATGTTGCTGTGATCTGTCTCATCCCACATCGGACCTCCCCACGGCTGGAATAGCACGATCCCAATCTGGGTAAAACAAGCAATTTATTACCTCGGAAGGAAAAAATCAACATACTGAAGCCCTCCAGCAGCCCTCTGCCCACCTCTGTTATCACCTTCATGACTAAGGCACTTGAGCCCTGACCAGGACAGTGGTTTTTGAAGCCTTCATTGGAACCCAGCCTCGCAACAAGAGGTCATGCAGAGCAAGTCTGTGCCTACAGTCTCTCTTTTTCTGTACAATATGCAGACACAGTTGTGTTTCTGCCTTGCGGACTCCTTTAACAACTCCAAATAGAGCATTTCACAAGCTCATCCCAGGTTTAGAATCACAGAATCATAGAATACTTTGCTTTGGAAGGGACTTTTACAGGTCATCTAGTCCAACCTCCCCTGCAGAAGCAGGGGCACTTTTAACTCGACCAGGTTGCCCAAAGCCCCATCCAACCTGACCTTGAACATTTCCAGGGATGGAGCCTCCACTACCTTCCTGGGCAACCTGTTCCAGTGTTTCACCACCATCATTGTAAATCTCTGTTTAATCTCTGAATAAACCATTTGAGTTAGCGCAGCAGACCTAGGACTGACAAAGAGGAGGAGAACTCACATTTCTTTTCAGCAGCGCAGTTTTATCTCCAGAGTAGTTATCTCCAGCTGATTTCTTTGCTTCTCCAACCACTACCAAAGCAATCGGCTGGCTGTATTTTTACTCAGCCATTTTATTGCTTGGTGGCATTTGCATCTCTCTGCTAAACCAGAGGGAGTGCGGCCGGGTGCATTAGACACATTAAACAATTAGTACTTGGTTGTTAGATACTGTAAAATGTTGCTTGCTGACTGAGAGCGCTCGCTTTTTCTCTTTCCCCTAGAGAAGCCATAAGCCAAGCCAAACAGCTGTTTCAGCAGGAGCGGCCGACAGAGGTGACCTGCGATAAGTAAATTTTCATTCTGGGTTATGATCTATTTATGAAGCGAGCTTGGAAAAACTGTTCTTCAGAGATGCGTGATTGATACGCTGTGTACGGCTTCTTTTCCTCGTTTCCCATTGCTCTCCTACCTTGGTGCTCCTCAAAACAACTGACCTGCCAGAACCATGTTCCTTGGACAATGGTGACACCAGCTCTGAACATCTCCAGGATGATGTTGTCACGGAGGAAAACCTCCAGCATGGTGCTGCAGGCGCCTGAAAAGATCGCGATGAGCAGCAAGGAGTGGATATGCTGGTCCAGCATGGGGCGGTGAAGGACGTGGTAATAGAAGAGACAACCTGCCAAAATATGTACATGTCACCCTTAGAGCAAGAATAACAGATTGAGAGAGTTGGGATTGTTCAGCCTAGAGAAGAGAAAGCTCTGAGGAGACCTTAGAGCAGCTTCCAGTGTTTGAAAGGGGCTCCAGGAAAGCTGGGGAGGGGGTCTTGATCAGGGTGGGCAGGGAGAGGATGAGGGTGAATGGTTTTCAGCTGAAAGAGGGGAGATTGAGGTGAGATCTTAGGCAGAAATGTTTTGCTGTGGGGGTGGGGAGGCCTTGGAACAGGTTGCCCAGAGCAGTGGTGGCTGCCCCATCCCTGGAGGGGTTCAAGGCCAGGTTGGATGGGGCTTGGAGCCCCTGATCCAGTGGGAGGTGTCCCTGCCCATGGCAGGAGGTTTGGAGACAGATAGACTTTGATGTTTCTTCCTACCCAAACCATTCTATGATTCTATGACCGCAGAGCCCTGGCAGAGTAATCACCTGCCTGGCTGGTGAACTGAAACAGGTCACTACAAAAACAGAAGACTCCCCATAGCACCATCTCTCCAGGTGTCCTGGCATCCCAGCATCCTGGAGGGATGAGATGCCCAGCCTTGGGACAGGAGGATCTGAGCAATGTGGGGATCACAGCCAGAAGACAACAGAAGGGTAGTTTTCTTCCCATGCTGGTGCTATCACCACTTCAAATTGCCCTCCCCACATAGCCAGGTTCCTGCTGTGTCCTCCTTTACTATTGCTTAACTTCACCATTTTCTTGGGAGCTAGAAATGATAGATTTCCTTTTCATACATGCCTGCTGAGCTGCCCCTGCTGCTGCTTCACAAACCACTGGGATCAGGGAAGGGAAAATAACAAGAGATGTGCCTTTATTAAGAGATTTTCTATATAAACAAGACCTTCATTTCATAGTGACTTTTCCCTGTCTGATCCAAGAGGGGTCTGAAATCCTGGCTCGTGAACTTGCAAGACAGCCTGAGACAAAATGATATTCATGATGTGCTGAAATAGGAATAAGTCACTTGAATTTGCCACGTGCAGTGCAAGCAGATGAGGGTGACGACACCTGCAGTGCAATTAATGGCTCTCAAGGGGGAACGTAGGGCACGCAAACAGCTCTGTAGACAGAAGATAAATGCAGCATCCACAAGCCATTTATCATAACAGGGAGATTCAGCCTGCTGTATTATACTGCTGTTAGCCTAGGAATCCCAAGCCAGGCAAAGCCAGGACCTATTGATGCACATATTTCCCATCTTACTACAAGACCACGCGTCTGATAGATCACCTACTTCCTAATATATCGCCCTAATATATCACCTATGATGTGTCCTGTCTTCACGGGTGTTCGGAGCGATATCCCAGTCTGGCAAATCGTGGTCCTTCTCTGACTTCCCTCCAACATCCCTCCCCAGGTTAATCACCACCTTCTACCAACCTTCAACGAACACAGCTATGGAGAGCATGAGGCGGTCCAGACCCAGCGGCACCACCTGGGAGATGTAGGTGAAGACGTCCACCACCCCGGAGAGGCCGTAGAAGAGGTACATGGTGGTGTGCTGCCAGTTCATCAGCTTCACCCACTCGTGGTTCTCTCCACTGTAGAGGTACAAGTGTGGACCATCCGGGACGAACTGCTCGGCCAGCATCCCTGCAAGGATACAGGAGATCAAGCTGCTTCTCATGGTTTATACACCACAATGGTTGATCATAGAATCACAGAATGGGTTGTGTTGGAACGGAACGGTTTGGGTTGGAAGGGACCTTTACAGGTCTCCTAGTCCAACTGCCCTTGAAGTGAGCAGGGACATAGAATCATAGAATCACCAGGTTGGAAGAGACCCACGGATCATGGAGTTCAACCATTCCTATCAAACACTAAACCATGTCCCTCAGCGCCTCGTCCACCCATCCCTTAAACCCCTCCAGGGAAGGTGACTCAACCCCCTCCCTAGGCAGCCTCTGCCAGTGCCCAATGACCTTTTCTCTGAAAATTTTTTCCTGATGTCCAGCCTGAACCTCCCCTGGTGGAGCTTGAGGCCATTCCCTCTCATCCTGTCCCCTGTCACTTGGGAGAAGAGCCCAGCTCCCTCCTCTCCGCAACCTCCTTTCAGGTAGTTGTAGAGAGCAATGAGGTCTCCCCTCAGCCTCCTCTTCTCCAGGCTAAACACCCCCAGCTCTCTCAGCCGTTCCTCATAAGGCCTGTTCTCCAGCCCCCTCACCAGCTTCATTGCTCTTCTCTGGACATTTTCAATTAAATCAGGTTGTTCAGGGATTTCTGAAGCAAGAGCTGATGGTTTTATGTCAGGGAGAAAGGACTGGATATAAAAATCAGGCCTGCCTGTATTAAAGGTGGCTCAGCTTTGGGAAGGGGTATGAAACTTGGTCTTCTCATGTCATACTCCAACAGAGATCAAGACAAGATGAACATCAAAGACACATCCTTCCACATCTGGATTCATTTCTCTGGAGTAAAGGCTTCAGCACAGTCATCACTACAGGCTGGGAAGTTACCAGCATAATTAGTAAAATATAATCCTTACCTATTAGAGCAAAGATGATTTTGATTCCCCCTTCGATGGCATCCACATGCTTAAAGCAATAAATCCTGTAGGTTTTCTTATTTGCTTTCTGGTTGATGTACTGCAGTGGGTATTTCACAGACCACCAGAGCCCAAAGAGCAGGAAGAAACTGCCTGGAAGCGCGTGACCCTTGAAGTTTGCCATCCTGACAATGTCCTCCGACTACAAGACAAAGACAAATAACATCCTTACGCAACTTCCACCAGTTATTTGATGTAACACTGGGAAAAAAATATGGGATTTTCCTTTCAGGGAGGACGAGGCACATGGGAATAGGAAGGAGCACTGGAAGCCCCTCCAATGGTGAGAAGTGTGAGCACCAAAGACCTCTCTGAGGTCCTTGCCCCAGAGTTAGGTAATACCCCAAAACGCCAGAGTCCAGACTATTTTAGCAGAGTCCCCACATCTGCTGCAGCCTCTGACATATCACAGCCTGATCACTGCAGCCTCCCAGAACCCCTCCTGGTAGCAGCTCCTGCTTTTCCTACCCTTCCGCAGGTACGAGCGAGAGCATTCGCTGCAGACCAGGGCAAAGTGGGCTTCTTGGGACCAGGCAGGAGAGAAAATACCCAGGGTTAACAGTAAGGTCTAGGGGGTTCATCACTGGGTTCTTTAGCTCCTTGCAGAGCCACAGAAGTGGTGTTCTGGGTGGAAAATTGTTTAAATTCCTGACATTTTTTCATTCCTTAGAAGGTGAAAAGCCCACCCCACATGTATTTCACAAAGCCAAAGCATTTTATTAAAAATACAGCTACCCCATGACTGCTGGAAACAAAACATCTTGGTTCTGGGCAAAGAAACCAACTAGTTCCCTGTCTGACTGCCTCCTCCTACCCCTTCTCCTCTCCCCAGAGCGTCACTAAGCCAGATTTGAGCATAGCTGGGGGATCCCAGCCGAGCTGCTCAAGCCTCCTGCCCTTCGTGCTGCAGCACACGCGTGCGGGGTTAGCGGGAGAGCCAGGGGACCCGTTTCCTAGGAGAATTACAGCAATTAATACCCAGCCGGCTCCTGTTGGCCATTTGCTGGTTTGCTTAATTAGGTAGGAGAAACGATTAGCTGTTTGATGTGGGCTCGAGCATATGTTCAGGGGCTGCCTTGGCGTGATCTCAGGTCGGTTGTGTCAGGCTGGTCAATTAGGAATTTTTTTTTAATTGAGAGCAAAGGCTGTGCTGCTGGCGCCCAGGATTTCCTCCTCGTTTATTAACACTCCTCTCCTTGCCGAGCTGCACTTAATGCTGGGCAGAAACCAGCTCTCTCGAGGCATGGATGAAATCCATCAGGGGTGTGTGGTTTGGTGCTGGACCTGACCTCTCCATCCCAAATATCCATGACCTGTTATGCTTAAAGCACTTTCCCTGGCTGTGTTTTGGGTTTCGGTCTCTACCCACTGCTGTTACAAACCCCAAAATGCTCTTATTCTGCTGTTACCTGCAAGCTGCCCAGGGAGGGGGTTGAGTCACCCTCCCTGGAGGGGTTTAAGGGACAGGTGGACAAGGTGCTGAGGGACACGGTTTAGTGATTGATGGGAATGGTTGGACTCGATGATCCAATGGGTCTCTTCCAACCTGGTAATTCTATGATTCTGCATAAAGACTAATTTGGGAGTGAGGTTGAACACGCCTTGCTGCCACCAGCCTTTGAGAGGGCAGCGTGGTTGCTTTGGCTTTATAACTATCTGATTTGAGGTCAGTTTGTCCCTCGTTCCTGTCATTTGAGTCCATTCCCCCTGGCTGGGTGCAGATACCATCTCCCAGAGGCAGCTGTCCCCGGGGCAGGGAAATCAGCCGGGTTGGATCAGACTTGCTAAAGCCCTGTAGCCAACCTGCCCGATTTGAACCGGTTGAACCAAACCAGCTAATCCAACACCTCGAGGTAAGCAAACATTGGCTCCTGTTGCAAACACCTTCCAGGAGCACACGGCTACTGGCAGTAGCAGGCATGGCTGGCACCCTTGCAGCTTACACCAGACTTCGCAAATACCCTCCAGATATCACAGTGGGCTTCACCCAAACAAATTTAGGAGGGGTTTTAGGGTGGAAAAGCTGTGCATGGGAATAAAAGACATTATTAATATATACATATTTGGACTGTGAGGGGTTGCCCAGGGCAGTGGTGGCTGCCCCATCCCTGCAGGTGTTCAAGGCCAGGTTGGATGATGCTTGGAGCCCCTGATCCAGCGGGAGGTGTCCTTGCCCATGGCAGCCGGTGGAACTAGATGATCTTTAAGGATCATTCCAACCCAAACTATTCTATGACTATGATTCTATGACTATTTTCTACCCCACAGGCTCACAGCTTTGCAGGCAGCTGTGAGCAGCATTGTGAGGCTCTGCCTTATTTCATGACTTAAAAGGAGAGATTTGTTGGTAGTGGGTGCACTGGGTAATTAAATACAAAATCAAAGCAAGGCCCTGTTGACTAGCAATGCTAGTAAAGTCCAGTGGGTTAATACAATAGAATCATAGAATTGTTCAGTTGGAAAAGACCTTTGAGATCATTGAATCCGACCGTACCTGTCCACTATAACAGTCTTCAATCCTTTGAATGAGACAACCAGGGTATCAGAGCATCCACCTGTATCCCTGTGATTAAGGGAGCAGTGTAACTGAGCCAGGGAGATGGGTAAAAAAATTGCATTTTCTAGGTAAGTAGAGAATCCCACCACATACATGCAATGGTGTGATATCAGGATAATGACTGAAAGCAGAACTAAACTGATCCCAGAATACCACAAGAGGTACTGCAGCCATACCATACCATTTTAATGCTGTAATTATAACACTACAGCAATATACAGTCAAAAATATAACTCCATGGCTGAGCTTCAGCAGTTACATTTTAAAGGCAGATATTTAATGGGATCTGATGGTTTCACACATGAGATTGATGCAGTCAAACCAGCAGGACCTAAAGGATACACTGAACAATTAAATAAGGAAACTTAAAGGTCACTTAATGGAATATGCATGACCTGGCTGGCCAGCACACCCACCTTGCAGCCCTTATGAGAGATGGGGTGAGTTGGCAGGATGAGGCTGTTTCAGGGATAATATCACCCACACCCTTCTGATTGCTCACCAGCAGGAAGAAGGGTGGCTTATCTGGGATGCAGGACAAGCATAGAATTCACAGAATCATAGAATCATTTGGTTGGAAAAGACTTTTGAGATCATCAGCTCCCACCATACCTGACCGCTAGCAAATCATGTCCCTAGGCACCTCACCTATCTGCCTTTTAAACACCTTCAGGGACAGCGACTCCACCACTTCCCTGAGCACCCTGTTCCATTGCTTGAGAATCCTTTCAGGGAAGAAATTTTTCCTACTGTCCAACCTAAACTTCCCCTGACACAGCTTGAGGCCATTCCCTCTTGTTCTATCACCTCTCACTTGGGAGAAGAGACCAACATCCACCTCTCTGCAACCTCCCCTCAGGTAGCTGGAGAGAGCAATGAGGTCTCCCCTCAGCCTCCTCTTCTCCAGGCTGAACACCCCCAGCTCTCTCAGCCGCTCCTCATCAGGCCTGTTCTCCAGCCCCTTCCCCAGCTTCGTTGCTCTTCTCTGGACTCGCTCCAGAGCCTCAACATCCTTCTTGTGGTGAGGGGCCCAGAACTGAACACAGGATTCGAGGTGCGGTCTCACCAGTGCCGAGTCCAGAGGGAGAAGAACCTCCCTGGACCTGCTGGTCACACTGTTTCTGATCCAAGCCAAGATGCCGTTGGCCTTATTGGCCACTTGGGCCACTGCTGGCTCATGTTCAGTCGTTGTTGACCAACACCCCCAGGTCCTTCTCCTGCTTCACTTCCTCCTTCGAAAACATGCCAAAGGTGAGTACAGGGGAAAAAGAAACCCAATTATATTTGCTGCTGTGAGTGCCCTGGAGCAAGCAGGTCTCATTTATCCATGCAGTGGGATTTTGCCTGCACTGAACCTCACCAGGGAAGAGAAAAATCTGAAGGTCCAGCTGCTGGTGTTGGCAGCACAACCGCTATTACAGGGCATTGCTGCCAAGCGCGCTGTTGCCCCATTCCTTTGTTGTCTAACCTGCACGTCTGATAACGCGCCTGCGTCCCTGCTGGCTTGTAATTAATGCACTTTGTCCCCTGTTTATTACAATGCCATGTGCTCCTCCAGCTTAATGATTTACTGTTTCATCTGCTCTTATCAACTCCTGAAGGAGCTGGTTTCTTCTTGGTTCATGCTAATGCACCCAACCACCCAGGGAGGCATCCAAAGCAGCAGAAAGAAAGGGAAGGAGCACCCTGGCAGCCACAGATAATCCCTTTGCAGCCAGAGCCTGGGCCCTTTGAGTTTTCCAAAGGTCTTGTTTGCTTTACCGAGGTAATTTTTGGTAAAGGTTTTATTAGTGCACGTCTCGGTTGGGGCAACACTTCCATTTCCATCAGCTTGGATATTAGTCTAAAGTTCACCACTGGAAACAGCTCACAGCCATCATCCTGCAATTTACTTTACCCTTTGACCTCCACGAATCAAGAAGTTCAGACACACCAGAGCTGGTTTTCTCGCCGTGGGACGTGTTGCCTGTCTCTCAGAGAGTCTGCGGGTGACAGGGATGGTCCCCAGGGAAAGGCTGACTCTGTGAAGCAGATAAATGTTTTAGATGGCAAAAAAATATCTAAGCTCAGGCTGAGGTGGGGAAATCCACCGAGGTGTGTGTCTGGGAATAATGAAGGTGGTTTGGGTCTCCCTGGGCTGCATCCTAGATTGCAGTAGAGCATCAAACACAGACCGACCGACCAAAATCTCTGTGTGAATCACATCTTCCTCTGAATTCAAATAGCCCCACAACCCAAACCCCAAAATGGGAGGCTGGGAGGGGAGGAGTGGTTCCACCACTGGAGGTGAAGACGTGGAGGAGAGGCAGCGATGCCTCTGCAGACAGAAGGATGGCAGAGGAGACACCCAAGCGATGTCAGGAGAAGGGTCCCCCGCAGGATGAGCTCTCCTGTTTCTCGCTGCCTGCCTGCACTGCCTCGCTCCATTACCAGCAATGTCTCATTTGTCTGCAGAGGCACTTCTAATCATAGCAGCACTTCCATTAGCTCCCCTAGGAACTGGATCCCTAATGCATTAATGTCAAACTAAAACCCCACTCTGAACCATTTCGTCCCATTATCATTGGTTTTATCTATCTCTGCCTCCATCTGCACCGGGGAGCACGAACGGTGACAGCAAGCAATCATGATACTTGTCTCTAATACAAGCCGTGTCTGTGAAACCAGGAAAGCAACTTTTCCACCTCTAAAGGATCCTTAAGGGCTTTAGTCTTATGTTCAAAACGATCATCATCATCAGAACCTATTAGGCTCAATTGCCAGGGAGCATCTGAAGGACCATCAGGTGCTGCAGGAGCTTGTACAGCAGCTGCTGACAGACACATGAGAGAGACCCAGGTAATCCTGAAAGGCGCATCGTGATGGGAAAACCCAACATGGGAATTCAAACTGGGATGAAACCTTCACATTCAGAATCACAGAATCACAGAATAACCAGGTTGGAAGAGACCCACTGGATCGTTGAGTCCAACCATTCCCACCAATCCTTAAATCATGCCCCTAAGTACCTCATCCACCCTCACCTTAAGCACCTCCAGGGACGGTGACTCAACCACCTCCCTGGGCAGCCTGTTCCAATGCCTAACCACCCTCTCCGGGAAGAATTTTTTCCTAATCTCAAGCCTAAATCTCCCCTGGTGGATCTTGAGGCCATTCTCTCTCGTCCTGTCCCCTGTCACTTGGGAGAAGAGGCCAGCACCCTCCTCTCTGCAACCTCCCCTCAGGTAGTTGTAGAGAGTAATAAGGTCTCCCCTCAGCCTACTCTTCTCCACGCTAAACACCCCCAGCTCTCTCAGTCGCTCCTCATAAGATTTGTTCTCCAGCCCCTTCATCAGCTTCGTTGCTCTTCTCTGGACTCGCTCGGGATGTAGGACCCGAGATCTCTTTAAGAGACCAAATAGACCCACTTGAAAAGAGACACTGGGGGAGAGAGAGACCAAAATGCTGGTGATGGAGAGGTAATATTGCTCCCTGCCTGCTGCTCTCTTTGCCTTCTGTTTTACAGGTCCCTGCTTTGGAATCTCCATCCCTACCCTGTGCTGAGCGATGCTATCAGGGAGGCAGCAAGAAGCAGCTCTGAGTTACAGCCCAGCAGAGAAAGCCAGGAAATAAAACAAATTAGCCAAAGCCATCTTAATTACAGGGGCTCAGAGCGGGTGCTTCATCATCGTTCTGCTTCTTCTTATGACCTGCAATTGTTTATTTGTGGTTTTGAGGCAATGGGGTCTGACTTTAAAAATGATCTGTTTTGGGAAATGCATGTTACCATCCTAAAAGCCGTTTTTCTTTGCCTCCTCATGGTGCCTAGGAGATTAAATGCTTTCTAAAGGTGGTGGTTGCCATGGGACTGGGGAGCCAAGGTCAGCACAACAAACAGCCCCTCCAGCTCCGCAATGTCCAATGATGGAATAGCCCTGACTCCACCAACGCCTCTTTACCTCACACGTACCGACACAAAACAGTGACCCCAAACTAGCATTATCGCCACCAGCAATGCCACAAAAATGGGTATTTTCCAAAGATGAGGTGATCACTCATCTTAAAATGGTCCCAATTGCCCCACAATGCAATATAGGCTAAACTTTCCTCCCAGCTGCCTTCAACACCCCTCAAGGAAAACTGTGCAAGACAATCTCCTAAAGAAACCATGTGCATTGCGATATATCACAGAGATACCCAATTATCTGCCTTAAACACATAAACCTAAGCCTGTTGAGCACTGCAGCCACCCCTCGGTTTATTGGAGAGCTGTGGCTGCCTGGCACAAAGCACCGTGAGCGCCTTGTGCCTCCGCAGTCGCACCCTGCACTGCAAAAGTGAGACATTATTAGAAGCGCGATGTTACTAGGGTTTTAAAGACAAGCAGGTAGGAAGAAGGAAGAAATGTTTCCTCAGCAGCACCCTGGAAAGGGAGGCACCGTCCCTTGAGCAGAGCACTCCGCTGGACTCTGCTTTTCCTCCAAATCAACAAGATTTTGGCCACTAAAGGCTTTTCTGGGCAATTCTTCAGGGCGAGGAGGGTGAGGAGGGAGTTGTTGACTGCACGCAACAGTGATTTTGGTCTAGCTGTTAGCTTTTGCATTTAATTTGGCTGAGAGCAGGGAGCTGGAGAGGGAATCAGGGCTCTGGGGGTAACGGCTTGTCCCCAGGCTGCCCTGCGTCTACCTCTGCCTGCCTTTGGGCCCCATATATTGAGTTTATTTTCCAACTTCCTCCATGGAAAACATTTCTCAAGGAAAATGTTTCTGCTCCTGTGCCCTATCCCACCTGCCCCATCCCCTCTACCCCATCCCACCTGCCTAATCCCACCTCCCCCTTCCCACCTGCCCCATCCCCACCTTCCCCATCCCCACTTGACCCATCCACACCTGCTCCATCCCCTTCTGCCCCATCCCCTCTAACCCCCTCCCACCTGCCCCCTCCCCTTCTCCCCCATCCACACATGCCCCATCCCCACTTTCCCCATCCCTTCTGCCCCATCCCCACCTGCCCCATCCCACCTCCCCCTTCCCACCTGCTCCATCCCCTTCTGCCCCATCCCCACCTGCCCCATCCCCACCTGCCCCATCTCCACTTGATCTATCCCCTTCTGCCCCATCCCCTTCTGCCCCTTCCCACCTGCCCCATCCCACCTGCCCCATCCCCACCTGCCCCATCTCCACTTGATCTATCCCCTTCTGCCCCATCCCCTTCTGCCCCTTCCCACCTGCCCCATCCCACCTGCTCCATCCCCTTCTGCCCCATCCCCACCTGCCCTATCCCCACTTCCCCCATCCCACCTGCCCCATCCCCACTTGCTCTATCCCCTTCTGCCCCATCCCACCTGCCCCATCCCCTTCTGCCCCATCCCACCTGCCCCATCCCACCTGCCCCATCCCCTTCTGCCCCATCCCACCTGCCCCATCCCCTTCTACCCCATCTCACCTGTCCCATCCCATCTGTCCCATCCCCTCTACCTCATCCCCTTCTGCCCCATCTCAACCTAAATTTAGGGGTCACCCCACCCTTTCCCACCTGGGTAGTTGCTCTTTTCCATCCACCAAGGCAGGTGAGGTCCCTTCCTCTCCCAGGGACAGGGGATTAGTCCCACACCTCAGGATGACTTTCCCCAGACCCTGTCTGACACGAAACCCCCTCTGCATTCCAGCCCTGGCCAGTGGAGACTTACCTGCCCCGCTGCTCCGGCCGCCACACCTGTACCCAGGTGAGCCGTGCTCCTCCCTCCCTGCCCACAGCTCCTACCTCCTCCCACAACACTCCCCAACCCCTGCCAGAGGGAAAGATGACCCAGGACACACACAAAAACCCCACAGTTGGCCACAGCGGGTTCTTTGATTTGCAGGTTTCCACCCCAAAACTCTTGATTTGAAAAACTGGCTGTTTCAAGTTTTTTTTCCCCCAAATCTTTATTGCTTCACATTTTATTGTAATGATTTAACCTTCCTCCCATCAGACTCTTCCACTGCTTGGGGTGCATGGGGTGATACCTCCACCCCAGCTCCCTGCGCCAGCGCAGCCCCAGCCAGGAAACCCTGCAGAACAGATTAATTTCTTTAAAACACTTCATTTCCCATGCTTCCCGGGTCGTGATGGATGCTCCTCCAGGGATCCCTCCTCACGAGCCGTATTTCAACTCCGAACGCAATTTTCTGACCAGGTCTCCTATAAAATGTATTTTATTCTTAATAATACTTTCCACTTTCATCTCCAGCCCTGCGAGTGCTTTACAAATGTTAAATAATTAACCTCCACGACACCCGTGGGAGAGAAGTAAGCGTTATTATAGCTATTTGTAAGAGAGGCACTGACAGAGCCTTCTGTGCAGGAGCCCTGGGTTTAACTCACTTTTACGGAGCGGCACAGGTACTTACATCACTGAGCGCAGACACACCCGCCGCAGGGAATTTGTAGTAAAAAAGGTGGATTTTAATATTCTAAATATATTCACCATGTTCCATAGATAATTTCATGGTTAGAGGCGCTGTCTGGCAATCCCCTGTCTCTTAATATTATTATTTTGATTTGTTCAAATCAAATCTATTCTCTCGCCCTGTCCCATGTTGTTGTTTAAACAGGTGACTTCTTGTAAAAATAATTACCCATTAAATCATCTTTTCTCACCTCTTAGAAAGGTGGGAACTGCTGGAAGGCAGGAAGCATCCTGCAGGCATCCTCTCATCACTGATTTTATCAGTGGTGGGGTTGGATGCCCAAGCCATGCCTGTTTTTTCAGGTTTTTTCAGACTTTCCAGAGGCAAAAGCCAAGCTGCAGGCATTTCTTTTCTCTAGATGGGCAGCTCCTCCTTTAAATTGCTCCACAGATGTTCTAGGAACCTGCTGCCATTTTAATGCGTGTCCTGCAAACCTGAAATAAATTAGAATAAATCAAGGTGCTGCAGGCACACTGGGGCTTTATCCCCAGAATAACCTACACCTGGAACTGAAGCTGAGAAATAAACAGGAGGAAAACAAGAGGTGGATAAAGAATTAGTCAGCTGGGGAGTGGTTGTTTCTGTGCAAGCTCATGAAAACAAAAATCCTAGGAGACATCAAAAAAAAAGCAACTTAAGCATCAAAATTGCCATGTAAAAATCACGGTCGTTAGCGATAGAGTTGTTAGATCTGGTACATAAATCCCACAGCTCCTCTCATCTTGAAAGGCTGAGTTAAGCAAAACTAGAAACCTTTATCTAAACCTGACTCTGAAATGAAAATTTGTCCCTACCAAACTCTCTGCTCTGTTGTAGCCAAGGAAAACCAACACCAGGAAATTTGCACTGGCAAATATTTGCAGAAGGAAACCATGGGGTGTGTGGAGGGGGTGGATCTTACTATAAGGAAACAAATAACTTCTGTGTATGTATCTATTGTAGTAAAGAATATCCCTCAGCTGGAGGTTAAACAGAATCCAGCCGCGGCAAAACTCATTTCCGTGTGGTCCAGAGCAAAGATTTCACAATAAAACACATTAGAAATGAAAGGTAATCTCTAATTTTGGGGCCTGCGGTGCAAGAAAGATATTGAGCTGCTGGAGGGCATCCAGAAAACAGCAACAGATCTGCGGGAGGGGCTGGAGCCCAGGGATTCTGGGGGTGGCTGAGGGACCTCAGGATGTTTAGTCTGGAGAGGAGGAGGCTGAGGGGAGACCTCATCGCTCTCCGCAGCTCCTGGAAAGGAGGATGTGGTGAGGTGGGTGCTGGGCTCTGCTCCCAAGGAACAAGGGATAGGATGAAGGGGAATGGCCTCAAGTTGCAGCGAGGGAGGATTAGATGGGTATTAGGAAAAATTTCTTCACTGGAAGAGCAGCAGAGGCTGCCCAGGGAGGTGGTGGAGTCTCCATCCTTGGAAGGGCTCAAATGACATATAGATGTGGCACTTTGGGACCTGGTTTAGTTGGCACAGCGGGGTTGGGCTGATGGTTGGACTAGATGAGCTTGAGAGATCTTTCCCAACCTTAACAACTCTATGATTTGATGAATTTATAACTCTTCACTGGGGCTCATCCACCCCTTAAAACCCCCATAGTTCCTTAACTGGTCTTGAAATCACATTTAAAGACTGTAATTAATCTAAACAGTGTTGAGATTTTGGCCTTTCCCCAGCCATGGGCAGTAAGCTACCGCTGGAGATGGGAGATCCGGGCACCACACTGTGGTGAACACCCAGTGAAAGAAAAGCCTGGGCTCAAGTCCTGATTAACAACATCTCTAAATCTTGTTGCCTTCACGTGAAATCAGCCCTGGAAACATTCCACCATTCATGTTCCAGGTATTTATGCAACTTCAAAAAGCTGTGTTGTGTCCTGCTTATCTCTAATTTTCCAACTCCTGATGTCTATTTTCTCCGAGCTACCCCATGCAGAACTGCAGCCCCTAAATATATCCATAGGACCTCCGACAGCACAGAATCATAGAATCATAGGATCATGGAATAATGAGGGTTGGAAGGAACCTAAAAGCCCATCCAGTTCCAGCCCCTGCCATGGGCAGGGACACCTCCCACTGGATCAGGGGCTCCAAGCCCCATCCAACCTGTCCTTGAACCCCTCCAGGGGTGGGGCAGCCACGAATTCTAGATCAACAAGCAGGTCTGCAGGGCATGACCAGGAAAGCCAGGTTTGCTGCTCTCAGAATCATCTCAGGATGCTCTCTGGGATGATCCGCTCAGGTACCTGCAATCTCCAAGGATGCAGTGTTAGCTACAGGCTGGAGCGTGCAATACTAAGAGGAGGGAGCGACACATAAATTTGCTTGGGAAGAGCTCAGAATTAATTACCCAGAGAAATGGGGGAGATGATGCACTGTCAGAGGCAGGAAATGAGTTCCATCATTTTCGTGCGCTGGCAGAGGGGACAGGTGAGAGAATCATCTGCCGTGTAGAAATGCATCCGCAGAGATGAGCTACACAGGTTGCCTGCAATTTTAAGATGTGGGAAAATTGGAAAGCAACTGGAGAGCTGCCTGGCGCGCTCATCCAGACACAGATATTTCTGTGGTCCCTCCCCATGCCCTCCTGCATCTGCCTAAATGCATGGGTGCTGTGCAGTGTAGCACCCAGCAGAGGGAATATAACTGCAGGGAAATAGCTGCATACCTAGATGCCACAAAGATGATCCAAGGGCTGGAGGCACCTCCTGTACGAGGACAGACTGAGAGAGTTGGGGTTGTTCAGTCTGGAGAAGAGAAGGCTCTGGAGACACCTTAAAGCAGCTTCTAATGCTGAAAGGGGCTCCAGGAAAGCTGGGGAGGGGCTCTTGATCAGTGAGGGCAGGGAGGGGATGAGGAAGAATGGTTTGAAGCAGAAAGAGGGGAGATTGAGATGAGATCTTAGGCAGAAATGTTTTGCTGTGAGGGTGGGGAGGCCCTGGAACAGGTTGCCAAGAGCAGTGGTGGCTGCTCCATCCCTGGAGGGGTTCAAGACCAGGTTGGATGGGGCTTAGAGGGGCACCTGATCCAGTGGGAGGTGTCCCTGCCCATGGCAGGGGTGGAACTGGATGGGCTTTTAGGTTCTTTCCAACCCAACCCACTCTATGATTCTATGATCCTATGATCCTTACATTTTTAGATGACTTGGCCCCTCTAAAAGAAGCCACCTCCTACAGATGCTACAGCAAGCAGGTCTCACATCAACCCTCCCTGGACCTGCTTTATTCCCCATGCACGGAGTGATGGGGAGGGAAAAATCCCTGGGGAGGCACAAACTGGGAATTAGTAAAGGAGATGGCAAAGGACTCCATGAACCCTGCTCAAAATGTGACCTGATACTTGCAAATGCCTTGTTGCCTCACAAAGACGTCTAGGAAGGAGTTTGCCAGCTGGCAAAAGGAGGAGATGAATAAATCCGATGTGGCACATCTGCAGCTGCAGAGACCAAAGCATCTGTGCGTGTCTGGGTAGAAAAGGGATCAGTCTAGGGCAGAGCTTGGCAAAGAAAGCAGAAGCAAACACAGAAAAAGCCCAAAGGTTTCTATTACAGCCCCCCTGTGAAGAGATCTGAGACCCTAGATGGGCACAAACTGGCAAGAGGGTGCTGGAAATAAATAAAATCAGGGAGAGCTCAGCCATGATGTGATTCAAACTGCATCAGTCCCAGCTGGATGCCAGCACTGCAGCATGCTTGGACAAGGCAAAAGCATTAATAAGGGACAAGAGATCATGAAAAAGAAAATTGCGTAGTCAGATAAAAGAAATACAAGAGAAAGCAAAGGCAGAGAGCAAGAAAACAGTGAGTGGCAACAGAAAGGGAGACACAGTGAAGGCTAAAGGTTAAAGAAATTGCACAGAAATGGGAGAACAAAGTGGGTGAAACTCCTTGGGAAATTTTAACTGGGTAAAAAAATAACTCGCAGCTGAAGTGGGGAAAAAAAAAGTAGGCAGGCAATGAAATGTTCGATGAAACCACGTCCATCCCTGCATGGGAGAGGGATGATACCCATATGACTCGGCCAGGAGAGGCCCAGGCTGTGGTGGGCAGCTGCAGCAATATTGCCCCCATGGGAGGCAGGCAAAATCGAATCTTCCAGTCCTGCGAGCTGTCCCTTTTTATTTCTGCAGCAATCACTCATTGCACAACTGCAGCACTTCTTGGCTAAATAACTTGCCATTGTCCCCCAGGCTCTTATAAAGGGAGCTGGTGCGAGTGGAGGAAGGGCACGGCAAAGAAATAAAACCACCCCAGAAGCTTGATTTTTTTATTTCCACCCCCTCCTTCAAGCTGCCATTCAGCAGTGAGTGGAGCAAGGGCACATCTCGGTGGCAGAGGGAGGAATGTCACCTCCCAGCCCCACGCATGGTCTCGCCCTTGACACCCAAGACACCTACCAAAATGAGTGTATTTATTTGGGGATGTGTTGGACTTCAACATCTGGAGCTGGAAGGAGCATCCCTCGCTGCTGGTGAGGTTACTGGGGATGCAGAGGATGGGCAGGAGCAGGCACAGTGGGGTTGCACCTGAAAGGAGAGAAGGAAAATCAATTCATCGTCTTGACACACTAACAAAAAACCCTTCACTTTTAAAATCAAGTTTGGGAAGTGTCATTGCTAACTAATACTGGCATTAACTTTTTCTTCTTCCCCATCTTTACCATCAGTTACAGTTTTTCCCTGCTCTTTCCCTCCTTCCCAGCACTCCAACTCTCTCTCCTGAGCAAACATATATGATTTCTGCTAATATTCAGCATCCCAATCAACCCCAAAAATTACATTTCATCAAAAACTACACAAGAGCAAGTTCAAAACCAGATATTAATTGACCTTTACCAGTAGAAACAACAGCCCCAGCGTGCTGCAAACCAGCATCTGGTGGTTGGTGAAGGGTTTGGAGGGGAAGGTGTATGAGGAGCAGCTGAAGTCCTTTCGTCAGCTCAGCCTGGAGAAGAGGAGGCTGAGGGGAGACCTCATCATGCTCTGCAACTTCATCACACAGGGTCGAGAAGCAAGCATTGAGCTCTTCTCTCTGGACCCGAGGGAGTGGCAGGAAGATGCACCAGGGGAGGGTTAAGTTGGACATTAGCAGAAGGTTCTTCCCCCAGAAGGTGGTGGAGCCCTGGAACAGCTCCAGGGAAGCAGTCACAGCCCCAAGCCTGACAATATTCAAGAAGTGTTTGGCCAACGACCTCAGCCCCACAGTGTGAGTGTTGGGGTGTCCTGTGCAGGGACAGAAGCTGGATTCAATGATCCTTGTGGATCCCTTCCAACTCAGGACATTCTATGATCTCCCCAAGCTCTGCAGAATTGAACTTGGATGGCAAAGCATTTCAGCCTGCTCTGTAAATCCATGCCCACAAAGGAGGATGCTTTGGAATGGCTGTGGGAAGCGAGTACTGGGTTTTTGGGAAGTAATATTCACACCCCAGAGCTTGCACAAGGGATTTGTGGTGTTAGATGGGAGAACGGAGGCAGCAGTTAGGGACGATGCTTGTGGATGCAGGGACAAAGGTTGTGGGATGATGCTGCTGTCCCAGCCTTGGACACCAGCCCCCACTCGATGTCACTGGACGTGTATCGGGAACCCCAGGAAGATTCGGGAACACTAGGTGGTGCTGAGGGCTCGCAGAAAGTCTCCTTCACCTCCAAGGGATGCTCCGGAGTTCCAGGCTGAGGGCCTGGAGGACCAGGCTCTGCATCTCCCTTTTGGGGCTGGATTTCCACCAGCAGAGCTCAGTTTCAAGCCAACCCCAAGCTGCCGTGTGAAGCTCCTCATGTCCCTTTGCCACAGCCCTCTGTCCGCTAACAGCATTTTGCAGCAGCTGGGCTGCTGCACTGGTTTTAGGAGGACCAACGTGGTGCGTTCCCCTCCTTTTCTAGCGTTGTACCAGACAGCTCATTCCAGTTTTACCAATGGGGAAACTGAGGCACAAGGTGAGGTAGCACCCAGGGTAGTTTCTACCCCCGCCTGCTTTCACATCAAGTAGCACTGTTTTTTCAGCGAGGAGGTACCGTTGCCTTTGGGTGAGCCCTAAAACAAATCCCAAAGGGTTCAAACCATACTTAAAAAATAGATGGATTGCAGCAAAGTGCCTGTTTTCAGCCTCCAATCTCTTCAGTGCTGCGGCTTCTGCATGCAGAAATACATTCTCCAGCACCCTTGCTCACCCCTGTGGGGAACGAGGGGGCTGCTAATTACAGTGAAACCCATTCAGGGCTCCCTCCCACCTCCCCCAGCCCCTTCGCCCACCACCTCCCATTCCTCGCCACCACCCGTGGGCTCCGGTTACACGTTTCGGTCCGTAAACAGCGTCTAAAATAATTGTGCAGTTGTCACCATTGGGCAGGGGTGGGAGGGGGGCTATTTTAAAACACCCAGCTTAGCCCAAAGGGCTGAGGGGATTGCGGCACGTCCCAGCTGTCCCCGCCAAGCGTGGGCAGGCGCTTCAAAGTACCAGGCGGGATGCCTCAGCGCCAGCCTGTCCTCGGCGTTTCGGCTGGGGAAGGGAGCCAGGCTGCCCGGGAACGAGCTAATGGGGTTCTGACGTTTGTTTCAAGGGCAATTGCTGGGGCTAAGGAGATGCAGGGAGCAGCTGGAAGGGACACGAGGGTGATGGAGGGGAGGATCAGAAATGGTGTGACCAGTGGTCCAGGGAGGTTATTCTCCCTCTGTGCTCGGCACTGGTGAGACCGCTCCTCGAATCCTGGGGTCAGTTCTGGGCCCCTCACCACAAGAAGGATGTTGAGGCTCTGGAGCGAGTCCAGAGAAGAGCAACGAAGCTGGGGAAGGGGCTGGAGAACAAGAGGAACAGCTGAGAGAGCTGGGGGTGTTTAGCCTGGAGAAGAGGAGGCTGAGGGGAGACCTCATTGCTCTCTACAAATACATGAAGGGAGGTTGTGGAGAGGAGGGAGCTGGGCTCTTCTCCCAAGTGACAAGGGACAGGATAAAAGGGAATGGCCTCAAGCTCCAGCAGGGGAGGTTCAGGCTGAACATGAGGAAAAAATTTTTCACAGAAAGTGTCACTGGGCACTGGCAGAGGCTGCCCAGGGAGGAGGTTGAGTCACCTTCCTGGAGGGGTTTAAGGGACGGGTGGACGAGGCGCTGAGGGACATGGGTTAGTGATTGATGGGAATGGTTGGACTCGATGATCCGGTGGGTCTCTTCCAACCTGGTGATTCTATGATTCCATGGGTGAGAACTCAGGGTAGAAGAGGGAGGTTGGGAGGGGGATGCAGATGTGGTGAGGTTTCACATCTCATTTGAGATCAGAAACTGGATAAAAAAAAACAACGCAGGAGGATGCTGCAGTACTTCTGCTCAGGTGCTGCAAGCCCTGGACAGGACGCAGGGAGACACAAGCCCCAAAGGATGTCTCTCACTATAGGTTTTCTCCTCATCCCGTACTATTTCTGACAGTGACACATTCGGTATCTACTCTCACAAGGTATCACTCACCTTTTAACCTCACAAGGCAGGGCTTACAGAGTCTGCTCCTCCACCACCACATGAATTAAGGAAAGCAGTGTTTCATTGCACGCTCTTGAGGTGCAGACGCTCAACCATCTCACACCTCATCACCAACTGCACCCATCTGGCTGAGCCAAGCCACTCATGGGTGGATTTGCAGGTTGCTTTCAGCCTTGCACACAGTAAGAACAACTTCCCAAAAGCCACCTCTCCTCTTTCCATGAATAATCAGCTCTTTAATGTCTCCTGTGAAGACTGTCATGGGTTTTCCCATATGTCCTGTACTACAGCCATGACTGGATATGTCCTGTACTAGAGCCATGACTGGATAAGCAGATCATAAAATCATAGAATCACCAGGTTGGAAGAGACCCACCAGGTCATCGAGTCCAACCATTCCTATCAAATACTAAACCATGTCCCTCAGCACCTCATCCACCTGTCCCTTAAACCCCTTCAGGGAAGGTGACTCAACCACCTCCCTGGGCAGCCTCTGCCAGTGCCCAATGACCCTTTCCATGAAAAATTTCTTTTCTAATGTCCAGCCTGAACCTCCCCTGGTGGAGCTTGAGGCCATTCCCTCTCATCCTATCCCCTGTCACTTGGAAGAAGAGCCCAGGTCCCTCCTCTCCACAACCTCCTTTCAGGTAGTTGGAGAGAGTAATGAGGCCTCCCCTCAGCCTCCTCTTCTCCAGGCTAAACACCTCCAGCTCTCAAACCACTTAGATCAAACCACTTAGGAACAGTATGTCCATTTTGGAGAGGCTGAAGGCTTGAACTCCTCACAAAATGAACTCAAAGCGGTTCCCAGCACCGTCTTTCAGCAGCTGAAAGCCATTTATTAGACATTTTGAAAGCTCCTGCAAAAGCCGAGATTGGAGGACGGAAGCAGAGGGGGCAGACAAATGCGAAAAAAACCAATTGTGTTAATTATGGGTCCATTTGTGTGCCGTGAAGCTGCCCCAGTCCGTCATTCCGTACCCCCGCATCGTGGTTTGTCGAGTCTTAGGCTTTCATGCCAGGGTCCCAGTGGGAACCGCGTTTCTCTGCATCGCCATAGGGATGGCAGCTGCAGCTGACTTCTCCCGTTAAAAGGAACCGCCGGCACTCCAGAAACCATTTCAGCAGCATTTGTCGCGACAGCTTCTGCTAATCTCTCTTTCATTTCTAATTATTTTCTTGCCCAGGCACTCCGACACCAGAGCCGCCCTCCCAACCCGCCCCTGCAGCCACACAGGAGCATCCTCAACCACGCTTGGTGAGATAAAAAAGGATGCGAGGGTGGGAGAGGAGACAGTCTTGCGAGGAAGACGGTGGGCTTCAAACGGGCTGGGGCTCCTCCAAAGGGGATTGAAGTGGACTGAGGGATGGAGCTGGCAGCCTTTGATGCAGCCCGCGTCATCTCAGCCAAGAATAATTGAACAAATAGTTTATCTGGTGAACCAACAGCTGTAGGGAACAGGCGATTTCCAGAGGATTAGGGGAGAGCTGTGAAAGGGAGCTCCCACGGGAAGCCTAAAACCCTCATCTTGAATTCAACCAGCCAAGAACACATGTTAGAGCCTTTGACTTACTTTTTAAGCAACTTTTTCTCCCCCCACCCCTTTTTTTCCAAACTATTCCACAAACACAAAAATCTGAGTTGTTGAAGCACAAAGCAGGAAAATGGGGTCCATGGGACAGATGAATTATTTAGCGAGTTATTAATTGTCTTTATTTAGAAAGTTTTCCTATTTTATTTTGATCTAATCCTGAAAGTAGTATTATTGCAACTTTTTTTCCTTGCCATTTCAATTTATTGGGTTTTAAGTTCATGGCAGTCACCAACGAGGCAAGGAAGCAAGAGAGATGACTTGTCAAGCAAAGCTGAGCCACAACATGAAGCTGGGATGTGCTTTACCTTGCAGCCACTTCACATCGCAGCTTCTTCTTCCTCTTCCATGGCACAAACACCCAAAACAAACACTCTACACCCAGCTGCTATTTTGCCCCGGGGAACATCTAATCCCAAACCCCTCAGCTTTTGATTGTATGTGAATAGATGCAATTAGAGAGGAAGATAAGGCACCTCGTGAGTCTGCTGGCAGCTCAGTTATGGAAACTACTCCTGCATCTTGTCTCACACAGTGCTCCAACCGCGACCTGAAGAATCATGTCTAGGAGAGATCATCCCAGCTGTGCCCCACACCTCTCCCCAGGTGCTGCATCCCTCTAAACCAGACTCTCCTAACACTTTTCTGCTCTCACTTAGATACGGATTACAGCTTTTTCTGCTGTTGTTTGCAAGGTCTGTAGCCTTCAGTAGCCAAGGCTCACATTGCTCGAAAGTCAAGTGACACGGAGGTGGCACCATATTGGAGATGCTCAGGGAAAGGCTATAGCATGTACTGTATCTCCTTTCAAAACACCTACAGACCACCCAAAACCATCTCAATCCACCTGCAGACCACCTCAAAAACATCTCAATCAACCTGCAGAGTCATCATCACCAGGTACGAGCTCACCCTGGACAAAAAGACGTGTCTAGAAGAACTGAGATGAGCCACTGGCTTGACCTCCCTCTCTCTCTCTTTTGCTGCAGAGTCAAGACAATCAGCTTTGATTAAACATCTCATTTTCAAAGAGAAACATGAAATAAAACCCCTTTTCCCAGCTAGAGGTAAACTCTGGTCACCCAGGTCTCTGGGCACAACAGACTCTGCCAACTCAACACTGAAATCAGCCAAGGTTTGAGGTTGTTCCCATTTTCCCCAGCGAGAAACAGTGTCTCAGCCTAATCCACACAGTATTTAAAGCTGGAGTTCTGGTGGTGTGGTCACTGCAGGTTTCTTCCTAGCCCTGGTCTGCAGGAGATGAGAGGGCAGAGCTGGTGGAAAGCGTAAAGCTCAGTGGCACCCTCCTTCCTTTCACGCCAGCTCCAGATCCATCCTCAGACTTAATTTGGATCAAGAGAGAGACAGATTTAATGACCTAATCACTATTTTTAGAAAACTAGTCCTTTGTGGAGTATGTATTTGGCAATCCCTGCTGCTGCATCACCAGCAATGAAACCTTTGGGGATGGGCTTTGCCTAACTCCAGTCACTCAGCAAGAAAATAAACTTTTAAGCTCTTCCCTTGCTAGTACAAAACTATTCATTACTGCCTTTGCACCAGAGGTTTATCCAGGCTAGTTTTAAATTCATAGACAGCAAGATGACCCTGTAAAATTATGGTAATTTCTAATCTTTTTTTGATTGCAGAAGGAAAAAATGTGACAATTTCTGGAGGAGAGATTTGCAGGGGGTTATTAAACCCCGTCAGGTTTTGGTTTAGGAAGGTTGTAAACCACCAGCTGCTGAAAGCTGTATGATTTACTAGGAAAAAAGGAGTGTTTTGTGCCTTATTTCTCAAGGATGCAGGGCTGAAAATTGCCCTTTTCTTGCTCTCCTTTCCTGCATTCAGTGGATCTGTGGCTTCTGCTGGGTCCCAGTTTGTAGGTAAAAAAGGGGTGAGAGCAGAGGGGCTAAAAATCATCAAAGCCCTAGATGAGTCACTTGGCATTGAAACACATTATTATCAGCTTCTGGCTTTGGTGGATTGTGGGTAGATGACTTCCAGAGAGAGCCAAGTTCAAGGCAGTTCCAGCAGACTTCAGTACATAAACCACAGTTCAAGTGGAAAAAAAAAAGGGGGTAAAACCATTTTAAATTATGGGCCGATGAGAGCTTAACAAAAGGAGTCTCATTTGTTGGGTTGGGTTTTTTCAAGTACCATTCAATTAATCCCCTGACTGGAGAGACCTTAAATTGAATCTCAGCCCTAGAAAATGCATTACTTACTGCTGAATTGATGTCACTGCCAAAGTATTTTCTCTAGGCTTAAGCAGTCTGCAGCAACACGCCAGTGGCACGTTTGAGATGCTTCCCTATTTGCGGAGGGAAATTCCTTATGTTGGTTCTTCACTTTTCCCCTTCCTCTCAATTTTTATTTAATTCCTTTTTGGGGGGCTGGGATGTGCAGCTGTAGCTGAGTGGATCGAATGAATCACAAAACGGTTTGGGTTGGAAGGGACCTCAAAGATCATCTAGTTCCAACCCTCTGCCATGGGCAGGGACACCTCCCACTGGATCAGGGGCTCCAAGCCCCATCCAACCTGCCCTTGAACACCTCCAGGGATGGAGCAGCCGCCACTGCTCTGGGCAACCTGTTCCAGGGCCTCCTCACCCTCATAGTGAAGAATTTCTTCCTAATGTCTAATCTAAATCTTCCCTTTTTCAATTTAAAGCCCTTCCCCCTTGTCCTGTTGCTCTGTGCCCTTTTAGAAAGCCCCTCCCCAGCTTTTGTGAAGGCTCCCTTCACTTACTGGAAGGCTGCTATGAGAATGAAACAGGAGTTTGCTGCAGTTTTCTGTGGTCAATAAGAAATTCTTTCACATCCCACCTGGATTTTGCCCACAGCATCAAGGATTCACCTCCAGATCCACCATGGGCACCACTACATCTCCCCTCTAGCCTCCCACCCATGACACAAGCTCGATTTAGACAACCGTTAAAATCACAATGAAGATTCCGCATCTACCAGGGGTTTGATCCAGAGCCTCTGCAACACAGGACCTGTTTGTCTCTTGAGTTTCGAGGCGGGTGTATTGATGACAAACACATTATCAGTCCCGCAGCCTGTCACTACGGCTGGCGCAGAGGCACGGACCCTGTTTGCATTGCCAGGCTGCAGTTCCCAGGGTGTAGTCGCTGGAGCTCCTCTGCAAAGGTGGCAGCGCCAGGTCACCACTCAGGCACGCTGGCGTGACATTGTGCATGGCAGTATCATCACCTGCAGTATATTAGGGGGCCATTAGATGTCTCCATGTGCTGCGATAGGAGCTGGGATGGAGTCACACCTGGGAACAGAGAAAAATCTGGGATTCAAGCAGAGCAGGAGCCAGACTGGCTGCATCCTCAACTATTCCCTGGTCCAGAAGGACTTAAACCCACTTAATGCTCAATACTAATGCTTTGGGGGGGCAACAAGTCTGCGATACATCAGGCACCTATTACTCAAGTGCATGGTAGAGCCAGATCTTTGGGCAGAATGACATTCTTTAAGGCTTCTTTTTATAGCATCCTCAGATTTGCTTGGGCTTCAGTAGAAATAAAACATTGGACACGATGATCTGGTGGGTCTCTTCCAACCTGGTGATTCTATGATTCTGTGATTCATTATTTAAAAGACTCAAATCTTAATTACTTTTCTCACTGCACTCCTGCCTCCCTATTCTGGTACCCAAAACACAATGGTGTCCCTTGCTTTTCATAGAATCATAGAATGGTCTGGATTGGAAGGGACCTCAAAGCCCATCCAGTCCCACCTCTGCCATGGGCAGGGACACCTCCCACTGGATCAGGGGCTCCAAGCCCCATCCAGCCTGGCCTTGAACCCCTCCAGGGATGGGGCAGCCACCCCTGCTCTTGGCAACCTGTTCCAGGGCCTCCCCACCCTCACAGCAAAACATTTCTTTCTGAAATCTCATCTCAATCTCCCTTCTTTCAGCTTATTTTTTACTTTCCTCCCTTTTTTTTCTACAAAGAGGCATCCAGGACTCCTCTCACTACTGTTTTTTTTCGTTAGCCCTTGAGACTTGTTACCTGTTTTTCTTCTTCACAGAGCTTTCAAATCAGGACTTTTCCACATTTCCACATAGGTTATTTGTTTCTGGGGCTGTAACAGCTTTGTTTTTCCCCTTTTGGCACGAGATGAGCACAGAACAGCTTTGTACTATTTGCATGCAAAATCACCTCAGTCTCTCGGGTATCAGCTACATGTGAGCACCAGTTTCATTTAAAAAGTAGAAATCAGCAGGTGCTTATCTGGTATTTTATGCTGCTAATATCTTAGGACTGGAAAAATTGCCACAATCCCACAATTTGTCCACTAGGGATGAGGGAGCTATAAGAACACAACATGGGAAGCAGAACTTTTCTCATAATTAAAACCAAATAATTTAATTCAGCTGAGAAAAAAAAAAAGATGTCAAGAAGCATCTGCCCCAAGAGGTCCCACAAAGCCACTGAATTACCTTTCTGTGCACTTTCAAGCTTACTGAGATCTGAGAAAAAGCCCTCCAAGGCAGCAGGTACAGGCACAGTGGTGGGGAAGAAGCTGCAAGCCTGCAAACTGGGGTTCCCTTTCCAGCCTCTGGCCCCACAGGAGAGATGCACCCCTCAGGCTGGGGTCCACCTTCCAGCCCTTGGCTCCTCGGAGATCTTCTCTATCACTACATCAGTCAGTTTTCACCTCAGGCAAGGACTCATGTAGCTGCCTCCCAGGTTTTCTCAGGTCCATGTTTCATCTAGCCCCAGCAGCAGAGCTGATCTCAGTTGTAGGAGAGTCAGGCTGGGGCTGGCTCACGTTTTCTAGGTGCTACCACAGAAGGGTTTCACCTGAAGGTATTTGGAAACACCGAGGCCTATTGGGCACAGTCAGGTCTCTTCCCTAGTCGTGCATCTTCCATCCTCTGCCATCCATCCTGCCCTGGCTCAGAGAAAACCCTTGAGATCTACTAAACCAGCTGATATCTTGGGATTATTCCACACATTTCCACCCTGGCAGGAGATAGGAGTTCACTCATAATGCTATCTGTTTTTTTTTCTATAACACCCATCTCTCCCAACCCTCCTCAACTGTTCGCAGGCTCCCTCAGATCTGTCTTCACTCAGGTTGTTTCCCAAACCTCCTGAGCCTCAGAGACTTGCAGTTCAACAGCCACAGCGTCAAGGTATCAGCACGAGTACCACAGGAGATGCTCCCAAGAGCAAATATGCAAAAAACCCTACAGGAAACTACATCCTAGTGAAATCAGGAAGATTTATGATCTCACCAGAATGCAAACATCTGATATCTGGCCCTGAATATGTCTTTTAAGTATCACACTGACTACAGGAAATGTGCTGCACTATTTCTATAGTGCCCTGGGTTCATTTTATGGGTTCAATGCCTGAAGCCAGATCAGTAAAACTGTGCAGTAAGGGGCTCTCAACCGATTTTTGGGAACAGTGCTAGGAGCCAGGGCTTTGCAAACCTTTCTTTGCGTCTTAGAGGTGCACAAATGCAGCTAGCCAGCATTTTTGCCAACCCTTTCCCTCCCATCTTATTTCACAACCCTCTGTTTCTCTCCTATCATCCTCCCTCCCTGCACGTACAATTGCTGATGTCTTCCCAACCAGATGCACACCTGCAGGAAAAGTTGGCATCTTCTCTTTCCAAGCTGTCATAAAATCAAATAGTTTATGAGTCTATTGATGACAGATAAATTAATTGCAGAAAATATGAATGACTTAATATTTTTGTATGCTAATATCTTTTTTTTTTCCTTCTCTCTGCTTTTAAATCCACGTCACAGTGTAAGATGTATCTCAGGCTATTTGGGTTGTGTTCAGATTCCCATGTCTCACCATCTGCTTAAGGTGGCAGAAGTTACCCTGTGGCTTGTGAGATCTTGGATCTGATGTTTTAAACTTTTCTGGGAAGGTGCTTAATGAACTTAAAGCAGCCTGGACTAATCAGCAGAGAATCAGCAGCTTTTTTGCTCCCCCCAACAGCCTCCTATGGTGGATGACATGAGTGCTTAATTGCTCCACAACCGGGTATCCAGTTCAAGCCATAGAGAGGGGTATTTGTTGGGTTTTGGTTCATTCCCCATCACTGGGCAACTGCTTGCAGCCTCAGAGGGAGCCCAGATTATGTTTGTAGATGCCCTGGATGTGGATGTTGTAAAACCAGGTTGAATTTGGCCATAGATGCCCTGTCAATTATGCACGTATTGATGACTAACCCATTACTACTTAGAGATCTCCAGTAGATGTATTAGATCGTTGCCTGATATCGATCCAAAAAGCTTCAATTATCTACTTAGATTTAAATGAATTTCAGTTTGTGGATTGAGGGCAATCATCTGTCTGTTTTATGCAACAAGAGTAAGAGGCAGGACTGATGAGCAGTCTAGAAAATATGATATCTTAAGGAAGCCTGAGTAAGACAGGGTGCACAGATTAGAAAAGAGGGGTTGGAGAGGGAGGAATAATTAAAGCCATGCAGGAATACTTTAATGAGGTAGTGAAATAGCCTCTGTTCACTCTCAACAGGATGAGTAACAAATGAAGTGGAACTGGAACAAAGAGGCTCAAGCTGACTTTTAGGAAGCATCTAAATATAATTAAAAAACCAGAATAGATTCCTTAAAGAGATATGGAAGTTGTGTCACTGGTGGTTTTTAAGGATGTGATAGACAAGAGTGCCAAGCACAGATTAGACAGCGTTGTCTCTGCCTTTGCACCTTGAGGGAGTAGGTAGGTTAGGTGAGGGACAGGGGACAGGACAAGAGGGAATGGCCTCAAGCTCTGCCAGGGGAGGTTCAGGCTCAACATAAGGAAAAAATTCTTCACTGAAAGGGTCATTAGGCAATGGAACGGGTCTGCCCAGGGAGGTGGTTGAGTCGCCTTCCCTGGAGGTGTTTCAGGTGCAGGTGGATGAGATACTGAGGGGCATGGTTTAGAGACTGGGGGGAACGGTTGGACTTGATGATCCGGTGGGTCTCTTCCAACCTGGTGATTCTATGATTCTGTGATTCTATGTTTCAAAGTTGCTCCCAGATCTCTGTCTTCTAGACTTGCTAGAAAACACCTGGGCACAACACTATCACTACTGAAGTGGAAATTTATAGCTAGACATGTTCTCCACTGGTCTGCAGATCTTGCACTGCTGAAGTCAACAGCAGATAAGAGCAGCCCTCCTCTTTCTTCTAATCAGTCATTAAAGTAGTGTAACATGGTATGAGTGCTGCCTAGAAGCAAGAACTAGGATTGAGACACTGAGTCTGCCCCCAAATCTTTACGTGACTTTTAGAAGAAGGTCTGAAACCAAATGACCTACATAACAGGCTCACAACGATGTGTTTGGTCTGCAAACTTCATTCCTCATTAGGGATGAATGAGGTCACCCTGCCACTTGCAGCACACCCATTCGGGACGAGATGCTTTATGAGCAACCAGAAGATGAGATTTCTGCTCCCACACACCAAGACAAGACTGCTGAGTCTGCGGTGCTACCCAGAGGCGGACTCTGCTGTCTCAGATCGTCGATGACTCTGTTATTGATGGATTTCCTCCAAATTCTACCACTGATCCCAATGGCCCTTGTTAAACCACTTTGCATCTCCCACTCTCTGGATTGGAGGTGCATTATAAAGCACAGCATGACCAGTTCCTGGGCCAAGCAGCACTTTAGCAACACCGTCTGGGCTGAAACTAATGTCATTTGCAACAGATTTTTGCTTAGTGTGGTAATGCACAACGGGTGAATTCCACACTTTTGTTGCAATGACTGTTAATTGGGTTCATGCTTTTCCAGGGGAACAATTATTTAAATGAGAAGGAGCAGGTTCCTCCTCACTTGCTATTTAGCCTCTAGGATGTCAACAGAAAACAAGTCCCGAGTGGCAGAGGCCTTAGCACACACCAACCTAACGTAGCAAGATCTCTGCCCCACGTCCAAGGAGAACAATTTGTTCTGGTAGAAAAGCACGCACCTTAGGGATGTACATTTTGGTTTATGCTGGGAGGGATCTGGAGGGAAATCTGATTTCCTTCCTCTAGAGCCAGTCCACCTTAAAGTAAAATAAAGAAAGAAAAGCTTTCAAATTGAATGAGAATGAAGCCAATGGAAAAGGATCTGGAGAACTGTGCTGTAGATGACACCTTCACTATAAAAAGTGACTTTTGATAGTTGCTGGAAAAGTGCCCAAGTGTATTTTGGGAGAGAGAGAGGGAAAAAAAAATTAATCTATGACCTAATGTTTCTGGAACCCATCCACCAACCTGGACGCCCTGTGGCTGTTTGATTTTTTTATCTGCCTTTCCAACAGGCATTTCACAATCTGGACTGTTTTGTGCGCAAGGCAGAACGAGAGAGGCTGCGCCCTTTCAAGGGCCCTCTCTGGTCTTGAATGGCTCTTATTCAGGTGAAGAGCAGATAACACCTCTATAGCCCATTCATCATCCACTGTAATAACCTGAAGACCTCATTAGTGTGGAGCCACGAAGAAGGGTGATAATTAAATTTAGATGTAATTAGACGAGTGCTCTGTAGTTTTACTGCTACTACTCTGACTGCTATTGGTACTATTGTAGAACAGCAATAAAAGAAAAAAAATCTAAAGGCCAAGTATGAGTAATGAGTAAATGCAGTTATTTTATGCTAGCATGTGTCATTTCTGCTACTTTTTAATATATAAATATATCCAGGATGACTCTATGAAGTCTGTGCCTCAGTGAAGTTTCCTGGACCTGTTTTCCCATGGGGAATGATGCTGTGATCTCTCGGCTCCTACGGGGAAATGCTGCCATCTCTGCACCATGCAGGGCAGAATCATGATCTGAGACTCTTGAGGACACAAAATGAAACAGGGCTAGCAGTAAGATGTAAGCATCAAGAGACAAAGTAATTAACCACCAGCTCAAGAGTCGGTGCAGCGGAAGATATTTTTGCCAATTTTACAGACTAGTCTTCTCCTCAAATGTGGTGTTATAAATGAACCCAAAGTTTTTGTCTTTATGTAGAAATTAATCTGTCTTCTTTCTGGACTGGGCTTAGAAAGGACATTATCTAGATGATAACTGCATTTGCTTCTGGCTGCGAAATCACCACGAACACTTACGGTATCATGGATTGTGAAGCCATCTGCAACCTGAGGAGGTTGATGCCATCTTTTGGGGAAGTTCAAGGCAAGATTGGATGGGGCTTGGAGTAACCTGATCCAGCAGGAGGTGTCCCTGCCCATAGCAGGGCTTGGAACTGGATGGGTTTTAATGTACCTTCCAACCCAAACCATCCCATGATTCTATGCACTTACAAAAAAAAATAATCTGTGCACTTTGGCTTTCAAAATTTTAAGCTTGTCTGATTTACAGAAATGCCAATGAACTGGTGGTCCAAGTAACTACCCTGTTTACAACCTTCTGGCCGAAGTTCCTACTCCTAGGCTGCCCAAATACCCTGCTTGTAGGAGGGGGAGTGACCCATCCCAGGCACCTGGTGGCTGTGACGGCTGTCACTCTTTTTGCCCTGGAAAGGAGCAAGCATCTCACAGAATCATCAAAATTGGAAAAGACCTCTAAGCTCATCAAGTCTGTCAGACCAGCCCCCCTGTGACTGCTAAACCATCCTGAAGTGCCATTTCTACATGTTTTTTTGAACATCTCCAGGGAAGGAAATTCCACTACTGTCCTGGTGCCTGGTCCAAAACTTTGATCTCCCTAGCACATCCCTGCTAGGATGAGGACTGAGCTTGAATTCATCCTGTGAGATCCATGCTTCTACCATCATCCATGCTCTGTCCCAGCCTCTCCTGATTTAACTTTAGAGAGATCTCTCAAGAAAAATCTCTGCTTTAGGATTGGGGGTGTAATGAGGCTCACTTGAATCATAGAATCATAGAATCACCTGATTGGAAGAGACCCACTGGATCATCAAGTCCAACCAAACTATCAAACACTAACCCATGCCCCTTAGCACCTCGTCCACCCGTCCCTTAAACCCCTCCAGGGAAGGTGAATCAACTCCCTCCCTGGGCAGCCTCTGCCAGGGCCCAGTGACCCTTTCCGTGAAATATTTCTTCCTGATGTCCAGCCTAAACCTCCCCTGGTGGAGCTTGAGGCCATTCCCTCTTGTCCTGTCCCCTGTCACTTGGGAGAAGAGGCCAGCACCCTCCTCTCCACAACCTCCTTTCAGGTAGTTGTAGAGAGCAATGAGGTCTCCCCTCAGCCTCCTCTTCTCCAGGCTAAACACCCCCAGCTCTCTCAGCTGCTCCTCATCAGGCCTGTTCTCCAGCCCCTTCACCAGCTTCGTTGCTCTTCTCTGGACTCGCTCCAGAGCCTCAACATCCTTCTTGTGGTGAGGGGCCCAGAACTGAACACAGGATTCGAGGAGCGATCTCACCAGGGTGCATGGGGTGTCATGAAGCATCTTTAATGCCTGATGCCTGGGCTGTGCTGTTCTGTGATTCCCACGGGGCTGGGTGACACTGGAACCATCCAATGGAATTTGTGGCAGACCACTCAGGGCTGCTGGCTTTCGGGACCTGATCTCTAGACATCTGTGAGTGTTTGGTCTGGACATGTGCAGCAATCGTTTGGAGCATGAATTTTTACCTTGTAACCTCCCATCCTCCCTCGTCACACCCTTTCGACTCAGACTGTAGCTGTGCCATGTGAGCCTACATTTTCCATTTGATTTTACAGCCTGTAGGGCTGTTTGTACAAGATTGGCCGGTAGGGATGTTAGCAGATTACGAATCAAAGGGAAGGAATTTGCTCCAGAAAATGCAATGGCAGTGATGGCTCCCACTGAAGCCTTCATCAGACGTAATTAAACAAAGCTTCATATTAGGAAAATGCTTGTACATGCTAACTCCCCTAGGCTGAACTGGCTCTTCCTTCCCCATCAATTAACTCTTTCGGGCATAGTCTGTGCATGAACAACCACCGAATGCCACCAGGCAAAGCAAAGCAAGTTACTGTGTTTAGCCTGGAGAAGAGGAGGCTGAGGAGAGACCTCATTGCTCTCTACAGCTACCTGAAAGGAGGTGGTGGAGAGGAGGGAGCTGGGCTCTTATCCCAAGTGACAGGGGACAGGACGAGAAGGAATGGCCTCAAGCTCTACCAGGGGAGGTTTAGGCTGGACATCAGGAAGAAATTTTTCATGGAAAGGGTGATTGGTCCCTGGCAGAGGCTGCCCAGGGAGGGGGTTGAGTCCCCTTCCCTGAAGGTGTTTAAGGGACGGGTGGACGAGGTGCTGAGGGACATGGGTTAGTGATTGATGGGAATGGCTGGACTCGATGATCCGGTGGGTCTCTTCCAACCTGGTGATTCTATGTTCCTATTCTCAGCCCAGGTAAGGCAGCAAGCTCACCTCTCTTGTTTCCCATGCAAAATGGAAGCAACAGTATCAATTAATACGAGACAATAGAAGCCTGAAATAGCAGCTTTCATGACACTTTTCAGTTCTGAGACACCAGTAAATTAACGGCAACACGATTTCAGCCACCACTAGTTGCTAAGACACAGGGAACACTAAAACCCCAAAGCCAAACTCTCTGCAGTCCATGGAAAACAACGAGGATGTGAAGTATTAGATGCAAAAGTTACATTTTCCAGCTGACTGGCAATTAGTTTCTCTCTGCAGTTCCACTTTTTTCCCCTTTAAATGGGGGCAGTAGCTCATTGCCACAGCAAGCTGCTCGCCTCAGTCTTGAGCTCAAGGGGAAGGCAGAAGCTTCAGGCAAAGCATTGCTGTGGTGAGAAAGGCAGAGGGGCTTGGGGATGATTTAGGAATGTCTTGTGCTCTCCCGGTGGGCAGGATGCTCAGCATCTGCACACGGCTGAGGGGGAAAATAAACTGGAAGAAAACACCATGTCTCAAAGTCACCCTGCAGCAAATATTTGAGGGTTGTCAGGGAAGATTTAAGGGCTTCCCAGTTCCCTCACCAACCTGCAAAGTTTGGGGCAGAAAGTGTGAAAGTTGGAGGACACAGAAAATCAAAGGGATTATGACATTTACAAGAGAAGAACAGGGACCAGACGTGCTTCGGGGAGCAGGTTGGGACCAGGGTAGCCCTGGAGCATGAAAGAAGCTGACAGGCAGTGAAAGCCCCTTTTCCTCAGTAAAACGCATTTCTCTCTAAACATTTATTTTAAATGTCCTTATTATTAAGTAGATTTTACCTTCCTTGCCAGTGTTCCTCACTGATGATGGATCTAGTATGGGTGGAGTTGTTGTGCTACAGGACCAGGGCAAAGAGTGGGAGAGTTAAGCAGCAATGAGGTGCAAAAATGAAGCAGAAATAGCCCCCAGGTTCAAGCTGGGCCTTGTGAGGGGGGTTAGGTTATGTGAGAAGAGCAGATTGTCCCTGGTGGCCCCTGGAAGGGAGTTTAGTCCTGTGCTCCAGGCTGGGTGTCCCCAGTTAAGGAGAGAGGTAGGTTCTGGGTCAGGTCATTGGACCAGGCAGAAGTAAGTTTATAATTCATTGCATGCTTGTCTAGGACCCCCGAGTTATTTCACCTCTTCCTTCTCCACAATTCGGTTCCTTTGTGCAAGCTGCTGGTGTAAAAACATTTTCAATCTAAGAACCACTTTGCCTTTCACCTGAGTCTTCACGTATCATTTCTGAGGGTTTCTATTCAATACTCACCTGGTGCTTCCTAGGAGCCGATGGGCGAACGACAGCCCTTTTCATGTTCACTGCTGAAGCTCTAGGACATCTCAGCAGCCTCCCAGGGACACAGAAAATGGGGAAAACGTCCCTTTTCTGTGTGCCACTGACTTACTGTGTGGTCTGGGGCAAACCACGTAACCTCTCTGTGACTCTGTTTACCAGTCTACACACCAACGAGCACAGCATTTACCTCATCAGACTGAGAGGCTTAATTATTCCCAGATGGATGGTTGCTGCTTAAGTGCAAAGTGTTACGATGACTAAATCTTCCTGGAGGTGCCTCTAATATCTCTGATTAGTTTGTTTATCCCCCAGATTCTGTACCATGGGCATGACAAAGACTACAAGGAGCATGTTAAAGCAGGGGCACGGATGCCGTGCCAGATACCTCCGGGTCAGAGGGAAACAGATGATGGAAAACCAATTAATTTTTTACGGCAAGAGAAATAGCTACAGGATTAAGAAACATTAATTATTTATTGAACTGCCGCCCTTGCAGAAAAGAGAATTTATGCATATCTATATCTACCTATATAAAATAATCACTCATTGTACACAACAGGATAATAACTTCAGTAATCTGAGCTCCTGTTTTGATACTGCTCTTTTCTCAGAGGTCAATTAAAATAATAAGAGTGAGTGAACACATTTCAAAGCCTCAGGAAGAAAATAACTATCGCAATAATGTCAGGGGGTTGAATATTGAATAATTAACCCATGGTACATGGAGCCCTGGTATGATATGCTGCATTTCTACGTGTCTGAGTGAAGGGAATTCGTTTTAGCTGTGGATCTGCCCTGAGCAGGTTCCAGGGACCAGTGATGGGGAGAAGCTGCAGCACCTTAGCAAGCTGCCATCAGCAGGGCTCTCTATCCCAGACACAGAATCACATAGTGGTTTGGGTTGGAAGGGAACTTAAAGATCATCCATTTCCAGGTGGGATGTAAATGCAGGTTGAAACCAATTTACTGAACATGCTTTCCTGCCAGTAACACACTCAGCCTTGGGATTCAGCACTGCAAAAACCCGATCACCTCTGACTCCCTGCCTGGATGGATCTCAAGACACTGCTGGTGTCTTCTACTGACCCATGCTGAGGACCTGCTCTGGTTCATAGCACACACAAGATCTGCAAGGTCTTCTCATCCCTGGGAAAGAAATTGCATTTCTCATGAGCTTTGATTCTGCGAAACTTGTGTTTGGCTTCAATGTTCCTGAGAGATGCAGCTCGTTTCTCTCACATGCACCCTTGGACTCTCACGTACTTCACTGGCATTCAAAACAAGGACACTCAGACAAAACAGCTGTTTTCTGTTTTGCCTGGAAATCAGAAAAAAAACAGTAAACATTTCTGAACACGCAGAGAGTCTGGAAGCTGGGAGCTGTGTCTGGGTCTTTGGCTGGACTTGTGGAGGACACCCAGGCTCTTGCTGGGAGAGCACTGGGATCCCCTGGTCTCCTGTGCGATGCTTTGCAGATCCTGAGGTTACAGCTGTTCTCTCTTGTCCCCCTGGGGATAAGGTCCAGGGTTTCTGAATGGGTCCTGCCTCCTTATCCAGGATAGGATCAGCTGTGTGAGGCAGATCCTTTGGGATCTCCTTGGCACCCTTGCCTGGTATATACAGGTACAAACCTCAAAATGCAAACTAGGAGGGAGTTTGCATACATGCCTAGGGACAAGAGGACCTCCAGGCTCCATCGCTGATGGGGCATTTCCCATGAACAGCCTCGTCCGGAGGAGAATGAGCAGCGGAGCCAAGCCAGGGCTATCATCGCATCGACTGGGAACAAGACAGAGCCAAAGAGCAAGCCCATACAGGCCTCCAGTGAGCGCACCCAACAACATTTCATCTGCAGAGGTTCCTCACCCATGAGGGCCTTTCAGGCTATGTAGCAAGATTTCTTTCATCCAGGTGGCCGGTAATTGATTTGGAGGCTCTTCCTCACTGGAGGAATGGGATGGAAGAGGTGCCCCAATGAGAAATTGCAGCTGCGTCCCTTAAAGCTGAGCCTAAACTTAACCCTGGAGTCTAAACAGCTACCAAACTTCTGGGGAGTGAAAGGGGACGCCTTGCAACACGTGCAGCCCTGGAGATTGATTGGCAATGATATTTCACAGCTGGCCAGCCCTCAGGCCAGGCTTCATTATTTCTTGCTGCAAGTTCCTTCTTGGATTAGGTGGGTTTTGGAGCACAGCCTGATCTCAAAGGTTTGCTGAGCCCCAGTGCATTTCACATGCAGACTCGAATAGGCAGATTAAAGTTAACACTTCGGACCAAGCAGCGAGTCAACGAGGGGTGGATTTTGCTGATTGCAACCTATAGGAAAAGAGTACATGACCAAATTCAGTGTTCATGGCAAACCTCTTTATTGATAAATAATTTAGCTGCAGGAAACTGCTTTTTCTAATGCAGGAGAGGAAAAAAAATCAGTAGACATCCTTCCTCAGGTGTCCAGTGAGGACACTTCAGCAAACTCAGCATTCAAATAGGTCTCTGCTGAAACCTGTTTGCTATGATTTCAGCCACAAATCCCAACATCTACATCCTCGTTTGCCAGCCTCATCATCCTCAGCCCTGCCCACACTCCCCCCGCCGTGGGCAAGAAGCTTCTCAGTCTACGGCTCTTTCACTGCCTAAAAGGATTTACCTGATCCTCCCATTGACCCTGATTATTTTTGGTGCTTCAGTAATTTTAGCAGAGTTCTTTAATCCCAAAACAATGCAATTGTTTGTGCAGTCATGTCAGTAATTATCAGTACAAAACAGAAATAATGACAAACCAGGCACAATAATTACACACTGTCCCCTCGTAATCTGAAATGGCAAAGAACAACTGGGTTTACTTGTTCAGCATCTCCAGTTGTTGATGCTGAGAATGAAGGTTTGGCACTTGGAGCAAACGCTTAGGAAACTTGGGAACAAACTTGGCTCTTGGGTTTTATTCCCCTGCCACTCACTTGAGAAGTCAGGTCCATGTCTTGGCATGGTGTCTCTGACCACAGGAGCTCAGGGTTTCTTTCCTCTCCAATCAGGATGTACAAGAGCCAAGGAAATGCCCTCAGACTCTTAATCTGTTTTTTCAAAGCCACACAGAGATGGTTTGATTTGAGCTCAGTTCAAGTTCATGGCAAAGTTGCCAGGAGGTAGTGAAGGGGAAGAAGATAAAACAGAAGGAATATCCCATGGCTCTTCTCCATGAGCCTTCCTATCTCTGTCTTCATTCTCCTAACAATTAAGCAGCAACAGAGGTTTTGGTCTGAGATTCTTTTAATCTCAGCAAACCTCAGCCACTGACAGAAGTTGGGGCATGGTAGGGTGGTCAAAGACTCCTATTGGACTTTTTGGGGGAAAAGGGAAGAAGAGATGAGAAGGAGACCGTGTCCCATGAGAACAAGGAGATAAATGTTAAACTACTTTTTCTCCCTACTAAGAAGGATTAATTTCTGAGGTTCCCTCTGCAAGCCACTCAGAGCAGCCCCAGACCTGATACAGTGGCACAATCCTGGGGCTTCCAAGGGAAGAGTAAGAGACAAAAGTTTGATTCATAAAAGCCTGGGGAAGTGGGGGGAGGGGGAAGGCAGGAGAAGATGATAATAATAATAAAAGTGCCTGGGGGTGATTTCATAACATTAATAGGTAATGTAGTCAATTATGAAGGCTTATTTTATTTCAGCAAAGTGCAGGTGGTGAGCTACATCTCATCGCAGGTGCTTTTCCAATTAGCTGTACGTATTCTAGGTGAATAAATGGCCAAGTGCCAAACCTCCGTGCCACTAGCAACAGACTAATCCAAACTAATCCGGAGGACTCATCTTGCTTCATCTTAAAGCAACTAGAGTCTATTTTATTTATTATCTCTTGAAAGATCTTTCCTCATCTTGGAAAAACAAGGAGGACTATTTCACATCGGAGGCCATAAATACACTTCACTCGGCATTCCGTAACGGCTGGAAGACTGTATCACTGTTTAAATTCAATTGCTTATTACCATTATGTAATAGCAGATGAATATCCTGTTCTGCATTTGCTAAATGTTTTCTTTTAATAATCAACTCATATCCACATAATGGGCGAGCTTATGCAATCGGCTGCCTCATGAGCTCTTCAAGGAGACATCTGTTTTTCAGCATTGTTAATTACCAGCATGGGATTATTAAAATGGATTTATTTACTTCTGTTATTACAACTGGGTGAGCCCTATCACTTAAGAAAGCAGCAGGCTGATAAGACTGCCTAGTGTAGGCAGGAATTACATGTGAGGTTCCCCCCTCCGCCACATACCTGCTTCTACCAAGTGCTTTGGCTTCAGTGTGATACCTGGCTCCTCCTGAAGCGCCTGATGATGAGGTAGGTATGGAGCAGACAGGCAGGAGAAAAGAAGTTCTATCATCCCTCGTGGTTGAACTGTTCATTTTAAGTTCAATCCATGTGAAATCCAAGACCTCATTTCCAGAAACATGTATGTTTGGCTCCATAGGATGGATTCCATGTGGCATCATCATCGCTTTTGTGACCACTGAAGATACTGGGCATCCCCATGACAGTAGAGCAATGCTGAGGGCTCAGCAGCTCCCTGGTAGTTTGGCCCTCAGCAAAGGGGCAAAAATGCTCAATTTTGACCTGATGCAGGGATATTTACAACCCACTCACATCTTTGGATATTCTTTGCCAGACGTATTTTGTTCTTAGCAACATCTCTGAGGGAAGGATGTTTTCCTTCCCAGTTTTCCAAAGGGATGGACATCCTGTGATGAAGAAAGATGCTGATAGAAGGTCTCAGAGGGCCTTAGGTCCCCAATTCCCATCAATTTCATTGGCAGCCCAGCCCCTCACACTGCAAACTTGCACAGTATTGCCCACAAAAACCCCCTAAATCCTCCTCCTTTTGGGATTTGCCCAAGCACCAATTCTGTGTCGCCCACGGACCCCCAGCAACTCTATCCATCTGCACCCGGCTTTCTTTGGATACTCCTTGAAGCCCCATCACTTCTTGGGGAACCCTTTGAAAACCAACAACCCACCTCTTCAGGCGTTTGAAATGATGACCCCAGGATCTCTTTTAGGCTGGGGGGAAGAGGAGCTGGCCAGGATGAGAGCTGCCTGACATCATCCAGATCCGGTCCAGGACCATCAGACACCTGCTGAGCCTCCCAGTGTAATTCCACAGCAGCTGCTGCCCTAACCCACAAGTGCACAAGCGGGAACATGAATTGTTTGGATCGCTTGCCTCCAACATTGTTCTCCAGAGTGTTTTAAAAAGGCCTAATGAAATGTGACTCAGAAATAACTGACAAGTGCCAGCCTCACCTTCTTATTGTTTCATCAAAATGGGAAAGACAGCGAAGGAGAAGAGTCAACCTCCACCAGATCTGCTGTCCCAACTTGCCTGCAACTTGCAGGCTGAGTGAAATGTTGACACAGGGTTGACATCTCTGCTTGATTTATGAAGAGCTAGAAGGGGATGCGGCGGGGGGAGAAGAATTAAACATTATAAATCAATGAGTAACATCCATAACCCTGAAGTGCTTGTTGTAAACAATACAAAACACCAGCCTAATTTTTATAAGCATAATTTATGATGAGCAATTCCTTACAAATGAGAAAATTTAAAAGGAAAAAAACGTCACTTGTTAGAATATCATTAATTCAATCAGATGAGAACCAAGCCAGCCATTGTTCCTAATGGGAGAAGGTTTCACCGGAGCTAATTGCTCCTGCATGTTTCCTCTCAGTGCGTCTCCCTTCAACTGAGTGGAGACCTGTCAAAGCTGGAGGAGAACCATGGCTGGGGGTGAGAGCAGGTGATGGGCATGGCTGGACCCTCTTCACTGCCAAGTCCTCGAGCAGCCCTCAATACCACCCCACCCTGGCTGGAAACCCATTTCCAGCTGTGACGCTGGCTTTATCCCAGCGTCTCCCAGCTCCTTCTTCTCTCCAGGGACTTACTTAGAGCCTGGAGCAGGGAAATCTGTCTGGTTAATGATCCGGTCCCTTGGGCAATGGTCTGTCACAGGTCTCAGGGCAACACCAGGTCAGCAAAACCCAAGTACTGTGGGTAAGCAAAGGGTGTTGAATGTGTTGCCAAGGTCAGAAATGATGTCCACACTGATAGTCAGGAGATATTTTGCAGCTGGAGTTGCTGCTCCAGTGCTCAGCTCGCCAAATCCCTCTCCTGCCTGCTGACATAAGAATTAAAACACTTATGGCAAGGACACAGCAAAACGTCAACCCAGAAATCCTGCTGCTATTTCTGTCTGGTCCATTGCTAGCCAGCAGCCAAAAATTCTCCCTCTAATATTCACCATTTCCACTGCTAAAAGCTGGTGGGTTATAGCTGCAAAAGGCACTGTGGGGAAACAAAACCAAACCCGTTTCCCATGTTGCGCTAGCACAGAATAAGAAACATCCTCTTCCCATCCCAAAGATCTGGCAGTGCAAAAAGAAAAGGAAGAGATGGAGAGAGAAGAGGGATGTTTTTACACCAAGCATCACACCAAGGCTAAGTCAGAGGCGGATGCTCAAGCCATTACTCTCCCAGCTGTAGGTTAAACTAATCTGTGCCAAAGCAATTAAGGAGTGTGTGCTGTGGTGCTGGGGCAGTGGCATCTTCATCCTCTACACCTAGCTCTGAAAAACCATGTCCACTTGAACAGATTCAAGCAACCTGCTTTGCAGAAACATGTGGCAGGAGCAGGAATCAAATCCCTACTCGAATCGCAACCCAGAGCCTAACTGACAAGAGCCTTTTTGTATTTTTCCCCAGCATTTTCACAGCAGATCTCATCTCTCTGGGCACACTGTTTGCCTTTAGGTGCTTAAGAGATCCCAGAGTGCTTGGGGATGGAAAGTTCTTCATAAATAAATAAATGTATCTAACAGAGACGTAATGAGACCGTAATTAATTAACATTTGCAGAACACCGTGAGAGGCACGACAAAATGCGCTAGTAAAACGCAAGGTATTACTGCAGAAAATGTATTATTGTTGGCTCACCCGGGTGCATTAGCAAAGCGCTTTGCTTGCTATCTGCTTACCTTCTGAGCCGTTTCACAATTGTTATTCCTCCTGAAGGGAAGCGGGGTGCTTAACCTGGTGATTTTCATGCCAGCAAACTGCTCTTTCATTAAGGGAGGTAATGACTGAGGGCACCAAGCTCGCATGTCACACTGGGTGTGCAAAGCTCGCCCTGGATGGAGACGCAGCGTGTGCAAGAGGGGATCTACGAGCTCAGATACATGGCAGGATTGGGCCCCGACTGCAGGATAAACGCTCCATCAGACTAGTGACCTTCCACTTTCAAACTTGTGTTCAGAAGAGGGAAAAATGCCTCACCAGAGAGTGCTTGGGCGTTACTGCTCTGTGCTAGAGAAGTCTTCGCCACCTAATGTTGCAAACGCTCTTCAAGCAGCAACTTCAGCTTTAAGGGTCTCACTCTCCTGTCCCTGAATTCCTGTTTAATTCTCACTAGCTGCAAACATTTCGAGTCTTCTACAGAAAATTCCAGTTTTGACAGCCCCACAGCCAGATATGAGCTACCTTCCAGTACCTGAAGGGGCTACAAGAAAGCTGGGGAGGGACTGTTCACAAAAGCTTGTGGTGACAGGACAAGGGACAACGGGGATAAACTGGGCAGGGGCAGATTTAGACTGGACAGAAGGAGGAATTTCTTCACCATGATAGTGGTGAGACCCTGGCCCAGGTTGCCCAGAGCAGGGGTGGCTGCCCCATCCCTGGAGGGGTTCAAGGCCAGGTTGGATGGATCTTGGAGCCCCTGATCCTGTGGGCAGTGTCCCTGCCCATGGCAGGAGTGGGGCTGGATGGGCTTTGAGGTCCCTTCCGACCCAAACTATTCTATGATTCTGTGACCATTCTTAAATATAAGGTTGAAGACTCTATGGCTTGGGGTTATCTAAGCTGCTCCCATATATTTTCACATTAAAGTCAAAGTGCAAATACTCAGGATTCAAACAATAATTAATATCAAGATGCGGAAATAAAAACGTGCTTTACAGATTGATGTTTAGCCACACTGAGAATCTGCCCTTGAGCAATTCATAGGAGCAAGGTTAAGATTAAAGATTTCATATGAACAGCTATGGGTAAATATTTATTTCACCAGAAACACTTGGAGAATGGAGGAAAGCACTCTTAGCAAGTACACTGGCAAGTTATAGACTATCACTTTATACACATACACAAATACACATACACAAATACACATACATGTATCAATGCAGAAGGAGGGGGAACCGTAGCATTCAGAGAGCAGGAAAAGTGAAATAAATCCATTTCCACTGTATGTTGAAGGGGAGGAACTCAGACAATGTTGCATTATAGACATTTCACAGATTGAGCAATGACATTTGGTTTTCAGAGAAGCTCTTGAATGTTTTGAAAGAGGTGAAACATAATCCATCTACAACATAAGCCTAGAGTCATCAGCTCTAAAGCCATCCTCTCAATTACACTTACAAACGGTATTTTCCTGTATGGAATTAGAAGGAATCCCCACAATCTCTTGCCCATTGTAGTGTAGAGATGATACACATCCTCACAGGCTGCCAGCACAGCAGGTCTCACCAAGGCAGGGTGGGGAACTGCTCCAACAAAGACACCACAAGGAAACAACCTGAGATGGCACCAGAAACGTTGTAGTGTGGTGGGCAAAAAAGGGAAAACTGCCACAAGAGATGGTGCCATCCACAGCTCGTTCACACCCCCCGCTTGGATATCAGGGAGCTCCACATGCCAGCCTGATCAAGCTCTGCTGACCTTCATTCCTGGTCTGCAAAGCATTCCAGTGTCTGAGAGGGATAAACAGGAAGGCAAGGACGAACTCACCTATCAAGACTGATGCATGGTGGGCTGCTAAAGCACTTACTAAGTTGCAAAGTTCATCTTCCCAGCACTGGTAAGATGGGTAATAGGTAGACGTACTGGGAAGGAAGCAGAGGAGCTCAATAGAAATGACCAGAGGACCGGGGAAGATGGACCATGCCAAGAAATAGGGAAGACTCATTTCTACTCATTCCCAGATTCAGACCTGGAAAGCTCTGAGAAACCCAACACCACAGACTGCTGGGGGATGGCTGCAAAAAGAGATCTCTGTCATTCTGGCTGCAGTGGCAAAGACTGAAAAGGGAACCATAAACCTAAAATCTACAGCAGCTTTTGGCCTCCATGACTCAGATGATGGATTTGGATGCATTAACACTGTGTCCAGCCAGCCTGTCTGCTGGGATGCAAAACAGCCCTGAAGGGTAACATCCTAATGAGCTTCATGGAGATCTGCACGGCCATATATATCTCTCTTATCCATGAACCGTCTCTTGCCTGAACGCTTCCTTGCAAGGCAGCTTCCCACAGGGGTCACACATCTCACCTACCCAAACAAACTGTTTTCAGCGGGTTAGCCCAGGAGGGAGAGTGGAAGTCTCCTTGATTGCCAATATCTAATCATAATCGTGGATCCAGAAAACTACTTACCTTAGGAATTGCTTAATAATGCACTTAATATGTGAAGGATTATCATTGTGTATAATTAAATACGGAGAGTTACATGGAGGGAGATAAGGATCCAGTGCAAACGGACGAGAAGGAAGGTAATTGAGACTGAAGCTTCTGCTCTGCCAGCTTCTCACCTAGATCACTGTGAACTGTCTCAACATGTGTGCCTGGAGAGAGAGGGCTTGGAAAGAGGGAAAGGAGAGGGGGAAGCCAGCCACGTGCATGTCGCTCACTCTTGCCTTGTTTGTCCCTGTTTGTCCCTGCTCCTCTGTTTCCACAAGTGGCGCCCACAAAATCTGCAGAGAAGCCTCGAGTGCAGCTGGGGAATCAGTGCAAAGGAACAATTAAGCCCTGGGGTGTAAATTACTTAGTGCTGTAGAGCAATTAAGCCTTGCGAGCTATTTTGTCCAGCCCTATAGCAGATTTAAGTTGGAAAGTGCAGGTGAGGTGTGACACAGGGGACAAGTCCTTCCCAGGCTGGGAGGGCACCTCAGGCTGCTGCCTCCAAGTTCTTGCTTTGACTTATGGAACAAAAATCTCTGTTGCAACATTGGAACCATCTGCTAGTTTGCACAGGAGGTCATTGCCAACTTGTGGATCGTTTTAGGGGTTAAGAGGGAGTGATATTCAACAAATTCCTGCTTGTTTCTCCTGTCTTTGAGCTGAGCTGCCAGGCTGCAGGAGGTCGAACATCCCTCCTGGTCACTAAGGAGAAGGGGAAAGGACCGAGGCTGTATCTAATTTATTTTGCTGCTCTGCTGGCAGAGGACATGGCACAAACAAGCGAAAGAGAAGGGAAACGAGTAGGAAAGTGGAGGAGAATACAAATGAGAGTAGAGGTCCCAGCATGACTTTTCTGTCACAAAATTACCTACATTTGCAGCCATGCAAATATTGCTCAGCTCGTGGCAGAAAGGGAATCTCTTCGTGCCCCCCTCCTGGGGTAACATGAACATTGGCAGCACTATTATTTATGATGTTTATCGTGGAACCCATAAGCCTTCCTCAGAGACCCTCTTGTGCCAGGCACCGAAAAAACATGAACCCAAACAAGCAAACCACTCTTCAGGGAGCCAGCACGTACAGAGTGGGCAGCCTGCGCATACGCAAGGAGCAGGGAGGCTGCAAACAGATGAAAGGAGAAAGGCAGCTATTGCTCACAATTATTTTCCAGTCTTTTGTGCCCATGAAAGAAAAACATATTAGAAAATGTGTCTGGAATAGCAGAGGGAGCAGCAGGAATCCAGGAAAGCACCTGAAACTTATTTCTCCGAGCCCTATATCCTCTGCACCTACTGAGTCTCAATCGATGCATCCTAATTACAGCATCCAGCTCCAGCATCATAAATCAAGGTAGACAGTGAACCCGAGAGAAAAGCTCCATTCAGATATAGGATGCTCTTGTCAAGCCTCTGCACCATCTCGAAAGCCAGAGGATTGTTTACTTTGTCCTCACCCAAAGATGCTAAAAGAACAAGCAAATAAAAAGTATAAGGGAAGAGGAAAATGGTTCAGGTCCCCTTGGCAAGACAAGCAATAAGCAGGCACCAGGCTGTGTGCTAACCAGCACATCAAGAAACAAAACAAAGGTGTAACAGAGGAGGGAGAAAGTATTTAATGGATTTTAATTTTGTTTCATGGAGTTCTTTTCCCTTTCACCAAATAATATTTACCCCACGGGGCTTTGACAGTCAGCTAGAAACCACATAAAGCCTATTTGTTCTCCTTCACCTCCTGGGCAGGAGGACCGGTGGAGCAGCTCTGAGGAACAAGGGTGAAAACAAACAACCTGGCTCTGCTGAGAAGGGAGAGGTAGAGCAGTGTGGAGTGGGGCAGAGGGGAAAAATCCCGGCCAGGGACGACAGGAGGTGTTTCAGAGCCAGGAATGAGGAGAAAAGCCCAGAGTCCCTGCCCTGGGAATGGGATGGAAAGGGCTGTTTCTCCTTCTGTGCTCACTTCTTTGATTCTGAGCAAGGAGCTGATGCTCCATGTCCCTTCCACACCAGCCCCCTGTAATTCAGTGCACCCTATCATCCCTCCGGACCCAAAAGGACCCATGTCACACCCAAACCCACTCCCAAGCCATCAACTATAGCATGGCTATAAGAAAAATCAGTTGACGATTTCACTTGCATCACAGATTCCCAGGTCTTTTTAATGCTGGGCTTGAAGGCCTGTTAAATTGCAAAGGTTTGCAAGAAATCTTGAGCGACAACATTGGCTCCTTCCAACCACACATTTAGGACATGATAAACTTGGTCTGAATTTAAACTTCCTCCCACGGGGAGCTCTGCAAGCCAAAAAGTGCTTTTAAGACACCTTCACAGTGGCGTAACGGATGTGGGACTAAAGCAGTAAGCCATAATCCTTAATAAATTACAGATAATCCATACATAAATGGGTTAAAAAAACCCTATCTGGATAGTTTCAATAACTTAATGGCTGAAACAGGAGAAAAAAAGATATGGGAAGATCAATTAGATATTAATTTAAATGGAAGACCAGCTTAACAACCCCTACAAACGCTCATTTTATTTTGGGAAATGCTGGTCTGATGGAATTAAATGCTCCGTGGGAAAAGGACAGGTTTTTAAAGCATGGGAGAGTTTGGAGGTGGACAGAAGGAAATGAGGCACTGGTTCAGATTTGATATTTTTTCCTTTTTGGAGGGGGGTAGACAGGGCGAGGAAAGCTCGTTATACTAAAGTTGAGCATTTTGATTGAAGAGCTAAGGATTGATCCTTTTTCTGAATTTGAGGTGTTTTCTATTTCAATGGCTTTACAAAATGTTATGGCAAATGGTTTTATCAGCAAAATACTGAGTTTTCATAAAGGATTTCTGTTTGCAAAAGGAATCTTAGGGTGAAATCCAAAAAGTTAGTATTGAGCATTATTTTTTTTAAAAAAGGACATATTGTTTTCTCTTTTCCCCAGTTTCAATTGTTCAATAGCTCTCAAGCGCAGCATGTTTTGATTATCCCGGACTCCCAGCCTTCCTATATAAAGCATAACATCTACAGCGGGTTGTGGGCCGTTTGCCCCTGCAAACACTCACGTGGGTCAGCAGAAGTTTTCCACTCATTAATCCACCCCAAAGCCCCTCTGCACGGCAGAGGATTTACTGTAACCTGGGCAGAACCCCACAAGGGGTCTGTGGGATTCAGGATGTGCCACTCAATGCTAGATGTTCACCCTGGGCACCAGTCTGATCACACAGGGGCTTTTCCTGGCTCGCTGCATCTACAACCTTGAGTATCAGCAACAAACAGGGATCAGAACAGGCTGGACTGCTGGGCTGAGTCCAACGGGATGAGGTTTAACAAGGCCAAATGCCGGGTCCTGCACTTGGGGCACAACAACCCTAAGCAGAGGTACAGACTAGGAGAAACCTGGCTGGAAAGCTGCCAGGAGGAGAAGGACCTGGGAGTGCTGGTTGACAGGGACTGAACATGAGCCAGCAGTGGCCCAGGTGGCCAAGAAGGCCAATGGCATCTTGGCTTGGATCAGAAAGGTCCAGGGAGGTTCTTCTCCCTCCGTACTCAGCACTGGTGAGACCACTCCTCGAATCCTGTGTTCAGTTCTGGGCCCCTCACCACAAGAAGGATGTTGAGGCTCTGGAGCGAGTCCAGAGAAGAGCAACGAAGCTGGTGAAGGGGCTGGAGAACAGGCCTGATGAGGAGCGGCTGAGAGAGCTGGGGGTGTTTATCCTGGAGAAGAGGAGGCTGAGGGGAGACCTCATTGCTCTCTACAACTACCTGAAAGGAGGTTGTGGAGAGGAGGGAGCTGGGCTCTTCTCCCAAGTGACAGGGGACAGGACGAGAGGGAATGACCTAAAGATCCACCAGGAGAGGTTCAGGCTGAACATTAGGAAAAATTTTTTCACAGAAAGGGTGATTGTTCCCTGGCAGAGGCTGCCCAGGGAGGAGGTTGAGTCACCTTCCCTGGAGGTGTTTAAGGGACGGGTGGACGAGGTGCTGAGGGACATGGTTTAGTGATTGATGGGAATGGTTGGACGTTATGATCCAGTTGGTCTCTTCCAACCTGGTGGTTCTATGGCTATTCTAGGCTGAGCACCCCCTCTTTCTGCAATAGAAACATCGCTTAGAGCCATTGCCATCTACCTGTCCCAAACTGGAGGAAAAAACCACCAGCTTCGCCAAAGCACCAGAGTTTGCCCAGTTTGAACACAGCACCACACACCTTAGTGGTGCTTTAAACCTGACCCTTTCCTGATGTCTTGTAAATCACTTTTCCTCTAATGGGCTGCCCCTCCTGCCACTGCCAGAGGTACAAACAAAACCTGAGGGAGCCCTCAACCAACACGGGTTGCAAGAAAGGGCAGGATCAGGTCCCCCAAGTCTAATCTTTCATGACTCGCTGGTACATTTTAGCAGGTGATGGATCCCGGGGCAGATAATTCTGCTTGCTGCTTAATTAATCCAGCATTACAAGCACAACGAGAGTCTAATGACCATCCTTAATCCCCCTGCAATAACATTGCATACCAGGTTTCAAAGCAGGCCACCTGTTGGGTGCAACCGGGGTGTTCAGGATCGCAGTGGCTACTGGTCATTAGAACCGTATCCACTGCTGATATTTTATTAGCCACCATTTGATATGTTATCGGCCTTGTACACTTGATCTAAGCCTGAAATATTGTTTTACAACATTAATTAAAAACATTGACACCGAATGCTTGGTTCACATGCTCTGATGTGATTTACAGGGTTACATTTAATTACCTGACAACCGTGATTTACCGCATCTACCTGGTAGGTACCATGTGTCCTTAAACCGTTTAACGTTTGGTGGCTTTAGTATATCTCAGGAAGAAGGGATTGTTTCTCATGAACAATTAAGCTCCAGACACACACACACAAAGAAGGACAAGTCAGAAATTTCAGGCATCTAAACTGCAAACAAGATAATGTGACCTGGGCAGAGTCGCACAACAGCTGTTTGTGGAGCTTTGCTTTATTAAGGATCCTACTGACTTTTCGTGGAAGATTTAACTAATTAGTTGAGTAGACCCTCAATAAACTGGACACTAAGTTATGTTTAGCTTTAATTACACAGTAGTCCTGCTGGCATATTCAGTTGCTGAAAGCCAACCATGTGCTTAAGCATTTTGCTGAATTAGTGTCAGTATAAATACACAGCTCCTGTAAACTTCTAGGAAGCCACACTGATATTAAATTAATGAACTCAGTGATTCAGAGTGATTTGCAGCTGGGGGAGGAAAATATTGAGAAAAATTAATGAGGACAAGTAAGAGAAGGTAGAGAAAACAGCTGGAGCCTCAGCACAGAAGGGGCACTGCAACAGGCACCTCCTTTCATTGCTCCTACTCCCTTTAAGGGGATAACAGAGATGTTTGTGTTGAGGGGCAGGTTGTTCTGGCACTCTGCCCTCGTGCAGTAAGTTTTCCTGCTCTAAGGAGGGAAGGGTAAAGCAGAGGGCCCTCAAGGGTAGAGAATTTTGCTAGATGTCCTCTTACCAGCTTTATCCCATCGCAACCTTCATCTACATGATAACAACCCCTTTGTCCCATTCTCCTTCCTCTTCTCCACCTGGTTCCCATCACAAGCTCCATGTTCTTTCAGTCACTTTCTCTCCCCATCACTGCTCTCTGCTCCTCTTATCACCCCCAGTCCAGCCCTCTTCTTCCAGCACAGCAATTTCAGGTGCAGAGCTTTCTCTCCCATTCCAAACCCCAACTACTCTTTCCTCTCCAGCCTCTGCCATCTCATACCCCATTTGCAATTTACTTCTTCTAATTTGCACCCAACTTTCTCCTTCCCCAGAAGCCTCAGAAGCCCCTTGGAGTAAGTAGATCACTGCCAGATTCATAATTTTCTTATTTTCACCCTGAGTTGTAGGGATACCTTGGATCCTTCTCTTTTTCAGTGGTGGTGTGTCCTCAGTCCAGCCAGGACAGATGTACTGGGTTCCTCTACCACCACAAGTACATCTTCTCTTCCTTGTTGCTCCTCTACCTGCTGTCTCCAATGGAGCCCCTTACAATGCACTACTCAGTTCTCTCCTCCACCACAAAATCCCAGAACATCTCACATTTCTTCTCATTTTCCTTTCTTCAGACCCAATTATCTCCCACTTTGTCCAGATGACCATTCCATTAGGTAGGTAGGTAGGTAGGTAGGTAGGTAGGTTGGTTGGTTGGTTGGTTGGTTGGTTGGTTCCTTCCTGTGCTCCCAGACTCACACTTACCACCTCTCCTTCATTATTCCCAGTTATTTCCCGCACCATACCCTAATTTATACTTCTTAACCATCTCAGATCCCACCCATCCCCACCTGCTTCTCATCAAAGAAGTCATCACATATGCTTTTGGTAACTGCTGCCCCAGCTCCTCTTCTCCCCTCTTTTGTTCAAGTTGTCTTCTCCCATTTGCCCTTCTCCTCCTTACACAGAGTATTTCAACTCCACTAAATCAACATTTCTCAAAACAAAGAGGGCCAGTATTCAGGTGGAAAATTTCTTCAAAGAGTAGATGTCTTCTACTCTTACGATGAAGACGTGTTACCAAATTGTTTCCCAGCTACTCTGTTTATGTAACCTCGAAGCTATTTTGTACAATCCTTTCGTTTTGACAGCTTAAGATTTGTTATGAACCAATATTTTAAAATCAAAACAACTCAGAAGTTCAAGAGATTGTTAAAGATTGCCCAGACAATCTGTGCAGTCAGTAACGCTGAGAAGTAAGATGTATTTATTTTCATTTTTTTAAAAGAAAGACTTTTCCTGGGTTACATTATCTTCAGCTCAGGGGGTGTTTGCGTAAAGTAAACCCACTCCCTTTCCAATGTGAAGGTCTTTAGGACGCTGAAAATATACACATGGATACACACTTATTGTCTTTCTACCTGGCATTTCTCTGTGAATAAAGGGCTTTCAGCCAAAACCAACCAGATAAAATCTTTCAGGAACTTTTACAATGTCACATACTTGTGCAAATTGCCAGTGTGTTTATAGCAACAGGCACCACAACAGACCTCTATGCTTGCAATTAGGCCAGGCAGAGCAAGCAACCCCCTCTGTCTTTTTCTGTGCACCTATTTGCATGTGGCATCGAGCAAGAATTACCCTGCCAAAGCACGTAGGTGCTTGGGAGGAGTGGGGAAATCACTGCTCCCCACTGATCCTCCTGTCCTTGGACCCTGAATGGACCACAGACACATCTGCAGGAACCTGTTGGTCCATACAAGAGCATGGAGCCCACCACGGTATTCAAAACAAATGTAATATGCTGATTTTTGATTCTTCTGTAGGCAGACCCTGAGCTGCTTCACTAGTTCCTGCCTATCTGTACAGAGGAAATTAAACAACCCTTAATCGCCTCATTGGAGATGCTGTAAACTGTCAAAGACATGGAAATCCTGGAGCATAAGATCCAATGCGAGAAGGAAACAATGCGAGAAGGAAATACTACTATGCATGATGGTCTGTAGCCATCTTCGCGAGAAGTTGCCTAACGCCAGATATGGAGAAACAAGCTTCCAAGCTGCTTTAAAATAAAGGGGAATAAGACACTTTTATTCTGGAATGCAAATGTTCCTACCAAAATTAATCATTTCTGAAGAGCTAATTTGATAAACATCCAAAAGCAGATGACTTCTGTCTACTGGAAGGAAGGAGTTTCATGATTATTAAGGATTGTTTCTTGATGTGTTGTAGGCTATTTTGCCCAATAGTGCCTGAAATGGTGGGCTTGTACCTGGGCCAGATGGAGATAACAATAACATCTGTGAGGATAAGACAGAAGTGATTCATTTGAGATCTCATTCATTAAAAAATGGGCTAGAAGAATAAGGGCAAGACTTTTTAACCATAAAAAGTTTCCCACCAAGAGCAGATTTTCACCCAATATATTAGCAATCTGATGCAGTGGAAGGAGTCTTTGCCTAGGGCAGGAAGGATGGGATTGGATGATCTTTAACGTCCCTTCCAACCCAAACTATTCTATGATTCTATATTGATTTCTTCAAGGAATAAACCACCTTCTTTAATGTTTCCTTTTCTCAATGGAAATTATTTTCCAAGAAGCTGAGTAGTCTATTTTCTTCTCAATGGACAAACCCTTTCCCCTTTGCACCTTTCATCCAGGCAGGAGGTGCAAGCTTCACCTGCCAGGGGTGAGTGCTGTAGATCCAGACCTCTATCCACAGCTAAAATGAGTCCCTGGAGAGCGCAGGGTGATGGAGATCTCAGTGCGGTGCTTTGAAACATGACGGGGAAGTGTCTGGACTGCTGCACAGGGGAGCCTGGGAAAGACGAGTGTGATTTATTGCATTAAATCACACAAATAAAAATAAGTAAGCGACTCAAGCATGTGCTTGCCTTAGCAGGGGTCAGTGCAGCAGCAGAGAGACACATCCCTCTTCCCACCTGGTGGAAAACAGCCCCAGGGGATCCTCCCAGGATCCAGTTACTGATCTAGGGAACATCACTTAAGCCAATGTATTTCATTTCCAGTCCCTTGAGATTCCAGATGAACAATCAAAGGGGTGAAAAGGGAAGCTCCACCCAAGTTTGTATTTCACAGGATAAGAGGCGCATTATCAAGTGACAGTGAAACGAGCCTGAGGCATAGCGAGTGCCGATAGAGTGCCTACATAGCCCTGAGTTTTGATTAATTACCACTGGATAGTTTTATATCTCTCTCCGTTGAATTAACTGCTTGCACCAGGTGGAGATGCTCATGGCTGAGAGGAAAGGTGACAAAGAGCCCCTTCTCCCAGCCAGAAAACTCCTCTCTTGCTAAAAACCCCTTTGCAAACAGTGATAATTTTTGAAGGGCTAAGTTAGTCAGGTATTAAACAATTAAGAAGGGACAGGCTGTGTACACACAACTCAGCCAGAAGTGCCATTAAAAGAAGAAGAAATTATTCATTCCATCACCTTTGGAAGTGACGCTCTCAGTTGTGGGACGATAGGAGAAAGTACCAGCTGCCCACTTGCCAAACCCCACTCTCCTTACTCAGAGGAAATTTTTATGTTGCCGCCCACATGAATTCAAAAACCCATGACTCATCTCCCCAGATAATGAGATCAGCTTTAAAAGCAAGGAGATGTTGAATACAATAAAGGTTGGTTCCTTAGTTCTTCACTCGTTGAAGGTAATTTTCCAGCTTTTCTGATCTGCCCCAAGAGGTGATTTATTTCCATCTCTCCCAGAAATGGACACTCTCATGGGATCTCATGACTCCTAGAGCCAGGGATCTGGGGCAAACACCACCTAACCTCAACCTACAGAGCAAAAATCACAGGAGATGGCAAAGCCCTTGCAGTGGTGGGGGCACTGCCTGAGTGGGAACCTAGAGGTCTAGCCTGTGATCAGCTCCATCCCAAGATGTTTCACTTATTCCTGGCTCTCCTCCCACTGCTGCATTCCCAGCTCAAAGCCAGTGGTGGAGGACAGTGCGAGGATTTAACACCTGAATACACCTCCTGTCCTCTGCAGCTGCTGTTGCAGGGCAGGATTGGGCTATGAATCACAGACCCTTCTGGATTTCAGACAAGAAAATCATTCCCAGAGGAATTTTGACACTCGTCTTCAAGTTTAGGGTCTCTCACTCACTCACTCTATGGCTGGGTTGCATATTTTTTTTTCACATTACCCTTTGGGCTCAGGGTTCCAATTACTCCCTTTCATTCCTTTTTTTCTTTAATGATTCAGAAATATTTGAGTGACAGATCTTTTATTAAAACATCCTTATCAGAAAACATCCAAGAGCAGGCAGAGCTAGTGCTCCACTCAAGGTTTCCATGCCTCAGGGAGAGCGGAGTTCTTCCTGGCTCTTCCCTGGCCAACGATGAGCAGAGGTCTGGTTTGCAGGCTTGGGTAGAGAAGACAGAACAATGTGATTGTCCCAAAAGGTTGGTAGGAAATCGAACATCGTTCACACCAGAGACATAAGCAAGGATCCACCTTTTGTGAGCTGCCTCCCATCCCAGTCATGGCAGGAGAGAACAATCTGGAAGGACGTGGCATGGCTCGCCTCATTCCTTGGTGACCATCAGCACAACAAAGAGCAGTTCTTCTCCTCTTGCACTAATGCTGGAGGTGCCCCAGCTGAATTCACTGGTGATCATGTCTTAGACCCTTCTTTGGGAGCACAGCTTTGCCTAAGCAATTTTCTCTTGCTTCACCTTCTCTCCTCCCTTGAGCTCGTTGCTGCCTTCCTCACTAAGACTGCAGGTTCTGCAGGACAAGAAGCCTGTAATGGCCCATCACTTAGTGCCATGATCACATCCTCTGATGTGCTGACTGTGCAGAAATGTCTAGGGATTGTATTCTATGAGAGGTCATATTAATTGCTCATGGATATGATGAAAAATGAGGTTACCTATCCATCCTTTTTTTTTCCCCATTAAGTGCATACTTTCTGCATTTCTCTTTAAAGATCATTCTAAAATGAGTCTTGGATCATAGAGGCCAGAACTTGAAATAATTCTGTTCAGAAGTGCCAAACCAGGGGTTGCTCTTGGGTTGCTTCACCTATCCTCAAAGCTCTTCCATCTTCTACAGCCCTTTCTGGCTGCAGTTTCCAAGGAACTGAGCAACAAGAGCTCAGCCACTGCCCTCAGCTCCACTCACCCAGCAGATCTGAGGTTCTGGGGTGGTGGGATCCAGTGTTGAACACCAACCGCTCTTTGTCAGAGCACACGCTCAACTCGGCACCACTTCCCATTCCTCTCAGGCTGGTGTGGTTTCTGCCCAGCTAAGTCAACATCACACCAGATGGTGGCAGGAAAATAAAAAAGCACTTTTTGCTCTCTTTTGCCTATTCATGAAGTGATTCCAGTTATTTAATGGACTAAATGAGCCTGAAAGCCACAAGGAGCACCTGTGGTGGGAGGAAATGAGTATTTCACAGCTGGATGGAGTTGGTGGGTCACTTGCAGGTTTTGGCATAGAGGGGCATCATCTACATCTGAGGATTGGTTACCCTGTCCCTCCACTGCTCGTGAGAGGGAAGAAGTTGGGAATTTCTGATTTTTTAATTACACTTGCTGAAAATTTCAGTCTTGCTGCAACTGGATGGATGTTGGGCAGGTTTGCTTGAGGCACAGGGCTAAGCCCCTTTCCTAGAGGCCACCTATCTTTCAGGAGATCAGGGTTCTGGAAAGCCAACATCCATCTTCACTGACAAAAGATACAAGCAGGAAAATTCCACCTGACATGCAGGGACAGACCTCACGGATGGCCTGGGGCTACGCACGCCCCCGTCATTGTGCCAGGGGGTGCCAAGCGTTAGCACAGCTCCATTCCACTTACATGCTCTCCAGTGCACGTTCTTAAATCCTTTTTCCCAAAACAAAAATGATTAGCAGGGCTTCTACCTCTTGTGTTTTGCTTGGCTAGGTCACCTCTGTTTATTGTTTAGTGCCACGCTTGTCTCTGCTGCCGAGCAGCTGGAGAGGGGCTATGCCAGCAGGGAGGTGTGAGGTGGGGGAGAGGGGTCTGGACATGCAGGATGCAGCACTCCCTGCTCTAAGCTCTGCTTGTGACCCAAAAGAAGGGGAAAAAAATCAGCCCAAACTGTTTTGATAGGGTACTTGATTTGTTGTGCAGCCTCAGCAACTCTTGCATCATCATCATCATCACTATTATTATTTTCTACTGAAATACCAAGCCACAAGCATGTTTGGATTTTGCTTTCACCTCACCCTCTTTTCCCAGGAGAAAAATGTGTATTTATTTCTGAGGGGAACTCCTGAACTAAACAAGCACTAGGATAAAAACCACCTAAAACTTTGGGTGGGGAGAAGTGAGCTGGATAGGAGGGAGCCTGGAAAGCGGCAGGAAGCAGGGGACTGTCAAAGTGTTCAGGCTGGAGGCTTTGAACCCAAGCAAGAGGAATTAAGGAAGAAATACGAATATAGAGGGGCAAAAGCTGAATGAGAAGCATCTTTCTGGCACCCTTGCTCATCCTTAGAGCTGGAGGAGCAAAGCAACGTGTGCCATTGGTGCCAAGGGGCAGGTGAGGAGAGGAAAACCGATGGCATCACCAGCTTGTTGAGGTCTTCAAGAACAAAACAAACGACTTTTTGTGCTGTCTGGGGAGAGACTCTTCCATCATCTTTATGGATTTCCACCTTCAGCAACAGCTAAATAGCCTGACATATCTACCATCAAGACACTAAGAGCCATGCCATAAATCTTAACATTATTCACCTGAGAAAATGAATGGCTTGCTCTGCACATGAAAGGAGAGCCCAGCTTCTGAGCAAGAAGAGCCCTCTTGGGCTGGACATCTTCCTCAGCTGCGTGTCAGGCTCATTCCTACTTGTCAGTGGATTGAGAACTTCTCATGGATTCAGTTTTTAGAAACATCCATAAAAATGTGCTGTTTTCTATTTTTTGAACTCGATATTATCTCGGTATTATCTCCTGCTTGCAAGAGTGACTCAGGTTGGGAAATGATGTTAGGCAGCCAAGTCTCAGTCATTCATCTTCAACGTGGACTCTGATCAACTCACTTGGAATAAACACTGAAGATTATTGGGGTCCCAGAAATGATAATAATTGGGGTTAAAGCTCAGAAGAAGTGCCTGGACCTGGTTTTTCCTGCCTTCGATCCCACACAAATGAGACACAGCCCAGCTACAGGCTGGAGCCAGCCCCTCTGGGGCAGCTGCAGTGGGGTTTAATTGCTTGCCTCTTCCCTAGCCAGGGTGCCTGCAAGCCTGGAGGGAGAGCAGGGGATGAGGGGAAACATTCGTTTCTTAACAAATTCTCGTGTCATTTTCTTGACAGCACCTTTAAGCACTGACTGACACCCAGGAATGGCTTGGCTTAACCTCACGAGTTCAAGCAAGGGAGCATTTCCCCTTGCCAGCAAGCAGCAGTAATCGCTGGAGAAGAAATCCACTCCAGCCCTCCCTGCCAGCAGCCACCGGTTCCTTTTTAGCCCACGCAGCAGGGACACGGAGCCCTCCAGGCTGCCCCACTCGGTGAGCAGTATGGCTGCATTTCGGAAGAGCATTAGGATGTTTGTGAATAACAGGGATATAACATATCAGAGCGACCACCTTTCAGCAGAGATCACAGAATCACAGAATCACCAGGTTGGAAGAGACCCACCAGATCAATGAGTCCAACCATTCCTATCAAACACTAAACTAAGTCCCTCAGCACCTCGTCCACCTGTGCCTTATGCGCAACTGACTTTATACATGCTCTTCATCTCCTATAAATGGAAAATAAAATGGGTTAATGCAGAGCACAGGAAGGTATGTGCAAGCAGGGTGGATTTCGGCAGCATCTGCCTTCCCGCAGGATGCAGGCTGTGCACGAAGGGTGCCAGCTCTCTGCACCAGCCCAGCGGGAGAGGAGCTGGATGAGAAGGCTTTCCAGCAGCGCTCCTTTCCACATTTATTATCTGGATAGAAAGCCACGGTCTTAAATCCCCATGATTAAAGGTTTAACATGACCAAAAAGAAGAAGCCTGGAGAGTATTAATTAATGTTTATATGTGGTTTCTACCTTCTCTTCCTTTTTTCTTCACCCTTTGTCTACCTCAAAAGATAATATGTGGGAACAGCTTTTTCTGCCAATGTCAGGCTTAGTTGGCTGAGACTCTCCTTTCTCCTCTCCAAAACACAGGTAACAATTTAATGCATGGCCTCATGATTCATGTGGCTTTCCCAGTGTTTATCTGCAATTAAGGCTCCCATTGTTCCCTGGCATCGGCTTTTTCATGTAGGTTACACTCTCCGTGCCACGATCCTCTCCCAGTCCTGCAGCCTTGGCCTGGGAAACACTTGGCACTGCTGCTTCCATTGCCAGAGCACACGCTTCTCCTCCCTCCTCTCCTAAACAGAGAAATAAATAACTTCCCATCAGTGGGACAATTTCCCACCCTTGCTGACTTCTCAGTAGCTGGTGCTGGTGTGTGTAGCCCTGACCTCTCCAACTACCTGAAAGGAGGTTGTGGAGAGGAGGGAGCTGGGCTCTTTTCCCAAGTGACAGGGGACAGGACAAAAGGGAATGGCCTCAAGCTCTGCCAGGGGAGGTTCAGGCTGAACATTAAGAAAAAAATTCTTCACTGAAAGGGTCATTAGGCACTAGAACAGGCTACCCAGGGAGGGGGTTGACTCGCCTTCCCTGAAGGTGTTTAAGGTGCGGATGGATGAGGTACTGAGGGACATGGTTTAGAGATTGATGGGAATGGTTGGACTCGATGATCTAGTGGGTCTCTTCCAACCTGGTGATTCTATGACCTCTCTTTCTAACTTCTTCGGGTTAAGCTATTCCTTGTTCACAGGATGAGCTTCTGGCAGGGAGGACAGAAGATGAAATATCTCATCCCCAGCCAGATATTCAGAGGGTATAAATGGCTCCCTGCTGATTTATGTCAGCTGAAAATATGACTCGGCTATGTCTCTAGGTTTCTATATAGCATTGTGCTATGTTGCATTTGAACCCAGTAATTTCAGCTAAGCAAAAATTTCAAGCTACTGCAGCCGCTGAAAAGAATGAAGGGCAGATCTCTTCTCGTGCCGCAACAGAATACTTTATTATCTGCTTTAAAACAAAACTGGAAAACAATAGCAAAAACAGAAAAAAAAACCATCATGAAATCTCCCATCAGATCTTTATCTAAAGTTCCTGAAGTTTTTTATACTGCAGTATGCTTTCATTTTTCATGCTGAGGCAGCAGAGAGGACTCATTGTACAAACAATGCTGCATGCAGAGAGCAGGGTGGCAGTGGCTGGGATGTAACATCCCTGCAATTTGTCACACAGAGATCTCTTTGCATTGGAAGGAAGGGGCTTGTGCTGGGCTCTAACATCCATGTTTGCACGAAGAAACCACAAAAGTCACCTTCAGCTGCAAACTCCAGGCCTTGGGAGCTGGGAATGCAATAAATGATAAATTAACCTCTGTTTTTCAGGAAACATCTGTAGAATCATAGAATAGTTTGGATTGGAAGGGAACTTAAAGATAATTCAGTTCCACCTCCTGCCATGAATGGGGACACCTCCCACTGGATCAGGTTGCTCCAAGCCCCATCCAACCTGGCCTTGAACACCTCCGGGGATGGGGCAGCCACAGATTCCCTGGACAACCTGTTCCAAGGCCTCATCACTCTACTAGTGAAGAAATTCCTCCTTATGTCTAGTCTAAATCTGCCCCTCTCCAGTTTGTACCCATTGCCCCTTATCCTATAGTAGTAGACTGAGTGAGATACAAAAACCTTCACAAGAACAGATGCCCTGTTCCCCACATTTTCCACCAACACAGACTACCCTACCCACAGATGTCTGTCCTCCCTCTCTTTTCCTCCTGTCACTCATCTGCTGACCGGTGCAGGAGGCTAAAGCTAAGAAGAGAAAGCTGGATACTGGGCTACTGACAAGGCAGAGCCTGCAGCTCCGTGTCATCCACTCCTCACCCACTGTAGATTCATGTCTGATGACACCACGTCACTGGCCCTAAATGCTCCTCGCCTGCCATTTTTGCATTCTGCCCCCTCTATTTATAAAGTAGGATTGCTGGGTAAACGCTGCACGATGCCAAGGCAGGATTAAGCCTAACTGCATTGCAGTGATTCCAGGCGCTGCCACGTGAGCCCTTCTGCATGTAAAAGCAATCGCAGTGCTCCCCACCGCATGCAGACAGAGGCTTGGTAGAGAGCATCCATCAACTCCTGGGGTTCTATTCAGTCCTAAAGAGTCACTGTGATCCCAACGGTGCCAAGCTGGGAGGTAATGTAACATGGTGAGGGTGGACTAGGGTGATCCCCCCTTTTCATAGAATCATAGAATAACCAGGTTGGAAGAGACTCACTGGATCATAAAGTCCAACCACTCCTATCAAACACTAAACCATTTCCCTCAGCACCTTGTCCACCCGTCCCTTAAACCCCTCCAGGGAAGGTGACTCGACCTCCTCCCTGGGCAGCCTCTGCCAGTGCCCAATGATCCTTGCTGTGAAAAATTTTTTCCTGATGTCCAGCCTGAACCTCCCCTGGTGGAGCTTGAGGCCATTCCCTCTCGTCCTGTCCCCTGTCACTTGGGAGAAGAGCCCAGCTCCCTCCTCTCCACAACCCCCTTTCAGGTAGTTGGAGAGAGCAATGAGGTCTCCCCTCAGCCTCCTCTTCTCCAGGCTGAACACCCCCAGCTCTCTCAGCCGCTCCTCATCAGGCCTGTTCTCCAGCCCCCTCACCAGCTTCGTTGCTCTTCTCTGGACTCGCTCCAGAGCCTCAACATCCTTCTTGTGGTGAGGGGCCCAGAACTGAACACAGGACTCGAGGAGCGGTCTCACCAGTGCCGAGTCCAGAGGGAGAAGAACCTCCCTGGACCTGCTGGCCACGCCGTTTCTGATCCAAACCAAGATGCCATTGGTCTTCTTGGCCACCTGGGCCACTGCTGGCTCATGGACAGTCGCTGTCAACCAACACCCCCATGTCCTTCTACTCCTGGCAGCTTTCTAGACAGACTTCTCCTAGTCTGTAGCTCTGCATAGGATGGTTGCGCCCCAAGTATCTCCCTTATAACACCAGTGCAGAATCAAATTTAAATAGAGGAAGTTTCTTAAGAAGGGAAGATTACTCTGGATATCAGTATTTCCAGCAATGGAAAATCGTCCATAACCTAGGCACACTGCTTCATGGTTAATTAGCCTCACTGCTAAAACATCTCTCTTGCTGGCCCCACCACCCATTCTGGCCATTAGGGAAAATCCAGTAGATCGAAAAAGGAGATTCATGTCATTTCAACCTCTCTGTCATTTTTAATGCAAAAAAAAAAAGTCTAATTCATTTTAATAAAAACCTTCCCCAAAAGGTATTTTCCAGAAGCTGCAATTACAGCTCTTTAGCTTCTGACTCTCAACCAAGAACTAATGAACTCATTGACAGTATAACTAGCATGCAAAGAAAGGGACTTGGCACAGCGAGAAGCCGAGCTCTATGAACAGAAGGTTTCGTACAGCCTCAGCATTGTTAATTCTGTCTCCATTCAGAAACATTGAACATGGGGGAATATTTCCACGTTTGCCAAATGGAATAACTGTAACAGCAAGTTATTATTACTCCATTAAGCCACCACCTATATTTCTCTCCTCTTTCCTCAAGATAAAAAGCAAAGACTGAACAGAACATAACTCTTTGCAGCCCATTTAGCAAGATCACCTACTTTTAATGTGACATCTGTTACAACACCAAAGTACCCACAGCTCCTGGGGGAAAAAAAAAAAGCTCAATAAAGATAGAACTTTATTAATTAGAATCATAAAATGGTTTCAGTTGGAAAAGAGCTTTAAGAACATCAATTCTAACCACTGATCCAGCTCTGCTAAGTCCACCACTAGACCATGTGCCCAAGTATGACATCTGCTCATCTTTTTAACACCTCCAGGGATGGTGACTCAATCACCTCCCTGGGCATTCTATTCCAATGCTTGATAGCCCTTTCAGTTAAGAAATTTCTCCTAATATCTGACGTAAATCTCTCCTGGCACATCTTGAGGCCATCATCATGAATTACAGTGACAATGAGCCCGATTCTGCTCGCACCTCTAGCCACCATGAGGGCACAATGCCAGGTATGGGAGGGAAGGTAGGTCCACGAACCCAAAGGGACATGGGGTTGCCCAGGGCATGTCCACACACCCATCCTTGACAAGCAAGAAGCAGATCAACACAGAAACAAGAAAGGAAGGACGTACTTGACAGCTTAATGAGGCTGCACGACTCCCTACCACATAATGCTTCTGAAACCCAAGAGCCAAAGTGTAATTTATGGCGATAATAATACCTAGTATCAGTATTAGCATTTGGAAGGCACATACAATGTCATGTACCAGGGTTAAGCGAGCTGTTAGAGGTTAGGAAAAGAGCTATTGTGGAAGAAAAATTGCTCTACATCTGCTTGGTACTCTTCCTTGTGTTTCCCTCAGAGCCCTTGGTGCCCAATGCTGACACAGGCTGCACAAATTTGAGTCTACCATTTGGACACCTCTTTTCCTAAATTACTCAGTATTCTCCACTCCCACTCTGTGCTGTGGGTAGCATTCAGCTGAGTAGAATGAAGTAATCAAGCTTTAAGACACCTGCTTTTGCTAAAGGTACGAGGGGATCATTAATTTCCATGCAAACCAGGGTCTGGTGGCTTCAGATTCTACCTACAGTCAGCAATCTAAAATAAAGAAACCAACTTAACCCTTATCTACAGTCAAAGGCATCTCCAGAGAGCAATTTACCTCTGCAGGAGGCAGCATAAATTGCTTGTTCTCTGCACTGGCCATAGATTGAAAGAAGATGCTCAGCTCAAACTAAATAGCAAACTTTTAGATGGTCAAAGGCAGGTGAGATGAAGCCCACCCAGATGGAGAAGTGTTTCAGGCTGCTGTTACATAGCATTGCCCAACAGACTGTCAAAATGAGAACACAAATTTCTACAGTAATTTAAAGAAGTAAAGGTAGTGTAGAGTTTATTTTCTCACCTCATAATTGTCAGTCCTGAAAGGGCTCATTTTTTGCATACCATAAAAGCAACAAAAATTTGATCAAGTGAGTGAACTACCACCTGAACCTGGAGGAGAATGTTGGAGAAGGAGCCAGCAAGAGAGCATAAATCACATCAACTTCCACGAGGAAATCATGGCAGAATTTCTATTAATTCCAAGTGAATTTCACTGGTATTAGTTCATTCAAAAACAATCTGGGAGTGGGAGTTGCATTACAGAAAAACAGTAACGAGACCTGAGGTACCTGAAGTGGCTCAGACCCCAGACCAGACAGTAAAGCTGACCGTGGCTTCACTGGAGATCATAAATGGTTTGGGTAGGAAAGGACCTTAAAGCCCATCTAGTACCTTCCCACCGGCCATGAGCAGGGACACCTTCCACTGAATCAGGTTTCTCAAAGCCTCATTCAACCTGTCCTTGAACATCTCTGAGGATGGGGTGTGAAGATTGCACCTCAGGCATTAGGGGCTGCTGGCTTCAACCTGAACCTCTCAAAACCTGATGAACAGCCCCGCAGGAGCACAGACGTGATCTGCAGGCTGAGTTCGTTGACTGCCAGCTTTGGGTGCCTTCACAAATCACTCCCAACATCTCCACTGTGTCTGTGGGTTTTCATAATCTTAGTCCAGAACGGAACGCTACCCCTTGCTCCCATCCCTGCCTCTCACCCTTCTGCACCTGCTGACTCAGACTAGAGTTGCAGGTGATAAAACACTACCAGAAAGTCTGTTCTGATATTTCACCATGCACCAAAAGCACAGGAATTTGGGAGAATTTACAAGAAACTATGGCAAGATTTACACCCGGATCACAAGCCAAAGCCTTTCAAAGAAATTAGAATATGTTTCTTAAGAACTGAACTCATGTCCACACTCAGTGCTATCAAACAGCATCCCTGGCGTTTGCACTCTTGCCAGCTCTTCCAGTGTCTGTCTGAGGTTTTTGAAAACTGTTCTTCACCTTTTCATGCCTTTAGTTTCCACATCCATAAAAAGGGTTCTTCATCTATCTTAGAAGCTCTGCATCAACTACTCTTGCTAAAGCATTTCAAATGATGGCCATGGAGTTCTTGTTTTCTTGATTTCACCCTGTAAGGAGAGTAAAATTAAAGCTGATTGCTACAGAAAGGAAGCCTTTGTGTCTCATCTTCCTCCATCAGATTAAGTTTCTAAGGTATGCTAAGAAATGAGACCCCATAGGATTTAGTGGTGTCCATTTAAATCTCTCAAATACCTACACATGAATACACCGAGTGCATGAGGATTAACTCTAAATCTGAGTGGATTAGTCTAGAAGCCTTGCCCAGCAAGGTGGAATTGCTAGAGAAAAATATATAAAATTGTAATTTTTGTCAACTTTACAATACAACTTGATCTCCTATGTATAATGAGTTGTAAGCCTGGCAATATCCCAGGATCAAGTGAAAGAGAAAACTTTCACTTGGGAAAAGAAACAGTGGAATTCCCAGGGTCAGAACATCAGAGATATTAGAGACAGGAAACCTGAGGCACCTAGACCCTTCACTCAACACCCGCCTGTCCCTACCGGCTGCTCTCCTGGAGCCCGTCCAGTCCTTCTTCTAATCGATAGTCACACACAGTTATATTAAAATATATATTTGCACAATTCCAAGTCGTTAAAGACAACTATGAAAGATTAGGAAACAAGGGATGTGATAAAACATAGAAAATAACATGAGTAAACACAAAACCTTGATTAGCCTTTTGAAGGCTAAAATGCCAAAAAGAGAGAAACAATTCCCTTTCAAGGAGAACATTTAAAATCAAGCAAGTATAATTTTCTGCAGGACTTAGAATCATAGAATGAGTTGGAAGTGAACCATGAGGATCATGGGCTCCAACTCTTGTCCCTGCACAGGACACCCCAACACTCACACCGTGGGGCTGAGGGCGTTGGCCAAAGGCTTCTGGAATATTGTCAGGCTCGGTGCTGCGCCTGCTTCCTTGGGAGCTGTTCCAGTGCTCCACCACCCTCTGGGGGAAGAACCTTCTCCTAAAGTCCAACCTGACCTTCCCCTGGCGTCTTCCTGCCATTGCCTTGGGTCCCTCGATGAGATATTTCAGGTGAAGGCAAGCAGAGATAACCACTTGCGATAACCTTACCGGTCTGTGCACTGAGCCATGGAAATTCACAGCCCAGAAAGCCAAACCATGTCCTAGGCTGCATCCAAAGCTACGGGACCAACAGGCTGAGGGAAAGGATTCTGCCCCTCTGCTCTGCTTTGATGAGACCTCACTCGATGCCCAGTGTTCAGTTCTGGAGCCCGGAGCACAGGATGGACATGGAGCTGTTGGAGCAAGTCCAGAGGAGGCCACAAATATGATAAGAGGGTTGGGGAACCTTCCACAAGGGCAGGCTGAGAGAGGTGGGGTTGCTCAGCCTGGAGAAGAGAAGGCTCCAAGGAGACCTTAGAGCAGCTTCCAGTGCTGAAAGGGGCTCCAGGAAAACTGGGGAGGGGCTCTTGATCAGGGAGGGCAGGGATAGGATGAAAGGGAATGGTTTTCAGCTGCAAGAGGGGAGATTGAGATGAGATCTTAGGAAGAAATGTTTTGCTGTGAGGGTGGGGAGGCCCTGGCCCAGGTTGCCCAGAGCAGGGGTGGCTGCCCCATCCCTGGAGGGGTTCAAGGCCAGGTTGGATGGGGCTTGGAGCCCCTGATCCAGTGGGAGGTGTCCCTGCCCATGGCAGGGGTGGGACTGGAGGGGCTTTGGGGTCCCTTCCAACACAAACCCTTCCAAGACTCTATGATTAAAAGACAAGAAGAGCTTTTTCAAGGTTATCAAAGAGGAAAAGTCAGAACAGCTCGCAGGCTCCCGTAACCAGGACTGCGTTTGACCTACTAAACTCCTTTAGCTTTTTTCCTAGAAATTTCCCTGCCTGGAATTCATTCTCAGAGGCTGCATGACTGGTCACAGCTTATTCATAGCCTTAATTAGCAGGTGTGTGGCTGCCTGTTTAGCCACATTTTTAGATCTCGGTGTTTTCGCAAGCTGTCAGAAAGAAAGGCATTATTTTAGGTAAAATACCACCGCAAACCAGAGTGACATTCAGTTTGACATATGAGGATAAAATAAGGATAAGGGTACGTTAAAGAATACTTGGAGCGCCTTCATCACATTCCTTTATTCAGGGAGAAATGCAGCTGAGTTTCAGTTGATCTTGGCTTCTTCACTGACCTGTAGCAGTAAATTTTCCCCCCTTTTAGCATTTAAATAGTTTGTCAGTGAATGATCCCATTCATAAAGTGCTGGTGATGACAGTTCTGCAGAGCTAAATGGCACTTAACTGTGCACCTAATAAATCTGCAACAAAAATAAACAGAGAGGATGAGGGAGAAAAAGATTAACAATGCTGAAGAGCTGAAAAAAAATATATCACTGGCAGGTATGAAAGGATATTGTCATTAAAACTGTTTGAGATAGTATTGTGCAGGATTGCTCCCATTTCCTGCCCCTGTTTGGCTGACCTTTAAGTTCTCAGAAGCAAACAGGCTTGGCAGGTGGCTGGGAACTCTGCATTCAGTCTTGTAAATCTGCTGCAGACAGTGCTGATCCATCTTTTTGTGTCCCTGTGCAGGTATTTGCTCCCACTAGGACCTCCTGGTTTAGCAAGAGGGCTCCTCCACTCTCGTGGAAAGTAAAATTTGCATTTATGAAACTATCACTCTCATTCCATATAGGAAAAATGAATTATAACCTCGAAGTGAAGGAAGTCTGGGTGAGATCTGAAGGAAAATCAAGGCGGAAAATCTGGAGTCATGACAATCCGGTAAGAAACAGTTCTCAGTGAGTTTAGAGTTCTTGTGTTGCAAACCAGGTGCTTATCACAGAACCACAAACTCCAAGAGCAAAAGTCTAAATAGAACAGTCTTCGCAGAGGTGGCAGTGGAGGAGTGTCATAGAATCATGGAATGTGTTTGTGTTGGAAGGGACCCCAAAGCCCATCCAATTCCACCCCTGCCATGGGCAGGGACACCTCCCACTGGATCAGGGGCTCCAAGCCCCATCCAACCTGGCCTTGAACACCTCCAGGGATGGGGCAGCCACCCCTGCTCTGGGCAACCTGGGCCAGGGCCCCCCCACCCTCACAGCAAAACATTTCTTCCTAAGATCTCATCTCAATCTCCCTTCTTTCAGCTGAAAACCGTTCCCCCTCATCCTATCCCTGCACACCCTGCAGATCCATATCATATAGAGGTAAGAACTGAAGCAAACAGACTGATCCCTGACTTTAAGAGCTTGGGGAATAGAGCAGTGTAAATGTAAAGGAGATAGAGGGAAATTGGACAGCGTGGACAGAAGTTTGTCGTGCCTAGTCTCTCTCTTCAATAGACAGTGGATTTTCCAGGCAATGCAGCACAGCAGTGATTTGTGTGGAGTGCATAATTCTGTAGAGAGTAATAAATTTACTGACAAAAGTTTTGTATGAGAGGGTACAGAGGCAGCTGGGGATTAAGGGGAAATGTGTTCAGCAGGAGACAAGTGGGCTCAAGGAAGTTCATTAGCAGTGTTGTTCATGATTTGGACTGAGATTAATTTTACATAAATCCTTATTTAAAACCCTACCCAGGAAAAGCAGAGTTGAGCCATCAAAGTTTGCTGATGACAAAAAGCTGAGTAAGAGAGCTGTTACCCAAAAAGATTGTAGAACCTGCAGGAAAAGCTGGAGATGGAGGACTGGAAAAGAAGAACAGGACAGGCAAGGAGCCAATCATGGTGTGGTAACCAGTGAATGGTTAAATGAGGTTTCTGGCTACCAAAATCAGGTGGCCCATATTAAAACAATGCAATTGTAACTCCAAAATGAGCCAGATAAGGTATTTGGGCTGGAGACAGAGCTGCGGTGAGACCTTCTCCATAGCAATGTGTATAGAGCTCATCACCTGTGTTCAAGAAAGATAAATTCAACCTGGAACAGTTGCAGCAAAGGGACACCAGAGTGGTTAGGGGGAAAGAGTTTATCTCATGAATAAGCCTCTAAGAGCCTAGCAGGATGAAGGCTGCACAGAGATATGATCCCCAGCTATAAATACCCAGGGGGAGAAGCAGCAGAGGGGAAGGACTGTGTGTGCTAGAAGCTAACCCTAGTGAAAAAGAGACAGTGACATGGGACATAGGTTTACTGAAGCACTGCCACAGGAGCTCATTCCTGGAACAACTTTCCAAGAGGAGCAGGAATATACGGAATTTCATGGAAAGGGTCATTGGGCACTGGAACAGGCTGCTCAGGGAGGTAGTTGAGTCACCTTCCTTGGAGGGGTTTAAGGGACGGGTGGATGAGGTGCTGAGGGACATGGGTTAGTATTTGATTGGACCCGATGATCCGATGGGTCTTTTCCAGCCTGGTGACTCTATGATTCTATACAAACCACCTCAGTTCTTAAATGGAGGTATGAAAGGGAAAGTATGAAAAAACACATGTAATTGCACCAACCTGGTATTTGAAACCCAAACAGATTCTGCTTATCCCAAATTTTATCTCCTGGCATCATATAAGATCCCATCTTGAGAAAGCACAGGGAAAAGAGGAATATTGGTATGACATTTCACAAGTATCCTTTTCCCTGTCTGTTTTTGTATCTATGTCAGGTTTCATCAAACTAAGCTGTTGGGGAAAAGCAGCAGGAAATGAATCTGATAAACCTAAGGATCCTCTGAAGAGGACAACACAGCTTCAAAAGGCACTTGAGGAACATCATTGGCACCACTGCCATGGTTACCTGCTCCAGATTTGTTGCCCAAAACCAGAGCATTGGTTCTTTACTGACAGCAAATATTTGAAAAGAGCTACTAGAGAAGAGCAAAAATGTAGAAAGCTTTCCTTTTCTGAAAAAAAAAAAAAACCCAACAGAAAACAAACCCAAGCAAACCAGCCTCCTGCCTTCACAACTGATTTGCTGGATTTGCAGTAACTTACCCTTGACTTAGGGGAGCCACTGCTGCAGGAGACCATGCATGTCACCCCCAAAGCAGCTCTGTCTTCAGAGCCAGGATTAACTGCTGCTTGGAAATCAAGATCTCTCTTGGGTGGCTCAAATTTAGACTTTGAAGACTCATCTTGGCCCTCATTCCCAGGCCCATGTTCCACACAAATCGCACACAGTGCTGAGTAAATCAGACTAAAATCTCTGCAACCTCTGGCTCTCCACAAATTCCTGCTCGGACAGCCGGGCTCCGTACCATGTCTAAAAGTTCAACATGTTTGGCCTGATCCAGACCAGGGCTGGGAGCCAGGGAGCAGAGCTCTGCTCAGGAAGGGGTTCACAGGGGCTGCTCCACAGCTTGCAAACAGCTTTTACAAAGGGGAGGATCAAGTTTATGGGCTTTTGCTTATCCCTGGGTGGTAACGAGGCACCAGGAGAGAGGCAGGTCCTCGGGAAGGGGAATAAAGGACCTCGACATTAGCAGGGAATTGTCTGGCTGATGCTTCCCATGTGAGTTATCCATCTCTCCTGGCAAGAGCGTAGAGCAAACATCAATCCATCCTCTGCTCTTTGACATTTTTGTCTTACTGCTTATGATGGGTGACTTTTCACTGCACAAACGGATGGAATTACAACCTCAGGGGTAAATATTCACTCAGGCACACAGAGAATAAGGCAGATAACTCCCAGTCTGGGCTTCTAATCCCATTATCAGACACCTCCTCTGTGTCATTATCCTAAATAACACAAAATGAAACACAGGGGAAGGAATACCATTGTATTTCCAGTAATGAGAAGCATGGATAAGAGAGGAAATAATTTCTCTGAGTCAGCCTCCCCACCCAAATAATAGAAGTATCTCCATGTGGAGAAGTAGATGACGTTATGGATTAGCTGAACTTAATTTTCATCATGAAAAAGTTCCTATGTGCAAATCCCAGGACATAAAGCTGGTTCTCCCTACTTAGGTGGCCTGGACTTCAGCTATCTGCTGTCTTTGAGGTCTGCAGGGAGCTGACACTGTACATCCCTCATTTGCAAGAGATCAGTGATTACAGACTGAAGCTGTGCTCCTACAGTCATCCCACATGAATCCAGGGATGGGCACAGCCGCAGAATAAAGGCAGCAATTGTTCTGGATGCGGAGAGCAGCTCTGATGTGGTAGTTTGTGGTTTAGGAGCAGGGATGGGCGTCTGCTGCTCGAGAGCTGGCAGCACGGGTGGATCACAACTCCTAGCTGTGACAATCCCTCACCTGCTGAAACCTCAGTAACCTCCAGCAGGAACATAGCTGCCTGGGAAGGGGCAGATGCGGGAAGGTTTGGAAAAGAAGCCGGAATTGTGGTTAATCCAGGCTTCCAAGAAGAAGAGGGAAACTCTCATCTCTCCTAGTAGGACCTTGGATGCCCAGCACATCAAGGTGAACGTGCACTATGTGCTAAGGACAAGGGTGAATAATGAAGGAACAGCTTCTCTCTTCTCACTCAGTTGAGGCCACCATCTCCCAGAGAACGACTGCGAGCAAGGAACCCCTAGACTGTCAGTCTATTCATCACTTCTAATCCACCACTTACAGCTTATTTGTGTCTCATTTAGCTACTGGGAGAGTCTGTATCCTCTAGAGGCACCAAGAAAGCTCCACAGAGAGCAGTGGAGTGGTCTGGCTTTGGAAATAATCTTTGCCCCTGAATGTTAGCTTCCTAAAAAGTACTCAAGAGCCACAAAAATCTGCAATCTCAAAGAAGCAGCTCTGCTGTTTTCGTGTCAGTTCACACCTCTTTTCTTCCCCATGACTTTTGCAAAGAGTACCACTATAAATCCATCATTATGAGGTGACATGGGAACAGCAACACAAGCCACCCAGCTGTGACAGGATAGGATGCTGTGGAAGATTATCTCCCAGTGGCTTGCTACTTGCATAAACAGTAGGACCTGACTGATTTAACACAGCTCTCCACCCTGCTTTATCTTCTTTCACTTGCTAGGACAACCTCTACCACCTTACTGGGCTGCAGCGTCTCTTGTACATAGCCTTGCCCAGTCCAGCTCATTGGAGAGCTGTAAGAACCCACACAGCATCAAAATTGGGTATCGCCACTCTGATTTAACTAAGAAAGGTGTTGTTTTAGTTTAAATAAGATCTGGGCTTTGGGTCTGGTGAGAATGGTGAAGTCTTAAGCATCCAGGAACTCATCACATCCACCACCTGACAGCAATGCTGGCTGCTGTTCGGGAATTAATGGCCCTCGTATGGGAAGTGTAGAAGGACTGAAATATTCTACAATTGTTGTATCTACAAGGATTTAGTTGCTCGTTTTTATGCAAATACTAGAAGCATTTGCCCAGGGGGTAACCATTGCTTCCTCTGCAGTTGTCAGTGCTCTGGCATGCTCAGCTGCTGCCTTCTCCAGGAAATTTTGTCTTACGGAATTTCTGTTTCATAAACTTGTTTCTCACTAAATTCTGGAGGGACAAAGCCTCCTCCCAGCTGCATGCTGGAAGGTACAAGGATGACTGTCCAGGACCAGGATGATTTCAGGAACCTCTCTTAGTCAGCAACTCTATTACTCTCAATTGACAAAATAAGAGCTTTGGTGTTTTCAGCAGTTAACGGACATGCCGGAACAGCCTAGAGAGGGTAACTCTCTCCATTGACAATGCCTGGCAGTACACATCACCCTTTTGGCACCTATGGATTCCCATAGTGATAAAAAGCTTCCTTCCTAGCTGTTAGTGCCATGCTAAAGTGTAATTCTTCCACTGCATCAGGACAGTATCTTCAAGGAGATTCACATTATGGGCAGGTATTAGAATTGGGGGGAAAGCCTAGAACTCACAGAACAGCTGGTTATGAGGAAAAAACCCCACTCTTTCTGCTGGGGAAAAATATATTTAGATTTTAGAGTCCAAATCCCTGCACTGGACTCACACTGAATCCCTCACGGACTTCAACTCCAGGAGATCAATGTCTATAAGCAAGACTCTAGGGCACTAGGGTCTCTAGAGCACCAGACAAGCAACAAGCTGGTTGGGGGGTGGGTGGGGTGGGGAGATAGGTGGTTCTGGTTGTCGTTTTGACCAAACATCATTAATTTGAGTGATATGAATTGTGCCTACCATGTGTGCAATCTACCACTCTTGTAAAACAAATGAAAGCTACCGTGCTCCAAAGATTTATGCCTCCAAACTACCTATTCTTCAGCTTACAGTAAAACCTGGTGAATCCTACCTGGTAGTACTGGACCTTGGGAAGAAAGAGGAGTGAATTTCTTACAGGATGCTCGTGCCCAACATCCCATGGAAGGGATCCAGGCTTCACCAAACGTGTGCCTTTGCCAAGACACAAATTTGGGCCCAAATCCTGTATTGTAGCTTAAGTCTAATCCAACTCTCCTTTACTCAGCTATATTTTAACTTATATACCACAAGAGAAAAGCTATGGAAAACCTGTCCTTCACCATCCTTGCATGTATGGTTAAACTCAGGAAAAATCTCTGTCTTTACAGAACCAGAGCTTTATCTGTCAAAATTTACCAAAAAGAGGTTGACTTTTCAACCTGATTCTTTTCCTCCCTGGTTTTTATTTTTCATGTAGGTTGATACAGTTCAGCTTTTCACCTCTGCTTTTTCTTTCATCTCCTCCTTCTCTCCTCTTTCATACATTCCTTTCTCATTGTCCTTTATAGGTGGTGGAGAGAAGGGGGAATTGAAAACCCACCCAAGCACCAAATGTCTTTGTATTGGCCTGAAGTTAAGCAAATACATACTCTTTTTTTAAACTGAAAAACAGGATGAAAGCCCATTCATGCTTCCTGGGACCTGGGGGATCTTTCCATCTTGCTGGATGAGCTCAGTGCTTTGTAAAATTATCTAAACAGTGGGTACAATAAAAGGTGGGTCCTAGCCAGAACTCCGGATATGAGCACTTTCCATCCCTGTAGGGTAGTTGGGATTTCGACATCAGGGCTTGTTCCTTGCTGTTAGCGCTCAAAGCCCAACACCCCTGAACATCAGCAAGGTTCAACCCCAAGGGCACATGTCTGCGATCAGGTTCCTCCAGTAAGCGACAAGGCTGAGTCTGAGGAGATCTTGATGTCTGGGAGATAGAACAATGAATGGTAACTTAAATAATAAAAATATCTTTAGGAATAGTGCAAAGACGCTTGGAAAACACTTCACCATCACTCTGTTGATTAAGTCCTTTTGTGCAGACTGACTCATTATTTAGTGATTGATAGGAATGGTTGGACTTGGTGATCCAGTGGGTCTTTTCCAACCTGGTGATTCTATGATTACTGACTGCAGACAGCAGTCACGTTGGCAACACCTCTGACCAAGGGTGCCTCAAGTCAGTGTAATGTTCTTTCTGGGTCTTAGGAGGGTGAAGCAAATACAACTCACCCACAAGAGCTGGCTGTCACTGCAGAACACATCACAGCCCCCCTCAAAGGGTAAACTCAAAGAGCCAGGCTTTCTCCAGCCCAGCCTAGAAGCCTTTCTCAGCTCAGCCCAAAGCCAAGGGGAAGAGTTGCTCAATTCTCTGCATTTCAATGGCACAAACAAAAATAAGCCCACTGAAGGAAAATCATACACCAAGAGGGAAAGGCTGACTTGCCTACCAACAATGGCTGGGATCAGGATGTTCAATTCTACTCGAATTTGTTGATGTTTCTCTCCAACTGCAGATCCAACACAGAACAGACAGGTATGAAAAGATTCCGCCAAGAACCAATTCAATGGTTTCACCATTTCTCCCCCTCACCCCCACTTTCTTTCCATCCGAACACTTGTTCGCAATGAGCTTTCCATGAACGTTCAAGGTATTATCAGGAAAGTCGGGGGAAGTAATTCAGTGTGAGCGAGTATCAGACAGCATTTCAAGAGCTAATTTCACACTTAAGTAATCATGTTGAAAAATGAGATGCTAAAGTTCCTACTCATCCAAAAGAGGAACAAAAACATCTTCGGTGTCTTATGGACTCATTAGAAACTAGCCCAGACAATGAGAGTATTGCGTCTTTACCCAGATTGACTCATAAGTGATTAGAATGGGATTAACTAAAAAATCAAATTAAAAAACACTCACTGGAACTGCTCCTGCTCTGCAGTGGGGTTGAGTCAGAAACTATTATTTTCATCTGGGAAGAGGGAAATTTCACTTTTTAAAACTTACTTTATTATTTGCTGGAAAATGACCAACTTTGCCTGCTTGACAGGTAGAAACGGACCTTGAAAAGTTTGTGAGATGTTCTATTTTCATATTTACCCAATCCATAGGAGAGCACAGAAACCCCACCCAGCACTGCCTACTTCAGGGTGAGAAAGTAATTTCTTTTCTTTCTCTGTTTCTATTTTTCTTTCCCTCCTGCCATGTAAATCTAAGAAAATCCCTCAAATTAGACAAATCCTTCAGGTGCCGGATGCAAAAAAACCCCATCCACATGCATTATCCATTTTACAGAACACATTTTGGTTGAAAGAAGGGCTACAAACTGAAATTCCCAGATGCTAGGTTAAGAATACATCTCTGAAATATTTTTTTAAAATTCCCTAACAGATCTCAGAATAGTTTAGGTTGGAAGAGACCTTAGAGATCATCCAGTTCCAACCCCCCTGCCATGGGCAGGGACACCTCCCACTGGATTAGGGACTCCAAGCCCCATCCAACCTGGCCTTGAACACCGCCAAGGATGGGGCAGCCACAGATTCCATGGATAGCCTGTTCCAGGGCCTCCCAACTCTCATCGTGAAGAAATTCCTCTAAATCTGTGCCACTCTAAATCTGTGCCTCTCCAGTTCCCCCTTGTCCTATCACCACAAGCCTTTGTGAACAGTCCCTCCCCAGCTTTCTTGCAGCCCCTTCAGGTACTGGAAGGTCACTATAAGGTCTCCTTGGAGCCTTCTCCTGAACAACCCCAGCTTTCTCAGCCTGTCCTCGTATGGGAAATACTCCAGCCCTCTGATATTTCTCTTTGAACTCAGAGAAGTTAAAATCTTTGATGCCTTCCATGACGGTCAAATTTTTATGTTTCTGGAATGATCCACACACAAAATTTGATCTAGTGAACCAGTCAGGCTTCCAAGTAAACCTCCTAGAGACTCTGGCAGACTCTTTTTTGCAATCTAATGGTGAAACTAATTAGCCAAATCATTTCCAGCGAATCGCTCTCTTCACCCTCTGCTAGTACCACAGCATTCAAGACTTGTAGAAACATTTTATTTTGAGGTAACAGTGCTGATGCTGCTATCCAAGAACAACAGAGGGCGATTATAGATTTCATAGACCATCTTGTCTGATTCCTGAATAAACAGGCCATAGGCCTTTTTTAAATTAAAGGCCATTTCAAGTCCAATAGATACGGTTGAACTAAAGCACAGATCTGGAAATAAAGGGGAAATAAAATACATCTACAGATAAGGAATGTGCAACAACACACTGTATCCTAACTCCAGACAAGAGCCAAAACCCTGCCCCACCATCCTTCTTACTGTGCCTGTCCTGAGTTTGTCAGGACTCTGGGGAAGGAACAATGGTTCAAGGACAACTTTGGATGCATTTTAATGGCAGAGGAAGGACTTCACAGCTCACAGCTCAACACAATAGACAAGAGGGGAATCTTTTATCCCATTTCTGTCACTCTCTGCCATAAAAAAACCTTAATGCCACCAATGGTGAGGATTTCCAAATTTTCTTGCAAACAAGCATTGTCTAACTCTGGTGTTGTTTTTTTTCTTGATTTAGATGGAAAACTGCAGCTGCATTTCAAAGCTGATTTCTGTGTATTAATTACTCAGCAACAGACAGAGCATGGAACAACGTCCCACCTGGCTCTGCTGAAGCCAGCAGGACTTCCACCTGATATCGATGCACGTGACACGGCAGAGCTAACGTGGAGGGGCAATTAAAGTCTTCCAAACACCACGGAGCAGGAAACCAGGAGAAAAAAGAAATCCTTTCTCCCTAGTCAGCACCCCCCCCAAGCCTCTGTCTAGCATTCTGAAGAAGAAACAACAACTTTTTTATTTATATATTTAATTTTTAATTAAAAAATAAAGGTTATCTTAATACATCTCTTGCAGCCTTTGGGCAATATGCACGCTTAACAAGACTTTATGAAACACGGTGCATATCTATTCTTGGCACACATCTTAAACAAACGTGAACATTCTGCAGCAACTTCTTAAACCCATCAGTCTCCCAAAGCCCTGAAAACATTTAAATGTTCTTTAAAAAACCCTACAAAAATTAGAAGTGGGCCCAAAGCAAAAATCCCAGATCCAAGCATCCCAAAGCTTTTGGAGCAGACTCAAATCCAAATCCTCATCTCATCCAAAGTTTTATCCTGGATCACTGCAAATTCACAGACACGGCACCCAAACAACCGAGAGGGATGGAATCTGGATGCTGACCCGGGTATGAATCTCGCTGCAAAAGCTTTGACCTTTATGCTGCGCCAAAGCAAACCCATGGGTCTGAACTCAAACTGTTTAAGTTGGGACCATCCCTAACAGATATAAGTGCTGTTTACAGGATGAAATGGTGCTCTTGGAGCTCCCCATTTCTCAGCTGTCCCTGATCCAAGACCAGACCAAGTTCTCTGTCCATTTGCACTACTCAAAAAGGCAAGAATAAAGTCAAGCGAACACACTGAACCATCCGACACAGTCACATCAGCACACATTGGCTTCCTGCGGCTTGAAAGGAGCCCTCGACTTCTCTACTTGCCAGGAGCTCTCTAGGGTGCACAGACACGGTTTTCTCTGGAAACGTCCAGTCGCTCTCAGTGGGAAGGTGTCCACACGCCGCCGGAGGGACAGGCTGTCACCACTCACGCAGGACGTCTTTGTTCCACCATGGCCCGTGATGGCTGATTCCCAAAGGCACAACGTGACCAATCTCTGGACTTATACACAAGGCCTACATATATATATATATATATTTATATATATATGTACACGCACACAATTACATACATATTTAAATATATATATATATACACACATATATATATTTGGGGTTGGGTTTTATCGTTTTTTGCTTTCCTTTCACTCCCTTTCTTTCCCTTTTAACTTAACTGCGTAGTCTCCTCTGAGGAGGGCTCTGGTATATGTTCTGGAGACTTGTCTGTCTCCAAAGAGACTTTTGGCTTCTCCTCTGTCACTTTAGGCTCCTCGGGGGCTTGAGATCCCTCCAGCTCCTGACTCTGAGCCTGGCTGTTCATTTTCTCTTCTGCTTCGATTTCCTCTGAGGTGGGAATAGAGTTCTTCTTTGGACGGCCTTTGGGCTTTGTTGGAGCTTCCTGTCCACCTTTCAGTACCTGGAGAAAAGAGATGAAGTGTCAGGATCGATCTGAACCCTGCTGCTGTGAGACATCCAGCAGAGAAGGATAAAACTCACCTTCGACCTCAAAACTAATCCATGACTTAGTCACCATTTTGGCCTCACAGAAATGTCCTGAATCCATGATGTTCAACCATCACATCATATAAATAAGACACAATGCAAACGCCATCAGCAAGAACACCCAGAACTCTGGAGATCTCCAGAGATCCTCCTACAGGAGGCCCAAAAGCAGCCTAGACAGTCCTCAGCACTACAGACAGAGAAGATTTTATGCAGAATTCAGTTCTGTTCTTGAGGTTTTGCTTTATTCAAAGCTCAGGTAAGAACCATCATAAACCTGAGCCAGGGTTTCTTCCAGCTGTCTTTCCTCCAACCTATTTGGCTTCTGAAAAAGCCATTATTATTATTATTATTATTATTATTATTATTATTATTATTATTATTATTATTATTATTATTATTATTATTATTATTATTATTATTATTATTATTATTATTATTATTATTATTATTATTATTATATAACATCTACATTAAAATACATGAGGCCTCTCTCCTCTGTGTAAACAGTGGAAGTCAACAAAACAGGACTGTTCCTATGTTTAATTCCCTCTCCCTTCATATCATCGCTGCAACAAGACACTTCCAACCCAAGATGTGCACCCAAGCCACTCCCTAGTTTGTTTTAAGTGGCAGTAACTTCTGTGGCTGCCACAGACATTCAAAGGTACAGCCTAGAACTGCATCTCAGCTCCAGAACATGTAAACATCTCCACTGAGGAATGACACAGCATCGTGGCTCCCACCAGGATATACTGGACAGTTGTCCTTTCGAAAAGCATTTTAACTGGTAAAGGGCTATGAAGTTAAGTGAAAACGCCAAAAGAAAAATATGAAAAGCAAGGATTAATATTAGCTCTCAAAACCACGTTGGTTTCCATGGAGCAATACAATCTCTTTTGTCTATGTGCGCAACCAATTCAACATGCATTAAGATCGCACAAATGCCAAAAAATGCAGAGGGAGATATTTTGGTTCCTCCCTCTGTTCTGTTCTAATTTCATTTTTCCCTTTGCTTTATATTCTCCCTGCTGCCTGTGGTCCCTTGTGCCCACTACATATGCTGCAGCATGAACACTTTTAAAAAAAAGAGTGTTTCTAAGGAAAGCAATCAGGAATAATCAGATTTTTGGTATAAACAGACACAGGTCACTGACATGATGCTCAGCTTCCAAATCTGCTCTTTTGAAATAATTTTTTAAGGATCATGGAGAAAGGGCAACAAACCACTTACCATCTTCTTCCACTTCATCCTGCGATTCTGGTACCACGTCTTCACCTGGAGCTGCGTCAGCCCCAACGACTGGGCTAAGTCGAGCCTGGGAGAGAAGATACACACTGAAAGGAGTTTACAGAGGACAAGAAAAGCTCAGATGCCAGTTGCAGCCAATCCAACACGGCAAGAGCACAGAACACTGTGACCGCCAGAAAAGATGACTATGCATCTCTATAATCTGTTGTTGCAGCCTTCCAGTACTTAAAGGGAGTCTTACAGGAAAGTTGAGGAGGAGCTCTTGATCAGGGATTGCAGGGATAGGATGATGGGGAATGGTTTTCAGCTGAAAGAGGGGAGATTGAGATGAGATTTTAGGAAGAAACGTTTTGCTGTGAGGGTGGGGAGGCCCTGGCCCAGGTTGCCCAGAGCAGGGGTGGCTGCCCCATCCCTGGAGGGGTTCAAGGACAGGTTGGATGGGGCTTGGAGCCCCTGATCCAGTGGGAGGTGTCCCTGCCCACAGCAGTGGGTGGGACTGGATGGGCTGTGAGTCTCTTCCAGCCCAAACCATTCCATGCTTGTATGAAAACTGGGAAGCCACTGTGACTTTAGGATATAGAGAAGGATGCTTTTACATAAGAAGCAAGACTATTTAGGTGTCTGCAGGCTCTTTCTTTTCTTCTCTGTGACCACTGGAGAAATGAGCAAGCCTAGAAGTTTCAGAAATTTGCCTGCCCTCTTTGAAACACAAGCCTGCTGAACTCCAGCTCCTGGCACTCCACATTTGTACATGGAGCAGGGAGCTACTGGTAGAGCACATCACACGTAAATGGGTCCATGGTGTCTGGAGCAAACATGTAAGAGCAAAGACACCAGACATCAGTCTGCTTTTGAAAGTGCTGCTCTTCAGATCATATTTCTTCTTCACTACCTTCATAATGGGGATAATAATACTTACCCATTTCTCATGGAGTAGTAGTAGTACATCTAAATCTATTCATTTCTTATGCATTCTGCTATTATAGGCAATTTAGGCTTATAAAATAATTTATTCTTTGCGTGTTTAGCTTAAGGGTATATGTGGCAGATAGCCCGTAATCCTGATTCATCCTCCACAAATCTCCAACCTGTGCAAGTTAATCTGAAACCATTCATTATTTCTATATTAAAAACCAGGGTATGAAACAAATGCAGTTCGGAGTAACTCTTTATCCTTCCCCATAGGTGACATCACCAAGCATCTGGCAGTGTTGTGATAGAGTTGCACAACAGACTGAGCTGGAAATCCTCAGCAACGCTGGGCAAGTGCCCCACAGAGTCATGCAAGTCCTGCAGGTGGGACAGCTCAAACTTAGAGGCACATTCCAATGTGTTCTGGATTGTGTGAGCTTTCAGGAAAATGTGTCCCGCCTTTGGATGGGGAAACACATTTGTCAAGGCCAAGATTTTCATAATAAAACTTCTGTTTCAGCTCGGCTCCGAGGGCAGCCAAACTCACTCTTACACTTACACACACCAGCTCTCTGCACTCATGGATTCATGGCTTTCTCCCACTTTGGATTCACTGTAGAGCTGCAGGCATGTTTTGCCTTCTGCCCACACAACTACAGAAGGTCTGTGAGGGATTCCATTGATTAGAGGTACAATTACTGTTATTTGAAAAGCAGAATCTAGCAGAAGCATCATCCTGTTATCCTGCACTCCCTTACTACTAATACACCAGGTGCTTCCCAGCAGTGTAACCTTGCGTCCACGCCAAAAGCTGCAGGAGCAAATGCAGATCACAATCGACTGCTTTGCCACCATGTTTCCAGCCACGAGTTGACAGAGAAACACTTCTTGGCTAACTTTTCTTGCCTCATTTCACATCTTATCTTAACCTTGGTTACCTGCAACCAGTTAACTTCTCTTGCCATCCACATTAGTGTAACCAGTATTGCCTAGAAACCCCAGGAAACAAACAGAGGGGAAGTGGTATGTGGACAGTGATTGCTCATCAGCATTAAACATGTACAAAGCCAAGGAACAGTCATACCATAAAATTAATTAACAGCCCTGAGAGCTTCATCAGCGGTGTCAACCATCTGGTTAAGTGAAGCTGTGAGGAGTGCAGGAGCATTAGGAACTCTGAAACTATGTGAGACATCCTGGCTGTGCCCGTGAAACTTCGTCTAGCTGCAATCCTTGGCTTTGGTGACAGGCAGTATGAGCAGAGAACTCCAGGCTTCAAATCCAGTTTAAATACTGGGACACTGCCATCTGTGGAGTTCAAGGTCTGCTGTACCTTTCAAACCCTCTCTAGGTTTACAAACCTCATAGGACTCGGACAGATCTTTTTCCTGTAATTTAAATTTGCAGTGTAGAATTCAAAACTTTTGAAAAAGATAAGATCTCACTTAGTTTACTCAGGTAACAAGTGTTCCCCAAGAACCTGCCTGTTCCTTCATAAAGAAAAGGCACTTGTGCAACCCTCTGTTGTTGAGCTGATGGACAGGCCACCACCTCACTAAACTGCTCCCCGAGTTTTGTAGATGAAAGCTGTTTCAGCAGCCAGCTGAAGCTACAGCCAACCTCCCAGCTGCCATGGAGACATAGATGTCCACTACCAGATCCCAGGAGGGGATAGGCTCTGCCTTTTCTCAAGGGTGCAGCAGGAACAGAGAAGACAGAGAGCCTTCTGCTGTGTACTTTGCCTATCTCTGAGCCTGGATGCCTGCTAGAAAGCACTTATATCACCATATAGCATTTCTATCGATATAATCTATTTGCGTCCCCCTTTGGTCCCAGGAAAAGGTAGCCTTGAAATAGAACTTGGTCACCTGCCCCTGCCCTTGGCATCTCTGTGGAGGCAGAAGGCAGCACACTACAGCCATAAAGCACTTCGCATAGAATCACAGAATCACCAGGTTGGAAAAGACCCACCGGATCATCGACTCCAACCATTCCTATAGGCATAAGAACAGCTGAGCAGGGCTAGAGCAGCAATTTTGCTCATTCCTTTCCAGATGTGAAAGACCAACTTACCTGTCAGGGGTAGAGAGATACTTCTGCTTCTGGAATTTCTTCTCCAAGCCCATCAGCTGGAGCTCCGTGAAGATGGTCCTGCTCCGGCGCGGCTTTTTTAACCGAGGTGTGGGCTGCTCTGCCTCCGACTCACTGCTGGCGTGGGTCTCACTGGCAGGTGCCTCGGAGCTCGCAGTCCCTGAGGATGGCTGGGCTGGCAGCACGCGGGAGCTGGTGGCAGCTGGGATGAGGTGAGGGACCACGGAGGGCTGCCTGGTGATGACGGAGATGAGAGGGTATGCCCTCAGAGGAGGGGAGCCTGTCAGGGAAGGAAGCAGAGGTGGATAAAGGCTAGTTCAGTGGTAATACGGTTAAGTAATGGGAGCTCTGGAGAGAGGAGGGAGAGAGAAATACCCTTCCTTGCTCTGCCATTCACTTGTTAAATGACCACAAGCAAGTAAATTCCTTTCTCCAGACCTGTTCTTTCTGCCATATTCCATGTGTTTAGCTTTCCTTGGGCTTGGAGTTTTGATGTGCATTTCCCTAGCACAGGGAAAGGAGGCTCTGCCTTTCCAATGCCTTTTCTTCTTTTTAGGATCTATTATAACAGACACCATTGAAGTCATCTGTCTAATGAGATTAAACTCAGCAACTGATGAAATCTAGCCCCATTCATGCAACTCTGCTTCTCTGCAGACACGAGGACAGAGTTCACTTGGGACAGTTTCCTAACCTCCTTTTACTGGTGACAGACAATGGAGCTCAAGTCGCAATCCAGCTCATCCTCTAGCAGGTAACTGGAGAAGTCAGGTGAATCACACTTCCACCCTCCACTCTCTGTACTGACCCCATCGACCCCATCAGATCAGGATGAATAGATCGTAAGCAGAGTTCTTCATCCACTCCTAACTCCCCGTCCTATACTAATCCGCTCAGACCAGCCCTAAAAACCAACCAGCGGTTCTGTTCCAGTCCTTTCAGTCTGGGATGACAAATCTAAACTTTTCCAAACACCAGAGGAAGTTCTGATTCACACCAGACCTTCTGAATTTACAGCTATAGACAGGGAACCAGGGCCACATATGGGAAATGTAAACTCATTGCAAGATTTCCCTCTTTATCACTTTACAGTCAACCTACATGGTCTTGGGCAAGCCACGTTCTCACTCTGTACTTAAGTCTACTTCATTTGCAAAATGGAAACGATCCTCCTTACCTACTTCACTGGTGGTAAAACATGGATTAGAGTTTAATGTACATAACGTATCCTGAGATCTCTAGATAAATGGTACTGTGGAAAGGAACATATTACACCAATAGGCTCAATTGTGAAACTCTTAAAATGAATCACCACTAATGAAAATAATGATCTATAGGCCTCAATGAGTCTATTTCAGTGAGTAATTCATCCCAGTGGAAGAAAGGAGTTGCCAGGCTGGCCTGCTGATGACCTGTATTCTAGGCAGACTAGAACTTAAGCCTTGCTTTCTTCTCCACATCTTTACAGCACTAGAAATGTAGATATTTCCATTAAATTTAAATTATTCCACTTAAACCACCAAGGAAGCACTTAAGAGATGAGATCAGAATTGCCAAGCCAACCTTTGGCTTGCGTAAAGCTTTATCTACCTTTCTTTCCTGTAGATTTCTTTCAGCTGAAGATCTACACCATCACCAAGTAACTTGGCAGAAATTCAGCTCTGATTTACAACCTCAGTTGTAAATTCAAAGATTCAAAGATCATGAAGTAGGACAGAGCACACTTTCCACACTTTCTTTCCTTTACACTACTAATTCTGCCTTTGCTGGTATTTAGGTACCCACTGATATCAACCAAGTACACAGAAAGTAAAACAGATTCTGCTCCCATAGTCTACGTCCTCCTTGCCAGTACCCTCTGCTATCACAGAGCAGCAAAAGCCAACCCACCAACGGAACTGATCATTTCCTCTGTTTCACCCAAATTTACTGCAAAGAATCTTCCTGCCTTGAAGGACAGTCCCACTGCAAGAGTCCTATGCAGGAACCCTGAAGCCACCTCCACCAAAGGAGGTGGGTGAGCGATGAGGTGTGTTGATGGTCTTCATTGGGCAGCAGTTCTGGGACTTCATCCTTCTGCATTACTGCTCTCATTCACAGGGTCTCTAGGAGAAGCGACTTCATGGATCTCTGCTCCAACCTGTTCTGAATAAGAAGACTGAAAACCAACGTCTTAGCTTATACACCATCAAGGAGTTGATCCGGTCTTGTTATGTACTCCCCATCCTGCCGTCAGGGGGTCCTGGTCCAAACCTTCCCATCACAGAGCTCCTGCTCCCCTGCAGGTTCAGTCTCTCAACCTTATCTCATAGCCTGAAACCCCATTCCTGCCCTTGCACACGGGTTGCTTTTGATCCCATATCACCGGATAATGTATATGTTTACCCTCGTACCCCTGTGTATTTCCAGCAAGGCTCTCCATAAACCACAAGATCACTAAGGAGTAATAAATCATCAGAGCTCAGAAACCCCTGCAAGTCTCCAAGTGACTGAAACCCCTGGACAAAAGCATTTTTACAAGGATCTCTCTTCAAGGGAGGTCAGCAAAGAGTATTTGATACGCAAGCAATCAAGGATATTCACTTTCCCATGTGGCATGTTAGCAGCACATGAGACTGCTTGGGGTGGAGGGAGAGTATCTACAAAGATCCCAGAGCGTAAGATCTGCCTCTGTCAAACAGAGGAAAGTCTCTCCAGAATATGTTTCTAATAATCAGGTAGGATTAGGAATACAAGAACTGCAAGATCAACAGTGAGAAACTGACTGATTTGCACAGCAAAACATGAGTTGGTCATCAGAGAACATGACAGTGGAGCTGCTCAGGTCCGTGTTTTTAAGTCCTGAGCACCTGAATGAGAGGATACATTTTCCAAAATGTTCAGCAGCCAGCAGCTGTGACCTGGCCAAATGCTCAGAAAAGCTCAGCACAGGCTTATTTTTGGTGCCCACGTCAGGACACTTACTAACTTACAGCACTTTTGAAACCGCTCTTCTGCTTCATGTAAGTAGCGGTTTGCAACTGCCGAGTTACTCTGAGCTCCAGGTGGCAAACAGATTTGTAAGGCTGTTGACACCAAGTGCCTTATATCTGTTTATCATTTGTGCTTGTAAGAGAAGCCTTTGCTTATGGTTCGACACCAACAGTTGCAACGGTGCTTTTAGAAACCATCGTAAATGATGAAAGCATCTGCTGATATTCAGCCCAGCCATATATGAGACTTCTCAGCTTTCTGCCCTCAGCCTGAGGAGAACACAGGATGGTTAAGACATAAAGTAAGGACCAGCATTTAGAGAAAGACGTGGGGTTCAAGGCTGCAGATATTTTTGGGGTGGGGAAGTTGCAATGCTGTAGCTGCCAACTCTTTTTGCCTTCTTTGCACTAGCGAGCTTCTAGAACACAAAGGAAAGAGCCCAGGTTCAGTGTCCTGGTCTGGATCTAGTTATCCCAAAGTTCAAAGGTAGCTGAAGCTGAGCCAGTTCATTGTCTCCAAGTACACTATCAACATGACTCCCCTTAAACCATCCGTACAATTCTTACCGTGATAAAAGTCTTGGCTTCCAAACACTATGAAATCTGAGGCTAGATCTAAATTTCACATCCCCCGGAGTTCAAAGGTATTTCTAGACTGACACGATATTGTAAGAATGGAATAATTTCTTAATCTTCAACAAATTAAATGCTGGCAAGCAGCTCTTGTCTTCTCAGCACTGTTGTGACATGCTCTGTCTCCTCAAATGGGAAGGAATGGAAATGAAGTGCTCTTCGTTCCTGCAGCTGTCTTTTAAAACAGTTTCAGCTGAACGCATTCTTCCCTGCACTGCTGTCTGAGCACCTTTCCGAGTCTTGATCCACTGGTCTTTGGCAGTTCAAACACAAAAGGCATCCCACGTAAGCCAGCAAGCGAGGATGTGGTTTGCTGTCCTAGCAACACATCTCAAGCGTGTTTCTATCTAAAGCAATTCAGAGACAGCACAGTCTGATGGTGAAGCCACCAGTGGTTTAGGACCAGGAGGTCCCAATGCTCCTCAACAGGCACAGCCGTCTCTTACTATGCGGTCTTCGTAGACTCATGGAATGGTTTGGGTTGGAAGGGACCTTAAAGTCCATCCAGTTCCACCTCGTGCGTGGGCAGGGACACCTGCCACTGGATCCAGTTGCTCAGAGCCTCACCAAAAGTCTCAATTTTATCTACTGAAATCGTCTTCGTCACTCCAAAGTCTAGGATAGTCTCAGGTTCATTTTGCTGCTGAATACTTGTCTAATACTTGGGAAGCATGACTATAACCCATACTTCATATCGTGCACAATGGAGGGAGGGGTGCTTAAGCGACAGGAGTATTCCTGTAGTTATTTTTTAAGCATTTGAATAGTCTCATTTTCAAGCAGCCAGAAAGCTTTTATTTCTGTCCATCCCCATAAAGCTAACATCTGGCCACTTGGTTGCTAAAACTAACCGAGAGCTAAAAATAAAAAGAACATTGGATCAGCAGAGCATTTTTGAAGGATCCCAAAACATTTTGCTTTGCTATTTAAATCGGGCCATGCTGGCAGCTGCTGTACAGTGAACAATCAACCTGCCCCTTGCACAATGCACACTCTACATCACCTCAAAATGAATTGGCTCTCTTAAGCCACTCAATTATACAAACCCCCTGAACTTTTCCTACTTAAATGTAAAATATTTGTCCTAGAAATGTATCATGATCTAACATGTCTATATTTTTTCCCTTGTGTTGCTTTTCAGCACTAACAGCAAGAAGGAAGACAGAAGATTCATCCCATTTTCTCATGAAAGTTCCAGTCAGGAATGGCAATTTTTACTAGCCAAAATAAGCAAATATCCCAGGCATAAATCTGCAGCATGCCAGCCTTTCACTCCCTTTTACCTGAGGTGTGAACACAGAGGGTAAATCAGAGAAGGCTCGGTCCTCACCAAACTGGCTTCACCTGCATAAATAGTAGTCACAGAATCACAGAATGGAATCATGGAATAGTTTGGATTAGAAGGGACCTCAAAGCCCATCCAATTCCACCCCTGCCATGGGCAGGGACACCTCCCACTGGATCAGGGGCTCCAAGCCCCATCCAGCCTGACCTTGAACCCCTCCAGGGATGGGGCAGCCACCCCTGCTCTGGGCAACCTGGCCAGGACCTCCCCACCCTCACAGGAAACATTTCTTCCTAAGATCTCATCTCTATCTCCCTTCTTTCAGCTGAAAATGGTTCCCCCTCATCCTGTCCCTGCAATCCCTAGTCAAGAGCCCCTCCCCAGCTTTTCTGGAGCCCCTTTCAGCACTGGAAGCTGCTCTAAGGTCTCCCTGGAGCCTTCTCTTCTCCAGACTGAACAACCCCAACTCTCTCAGACTGTTCTCATACAAGAGGTGCTCCAGCCCCTGGATTATCTCCATTGCCTCCTCTGCACTCGCTCCAACATCTCCATGCCATTCCTGTGCTGAAGGCTCCAGAATTGAGCCAGGTTCACATCAGACCAATGGAAAGTCAAATCTATTCATCTCTATTAAACTTCTTTTGACCACTAGATGCGATGCTGTAGGTACACCACCACTACATCAGATCACGTTGCAAAATTTTTAATTAAAAATAAATACTTCAAGCATTTTTCCCCCCTTTCTTCCCCCGCCTCTCCTCCCTAGCTTCCTTTCAACCCCAGCAGACACAGACTAGAGGGAAGAGAAAAGGGAAAATACTAATTAATTGCACTGTTTGACTGCCGGCAATGGCAGAACAGTTTTCCTTCCAGGCAAACTCAGCTAATTCTGTTTTGGAAAGAAAGAAAAAGGAAGGAAAGATTTATGGATCATCTCCTCTTGGCAGGTCAGCCCTGCTAGGAGGCAGAATGAAATCTCACTGAGAATGGGCTGCAGTGAAAGGTAAATAATAAAAGAAAACGAACTTGTGACTCAGGAAGGTCTATAAATCTGCTGTCTCCTGAGTGTCAAAACAGAAGAGAACTAAGGAGGAGTTGAGTTCATTTAGGAAAGAGCTTCATTTTGCTGAAGGAACAGGCAGCCGACCAAGAGGAAGAAGCTCGCCATGAGTAAAGCAGAGGAGGCAGACGAAGCAAGGAAACATTGAGAATAAGCTGAGCCATACGCTGTTTAACAGGGAAGGTGTTACATCTGCTTTTTCCACCACAGATCCCCAAAAGCTGAGATGCCAACCATGCCATTCCCATGGATTTTGGCTGGGCTTTTCCTCCAGTATCGGTAGTAGTGGAGATGAGCCACAGCTGAGCATAGACCTGATACAATCCAGAAAGTCAACATGGCCAAAAGCCAACTGGTTAAAGACAACAGCCAAAAAGCCACCGAGTACCCCAGGACACAGGATGTCTTCTCAGGTCAGCATGGGCTCCTTTGCTAGGTCTAGGGACCTCACGTGGCTTTTACACAGCTTCCTCAGCCACCACACACTGCGTGGGCCTGCAGCATCTCTCTTGCCCATCAGAAAGCCTGCTGAGGGCAGCAAAGCAACTCTTACTTTCAGGTTGTTGACACTGGATTTAAGGTTTCTCTACTCAGGCTCTGAGTGGTCCCAAACACGGGGGCCACCTCCTGCATGCCCTCGCCTCCCCCTCGCTGCCCCCCAGCACCCTGACAAGTGTGGGATTAGCATCTCCCCAGGTGCTGCTGATTGTCTTTCCTGGAAAAACTACTCTCCCTCATGTGGCAGGGCCTGTCTGAGCCACTGTGCCACTGCAGGGCCATGCCATCAGCTCTCCTGCTGAGCGTGCCTGCTGTGGAAGCAATCACGTAGTCAGTCAAGGCAAGGCAGTAGGCGAGAGGTGGTGGGACGAGGAGCCTGCCTTTACCAGGAGAGCTGTACATAAGAGCTGCCAAGTCTATCATCAACTAAGCATCACCCTAGTGAGGTTCCTTCTTGTCTCTTCCTTGTCCTTATGTTGTGTTTTTACAGGCAATGTCATACCAAGATACCTCGTTTATTTACAATTGTATTCTATTATCCAGTAACACATAAAACCCATAAGTAAAAATATTGCACTCATCTACTCTTAGGGTTTTCCTTAAGCTCTGCTTTATGATTATTAACCATTAGAATCACAGAATCACCAGGTTGGAAAAGACCCATTGGATCATCAAGTCCAACCGTTCCCATCAATCACTAACCCACGTTCCCCAGCACCTCATCCACCCGTCCCTTAAACCCCTCCAGGGAAGGTGACTCAACCACACAGCTCACATCAGGTTCTGCCCAAGATGAATGCTGTGCTACACCTGACAAGGACACAGAGGCAAAAGGAAAGAGAAGAACAGCAACGTGCTGTGCATTCACCAGCCAAACTCATTTCCCCTCAGAAACAAGCGCCTAGAAAAGGGTTGAAGGGAAATAATCAGGTCACCCAGCCTCCTTGCAAACAGCCCAAGATCCAGTCCTTCCCTAGACACCCTGCCCACTGCCGCACCGTCATCAAGAAACGCTGAACCTCAGGTCGTTAAAAAGGGCTGGGTGATGTTTACGGACGGTGCTGCACGCAGATCCCGTAGCCGTGTCTAGAATGGGAAGCAGTACTGCCATGCCAGGGTATGGTTGCACCTGAGCTAATTATGGCCTGAAGAAAGGTGGGCTAATTAGGCTATAAACACCGTGCTGACAGCTTGGCAGTTTCCAAGACCCAAGTTGGTGCGCTTGCACGGTGAGGCCCTTGCAACACGTTGACACAGATGGTCCTTCAGAGCTAGCCACTCCTATCACATCCTCTCCTAATGGGCTGGAAGCTCAGACACAGCCACAAAACCTTCCTGGTGCTGTCCCCTGCACAAGGCAAGTAAGCTTCAAGCCCAAGATTGGGACATAAGTACAGACTTAAATGTTTTTAGTATCCCTGTCAAGCACAGCTTGGCCAGAGAGGTCCTGACAGATAATCTATCAGGAATCCTTTGCATCAACCAGTTCAGACATCAATTCTCTACTCATTCTTTCCAAGAAATGAGTAGAGAATTGTAAGGCAATCCTAAAAAGCCTGCCCTCCTTTGAATATTGAAATAGCTGGAAAACCTGCAGGAAGTCCTCAAACCCTTCAGAAGTGCCATAATCAGATTTTCCTGTGGCTATTACATATTGAAGAGGAATTATCAAACTGGGAATGCTTGAGTGTGCTCTTTATTGTCACTCCTCTTCTCCAGCGTATCCACACCTAAGAGCTCAGCTACTTAACTGAGAATTAGCACTGTTCTGGGAGAGGAGACTCTTCTTTATTTTTGTTGGGTTTTTTTCTACTGGCTCTTGTTTTCTTTTGTTCCAATTGGAAACCAGTTGTGGCTAAACAACAGCCAAAATCTCAACTCATTAACAGAGGTGAAGGACACTTCTGGGGCAGTTTGAAGGCTTCCAAGACTCAGCCCAAATGCACAGAGGCAAAATTCTCATGGGAATCATGAGTGTCACAGAGGCTACAGGAAAGCAAAGCAGTCAACCCTGAAAATCAACCTTGAAATCTAAGTGCAGAGCTGGAGCATGAAGAGATGCTGGTGGTGCTCCAAAATAGCATCCAGCGAGGTTCCCTGAAGTAAAGTCTAACTGCTCCTCAATCAAAGGCTGCAGGTACAGGTCACACCATATTCTATTTCTATCTCAGTTCAGCAAACGTATTAGCCAGGTGAAGACCACAAGCCTTGAAAAAAGAAAACGCAACTCTGCTGCACAGCAACCAGTCTGCTTGGTAGCAAATGGCTTCTCTCCTTTGTGGAGGAACACAAACCCAGCTGATATCCACGGCAAATGGCCATCAGATTCAGTGGAGCCAGGACTTCACCTACACGTGTCCACAAGTGGAAAACAGAAAAGAATTGAAAATCAGTGCAGCTAATTTCAGTGCAGCAATGAACCTTCTTTGAGCATTGTGATTGAAGGCCAGCTCTTCAGCACTCCGTATCTTCTGAGAGGAAGAAGCCGGGCTCTTCTCCCAAGTGACAGGGGACAGGACAAGAGGGAATGGCCTCAAGCTCCACCAGGGGAGCTTCAGGCTGAATATTAGGAAAAAAATTTTCACAGAAAGGTTCATTGGGCACTGGCAGAGGCTGCCCAGGGAGGGGGTTGAGTCACCTTCCCTGGAGGGGTTTAAGGGACGGGTGGACGAGATGCTGAGGGACATGGGTTAGTGATTGATGGGAATGGTTGGACTTGATGATCCGATGGGTCTTTTCCAACCTGGTGATTCTATGATTCTAAGTGTAAGGGGGCAAAACCTGGCACCTTATCACATGGTAATTTTTGACAACAGCTTTTTGGATGGGAGAAGATTAGGGATCATTCAGGAATCCTATTTTTCCTTCCCCATGCACGTAAGAGAACAGTCACTTTTATGTTCAGTCGCTTCTTTTGAGGGAGTGGGGTTTCAGCGAAGTCTGTAAACATTAACTTTTATAATAACAAGTATAAGATATTGCAGCTAAAAGCTCTTTCTCAAAGCACCTCTCACCATGCAACTACCTGCTCAGCTTCCCAGAGGAGAGTGGAGCTGGGCACAAGCTTCCACTGCTGTTCCCTCAGGTGTGGAGCACTCAGATCTGTGGTTAAGTTTCGCTCAGTTTCATAACCACAAATGAAATTTCCTCAGCGCTTGGAGCTGCAAGATCCAGGTTTTCCGTTTCAAGCCTGCCTCCATTAGCAATTTATCAACATAATGCTTCAGTATAACTTCTACATAATAACAGTAATTAATAAGTTTGAATGCATCTGAGGCACGCATGCCGGAGGCCTTCACAAAATCTAACCAGAAGATAATTAATCCTTACTTAATAATGACATTTGATATTTATATTGTGCTTTTTGACATGTTTAAGGCACTCTACACACAGTAAGTAATTGGCCTTGAACAAATGATGAGCCTGAGAGCCTCCCTGAAGGAGAACTTGCCTCACTCCCTGCTGCCCCAGGCAGATGTATAATACCCTGCTCTAGACAGGGCTGCATGTGGGGCGATTATCTGTCTTATAAACACAATCAAAAAATTCACCTACAGCATCCACATCTCCTGGGATGCCAGATCCCTGAAGGATGGCAGCAGGGTTCTTCTGGCAGGGCTGGCGATACCCATCCTAAGAAGCTGGCTTTGTTCAACGTCCATGCTGGTGGGGGAGGAGATCGGAATGCACGTTGAGCCTGGATTGGAAAGACCTGGTTGTGTTGCTGACCTGGGGCAAGTTACTGCGCGGGGGTTTCCTGCTATCACAGGGTAGCAATGCCTCACTGCTGGGTTTCTCCTCAATTGCCGGAAAGACACTGCAAGCACCACCTGGGTGCTATAGATCGTGCTCCTTGCACACAACAACCTTTCTTCCTGGCTGGCTGGTAAACAGAGGAGTGTGCCATGACTTTGTCAGATCCTCGGTGAGGAAGAAAATTTATATATAGAAGAAGATTATGCTTTTTCTAAGAAGCATTTAAAGAATCTATTTGGCTGGCACTCAAGAAATCCTTTGTAGCAAATGTAATAGCAATCTGGCTTAATCGGGGAGAATGAATCAGGACACACACCACTTCTCTATTTTGAATTATCCTGCTTCATGTATTCAAACGACAACCTGCCTTCTGGATGTGAGCTGCCCTTGACTCAAATCCACAATCTTCAGGCAAACTGAGTATGGCTCAGAGAGGTCTTGCTCTTTGTCTGAGGCTACAGAAAAGCGAGTCTGTCTGGGATTCCTCATCTTTAGCAGATGATCCCTTTAAATCCTTCTCAGTGGAGGTGCACAGAACACAAGCAAATCTGTCCCAGTATCTCCTGTTAGGACATATGGACCCAAGGCCATTATGACTGGAAACAGCTCCAGGTGGAGGGTGGGTTTGGAAAGGAATCTCCAATTCAGGTCCTTAGCGTTTGGGCTCCACGGGAGTTTTAAGATCAGGCCACATTAGTCCCAAAGAAATAAGCACAAGCATGCTCTCCACGAACAACAGTGCTCAAACGGTGCAGGGAAGTTACTGGGATACAAGCCACAAGCTCATTTACCGTATTGGTATCAAGGGATACTTCAGCTCCATTAAGCCAACTTCAATTTGAAGCTCGCTCTTTTGAACTAAGTCATGTTAAATACTTCAGTCAAGTGTTTCCTCCATTGCCAAGGACAAGACTCGACTCTAGAGCTCATCACTCATTAGACCTAGATCCAGCAAGCAAAGCAGCCAAAAGCTTACAGAATCAAACAGCTGGACAGAATGCATTTTCACGCAGTCTCTGGTCTTGTCTTTTGGGAGGAGAAACACTGCACCAAGACGACACAACTCACAGGGTGTCCAAGCATAAGCTGCAACAAGTTTGTCTTTACTGATGACAGATGACTATGCAGCTTGGGACACTGGGGAGGAACGCAAGAGGCCAAATCCAATCCTCTGTCCAGATGGTGTCACCGGTCAAGGAGCACGATTTGGACTTACTTAGATGTGGAAACAGATCATCAGAGCTGAGCGGGTACAGTTTAATGGAAGGGTAAGTCACATTCTGTTCTTTATACTGCTCCCTAAGTATCACTAACTGGCCACCATCCAAGCTACGAGTCTATACAGACACTGGACTGACACGTTATGGCCATTCTTATATCCTTACACATGTGATAAATAAATCTGCCTCCACTCGGGATTTCAGTTTCTGTCCGAGTTCAAATGCGTTCTGCCACCATAAATCAATCAATCCTTTGCTTCCTGTTCTGTTAATTATTATCACAACAGCCATAAGCAAACACCACACCAGGCCAGCTGACTGGCTCTGCACACAAAAGGACTCTTCAGGTTTCTCAAGCCCACCCTTGTGTGAGCTCCAGCAAAAAGCTGGCCATAAATATCACCACCTCTTCCTTCTCTGAGCCTCTCAAACATTCTGCTGAGTGACACATGGGAAGAGAGAGAGTTCAATTGTTTCTAAACACCAGACTGTGTACATTTTCCCTGATGGATCTTTTAGAAAATGCTCTTTTCCTCCTTGGGAGAATAGTAGATCAGTGTTTAAAACACACAGACACCCCCATCCTTTCCTCCACGCTGAAAAGAACGAGGGATTTCAGCAGGCACCAGGGTTAACCTGAAAGAGACCTGTCACATCTTGACAAAGTCTCTGCCTCTTATAATTGTGGCTTATTATCTCAAGGATTGTGTTATTAATAATCTTGCCCCCATCAGAACACGTTGAGCAGAGAGGTTGGTCTCTCTGAGCTGCATGTATGATTCTTTGATCTTGCATCTGCCGTAACAGAGAGAAAACTCATCTCTGTTTCCTCTATGGACAGAAATAAACACTGAGGACGATTTGGCTGAACAGCTGCACAAACGATGCAATTTAGAAGGATGCAAATGATACACGAGCAGGTTTTGTTCACAGCCTGTCTGTCCTTTGTGTTTGCTAATTAAATCTGCAATCTTAACCCAGCTTCTGTGGCTGGGGTAGGGACGAGAGACATACAGAGGAGATAAAGCTAAGCATAATGCACACCACAGTGTTATTCCAGGAAGCCAAAACCTTATGGTCAGAGTCTAGAGCACCCTGGAATAAGGATTTCCTATGAACTTCATATTTTCAGTTGAATAAGCTGACAAAGACTATGTCATAGCTTCCACCAGCACAGGGTATGGCTATTTTTATTCCCTTCACATCAAACAACAGCATGCTCCTGTCCCCCCATGGATTGAATCTTAACCCAAACAGAATGAGTCAAGGACAGCTAAGCTTTCTCTCTTCAGATGGGAAAAAAATACAGCCAAATTTCCAGTTTATAGAAACGTTTCACTGCAAACCATTCTGCGGCACTGCTAAAAATCAGCACTGGCTGCTTCCTTCCCAGAGCAGCTCCCTTGACTTCAGCAGGACTGTCTACGTCATGTAAAGTTAGTCATGAGCCAGAGATGTCGCAAGAATCCTCAGTCACACGGCTTCACCCCTGCCGTTACCTGTGACTATCCAGTATGGACACGGGGAAGCGGGATGCTCACATCGGTTAAACCCCCAGGCTCCAGGCAAGCTGATATTCCACTTATTTCAACATCTGCACTTAATTAGCCTGCCCTGTGGCCCAGGAGTGAGCAAGGACAAGGAAAGCTGCATTTACCACTGCAGACATCATGGAAAGAGCCCGTCAGCCTGCAGCATTACACACGTATTTTCAGTGCAGAGTACAGCCGGTGCGTGGAAACGCGAAGCAGCTACGGGGCAGGTCTGCAGCAGGCGAACAAGAGTAAGCAACAACCACAACAGCAAATTGCTCGGTGGAGAAGGACCTAGAAGACTCCAAACAACTTTCCATCCCACCCTAGACCAGGGTGCAGCGTCTGCACCAGATCTTCAGCCCGTACAAACCTGCATAGCCCCCCCCGACACCCAAACCAATCTGGTTTACAGTAGCTCCAGCCCATCCCATTCATTTCAGGGTGGGGGGTGTTGCGTTTTTTTTACTTCAGCTGAAGCGCAAAACAAGTTTCGCTCCCATCGAAACTCCCCAAATCTCAATCTAATCTCATAAAGGAGGCTGAAAAATGTCTCTAGGGTGGGCAGTCCCCGAACGGACCCACCCAGAAAAAGCAGTTCCATGAGAAAAATGTCAGTCTCGTAGCTGCAAAGCCCTTTGGAGGCATGAAACCATTGACACACTAGAAAAGCGATGACAAGGTTTTCTCTGCTACCAGGCTACCTATACCACAGCAGTGCTAGGATAAGCCAGAAATTCCAGTTGGTGAGCTCTGGCTGTCCCAGTCTCCTAGGAACACAAGCCCTCTCCCATGTCAGACATCGGCATGGCTGGGGTTTTTTTTTCTATTCTGATAGGAAGTCGGCCAAGGAGACACTGTTTTTATATCTCCAGACAAATATAGATTAGACTTAGGGTGGAGACAGGTCTTTATTATTCACAAAGGCTTGAACTGTGTTTCTACAGTGCTCAAATTCTGCTAGCTTTAATCGTGAATTAGTGCCATTATGGACACAAATGTTAGAAGGACACCAGTTACTGGTATCTCCAATGTAGAACTACAAACATGCCCCTAGAAATGCTCTGATTTAGGTATCCCAGTGGGAGACCCTCCCTTACCCTAAGGTCTGGGGGCCTTTGAGTCAAAGGTTTGGTTATCACCCATCTCTGGTTTCCATCAGCACATTTATTCACCTCCAGTTCTCCTCTGACACCTGTCACTGAGGAATGCAGCATCATCATGTTCTGCAGGTACATCTGTGACTCCATAATCTCATTTAAATACCAATCATAAAAGTCAATACGCAAAAAACAATGCAGCCCTTTCTTCCCTCCACACGTGTGTGGGCGTACAGTTCCCGCTAGCATCAGAAACAACTCCAGGCTGGTGGGAATATTGCCTCATTCCCACTGACTTTATTTACTCTCACCTGCCCCATAAAGGACTAAAAGAACAAAGTTCTCCTCACTGAGGTGAAGATTTTGGGGAAAGAGGACATCAGGTGTAGTGTTTCCAACTCTGCTGCTGCCTTAGTCTCCAAACCTCACTGGACTTCTGGTTCCCCACAGCCAAAATGAGGATCATAGAATCATGGAATGGTTTGGGTTGGAAGGGACCTTAAAGCCCATCCAGTTCCACCCCTGCCAAGGGCAGGGACACCTCCCACTGGATCAGGGGCTCCAAGCCCCATCCAACCTGGCCTTGAACACCTCCAGGGCTGGGGCAGCCACCACTGCTCTGGGCAACCTGTTCCAGGGCCTCCCCACTCTCATAGTGAAGAAATTCCTCTTTATGCCTAGTCTAAATCTGCCCTTCTCTAGTTTATATGGTCACATCTACCACACAAGGTCTTTGTATGGTCTGCAGAGTACCTAAGTGGAAGCCACAAGGGGAGGCAGAGGTGTTACTGTTCCACAGCTTGCCGAAGATGTTCCCCATTGATGGATTGCATGAGCAGGGATTGAGAACTCTCTTTTGTGTCATATGATTATGAAATTCCTTAATGTGCCATTAATATATATGTTAATACTGAAGCAATGCATGTATCCTGTTATTGTGTAACCCACATTTCCACACAAGCTCCTCCAGTAACAGGCACGTACACAGGTTTTTCAAACTAAAGTAACTTTTTTTCAGTCTTTTTTTTTTTGTTTAGTTCTTGTAAACCACAAAGAAATTCTGCCATAGATCAGCTTTACTTGCCAATTTTTAAGTGATGGTGATGTAAAGAAATAAGTCTGGAGGGAATAATTTTGATATTTCTCAAATACCAACACTGGCAGAGGCTGCCTACAACAGTGGTGGAGTCGTTGTCCCTGGAGTTGTTAAAAAATGTTGTAGATGTGGCACTTCAGGACATGGTTTAGCAGGCACGACGGGGTTGGTTCTGACAGCTAAATGAGCCTGTAATTTATGTTTGGTGAACCACACAAGAAAGAGTACCTAAAGTCTAACATAAAAAAAAAATCCTACTCATCTTCTCCTCTCCAAGTATCAATGCTGCACCTACAGCTGTCTCTACTTCCATACTGGAGAATCTGCTGGGACACCAGATCCAAGGTCTTTCAGCTTCTGTAGAGCTTTAGATAGACTTGCTTGGACACTGCAAGCAGTTTCACTGTCCTGAAATAGATTTTCTGATTAATTCAAGAATGCTTTTTTTTTAGATCTTTTTTCCTCCTTCCTGTATTAAATCATCCTATAGGAATAAAAATCTTGAAGTTAAATGCATGCAGTGTTGAATGCATACAGATATAGAGCTGTTTTAATATAAAGATGACTTCGGTGTTGAGCCTGTCTACTCAGACCACAAACACTCCTCCTCCAGCATATCATGATTTTCACAGAGGGAAGAAATGCAACTGAAACTAAAGCAAAATCAGAAACTTATAACCTGATAAAAGAATTGGTTCAAAATAACTAAGGAGTCCAAATTATTCTAGTCTTTCATTTAAAAAAAAAATCTATAAAACAAATGCAGGCTCAGTTAAAGGCATTTGAATAGTCTGTTCCTTTCAAATTTCAGTTCAGACTGACAACACATTCCTACTCCTTCCCAACTTGGAGGGAACAAAATAAGCATCTCTAAAGAAAAAGAAAAATCCCACATTAAAACAAAGATCCACGTGAGTTGCCTTTGCCCACATTAGGAAGAGGCCAAAAAAAGGCATCATTTTAATTATTTTCTCCTCTTTGTGAGTCGCCTGTTGAGAATAAAACATACTCCCAGCAAGATGTTAACATCTCATTTCCAGTGCTGCTTGGGAGAGGGGACCAAATAAAAATAAATGGCTTCTACAATAAGACACATCATTCATCGTCAGCATGTAAAACGCAGTCATTAATCACAGGAGCAACCTACTTATTATGAGTAGTCAAGCACTGGCAATACAAATGGTTATAAAACAGGGGCTCCTTTCATAATTCCCTGCCCTCGTCTCTCAATAGTTTAGAGGATTAACCCTTTTACAACGAGGGATGGGCAAACTGGTTTTGCCTAATTCCAAACCAACCTGACATCATGGGTTCGAAAGTTCGACTTGAACTCAAATGTTATCGGCTGCAGTTTGTGCGCAGGGGAGACAGCGAGAAAGGGCTCGGGGAGGAAGAAAGGCAGGCTGTGAAAGAGCAAAGTGAAAAGCCCAGCAGGGCATGGACAGAATGAAAAGAGTCTATTAAAGTGTCCAAAGATGGATAAAAATTGCTAATGAACAAGCTGAAACACCTACAAAGTAATAAATGCAGCTCTGTCTAACACCTATGTTAACGTGATTTGTAGAGAAGCCTCTAAAATACAGATTTTAGTTGCAGTTAATTAATCCTCATGACAAGCACAGTTAAGCACAGGCAATCCCCACTGACCATATTACTCTGGGCTCCTCTTGCATTCCTTAGCAAAGGATTTTACAATACTTCACACGAGTCTCCACTGCAGAGCTCTCAGCTATTTCATGGGCTCTGCAAATTCACAAACTCCACTCGGGTGCCTCAACAACAGCGTGTCCCAAGCTACCAGCTACATGGGTGCTCAGCAGAACATGGTTCTATATTTGTGGTCTGATGCAATTCCATTGCTTTTTCTACACACCCAAATCTACTATTGACTTCTTCAATAAGAAGTGAGGACGGGGGACATCAAGAGGTACTGGGAAAAGCAATATTTGGACACAACCCGCAGCACACAAAGGGTTAAATTAGAGTTTAAAACACATAAGCCTCACTGTTTACTGACTGCTGTGAGGCATCTAAATGAAGAAAATTCTTGTGGAGAGAAACTAGATGAGGTATGTATTTGATTTTTCTTGCAACGTGCAAACTGGCCCCAGTTTAACCAGAGGCAATTGCTTTCCAAACACTTAAATTAACGTTGCTATCAACTGGACAAATACTTCCAATGTCGGTAGCAATTACTGGAGGCAAATGACCCACAATTGGCTTTGGGGAAAACAAACATTTTGAGAAGACAAATTAGAAATGTTCCTCACATTTGAAGCCACGTGCCAGGCAGCGGCAAAGAACACTTAGGTTTTAATTAATTAACAAAGCAGCAATAGGGAATAGCAGTTCTTCCATCACAACTGTTCTCAGATGTAAGAAACACGCACTGAAAACATCACGGGCATGACTGGTTTCAGGGGAAGTGAGCTACGTCCTGGTAAACCATCAGCAAGAAGTTAACGTCGTTGCAGATGTATTCAGGAACCCAGCACCAACTCTGCTTCCTAAGAAATATTAGGAGTTTTCCTGAGATATTTCCACTAAGGGGAATGCTTTTCTGCACTTGAAGCTGCCATCAAGGCACCATGATAAATGAAAGCTTTTTCGGTATCTTTCACTGTCCAAAAGGATTTTCTATCCTATCATTTACTACATGGAAGTACCATTCTTACTCTCTTATTTTCTTATTTTGCGGGTATATGCTCAGAGATGGAGACAGAGAAATACAATTAGCAGGTGAAACCATCACCTCTGCTTTTGTGTTTTGAAAGGTAATACCAAAGCTAAGATCACCAAGTTAATAAAAGTGAAAGAAATCGTGTCTCAGCTGCACTAAATACCAGTATTGGTGATTAGGTAACAGAAATGCTCATCTTCTAAAGAGTTGTGAACTGACTTTAATGTGTTTTTACAAGTTCTAATATGACTAATCATGCTAATGGTTGGACTTGATGATCCAGTGGGTCTTTTCCAACCTAGTGATTCTATGATTCTGTGTGCTAATATTATGGGAAAAAAAGGTGTGGATCACACAAATCAGTTTTTTTCAAACCTAGTAAAGCCACAGATGATCAATTAGAGCTATCAGGTTGTCCTCATTGCTTTCACAGTAGCATCTTCGTTTACTGGTGGGGAGGAAAACAGGTACTATTTTTTCCTGAGCTGAGAATGTGGCATAAAAATCCTATAGCAATGGTTAGCAAAGGTTTATTCCTTTTTCCACATTAACAGTTTCACCTTTCTCTGACGGACAGAAATTTCTGCTGCAAGCTCTTTAAAAAGAGTTGGTGGAAGTTTTTAATTGATCGTGCTTTGAATAGAAACACATGGGAAACAGAAAAGGATATAAAAATGGTGAAACAACCCTGAAAACCATGAAAGCACAAAAGGAAGTAGTTTGCCAGACTAAAAACCAAGTCTGTTTAGCCAGAGAAACAGTTCTGAAGACATTTCTGTGCTCCTGTGCTAGCGATGCAGGTGGTGAAATCAACCTTCTTCATCCCCACCCGCATCTCGTTTTCTGTCCTTCCGCTGCTCTGCAAACGTCCAGCACCTCCAGGCAGCGCAAACACCTCTCGCTGAGCTAGAGCGATGCCCTGAGTTAAAACACGGATCAGGCCTATCTTTCATTTTAAACACAGCTGCTTACAAAGACAGAAACCAAACCAACTTCCAGTCCTGCGCAGTCCTCTCGGTGCTTGGCATCGACTGGGAGGTCGCCTGTCTGTGGGGACAAATTCAGTGCACTCGGAGGGACTGGAATGACCCCAGTTAACAACTGTTTGCTACTGGAAGACCCTGAGGGACAATACTTGGGATACGGTGAGAGACCCTACGCCGCTGGACAAATACAAGCCAGGAAACCCAACACCTGCTAGCTCTGAGCTGCTCCGAACAGCTAGAGATGACTTTGCCCTGCTGGAAAAGGGACAGTGAGGGGAAATTCTGAGGGCAGAACAAAAAGGATCAATCCTCAATCTATAAAAGCAACTCCAACTGTCTTGCAGCAGGCCTGACTCACAATTTAAAAGATATTCTGACACCACCACCATAGGTTGTTAAACACATGAGCGTGCTTATAAATCCAACTTTTATCACGTAGGTTATTTCTCTTTAAATAATATTTGGGATGCTGTATTTGCCCATCTGAGGCAAGGATGGGCATTCAGCACCTCTGCAGTTCTGGGACTGGTGCATGCAGATTTTCAGCGGTTTGTGAGCTGATACTCACACAAGTAAGCTCTCTAAATCCTGACAATTAGATGAAACAACACTGCGATTTCAACAATCTCTTTCCAGTCATCTTTGCTGCCTCTCCTCATGCACTCACAAGCCAGCTATTCTCTGATGGACAGAAATACATGCACAGAGTCAACTGCCACGACACCTCCTCACTGCAGACGGGTGCTGCAGGGGTCTCCATCACTCATCCACCACAAAAAGTTAACAAATAAAATACCATCAGACGGGGATTTTATAAATGCTTTTGTTTCAATGTAATTGAAGCGCTAAACCACCTTATAATAATGTGCTTTTAAATGTTTACATTTAAGGCATAATTGAATTTGACTCATTTTGGCCCTGACCCAACTATGATTTAATTGACTTCAGTGGGAGTTGGATTGGGCTCTAAGTAATTTTAACGAAAATAATCCACCAATTGCTCCTCACCCACTTCATCAGACTCCTTCCCATCACTTACGATTGCCCTGTAATTTAATGCAACAAAGTGAAACCAACCCTTCTAACTTCTGGCATGGGTTCCCATCCCTCAGCAGAGAATCTCATTGCCATCCAGCAACCTGGACCAAACCTGATGAAGGAAAGCAACGAGCAGAAGGAGGAGAAGGAGGAGCAGACAGCAGAGATCCAAACTGCCTGGCACGTCCTCTATTGTTACAGAAACCTTCAAATATCAATCCGGTCCTCCACTTCTTAGTCACCAGGGGAACAAAATGAACGTTAGCAAAGCTGTCAAGAGGAGGTTCTGAACAAAACAGACAGAAGGGTGAAGTGGAGTGGATTCACAAACGCACGCAATCGTTTCGTGGCCAAAAAAATACCCACTTGCTTCAGACTTCTCACCACGATGTTGAATCAATTAGTACATCACTCATTTCTATTTCAGGGGGTTGATTCATATTTTTCCTCTTTGAGCCACAGGAATAAATGCAAGCCAGAGCGACAGGCTTTCCTGAAGACATCTAATGTTATGGAATTACATCTACTGCGTGCAAGCAGATACTTTCCATAAGAAAGTACCACCACTAATTTTGCTTCAAAGACGACAGGTTAATCTGTCATAAGAACCCCTATTTAAGTAACCACAAACATCTCGCACATGTCTCCCTGTCTTGTAAAAGAAAAGGAGATGCTGAGCCGGCAACATTCGCCCACGGTGCAGCAGGCCAACCATATCCTGGGCTGCATCCAAAGAACGTGGCCAGCAGGGAGAGGGAAGGGATTCTGCCCCTCTGTTCCTCTCTTGTGAGACCTCATCTGGAGTCCTGTGTCCAGTTCTGGAATCCTCAGCATAAGAAGGAGATGGAGCTGTTGGAACGGGTCCAGAGGAGGCTACAAAGATGATCTGAGGGCTGGAGCACCTTCCATACGAGGACAGGCTGAGAGAGTCGGGGTTGTTCAGCCTGGAGGAGAGAAGGCTCCAAGAAGACCTTCTAGTGACCTTCTAGTACCTGAAGGGACTACAAGAAAGCTGGGGAGGGACTGTTTAGAAAGGCTTGTGGTGATAGGATGAGGGGCAATGGGTATAAACTGGCGAGGGGCAGATTTATACTGGACATAAGGAGGAATTTCTTCACCATGAGTGGGGAGGTACTGGTCCAGGTTGCCCAGGGAAGTTGTGGCTGCCCCATCCCTGGAGGTGTTCAGGTTGGATGGAGCTTGTGCAGCCTGATCCAGTGGGAGGTGTCCCTGCCCATGGATGATCTTTAAGGTCCCTTCCAACCCAAACTGTTCTATGATTCTCTGGTTCAGGCTTCAACCCTCTGTGCTTACACAACAGTGCCTTGTTTTTAACGTACAAACGTAGGCAGCTGCACACAATATGTGGCAATAGGTACCTGTACAGTTGAAGCTACAGGGACCTGTTCTTGCTTCAACATCTGAGGATGGCTATTAAAATTTAATTTACATGAAATCCAACCTCTGCAAGATGAAATGCCAGTAAAAAAATATTTGATTTGCATCATCAGGAAGCCCAGCCATTAACTACCCTGTAGCTTGCAAGGTCATCATTAGTAGAAATCCAAAACCAAATGTTTAAAGACTACATGATGACTACATTGAAAACTCTCTTGATTTGAGGAAAACCCACCAAATAGTAGCGTGATTATCTGATTTACAGGGCAAATACAAAAGCTTCCAATTCAAATCCTCCTTTGCATGAGCCATCCTGTTGAAGTCAGCCAACTGACTACATGAATGAAAACCACTGGCATGTTAAAGAATTTACAAGATAAGACCTGAATGCGCACATCCAAAAACATTTTAAGGTCACCGTAAGGTTGTTGCTCTGAATCTCACAGAAAAAAAGAGCATTTGAATCTGCAAATTTTCTTTCATCACATTACAGGGAATTTTATTTTTTTTATATAAGAAATTCTGGAAAAGTGGCTTTTCTCCCTCCTTCAAGAAAAAAATGAATGTGATTTTTTAATACAATATTGAAATAAAAACAAATCAGATTTTGTCTGGGAGTTGTTAATTAAGGGTGGCCTTCTTTCAGGCTTTGTGTTTGAGAGAGCGCTCAAATATTCTGGAAACAAACACTGCCAAAACCATAGATTTATAGAAATCTTGTAAAGGGAAGACTGTCCTTTCCCACTGATATCTGTTAGGATATTCTCCTAGAAAATGTCTTGTTGTCTTTCAGAAAGCAATCTCTTCTTACTGAACAATATATATTTATGCTCTACAAAAGCGCCAACTCTGACTGCACAGAGCCGTCGAAACCAAGGAAATTAATTAGCATTGGGGTTTTTAAAAGAAGAGATGCTGGACTGCCTTTCCATGGGGCACCCTTCAGAGAGAAATTTCCACAGACAACTACCTGATGTTGACTCCAAGTACACTGCCACCCTCGTGAATTCTCACTAAGTCACTAAAAGCAGTATCAAACCTTTAGCATCCTCATGGAGCATGTTCTACCAGCATCACCCAGAGCCCACTGGATGTGTCCCCTCTGAGGGTTTGGACACGTTCAGAGGACACGTGAGAAGCAGCAAGGATAGAACCGCATTCGCAGCTCTGGGAAGCACTAATTGCAGTCGGAAGAGACTTGAACACCAGCACGGGGATCTACATCTGGGAGAACAGAGGATTATTTTGAGAAAGGCTGTTTTTCACCCTTCCCTTTCGTTACTGAAGTGGGTGCTGAGTATCCAAACACCTGTCCAAAATATCTGGAACTTGGTGTTCCTCTGAGCTGCATTGTGGCCAAGAGCAATGAGGAAAAAGATGCCAAGAATCAGTCAAAATGAAAAGTTACACAAGAGGAAGATGGAAAATATTAAGTATTTACTGTGTTAGTCAGTTCCTAACACCAACTCTCTATACACTTTTAAGACATCGTTAAAATGTAGCTTTGGGAATTTTACGTCGCTCATTTAGGGCTCTCAGTGAGATTCTCCTAGAGCACTGGGAACACAAGAAATCATAGATAACCGAGGAAGACAGGGGGAGAAATGCATCTCCAATATTTCTCCGGATGGTAATATTAATACAGCCTCATAATTTATTGCTACTAAGCCTAATCCATGCCCATCAGCAGGAGGCAGAACCCAGTCTGTGTCATCCGAGCGATGCTGTGCTGAGCTCTGCTCCCCGTTGAGTGACAGGGCACATCAGACATCTGTGTCCAGCTCCCATTAGCTCTTTCTCGTGATCCTACTCTGTCAGGGACTTACACAAATACAGCTGAGATCATCAACCAGGTCCTAAACTTTCCAAGGAACTATGAAAATGTTTGGCGGTAACTTCCTTTCATCAAAATTAGGGGGGAAGAAAGACAGTTTTGCAATACAGAAAGTAACTTTATCACTTTTCAAGTGTCTCATAGGAAAAAGGGAAAGCATTATAAAGCTTTGTTTCAGCCTTTAGAAGATAGGTTTTCAGTACTTATCCCAACTGAAGCATTTTGTCTGATCCGATTTCCACACCCAACTCCCCTTCTTTTTCAACTTTTAACTTGCCAAAATAAATCCAAACCATTTTCCTTCGCTCTGAACTCGAAACGACAATTGATCATTATTTCTTCGACCTACCAGCAAACCAAAACAATCCATTTTCTCACTATTCCTAGTGTTTTCGCTTTGCACTGGGGGGCACAGAAGTGACTTAAAGTCAGAAAAGCAGAGACTTCTCTCCATCATCCGGACCTGCTTTCAAAACTCCTGTCAATGTCAAATCCTTTCTGAAGATGCGCTCTGATCAACACATCGCCAAGACTATGATATAGTGACCTGTCCTTCACCGTCCTCTTCGCTGGAAGGGAAATGTAAGGCTCCATCCAAGACAAGAACAAATGCAGAATCTCCTTAGCTACTGCTTTGCCTTGTTCCCCGTAGCCAGCAAGCTGACTGGGAACTTCATAGAATCATAGAATCACCAGGTTGGAAGAAACCCACTGGTTCATCGAGTCCAACCATTCCTATCAATCACTAAATCATGCCCCTCAGCACCTCATCCACCCATCCCTTAAACACCTCCAGGGAAGGTGATTCAACCACCTCCTTGGGCTTCATACAAGCCACTGGCTCCAAACAGGCTCCCTTCTGTCTTTCCAGCTTCTCCAGTGAATATTCACACCCTTGCTCATTCCCTGCTGGGACCGAAGGCAGCAATGCTGGGGGGGGATTTATTCCACCAGACAAACATGGTTTTTCTTGCATTTTACAGCATCAAGATGAATAGAAGTCATTAAAATAGCCATCACAACAACTTGAGCGCTGTGGCTCTCTGTACTGCACGGTCCATCTCCATAAGCAAGGTCAGCAGGCTCCTCGCAAACCTCCAGCATCTCAGCCTTAACCAGGGTGCAGATAGACTTAAACTGCAAGCGGCAAGGCTTTAGAAAATAAGATGTAGGTGTCGGTTTGCCCAGTGGAATCCCACATTCATTAATATCTCCTATTACAGCATTCCTCTGCAATGCTTATTCATGCTTAACCACAACCACAATGCTGAGTCCTTTCCACAGTCAGTTTTATTGCAATTACCGGGATGTGATTTTCTGTTTAGTTCCATGGAGTTTGGCCCTTCATTAAGTTATTTCACTCGCTTTTAACTGTTCTGAGATACAGACAGCAAAATTCAGTCCCGATTCCAAATTTTTAGTACTTGGCATTGGAAATTGAACTTCAGAGCCAGATCCCCATGCCCAGTCTTCATGAGACCAGTTTTCATATTCCAACTCTGATCTGACTTTCCTTCTGAAGTTCTGCCTTTAATATTGGATCTAATCTGACAAAGAAAATGGACAGATACTTCTCCAAGTATATTGCTATTATTAGCCAAGCCCATTATTATCCCTCATATGCCACTACTTGGCATTTCTCAACTACATTTTACACTAAAGACATAAAAACAAACCAAAGCAGACACCCCCAAAAACACACAGCTCTTTAGATCTTGATTTTGTGCTCACTCTTCAGCAGTTACAGCTGAATCCTCTGTCAGAGACTGCAGCATTTATTCCATTTGCCTTGGCTGACAAGCTGCTCTCCAGCGTGATTGCTACAGAAAGGCTTTTTCTTGCAGGGCTAATGTGGACATGCAGCTATTTGGTTGAGAGTTTTGAGAAAACTCAACCTCTCCTGAGGCTGCAGCTGAATAAATCGTGGTACAGGAGCAGGGAGGCTGTCCCAACTGCACATTCTGGCTTCTCCAGGTTTCCAGAGGAGCGCTCCAAGAGATCAGCACAAGTGCGACAGCATCATATAGAATCAGAGAATCACCAGGTTGGAAGAGACCCACCAGATCATCGAGTCCAATCATTCCTATCAAACACTATCAAATCTTGTGGGATCTGTGTGCACAAACGGCATCACTGATTTATACACATTTATTGAGAATAACCAGAAGCACCCTAATACTGCATCAGAGACACTATAGAAGCAATGTTTTCTATTTTTTCAGGATAAATAGATTTCCTTTGCCATTTTGCCTTTCTTTTTGCTTTTAAACCATAGAAGCACACTGATCTTTGTAAGCTAAGCCAAATAAACACAAGGAATTTATAAAGGACCTATTTTTTTCATTCCATGCTTCTAGAGATAATCAGAAACCATCCCAAACAGTATTGCAGCAATGGAGATTTCCACACAGAGACACTGAGAGCTCTGCAGTTTAGGCTGGCACCCATCACTCTGCTGCCATATAAACAAGTGCACTCACTCTGGCCTGATTCCCTCAACACTTTGGGACACAGGTCTCGAATGGACCTCATGAGTCACCCAGTCCCAGCTCCTACCACCACCAGCACATGTTTGAGACACGTTGGTCCCCTGAGCACTCACTTCACACACCACAAAAGGGAGATTGAGGTGAGATCTTAGGCAGAAATGTTTTGCTGTGAGGGTGGGGAGGCCCTGGCCAAGGCCGTCCAGAGCAGTGGTGGCTGCTCCATCCCTGGAGGGGTTCAAGGCCAGGTGGGATGGGGTCTGGAGCCCCTGATCCAGTGGGAGGTGTCCCTGCCCATGGCAGGGGGTGGGACGGGGTGGTCTTTAAGGTCCCTTCACACTCAAACAATTCAATGATTCTATGAAGGCCAAAACTCTCTCCAACACCTTGTGACAGCAACGAGGACGCCTCAGCAACCCCTCACCTTCATCCTGAGGGATTGCAATTCCACCCCAGCTGACGAGAAGCTGGGCACACCAAGCCAGCCTGGTAGAAGGAATGCCCATAACTTCATATTTGCTTTATTTCATTGGATTAATCCAGCTGTTATGTTTCAGATAACATGCTTTGTATGGCGGGCATCTCATTTTTCCCTGCTTTGGGGCATACGCTACACGGATTCCCTTTTCCTTTCCCACAGCACCCTGCTTTCCCCCAGCAGCTCCGTAACACTATCCGTTCAATTTAAAGGTAAAAGGTTCAGCAAGTATTTGAGCCACAGGAATGGCATCCACCCCAGTTTTAAGGAATACCCAGAGCAAATCCAAACCTTGCCCACAGCGAGGCCTTTTCAAACAGAATCAGAAGGAATCTTGTTGTAAGGTCACACATAAAAACTGAGCTGTTTTAAGATGCAATAAATCTCCTTTCTCCCCATGGCTCCCTAAAAAGACTGACTGAGGACCAGGAATATCAAAGCTCACTCTTCATCGCACCAGCAGTGATTCCCCACCAGCCCCAGTGGCTGCAGGCATTACTGAGCTTAATCCAGAAAATATCAAATATACCAGGAAAATGACAGCTTGAAAAAAAATATTTGGGATAAGGAGTTCCCAATTTCACCATAAAATAAAACAGCAGAATACAGACAAAAGAACTGGAAAAGAAGAATTCCAGTTTCGAACAATTCCGCACTAGATACACTCCTACATTAAAATCTCAACTGCACAAATACTGAACAAGGTCTCAGCTGCAACCCCCTCAATCCAAAATAATAATTTCAAGGAACTAAGTTCTTTAATTGTTCATAATGTTCTTTAAAGGTAACATGTTCCACAGCCCAGCAAGCAGAGCAGCGAACTTTCAAAAAGACATAAACAAGCTGAGAAATTTGAGGTTAAGTCCACTTGCAGAAGCCGTGCCACTTTTAAACCTACGTGGAGCGATACAATTCCCCTTAACGCAACTCCCCTTATACACACGTAAACATTCCATATCAAAGCAACTAATTCTCTCAGAAGACAAGTAGACCCCCAGCAATTGAAGGATCTTTGTGCCTGTAAAACGACGTTCATGCAAGACGCTGGGTTTGTATCGCGGACCAAAGAGCAAGCGGCGCAATCCTACCCGAGATAGGTACCATGAAATACCTTGGTGTAGAATGGGAATAAATTACAGTGATGCTTATTGGGATTTAAGTTATAAATCACCAAGATAACTTCAAATTTGAGGCATTCTGATGAGCTCCAGAACAGAGAAATGAATACACAGCGTAGATAAGTAATTTGCCTAAGAACTTTGCTATAATAAACTGAAAACCCTTAAAAAGTTCTCTCTCGAAGAAGACAATGTGATTCTTTTGCATTCAGTCATCTTAATTTAATTGGGATAGAAATAAACTAGACATAAAAGACCAATATTGCTTGTTTTCAGTATACGAGGCTATCAATTCCACTGTCGCTAAGGATAACACAGCTCCCCCACACATCCCGGCTGTGACCACCCTAGGGTTTATTTTTCAAGCTATTTTAGTTTCTTCAATAACTATGAAACATTTCCAGTTTGGCCTCATAACATCATACACTGACAATGTCCTTGGGTTCTTTATCATGCCCGGAACTACAAATAAGTCATTTGGATTTTGAATGTATTGCTAAAGAAAGATTTCTTTAAATCTAGGAAACAAACCCGAATCGGTATAGATGGCTACAAATATTTTTGAATGTAAAATTGAAGAATAATATAAAGATATTTTGAAAGGGACTCTGAGAAAAGCAGCTGTCAGAAATCACTAGAGTGAACCACATTAACACTAATTATTACTTATACAAATTAATTACCTATGACATAATATGAAAAGCCAATAAAAATATAAATGTCAGGAAGCAAAATAATGTTTTCACTAAGTCATCACAATCCCAAAAGTCATAAATCAAAGGGATATTAACCACCAGCTGAAAATATTTCAGTTTAAATATCATTTTTTAATCACAATGGCCCCAAACTCGAGCTAGGGTTTGGTTACAGATTCAGTAATGAGCACAGCCTTGTTTATTTGGCTCAAAAAAAGCCACAATACACAGTCATGCACCGAATTTAAGGTAGTGATGGATCCTTTTCACAAGGAATTGCATTTTCTCCCCAAAGGAAAATGCTCGCTGGAGCTCATTCCAAGCTCTTCGCAACAGGAGCCTCCGCAGTGGGATCGGCGAGCTCCCAAATGCTCCTTACAAATGAACACCAGCCTTCAACTTCACAGTGCACGGGGGCCCGAACGCTCCCTCCGCTCCCGAACCCCTTTACTTATCAATTTTATTTCATCCCACTTCAGCAGCACCGTTTTAAATACCCAGTGTCTAATCGTAGGCTAAAGGAAAAACTATTTTCCTTTCAGTTAGCAACCCTTTTTTCTCCTCACTTAACGCAGGATGTCGTTAAACACGCGCACAACTGCAACGTCTTATATCTTTCAGCTCCAAATAAATCATAAAGGCGTATCAAGCTTCTTTGCCTTCACCCGAGATGAAAGCACTATTAACCCTTTCACCCAGGAAAACACCTACAAAACAGGACTCCTGACCTGGGATAAAGCCGTGCTGCTGCAGAGAAGTTCAGCTGAAGCAACTCATCACCCATTGCTGTTCCCAACACTCCGAGTCCCAGCCGTGATCATACTGGCAGGGGACATTTCTTTGATTTAGGTGAAGATTCAGTTCTTTCAGACCGCAAAGAAACTAAGCGTTTGCTCCCTTCCCGATTAACTCAAGAAACAAAGGGAACTCGGGCAGCAAGTTCAATGCCACAGTGCTGTATTTCTGTAGTCCTTGTTCCACAAGTGGTTTGGGTTTAATTTGGTTTGGTTTTTTTTTTTTTTTGGCTGCGTTTCTAATTAAAAAAAAAAAAATCGGATTTGCATTGGATATTTCTCAAATTCTTTCTTATTTCATTCTCTTTTGTGGTATTATCCATTTCTTAGATAATAACAGAACTTCCTCTTTCATAACAAACAAAAAAAATCCCATTACCTCATACATCTAGGACTTCAATTGAAGCTATAAACTTAGCAGGCTTACAATTTGGAAGCGTGGACTCTTGTAGCAGTTTCTTTTATGTTTTTAATCCCGCAAGCAAATCTCTCTGTACTTCCCTTCTCAAGCACTGCAACTCCACAAAGCTCGTTCCATCACAAGCAGGTGCTCACAATCCACCTTGACACATGGACAGGCCAGAGCTTGGACTAGAAACACAATCTTGAGGGCAAATTCATTAAAGAGCCCAGGCACAAAGAGAAATAAGGCTTTAATTGAACAGAAACCACCTAGAGTCATGATAGCATCACTCGAAATCCACTGCTGAATCACGAGAGGATTATTAATGGTTATTTAATGAATATATATTTGCCTTGCAAAGACAAGTTTTGCTGCACTTGACACAAAAACTTACTAAAAAAAGCCTTTTTCCGCCCCAAGGGGGTGAGGAGACTCAAAGAGCCACTGGGAATAGCCCCACCTATGAAAAATGCTGAGGATCCCTTTGCCCGAACGTGACATTCGGGTCGTGCGGTTTGATGCCGTCCATGCTTCTGGAGCTTGGTCAATATTCTGGTTAATTTTTTTTTTAATTAATTTATTTTTTTAACTCTAACACTTCTTCTTTCTGTACAGGAGACAACAGGCTTCTCTCTCCTCTCCCTGGTCTGAGGAAGCAGGCCACTGACCCCGGTGCGAGCCCGATCCAGCCCTCGCTGCGTAACCGTGCGCTGCCACACTCCGAAACCACTGGGGACTTTCATGCTTATTTTTGCCAAGCACAGAATTTTGCTGTCTACGCAGTAGCGAGGGATCAACTTAGAGAAATTCCCCTTGTCAGCAATATCTTGATTAACAACCCGATCTCCTGGTATAAAAATATGCCAGCGATTCATTAAAGAAACATAGAATAGTTTGGGTTGGAAGGGACCTTAAAGATCATTTAGTTCCAACCCCCAAAGAAGGCAAGGAACACCACACACAAATCTATCGGAGAAAATAAATGTTGAGTAAGGATCATACCATTGACAGAACTTCTTCCTAAAAGCTGGTCTTAATTGTGATCACTTCTGGATCTTTAATAATTAGCATTTACAAAATGAATATTGATGTTAAAGGAAGACTAAAGCTTGGGCCAAGGGTTTACCCCGCTCGTCAAACTCTTTAGGAACCTAACAGCCGGTTTTCTGTCAGCACAGCTCAATTAGGACCCAAAATGTTCCTTTTTATTTACACTCAGCTAAGCGTTGAAACCAAAACACCAAACCGAAGCCAAAATGCAAGCTTTGAATTATAAACCACAACTTAATAGAAGTTGAAGATGAACATTTACAGGAAAGAAAAAGGACAAATAGATTTTTATGACCTTGAAACATTTTTTTTACCAGAAAAATATATCCTTTACAAATATTTTTCAGTAGTTCAGATTCTGTGAAGCATGTATTTTTAAGTTTCGGTGTCATCATCTGATTCTCTTATGACACCGGGTGTCACATTGGAAGCGAGGCCTTGTGGGACAAATACAAATTGGGAAAACTGTTTCACTAGAAAAAAGAAGGATTTTTCTTTAAAGCTGAAATGCATTATGAGTTTTGTTTTGGTTTTTTGTGTGGTTTTTTTTAACATGGATTTTTTAAATCTGACATTACACCAATCTGTTTGCAAGATTTAGTAACGCTCGTAGCCCAGACCCAGCCGCTCCTTTTGCTGGATTTAAACCTGGGACAGAGCTCGCTTTGGGTTTATTTATTTATTTGTGATGTCTGCCTGCAAAGCCATCAGAGCTGATTCCACATCACCTCTGCTGGAAACAGCCTCGCTTCTTGTGGAGGAGAAGAGAATTTAGGGTAGGAAGCTCTGTATTTAAGTAGCATTTTTTCTCTTTTTTTTTTGGATTCTTTATTAACTTCCTTGCGGTTCTGCAGATGGAAACAAAACGCAATGATGTGAGTGAGCTCTCGGAAGGCCTGTGTTCCCATTCCCTCTGCATCCCTGGCACTGGATCTGGGATCACTCTGAGGAAGACGAGGGCTGTATCCTAGGGGAGCAACTGGACATTTAAGAGACATCCTCCTCCCCTACAGATTTAACAAGCATTCTCCCCCTTCCCTGGAGAAGGGGGGCAGATTCTCTCTTAATTTCTTTGCAGTCCTGCAGATGGCAACGAAGCCCAACAGAGCAAGTTCCCATTCCCTCTGGACATTAGGAAAAAATTTTTCACGGAAAAGGTCATTGGGCAGTGGCAGAAGCCGCTCAGGGAGGAGGTAGAGTCACCTTCCCTGGACGGGTGGACGAGGTGCTGAGGGATATGGTTTAGTGTTTGATAGGAACGGTTGGACTCGATGATCCGGTGGGTCTCTTCCAACCTGGTTATTCTGTGATTCTGTGATTCAATATCCCCGGCACTGGATCTGGGATTGCCCTGAGGGCTGCATCCCAGGAAGAGCAATTGGACATTTAGAGGCATCCTTCTCCCTCTTCCCTGGAGAATTAGCAGATTTAAATAGCTTTTTCCACACACACCCCCCGTGTTATTTTTGATTCCCTATTAATTTCTTTGCAGTTCTGCAGATGGCAGTGAAACCCGATGGTGCAAGCGAGCTCTTGAAAGGCCTGTGTTCCCATTCCCTTTGCATCCCTGGCACTGCATCTGGGATTGCCCCAGGAAGACGAGGGCTGCATCCCAGGGGAGCAACTGGACATTTAGAGCCATCCTCCTTCCCTTAACAAACATCCTTCTCATTCCCTGGAAATTTAACAGACTTAAAATAGCAGTTTTTTCCTCTTTTAGGGGGGCATGTGGGGTCCTCTATCGATTTCTTTGCAGTTCTGCAGATGGAAAGTAAAACCTGACAGTGAGAGTGAGCGAGCTCCCGTCCCCTCTGCATCCCTGGCGCTGGATCTGGGATGGCCCTGCGGAAGACGAGGGCTGCATCCCACTACTGTATCCTGGGGGAAGCATTGAGGAGACATTCTCCTTATTCCCTGGAGATTTAATAGATTTAAATAGCTTTTTCCCCTCTTTTTTTTTTTTTTTTTTGGGGGGGGGGGCAGTTCTCTGGAGATTTAATTGAATAAAATAGCTTTCCCCCGTCAAAAAGAGGGGATTCTCTATAAATTTCTTTGCAGTTCCGCAGATGGAAACAAAATCCGATGGTGCAAGCGAGCTCTCAGAAGGCCTTGCGTTCCCATTCCCTCTGTATCCCTAGCACTGGATCTGGGGGGGGATCACCCTAAGGAAGACAAGGGCTGCATCCCAGGGGAGCAACTGGACATTTAGAGGCATCCTCTTCCCTGGAGATTTAACAGATTTAAAGCAGCGGGGTTTTCTCTGTTTTTTGAGGGGGGATTCTCTATTAATTTCTTCGCAGTTTTGCAGCTGGTAAGTAAACCCGATGGTGCGAGTCAGGAGCACCCATTCCCTCTGTATCCCTGGCACTTAATCTGGAGGGGTATCACCCTAAGGAAGACAAGGGCTGCATCCCAGGGGAGCCACTGGACAGTTAGAGGCATCCTCCTTCCCTGGAGATTTCACAGATTTAAAACAGCGGGGGGTTTTTATCTATGGGGTTTTTTTTTTGGGGGGGGGGGGGGGGGGGATTCTCTATTAATTGCTTTGCAGTTTTGCAGCTGGAAAGTAAACCCGATGGCGCGAGGAGCTCCCGTTCCCTCTGTATCCCTGGCTCTGGACCCGGGAGGGCGAGGGCTGCATCCCAGGGGAGCCACTGGACATTTAGAGGCATCCTCCTTCCCTGGAGATTTCACAGATTTAAAACAGCAGGTTTTTTTGTTTCTTATTTTGCGGGGGGGGGGGGGGGTGGGGTGGGTGGTTCTCTATCAGTTCCTTTGCAGTTCTGCAGCTGGAAAGTAAACCCGGTGGTGCGAGCATCCCTGGCTCTGGAGCCGGGAGGGCGAGGGCTGCATCCCAGCGCCGCATCCCTTGGGGAGCGTCTGAGCATCCTCCCTCTCCGGAGTTTTAACGCACACCCCGCCCTTTCCACGGGCATCGACCAGACTCAGCGCTCATCCCGGAGACGGAACAGCCACCGCCGCGTTCCCTGGGGGTGTCAGGAGCGGGATGAGCCCCCCCCCCCCCTCCCTTCTCCCCTCTCCCCGGGATGGGCTCGGGATGCACTTACCGGCGCAGGAGCGCAGCGGCTTGGGGCGCACGAGCAGCGCGGGGCAAAGGGAGCAGAGGGAAAGTTTCCCCAAGTAATCGCAGGTCTCCTTGGCCAGGATCTCGTCGATCATGAAGGTTTTGTAGCGCCTCCTGCCCTGCCGGGGCCGGCCGGGGGGCTGCGGGCAGTGCATGGTGGCCGGGCGCTCCGCGGCCGCGGGGCTCTCGCTGCCCCCCGCGCATCGGGCCCCGCCCGCCGCGCTCCCTCCGCCCCGCTCTATAAACCCCAGCGCCGCGGCTCTTCGGGGACGGCCCGGCTGTCAATCAGCGAGCCCCGCGGCTCCCGGCGAGCAGCGCTGCTCCCCCGCGCCGCCTGGGAGGATCCCGGCCCTCTCCCCTCCCTGCGCGCTATTTTAAGATACCGGCCTCTGCGTCTTTCTCTTTCTTCTCTCTCCTTTTTTTTTTTTTTTTTTTTTTTCTCGGACTGGAAAAGCTCCAGATTAGGGCTGGATGTTTTTTTTTCCCCCTCCTTTCCTCCCCCTTCAGGCCGTAATTAGTTTAAAAAATTAAAAGTGCTCGCTTCAGTCGCCGTCGCACCTATTCCCAAGAGCTGGAAAGGCTCCACAATAGGGCCGGGGACTCTTTTGCCTCCTTTCTTCCCTCCCCGGCCCGCAATTAGTTTAAAAAATTAAAAATGCCTCTTCTCCAGCCTTTGCGGCTCGCACTGATGGCCATCGCACCTATTCCCAGGAACTGGAAAGGCTCCAGACCTGGGCTGGATACATTTTTCCCCTCCTTTCTTCCCCCCTCTCTTCCTTCCCCAGCCTGAAATTACTTTAAAAAATTAAAAGTGCCTCTTCTCCAGCCTCTGCGGCTCACACTGATGGCCATCGCACCTATTCCCAAGAACTGGAAAGGCTCCAGATCTGGGCTGGATTTTTTTTTTTCCTCTTCCTTTCTTCCCCCTTTCTTCCCTCCCCAGCCTGCAATTAGCTTAAAAAATTAAAAGCGCCTCTTCTCCAGCCCTTGCAGCTCGCTCCGATCACCATCACACCTACTCCCCAAAATAAGAAAGGCTCTAGATCTGAGCTCGATATTTTTTTTTCACTCCTTTCTTTCCCCCCTCTTTCCTCCCCAGGCTGTAATTAGTTTCAAAAATTCAAGCGCCTCTTCGCCAGCCTTGTGGCTCGCACTGATCACCATCACACCTATTCCCAAGAACTGGAAAGGCTCCAGATTAGGGCTGGATTTTTCCCCCCCTCCCCTCCTTACTTCCCCCCTCTCCTTCAGCTGGTAATTAGTTAAACAAAAATTTAAAGTGCCTCTTCCCGAGCCCCTGTAGCTTGCTCAGATCAGCATCAAATCTATTCCCCGGTCGCAAAGTGCTGGAAAGCGGTGGCGGAGCGGGGCAAATACTATTTTTAGGTGCCTGGCTGAAGCCAGCGCTGCCTTCTCCGGAGCTGCGTTACTCAGGCCCTGGGCTGCTTGCACAGCCCGAGATCATTTACTGGTGGATCGCTGCTTATTCCAGCTGGATTTGTGCAAAGATGAGCTTTGAGCCCCTTCTGCCGAGGACAGACCCCACGCAGCCACTGGTGGGACACGGGTACCAAGTTTCCCTGCTCCACCAAGCTCTGTGGCCCTGGAGAGCTGCTCCCAAAGGGGATTTCAACCTGCTCAGACACCACAGTGCACCCTGTTTGCACAGAAATCGCTGGGACACCTCACTCAGGGGAAGGCGTTTTGGGAGGAGTCCTCCCGATGAACCGGTTGCTGCGTGGTTTTCCAGAAACCACAGCCAGCTCGCAGCTACTTGTGGCCGCAGACTTTAAATGGCTCTTTATGGCTTGTTATGGAGATGCGCCATCCCCCCAAAAATTACCTGTAGGCTTCATACGTGGACTTAAATATAATCTGCAAAATGCTATCAGCCACCCATTAGTTTGGATGCTTTGATGATCCAAATGGCAGCAAACTCTGGTTTTACTACTGGAAAACTCAGCCTTTTTTTTTTTTTTTTTTTGCAGAAGGCAACAACCAACTCAAGCTCTCAGAAACAACTTGAGTAACTTTTGTTTTGATCTATATTTTCAAAAGCCCTAAAAAATCTGTAAACTATAACTATTTCTAATCTCTTTTGTAAAAGCACCATTTCTTTTTCAATTACAAGTGTCACTTGGCTTTATCTCCAGAGATACATTTGCTGATCTGAAGAGCCCTAAAACCAGAAAAAGATACTCACATTGTCCACACGCTCTCAAAACTGGAAGGCAGACGCAAGGAAATGCAATACTTTCGATCTATCTTTCCAACTTTATTTTTTTCTTAAAAGCTCATTAAAAAAATATTGCAGAGCAGGTAATACTAAACCAAAGATAAAACAAAGTGTTTTGCTCGCTGAGCTGTTGGAATGACATTCTCATTTAAACTAAATCGGTTGGAAATGGTTTTAATTCTTTTTGTTTTGAGAAACTGAAGTGATCTTACAAACAGGAATTTAACTTGAACAACCACTAAGGAGGTCAAGGGCTTTTCCTCCTCGATGATATCACTACTTTTAAATTACTTAAACTGTTGCTAAACAAAGGACAAATATTTAAGGAGATTTACCGATGAAAGTAGCTTTATGAATACTCGCTTCTTAAATCAGACATAAAATATTTTAGGAACGTACTTTCATAATTTTGCTGATTTTTCAGACCTTTTTTTTTTTTTTTCCAAGCAAGTAAAATAATTACCAGTAACTTTAACTCAAGCAACTGCTGCTTGCTGGCAATTACTGCAAAGAATATTTCTGAAGCAACGCTACTGACTGAAATCCCCGACAGCAGAAACCAGCAGCCATCGGCATTCCACCCTGTGTTTCCTCGGTGGCCGGGCAGTAGCTGCAGCCCCCCCTGCCCCCTCTCCAAACTCATTCTGCATTTACTGGCTTTGCAAAACCTGCCTAGACACAACAGAGGGATGTTTCCTAAACTGAGAGTGCAATCGAGGTGCTGGAAATCAAAGTCTTCCATGGTCCCGACTAGATCCAGCCCAGAAATCAAGAGAGGAAGAAAACCATCAGCTCTCTTAACTCACACACAACTGACCGCAACGCAAGAGTCTCTGCTTGCCTTAAAATAATTCTTTCTTGCATCCAAAGGGCTGAATATCCAGGGATTGGGGCTGGCATCACCACCCGTGCTTGGGAAACTCTACTGCCCTCACCAAAGCCCGAGGAGGTGAACGGGCAAGTGGGATTACAGTACCCTGGGGCATCTCTGGAAACCTTATTTCTTTTAGAAAAAAAAAAAAAAAAAAAGAAAAAAAGAGTGGCCAGAGTAATAGGGTGGGTTCTGTCTTATGAAACACACCCGGGCTGTCAGTCAAAAAAGGGTGCTTTGGTCAGGAATAATCAGGGGTTTTGTTTCCAACATTAATGAAGTGGCTGGAATAGCAAACATCTGCCAAGGGGACTCAAACCCCGAGCAGCTGTTGGAGCCCCCAGTGCTCTCCCCACGTAGGGCAGCCCCGCTGAGAAGTGCTTCTCCCTGAGGTTTCGCTAGGAGTGGAGAAATGGGAGGGTGGGAAGCACAAGGCGTGTTAGGGAAGGTTCAGAGGGCAGAAGACTCGACGCGGTTTGTGTGCGTGAGCCCAGCACCTGCACTCCACAAAGAGCAAGTTAGCAGGGTCTCAAAACAGCCCCTTTTCCAAGAGAGAAGGGGGAATTGATCCCAGGGACGCAACCCTGCCATTCACGGAGTGAAGCTATTTCGTGTGCGCCAGAATCGGGGAGGAAAACGGCGCTGTTTGAGCTTGTCAGCCAGCAACGGGTTGGGAGGGATGAAGAGTGGTGAGCTCAACCCTCCACCAGATTGCTGAGAGGAGATCCTCCAGGAGGGCAGCCACATTCCAGTAGGAAAAATAGGGCAGGAGGCTTTCTGAATGAGGGTTTCTGGAGGCTATTTTTTTTTTTTTTTCTAAATTTGGAGACAATTTATGCTACCAGGCACTTTCCATGCAGCACTGGAACCTCACTGATGCTGTGCACCTTAGAAAAATTGCCAGGTTAGACATGCTTAATCCCAGCAGTGACATTAGATGCTGATTAAGGCCATAAGAATTAAGCTGCTACAGTATAACCAAATTTGTTATTTATGTAATACCCAACCACCTCGCTCTGCTGAGGAAAAGTTACCTGGTTCTGATTATTGGCCTCTGTATTTGTATGTTGTTTAACCCACTGGGGTCATTTTCCTATGGAGAGGAATTCTGCCTTGTAGGTTTTCAGCTCACTAGTTCTCACATTAAAGAATTTTAAATGCAAAAAAATCTATCTTTTTTCCTGCCCATTCTGTCAAAATAACTGCCAAAACCTTAAGGTGCACTGGGTCTTGTTCTGAATTTCTTTTTCTTTATCAAAAGGTCAAAGATACCTTTTGCAAGCCCCCTTGCCATTTTTAATCCTAGAAAAGTCCTTTTTCCAGTGAAACCCAACGACCTTTGAAAATAGATACACAGACATAAGCAACCCAGTTAAACACCAGCACTCTGATCTTAAGTGCGGGCCTTTCTCAGCATGACATTGGGCTTGATATCTGATCCAAAATAGAAAAATCAAATGTGTGGCTGCAAACAGGGAGGCACAACTTGGGTTAGGGTTTCGCTCCAGGGTAGAGCAAACCCAGAAGCTTTGTCCTCTCACTGTGAAAGGCATCGGTGCTTCAATGTCCCTTTGAGTGAAAGATCTCAGCATCCATCCCATGTAAGTAAAGTGGGTTTCTAGTATCTGCCTGATGCCAGCGAAAACAAAATTAGAACTGGGTGTGACCAGCAGGTCCAGGGAGGTTCTTCTCCCTCTGTACTCAGCGCTGGTGAGACCGCACCTCGAATCCGGTGTTCAATTCTGGCCCCTCACCACAAGAAGGATGTTGAGGCTCTGGAGCGAGTCCAGAGAAGAGCAACGAAGCTGGGGAAGGGGCTGGAGAACAGGCCTTATGAGGAGCGGCTGAGAGAGCTGGGGGTGTTTAGCCTGGAGAAGAGGAGGCTGAGGGGAGAGCTCATTGCTCCCTCCAACTACCTGAAAGGAGGTTGTGGAGAGGAGGGAGCTGGGCTCTTCTCCCAAGTGACAGGAGACAGGACGAGAGGGAATGGACTCAAGCTCCACCAGGGGAGGTTCAGGCTGAACATTAGGAAACATTTTTTCACAGAAAGGGTCATTAGTCCCTGGCAGAGGCTGCCCAGGGAGGGGGTTGAGTCCCCTTCCCTGGAGGGGTTTAAGGGACGGGTGGACGAGGTGCTGAGGGATAATGGGTTAGTGACTGATGGGAGTGGTTGGACTCGATGATCTGATGGGTCTTTTCCAACCCGGTGATTTTATGATTCTATGATAAAATCTCCCCATATGTGCACCCGTAAGATAAACCCAGTGAGCCAGTTGAGTTCTCTACATTCTCCTGATAGAAATGCTCTTTGAGAGAGCAAGTCAGGCACCTCTGAGCAGGGTCTTTCTCCCCAGTCTCCTGGAAAGCCACCATAAAAGCAGGATCCCATCATGGGATGGAAGAGAAACCAAAGCATTTGTTGACTCTGATCTTTACTTTGGCCTCTTTGCCGATGGCCAGATGGTACCACCGGGCACCGAAGCGTGCGATGCAGTAGAATTCTCAGAGCACTGAGGTAATTACACATGCTTATGTGCTCCACTGGCTTCAGGGAGGCTGTCACTTCCAACTTATTTTTACAAGCGAATTTCATCCCTGGCCTAAGTGACTGCAGAACTGGACTGCTCCAAGTCCAGCAGTTTTGCTGGAATTTCTTTTCCAGGTCCCAGAGTGACAGAGCCTGCCTCAAATCCTCACCATTACATTACTTCTCCTGTCACCTTTAAATCTGCCTGCAGCCGCTTTGGGTGTCAACAGATCTCACTGTGCCTGACTCATTCTCCTCGTATTCCCCCTACCTCACTGTGGTGATGCAGCACTTGTGTGGTCCAAACAAGCCCTGGCTTCATCCCTTAATGGACAAACCTTGGTTTATGGCATCAGCGCTACAGAATAGCTCTTGACAGAATAAACCAAGGCTCGAGTTACTTACTTCAATAAAATTATACTGAAAGTTGAACTATATTTCAGGACAACTTTGTTGCATTTCTTGCTCTGCCATAAGCCTTGAAACGAATCTCCCCTGCTTAGGGCCAACTTAGAATCATCTAGAAATAGAGTATAATGGTATTTACCATGTGAATGAAGACATTGCCTGGTCCTCAACTTAGCGAGGATGTGCTGCTTTGAAGTACAGCTAATCATTATTTGTATTAGTGCTGATAGGCTCAGAAAGATTGTAAAGTCCCTTAGAAAGAGGATCTACCTGCAGAGAACCAGAGACAGGCTTCCTCTGTCAACCCTCAGGAGAGAAGCCAGACTTTGCTCAACATCATGTACTCTCCATGCAGAAAGCAATCTAAACCCCAGTATTTTCCTCCAGAGACCTCATTACCCCTCCCCAACAGCACTGTCCTGATAATTTTCCAGTCTTTGCACGAGACCTGAGCAGCTTCTCCTTTCCTAGTCTCTCTTGCTACCAAAACCCAAAGGTCCTGCCCATGGCAGTGGTGGTTGGAGTGGTTTCTGTGAGCTCGGCAGGGGCGGTGCCGTGTCACTACGCACATACCAAACCAGATAGAATAAATCATTATGAATCCTGAGAGACACTCACCAGCAGAACTGAAAGCATTTGGAGAGAATTTTATGGGGTGGCTCTGATTGTATAGATACCACCACGTACACCAGAGCTGACGCCAAGACATATATGCCATCTCTCAGCAAGCAGAGATATGTTTTTTCATGCTATAGCTAAGAGGCTAGAATCCAGACTTGCAAACTAGGGTTAAGGACTTGGGGAGTGGCAACCAGGAATGCGAAGGAGCATTCTGTGTCATTCTGAGCCATAAAACACAGCGATGGGACTTGCTGTGGAGCAACTGTAGTAGAACATACCAGTCAGACACGGGCTCACTGCTAAGGAAGAAAAGAGTTCTGGAGAATATCACTAAAGGCAACTGTTCCTGCTGCTGTCCTAAGCACAGCATGCGAGGGTCCACCTCTGCATCAGCCTACACATTGCTGTCCTCTCCAGGATACCAGTAAAAACCAGACACATCTATTTCAATAAGGCCAAAGTAACAAAAATCTTATTTAACCCACTTTCCTAGAGGAACTGGAGCTAACAGTAAGGGGAATCATCCGATCTCATGAGAATGAAAGTGCTTGGAATTGGAGTATCTCAAAGCTCCCCCAGTTTTTGGCATGGAAGTCTTCCCAAATCTAACTCTACTTCACTCCTTAATCCATACTCTAGCCTAATTTTGATGTGAACACTCACTGCTTCATCCAGATTTGCTTAAGGCCAATTATTTTTCGCACAAGGCTTGCTTAATCTCTGCCAAGCTGGATGGTAGCATGTTAAAAAAGGAAAAATCAAAATATTTCCAACTCCCATTAAAGTAGTCAGGATGTTTTGGTGTTCTGTGACTGATGCTTTATTCATTGTTCACAAGGATTATATCTGTTTTCTTTTTTCTTTACAAGACAATTTACCTGAGAGGAGAGAATAAAACAGATCCCAAACCAATAGACCAGAAGAATATCTCCAGTCTCCATAGAGACACTAGAAAAACACCATGATCATGTGAGTCGTATACAAGAAGCCTATTCATACCAGAATGGGTGGTGTTTGAGGACATTAAGTAATTTTGACTATCTGCCACTATCTCAGCCTGCAAGAAGTCCAGAGGGAGTGACTGATGCCATCAATACTGATCTTTGCACATGGTTTCTAGACAGCCTTCACCATTCTGGGCTCTGCAGACCCCAAGTCCAAACCTGCAGATGGATCTTAGTGCAGCCATTTGAAAGAAACCCAACACCATCATCCCCAGATAGAGCCCAGATGCCACGTCCCCTACACAAATCACTTGGGTCTCCCTTCCCAAGCAGGACACACAGTCTGGTATTGCCTACAAGATCCCAGCTACCACAGAGCCCCACAAAAGCCCAGATCTCACTCTTCACACGCCCAGACACCACACTCTACAATTACGTGGTGTAGGTAGACTTGCACTTAATTAATAAAAGGACAAACGAGGAGAGACGAGGGCTCTGGGTTTTGATAAATGACAGAGTACACTAGAACACATTGGAGCACGGTTGGGTCCCCAGGTTTCACAGGTAAGGCTGGGACCTTCATTGCCTAACGCAAAGAGAAGGGCAGAGAGATTTCCAAGAAGCAGAGCCTGATCATGGCTATAAATATATTTATTCTTTCTAAACAAGGAAAGAGCAAAACCTCAGCTGCAGTGAAAAAACCCTCTCCAGAGGAGCTGGACAAGTTTTCTCTTCTGTGATAGCCCCCACACAAGCGAAGGGCTGCCTGTTGCCTAGAAGCCAGCCAAGGCATGGTTTGGTGCTTGAAACACAGAGGAGTCTCCCTCCTGTTTATAAGTACCTAATTTGGCTACCTGTGATGCTCAGCGTCCTCCCTAGACTTGCCAAAACCTCTGCATAAGCTCCTGCCCGTGGAAGAGTAGGAACTGGTTTCATGGCCAGAGTTGAGTTAGCCATTCCCAGGAGGGTCTGTTGCCCAGGATGCAGCAGTTGGTGTTTCAACATTAGCTAGGAACCAGCGCACAGCTAAAAAAAGGATTCAGGGGGACTCTGCGTAGAGAGCTGGGCAGCCTGCAGTATACTCGGGGTTCATCAGCCCCACCTCAAAACTACTTGAAACACTGAAACCCTTAAAGCAGCCATGGATTTGGCCTTGAAGAATGACCTGCCTGCACCAGTGCTGTTCTGGAAGCAAATCTGTCACACTCTGGATTGCTCAACGGCAGCCAAGGAGCCCACAGGAACCTGAAATCAATGAGGTTGTGCCACTGTTCACCTCCAAAGAAGGTTCTGCCTCAGTTCCCTTCTGTTTGCTGCAACACAGAAAGGGTCACAGAAATTTTCCATGGAATTTTTCATGGAAAGGGACATTGGGCACTGGAACAGGCTGCCCAGGGAGGGGGTTGAGTCACCTTCCCTGGAGGGGTTTAAGGGACGGGTGGATGAGGTGCTGAGGGACATGGTTTAGTGATTGATAGGAATGGTTGGACTCAATGATCCAGTGGGTCTTTTCCAACCTGGTGATTCTGTGATTCTAACACATTTTTCAGCCAGAGCTTTTTGGATGCTCCCAGCTCCACGCAAGGACAAGCTCTGCCCTCAGCCTAGGGACCAGGCAAACCAGCCAGGACTCGTGAGGAACGGGGAGAAATCAACTATAATTCAATTGCCGTTCAGCATAATCAGGACATTAAAAGACACAGAGCTGTTAAGACCCTGGTGCCAACAGTTAAGCCACAGAGCTTTCACTGGGTTATCAATGTAAATGGGGGAGTAGGACATCAAACAACTGGTACACGCACCCAGTGCCCTTGCATTCAAAGAGAACCTTCAAACTGCTTGACTCACACGTCCCATGTTTCTGCCATCATCTCAGCTTTATGCTTCACCCCGAGCTGTTTCTCTTCTCACCATTACCTGTTTCCTTGCCTGCTCTCTGAAAAATGCTCTCAGCAGTCCTTTTCAGATGGCATTTTCAAAAGCATTAATCCCTCCTGCCAGGGACCTGGACAGTCCATGAGCCTCGAGCCTCCAATCACAGGCACAGTATCTCTCATTTGGGGCTTAACTCAGACTGCATAGATCTTGTTTGCAAGCAAGAGCTGCTCTCATTTCCCTTCCACCTGTTTCAAAGGGTTCCTAGGGTAGGTAATATCCCACTCCCAGCTTACTGCAGACAACAACAGCAGCAACTCAAGAGAATTTTAACACAGAAAAGAAAGCTCTCTAGACCGGCCCTGAAACCTTGTTCCTGCTACCTACTTCCTCTTCAGCATCTCATATTTTGCTCTGAAGCATCCCCTGCTATAAGGGGGGGAAAAAAGAGAGAAAAAAATAAAAAACATAACAGAAGCTCATCTTCCCCTTTTATAAGAAAGGGTGGGTGCCCATGCCCCCTGCATTTCCACCTGCAAGCACTAATTAGGGGTCATTGTGCTAAGTGCCTCTACATTTTAAGGGGATAGGAGAGTCTTAAAAAGACGTAGAATTGTTATAGTTGCTGGTTATACTGTGGTAATAATTCAGTGTTAATCTCAGATATTGGAAACAAAGTGCTCTAGCCATTAAAATATCTATGTATCTACATAGACTATGTTTCTTTGTGCAGCCTGATCGAGTAGATGATGTCCTTGCTTATTACAGGGAGGCTGGACTGGATGATCTTTAAGAGTGAGTTCCTTCCAACCCAAACTACTCTATGAACATATATTGGCTTAAAAGGATGCTCTAAAGAAAGAAGCCTGAGATCTTAAGGTAAGGAAATCTTATTGTAGGTCATGCTTTGTTATTTGGAATCATAGAATGGTTTGGGTTGAAAGGGGCCTTACAGATCATCCAGATCCAGCCCCCAGCCATGGGCAGGGACACCTCCCACTGGATCAGGAGCTCCAAGCCCAATCCAACCTGGCCTTGAACACCCCCAGGGATGGGGCAGCCACCACTCTTATCATGAAGTTCCTCCTTATGTCCAGTCTAAATCTGCCCCTCTCCAGTTTATCCCCATTGTCCCTCATCCTATCACTACAAGCCTCTGTAAACTGTCCTCCTCAGCTTTCTTGTAGCCTCTTCAGGTACTGGAAGGTGACTATAATGTCTCCTTTGAGGCTTCTCTTCTCCAGGCTGAACAACCCCAACTCTCTCAGCTTGTCCTCATATAGGAGCTGCTCCTTCATTCTAATTCTGAACTTCAAATAAATATATTTTTTAGCAATGACAGAAGAATATGCCAAGACTTAGTTTCTGAAGTCTCACCAGCTCCCAGGAAATTTTACTTTTGCAGCCATGGATCCCTATAGGTAGTAAAGGTCCTTTTGAGTCACAAGAGGACAGGGACTCCTCAGTCTTAATTCTCTGCCTTCTATTCTGTGCTTTTTACATTAAGGAAAATGTTTATTTATCACAGTTGTACACCTGAAGTCTAGAAGAATACTAAATGCGTAGGAAAATACAACCATTAAAATAGGTATGTAAATTGGTGTGTGGAAGGAGTCTCACAGAAAGCCTTCTAAGTGAGCAGAAAGATATGATTCAGCTGCAGCTAGAGATTAAACCAATTTCTCATAGTAACACACACTTCTTTTCAACTTATTACTATCACTTCATAGCTTGTTCATGATAATCAATACTGAAACAGCTTACTTCAGCCTGCTGTATTAGAGTGAGATGACTGCTCATAGAATCATAGAATGGGTTTTGCATTGGAAAAGACCTTTAAGATCATTGAGTCCAAGCATCAAACCAGCCCTGCTAAGGCCACCACTGGACCATGTCCCCAAGCGCACATCTACTTGCCTTTTAAACACCTCCATGGATGGTGACTCAACCACCACCCTGGGCAGCCTCTTCCAATGCTTGACAACCCTTTCAGTAAAGACATTCCCCCTAATATCCATCCTAAATCTCCCCTGGTGCATCTAGTACTGCTACTTTCACCTTCATCAGTCACTCAAAGTCCCCTTCGCTTAGTCTTCCGCTTAACACTTGCTTTTAGTTGCTATGTTTTTGCAGACTTGAGTGTGAAAACTCCCAAGGTCTTCCAGAATGTCAGGACTGTGAAGAGTTTAACAGATTAATCCTCTTCCACTGCCTGCGAATGATTACTCTGGTCCTGGATAAAGATTTGTCTTGTGATACAGATGAGGAAAAATTTGAGAATAATTACCAGGTAATTAGGTCTCCACAGTCCAGCTGTTCTCTTGGTTGAATGAGGGTAAGTAACTGGTTAATAATAGAGACCTGCTCTGAGCTTAGAGCAACATCTTTGTGAAAAGTTGCTCTTTTAAACCTCTAGTGTGATTTTTTTTTTCCATCTTTCTATATACAATAAAAGCACAACAATGACAACCTCGGCAGGGTGAAAGATGGTGACTTAAGATGTCCTGCTAAGCCACAAGTGGTTATTGGGAAAGGCAAAGAGCAGGTTAAAGGGTTTTCTGTTACTAATGGTTTTAAGCAAAACTGGTATGGCCACATTGCTACAAAATGCTCCTGTGTACAGCAGGAGCACAAACAGCTCTGCCATGTTCCGAAGGGCTCTCTTGATATCATAGAATCATAGAATCACCAGGTTGGAAGAAACCCACTGGATCATTGAGTCCAACCATTCCTATCAATCACTAACCCATGTCCCTCAGCACCTCATCCACCCGTCCCTTAAACCCCTCCAGGGAAGGTGACTCAACCACCTCCCTGGGCAGCTTCTGCCAGGGAACCATCACCCTTTCCGTGAAATTTTTTTTCCTGATGTCCAGCCTGAACCTCTCCTGGCGGAGCTTGAGGCCATTCCCTCTTGTCCTGTCCCCTGTCACTTGGGAGAAGAGCCCAGCTCCCTCCTCTCCACAACCTCCTTTCAGGTAGTTGTAGAGAGCAAGGAGGTCTCCCCTCAGCCTCCTCTTCTCCAGGCTGAACTTCAAGCAGAGAGCAGTTTTCTTCATCAAGTGCCCAGTTCTCACTTTGTACACACAACAGATCATGGTCTGGGATGAATCAGGCTGGTTCTATTTGCTTCTGCAGGGCTTGGTCAACTTATATTGGGAGATGCACGTCTCTTGGGTAAAGGTACCTGTTGTCAGTTGCTGTTTTCTGTCTCCTTCACAGAGGTTTTTGAGGTCCTGGTGCACTCAAGCAGTCTGCAGAGTGGGTAATGGTGGAGTCTTCCTGGGCTGGTGCTACCCCGCTGCACTCTACAAATAAATGCTTTCATCTCTACAATGAGCACTTATAACTGTTCTAAGTACGTGCAAATAGAAAAAGAAGAAGACAAAGATGATCTGAAAGGAAGTTGTGGAGAGGAGGGAGCTGGGCTCTTCTCCCAAGTGACAGGGGACAGGACGAGAGGGAATGGCCTCAAGCTCCACCAGGGGAGGTTCTGGCTGGACATTAGGCAACAATTTTTCACGGAAAGGGTCATTGGGCACAGGCAGAGGCTGCCCAGAGAGGGGGGTTGACTCACCTTCCCTGGAGGGGTTTAAGGGACGGGTGGACGAGGTGCTGAGGGACACGGTTTAGTGATTGATGGGAATGGTTGGACTCGATGATCTGGTGGGGCTCTTCCAACTGATTATTCTATGATTCTATGTTCTCAAAAGACAGCCTTACTGGAAGTCCTGGATGCTTTCTGACCTTACCACCCTGCTGCAAGCTCAGAGAGCAGCTTGTGGGCGAGAGTAATGGCAAATGTCTTCCATGAGAGACTTCAGTGGGATCTCCAGAGCCTTGTTTCCCACTGGAGTCACTGTGTCAGTGGTAGGTAAAGGTAGATCAGCACAGTTTCACTAATTTTTCACTAAAGGTAAGACTACTCATCAGCTGAGAATCCCTGTTCCACACACCCTGCTGCTAAATCTTGCCACTATCGTTGTGGTGGGTGCGGGCAGCCTGTGAGGTTCTAGTGAACCAGTCACCAAACCCCTTGGTTTGAGGAGACGGTTTGTCAGACACAAGGTGGTGTGTGCGGTTAGAACTGATAGCACCATCAACCCCCCCACGCTGGCCAAAGAAGCCAGAAAACAAATGTGCCTTTGGTCTGCTCTAGCCTCAGATGCCACCCAGCCCAAGTTCAAACATCCAGACAGGGCTGCTGTGTTCTCATAGCCGATTGACTCTCCCTTTTGCAAGTGTTGGGTCACAGACACATGGGTTATTCGTGTTAAAAGGCAGGCAACACAGCTCTTCCATAAAAGTCCAAGAGACAGACACATTAACCCCTGTAATCCCTTCCTGTGGTGCATATGACGCCACCTAGATTTATTAATTAAACCCTGTTATCCGGCGGCCACTGTCAATTAAGAGTTTCCTTGTAATGTGTATAACGAGGGCTCATTCATTAGCAAATGTTTCCATTACATGTAAGGCTATGAGTCTCTCTGAATACTCCTCTTCCCCAAAAAGAGGGATGGAATTCATTCGTGGTTTGAGATTCTGGGTGAAGGGAGAGGAAGGAGAAGTAAAAAGCGGGAGAGACAGACAATGGAGCTGTTGCTACACTGCACAACTAATAAATGACCATTGCTGTGCCCTGGGAAGACACGGTGGAATCCACAAACAGCTCTGTTTCAGGAGATGGATGAAACTCCTGGCTCTGCCACTTGCCAGCCCTGTGACCCCAGAAAAGTTGCAGCACACTCCTATCTTTTTTGACGCTGTTCTCTGCTGAGACAGCTCTCAGGAGAACTGCGCACACGACTGAAAAGAAGCAACCTTGCATGTTGGGTGGGCATTCTGATCAATCATTTTGATTGGTGGCCTCAGCCAACAAACTCTCCAGGTGGCCAACAGTGTTGAGGTCTAAAGTGTTGCTGGCTTAATTGCTCATTGCAAGATTTCTAGTGCTACCACTAGCTTCCTGAGTTATGCTACTAGAAACAGAATCACATCTCTGTCAGATAAACTCTGACTGCTGAGAAACCAAACCTCACAAGACCAGACAAAAAAGCACAAGACTCCTCTTTCAAGCAGCATCTGTAATAATAAAACCTTCATGATTTTAAATGAGTACTTCAAGTCCCCCCAGACCTGATTTTTAGATCACTGGTTTTTGGCAAAACTGATCTAATAGAATAATTAATCCTCTTTGAATATTACCAAGAGTTCTTTCCAGCAGCTGCCTCAAGAGAAAGGAGGAAAGGACTAACTGAATCCTAAGCTTTTAATAAGCACATGCCTGCCAGTTGTGCCAGAGCAGCTGCTGGGAGATGGAGCGACAGTTCCTCCTGCTGGCAAAATGTCCACTTGCAAGTCCTTTTTAAAAACAGGATTTAAATTAAAAAGTACTAAATATATTACAATAATCCAAGGCTGGGTTAAGGCTCCTTGTGAATAAAGCTCAAAGATAAATATGCCAGACAAATCACAACATTTCCATGTCAGGGAAAAAAGTAATCAAAGCCTGTCTGGAGATAACTGCCAAACGGGGGGTGCAGGGATAGGACAAGAGGGAACAGTTTTAGGCTGAAAAGGAGGAAATTGAGATGAGATTTTAGGAAGAAATGTTTTGCTATAAGGGTGAGGAGGTCCTGGCCCAGGTTGCCCAGGGAAGCTGTGGCTGCCCCATCCCTGGAGGTGTTCAAGGCCAGGTTGCATGGGGCTTGGAGCCCCTGATCCGGTGGGAGGTGTCCCTGCCCATGGCTGGGGGTGGAACTGGATGGGCTTTAAGGTTCCTTCCACTCCAAACCATTCTGTGGTTCACTCTATGATTCTATGAAATCACCAAAGGAATTGACTCAGCCCATAACTTGGCTAACTCAGCCCTGGTGTTGACATTATCAGTGCTGCAGTGGTGGTGACTCTTCGTCCAGTGATCTCAAAGCTTAACGTTTACTACACGGGCAAGAGCAAGGGAAGCCTCTTGTGGAGATTCTTTAGTTGCCAGGGACCAGTTGCAGAGCTTGGAAATAGACAGGGTGGAAATTTGGATGTGAGGCTGAAAAAGTTCCTGGGTGATGTCCATGTGTTGTTTGCTGCTTGTTGGAGCGCTGCTCTAGGCTGTTGCACGCCAGCCCCGGGGGAGCTGGATTGGCAGCAAATCCTGAAAGACTCCCACAGGAAAGCTTCGAGTCAGATGTTCCCCTCTCCCAGGTCCTCTGCAGCCAGACTGAGCGAATGAGCTGTTACCCTCGAGCACATGGAAAAGATGACCTTATCGAATCCAAATCACTGGGAAAAAGAGACAATGCCATCTGGCCACTTCTGAGAGCGCTGGAGACCATGCTGGCACTCTCTGAGGCAAGCTGTACACTCGCCCTTCCCCGCGCATTCTTGGGACATTTCTAATCATAACTGTGAACGGCATCCCGCGGTGCCTTCCTGGGATCACGTTCCCCTCTATAAATGCCCAATCCTGTGTCTGGAGGCAGCAGAGCTCCCACTGAACTCTGCTGAAACTGCCTGACCCACTACTGTCCAAGCTGGTATTTCACGGAGGGCCAATTAATTCAGTTTTTAATGAAATGTAACTTAGACTTTCAAAGTATCATCTATTCAAAGTTGCAATTTTTAAGGAAGCCGGTGAAAGGCAAGCAAAGATAGCGTTATGTATTCCTTGTCCTTTCTTCTGAATCGTTCTACAGTAACATATGTACATAATCAATTCTGCAGAACAAAAAATAGGATTATTTTACAAAGCCCACTTTACTTTTTTCTCTTTTTAGTATCGGCATGTTCACACAATTCAAAATGGATTGAAGTGATAACGAGTAACTCAGCACATGGCCCTGTCTGCTCAGTTTATTATCACGCATTCCTATCTGACTATCTAATCTAAGATGCTTTTAAAGGACCCATCATCAAAATACCTAAGTGCTGCCACAGGATCTAGTTACTAATCTTCAGGAAGAAGCCCTGGCTTTGCTGCAAAGTTGGAATAAACCCCCCTTAAATCTTTATGAAGCAAAAGGGCTTCAAAGCATACATGTATAAAACATAAAACTGTCTTTCTTGTGCCTCAGTCTGTGAGCACTCGACTCATGATGCAATGTAAAGCTATTGTTCTATCAGAAATGATGGTGTTATTTTACACTGCACGAGACCATGAGTCATTAAAACCACCTTGCACCACATCCAAGAAAATGGTTTATATTGGCCTGGGTTATTCATCGCTGTCTTTACCAGTTGGCTTTTCTTCGAGCATGTTTGAGTGACCTGCAAGCACCAGCAGATTCACTCTCAGCATCCACAGAGCACTCAGTGCTATCATTTCCTTCACAAGTACGGGATTGGAGGCAAAGAAGAGGGATGGGATTGTCTGGGGAAATAAGAGCGACTTTCAAGGCAATGCTCCAAATGCAGCCAGATGTCTTGTATCATAGTCCTTCCCAGGAGAATCTCTGCTCATCTACATAGAGACTTTTCCCCTGTCCCCTGACAAGACAAAGACAGGTTCAGCTGGGCCAAGTCAAATCTTAGCCAGTGCCTGCAGCCTTCTGCTCAAAGACGTTATCAGAACTCTGAAGGTGCAATAACCTCACAGCAACAGTGTTAGACAGACCTTGCTGCTTGCCAGGGAACAGAAGACAAGGGAATGAGCCTGGGACGAGTCTTTCATGCTTATTATAGAAACCATCTTGCTTAATTTTAGGCCTCTCCTTTCTTCTGCTCCTGTCTAGGTCACTACCAGCCTTATATTTGGTTTCTGCCTATCAGGAATACCAGGAATATCCTGCATATCTGTATTCCTGGATGGTTCTTCATCACAGACAGAAACAGGCTCACGAATCACATCCAGGTGTCCCAGAAAGAGAACAAGGAGGTTTCTCCTCCAACGCAGTCCACACGCAGTTCTCAGCTCCAAGTCAAAATAGTTTTACTAAAACCCCTCTAAAAATGGGAAGGAATTGTCCCCCTGGACTCAGCCTTGGTGAGGCCGCACCTTGAATCCTGTGTTCACTTTTGGGCCCCTCACCACAAGAAGGATGCTGAGGGGCTGAAGCATGTCCAGAGAAGAGCAACAGGGCTGGGGAAGGGGCTGGAGAACAAGGGTTATGGAGGAGCGGCTGAGAGAGCTGGGCTTGTTTATTTTGGAGAAGAGGAGGCTGGAGTGATGTGGGTGTTGGTCTCTTCTCCTAAGTAATGACTGATGAGATGAGAGGAAATGGATTCAAGGTTTAGACTGGGTATTAGGAAAAATTTGGTCCAATTTGGAGTTTAATTTGGTCATGGAAAGGGTTATCAGGCACTGGTAGAGGCCACCAAGGGCAGTGGTGGAGGTGTTCAACACACGTGTGGCCACGGCACTTCAGGACGTGGTTTAGTAGTCATGGTGAGGTTTGGCTAACGGCTGGACTTGATGTTTTTAGAGGTCTTTTCCAACCTTTATGATTCTATGATTCTACAAACTGTGGGTGAGTACAGTCTGATTTACAACTTCTGTGGGGACTGTCAGTTTGTAGCAGCAAATCTGCATCTAAAAGCTGGAGAACTGAAGCCAACTTCATTGTAATTGAAGTTGTACCCATGTTGCACTGGTATAACTACATTTCTCAAAAAAAGGTATTGAGATGGAGCTACCCAGTCTCTTCTGAAAGATGCCATGCCCTTTCTCCCACAGACAGAAATACAGCCCATGGTATCTGGACTCCAGCCCAGCCTTCTCTTCTCATTACTCAAGTCTCACTCCCTACCAGGCAGTAGCAATACATTCATAAAGATAAAGCTCACACCACAAAATTATCCAGACAGCTCAACACAGGTGTCCTTGAACTGCTCTGGTTAGTAATTTAGGGATGAAAACACCATCTTCAGAAAGGTATCCACGAAGCCTTCATTTGATGGCATCCTGAAACAGAGAACTCGCCCATCTGCTGAGACGTGTTACCACAAAATAACAGTTCAACAATTAATTTGAATGTGTTTGCCTTTAGTATCCAAGTACTGATTTAATAAGACCGCTCAGCATTTGATTTTGAATGTTACAACTTCTAGTAATTGTTTCGCTTTTTAGCTTGCTTATTTATTTGTTTGTTTGTTTGTTTGTTTGTTTGTTTGTTTGTTTGTTTTTAGCAAGGGTTTTTTAAAGAAACAGTATAGTTTTGCAGATTCTTACACAGAGCAGGTTAATCATCTATTAAAAAGCACACTGATGACTGGAACACCCAGCTTCACTCCTTGCCGGCACTGGGGTTCGCACTGCTGGGGCACCAGCTCAGGTACCAGAGGGAACAAGGATGAGCTGAGCTTTACAGATACAGTTCTCCACTCCCTACTACCCTGCTTTTCCAGCAGCAGCCACCAGACAGCAATCCTCCAGAGCAGAACCTCTTTGAGCCCAGAGCACTACCCAAAGCCCGGGAAATCTGGAAAATAAAAGACCAAAATGTCCCTGAGCCCTGCTGAAGAATTTTGGCTGGACTTCTGTACCATAATGTGCAAAATCACCACTCCATGCCTTTTTCTACCTCTCCTTTGTCTCTTTTCCCACTCTACTCTTATTACTAGTATAGCTCTTCTTATTTTGGAAAGTAATAGTTAGTTTTAATAGATCAGCACCCAGCCGGGATGAGGACCCCTTTGCTGTATGCTGAATCACTGTGCAATAAAAGGTGCCCCTTTCACCAAGATTTTACAATCTAATGTCATTCTGTTTCTCTGGGGGCACCCCCTCAGACGATACAACCCCCTCCCTACTCTAGCAGTACCACTGCAGAAGTTAAGGAGAACACTGGTCTCCACACACCTTGGTAAAACCGCCTGCCTGTTTCATACAATGTCACAGAATCGTTTGGGTTGGAAGGGACCTTAAAGTTCATCCAGCTTCCAAAATCTCCCATTGGATCAGGGGCTCCAAGCGCCATCCAACCTGGCCTTGAACACCTCCAGGGACGGGGCAGCCACGGCTTCTCTGGGCAGGTGGTTTGTGTAGTACAGGGAAGGGCTTGAATGAGCAGGAATATTGTTGCTTCTGGTACTCTTTCTCCTTTCTGCATTTTCTCATAATTTTATCATTACATTTGTTATTTTAATCTCAGCCTAGAAGTATCTGTGCTGGGATGGCCAAAAGAGGCATTTTGTGACACTGGGATTGAGTTCATGAACGGTCGTTCAAAAAAAATAATCAGCCATGTGAATCTTAGCAAATCAATCAGTTAAACCCCAGCCCTGGGAGATAGATGGAGAGGTGGCATCACCCTAAAATGAGGAAACTGGGAGAAGTGACTGCAGTCAGTATCAGAAAGGGCTTCTGGCTCCTGTGTTTGGAGTTCCCAGAGCTGCTTTCCCTCTGCATAGAGAGCTCCTCCAGGATGCCAAGCCCATGATCTCCATTGCAAGTCATCCTCCTGCTCTGCAATATTGGTGGAGTCTTAACTGCTCTAAACTCACTGTCCCACCTCTGCTCTCTTGCCACCTGCATCATGCAAGGGTCTGACCCCAGCTCTGGAGCTGCAGGAGTGAAGGGGAGCTGGGATGGAGCTGGATGCTCAGTGCTAAACAGGCAAGGAACAGCAGAGGGAGGCATCAGGCCAGACATGAGAACAAGGAATAGACATTCCCTGCTCCTGTGCTGTTAAACAAAATAATCACAAAGGTCTCTTTGGGGCTGCGTGTCCCCCCCTCCCATCTTCCACTATGGGAGGCAGTGGGTGCTGGAAGTAATTGTGCATAAGGAAGGAAATTGTTTTACAGGCAATAGACAGTGACAATACGTTGTGCCCTGGTCAAGCACAGAGCTGTGCACGTGTATGAGCTCTTGAAAGGACATGGTTACTGGAGGGACGTGTAAAAGGCTTTGCCCTTTGGCTGTATTTTTGAGTGCTGCTGATCTCATTCCCACCACACAAATCTAAAGGAGAAAGATAGTGATGCCATGTGCATCCCTGGAAGACGATACAGCTCTCGCTCTCCCAGCGCATGGATGCTCTCAGCAGCCAGAGGTTCTGAAGAGCACATCTGGAATCACTTACAGCAGCATCTGGAAGCTGTCACGAGCTGCCATGAGACACTGTTGTCTAATGATTCTGGGTCCATATCCTTTGCCACCATGAAGCTGTCAGTGGCCATTCAAGCTCCTCGGCACAGATCCCAGCACATCCCTGCATGTTACTCGTCACACATAACACTGCTGATGGTACAAGAAGTGTCAACTTTATCTTCAGCCCTGCCCTCATGGCATCCAGCACAAGCAAACAACTATGGGGAATTCTCTGTTGCAGCAAGAAGAATGAAATAAAAAGGAGAAAGTCTTACATACTCGAAGATCCTAGAACGATAGACTATAACATTCATAGTTTATCTTACAACCAGACACAAACGAAGATTTAATTCCACAGCATCAATCTGTTCTTTCATGAGGATTCCATCAAAAAAATCTATTTGCAGCAGCTGTGTGGTTAAGGTTCTCTTCTGAGACATCCTGGAAGAGGAAAGGGGCATGAAAGTAACCAGGACAGATTTCTGCTTTACTATTATATTCTCATGATCTCCTACCAATATAAAATAGATGGGCTTTTCATGGAAGACGATCCCTTTTATTTCCCTGTTTCTTTATGAGTGCCTGTGCTTGCTTTTGGAAGGGAAGGAGTTAAATGGACTGTTCTGTGCATTCTACTCATTGCACAAAGGGAAAGAAGCTAAGGATTCTTGTTCATTATCCCCAGTGCTGAACTTCAAGGCTGAACTTCCTCTGGAACAGTTTGCATCTTTCCTTTCCGCCTCCAGCCATGCCTCCGAGGTCAGTGTCTTGACCCAGGATGGATGGAATTAGAGCAGGAGGGAGGCTGATGCCTACGCTCAGTCATCTCTTCGAGAGTAGGATGGTGCTCCCTGTGCTAACAGGAAGCAGAGAAACATGAGAAAAAATGGAATAAAAATAATAGAAAGCAAGCAGGAATGCGGAGAACTTCTGGGGAGAAGAGGAAACATGAAAATGTGTGGGACACAAGAGGACAGAGTGCACTCGTGCAACAGTGGCTCCAGGGGCACAAATGAGATGTCTAGAAAATGCAAAAGCAGGAGAGAGAAATCATTAAAAGAGGACCAAATGCCAAAGGATACATCTGAGAGTTCAGCTCATGCTGCAATAAACAGCCAGATGGCTGCACATCCCAGAGAGACGCTGCTGGGAAAGGAAATGGAGAGGGATAGAGGGGGAGAGCAGGGTCATTTACACACGACTCTTCCATTCCCAGTGAAAGAGGAAAAGGAAATGTAGATTAAGAGAGGTCTTCATGGCCCCAGCACTGACTGAGCCAGCACAGGCACAGGAGGCAGAAGCAGCCAAAGAATGTCTTTGAACCTCTGGTGCTCACATATTTTTCTTGTTCTCTTCCTTTCTTGCTCTTTCCCACCAATCCAGCCCCCCTGCACACCACCCCTCTCTCCCTTTCTGACAGTCTCTCTGCACATTTTCAGCAGCCCAGAGCAAGGACTGGTTTATAGCACTGTAAGCTGTGTCGTGGTCTCACGTCCTCTCTTCTTCTGGTGCTCTAGAGCAGAGTCCCACATGGTTCATGGTTGAACAAAGGGGAAGCAGCAAGACAAGCCCTTACTCTTACCAAAACTACTCTCTGGCATCCCCAGAGGTGCACAGGAATTCCCAGACTGATCCTTCCTGTGAAAAAAAGGGAAAAATCGAACGCTCTAGTAATAAAGTCAGGCTGGGCGTCCCATACCAGCACAATTTTGGGAAATGCTGTGAAATTAGAACTGCATCAATTAGCTTAAAATCAGGACATTTTCATAGAATCATAGAATCATAGAATAGTTTGGGTTGGAAGGGACCTTAAAGAACATTCAGTTCTAATCCTCCAGTGATGGGCAGGGACACCTCCCACCAGATCAGGCTGCCCAAGCCCCATCCAACCTGGCCTTGAACCCCTCCAGGGATGGGGCAGCCACAACTTCCCTGGGCAACCTGGGCCAGGGCCTCCCCACCCTCATTGTGAAGAAATTCCTCCTTATGTCTAGTCTAAATCTGCCCCTCTCTCAGCCTGTCCTCGTACGGAAGGTGCTCCAGCCCTCGGATCATCCTTGTAGCCTCCTCTGGACCCGTTCCAACAGCTCCATCTCCTTCTTATGTTGAGGATTCCAGAACTGGGCACAATACTCCAGGTGAGGTCTCACAAGAGAGGAATAGAGGGGCAGAATCCCCTCCCTCTCCCTGCTGGCCACGTTTCTTCTGATGCAGCCCGGGATATGATTGGCCTTCTGGGCTGCGAGCGCACATTGCCAGCTCATGTCAAGCTTCTCACCAATCAGCACCTCAAGTCCTTCTCTGCAGGGCTGCTCTCAATCACATCATCACCCATCTTGTATTGAAATCGTGGATTTTCTTATAGTTATTGACAGTCTCAGCACTCATCATGTGATTTGAACAAGTCACCTACCCTTCTTGTGTCTCTGTTCTGAAACAGGGAAGAATGCTGACCTTGCTTTGTAGAGGGCCCCTGAGATTTTGTGTTGAAAACATAAAACCAGTTTAAAGAAACATTATTGGATGGATCCACTGCTATTGGTGATTTCTATCAGATGTTGAACGCTTTGGTCCTTCAAGCAGCTGTGGAAGTAAGAAACATCAATGAATTTCAAAGCAGAAGGGTTTGGGTGTGTTTGATTTTTTTACTGGGCTCTTTTTCTGGTGTGAGCTGTAGGTGTAATGCTCTAAATATGGATTCTTTTATCCCATTCAGGTAGGATGCACCAAAGACAAGCTCACCCTTAAGGCAAGGGAGATGAGAGAGTATTCTTCACACACCAGTTAGCCGTTCACAGACAGTCTGACCCTGCAGGGCAAAGGGCAGCAGCAGGAAAGGCAAAATCAGAACTACCTGGTACCTTTGATAAGCTCCTTTTCATTGACTGCTATTCTATTACCTATATGGAGGCCCCGAGTCTTCAATTAAAATTAATTAACTGTGGGAAACAGGGGAGCTGTGTTATAGAGAAAGAAAGTGGATGTCTAAAAGGCACTTTACTTTCTCTGCTGTTGGCAAGACGCCCCCATGGAGGACATCGACCTAGAGCAATTGTCCCACGTAGAGCCCCAGCCTCTGAACTCTACCGGGAAGCAGTTTGTGGGTGCAAAGCGTTAGACCTTCTCTCCACTCCTGGACAAACCACTGACCTGTCCCACTTCATTCTGCCTGACTGCACAGAGCTCAGGCAAAAGGGGCTGGAGAAACTAATGGAAAGAAAAACAATATGAGCAATACGGTATTATCACTGGGCATGCCAGTGGGATTCCTGGACAAAACAGTACCAGAAGCCACTACTCAGGACATAATCCCAGTCTGGCTGTAAAGGGCTGACAAAGTTTGTTCCACTCAGGAATAAAAAAAAGTAAGAGCTCTTACCTCTGAGCATCAGGAGATGGCTTCTTGCAGCGGAAGACGCGATAAGGGCATTGCAGATTACACTCCCTCCATCACCTCGAATGGTTAACCTACCAGGCTGATTTATCCAAGGTCATAGAAAATATATTCTATACAGGAAAGGACAAAAAAACTCTGGTTTTGCTCTTTTCCTCTTTGTCTGTATGCTGCCTACTTTAGGATGAACAAGGTACACTTTCTTCCAAGCTTCTTATTTTTAGCATCACTGTTTGTAAATTAATTTCCCTTTTACATGTGCTTGCCTGTAGAAGGGGATTAAAGGCTGCTGTTGGGAAGATGTTGGTTGTACTTCAGTCCCTGGGTGGTTGAATGCCAGGGTGCAGTACTTTAAGAAGTCAGCGTTTTCAGAGCTGTTCGCTTTCATCCTTGCTTTGAACCTGTTTTAGAACCTGCTGATTAAGCCAGAGGGGCTGGGGGCTGGGGGCTGGCTGAAGCAGTAGGAAGACAACCAATTACCATAACACCTTGTAGAAGGATCACTGAGAATGCTAAGAACTTTGCAGATGGTTTTACCACCACTTCAGTCCCATGACTTAGAGATGAACATTAGGAGAAAGTCCAGGCCTTATGAGGAACGGCTGAGAGAGCTGGGGGTGTTTAGCCTGGAGAAGAGGAGGCTGAGGGGAGACCTCATTGCTCTCTACAACTACCTGAGGGGAGGTTGTGGAGAGGAGGGAGCTGGGCTCTTCTCCCAAGTGACAGGGGACAGGACGAGAGGGAATGGCCTCAGGCTCCACCAGGGGAGGTCCAGGCTGGATATCAGAACAAAATTTTTCACAGAGAGAGGTATTGGTCCCTGGCAGAGGCTGCCCAGGGAGGGGGTTGAGTCACATTCCCTGGAAGGGTTTAAGGGATGGGTAGACTAAGTGCTAAGGGATATGGTTTTATATTTGATAGGAATGGTTGGACTCGATGATCCAGCGGGTCCTTTCCAACCCGGTGATTCTATGAGTCTATGGTTCTATGATTTTATGACCAGTTTCATGTATAAGACAGTAAACGAAATACTGCACATTGTTAAGCACATCTTGCAAATTTTATATATAATCTTTAGTAAGTTACTATGTAATATTTCATTGGTTAAAAAGCAAATTGCTTTTCTCCCTTGCCTTTTGAAGATGCACGATCTTTTGGTGTCTCCCATGACCCTCACAGTGAGATTCCTGTGTTCCTAACACCAACATATTGGGAAAGACACTGGTGTGGGATGAATCTTGGAACACAGACCTTGGCTGTGGCTGTGCCATTTCCACTGCAGACCGGCAGATCGCTTCTGGCACCTCCAAGAGCAGGAGGCCTGCTTCACTGACTGGCTCAGACTCCAGATCCCCTAGAGAAATGCAAATGGAAACACATTGTCCAGAAAGATTTAATAAAACAGTCTTTCATGCACAAAGGTGGATATCAAGCCATTCCCACTTTGCTTTTGCCGAGAACCACACCTTGGCTGACAGGTGATCAGAGTCCAGGAAAGACAGAACATAGAAAAGAGACAGAACATAGAAAAGAGAATAATTCTTCTGAGTCAAAACTACTGCAGCATAGAAAATGTTTGCATTCTTGGGCTGTAGCAATAACTGAGACAAATGCACTTCTCTCTGGCAGAGCATTTGCAATATTTCATACTGCAGGCAGCTCAAGTTAAGCAGGCTTTTCAATGGAATTTCCCCTAACCTCCTCCCCAGCCCTGATTTTGAAGCCAGAAAGCTTTACCTGCATTACCTGAAGATAAAAAGTATTAACTGCATCTTTGTTGGAGTTTTCCTTGACTTGCTTAATGAGATGTGGGGTATTTTTATTATCATTTGATTTGCAGTAGCATCCAGGATTACCACTCGTAACTCTGCAGTACCTCTGCTGTACACATCCAGAGAGACAGCACAGACTTTCCCCAAGGAATTTTATCTGATCCAACGTGCTGAATTCATACACAGCTAATTCCTACACCTTCAGAAAGTGATTCCCACTTACAATTATCTTCATTATGTGGTCATAAAGCAAGCTCATACAAAATAAAGCTCCCTTAAACCATTAAGCTGGAAAACAGACCTAGAAGTTTTCTCATTGTGAACAGGAAAAGGTTTGGATCCATTGTAACTGGTGAAAACTTCCCAGGGAATAATGCCTGGTAATCTAGAGGAACCCTTCAGAAACTCTTTCATCCTTCTTAAACTTGTGCCATTTAGATGTCACGCTTCACTCCTGAACTGGCCACTGCACAGTGGAGTGATTCAATGCCACCCCCTCCCTAACAAACAACTAAAACCCCAAAACAACTTGCTAAAATCCATGCTTTGATCCAGGGCTCTTAGATACATGAGATCTTTTTCTCAGGAAATTTTATCCGAGCAGAATTGAAGGGCACATCCACTTTCCTGGGTCTCTGGATGCCCAGCAGCGGCTTTGATCAGGTAGTTCTGTGTCCAGGACTCGTGGCCGTATCCTTTGGGCATGTAAAGCTCATCCCTCCAGCACCTGCAGAGCAAGACTAACGCTTCCAGGAAACTGTGGAGCTGCTCAGCATGCAGTTCACAGCAATCTGCATATGCAGAGGGAATCCACGGCGTTCGTGATGTACTATGCAGTGCTTGGACAGGAACGTGGCAGTCCCACACCTCTCCAGCAAGACAATCACTGATGCTGTGAGATGGAGTTCGATAGAAGGCTTTACATGTAGAAACCAAGCCCATTAGCTGAGCAGCAGCCAGCAGACATGTTATTCTAGGGCTATGATCCTCCAGCTCTCTCTGCAGGGTGATTTATATTGTTCTGGGCTGGGAGAAGCCCCAGCAATTTAGAAATATGCTGCATGGGCTCCAGCCCACCCTTCAGCAGATGATTTGGTTCTCTCTTGGATCCAACAGCCCTCAGTTTGAGCAGCTTCTTCAGTGGAGAGAGCACACACGGAATCACATAGAATCACTAAGTTGGGAAAGACCTCCAGGATCATCGAGTCCAACCATTCCTATCAACCTCTAAATCATGTCCCTGAGCATCTCATCCACCCATCCCTTAAACCCCTCCAGGGAAAGTGACTCAACCCCCTCCCTGGGCAGCCTCTGCCAGGGACCAATGACCCTTTCTGTGAAAAATTCTTTCTTGATGTCCAGCCTGAACCTCCCCTGGTGGAGCTTGAGGCCATTCCCTCTCGTCCTGTCCCCTGTCCCTTGGGAGAAGAGCCCAGCTCCCTCCTCTCCACAACCTCCCCTCAGGGAGTTGTAGAGAGCAATGAGGTCTCCCCTCAGCCACCACTCACCACCTCATAGAACATCACACACTGCCCAGATTCTCCATCTCAGGAGAGGTTTTATGGCAGCTGTTGTCACACTTTGCTTCTGTAGATATGCCCAATCCCCACCTTTGTGATGGGTCAACACCCTGAAAAATGCTACATTCATCCATTTCAATAATCATTTTTTAGAGATAGAAAAGGACAGGCTTTTCAGCTGATTTTAATGATGTTAGTCATCTTTGGCTTGGCTCAGTGTTCAGAAAGCCTTGTGCTTCCCTCCTGCCACTTTCAGGCACTGCAGAACCTTCACATGAATTCCCACAGTAAGAGGTCTCTGGGATGGAGACAAATACTGAACATCCAGGCATTGGAACCAGGCTTATGAGGCACTTAATGCTTATTCCTGGGAAGCAAAAAAAGCATAAAAGTCTCTCTCTTCTTCCTCCCTCAGCAGTAAATATCTCTATTCTTCAATACAAAAAAGAATAAGCATGGCAAGAAGGAGCAAAGGGATCATCAGAGAGCTCTCTGAAATGACTAAAGAAATCCCACCAATTAAACTGTTCATATTTTGACTCACTGGGTTATTACATTTTGAGAACTGATGAAATCTCTGCTTCCTGAGTGCCAGGATAAATATCAGAGCTCAGGCAGCCTGATTTTTCAGCACAGATACATTGTCCATGCCCACAGGCAAGATGGCAGTTGGTGCTGAGAGAGAAAATGCTTAGGAAAAAGCCTATAAAGGAGAAGATGCTCTAAGGCCATGGAAACACAATCGCTGCACGCGTGGAGGTAGATGCTGTTCGATAACCACGGCTTAAAGATCATGAAATTAGACCCTGTGCCTCAATATTCCTGTGAGCTTTCCCATTTCCTACTGATTTTACTGAAAGCTGAAAAATCTCTTCCCACACAATCCCCTCCTCCAGTTTCTACAACCTGCTGCTTTTCTAGCCTTGTGCTGTTCCAACGGAAGCTGATGGGACCACTCCCACAAGCCAAATGCGGCGCTGTGCATCACAACCAAAGCATAAACTTGGCTTGCAACCTCAAATATGCTACGGATCTGACCAGCCTGCAAATCTAATATTACACAATGGAACTAAATTGTTTTTACCCTGCAAATAGCTGTGAGCGTCGCTGTTAATAACCAATAATCCTCCCTTGCACATATGTAGCATCTTTCATTCAAGAGTCTCAAAGCACTTAATAAGCAACAATTAATTAACCCCGTAACATCTCACTGCTGTAATTAAAGCATCAGTATAAGGAATAATTGCAGCACCAGTGATTCTGGTTCAAGTAATTTCATCAAAATGCAGCAGATATGTCACAGCACATATCTGTGTAATGCAACAACAAGTAGCAGCCTTAGAAAGATCCTAAAAAGTTCTTTTTAAGGCTCTGGAGAGGGATTCAGGAAGGGTAAATGCATAAAGGTAGTTCATCAATATTACAGGATTTCTGGACAACACGCTTTAATACATCTGTTTTATAGGTACATTAATCAACAGTATAGCTTTGTTCATCCCATTCGCATTAGGTTAAAAGTACCCTGTGAAACCCCATAGAAGCTGTGATCTACCATAAATATTCCCATAGAAATAGTCAATTCAAAACTTTCACCTTCCAAGTTTATGGATCAGAAAGGCAGGACTGTCCGAAGAAGGTAAATGAGTGTCTAGCTGATGTCTTTAAAATACTTTTAAGGCTTCCAGGTTAAAAAAGAGCATGTAAAGTGCTATTATCTCAGACTCCTGGGTAATATATTGAGTTCCAGAGCCTGAGGCTTTAAGGGAACAACAGCCATTGTCTCACAACCCTGTCAAAATGCTTATTACACACTCTAAATGGGCTGGACTGAGGATACTTCATGTTTCATTATCAGTTTGGATGAAGAGATATCACCCATCTACTCTTTTTCTAGTGTTGCATAAGCATCTTTCCTACTCTTTTACACCTCCTTTTCTGTAATAGCTGTCCTATCTTCCCATACAATTATAATATTTTCTTCCAAGATGAAGGAGAAGGGACTTTGTTCCTTTAGAGAGCTTTTCTGCACACAATGCTTTAAGCATCTGCCTAGATTTATATAATCTGACAGCTTAAAGATGGAACAATAATAACAATGATGGCAAGACTTGCCATTTTCTCCAGCAGCTCGCAGAGCAATGCACTGTTCTTCATCAACATTAATTAAGTCTTAAACCATTGCCAGTGTATTTCTAAATGGGAAATCTTAAACACACAGTGGCTGAAAGGGCTTACAGAGTGTAACAGGAGTCAGTAAACCATTTAGGAACAGAGTTCAAATATCTAGTTATGGCAAGGCCTAATTTTCCCTAATTCCTTTCCACTATATAATTATCCGTGTGTTTCTAGTGGGCTGGTTTATAAGAAAGGGCTGTACTTCATGCCTTACTGCTCTCTCTTTCCAAGCCCACATACCATTAGACTGGATCAACACCTCACACTGCAAAGAATCTCCAAATCAGTGCTTGAAATGCTAAACCTTGATGTCATACCCAAGATTTTCAGAGGGCGCTGGACCAGTGCGAAAGAAGATATTGAGTTACCTCGCATTGTTAGGCAAGAAACACATAGCAGTAAGAGATCAAAATCTTATCAGGTATAATTTTGCGTAGTTTTATTGAACCCAGAAACTCCAGACCAACTTAAACCAGTCAAAGCTGTAGAAGCAAGCCTCAAACAAAGTATTTGACATGCATAAAACCAACAAGATCTGGAGTTTCATCAAAATCGAAAGATGAGTATTTTGCTTCAACATTTAAGCCAATCTTTGGAAAAGGCCCAAAACAAGAGGAGAGGTGAGATTTTCTGCGCACACTCACTCTGCGCCTAAACAAAGGAGAGCCAGGTTATTTCCATCAAAGCTCTGCCTTGTGCTGGACAAAGAGCAGAGTGAGTTCTGGCAGTGCTGGGACCTGAAAGGCGACATTGTTAGAGTGACAATGGGACAGCCAGTCAGCAGGAAAAGCGTGAACCCAAGGCTGGGTTTGTATTGCCTGGGATCGCTGCAAAGGCAGCAGAAAAACATCGTGCCTTCTCGGCTTGGAAGGCTGAGAGCACACCAGCTGTAACTTCAGCTGCTATAAAGTTTTAGCAGGCTTCATACACCAATCCCTCCTGAATAGGAAACTAATGAGTGGCATAAAATGTGCTGTTAATTAAAAGCTTCTAAAACGCCAAACCTTCTACAGGCTTCGGCTCAAGTCAGCAGTTCTGCAGGGCTTGGTTTAGGCTGCAAACCAGCCCACAGCCTCTGGCAGCTATTTAGAAAGATGTTCAGCCAGTACCTAACCCACTGTTAAGAGACAGCCACATCTTGTTTAAATTTATCAGCCAGCTTGCTCCTGCTAAGAAACATTTGACATGGCAGAGCTCTGTCAAACAGCTCAGACGTTGTGGTTTCAGTCTAGAGGACCCAAGCCAGTGTTAAAAATATATAAGAAGAACTGTAGCTCGGTGTGAAGTCAAAGACGATGCAGCTAATCTACCTCAACAAAAGACGCCTGCGGTGCTGTGAAGAACAGGACCCAAATTCTCAGGTGATAATGGAATTCATAGAGCACAGGATCTCTCTTACAAATGGACGTGTGCTTCTTGCAAATCAAGAGGCATTGCCCGTGTTTATCATTAAGGTCCATTGTTTGGTACATCAAAAACCACATGCTGGAGGAGGAGAGTGCTGTTCTGTTCTAGAGAGCTAAAGCTTCCAGAGTTCATCTCTGCCATGACGGAAGGGAAGCAAGAAAACCCCATCCTAATCAAAGTTAATTGCCTTGCTTTTAAGGCACATGGGACAAAGCAGCCAGTCAAAATTAGAAGGAAAAGGGGGAGAAAAGGAGATTAATTCACAGCACACCGGTTAGATCTCCCAGAATTCTAGTTGCCCAAAAGTTCTGAGAAGCAGCAGAACCTACTTGTCATTGTGAAGTTTCTTAATGTCCTCAGATGAAATAATGTCATACTTCTAAACTGCTTTTTATGTGAAATCCTTGAGATGAGAATGTGCTCACCCAATGTGCTGAGGAAGCGATGGACGGACTGCACTCAGCGAGCACCACGATTACACTGTGCGCTTTCTTCA